>FR990026.1:1538725-4038725 GCA_905404135.1 Hesperia comma
CCATCCCCGACTAACTTGGCGGTATCCTCGGTGACGTGTATGCGCCCCATGAGGCCGGTGGAGTCCATGCGCGAGGCCACGTTGACGGTGTTCCCCCAGATGTCGTACTGCGGCTTCTGCGCGCCCACCACGCCCGCGATAACCGGCCCGTGGTTCAGACCTGGGGGTAAGGAAATACTATGCAAGTTCCCCTGAAGCTAAGCTAAGCTACAACCCACTAATAGCCCACTAATGGCCCACTACTGAGCACGGGTCTCTCCTCATTACTGAGGAGGCCTAGAGCATACTCCGCCACGCTGCTCCAATGCGGATTGGCGGAGGGGTTAGTGGCCAACCCAGTGTCGAAAGTTTTCAAGCCGCCCGAAGGCCTTCGACATGACTTAACGACTGCTATCTATCGATAACAACCGGGACCGACGGCTTTACGTGCCCTCCGAAGCACGGAAGCGCTCTATTTATTTGTGAATGAAATATTTATAAACTTTTTTGTGGCAACGCTCTGCTGTAATATGTAAACATCTATCTTAAAATAATGTAACGCACAACAGATAACGTGTCTAAGGTGTGATTTCTAATATTTTTTGATGACGTAAGCGTGTCATAAGAGTTATTATAAATTATAGTGTTACCTATCCGTAATTTGAATCGTTGGAAGGACTCCCTATTGATTTGGTCCAGTATCGTCATGAGCGCGAGTGCGAACTCCACTAGAATGGCCACGGTGTGCTCTTCTTTCCTGTTGGCGTCCTGCAAACATTGGTATCAGAGATTTAGACAGCTCCATAAGGTATTTTTATTTTATTTCTCTTCTTGCCTGTGACGTAGGTCTCAATGTTTAACGAAAACTAGTTTGATAATTTACAGATTGGATTGTTATTTCTGAACCAAAAGCATAGGTATAAAACAAAAATACTTCATCCGTTTATTGCCTGTGGTATGTTTAACTGGGCGTTGCTTTACTGATCGTACCAAAAGCATTTTTGGCACCCGATGTTATGTCAATGAATTAGGGGTAAAATAATCGTTAGGTAGGACCGTCCACACTCCCGGCCTCCTACCACCATTTTGGCCTTAAAATCGACATCTGCGCAGCCACTCGTAGCTATATTCAGATCAGCCGAGTTATAATGGCCTTACTCTACATAAAAGTTAAATACTAACGAGGCTCTCCTCCTTGCCGGGGCGCAGGCCGGCGGCGATCATGTAGGTGCTGCCGATGGTCTTGATCTTCTCGATGCAGCTGAACTTCGGCTTCAGCAGCAACTGGAACATAGAGGGAAACCTCATGAATAATCATGTGCTGGTAACCAGGATATATTGCAGGCAGCAATAAGGATTGCCAACAGTAATTACTACTTACATATTTAAAAAAATCGGAAATCGGATCTTATCTTATCTGGTCAGATTACAAGTACTTCCACCTCAAAAAAGACTCATACCCTTCATTCATCATCTCACCCTATCATGGACCACTATTGAGCCGGATCTCTTCTCAGAACGAGAAGGTTAAGGCCATAGTCCACCACGCTGGCCAAGTGCGGATTGGCGGACTTCACACCTTTGAGTTTTGCGAACTTTCCGGCATGCAGGTTTCCTCACGATGTTTTCCTTCTCGAATAAAAGGCCGAATTCTTAACCACTAGACTATCACCGCTTCTTAACAACAAACAAACCACCAAACCAAGCAATCCTCACCTTATCAAAGTCGCAGATGATCTCATTGAGCAGCCGCAGACACTCGAGGCCCTGCTTGTTGACGTCGGTCTCGTCGTAGAACTCCTTGTAGTTGGGGATGGACGCGAACATCACCGCGATGCTGCTGTACCGCTCGTGGTACAGGTCCTCCTGGAAACATATGGGATGGGATTGCACGCAAATGTCAGCTATGAGACTGTGTGATTAAGGTAGGTTTAGGATTGACGGGGGGATCTCTTAATGGCCTAAGTAAATCGTGCTTACAAGCTGAATTGCTTAGGCAATTAGTTTGGTTTTGATAGAAAGTGGAAATTCCATAATGTTCGGCGACTCAAGTTTAGTTGTTATCTGTAGGTACTGCACTTTACACTTTATAAGTTCCTCCTCGATTAGACCATTTTATACCTGACTTTTAGTTCACTGCGGTTTTACCTGCTGTAATCTCAATCGAAATAAAAAGTAGACCATGTAATATTCTGATGCATAAGCTTTTAAAGTTTCATGAAATTTCATTCAGTACTTATCGCGTCAAAGGGTGACAAAAATACAACCATTCATTTTCACAAGCTTACGGATAAATGTACTCGTGCTACCTTCCTCTTCAATTTAGATTTTAATCAGTATTATTTTAAAGGCTAATAAAATTACTTACCAAATGAATATAAAACCTACCTCAGAGGCAACTGATGTTAAAAAATGTTGAGCCACGTGAGCTGGGAGAATGTTCTCAAGAAGGATCTGAAAATAGTAAAATAATTTTGTATTTACAACAATTCAGGTATTTATGACATGACGACAGTAAATACGCTGACAACATTTAATACGCCGATATTTGGGTATGTGTCAGCACATACCAGGACGATGTAGACGGCCGTGACACTTTTCTGGCCAAGGGCTGTACAAGGGACTTTCATTAAATAGTTATGCACCCTTAGGGCCATCCGTATTTGTATGGGCGCCCGCGTGCACTACTGTTCTACACACCTTTTACAGTTTGACGACCACCACATTAGATGACTATTATGATGCTATGGTGCTTTTAAAGATAGCAAGGACAAACTCGCGACAAAATAATACGTAGATGACTACGTGTTGATAAAGTAACAAAACTCTTATCTGACCTCCCATAATTCATTACACAGCATCTTTCCAAACCACTCCTCACCTTATTAATCCCGCGCATAGTCTCGACCTCCTCTTGCTCGAACTTGAGCTTGTCCTTCCAGAGGAAGTCGGTGCGGGAGGTGAACTCGATCTGCCGGTCCAGGATGTGCAGCAGGCACGCCAGGAACACTAGTACCAGGCCCGCCTTGGCTGCGTACGGGAGGGTCGCGAACCTGTAGTAGACAAGATTATCTACCTTGTCATCACAGTAGACGATAATGTTTATTTTCTTTAAACAAATAATACAGACTTAAAGTTACAGAGACACAGGCACACAGTAAGACAGATTAAACTTATAAGATTCCTCTTATTGTCGGGGCTTCAAAAACTAAGAATGGTTTAACTGTAGTTACAAGGCAAGTATCTGAAACGTGCACTATGATTTCATAGGGAATTGAGTCCACGTTAATCTCATCATTACTCTATGTATAGCTGTAATATCTAAGCTGTATGAAAACTCAGAAATACTCTTTCTGTGCGGTCAAATCCTTAGTCCTCGAGACTGGCCATATCAAGACGGATATATTAGATATTCCTTTAAAAACATTGTGAAGAAATCTGTGAAAAGGGGGCTAGGACACCCCCCGACCAGGTGGATTAACGACTTGAAGACACCGGGCGATGCTGGATTCAAAGGGCTCAGGATCTTAAGGGCAGGACAGATACATAACCCTACACATTCAACACTATATGACTCACTCGGTGCTAACGTGCCGCTGGTACTGGTTGAAGAGCTCGACGGAGGCTAAGAGCGCGATATGCGCGACCAGAGCCAGCGCCAAGAGGCCCAGCTTGACCCGATTAGTACCCTTTACATACAAAACTCTACACATTCAACGCTTAGTTACTCACTCGGTACTAACGTCCCGCTGGTACTGGTTGAAGAGCTCGACGGAGGCGAAGAGCGCGATATGCGCGACCAGAGCTATCGCCATGAGGCCGAGCTTGACCCAATTAGTACCCTTTACATACAAAACTCTGCACATTCAACGCTTAGTTACTCACTCCGTGCTAACGTCCCGTTGGTACTGGTTGAAGAGCTCGACGGAGGCGAAGAGCGCGATGTGGCAGACCAGAGCTATCGCCATGAGGCCCAGCTTGAGCACGAAGCCGGCGCGCAGGAACACTGAAATGGACGCCAGCGTCAACACCGTGCTGTATAGGTAGCTCTGGAATTGACAACGGTTTACACTTTACTATCATGCTGGTAAGCACTATTTGGTTTAAAATTAAAATACTAGGTACTTTAAGTGGTATAAGTACATCTAAATGTTACAATTTCAATAACGAGATTCCTCGCTTCGCTGGCAGCAAACATCACTAAGTAAGCTTACTATTTTATTAACTTTTCCAGAGATTACAAAAGAGAAGACATTGACAACACGCTTAAATTACTTAGAAATATACTCACAGGCGCAGAATCCACGTCAACTAATATGGGCACGCCGGTGATGTTGGTGGCGTTGGAGTCGTACGGCTTGCTCCACACCTCCGCGGGAAACTCCTGCACCAGGTACGTCTGGAACTGAGGAGATATTTGGGTGGTGCGGTGACTCCCACTGGTTCAACTGACTAGTACAATCGTTGAAAGAGAAGCTGTTACCGTACCGAGTGAACAAAATAAATAAAAGTGTCAATGATTTTATGTATACGTTACGTGAGTTATACGTAATCTGCGATTTGAAAATATTTTTTATAGGTATTCATATGACTAGCATAACTACTTTATATTTTGATTCTGAATTTCTTACGGGAATGGGTTACATGAAGCATTTTGTGTTGATCGTTTTAGTACTCTGTGGTACGAAGTGTTTCTACTCTATGCTCTGTGGTGTTGACTGATAATTTGGCATGTAAGTATTTGCTGCTGTTTTGCTATGGTAATCGTTACTATCTACAGATAATCGTGCACATGTTTCGCTAGTTTATTAATAAAATTGTTATTTTATGATACACTTACCAGGTTAATAACAGCACAAGTGCCTATGAGAACTGTCGATACAAGGAACATTGTGATTCTGATGTAGCAGTTGTTGGCGACCACCTGAAATATAAAAATAAGACTTTAGTAGGTACCTCACTTCAGCAGTTTAGGCTCGATATGACGAATGAATCAGTCATTCAGCAAGTCGATTCACCTATCAGTTACTTTCACAAAAACTCATAGAAACGGTAAACTACTTCAAGGCCATAATGCTCCTCTTCTACCCTAACCCCCCAAATGTCCACGTACCTGTCCGGGTCTCGCGCAGTTGTCGTAGAGGTCGGGCGTGCGGGACAGCGCGGGCATGCCGTCCGCCCACGACAGGTACACGAACACCAGCAGCGTGATGCAGGTCGGCCCGAACGTCTACAGGACTACGCTTCTCCAAGCTGTAATATGCCCTCTTCTACCTTAACCCCCCAAAGCCCACGTACCTGTCCGGGTCTCGCGCAGTTGTCGTAGAGGTCGGGCGTGCGGGACAGCGCGGGCATGCCGTCCGCCCACGACAGGTACACGAACACCAGCAGCGTGATGCAGGTCGGCCCGAACGTCTACAGGACTACGCTTCTCCAAGCTGTAATATGCCCTCTTCTACCTTAACCCCCCAAAGCCCACGTACCTGTCCGGGTCTCGCGCAGTTGTCGTAGAGGTCGGGCGTGCGGGACAGCGCGGGCATGCCGTCCGCCCACGACAGGTACACGAACACCAGCAGCGTGATGCAGGTCGGCCCGAACGTCTACAGGACTACGCTTCTCCAAGCTGTAATATGCCCTCTTCTACCTTAACCCCCCAAAGCCCACGTACCTGTCCGGGTCTCGCGCAGTTGTCGTAGAGGTCGGGCGTGCGGGACAGCGCGGGCATGCCGTCCGCCCACGACAGGTACACGAACACCAGCAGCGTGATGCAGGTCGGCCCGAACGTCGCGTACAGGAC
This sequence comes from Hesperia comma, assembly GCA_905404135.1. Classification (NCBI taxonomy): domain Eukaryota; kingdom Metazoa; phylum Arthropoda; class Insecta; order Lepidoptera; family Hesperiidae; genus Hesperia; species Hesperia comma. Next base: position 1,544,502 of record FR990026.1, read on the forward strand.
TACGCTTCTGAGGATTGACAGTTGAGGGATATTAATAGCGCGTTTCAGTAAGCGTTAAATTTTCTATGGAAAAAGTGTCGTTATAAGCAATTTTGGTCTCTGTGAAACGCAAGATCTATCACATACAGTCATACACACATATTGTCTTACAAGGATCTTTTGGCGCGTGGGTGACAGAGACAGCGCCTTACAGGTAAGGCAAACTGTAAGTCACTGTCTCTGTCACCCACGCGCCAAAAGATCCTTGTACCATTGTATGTGAGTGTCGTACGTCAATAATGCGCAAGGTTTTTTATTGACTTTAAAAAGGGTAAGAGTTTCGCAATTCGACTCTATTTATTTTTACGCATTAAAAAACTTCTTATAGGGTGAACTGATTTGGAATATTCTATTAATATCTACTTATTCGAAGCTGGTAGTTGTCGGCTGGTCCCATCTAAAGGATATCTAATGAAAAGTTTTTACATTCTATAATAATGTCATTTATTTATTAATTGCGTACATGATTCCCTTTGGCAAAGGGAGATAGCATGATTCAGGTTTCGCTGACGCCATCATGTAATGTATGTGCGATATCGCCGCAGTTCTTATTTTACTTCTTGACGACGTTTAAGTCGGTTTATTTTCGATTCAAGAAAAAGTACAAAGAATCTTGTACGTATATCAACGCAAGATTTAAACAACAATTCCGTAAGCACCGCTTACTTGGGCACAGTGAGCAGCTGTATGAACGCGAGCAGCAGGAACAGCGCGGCGGCGCAGGCCACGTTGTACTTGAAGTGCGGGTCGGGCTGGTCGCGGTACTGGCGCTCCTGCGAGCCGCGCGCGAACCACAGCCACACGCGGTTCATGCCCTCCGACTGGTTGCTGGAACAATGCAATACACTCTATAATCATCAAACTTATCAAGAAATAGGCACCATATTAAATAGACGAAGAGTTTTTTTCGTCTTTTCATAAGTGCATTTATAAACTCAATGAAATAAATGATTCGAGTTTGGGTTTAAGTTTGCAATCTTTTCGCTAAAATGAAAACAAGGAGAGTAATATTATGAAACAAATGGCTAGATGTGAGAGGTGTAACAGATAGAATATAAAGTCGTTTAAATAATGTCCGTTGACAATAAATTGGTCATCAATTTTGAACGTAACTCTTAACCTTGTTCGACAAGGAGAAGCCAAAGCAGAGGAAGATAATTAAAATAATAAGGGTATATAAAACTCCTTACAGCATAATAAAATGAAAACCAACCTGCAATCACAACACGTCCGCTGTGGTAGCAGATTTTGCTCAATCATCGCCAAACTCTGCAAATAACACAAAACTTCTATCAACAAAGAATTAAAGTACTTACTTAGATAACTAAATACTCAAAGTTTATTTGTCATTTATAGCACACAGTTGAAAATCAACTTACAGATATCCCGATATTCTTGGCCAGAGTAGAGTCGGTGATGTTGGCGAATGGCTTGTCGGCACCCCAGCACTCCACGTACTTCGTCATCTTGCTGGACGGCCGAGACCTCGACGGAACTCCTGGCGTTGCTGTAAATACAGTTAACTTATCGAAACTTAATATTCGTATGATATAAACACTGGTAAGTTTAGGAGTTTATTTTACTCGAAAGTCAAAAACGCAAGATTAAATTGCTCACATCGGAGAAAACGTATTTATACAGGTGATGCTTTTGAACTCTTTGAATCTTTTGGTTAAGAATGACACAAATGATAAACAATAAGGGGTATTAATTAAGTAAAATCACAACACAGTAAAATAGGGACACTTATTGCTAAGACAAGAAGTTTATCCACATTTACAAATTTAATGTTCTGACACATTTAAACATTGATCGTGTTACGTTGCGATCTTTAAAATCATAATGGATTATATCCTCTCAACACACTATTTGGTGTCATAATTTATACTAATCATGAAAGAAATAATTTTTCAAACTCATAAAACAATAATTGTTTAGTGAAAAACTGCACCTAGATGAATAGTGTGATGAAAGTTGTAAGAATATAAAAACGAATATGCAATTTATATTCTTTGTTTTAAATTACACCCGAAATCCGAATCATTATAACAATTTACCGAGAGAGTATCTACTGTATGTAGTTCCAACATGAACGAAGATGACAACTTAGGTACTTGGTTAATTACTGATCATTTCATTCGTGGTCATTTCTTTATTAAGTTTTAGACATAAATGAACACTCAATTAGATACAGATAGTCTAGTCTACTGGCAAACCACATAGATATTGAACAAAGGTCTAACTTATCGATTCTATTGATATGGTACTCAACATCCTACGAAAAAGTCTTGGAGATTTTGCCTCTGTAGGAGTGGGCGGTGGTTCCAAATCTGGTCCTAAAATATTTAAATATTTTAATTGAAACGAAAGACTCATAAAGACCAACATATAGATGACATATAGAACACACGCATTCTACTAAAGGACTATCACAAATAAATGGGATTTATAATTATGGAATACGTAGGTACAATCTATCTAAGTAAACGATATTTATAACTTTTAGTTAGAAACTTCTCAAGCGACGTTACTAAGAGCAGGTGTCATTTGCTAAGTTAATTAAAACTGTTATAACTTTAGATCATCGCAAGAAGTTTATTACAAAAGGTATACTGGACTGACTTCTTTCATAAAAGTTTTCATTAGAAACGGGGGTTCAAAGGAAAAACGCGGGGGTTATAAAGTAACGATGTTTAATTAAATTTCTAAAACGAGTACAGTTCTAGATACTCGTGTCAATTAACTAATGTAATATCAAACAAACAGAAATGAAGATGTCTAACTTATCGATTCCACTGACATAGTACTCAACATCCTACGGAACAGTGTCGGAGTAACGGGGTCCACAGGAGTCGGTGTAGGTGACGTTTCTGACTCTAAACAACAGGTTTAATAATAACATGAGTATCCTAAACTAAAGAACCTGAAGTAAAAAGATTAATACCAATTACCTAATATCTAATAATAATAGCAGTAACCAAATCAAGAATATTTCAATTGGACTGCAACATGGATCTTCTTTATTGCTGTATTCTTTCGTTGAGGAGATCATTATGCTTTGATCGATAATTAAAATACCTATTGAAGACAAGAAGTATCTTCACTACCTCGTTTAATTATCACAAATGAAAGAAAATACATTGTTTTTATAAAACGACATCTTCAATAACCTATAGACACTTCCACAAGCACATCACATTTCGAGATTCATAATTAATAATACGAGTATCTTAATTGCTTCAATGCATTACTTTATTAAACTTATTAATTATTTATTAAACTTACCAGTTCCCATATTAGGACTAATGGCTCCAATAATGGATCCACTTCGACTCTTTGGCTTGACACTGGCGGGAACACCATTACTCAGTACGTCTCCAGAACCCACGTTATTTCCTTCGAAAGCCACTGTCTTCAGACCCTCAACCCTCACTGAAGATCTTCGGTTAAGATCTGGAATAAGAGACCTTGACTCTGCGAGTCAAATTGTTCCAAGTTAATAATTATTGTATTAATTTACAGTTACAGGCATTGCTGATGCTTAAAAGGTGGGTCCCAACAACATGTAATTATGTAACATATTTTGGACCAATAAAAATTCTTTAATTATTTAATTGTATGATTTCGGTTCTTGATACCTTGATCTTGGAAAATCGGTCACGGTTAACCAACTGTTTCCTGTTGTTGTTGTTTTGTTGAGAATTTTTTATCGATTTTCAAACAAACTTGCTTTCCTTTTTCCCGCTTAGAGGTGAAATATGACAAAATACATCCTTAGCGGATGTCTACTGACTATAAACTACCAAACATCTTTGTAGGTATGTTATATGCGATTCTCGATAAATCGTAATGATGTAATGAGCATTGAGTACTTTAGTACATAATACCTCAATGGTAATGAGTGAGTTATTTTTCTCATTTTTAAGATTCCTCCTATCCTAACGTTTAACTTTTGATAGCTGACACAGCAACGCGCATTTTCTGAAAATGTCAGACCTTCACAGATTATCGGATTGACAGATAGACAGACAGCGGATTCATATTAAATTAATAAGGTTCCTTTTGCCACCCTTTGGGTAAGGAACCCTAAAATGACAAGGTTTTAGACGTAGCTAATGGATATAGCGGCACGTTTTGTTCATCTCCTGTTTTACATGATTGATTGTCCCAATCTCAGATTATAGAACCAAAAGGGTCCCAATGTGAAACTCTTGTGTCATGTTATTTATTCAATGTGTAAACCACAACCATAAATTCAGTCAGATTATACGAGCACTGAAATAAATATTCTTTGCGTAGTTATTTATACAATGTAATAACACCTGGTTACAAAATAAGCAGTCTAAAAATTTGTTTATATTGATGAACTTTATCCCTTTTAGTGTGATTTCCGTCATTTTGTTATTTAATACTTTTTTTTACCATTTCTTCGTATGTAAATGATACTATTTATTCTTAACAAACGATAAATAAACAGACAAGCCATTCGATGGTAAATGGTCGCCGTCACCCACCGTCGCCGGTCAAGAAAGAAAAAATAACACAAAGAGAAAGAAATTACCATCAATAATTCTGTGTACTACAAACTATAATGAATTAAATTTATTTCACTAGTAGATGTTACTACTACTACTACATCACTACTAGTAGATAAATATTACCTCCAGGATTCCGCATAGACTCAGTCCGAAGCACTCTAGCGGCAGTCTCAGGCTCGATGAAGCTGTGCTGGCTGGGGGCGGGACTGACGGTGGCGCGAGGCCTCGTAGGGGACACGTCCTGGTACAGCGAGGACACGATGCTGGCCTTGCGGTCCACCGTGCACACCGACAGACGTCCGTTCTCGCCCGCGGCTTTCTGGCGAATGACGGTTTCGGAGATTTAGGGGGCAAATATTCAAAAATGGGTTCTAACCCGTCACGTGCCAAAATGTATTAAATTAGTAATATCACGTCTCATAAAAGTTAAGGGCACACATGACACATATCCAAGGCCCCACTCAGGGCCCTTAATGTCATAAAGTGTCATAAACTGGGAACACCCCATCCCCACCCCGCCCCCAACTTTTTTCCCTGATTCGTGATATTAACAAATTCCACCGGGCGTTTTTATAATTATTTATGACAATTGACAGTATTGCTCCAGAACTCCCTGGCAGTAAATATACGGAAAGTATTAAAAAAAATAAAAGATTTAAAACTGTTTAAACTGTTAATCAACCACCTTTAAGAAAAACACCTATTAAGTCAAGTATGAAGATCAAGAAATCACAACGGAAGTTTAGGTACCTACTAAAATCAGCTTCATAAATTCTTATTCACCTCTCGCACATAACATAATTTACTTCGTGTACAATCCTTTATCGAGAACAAAGGCGTGTAATTTGCGATACCTTAGAGAATTTACCCACATAAAAAGCATACCGCATTTCCCAAGCACACAACCATTTCAATAAAGCTGTACCTATAATTAATTAGGCCTAAATAAACAACCAAGTTCAGTGTAGGTGGGCTGAAAGGAAAATAGAGACTTAGTACCAAAACACAGCTCAAGGTAGATTCAAGCGACTTATTGAATCTACCTTGAGCTGTGTTTTGGTACTAAACGTTAGAATTTAGGCATTGCGGGATGATATTATTATTATAGTGTTTGTAATAATTAATTGTATTTTTATAAGACATAAAATAACCATTAGGTACAGAAAAAAACTTCAATATCGATAAGGTTTTAAATGAGAATTTTAACAACCTTGTCGAAGTGAATTAAATACACATTACATTATTGGGAATAACTCAAAAACTACACATTAGATCTGGCGATTTTTTTTAAATTTTACACCTTTTTAACCGATTCCAAAAAACTGACTATCAAGCTCCCAGTCAGCAAAAGACAAGACATTTGGCTCCTGACTCAAGCCAGAGGGATAACTTTAATAATTATAGTACGAATACCTAAATAATAATAATCGTCACGGTATTCGTGACCAATTTAAAATGTAGGTATTTATTATTTGCAATATGGTATTTCTGGGTAATTCGCGGTCTACGCTAATGGTATAGTTAAACGGTCAGCCCGTGAATTCCGATTAGATAATACTTAGTTATTGTTAGGCAGGTATGCATTATATGTAATATGACATATTGTGTTAAGCACCGTTTATGGAATGTGTACTTCAATACCTACTGTATAAGTAGTATATTGTATTAGTATTACTTTATATATAAGTAGAATAAATTCCTACGATAGGTACTTATCCACAAGTGGATGTTTCCTAAAAATACCTTTATTTATGACTTTAACTGAATAATAATTTATGCAATGAACGATCTTAATTTCTCCTCTCCTATTTTAATTAGGTACTTATATCAGCCACTTCTTTTATAACATTTGCTGATTTTAATAGACTCACTTACAATATTTTGTTTTTGTCTGAATTGTTTATTGTTAAGATATTAGAAAATCTTAATTTTTTTTACTTATGCGGCTTATGTCTAATGTTATTATTTTCTAGTGAACCCCTGAAAATGTTAAGAATAACGATGAAATAATATTGGATTGTTTTGTTACATAATTGTCTACTTCATTACTAGTATTCGGTATTCCAGATGTTTCATTAAAATAAAATGTTCTCTACACTTTCCGAGTCAGTGAAGGTTGTTCTAAAGGGCATTTCGCTTCAGTGCATTGTATCGAGTAAAAACTTGAATTTTTATAAGTCTGACACGTTATCAATAGTTTGCAACAGTCCATGATGCCCTTTTTGCCTTTTTTAACCGACTTCAAAAAAGAAGGAGGTTCTCAATTCGACCGTATATATGCTTTTTTTTTATGTTTGTTCAGCGATTTTTTCGTCGTTTATGGGCCGATTTTGATAATTCTTTTTTTGTTGTAAAGTAGATATGCGCAGTGGGGTCCTTTTGAAAGGATCATCAGGATGTGATGATGGCATCTCGGAGAAATCGAGGGCAACTTTCGAAAATTGTATGGAAGACTAGTGTGTTTGTTCATGTTATCATAAATACATTAAAGCGCTACCATTTCAAGAAGGTCTGGAGTCAATCTGATGAAGCCGAAAGACAGTCGTGGGAACTCCTCAACGATTTACTGCAGTTATCTAGTGTTTGGACTTGATTAATTTGTTGTGACGAGAACTTTACACATACATGTTGAATTGAGCGCCATCTGGCGAGTAATTTTTGAGTTATCTCTACTTATCAAGGTTGAAGTCGGTTATTTTTTTTTGTAAAAAGCAATTATATTAACTACTGAATTGTGCTACTTCTCCTTAAACTCACGCAAACTTCCATTTTATATCCCTATTTAGGGGCTGTTTTTTCAAAAATTATTTTTTAGATCTCGACCACACATTGAAGAAAATCAATAAAATAAACGTAAAGAACACCTCCAAAACGAGATATGATTTAATAAACATTTATTTATGACATAAATGTCAGGCCTGTTGTATTAACACTCCCATCCTCCGAAGGAGACATCCATAATATTATGTACATTTACCTTTTTGTTTATTGAAACTGTATTAACCACCATAAAATATTATATACGGTAACAATTTTACAAACTATATTCACATTTAATCCACCCCTGTAAACAGTTCGCATATTTTTGTATGTTTGCATATATTATGTTCGCATATCTAAGTAAACATTGACTGATAGTCTTTTCGATCACATTTGTGGTAAATAAAGCGTGAATAAATACGTGCGTACATAAATATTATGGAAATAATATACGTGAAGTTATACAGCTCTACAGCTCATATTGAGTCAACGTTGTGGATTATGGACTTAATCACACCTTAAATAGGGCCTGGAATTGGTTCCATTATAAGTTGGTGTAAGAAAAAAGTTAGCTCCGAAGTAGGCCTACAAACATTACCGAAAAATGAAAGCAAATTTTGCAAAATTCGCGGAACAAAAGTATAAAAATCGTGGCGAGTTTCTTCGATCTTATTATCTAATAGATAGATACAGTTAGCTCATTTAAAAGTCTGTTCGGCCCCGCCTTACTTCAAACAGGTCTTGAATTTGTACCAAAGTTAAAATTACACGCCAAAATGTAAGGAGATGAGTAGGCCAAGTTCCTTTGAAGCAAATAATTATGTTTTTTCGTGGCCTTTGGTGTAAAGTTTGCCAATTAGCTAATCAAAAGATCAAAATGAATTAAATTTCACGGTCTAGAGTCTAGAGTCTAGACTAACTTTGACGCTTTTATAATAATACTAGTAAATCCGCCCTCGCTTCGCTTCGGGAAACCAGTCCCTTCAAAAATCTCTATAAATTTTAACAAATTATGTTATTTCGATGTCTAAGCTATATTACTGCAAAGTTTCATGAAAATCCGTTCAGTAGTTTTTGCGTGAAAGAGCAACAAACACACACACACACATATATCCTTACAAACTTTCGCTTTTATAATATTAGTAGGAAGGAAGTAGGAAGGATAGGATATTGAGTACCTACTTAATAAGCAGATAGAATGCAATCACAGGATTTTTTTGTTTTTGAGTAAAAAAAACTGACTACATCTCTTTACATTTAACAATGGTCTCATTTCGTTACTTGTGCATTTAACTTGTCTTTTTTTCTCCAAATTTTGATGTAAGTAGGAGCAATGTACGAGTATAAGAACAAGTAGGTCAACATTTGACAAGCAAGGATACGGATAAGGAGTACTTACACTTAGCGCTATGAGTGTGGGACCGTGACAGGTTCCAACTAAGAGAGAAAAATAATATTATATAACGCTCCAAATTCATAATCCAATACTAGGATTGCCTGTGTCGTAGATGCCATGAACATACAAGACAAGATTAATCACATTAACATAAAGAACGAACATTTTACATAATTCAAATTTGCGCCTGGCTGGGAATCGAACTCAGGACCCTTGACACCACTTTCCGGCATGTTAACCACTGCGCCATCCATTCGGCTCGTCGAATAAATAAATCTTTGAATATTCTTACACGTTACCTCCACATTGATTTTTAGTAACCTTTTTAGTGAGCTGTGTCACAAACGTAACGAACTTTTCTAATTTATTTCATAGTTATTTTAATTTTATATTCCTCGACTGCATCGTCCGAGAAAACTTTAAATTAGTTCTCGCTTGTCACTTAATTGCTCCCAATAGCCTCATTAGCTGAAAGATCGTTTACTTCAGACCTCTTTTTTGAACCTTCGATCATTAAAACTAATCAAAGACTTGAAAATATCAACTGTTTATTGGAGTTGAAATGCTATGTAAACACAACCTCGGATGTTCACTGACAGTAAAATGTAATCCAAAGTTAGTTCTAGCCAGAATGTATGAGACCGTTAGTATTCTAACTGGAGTTTTTAGGCCAGGGAGCAGCGAAATAACAGGAGCTGTTTCCAAAACTGTCGTATTCACAATCACACTTGTGCAGCCATGCGATGAGACGTGCCAACGACGACGTAGGTATTGCCAATTTCCGATAGCATTGATTCGTGTCGGCTGCTCCATTCGTTTACTTTAGTTTAGACGGATTTTTTGAGTAAACAAACCTATTTGTGGCATGGAACGAGTTCTTAGTTATAAAGTAATGCAGTAAAAAAACTATAAAAATTTGTACCTATGCTAATAACTAATGAAATATCTTCAAGAATAGAGTGAATAAAATAGTCATTAAGTTATGCGTTCATCATTTCGAACTTCATCGCCACTTACCATCAGGTGATGGGAGCGTTGTCAAGTACTGACTTATTTTACGTAAAAAAAAAACTTCAGACTCGTGATAACAAATCCTTAGTGGATAAAATAGAAAATGTTTTTATGGAATTTCGTACAAAGAAATAAAAACATTTTTTATCAGATTTTGAAGCAGAATCTATAAAAGATACGCAGGAATACAGAATCATTAGTTTTCGTAAACCAACCCCTGGGAATAAAATCAAAGTAAATAGGGCAATCTAGTTAATATATAAACTAAATTTTACATAAAACTAATTTCACGGTCGAAATGGCAAGAGCAATTGGACCGTGCAAGGGTTGTTACCTTTGCCCTGTTAATACGAAAACATCAATCATCACTAGCCGGTGTAAGACCATCCATCCCTGTCTGGTATACTGTTCAAATAGGTCATCAATCATTCGAGTCTGCACTGTTTCCAGCTCATTGGAGAGATGCCGTCCAGATATCCAAATGGTCGTGTTCAAAATAGTGATCATATATAAAAGTATGAAAATGTTAAACGATTCTCGATTCTTCCAGCACTTTGCTCCAATGATATAGAAAAGTATGAAAATGTTAAACGATTCTCGATTCTTCCAGCACTTTGAACATCCGTGTGATTACCTACTAATTCCTACTTCTTACTCAGTTGTGATGTTTATAATACCTACTTCATCTATATTTTATATTTGTTGTTGTTGTAAATGTAACAGAACGGAACATTGAATCTAAGCGTACATTTACAGGAGACTTTATTTTATGATAATTTGCCGTTCAAATCCTGTGGATAAACTGTTTAAGTATTTTGAAAACAACAATCCGAAATAAATCAACAAAAAGAAGAAAACACAAAGATTTTCATTTGACTCGCTACGTACTTAACAAATAAGAAGCAATACAGATCTACAAGTTCTACAACTCTAAGAGCTCTTGTACATGGCACGTTTTTTTCACCGTACGGCGTGTTTGCCGTGCCGTAAAAAAAACGTGCTAGCGTGTACATGGCACGGCAAAGCTAACGGGCAAGACAACGGCCAGGTGCCGCTCACTTGGGATCTTTCATGAACTAATGTAATTAACAATATTCGTTATTTATGTTCATTTTACTAAGACAGAAATCAATTCAGTCAAAAATTAACTACTAGTTGCATCTATTTCTTTCTTATTTATGTAACTTGTCTTTCAAGCTCTTAATAGTATGTTTAAGTTTTAGTTGATTTCCAATTTTTTTTGGTGTGTATACTGTATACCTCTACCCCTTCTATTTGTATTTCTTTCCTAAATCTTACGTTACCTGGAAGAATACGCTATATAGCGATAAGGCCGCCTTTTGTGTTGTGTTGTTTGTACCCATGTAATCTGGTATACAAACAATAAAGTGTATAACAGTATTTATAAATAAATTAAAAATAAATAGAAGTCAGTTAAAAACAGTGTAGCCAGCCGGTCACTAAACCGTGAAAATGTCCGGCGTCGTCGACACACTAACGAAGACTGCCATACAACACTGATGAAAATCACGCCGTGCGTAGACGCGGCTCGCCGAGGGGGGCGCACGGTGCATACGGCGGCGGCGCCGTGCCGTAATGCAGCCGCGACCGTCTACAAGCTCTCATAGTAATCCATACAACACTGACAACCGTGCCTACACACGGCGAATTTACCGTAGATTTTTACGCCAAAAAAACGTGTGTCTACAAGAGGCCTAAGGATTTAACACTTAGCACTTTACACTGATTTGCAATTTTATAAAACTGTATGATGTTAGATTAGTTCATTCGCAGGTAAACACGTTTAAAAATAACTCTTACCTTAGGTGGTATGATAAGGTAAGTTTCAATTTTGTGGTCCGCCAGATACCCTTCCCTGGACGCGCCGTCTCCTGGTTCCACTTCAAATCTTCCTCCGAGTTGCAGCATCGTGGCTTTCGTGATATGCACTCGCCTGCCAACGAAAGATACAACATATTAGTTCCTTTTTTTGGATGGAGCTATAAACGGTTCTGGATTCTATGCTGAAGGAAAATATATGACATATTAATTATATGGAAAAAGTGTAAAAAAGAATTCTCATATACTTAAAGGTTAGAAAATGTTTTATACTCCGAATACAAATGATTCGAGATTTTGTTGTATTAAATAAATGATTTATATCGCTTCATAAATCATCAAGTTTATCTGATATCCCCTTTTATGTCAATAACAACACAATGCCTTTAAATTTTTACGATAGAATAATAGATAAAAATAAATCATAACGTAGTTGAAAAATTTGATCTCCAAAACACTGATAAATTTACAATATTTTACGCTTATCTTAATTAATCCACGTATTTTTTCGTTTTATTTCCTCGCCTCTTCGAGATAACAGTATTTTTTTCGCGATAAGCTCTGAGCGCCTAAATGTTTCATTATAGCAATTACCTACTTAAGATGTCACAATATTTCAATTGGAAAAAATACAGAACATTGTTTTCCGTTTTGTTATTGGTTTGTGTTTATATTGTTTCGGTAAAATACTGAAGTTGACATAATTGTTCTTGCTTTTATAACTAATGGTCATGGTCATGCGGCTGGTGTTATTCGTAAAAAGATAAGTGGTTTCAACACATTGGACAATCTAAAATTAAGTATTAGAACTTCGGAGAGAAGCTAAGAATCAAAATCAAAGATTCAATGTTTGGAAAACACTCGTAGCATCACAGCTGTGACCTAATTAGAACAAGATTCTTCTTAACAATCACTAACTTTACTATTACGAACAGAGAAGTTCTAACAGTATTAACTATCAGTAGCAGTCACCGTCGCAAGTTCTCATACTTACTAAAAAACAAACCAACTAATATGTTCTAACACCATCTGATGACTGGAGTAACCATCCTGCTCCCCATTTGAATATTGTTCTAGATCAGCTACATAACCTAATTAAGTATAGCGTTATTATTGTAGTTTAGTTCTATTTAGTTTATAGTGAAGCTCTCAAACCCCGGCGGCTTGTATCGATCCTAAGTGATCGGCCAACCTAAGCAAGTGCGAGCACGGTCGGTTGTTTGATGGGTGACCGCTAGTGGCTTTTGAGTGATTCCATGGTTTGGAGGGCACGTAAATCAATCGGTCCCAGTTTTAATCGATTGATAGCCGTCGTTAATGTCCATAGCCATGTCGAAGGCCTTCGAGCGGAATGATAATTTTTGATACAAGGTTGTACAACTACTCCTCAACCAATCCGCAATGCAGCAGTGTGGTGGAGTATGCTCTAGGCCTCCTCAATAACGAGGAGAGACCCGTGCTCAGTAGTGGGCCATTCATAGGTTGTAGCTTATAGTAGTTACTAAGTGACTGCATTTTCTGTCTCAGTTGATCATGTACGATCGACACCAGCCATCGCGAGATTGTCTACGAACGCTCTCGTCAGACAAATCGAATTTAGTACTTTATATATAACTGATACTGCACGCTCGCAGCAAATTGCAATTCCCTTTGATATTCAGATAAAATCAACGCCAGTCGAATCTCATTAGGGATTTTATCTTAAAAGGTATTTTAGCGCACACTGGAATTAAAGGTTTGAAAATGTGGAAGCATTTTCGTAGTAAATGAAAGGATATGTTTAAAGCTATTACAGAATGTGCATTCAATTCGACATAAATATATTGGTACCTAGATGTAAGTAAGTACTGTTTATTACTTGCATAGTTTTTTTTTATGAAATAGGATGAATTTTCTTGCTCGTGGAGATCTAACCTAAGGATCTTCTACAGAGGTTCGGACACTATTCAGGACGTATACATTCACTATTCTATTTTCGTTGTTATTTTTGTAGAAAATAATAATGAATGATGCTAAGTAGGTACTTATCGTTGTCATAAACATCAGTTAATTCAAAAGCATCATGCCTTGTCATCCACGGAAGAAGAGAACAACAAGGTAGAACAGTCTCTAATACGAACCCAGCAATTCCCCCAGACTCCATGTGGTTGGCGAGCGTGACGTCATCGCTCCAGACATCGAACTGCCACTTCCTCAGGCCCAGGACTCCGCAGAGCACATTGCCGGTGTGGATGCCGATGCGCATGTCTACGTTGAACCCGGTGGCTTCGCGGACGAACCTGAGCAAAACAATGAGTAGGTAAAGTAAAGACCAAGTCTACTGCCTCTCATGATGCACAATTTGGGCCAAATTATATCTGGTAAAAGTCATTGGATTTCACAAATTCAGCTTAATCCTGATAACATCGTATAGATAACCTTGATATTCCAAGCATGGTAAAGGTATCTCTTTACCTAACTGGGTAACCAGGTGGCTTAAAGTTTTCGAAAATTAGTAAACAGACGAATTTATCGTCTTCGAACCCTGAAAGGTTATCGTGAATCTATTGGTCTAGCAGACAAAGCATTGATAAAATGACTATTACACTTTTGCAATCACGTCATCCTTACAATTATAACATCATTGCTTACAATGCATATAAGTAAATCATTCACAATAAATACATCAAACGATACTTAATTACCAATTCATGAAGACATCGACACTTTCATCAATCATGATTAGAAAATTAAAATCAATGCTGAGTGTTGTCGCAACAAACATACCGTATAGCGTCAATCATTTGCAGGCCCATGTTGACGCAGTTGTAGGCGTGGTTGGGCCTGGACACCGGCAGGCCGGACACGCAGTAGTAGCAGTCACCGAGGATCTTGATCCGCATGCACTGGTTCTCCTGGAACAAACTTTGCCCCGTGATCTAAGACCTACAGATGTCACGTAGAGATATCTACCTAAGTACCGGATATCTCCACAATAAAATTCATGAAGTACTCTCAGATTTTGAAATGCTTAATGTCAGCTTCATAAGTTGATCCTGTGATCGACCAAGTTAAGGAAGCAAGGTCGATAGGTGTGGACGATGGGTGACTATACCAGAATTGCTAAGAATTTACCTATATGTGAAATGGCTACTGCCCGCTCACAACGAATTTATGAAATCTTATTAGCTATATTTACATAAGGCATTTTAAATTCTCACCATTAATCTACAATGAACCTTAATCACAAGGGCCGTATTCCGAGTTAATCCCCGCGAACCACTTAGCCAGAATGATGATGGCATCCCAAGGGAATCAAAGAAAATCTTCAACATTAATAAACACGTACCTACCTACCTATGTGTTTCATAAAGTATTAGCACAGTCTAATAAATCATAGTATTAGGTACTTGCTGATACTGAATTGGACTTTATTGTTGTCAAAAATATTAATTATTTAACGGGAATAATATTATTGTTGTTTACGTCTGAGCTCTACTTTGCATGTTAATGTATGTATGTTAGGTACATGTCTGCATCACCGCAAGCCTACACTGCATACAAGCGAGCGTACTTAATTATAACATTATTTAATCTCTGAATAGTACCATTTTATTGTAAACAAGCTTAATAATAGCCAAATTTGCAAAGCTGATTAAAACTCATGCGCCAAATTCATAATTTATGTAAATCACTCACACTGAAATCCGGCAAACTATAGAACCGGAAATTCTACAGCCAATTTCCAATTCGTTGATACAACCTTCCCTTCATTGGGAGTAAAAGCTTTTCAATTAATGTATTTACTGGTTTTAATGTCATCGCCGGTTTCGTTTTACCCTGTTTCCGTAAAAGTTATCGGATCGGATGAGTGTAATTAACTGTGACTGAAGATTTTGAAATGCCGTTAATGTATTCCTTGAAAGTATGTTAGATAATTTGGGATGAAAGAGTTTACTTCAGGTATTCATTCTTGATTCAAAGCGTAATTCTCCGATTTAGAATGTACACAACGTGCAGGTTACGTATCCATACTAATATTATAAATGCGAAAGTCTGTCTGTCTGTCTGTCTGTGACGTTTTCACGGCAAAACTACCGGTCCGATTTGGATGAAATTCGGAATGAAAATAGTTGAAGACCCAGAGTCACACATAGGCTACTTTTTTTCAAAAATCAACCCCTAAAGGCTTGAAATAGGGGATGAAAGTTTGTATGAAAAATCTAAACCGCCTGACCGATTTCGATGAATTTTCCCAGGAAGATAGTTGATGACGTACCTTCTTCCCCACTTCCCCGGATCGCGATATAAACGAATTCCACGCGGGCGAAGCCGCGGGCAAAAGCTAGTTAATGATAAGTAGGAATGTACCTGTGGGAATTTGTTGGAAACCTTTTTAATCCTGAGGGCTCAGGCGCTTATTTATATGATTTTTTTATGGAATTAAGATAGCAAACGAGCATGCAGCACCACCTTCCGCTGCCGCCCATGACAACTGTGACTGACCCAGAACTAGACACAATGAGTCTCGTTCTAATTCGGTCACAGATGCGTTGCTACCCCTGAGGACTGAGATGGTCGCCTCTAAAAAGTGTAACCGGTGTTTTATGTCAGCTAGCTTGGGTATCTAGCTACACGAAGAATACAGGTACGTTCAAGAGCTTTGTAAAATGTCTTTTACGAGTTTCAGTTACAATGTTTAAGATTAATAAGCGGATGTCACAAAATTGTCACTAACAGCCCCTGACTTGGCAGCTAGCTAGCTGCAGTAAGTAACGAACTGGCCCACTAACGTTCTTAATAATATCTACCAAATACCTTCTGCTAACTGGACTAACCATCCTAATCTCAATTTGACTCTTGTGTTGAGTCGGTCATAGTAAAAACTTCGAAACAAAATAGTTGTGAGAAAGAGTTTATAAGGTTGCGCGTCTGACGCTTATAAAGACCCACCTGGCGGCACTCTGTTCGTGATATGAAACCTCTGCAATTTTATAGTGAGAGGCGAAAAGAACAAAGGATATTAGACAACGTGCAGCGCGGATAGAGCAATCATCGTTTACAGAGAAATATAGGTAAAATTATATTTTTACTAGTAAATCCGCCCTCGCTTCGCTTCGGGAAACCAGTCCCTTCAAAAATCTCTATAAATTTTAACAAATTATGTTATTCCAATGTCCAAGCTATATTACTGCAAAGTTTCATGAAAATCCGTTCAGTAGTTTTTGCGTGAAAGAGCAACAAACACACACACACACTCACTCACATACATCCTTACAAACTTTCGCATTTATAATATTAGTAGGATAGGATAGTAGGATTTAGTAAGCCGTTTAAATTTTTAGCCGCTTAAATTAGAAATAAATATTTTTTACCTATTTTCAATGAAATAGCATCATAATTAGGGTTTCTGCTTATCTGATTTTTTTATTAATTTATTTTATTTCTTTGCGCATTTTTCTACCATACACATGTATTATAATAAAATTCTATCAGTCTATATTTTTACGTTGCCAATTCAATTCAATATGAATAACTACAGCAGATGTGATGTCAAGAGCAAGACAAAGTACTAAAAGCGTCCTTAAATTCGCAATGATCCATCCTTGCCCTTGTCGAAAGGTACCTACAACTGCAAGGCTCTATAGAAGAAACTTGTAGAGAAGGTGTCTATTTCCCGTAGTCCAGGTTAATCCCGTAGTTACGAGGTTCTACTGATTTAGGAGTAATTTTATCTAAAATCCGTATTCCCTATACAATTAATAGTATGGTTTAGCCACGTGAAATGTTCGATACATTTCATCACCTCTCTGTACGGCTATTCTGTAAGAAACAAATTCGATATCGAAGCTCACTCAGGTGAGTTGTGTCACTTCGATTGCGAGCTTGATTGGCGCTGCCGTCGGTTTTACTTTTAACAGAACGCAATGTACGTCAAAATCAAAATCTCACCGCGGATTCAGCTATCGAGATGTCAAAGATATCCTTACAGAATAGCCTAGCTGTTGCAAACCTACTCTGTAGTGAATGTTTACAGAGCCCTGCGTTGAGCGTTGAATGAAAATATATGGCCGACAAGATGTCCATTAGATAGTTCACTTAATTGCAATCTAATCGCAGTTTATTGCGGAACTAAAGGTTACGGGCTTGCTCTAGATTTTACCTATTAATATCCCACTATAGAGCACGGATCTTCCCTCTTTGCTAACGACGCCTAGACTCTAGATGAGCAGCCGTCACACTTTTCTGGCCTCAGTCTACACAAGGGCCATTTATACTTCATCAGGGTCATATATCTTTGTAGTTGTCCCATGGTAGTTGTCGCTACTTGTCAATTTTGAAGTTGGCCATTATTGTAAAAAGTTAGATATTATTTATTATTTATTTAACTGATCGATCAAGAAAGTACAGCATCAATAAACGAAGTGGTTCTCATAAAATCTTTTTAAACACTTTGATTTTATTAATATTTTATTATTTAACTAGCTGGCTCCGCCCGCGTGGAACTTAGTTTGTCACAAAGTTTTTGCCGCGTGAATCCCGACCCCGGGAGAATTCTTAGATAAATAGTGGACTACTCCACAGTAAGAGTAGTAGATTTTTTGTTTTAGTTTCACCGAATTAAAATCCGTTCGGTAGATCTTGCGAAAATATTTTATTATTTAATTTAATAAATTCACGACGGCGACGTAACAGTCTTTAAGCCTTGTCGAAGACCTCAGGGTAACATAAGGCTTCCTACACATGTGTTAGCCACTTATATCTCCCTCTTTCACTAATCTGCATTTGAATAGCCTGATGAAGTATGTTCCAGGGTCGGTGATAAGTAGAAATTATATAAAATGATAAAAGTGAGCATTGAATGGGTTTAAGTTATCTAACAAAATCGACCAAGAATGAAATACGACGAATGAATAGGAACGTTCCCTTCGAAGCATAGAAGCACTCATGACAACTCAATTGAATGGCTCCGATAAACATGAAAAAGGCAGCTTTGGCGTTTTTGGCAACGGCGCGTTATTCACGTCTCTGTAATAGGATTTGTCCCTGTTATTGTTTTCCAATCAAATGTTTGTTCGCGTGTACATTTTATTTCAACAGTTTAAATAACTGTTTTATTCAATATTCGATAATTGATTTTATTGTATTTTGAAACGATATTTATGTTTAGATTTCTATATTCCATAGTTCGGATTAATGAAGTACGCATGTTCGGTAGGTTGTTTCCGTAATACTACTGATTTAGGGCTCATGTCGGTATATTAATTGAGAAGCATATTTATTTTCTCAATTTTAAATAATGGAATTGTTTTCTGACAATACCTTCATCATCGCCATGTAGAACTTTCTCTTATTCTTGCCCAAAAACAAGTAACATTAAATTTCATGCATACAGAGACGAAATACATACCTAACATCGGATATTACAAAATTCCGAGATTCCAAAATTCTCTTGAACTACCAGCGCGTCTTTCAGCAACACGTTACATTACGCGACATTATTTTATTAAATAAAGCGTACGTTACCGTGTGTATTTCAATAACGCCGTACTTTGTAGAAGATTTATTATGCCAGGTTTGATGTATCATAGAGGGAGTTACAAAGAGAATGAACAGCAATAACTTTGTATACTTAATTCATTCGAACCACTGAGCGTGTATGCCAACAATCACTTCGTAGCATTTAAAATTCTCTGTGATATTTGTACGTGCATTATGCTTCGTTTTGATTAAATATCGCACTGATATGCTGTAAAATCTACCCTCGATTAGATTCGACTTCAACTAACTTTTAACAAAATAATGGAAAGAATAACTCAAAAACTACTCGCCTGTTGTCACTTTATATCTTGGGACCAAACAACAAGTATCAGCTTTCGAACAAAAAAGAAACAAATACCTATTTCCGATATATGTTACTCAGAAAAAAGTAATGAGGCAATAAGAATAATTATTCTAAATCTACCCGCCGAATCATCAAAGTCATTACAAAGTTATGAGGGAAGAAATTAATACATAAAAAATACGGTCATGTTGAGAGTCTCCTCCTTTTTTTGAAGTCGGTTAAAACGGGAATCGTAATATTATCTTAGTTTAAACTCAATAAATACTTAGTCTGAGTTCCTTATTTCACAGGTAGCATAACGCAAGTTATCATCCGGTGGGATTGTTGCCAAGCAATCAAGTATCTAGGTTTAATTCGTGTCTTGAGTACCTGAATCGTGGTTTTTATCGCGAAATAGGAAGAAATGAATAAATTTTTCTAATTTGTATCAAAAAACATTCGGAAAACTTAACTAAGCAAGTACGTAATGTTATTCCCTTCTGCAAAATAAACAAATAAGATGTTTAAACTTGATAAAAGTAAGGTAAGTATTTCAATGTTTCAACTTTGAATGACTCCAATAAATTCAATGTTTATTGGTGAAGTTGAGTCGCTCGCTCGTTTCGTTCCGAGTACAAACCAATAACCAACTCACCTTCAAATTTTACTCACCCTTTGTGAATGTTTCACTTTGAATAATAAAGAGGCGATTGATATACGCAAGTAGTGTAATTAGATACAGTTATGTTATTGTCGAAAAACATATTTGTTGACGGGAACATACAAAGAAGATTAAATTAATAATATTACATAACAGGACAGCGGACATTCGCTGGATTCAGAAGACTTGATTGGTGACATTCAGGTCAGAAGAGGATAATTTACAGGTCTTGTAATGGCAAATGGGACGAATGATAGAAGGATTTAAGAGAAATGACTGTTCGTTTATTGAAAAATTATTCAATAGGTACATAAGAATGGTAAAACTATGACCACTGACCACTATGATCATCGTTACTATGGTCACCAGCAAGTGACCATTATTATGTTCAACGGCGAGGATTGTTACAATAAATGTCGTACTTATTAGATCGCAGATGTGTTTCTAATTTCGAGGTTCAGGCGGTTGCCTCCACAAAACTGTAACAGGTTTGTTCAAGCATTTGAAAATCCAGGTACCTGTCTGATTCTGCGCTAGTTTAAAACTAACTTGGAGCTTTGCAAACTGGCAAACTGTTTGACATGAACTTTCACAGTTTGCGTTTGTGCTGGACAAAGTTGCGAATGAATTTCAAGTAGTTTTCGGTTTAAACCGATTGTGCAATTAAGTATTTTAATGCTGTGAATAAAATGACGTAAAACTCAAAGTTTTAGTTTTGTACGCACTGAATGTATGAATATTCGAGTTTTTACCTACACCTATGCATATGGAAATATCACCTTACATAATTGCTGCTATATTGTGATGGAAAGATGTTTGGATTTATCAAATAACGCACAAAATAAAAGTATAAAGCCAAAAAAAGAGAGAAACCTACAAAAAGACATTTCTAAATACTTACTTACTCCGCTGGCTCAGCAACCCAAAGTGAATCCAATACGAGAATTTGCCATTGGTCCCGGTCTTGTGCGGTTACATGTCATTCGCCAGCCTAAAGCTCGCGTAGATCTGCGCCACCATATCACCCCATTGATATCTGGGGCGCCCGACTGGCCGACGATCGACGACTAGCCTTCATATCTACCTAACTCATCACAGTTATACTATCCTTATTAGCGTCTTAGCTCACTATAATAAAAGAGATACCTGAGCGATTTGATCGAATCTCCCGAACAGTTCGTTCAAGGTTTTGACCAGGTCCGAAGCGCTGAGCCGCTCCGACAGCGGCGTGAAGTTCACGATGTCAGCGTACAGGATGCTGACGTTGTGACGTTGCACGGGCATTAATGCTTCCTTCTTAGCGTCCACATAATGCCATCAGTAAAAACTCTCCCACCAACAAAAGAAATTTACCTGAGCGATTTGATCGAACCTCCCGAACAGTTCGTTCAAGGTCTTGACCAGGTCCGAAGCGCTGAGCCGCTCCGACAGCGGCGTGAATTTCACGATGTCAGCGTACAGGATGCTTACGTTGTGACGTTGCACGTGCATTTATGCATCCTTCTTAGCGTCCACATAACACCATCAGTAAAAAATCTCACACTAGAAAGAGATTAAAATTTACCTGAGCGATTTGATCGAACCTCCCGAACAGTTCGTTCAAGGTCTTGACCAGGTCCGAAGCGCTGAGCCGCTCCGACAGCGGCGTGAAGTTCACGATGTCAGCGTACAGGATGCTGACGTTGTGACGTTGCACGTGCATTTATGCATCCTTCTTAGCGTCCACACAACGCCATCAGTAGTAATCTTCCCACTAACAAAAGGGATTTACCTGAGCGATTTGATCGAACCTCCCAAACAGTTCGTTCAAGGTCTTGACCAGGTCCGAAGCGCTGAGCCGCTCCGACAGCGGCGTGAAGTTCACGATGTCAGCGTACAGGATGCTGACGTTGTTGTGACGTTGCACGTGCATCTCGTGGAAGCGGGTCTGCTTCGAGCTGTCAACGCACGCGTCAGCCATCTTGAGCATTATCGAGCGTTTCACCTGAAACCAAATTTACTGCTTACTTAACTGTTTGAAAGCATGTGTGGCCGATTTTAAGTTACTTGCAAAAATTGACCTTCGCAAGTATTTTAAATAGCTACAACAAATAAATGGGTTCAGTTTAGGTTTTGCTTAGGTCGGTAATTATATTGCACAATTTGCACAATATCAGCAATTGAATAATGTTTCTGATCGAGTAAGGCTGGTATTAAATACTACGCAATGATAAAAAACCTTGAGCAATCATTATTCTTATTGCTTGAATAATATATAATTAACAAAACTTGTAGGTCCATCTAACTTGGCATCGATCATTAACGATCTCCTAATGAATATGGGGTTCTCCTCATACCTCATACCTCATACCAAATTAGGAGCATACTGCCATACCACACCATACAGCCTTCAAAGTCAAAGTCAAAATCATTTATTCATGTAGTTATTCACTAAATACACTTAAGCACCTCATTTTTTGATGTTACCGCCATTTCCTAAAGTGCTGTAGGTATCTTATTTTTTTTTATGGAATTAAGATAGCAAACGAGCATGCAGTACCACCCTTCCCCTGCCGCCCATAACAACTGTGACCGACCTAGAACTAGACTCAAAGGGACTAGGATGGTTAGTCCAGTTAGTAGATGGTGTTAGAATATTAGTTGGTTAGTTTGTTAATAAGTGCGAGGACAGGGTATGTTAGTGATAATTAGTCCTGTTAGTTAATGTTAGTAATAGTCCAATTAGTTATTGTTAGTATGAGTCTTGTTCCAATTCGGTCACAGATGCGTTGCTACCCCTGAGGTCTGAGATGGTCGCCTCCAAAAAAAGTGAAACCGGCTCCACAAACCTTCCTATCCGGAACACAATTGCTCTTAAAAACAATTATTATGACGGTAGGAATGGTACTGAGTACCTTGGCGGGCGGTGGTCCTACCCCGGGCGAAACAAACTCCTCAGCACATCTTTTAAATCAAATCTTACAATGATAACAAAACACAAAAAACCTCTAGCCGTTTCAAAATTAACTATTTAAATTCAAAATTCAAAACTCGTGTCAAAATTGATTCGCACAAATTGTATTGTAGTGGAGTGCCGTAAGACATAAAAATGGCAAACCTCGGAATCCAGGGACTATGAATGAATCTTCATAAAAACTGTTGGACTGTATTTCAAAATGCACAAATAGAAAAGTTAAAAAAAACTAATTCACCGATCTTTTATTTTTTTTTATCTTTGTTGGTAAGTTTGTGATCCCATAACTTCGTGTTGGGTAAACCGATTTTGATGATTCTTTATTTCCTTGAAAGATGGTTCTTTTGGTATGGTCCCATATAAATTTGAGCGACATCTGACGAGTAGTTTCGAATTAACTTGAATAATGTGTAAGGATGTTTTGTAGTGTGTACTTATGGTTTTTTCCTAATAACTTTTCACTGAGTATTTAGATTATGATGAGTCTCTTTTTATTTGAAAGCTGGTACTTGCATTGTAGTCTCATATAAATTTGAGCGACATCTGGCTAGTAGTTTTTTTAATTATCCTTAATATTTTTTTTGTATGTATGTTACGTTATATCTTACTACTTAGAGTTCCGATTTTGATTATTCTTTTTTTAATCGAAAGCTGGGGTTTTAGGTTAGGTCCCGTAAAAATTTGAGTTCCCTCAGACGAGTAATTTTTGAGTTACTCTTAATAATGTGTAATTAATTATTAATTAATAATGTGTAATTGTAATTTATGGTCGTTATCTAATACCTAACTTATCACTGGGTGCTTCGATTTCGACGATAAATAGAGATACGTACCTACATGACGTATCTCTATAATAAGATTTGATTATGTAATATTGACGTAATTCGCTAACTGTCAAACTATCCGTCTTAAATTAACATTACGTTTTCTTAAGTAAATCTTAAAGAACTAATACTGAGTTAAAATTACAATTACGTGGAAACCTTATTGCTTAATCATTATAATCATCACCATCTCTCAACTCTTCATGGCCCACTATTGAGCACGGCTCTCTTCTTAGAATGAGCAGGTTAATACTAAGTAAAAATTATAGCTCCTTAATTAATCTTTAGGAATTAATACTTTTAAGCAATGGTGTATCAAAATTCGCAATATCAAACTCATTCGACCATTTCAAACTCCAAAACTACAGGTATAATTTCGTGCGTATTTGTCTCAAAACAACATTTCATAATTAATATACTTCGGACTTCAGAGCCGCAATGTCGATATGATTTTCCATCCTAACTTTTCGCAATAAAGTTGGCTTATAATAAGCCATCTGCGACCCCGCGCGTAATGGACAAAAACTTATCATTATTGGCCACTGCGTCGAGTTTCCCCATTCAAGAGTTTGTTGATAACTTCAAACTTGATCATGAACTTGGAGAGTCCTTATTAAATTAGATTTGTGTTTTGGGAAACAGATTTGGAGATTAGGTAGTTACGGCATAGTTCAGTCATAGCGGTACTATGCACTTTGTTCTTTCCATTAAGTATTTATGCAAGTCAGTACTTTTTACGGTCCTCACAGGGTAAGAAACGGAAACTTTTTAATCTGCGTCCGCTGTGTCCGTCCTTTTGTAACAGGGCTCTACGTCTTGAAATTGAAAGACAGCAGAAATTTTCAAAGAGGTTGTTAATTTGGCTGTTCTCAAAAAATATACCCAAAAATAACCGTAAAAAATGTAATCAGACCCCGCTTACTGACCAGTAAACGGCCGCTTTTGAAATAATACACGGTACTAATACTTTTGTATATATTACGAGGTACTCGTGTGGGTAATGGTCTTCTAGGATTCTTTGAATTTTTAAAATCTGTGTATCAAAAATTTACAAAAGTTACGTGAGCTTAACTTTATACGAAATTTATTACGATGATGCAAGATAATTCTATGAAATCGCGGGCGATTCATGATTTTATATTAAGAATCACGCGGCGTTAACAGTTATTTTGAATCATTAACTTACTTCTCCAAAGTATAGTACCGAATTTACAGTTTTTGGGGATAATGCATAATCTCCGAGTTCCATTCTCATTATATTAAATTAAACGCATTATATTAAAAGACAACGCATAGCACAGTCGAAAATACTGAACGGAAGGTGATAAAATTTGGATTTTTGAAAATTACTCCCCTTAAGCGTATAAAAAAACAACAAATCTGCTGGTGAAGCTACGAGGGCTTCACAACTTAATCCTTCACTAAATCAAGTGGCAATTAATTTCTAATATCTAAGCATTTTTTTAAATTAAAGGTTACTTGGTTTGGTTTGATTAATTTCCAAAAAAAAAAACAATTTAAATGTTTGATCAGGATACAGTGTTCTGGCATAAATAAAGCTTTGAATGAAATATAATAACTTTTTTACAAAAGACGGTTACAGAATCTCACCGTCCAAACTGGCTTTAATTCAATTCGTCATAATATATGTAATTATGTATTATGTAGGTGATCCATCCATGACATCACATCACAACGTTTGTACATTGTATGAAGATTGGCATCGATTATGTGGGAGACTACGCGAAGGTTCGTGGATTATTATGCTTTGGTATACGACTAAATACTGTCACAGATTTTAACAGCTTGGAAACCGGCCTTAGAGTTTCTCGTTAGCTTTTTATGTAGATTTACTACCCTAAGGTATTATAGTATTATGATCTATTTTTCATAAATTCGCTGAGAAAAAAAAGGTTATTCATTGCATTATATCGGATGCATAAAATAACTGAGTGGGATCCATAATCCTTTGATCTTTTACAATAAGCTAGGTATGTCTAGACTTTGACGACACCGAAAGATAGCATATGACAGCGGCGAGATAAAATAGGGCTGAACACAATAAGGGATCGATGAGTTTTTATAACCTTGATCCCGTAAAGACCCCCGGATAACTTATTGGTGACTTATTATATTACGATCCACCGGCGCCATCAGAAAGGACAGGGCTAAAAATCAACAAGTGTTATACCCTCAAGGTACATTTTTGCATTTTAGATAAATAAGCAACAAAGGGACAAGCTAACATTGTTGTAGGTATTGCATAATGATCTATCTATGTTTCTACCTAACTAAGTATATGTACCTAAGTATAATTTAACTGCCGACTACCATTCTATTCATTCTAAGTTTTAAAAATAATTGCTGGTCATAATACTATGCGTGGCCGTCCTAATTATTTTTGTATTACAATCCCACCGAGTATTAGAATACCTAGAGTGGTAGTTTAATTATTCTAATGTAAGTACATATTTTGAGACTGTCCACAGACGGGTAAATACGTACAGAAACGTGAACATCATTTCGTAAGCAAATAACTAATTGCGCGAGTGATAACTTCCCAAAATAATTAATATAGGTACCTACCTACCTGACCGCAGTCACATGGACTGTACCGATTCGTCACTAAGTCGTCTGATGGCATTGATGTACTAGTACATAGTATCTTAATGTCTGACGGTTAAAGATTTGAGCCAGCTAACCGCAGCTTGCATTCGTTGAATTCAGTGTTATTCCTCTGATGCGTTTTACAAATTCAGTTACGTATTCCAAACAAAACATAATTTTGTCATATCTGTAACTCCATTCGCAGCTTAGCTCTAAGATCTTCGTAGTTTAAGTCTTAAGATAGCAAAGGCTTTAATAGGAACTACGGGGGTTGTTTCTACTAATACCGAGTGTTATTAGGAATGGTAATTGTAACACTGCAACCCATTAATGGTCCTCTACTGAGCGTTATTAAGGACGTCTGGATCATACTCCACCACGCAGCTCCAGTGTGAATCGGTGGAAATGTGTGGAAGTTTTCATGCCGCCCGAATGCTTCCGACATGGCATAACGACTGCTATCTATCGATAGCAACTGGGACCGACGGCTTTACGGGCCTGCCGAAGCGCGAAAGCGCTCTACAAATTTTGAAGACCGTGCCCGTAGTTGCTAAACTTTTTCAATCGCTTAGGATCAACGTAGGCTGCAGGCTTATGAGCTCTTCGTTAGCTGGGTAGTTTTTCAGTATTAATAAGTATGAAGACTAGGGCAGGGATTGATAGTGATTGAGTTACTCCTACTGCGTTTTAATATGTGTTGTGTTTACATCCTCCATCCATACTGAATACCTACAAAACAAACGTATGTAGCAAGATTAGCAATGCAACCATTTCAAAACATTACTTTCGCATTAAAATCTCTCGTCTTCATTGTCTCCTGATGGGCAAATAAAACATTACATTTAAATAAGGATTTCATTTTATCAATGAGTACAATTAAAGTCGTCGAACCCCCGATTACCGCAAGTAGTACCTACTTACTGCGTTTAAGTGTTATTGCCACGATAAGGGTATTGTAAATTTATTTTACAGTTTACCCGCCTTCACTTCGCTTTGGGAAACCAGGCCCTTAGTAACTACATTCAGAAATTGTTAGGCTTTTAACTGATAAAATTACTTTTATTTATGATCTATACACTAGCGACCCGCCCCGGCTTCGCACGGGTGCAATAACTATTTAATGGATGTTATTATACATATAAACCTTCCTCTTGAATCACTCTATCTATTAATAAAACCGCATCAAAATCCGTTGCGTAGTTTTAAAGATTTAAGGACACAAAGGGACAGAGAAAGCGACTTTGTTTATACTGTGTAGTGATGAGTTGTGGGGTGAACTAAACTGTTGTTTATTTTGTTAAATATTAAAGTATATTAGGTATTACTATTCACTTTGGAAGTATTATTTGATAAACCCGGGCTTAGGAAACGAAGTATTCCCATGAAGCCACTGCGACCATTTCTGATCTATTGTGGCAACACTTTCGAATTAGAAGTAACAGACTTAGTGTAAGTACGTCTGTCTTACATGCGTGACGCGGTAAGTGTAAAATAAACTGAACAGCAACTAAGAACTAAGCTTAGAACAAGGGCTCTTTATTAGGGGTATTTATTTTTGCTTTATATAAACAACCCAAATGGATCAAGCTGATTCCTGAGATAACGAGGAACAAAACTACAAACAAACAGTGACCTTATCGTTATCTCACGTAATGCTATCTCTGTACAGAGAGACTGAAGTAGATCATACTAACTATTGTCTATTTGTGTAACTACTAAACCTACTAAGAAAATATCTGTTACAAGTACCTGAATGGGTCGTAAGTCGTAAGTAGATAACAGGTAGGTATAACGGGTTTATAACTTGATAAACATAAAACAAAAGAATATTTTCAAGAACTGGATGTAGATAACTTGCAGCTCTGAGAGAAAAAATATTGGCGGTTAATCCCGCACAAGTACTCACATATCTAAATATTCATACGAGGCAGCACTACTAATATTATTTTAAATTAAATAATAGGTACACATCTGGTTTAGTTGAATTGAATATATGTACAGCTACCCTAGTTCATACAAAAAAAAAGACGTGTGGCACTCGGAGACTGCCGCGGTAAAGCTATTGCATATCATTAGGTATATATAAATTAACAAAACAAAATACCGACACCGATCCGAGCACAGGCGAGCCCGAGAACGAGACTGCGAGAAACCGATCACATTCACGCTTCTCGGGTGTTCTCGGGGGTTCTCGGCGTGAGTTTGTAGCCGCTATTAAGAATACGTACATCATAACGTCACATTATAGGTGCAAGACATTTTAATCTTTATTAGAAACGGATAAGTAATGCATTAATTTGTGCAAAGAAGTCAAAGTCAAAGTCAAAATTAATTTATTGTGGATCATAGGTACAATATAGTTGGTAAATTGATACAATGGAGATCGCTATGTCCTACCTGTGATAGGTATACAACATTAGATAACAATTTTAGTATTAAGATTATTATTAATATTAGTCAACAAAATTAAATTAAATTAAATTAAATTAAATTGCATTAAATAAATTAAAATCCATACATAAATTATTATCTCAACGAACTAAAAAACAACTAGGTATTTAATTAATGTCACAGTCAAATTCCCAATATAAATTAGATAGCTACTGAGATTGCACGTCATTTTCATTTAAAAATTCATTGATTGAGTAGTAGCTTTTAGTATACAAAAAATCCTTTAATTTATTTTTAAAAACTTCATGTCCTGAGACACACCGTATATTTTTTGGTAATTTATTATACATCAAAGGAGCCATGCAAAAGACGCTACGTTTGTACAAAGCAGTCTTGCATGGTATTGCACACAATTTGTCCTTATGTCGCTCTCGTGTTCTAAAGTCAAACATATGCAAATTTGATTTTACAAAGATTGCACATTCCAAAATATAAATGCATGGTAGTGTTAATAATTTAGACTTCACGAAATAAGGTTTACACGAGTCTGTTTTTTTTAGACCATATATCGCTCTTATACAGTTTTTCTGGGCCAAAAATGCTTTGTTTCTATCAGTGGAATTACCCCAGAATATTATTCCATATCTAAGACTTGCGCCTACATAAGCATGATAAGCCGTCAAAACCGCCTGAGTGCGGACAATTTTACGCAGGTTATGTAGTGCAAATGAAAACTTACTTAATTTTTGACATACATCATCAATATGTTCTTTCCAAGTCATTTGTTTATCTAATTTTAATCCCAAAAACTTAATAATGTCAGTTTCGGCAATAGGTGAACCTACAGTGCGCCCAACTTATCTCTGAAATGGCAAAAATTGGAACTAACGAAAAGTCATTCATAAGTACGTTGTGGTCATTCATCTGTCAATTACTAGCGTGCAATGATTGGTCAAATCAATGTCAAATGCGTCCGACAGCGCCTCTTTCGTTTCAGTCTTAAGTTGGGTTTACTATAAATAATGAATCTTCAAATTATTGTCCTTTGTACGTCTTTGTTTAAAATTCATTAATTTGGTTTAAGAAGATTTAAATATTCTGAACAAAAGCATAAGAACTATTTCATTTGACAAAATAATTCTTTTTAAAAAGAAAATTGACATTTGACATTTAAGTCCTACAACGATCTTTTGGCGCGTGAATGACGTGTGGGTGACAGAGACAGTGCCTTACAGTTTGCCTTGCCTGTATGGCACTGTCTCTATCACCCTCAAGTCATTAATATAGTGTCATTATTTTATGTCATGTTATTATTTTGTATGTTTTAAACCTAAATACGCGATAATTCGACTATTATGAATACATGTTGTCGATTCCAACGCCTTATTTAATCCAGATCTACATGTAATTATTCTTAAAACACCGAACCGACGGGGCGAAAATCAAATGTTTGACAGGTAAGATTTGTATGGGAAATTAAAATTTATATTTTTAGTATTTTGCTCGCAATTTTTCATATTTTCTCATCGCTGCAACCTTCCCTGAACTTCCACGAATATTTCAAGACTAAAATTAGCCAAATCGGTTTAGCCGTTATAAAGTAAAAGTTAGTTAACTCAGTTAAAAGTTCTGGTATTTATCGATGTGTGGGTGCATAGACATAGTAACTACCTATGTCTGTGTGTAGGGTGTAATAAATTTTCGTTACGAAATTTTTGAATTCGGTCCCCGCGCTCAAGGCCCGCGATAAAAGCTATACAATAGCTTAAAATATTTTGAATCTGAAATTTGAATGTCCCTAATAATTTACCCGTAGCAGTTTATGATTAGGCAATATATTCATACGATAACATATCAATTGATAGTTGATTATCAATTATTTTCTGTTTAGTTTTCAATACGTACTTAGATACTTATTACGGAGATACTTGAGTACTCTGATTTAAAGTTTGAAACTCCCTATCTTTGAGTAAAAATTGAAAATAGACAAGCACTAACACTATTTAAATTTACTTCGTCATACTTGCTTCCAGTCCATATTCTTCAGATTTCTTTCAGTTAAAACTCGCGTTTAATTACATGGCACATGGTAGTCTACTTAATTAAAAGTAACTGCTATTTGCACCTTAATTTTAAGATACCTATCAAAAGAGTATTATACAGACTATCATCTCAAGAATCATCCACGCTTTACAATGTTATCGTAGGTATACAATCAATTAATGTCAACTAATTGTCTCACGTGCCTTCAAACAAACGTGATAATGCTGAATCACGTTTACTTGAACAAAATGTTGTTGTTTGACAAATATTCGGAATTAATATCATGATTTCTTAGGAATCAATAATCTGTCAAGCGATTTTTATACACTCGTATAAAATGATTGCATTTAAAGAAAAATTGAGGCAGTTAGTAGTGTAACGCATCTACCTCTTCTTACTAACTAGATCTGTCACTATCATTGACTTAATATGCCAAAGTCAACATGTTGTTATTGTCACTGTCATTGGAGATTAAAAAACTTCACCCCGGTCGGCCATCTTGACGAATGACGCTCGAACGTTGACCGCGGGAGTGATTTAAGTTAAGGTTAGTATTGTGATTTATTATTTTATTCTATGTCTGTGATTTCAGTGATTGTGAATAAATATGTAAAACGGGTAGTGAATTGTTTAATTTACTGTCCTTTCTGAGGTGCAATTCATATCTCAGAAGTTGGATTATGAACCGGGAAATTCAAATTTCATCACGTCCGCGCGCTCGACCGCAATGATAAAATGTAATTTTAGCAGTGTAAAATATCTCGCATTGTGGAAATATACGGTCATAATCTCACATTAGTCGAATAAAACCTTTATTTTCGCAAAATATTTCGATACCATGCAGATGAAATCGGATCGTATCTCGTATCTGGAAAATACATGTATTGCATCGCTTAAGTGTAACACAATGATGTTTTGGATGTTTGGATTGAGCGTCGCCCTACAATGAAAGCAAAAAAAAAACAAGGCAACATTATCAAGTATGTGTGCGTAATCTGTGCGTAATGATATAAAAATTGTGGCCAACTTTTGGCCACAACTTTTTGACACGTTTTTGCAGGTTCGATGTTCCATCTGGATATTTAATGCATCTTTGGTGTAACAAAATAATTAATTAACAAGGAGGCATTACATTATTGTTTTTTTTTTAATCAATTTATAGAATGCAAATGGATTAAAAATGAAATATAGTTTTTAATTTAATAAGATTATGTAACCGTGTGTGCTATTTATAGATTTCTTAATTTTTTTTTTTCTTTTCTTCTTTCTTTTTGCGTTATCAAATTTAATGATATATAAATCTTTAAATTTTTGAGCTTTAATGCAATAATAACTTGAAGTTAACTTTAATGCAATAATAAACTACAACGTGGACTAATACTTGAATAAAAGTAATACTTGAATTAAAAAAAAATACCGGAAATTTACCGATAACTGAGTTGAGTAAGTTAGTGATTTAGGTAGGTACATGTCATGTTAACTAATTGCTCTCAGTGAATGAATATTAACATAAAACCTATGAGTTTCAGAAAATGAGTGACCGACGAGAGAGTTCACGACGCAGTTCACCACGTCGGAGCCACACACGTCGCGACGATGATACACCGCGAGGGCGACGTTCACGTAGTCGGAGCCAGGCTAGAAACCTTCACGGCAGCCGTCGAAGGAGTAGAAGCCTCAGCAGCTCAAGGTCACTGCGACAGCGGGAACGTGAGCTATCGTTGGAGAGAATGAGATTGAAATTGCTTGAGGGCGAAGTACGTAAGGAACGTGAGCGACTAAATGAGCGCAGTAGAACCCACCAAAGATCCGTTACACCTACCGCGCATCGTTCACAAAATACTCGCAAACGTTCACAAACTACAACAAATATAAGACGTTTACCTGAGGATGATCACAACGAACATACTACAATATCATGCAAACAACCGCGTGAGAGATCTTCTACACCTATCTCACGACGACACTTACGTGATTCTCGACACCGCTCGCTAGTTACACCAGCTAAACGACACCTACCTGATACTGATGACAATGAAACTATCCTGAAGAGACCTAGGGCAACGGTAGACTTATTTGAAGAATTTTTAAATGCATTTAACTCAAGGTCAAGGGGTGGTGAATCGTTTTCTAGCTCGGCTTTTAATAATGTGATTCCGGAGTTCGATCCAATGTTGAGAGAACAGACGATCAATAATTGGCTCGACAAAGTCGATGAATGTACCGAAATTTATAATTGGAACGAAAAGCAAACGGTTCACTATGCCCTGCCTAAGCTTACGGGACTCGCTAAGACTTGGTACCAGGGCTTGCCGTCTATTAAGCATACTTGGATGGAATGGAAAGCCATGTTGAGAGAATCATTCCCAGCGACAGAAAACTACGCGGAATTACTAACTGAGATGCTTAACAGACGGGTACGCCCTGGAGAATCTTTCGAACTGTATTACTTTGCTAAGATAAACCTACTGAATAGATGTAAAATATTTGGGAAGCAAGCAGTAGATTGCCTACTGTACGGGATTGACGATAGAGGAGTTCGCGTAGGCGCTCAGGCGGCTAAGTTCGATAAGCCCGAGGATGTATTAGACTTCTTTAAAACCATCAAATCGCAAAACCGACACCAAGTAGACAATAATAGGGATCTAAATCGAGATAGGCGGCAGAATAATACATCGACAGGCAACAACCCAACTAAGGCACCTGATAATAACCCCAGGAGCAATAATTCTAAGGGGTCAATCAAATGTTTCAATTGTCAAGGTATGGGACACCCTAGCTTTAGGTGCCCAAAACCAATAATAAAGTGTACCCTTTGTAATTACATAGGTCATGACTCAACACAATGCCCTAAAGCGAAAAATGAAAATACAACCAGAGACAGAAACGTTTTAGAAGTCTTAACATCTCAATTGTGCGAAAACACAAATGATAAATATAGGCTCAACATAATTTTAAACGGTTTTACCACAGTATGTCAGGTAGACTTGGGTAGCGAAGCTACACTGATTCGCGAGAGCATTGCACGAAAGCTAGGCCTTAAGTGGGAACAAGTAAACGGACCATACTTAAGAGGACTAGGTAATGTCCCATACTTGCCCCTAGGCCGCACAACATCTGACATTGAAGTGCAAGGAATTCAGGAAAAGGACGTTGAAGTTCTTATAGTGGATGACCACTTACTAAACTGCAACGTACTGCTAGGGCATACGTTCACGGAGAGACCGTCACTTCAAATCACTAAAACTCCAACTGATTTAGTGTTCGAACGAGTAGGACATAGACAAGATCTAAAATTACAGCTACGTATAATCGGTGACAACTCTATAGGTATAGGGCAGATGAAGGCAGTTACAGTGGATTCCAACATAGCTTGTGATGGATGCATCTTCGTTAATGGATCCATTAGAGGCAACGTAGGTCAGGAATATTACCTTTTACCGGGCGAGTATCAGATACAGGGCACTCGCTGTCTTTTGTTAATCCAAAATGTCAGTACAAATCCGGTGCAACTTAAGAGTGGTACCCTCATTACTCGCGCCAGGTATATAGGATCTAGTAAAAGTATAATGAAAGTTACAACCGATACTAGTCCGCATACACCAGTTGTCCCTAACTGTGGCCAACAACTGCCCGAAGAACAGAAACAGAAATGCCACGACTTACTTGACAAATACAAAGACTGCTTCTCGACAGGCATGCATGATCTGGGATTTACCAACGTAACGGAAATGGAAATCCATCTCAAGGACTCCTCTCCTGTGGTTTATAGGCCGTATCGGATGGCATACTCTGAGCGCAAGCTTGTTCAGAGTATGGTTGATGATATGGTCAAACATGGCATTGTACGAGAGTCGAACTCACCGTATGCCAGTCCAATCGTACTCGTCAAGAAGAAGTCGGGGGAGAAACGTTTATGTGTGGACTATCGCGCATTAAATAGCCGCACAAAAAGGGACCACTACCCTCTACCGAGAATAGACGATCTGTTGGATCAACTTTCGGGCCAATCGTTGTTTACATCCTTAGATTTGGCATCGGGGTATCACCAAATCGCCATATCTGAAGAATCTCGAGAGAAAACCGCCTTTGTCACGCCCGATGGGCAGTTTGAGTACAATCGCGTGCCCTTCGGACTGGCCAACGCTCCAGCGGTTTTTCAGAGGACGATTCACAAAGTCCTAAGCAAATCTAAGGTTGGATACGTCGTCATATATATGGATGATATTTTAATACCATCCAAAACGTTCGAAGAGGGACTAGAGCGACTCGAAGAGGTACTTGGCCTCTTACGTGAAGCTGGTCTAACTCTAAAAATGGAAAAATGTCACTTCTTTCAAGAAAGAATTGACTTTCTTGGGTTCGAAATTGACAAAGATGGTGTCAAGCCTGGGATCATGAAAACCGAAGCAGTAGCCAAGTTTCCTACCCCACAAAATCAGCACGAGGTAAGAAGGTTTCTCGGACTTGCCAGCTTCTTCAGGAGATTTGTAAAGGGATTTGCACTCATAGTCAGACCCCTCACAAATCTTTTGAAGAAAGATATACCCTGGCAGTGGGGTGACATGCAAAATCAATCGTTTGAGACCATCAAAAAGCTACTCTCAGAGAGACCTATTCTAGCACTTTTTGATCACAGTGCAGATACTCAACTGCACACCGATGCTAGTAAGCTTGGATTAGCGGGTATACTACTGCAGAGAAAAGGATCTGATCCCTGGCGACCCGTAGCTTACTTTAGTCGCCAAACCCAAGCCGATGAGATGAAACTCCATTCGTTCGAACTAGAAACGCTAGCCGTCATCTGTGCGTTAAACAAGTTCCGGCCGTATCTTATCGGAATAAAGTTTGTCATAGTGACAGACTGTAACGCCCTCCGCTCTACATTTACCAAAAGGGACCTCATACCACGCATATCAAGGTGGTGGATTCAATTTTTAGAATTTGATTGCGAAATCGAATACCGCCCGGGTGAGAGAATGTCCCACGTAGATGCTCTTAGTAGAGGACCCGTTTCAGTAGAGCCAGAACAGATTCACACACTAGACATACTGACGGTCACTGCAGAAGATTGGATTTCTACCGTACAATCTTCAGACGAAGAAATCAAACGGATCAAGGATGTTCTAGAAGACCCGGAGACGCTGAAGATTGCCGGTATTCATAAAGAGTACATGATCAAGAACGGCCGAATATTTCGGATTTTACAAGATGGTACTACTAGATGGCTCGTGCCCAAAAACGCCCGCTGGCAACTTCTGAAAGCTAACCACGATGACGTAGGTCACTTTGGGTTCGAGAAAACGCTAGAGCGGGTTCGAACCCAATTCTGGTTTCCAAAGATGCGCAAGTTCATTAAGAAATATGTAGCAGCGTGTCTTGAATGCGCACACCACAAATTGCCAGCGGGAGCGAAGGAGGGACTACTTCACCCGATCCCAAAAGTCCAAATCCCGTTTCATACGTTACACGCTGACCATTTGGGACCATTTCCGCGGAGTAAACGGGGTCACACATACATATTGGTGGTTGTTGATGCATTCACCAAATATGTGTGTCTAACACCTGTACGAAGTACGAAAACTAAGGAGAGTATAAAAGCTTTCCGGACTATTTTTAGTTATTTTGGCTCACCGACGAGGTTGATCACTGATAGAGGTACAAGCTTCACCAGTAAGAAGTTTAAGACTTATATGCGATCGGTTGGTGCCAAACATATACTCAACGCGGTTGCCACACCACGCGCTAATGGACAAGTGGAGCGGTATAATCGAACTATACTGGCTTCACTTGGTTCTATGGTGCATGGCAAGAATAAAAATACCTGGGACGAACTTCTCCCCGATGTCCAGTTAGGGATAAACACCACCATTCACGGAGTTACGAAGAGAACCCCTACCGAGTTGTTACTCGGCAGGAATGTAGCCAACCCAGCTCAAGGGTTACTGAATGACGTAGCTGATGATATAGTTACAGGGGAAGAGACAATAGAAGGTATGAGAACAGACGCTAGCAAAAGGATAGAACAAAACCAAGAGACGATGAAAACGCGATATGATAAACGGAGGAAAGAAGGAAAAACTTACGTAGAGGGTGATTTGGTGAGAGTAGCAAGGGCTATAGTGACAGGGCCAGGGTCGAAAAAGTTGGAAGCAAAATGCAAGGGGCCTTACCGGATTAAGAAGGTGTTGCCAAACGATAGGTTCCTTATAGAGGACACTCCTCTAACCAGAAAGGGGGCAAGATACGAGACGGTTGTCGCGATAGACAAAATATTTCCTTGGCTTAGTTTCAGTGCTGCTGCTTGCTCCTCAAGTGAAGACGACAATAATGAAAGTGATAACTAAAAAAAAATGTATAATAGATTAAATAGAATATATGCATGTTAGATTTTTTTAATTTGAATGATTATAAAGATACATGTAGGTATTAATTACAAATAGCGAAATAGAATTGATTTATTAAACTAGTGATAAATGAATAATATATTGTGATAAAGTGAGGGTCTTTTGGTCCGGGCAAGAGTGGCGTATGATCTCGCCGTCCATGAGTGGTCCAAAACATCGCAGTAGCGAGGGTGTTTTCGGTCCGGGCAAGAGTGGCGTATGAACTCGCCGCCCATGAGTGGACCGAGGCACCGCAGTTGTGTGGAACAAGAATAAAGGAAGTAACTCTCGTATCCCGCAACTATACCATAAGAGCGAGGGGTGTCCTCGGACCGGGCACGATTGGCGTACGAACTCGCCGCCCATGAGTGGTCCGAGACATCGCAGTTGCGCTTAATGAGAGAATGTAACTCTTATATCGCGCAGCTATACCATAAGAATATTACTGTTATTTAGTTAGTTGTTGTTATTTGAGGCGATGAAACAAAAAGAATTTTAAATCTAGTTAATTTGTACAAAAATCATCTATAGAATTGGATTGTTTGATTAATGTGATAAGTGGTTCTTTATAATGTATGAATATTTTACCAAAGAAGTGATACGGATAGAACGAAGAGACTCGTTCTCATAGGATGGCCGACTGTAACGCATCTACCTCTTCTTACTAACTAGATCTGTCACTATCATTGACTTAATATGCCAAAGTCAACATGTTGTCATTGTCACTGTCATTGGAGATTAAAAAACTTCACCCCGGTCGGCCATCTTGACGAATGACGCTCGAACGTTGACCGCGGGAGTGATTTAAGTTAAGGTTAGTATTGTGATTTATTATTTTATTCTATGTCTGTGATTTCAGTGATTGTGAATAAATATGTAAAACGGGTAGTGAATTGTTTAATTTACTGTCCTTTCTGAGGTGCAATTCATATCAGATACCTAAATTATTATCCATATTTTTCACACGATATTATGTAATCTATACTTATAATAAATCTGTAGAGAGGTCAATTCTGTACATTAAATATATTTCCAAAATAACTATCAGGGGGTGATTAGGGATCGATACTGATGTCAAAAATGCAATCAGTAAAATTTTTGTCTGTCTGTCTGTCTGATGTATAACCGTTATAGAAACAAAAACTACTCGACGGATTTTAACGAAACTTGGTACAATTATTTTTCATACTCCCGCGTTGGTTATAGTATACTTTTCATCACGCTACAATCAATAGGAGCAGAGCAGTGAAGGGAAATGTTGGGGAAACGGGAGAAGTTACTCCATTTTTTAAGCTTCCGTCGCGTGTGCAACCTTAATGGTTAAAGCTACACAGAAATCATGTATGACGGAAATGTTCTCCTTAAAATTATATAAAAAATATTCCACGACAGCATATAATATATGTCTATCTTTTATGGTTGACTCACAATAACACGTGTAACTCCCGATAGCTTAGCAGTTCGAAGCTTTCTGATTAAGTATACCTATATTTTATCTACTCTTACGTTTATGACACTTAAGTGGGTGAAATAAAGGGGTGAAGTTTAAACGAAATTCACGCGGGCGAAGCCGCTGGCAAAAGCTAGTTCGTAAATAAAAGTAAATCATAATGACATCATGTACAGTAGGTACGATAGCGTCGATGACCATAAAAACTACTACTAAGTAGTAAAACTAAAACTACTACTAACTAACTACCTAATGCTCTAACTGTTTAACAATTATCCTCATTTAGTTGTGTATATGATTTCAACACACACTTTAAAATTTAATTTTGTTCTCGGAAATAAAGTCAACAAAAAAGCAGATACTAAAACGCAAACAAATACTAAAGATATAATCAATATAATATATCAACAATTCAAAATATCGTTGATTTCTTCATTTGCGGATCATCGTTTTATAACTTGAGACCATGGCTTGAGACAGACACTTTAATGTTACGAGTGCTCATTGGTTAGATTAGATCTGATAGGAGTTTGTCATCTACGTCTCTATCAAGAGCGTCTAGCCAAACTCGAGTGTGGCCTTACTAAAGTCGTTGTTGACATCCTTAACTTGTTAAAACCTCATTGTCATGTCGAGGGATTTAGTAATTTACTTCTAAACATATTTTTATTTATATAACATTTTTTGAGCTTTTCTTTCGGCTTATAAGAAAATATACCTATATAATTTTAAGAAGCCCCTCCATCATTTCATTTTCGTTCATACGTCTTGCAGAGATAAATATATTTTTAGGACAAGCTCTTATCGTTTCTATTCTTAACTATACGATTCTTAGAAACGATTTTGTTCAGTTCTGAGTGATGTGTTTTTCTTGCCTACTCCCTGTTTTTCTCGGGAAGCTTATAAAATTGCGAATAACTACAGTTTCAGGTCGACAAGGGATTTTATACAACAAATAGAAATATAACTTAATAGCATGACTGTTAACTCGAAATTTCAATTAATCATCCTGTACGAAAACAAAATCTGTAAGCGTAGACAATAGGGAATATAACGCAAGATCGGCGTAGATGGCGCCATCAGCACATACAGTGAACTAATCATAAGCCGCGTTCCGTAACTTGACTCAAAACGTTTAAAGTTCTATGAAAAAGTGACATTAGTGGGCGTTTTCGTTTACTGTTTATGCTAGTGCTGCACTCTGTCGCCAAAATTTGTCAGTAATATCTCCTATTAGGCATGCTCTGTCGGTAGTTATGAATACTTCAGCATCCCTAGAAATACCATGTAGAATCT
The DNA here is from genome assembly GCA_905404135.1 of Hesperia comma. Lineage (NCBI taxonomy): Eukaryota > Metazoa > Arthropoda > Insecta > Lepidoptera > Hesperiidae > Hesperia > Hesperia comma. The sequence goes on from FR990026.1 coordinate 1,584,500, forward strand.
TTTCACGAATACTATTTGGTAACGGTGAATTTCGCAATGCTTGCCATGCCATCCATACTAGTTCACCTGAGGGCTCCCACTTCCATGGGAGCTCTCATAGTCAAGAAAGTTCCTCTACCACCAGAGGACCTGACTACGACATCAGCTCGCGAGACAATAGGATCCCCTGCGATGCCGGCAAGAGCCAGTAAACACTAACTCTCCTGATCTCTTATCCAAGTAGAAAAGTGACCATTGAGACTCCAGACTCATTTTTCACGTGAAAAAAGAGCGCCTAGGCGACTGGAAGACGCGCACTCACTCTTTCACTCAAGCTCAAAAAGATTCCCGGTGCGATACCGTCTAGGGGCACAGTCCCGGAGTTTCCTAAATTCGAAGATGATTATATTATTCTGTAGTAAAATATCTAGCGGCGAATCAAAAGCAATCGATAACAGATAAAAGATGTTGAGCACGAACATATCTAATCAGTGAATTAAAGTTTCGGCACAATTCTTTGATAATGTAATCCTCTTGACCCACAATTTTTATTGAAAGCGTACAATTTATAAATACGAGTATTGCAAATGGGGTCGATATTTTTATGTACGAGTAAGTAACTGACAAACAGGCAGATGAGCCATCTGATTGTCAGACGTCTCCTTTGCATGAACCTCCTGTCCATGAACCTTAGGAATAAAATAATGAAGCCTTCGACATGGCTTAACGACTGTTTTATATAATAACAATCGCGAGCGGTATGCCCTTTGAAGCACGGAAAAGCTCAACAAATTTTGTCATTAACGTATGGAGCAATTACAATCCAAAGAACCACCAGACTATAAACGCTTCAGAAAACGCAAATGATAAAAAATCAGGTTTTATTTAAAATCTCAGTAACGTTCCGTTTTCAAGTAACTTATGTATCTACAAATAATACTTATATAAATACAATTGGAAAGACCGACTGTAAAACAACATCTTGGCCCGATAACATCAATAATCGCAATACATATTATCCTGTTATTCATTAACTTAAGAAGCTTAAACAATCTCGTAAACAAAAGACTTCAATAGATGTTTCGTAGCAGATTAAGGAAGGAAGTCGTGAAAATGAGCAAACAAAATTATTTACAAAGGAAAATAACCAGTTTTGTAATTTGTAGCTCAATTGTAAACTGCTGGAGATAAAAGTATTGTGTTGTTTATAATCCTAACGGTTGGTGCAATTAAGTAATGACCATAGCTAATGAATTGTTGGGAACTAAGTCAATACAAACTTACAGTACAGTTCAACTGTAGTGTACAGGTATATTTGAGCATAATGTCCCCTACATAACTCAAGTTTACCTGATAAATTTAACCTTATTGGCAAACCTGTCAGATACCCTCAGCGTGTATGGCTAGCAAAACCTCGTCTACAAGCAATGATTGAAAATATTATTTTCAAGTAAGATACCGTTCCAAACGCACATCATTTTTATTCAAGTCGCTCTTTAAGGATATTTTTCAAGAAATACAATAGCAAAAAACTATTACGAACTTTAACTTCTTGAAACTACTGATTTTAAACTTTTATCATCGCGGATAATACTCATTTTTACTATATTATATTACGGGTTACTCACGATATGTATTTTGGTGTGCCGATATTTCGACCCAATTGCATGGATCGTGGTCACGGCTGAACTGAAAATAATGCTCTTGAAACTAATTTGAACTTTTACTCCGCTAGATAAAAAGTAAAGAATGTGTAAAATTACTTTGTATTCTACTTAATTGTCTTACTAAAAAAAATTACTTTGTATATATCTTACCTTTGACTTCAGAGAATCATAAATGACAGGGACGAACAATTTTAAAGATGGAATAACTTTATATAGTAAGGCATTGGTTGTACAATAAAAGGTGCAATTAAAATGTTGCTTCATAGGAAAAGATGAATGAATGATGAAGACAAGTGTTCATAGCCTGCGGCTTGCGTTGATTCTAAACGATCGACTGAGTTAAGCAACAGACGGCGCGGTTGGTAGTTAGTTGGATGGATGACCGCTAATAGGAACAATTCTGGAGCGCTTCCGTACTGCGGAGGACAGGTAAAGCCATCAGTTTTGGTCGTATATTTACGTGTTCGTTGTTAAGTTTAGTGGCCAACCTTCAGATGATGTAAAAAATTCCGGCACTTGGTTTAACCACATTGAAGCAGCGTTGTTTATTGGGCCTAGGCTTCCTAGGTATGAGGTGAGACCCGTGCTCAATAGTAGGCCATTAATGGATTGAGTTAGGTAAATAATAAGAAAATCTGACTGGATCTGTTTGAGTTTTATCACTAAGATTCAGTAATTTACGAACCTCTTTAGCATTTTGTAAACAAACAATTATTCAACTTGTAACGATATAATAAACGCGTATATTTAATAGAATATAATTGTACAGGAAAACCATCTTGTCGTATCATAACACATTTAAGTTGTTCGTTTAACCTTGTACCTAAGTGTTGTTTTTGTATTAGTTTAACTGTCGGTATTAAACTATAGAAGCAAAAGAAACAGATTTTTTTTCTATCATTATTAAGTATTTTTAACCGACTTCTAAAAAAGGAGGAGGTTTTCAATTCAACAGTACATTTTATAAAAAAATTTTACCCCCCCGACAGGGTAGTGTTGGATATTTTTGAGTACTTAGTTTATGGTGGTAACCTCATCACTTTTGTCAGGGTGCTTTGATTTTTATAATTCTCTTTTTTATTCCAAAGCTAGTGCTTGTCGTTGGGCTGTATATAAATTTTAGTGACATCACACGGTTACTTTTGCTTAGATTTTGAATATTTTTCTTGTTTAAAGTTTGTTTGGCATTGCCTATAATGTACTAAAATAACAATATCATAGTAGGATATTTTTGTACTCGTATGATTTATTATTTTCTGTTTTTTTAGCGTACAAAGACGTACCTACGTATTTCAATATTTTTATTTCAAACACACGTTCTACAACCAAAACAAAACATCATAATAAAGTTGATGTCACTCACGATACAACAGTAATTTATAGTATGGTAATAAATATAAATTTTATGATTGCTACTTCAACACAAATAACTGCGTCTTATTTTTTGCATTATTTATATAACTTTAAGCATGCCACCTTTTCTTCAAAATTGTTATCTTATTTTGAAATGCAAAGAATTCTGTATAGTTTACCCAAAAACTGCATAAACTAGTTCAATCCACTTTGTGCTCGAAAAGCACACGGGGTTTACTCTACAGATAAGACATGATTAAGGGGCATCACTCCCTCTCTTCAGTATACATGTATGAATCATCGGTAATGCGCCGGCATCGCTCGTGCCCCGGTGGCCGTAAACTCTTTCAGTTCATACCATACCCGGCTCACGCGTCAAATCGTGCGCACGTATATTAAACAACAGCGGTCCCAAATACAGCCCTGTGAGACTCCTTTTTTAATGACATTGTAACGATTGTGAGTGGCAGTGATAAGTTCGTTGTGCTATACTATGATAGTTGATGTCATATTGTGAACATCTAGTGTTGTGATAGTTTTAGTTTAAAATGTTTCCGAGAATCCAAGGATTGGTAAGTTTTGTAATATTAATAGTGTGTAAATGTAAGATCAGTGCTATTACTAATCTATTCCTAAAATATTGCCTCATTATATCCAATCTAAAATAGTAAATATAACAATCGGTTCCCAAAAAAATATATTTTTTGTTATAACGATTGTGTACCAGTGGCATTTTTTGAAAAAATCGTTATTTTTATGTTAATATGACATACGATTAAACCAATTTAATTATCATTCATCGTAATGATAGTAATTTCAGTTGATGATTTAAAAAACATTAAAATAATCACGGAATCAAATTTTAACCGAATTAATAAATGAATATTAATAAGTAGTTACAGTAATTATAGAAATAGTGTTCAATATCTGCACATAAAACTTAGTATCTACTGATGTAATAACTGACCTACATAAGAATAATTTACAAAACACTAAAATCGATTAACCTAATTCTATGGCTAATTAATCATAACGTTCCGATTGATTAAAGAAAATAAGCGTTTTCATATTATAGTCACGTCTTACGTACTAGATTTCTACTCTCTAGAACGTGTGTTTTGTATTCCAGTCAAGTATTCATCGCCTGATGGCATTGGACGTACCTCCCTAAAGAGTTAATGGCATTTCTTATACCCATAGGGATTCACCTCGAAATTGCATGTCGTCTTGAATAATGATAGAACAGGTTTCATTGGAGACTTCATAAAACTATTGGCCAATAGATTTACCGAGGCTTAGTCTTTTTATGACGTTGGATGAGTTATTACAGAAGAAAACAACTTGCATAACTCGTTGATATTGCATTCTGCAAACTAGGAAGTATTTTAAATTACGGTTTCAACACAGTTCACATCTCTTCTTTAAAAGGCTCCGTTACATCGCTATGAATAAGTTTACTGCAAATGGTGTTAAGTTTAGTGTCAGCGTTGTCAAATTCTAAGAATGTTACAAATTGAAGCAATGGGGAACCGTTTACTGACTCACGATCGTTTACTGTTACCTGCACGAGTCTAGTTATCGGTGATAGTAATGTGTTTACCGGGATCTTGCATACGTAATTATGAAACAAATTATTCAGTTTCTAAATATGTGACATTCACAATAGAAGTGGAATATGAGGTTAATAAGGCACACTTAATTTTTAGATTACCATGTCTTCAGCTGAACATATTTTGGCGAACAGGTACATTTTAACAAAAGGTCATTGTGTGTCAAAATTTCTACCTGATTTTGATGGAAAATAACAATTGCCGTTTTAAGTAGATACCGTATTGTTTTTACAATGCAGTCTTTAATTTTAACGTTACATACGATGCTATAGGTACCACAAAATAGTATTTATTCATCGAATGTTAATTGTGTAAAGCTTGCAATATCATCGTCCGTCTTATCACGCTTATTATTATCAATACGTAGATATTTATGTTTCATTGTCAATAACTCATTGTTTAACTTTCTGTTCAACATTTCTTTATCTTTCTTTTTGTTGTTTTAGCATGCTTTTTATTATGGAAAGTTCTACTAACTCGAAAGATATTTTGTGACTTTTAAGAGTAATTTATTCAAATTAATATAGAATAAAATGTAGACAGCTTTTAGTAATTCTATATTTCTTATTGATATAAAAAGGTTTATAAGATTTGAATTTTCATAAGATATTAAGAGTGAAACGATTTATATTATCTCCATGTTTTTACCAAGAATGTAGTTGTCTAGATTGTGTTACTCTTTTTTGTAGATAGGAATACCATTCAACTTACTTTAACTAATCTCAGTCTACACAGCAAAAACATAACGTAATAAAATATAAATTTAACGACGCCTTAATAAGAATTAATTGCCGTGGCAATAATAGGTACTTGTTTTATCAGACGTCATTATAGCAATAATGCAAATCTACATTTTTTCTTAATTACGTAAGTAAAAAGAAAAAAACGAAAACAATTCTAGGAAACTAACATCTTTTATTGTTTTCAAATTAGTATTTTTTTTTATTTTGTAATGTTACACGTTAAACACTTGTAAATTAAAACACATCTTGTACAAGTGATATTATGTTGATAAGTGACTAGTGGTTAGTAGTAGTAGTAGTACCTAAATAGAACTTCATTTTCCCACCAAAACAGCGCAAGCGCAGGTGAGGTCAATGATATGAATTTAACAGTTATAAAAGGAGTGAAGTGTGTTTAGTTGAAAATAATTATAATATTATGACTAGGACAGTTAGCGAAACTGCTGTGTGTAAAAATTTTAATTATTTTTAAATGTTCACGCAGTTAAAACTTAAAGAAATAAAACCTCTTTAGAATTTTACCCTCTTGTTACCATAGCGAGGTCCTTTCTGAATGAATACCTTTCCACGGACACTTTTTAAAACACAAAGATTTTTTATTTAGCGCTCACTTCATAATAATCCATAAATTATTCTACTAGGATGTAATTACTTCATGCAAGTACTTATTTAAATTTATCCTGCAACTAATGGACTTAAAATATTCAAGTAAAAATCCAAATGTTCATGTTGTCCCGTCAAGCAGGAAAAATACAAGCCTAGCTGGCCTTAAAACCTTGCCGAGGTCTGTTTCTAAATATTTATGTAACACATTTATACATAATAGAAAGATTTAAATGCTAATAGCGTTGTGCTATTATGTTTTTCGCGATGCAAATTGCATTTGAAATACGAGTAAATTTTTTAAACTTCTCTCATGGATATTATAGAGATACACGAAGATGAATTTACAATATGTCATAATCGTTATTGTATGTGTCTATATATTTATCTATTTTTATTTTGAAGGATTTAATTCATTCATTCCACCTGCCACTAATTCTGTCTTAGGGTGCGTACAGATTATGTAACATGTTATATAACTTGTTTTATAACACGTCCACACTATCTAACATTGTTGTCTAACAATGAAACATGTAACAAGACCGTACACATTAAAATAACATTGTTGTATAACAGTGTTTTATAACAATTCAATGCGTGTCATTTCTTAAAATATAGCATACCTATAACATTGTTGCAAAAACTAATAACATGTTATATATAACTTGTTTTTGTAACACATATCGTCCACATTAAAAAACATGTTATTTAACTATGTTTTATAACATGTTTTGTTATATAGTCTGTACGCACCATTACTTTCACCGTGAGCTAACTGTAAAAAATAGGGATAGTCGGCCCTTCATGAAACCTGATTTAACATCTCAAAAGAAGAATAATCAAACATGTGATTGCGGGTACGCGTACGCAGTTCTTGATCCAGGGGGGAGCAAAGGTCCTTTAGTCCTGTCCCAGGAGAAAACCGGATTTTCGAGGCAGAGAAGGGCACAACAACTCTGACCTACTTGCGCGTACGCAAGTCGGTCCATGTAAACCAATGCCGAACCCTTCTAAAAACAGGTTCACCACTTGCACGTACATCCAGCAATATCAGTCAGCTAGTGATGGCATTGACCACTTATCAGAAGCCTCGATTACATATTCGTCTACTGTCTTCTTAATAAACGCAGCGTAAAGTGATTCCAAGTTTAAATTGTTTGTCCCTATCGAAGGTATGATTCTCTAAAATTAAAGGTAAGAAAAAGACAAAAAAAATTAAACATGGAGTAACTTTACATCACGTTCATTAATATATAAATAAAGTGTATGTTTAAAGTAGTCTATGCATTAAATCATTCTTCTAAGTTTTTATTTGCCTTTGCATGATTATAATTTAAACAAAAACAGAGACTTCAAACAATTCCATTTATTACATAACCTTCGCGGACAGTAATAATACCTACTCGTACGACTTCGGCAAAAACGAAAATGTACCGTGAGAGCACATAAATAAATAAAAACTTGCACGTTTGTTTGTACACATTTGTTTGTTTGTTAATGACAATGAGTAAAAATACGTAATTATATTCGATGAGAATGGTGACCAAGGCCAGATAGATATTATTAGACTCTGGCTTACGATTATGATGGATGCCTGATGATTTAGAAAGGCTTATTAGTGACGTAGTAAGATATGAAATGATAGCAGGAATATTACAGTCAAACTTAGTCAAACAATTACCTAATAACTTCTATGATTGATGAAAATAGAAGTAAAATATTTGCGATAACTCTATATAATATCCTACTGGAAGTGACCCCGCAAAACGAATCAGGAATCGATTTGCAGCAAGGACCTAATTATATTTATATCATACTTGCTCAGTAACTAGGGATTACTATGGTGGAAAGTCTCCTTGTAAGTTGGTGTTTGCAATTCAAGGCAACATTACGTCGCACTATGCTTGAATTGTAATGTTCACATAACAGTTCAAGCTATGCAAAACTCCTTGGTAAACAATCTCTTTTCTTATAAAATGGTAAGAAAACTTTTTACTGAAAAAAAAAACACAACATGGCGGCATTTAATTTCCATACATTTCAAACTATGCAAAACTCCTTGGAACTCAGAGCCGTAAAAAAAAAGTGTGTCAGCTACGACGCACGATTGGAGTTTACTCCTTACGAACGATAATTAAGATATTATATATCGAATAGAATAGTACATTATGATGTAAGTGCGCGAAGTTGGTCATTACAGTCGAGGCGGTATTGCACAGCCCGAGCCGCTAGGCGAGGGCTGTAATAGAGCCAAGACTGTAGTGAACAAAGCGCACGCGTATCATACGACGTTTTTCAACACACTTGCGAGGAAAAAAACAATTAGGTATCGACATTTTTCAGTCACAAATCAGCAAATTATAAACGAACAAATGTTTGCACAAAATGGCGCCGAGGTTTATTTTATTTTTTCGCGCGCCGTATCTTTGGTTGAATAATTATGCGCGCGCAGGCGCGCAGGTTAAGTCCAGAAGCAAAGAGCACCGCTATTCAGCCACAATATATTAAACTAAATAATTATGTATTTCTAATAGGAATTTACGGTAATTAATGATTTAAAATATTGTATTTTTTAAATGCTTTAATAGATAATTAGATGAAGTATAATCTTATCTTATCAGATTTTGACTAAGTACAACAAGTTTATTTATTTACAAAATAATAAATCTTTTGGTAACAACCTCTTTACGGATATTAAAAAAAAAGTGGAATAAGAAAAACACTAGTGCGGCAATGAAAAGTAAAACGCACTACTGTGTAATAAACCGCATTCCGGGCGTAAGACTAAAGAAAAAATAGCAACTTTACGAGCAAGTGTGTTGAAAAATAAATTGTAACTGAAGTTGTAACACGAGTCGTATTATTTTGCCCTTTTATAATATATTTAAGGTTCTTATAGAGATTAAGATTTAAGATTTGAGATTTGAGATTTGAGATTTGAGATTTGAGATTTGAGATTTGAGATTTGAGATTTGAGATTTGAGATTTGAGATTTGAGATTTGAGATTTGAGATTTGAGATTTGAGATTTGAGATTTGAGATTTGAGATTTGAGATTTGAGATTTGAGATTTGAGATTTGAGATTTGAGATTTGAGATTTGAGATTTGAGATTTGAGATTTGAGATTTGAGATTTGAGATTTGAGATTTGAGATTTGAGATTTGAGATTTGAGGTTTGAGGTTTGAGGTTTGAGGTTTGAGATTTGAGACTTGAGATTTGAGATTTGAGATTTGAGATTTGAGATTTGAGATTTGAGATTTGAGATTTGAGATTTGAGATTTGAGATTTGAGATTTGAGATTTGAGATTAGAGATTAGAGATTAGAGATTGGAGATTAGAGATTAGAGATTAGAGATTAGAGATTTGAGATAGTTATATGTTTGTCTGTTTCTACGTAACGCCTCAACTTTTCGTGTTTCTAAACTTGATTTTACTCCTCATAAAATCTCATACCGGGCCTTATAACTCAAATCGTTTCTTAAGGAGTAAACTCCAAAAAATAGAAAACTATTTACGAAAAAAAAATGGAAATGGCGGCATTTCATTTGATCTGAAATTAAAATTTCATTTTGCATTACCAATGTTTTATTTACCTCACAAGAATGATATAAAGTAGAATGCTTACCTCGGTTGCAAGTAGCTATTACACCCTCGAACTATATTCACCCTCGCTCGCTCGTGTGACTAAATATCTCGGGTGCACGCGATCCATTAGCGCCCTATGCGAGCTGCGCTCGCACTGGCGCCAAATTGGATCTTGTTCTGTAATAGCTTACTTACGTCCCTTGTGTAACAATCTACTATTACGTGACACAAAGAATGATGTTGATCCTCTTAAGTATAATTGCCATTCTATTAGAGTTGTGCGTGATATTATATCTGCCTAGTGAGAGGGTGTGAGTAAGTTAGCGTTCATTTATGTTATTTTTTTACTTTCCAATAATCTGCGCATGTCAATATATAAAACCCATCCATCCAATGCTACATCCTGTAATAAGGATCCCACAAACCACCTCAGACCCCAGTGGCGACCCACTTCCTTGAACCCTATAAATATTTTCACAGGCATTTTATCGGACGTAGCGTGAATGGTTTCCGTTAAACCTCGCATTGTCAATCCGAACTGTTTGTCATATTTGTTTGAAACAACTGAATACTGCATGCCTGCGGCCCGTCAGAATTTTATACATTTGCAGATGACACATTCCATTACATAACATTTTGTTTAAGGTGAGCTGAAAACATGGCGAGATAAAGTGTACACATTTTAACGAAAGTAAATATTAGAATAACACAAAAAATTGACTGAATATTATCGAACTCAAGCTCTTAATTTATGAAAGCGTTTTTGCTAAAGATTAAATGTTTTTTTTTGTTCTTGCCATCATTTCGCTAATTTATGAAAAATATTTAAAATATTAAATTAGTACATACTAAAAATCTATTAATTTTTCAGAGCAACAAACAAACATTCCGTGATATTAATCTTTAATAAAAAACCTACTTGATAGACATATTTAGAGTACAAGTATAACCTCGATACAGTTTCATTGTTAAAACAAGTGTTAATACATTAACAAAGCATAATACGATCGTAAAACTTCTTAGATATTTACGAGTAAGTTCGTGATCGATAAGTTATCAGCATCGGAGAACCTTATAACAGCAAAATAAAAAAATAGAACAACACCTACTTAGAGTTTGGGGAGTTTGGAGGGGGGTGAGGAGATTCGTATTTATCATTATATCTTTTGTTTATAAGCGACGTTTCCTGTTAGATATTCAGGCTTCAAAGAATCAGAAAAATTTGTAAGAAACTAAACATTAAACTCAAGAAACATGTTCTTGTCAAACTGTGACGCAAAAAATACAAAAAAATATAACTTTTTCTCCTCTTAAGTTCATTGTACCTACTTACGTACTTGAAAATGGAAAGAAACCTTAATTTAAACCAACAATTCATTCAACAAAAACCATCGAAAAGCCAAACCTTGATAATTTTAAGAATGTCATCTCAAAGGTAAAGGTAACGTGACCAATGCTCGATACAGTAACATAACCCAAGAATATCGACCTTAGTCCCAAGCTAAAAAGTACAAAATGCAGTGCACGAAACTCAAAAGCACACGTTTCGTTTCACACGTTTCCAAGGGTTTTTAATCAGCGATAAATATGTTGACAATTCTCATTTGTGTCACACGAGTTTATATAGCGTTTGATGACTATCATATTATTATGCTGCAGTTTTCGAAATTGCTGTCCAAATTGTTTGTTTACACTATAAGTTATGGAGATTACGTAGTAATAATAATTATATTAGGTATATTAATCATTGTTCTTAGTGGGACACTCCTAGTTGGATGCAAAGGATTATATCGAAATAATTGGAATTGCGTGGAATAAGGTTTTCTATACTGTTAATATATTCAGTTACAACTCGAATATATTTGTGAAATTATATCATGAGATAAAAAATACTTTCTTTTTTGGTATTTCAACTTATTTTTAAAGGGAAGCGAAGTAAAGAGAAAAAATGCGTGAGAGAGACAAATTGAATGGTATTCAAGCAGGCACCTATATTTATTTTTATACTACAACATGTAAATTTCATCCATCACGTAAATTTTCATAAGCAAGTGAAGGGACATTTAGTTGACGGCGTTGACGCGTGTTGTCGCGAACGTGAGCGACCCTCGTGTTTTTACGTAACACAGAACTTCACTAAAAGGTCGAAAATCACTGTGTGGGGTTGAAGAAATGATTATCATACTTTTATTTTCAACAAAATTAAAAAAGAGAAAGTTCGACTGTATGTATGTTTTATTATGAGTACCTATGTTACGTCATATCATTTACTGGGTGGACCGATTATGATAATTCTTTTTGTATTCAAAAGCTAGTGCTTGTCATGTGCCCCTATTAAAATTTGACACACCTGACAAATTTGCAACACATTAGTAATTGGAGTTTTCCATAATAATGCGTATTTAATTGACTTCGATTATGTTGACGATGTTCTCTCGAACATAAATATTATTTTTTCTTCTAATGAGGGTAACCGCGTGTGAATTTTCCGCTAGAGGCGCTAGTGAAAAGGGAGGTCTGTCTGTCACTTTTCGCTTGTCTGAATTTCATTTGTCACTGTTTATGTATGGGCGGGCTTTGACAGCATGACCGCCCTCTGCAGTGGCGCCAACTGGTGAGCACAAAAACGGTTACCCTCATTGATTTGACCCCAGGTGTTCTAAATATTTAGAAGTAACTCTAATAGCTTTTAACACACGATGAACACAGGGCTGCCAGCTGGTTGCTCCAATAAAGCATAAGAAGTAATAAGGCCAACATAAGAAGGTGCAATGAACTGATACAGATTACCTTGTAGGTATACGAGTGGGCTTTTGACCTCATTACCAAATTAATAAAACTTCCTGGTTAAACACTTAGGTATAATATAATTTGTTCAGACTTTTAAACGTATAATTAGGGTAAAATTTAAGTTGTTTGAAACCTTAACTAACCTAAATTATAAATGAAGAAAAAAATAATCAAAGAAAAGTTAAGTGTAAAAGATAAGCAAAAATTTAAAATAATTTTTAATTAAAAATTTACATAATAATTGTAACAAAGAACAGTCCCTGCCGTTCTATATTTTCAAAGTTTTTCTTAAAATTATCATCGAAGATTAAATTTCAATGCACTCTACGACAAAGAACCACAGTATTGGTTCAAAAAGTTACACTCGGACAGCCGACGTGATCACCTTGACATCTCAGCCGACTGCTACATGTAGTAACTGAGATATTACGGGTTTTATGACCGCGATATTGTCTACAAATTAATACGTCGCTTGCCGGCGCGTTCAGCGATTTTTCTTCCGTAAAACTTTACTCTTTACAGCCCAATTATAACTTTTTAAGGTAACAAATTACATGGTACGATCTATTTTTGTCCGTTGTTTTACGTATACTACTTGTGAATAAAAAAATTAGCTTTCAAAATGATTAAGTATGGACACAGTGATATAAAAAAATGAAAAAGGAGGCGGCAGATATATTTTTTGCGTACTCTCATGTCACTAATTGATTTGATACTCAAGATTACGAATTTGCTAAAGGTTTTAAGCTTAGGTACTTACATTATTGTATTAGTAAAGTTGGGTTTGCTTGTATGGTATTGAACCGAATAAAAAAAATATTAAGACGTCATGTCTGCGTCAAACAGGTAGATATTTTCACATTTTTACAGCCGAATAAGTAGAGACAAAAAATTAACCCTTTACCACTCGCCGATGATTCTCCGAAAAATGCAGAATCTGTTCCATAGAATACCTGAGCCTAACCCTTTTAACCAGCCCTATCAGATTACGCTTTTAATCCAGCAAGGGTCCTTCGCCCCAGACGAACCACCTGCGAAGTCCCACCGGATGTTGTAATTATCCTACTTGGTCGCGTCCGCTCTACATATGGGATACTCGCGCAAAGAACACAAAAAACAACAATAAGACTCGTTCAAACCAACACTATTTCATTGTTTCAAACTGGTAATGAAAAATTTTCTACTGAATTTTTACTGACATCTTTAATGTCGACGGAGTAATATTAGTAACATAAGTTTTTACTTATAATTATGTCCGGTCTAAGTACATTTAAATTTGTTACTAATTAGTAGCTAGTTTAAAGCATGTTTTATTTCTGTTGATAGTTAAATAAACCTGTTTTTTAAGTTTTTTAGTAGTAGTAGTGTAGTCTGTAGGTAGGCTACCTAATAACAGTTAGTAGATTCTTTAATTGTTTTAAGTTAATATCAATGTACAACAAGAAAGATTAAGTATGCGTAATGTTTTTGCTACATCAAGGAGTTTAATCGCAAAAAGCAAAAAAAGGATGACAAAGAAAAATATGTTTCCATTTTCTTCAAATACATTTATTTATTTATTTATTTCTTTATTTGTTAAAAAAAAATAACATAATTAAAAAAAAATTTGCTTGTTGCAAATAAAATAAAATAATGAAGATCGTTAATCTTTTTTGCGTCACAATAATCCTAACCGCTCCCACATGTATTTCGCGTGACTTTAAACCAATCCTAATGACCCTGCCGATATATGCCATAACTGCAGAAATACAAAACAACGAAAACCTGTCGTCATAACAGCGCGTCATAAGGTTTGAGCGATACCGGTTTGGTGCGGTTACCGTTTTTACGTCTGCCATATGGATCCCTTGTTACTGTAGTTCGTAGTTAATAATATTTCACAGTTTTAGCAACTTTTTCTTTGTCTTTACACGATGATAAAAATTAGACGTAAGGCCTAATACCGTCAAATCAAGTCATCAATTTGATGACGTAATTTGACTACCATTTCTCTATTATCACTACCTAAGAAATGTACCCCAACTATCATTGTCCTTTATGACTTAGTAGCCCAAACTACTACATATGGATATAAGTACCTATAAACCACTTAATAAAATATACGTAAAAAACCGGAGACTTCATAATAAAAATGGATGATCTCTTCAGAATTTTTGTTGTCAGAAGTCGACTTGAAATTTTTAATATCATAATAATAAATTATAAACCATATTCGCGTCCAAACAAGGTAATCTACGCGCATCTTGTTGTGTCCACGATCAACGAAACTAGATCAAAACATTGCCATACAGTAACACGGTGAATGATTCATAGGTTTTCGAACGTTACGTTAATAAATATAACCCAGAACAAGGCCGCTGGCATACATGAACACTCCACTACAATACGAGTATGTTATAGCAACCGCCCTCTCTTTGCTTTGGAAATCTTTTAATAAACATCAAAAAAATTTACGCATGAATAAAAATAAGTATGATTCCAAGCTTACTGTTTAAGCAATGAATATGTTTTATAAGCAAAAACAAACGTATAAAAAGACTGGTAAAAAAATCTAAAAGCCATTGATAGAGGATCTATTGCGTCAAAAAACCCCCAAATAACAAGTTTTTCTCGTATTTTCCATTAGTTTTTGTTTGCGACTTCGCCAGCGGGGGAACTGGAAAACTACAAAATATTAATATCGACATAGGTAGTAGAAGTTTTATCACAATAAGTAATTTATATTAGTGTACATATTATGGGGATAAAAACTATCACTCAGGACAGGATGAGTCCTAACCTAACTCATCCTTAATCTCTGTGTGTATCAAACTATCTACATTTTAATTTCAATCTGTTTAGCGGAGATCTCATATCACCTTCAAATAAGAAAAGTTAGACAGACGGACAAAATTACTTTCTCTAATATAAGTGTACAGACATCGATCAGGTGCAGTTTTATTATATGTACAGATATGTATTAATTTGCTGCGTTGTAGAGCCGCCTCTCATGTCAGAAACAACGTGAACACGGGTGTTATCTCTCAAATATTTACCTGAAATTCACAACACTGTCGCTGTAACCTACATTTTGGCGACACTTGTAAACTTTATAACGATAAAAAGATCAGTGATAAATAATGAGAGCACTGAGTGTAAAGTGATTAAACTATCAACAGAGTCATTATCATAATTCTACTTTAATATGGCAAATGTGACGAACATTTTGTAACTTAATCATGCAAAAAAGGCTCCATGGATGTGAATGAAATTTGGGACAGATCATTTACATTCTGTTTTAAAATAAATGATAGTTTTTTATTCTATTATCCCAGCCAATTCTAGGGTTGACGGAAATGAAGTCAAAGGCACTGATTTCTTGTTGAAGAACAAAAAAATGACACGCTTTATGTCAAACGCATATCCTGAAAGTGAGTCGTGCGATAATAATACATGATACGGTTCATTGATTGACAGATCCACACTGCCTGTTCAAACGTGCGACATAGAGCTGACAACCACGCGACAGCGATATAACGAAATGACTCAACTCATTTATATAAGCTGCAGCAACTTTTAGGTTTGTATAGTCGTACAAGGATCTTATGGTGCGTGGATGACGTGTGGGTGACAGAGACAGCGCCTTACAGGTGAGGCAAACTGTAAGGCACAGTCTCTGTCACCCACACGTCATCCACGCGCCAAAAGATCGTTGTACGACTTTACCTACAACCAGTGCTACAACCTCAAAAACATTGACTTTTCGATAGTATCTAGTAACTGTGTCACATTTGCTAGTTAAAGGTAGGGATGTCGCTGTGTAGAACCACTTTATCAGCAACGTCACAGTAATAAAACAAAAGACCATAAAACATCATGTGAATTTTATGCATTTTCATTAAAATTTTATTGACTTCGATGTCAATAACACTATGGATTTTCATTCAAATTTGCGCCAGCTAACAAAACAAACTGCTAACAAATTTTGATACAAATTTTCGCCCACCAAGGCAACACTGCCTCGTCACTGTCGCACATTTCCATAGATACCGTCATTGCTAAGCTCTAAGACACCGGGACGTTTTAACCCATGACAACCCTTAAAGGGGCCCACACTTGAAACACAAACCCTTTCAATGCCAACCGACGCTCTGATATTTTAAGAACGTTACAAGTAAACAGAGCCAGACACCAGAAACAGACAGTCGTATTTCTGGACGATATAGTGAGTCACGGTGTCTCATCGCGGTGCCGCGTGCTTACCACATGATCGGAATGTCGGAGGATAGCTGGATGGCTGGCAGGATATTGTCTGGATGTATGTCTTAACAGCAAAGAAGTAGTAATTAGAGGCTGTGGATGGCATAGGAATCAATGTTCCGATACAAAAGACATTAAATTTATCGCCGTTATAAATGATAACAAATTGTCATCAATAAGTATGAAAGTGCATGACATGACATATACCGATAGGAATAATTAAAGCACACACTGATTAAACATTGACTTAAAATGTATGTCGAAAATAACTTGATCGATAAAGATGTGATTTGAGAGAGAGATAGTTACCGAGTAGGAAACCTTAAGTAGACACCGCGGACTGCAGCAAGTAAATTGTAATAATTGTAATAATCTTACTCAATTTCTTGAAATAAAATTGTACTCAATTCTCACTCACCCCACTCTCCCCTTTATCCGCTTCATCCCACAGGAAGCATCTAGCGTCCTGAAAGATTGATCATAATGGACGGCTAATCGAATAAGGGTAGCTATCCATTACATCCAAGTGTTACCAACGTTTTCCCGTAAAACATCAAATTACGTTTCTCCAATCAACCAATATCATAAATTATTCACCCATATCAATAGGTTCAATGACAATAGGTTCGGATCAAATCGATAATAATAATAACCTATTATTTGTCTTTAATCTATAAATAGAAACAAACAACAATACAGACAGCTTTTCTCTTTGTCTAGGTATATTTCGTTTGACAATAGTTTGGTTTGATAGTTTGTAATATCACGATATTATTACACTTTACACATAAAATTGTATTCTTTATTCTTTATTCTTTATTAATTGCAAACACATGTCACAATAGCACAAAATACATATATAACTAGGTATAGGCACACATATTATATATCTACTTCATATTATGGTCTGAGTGAACACATGTAAATACCTTGATAAGGTGTAGCAATTGGATAGGAGAGGCAGACATTATTAGAAAAAATTAAATTAAATTAAATTAAATATTATTGTCATAGTCATTATGGTCATTATTATTGTTGTCAACTCAGAATTGTCAAGATATTATTATTGTTTATTTTTTAATTTGTCTTGTCTTTTAGGTATTCATCTACACTGTAATAGGCTTTGTCAATGAGGAATTGTTTTAAATGTTTTATATATTTAGTATATTTTGTTTCTTTTTTTATAATGTTAGGTAGGTTGTTGTAGATTTTTATTGACATTGGATAGGGACCGTCACTATGCAATTTTAAATTGGATATTGCCTTCTGTAGGTTATAGTTTTCATTTCGAGGTTGATAACGACGAGGGATATCCTTTACTTGGCGATATAAAGTTGGGTTTATTCTTACAAATTTACAGAGTTCGAATATGTAAATGCATGGAAGGGTCAAAATTTTTTGTTCAATAAAATGCTGTCTACAACTTTCTCGTTGTGTAATATTCGTTAGTATCCGGATGCATTTTTTCTGTTGGATAAGTAGGTCGTGTGCGTTTGTGCTATTTCCCCATAGAATGACACCGTACCTAAGCCATGCGCTGGCATAAGCATGGTATGCTGTAATTGCGGTTTTTAAATTCGTAAATCGTTTCAGTTCTCTGAGTGCGTAAATAAATTTAGCAAGCTTTGTCTTTATTTTTTGTACATGGGCCTTCCAGTTTACGTTTGAGTCTATTTCTACCCCTAGGAGTGTGTGGGTATCTACACATTCTAAATCTATGTTATTATATGAAAAATTAATGTGTATTTGTTGTTTTTGTCGCGGTCGAAATTGTATCAATTTAGTCTTATTAAAATTAATTTCAAGATTATGGTCGTCCATCCAATTTATTATGTCATACATTATATTATTTAATTTTTCATTTAAATTGTCTTTATTATTACAAGAAACTATAACAGAAAAGTCGTCAGCAAACATTATGCAGGGGTAATTAATAATTTTAGGTAGGTCATTAATGTAAATTAAAAACAAAACACATCCCAGGACGCTGCCCTGCGGTATAGAATTTTCGACAATTTGACAGTCCGATCGTACAACTTTTACTTCACCCGATTTTTCTACAAAATACTCGACATCCACATACTGTTTACGATTTTGTAAGTAGGAGTTAAACCATTTATGTGGTGTGCCACGCACTCCTATGCCATATAATTTATTTAATAGGATATCGAAGTTGACTTTTTCATAAGCTT
Source organism: Hesperia comma (assembly GCA_905404135.1). NCBI lineage: Eukaryota > Metazoa > Arthropoda > Insecta > Lepidoptera > Hesperiidae > Hesperia > Hesperia comma. Next base: position 1,603,262 of record FR990026.1, read on the forward strand.
TAGTCATGTCAAACATAATACTAATGGCATATTGCTTGTCATTCAGGATTTTTAAAATTTGGTCAATATATTTATATGTGGCGGTGATTGTGGAGCGATGTTTACGGAATCCGTTTTGTGCGTCGTCAAAGATATTAAATTTTTCGCAAAAGGAATATAATCTGTCACACATGGCCTTTTCGAATATTTTTGATATCACTGGCAGTAGGGCTATAGGACGGTAATTGTTTGGGTTCGTTTTACAGTTCTTTTTGTGTATTGGCTTTATAACGGCCACTTTTAATAAATCAGGAAACTCACCCTCTGAAAAAGATTGATTAATTAACGTAGTTAACGGAGGTGCCAATTCGTTGGCGCATCGTTTTATTAGCAAAGATGGTAACTCATCCACTCCAAAGCTGGTTTTGCATTTGAGGCTCCGTATTAATCGGATCACCTCACGTTGTTGAACTGGCCACAAGAACATACTGTTTTCATTAGTGTGCATTAAGCATAATACCTATCATTTAAAAGATTATAATAAAAGTCATTGTTATCAGGAGTTTTTTAATCGTTCACGTCTTCCACAAACTCTTAAAAAATTCTCGCGAATCTCTTTATCTTTTGATTAAATCGCATAAAATCCATATCTTCTCTACATTCTGAGATTACAGCACAGTTCAGCAGCTTGCGTCAATCTCAAGTGAATATGAATCCTGGACCCTTTTTAAAATGATTTAGAAATAAAAGGTCATTGCTTTGGTAAAGGAAAATGTCTTGAAAAAGTTGCACGCTGCAAAATATTACCCAACGTGATACGTAACGTCAATACGAATCGATTCGTTAGCGATCGAAAACATCAATTTACAGCGCAGGCAATAAAAACCAAACCCAGTGAACCGCGCATCGAGTGCAAGTGTGATATCTGTGCATTTACCCGGAAATATTTATGTAGTGAAATATATATATAGCAACGCATCTGTGACCGAATTGGAACAAGACTCACACTAATCATTACTAACTGGACAATACTAATATTAACTAACAGAACTAACTATCACTAACAGTCCCTATCCTCACACTTTATTAACAAACTAACCAACTAACATTCTAACACCATCTACTAACTGGACTAACCACCCTAGTCCCTAAATTGGGTCTTGTTCTAAGTCGGTCACAATTGCCATGGGCGGCAGCGGAAGGGTGGTGCTGCATGCTCGTTTGCTACCTTAATTCAATAAAAAAAAAATTGACAAAGAAATTTTCCTTTAATGATCTGTGGTTTTCTGGATGAAAATGACACAACAATTTCATTATCTTTAAAAAATTATTATAGTAGTATGCGAAAATTTCCGTTCCATAATGATTACCAAATCATAATCTTCATATTCGCAAAAAATACACTATTATTCAAGTGCAGCACGAAATCATACAAGGAAACAAAACATTAGTGAAACAACGAACACTTCCTAACGTTTGCAACGACGTAGGAACAATGCGTTTCAAGGTTTGAAACAAACCTCACGCGGTACTTATTTGCAGATATCTCTATTATGTCTACGTTGAATTTACTAAACACAAAATCGTGACGGAATGTGGGAAATTGAATAGATGAGATCTCTTTTATATCGGATCGTCTTACAGTGATTCGTACTGAATTTATTAGTTCATAATGTGGACGTATTATTATATTAGCCCACCAATTTTCTGGATGTATGTAGTAATAAATGCTTATATTATATTCAATTTATCAACAGACGTGTCTTCTTTCAGTCCATCTGACTGAAGCCAGCCTTCTATTCCCTTAGTAAATGTACATCCTTCTTTAACGTTTTTGAACCATCAGTTTCCAAACTGATCGAATGTTTCACCAAAATTGGGCATTTAATCAGAAAAGGAAATAGAGATGGATACCGGACGGCCGACCGGAACGTTGCAACGCTGGGAAGATAAACATGAGCCTGTCAGATTGTTTTTACGGAAGTCACGTCGTACGAGATGCGGACAATAGGTGCGGTTATACGGTTGTCATTTGTAGCGCATTTTTACTGATATATTCGACAAACAAGTTTGATTAACAATTTTTCTTACGAGGAACTGTATAGTGTATACCATCCTGGGCTGCGGTTCGAAGGTTCCAGGATTCGATTCCAAAAGAAGTAGAAAGAATGACGAGTTTAAATTTTTATCTGCTCTCTGTGTGTGGTCTATTTGTGTTGTCTATGGTACCTAGCGCCCATGATAAATCCTACGATACCTACTCATTATCTTGAGAGTGCATAGTCTAAGATATTTTTCTATTTAATAACGTGCCCATTGGTTAAGATCTAAATTGTAAAGACTGTAAGTTTAAAACATAGGTATTATGTTTTAGCTTATGAAAGACTCTCTTTTCGTATAATATATTTCAGACCACATTTTAACATGCATTATCTTTAAACCTTCAGTGTCTAGACTTTTAAATTATAAGAAGTACTAAGAAAAATGTAATTTAGATTTAAATTCTTTATTAAAATTCATTTTCTAGTACATACATAATCAGTAAATCGGTAAAGTCATAGTTTCATCAGTAAAGACATAATTTGGAAACAATTTATTTTTTCAATTAAAATAATTGAATTTATTATATCAGACATACCAACAGCACATAAGATATCAGTAACACATTATTGTAACTAACTGGAGTCTCGAACAAAGCAAATGGTACTGAAATTCACAATACGAAACCAAATATGGCGTTCCGCTAGTTATTCAAGATACTGTAATGTCGGATATATCAAATTTCCTTTAGTTCAAACTCCCGAACCAAGGGAACTCCATGCACCTCTAAATTTTGTAAGAATTAATTCTTTGGTAAATTAAACTAGCATACTTAAGACTTATGGTCGACTTTTCATTATATTTCTTTTCATTATATTTTAATAAGGTAGGTTTATTATGGTGAATATTAACTCTTCACTCTTCCCAGTATCAAAATATTCGGAGTAAACGACATAAAAATGAACTTAACATTAATTTCCTAGTCGATAATGATAGCCCTCCATACGCCGACTGAATAAAAGACTACGATAGTATTAGTAAGTAGTATCTACAGTTTATTAGTAAGTATGGTTGTAAACATACCTAAACAATAGCACTGTTGCTGTGTACCCAAATATGTCATTGTCTTCGATTCACAATGCGAGTGGTTTACGCTTTTTTGTGGTCGCAATTGTAACACTTTTTGCAGTCAATACTTCGGTTTCTATTAGTTCTTTCCAATATCGGCCACCGGTCGGTCGTTGGCACAAAATAAAAGTAAAATACAAATTGGCCTCTCGTGGATTGGATCGTCAAATGGCCTTTCGTTGTCAGAGGGAAAGTCGCGTCTGAATTGTAGAGACAAAAATATTTCCCAACTGTTCCACGGTGTTCCATTCTTAAACTTTAAAGCGTCTTTTTTGGTATCCAATTGCACCGAAAACAATTCGAAAAATTTTTTTTCGATAGCCAATATTAAAGAATATTTTTTTTACAATGAAGTGTTGTTTCATTTTCATTTAAGTAGAAGGCTTATTTAAATTTATTCAGTGTAAATAAAGTTAAAGATCAGAATGCGAAGGCACGTTTCGTACTATCACGTTGTAAGCTCCGACGACGAGGATCAGTGTTGTTACGCGGCCAGGGACTATCAAAGCATACGGCGCGAGTCCAAAATGCTTTTATTTAGAAGATCGGTAAGACGTTTCACAAATATTTTTCGATATTTACATAAACATATTTTATTCAGCAATTTTTTAAAACATTTCCTGTCCCAAATTATAACTTATAATGGGTACTTAAAATTTCCCATCTTCGCAGAAACTTCAAAATGAGTAAGAAAATTGTCTGATGAATACACAAGAAAACGAATGGACACAAAATTAAATTATCTATGATACGATATCAGCGGTATAATTATACATTTATAACGGTATAATTATAACTGTAAAATCATAAAATGGAAATAAATACTTCCTTAAAATATTTTGTTTACTATATTCAAAGGGTTTTGAACTCAAATGAGTTCCCCTTAATTGGAGTAAACATACTAAAATGTAATGATTTCATGAATTAACCCAGATAACAGTACAATGTTTTGTGGAAAATAGCGTTAAGAAACTTAATATCAAGGCTTTTTAAATTAGTCGGTTCTTCTAGAAGCAACTGGAAATTGACACTTAATAGATTTTTAGATATTTCAATTGGTGTCACCAAACCAGTCCAAAGCGGTTCCTCAATTTCCTTCTTATCTGACTAGAGATGAGTGATGCTTTTGTTTTTGAATATACCTAAATGTCGGTGGGTTACTATGAACCACTTACCATGAGAGATAAGTCATATACTCTTATATCGGTTATTTATACTACACACATTTGTAGTGTTATCAAATTTAATCTTTTAAGTACCCTGAACTATACCACAAACGTGACCGTGCACTTTGACTCGAACCAAAGTTACATTGCCAAAGAAGCGTTATCTTGTCCCTATACATAATTGTTTAAAAGTATTTATTCGGATGTTGTATTAATTACTGTGAGCGTTGAACGACTTTATGATGCAAGACTTTAGGAACGCAGCAACTATGATAACATACGAGTATACGACATTTAAAAATAATAACGCCACTTCAACAACACTCAACACTAGACTATTAATTTATCAGTAAATCGATGACAGTGGAAAGTATGGTTATAGATAATATAAAAAATACTAAGTTTCTTCTACTAGTGTCTAAGACAGGGCTGAAACTTTGAAGTACCAGTTGGTGAACGTAACTAAATCTTTTATAGAAAAGATTCAAAACCCAAATGTACCTTAATTCACGAGTTTAAGATTTTGATGGCACGATAATATACATCTGCGTTCAACGTCACAATCTTAATATTAATTAATATCTTTGGTTTATATTTCCTGCCATACAAAGTTTATTAAACTTATGTTGATATTAAATTAGTCAGATGGCAACATTTATTAAAACGTACATACATCTGTGTTATAGTCACGCGAGTAGCTATCTCATCAAGAGATAAAATGGAATATGATACGCAAACAAAAGTTCTCCCAGGGTAGAAATTAAACTAGAAGGCGGCAAAAATGGAAGGTTTCTATTTGCAGACAAGGCAATTACAAACTAAAGTATAGGGTTGTCGAGTAACTTATTATTGTACCGAACCTTTAGGAGTGGTTCCGTCAAGCAGTTTATTTAAGCACGTCAACATATATGAATTCATTAATTTAAAATGAATAAACGTTACTATGTCAATGTCATCCCTTTTAAGTGTGTACAAACACAAAGGGACGATTACGTCTGTAGATAGGTAAATTGCTGGTTTAAAATTTTACTTCATATTGTTACAAATCAAAAAGCCTATTTATTCGGTAAACGAATGAAGCCAACTGAAAAAGTAATTCTTGAAGGCATGCGGTGAACACAGTTCCTAAATCTTTATGAGCATTTAGGGACGAGTCTTGGGGTTTATTGATCTTGTTAGAAACGTTGCTATCACCGTATCAGTGATACGACCCCCCGGGCTATAGGTTCACTCACGTGCGTAATAAAAATTCGGAAATATATCAGCAATGGCCCTTACATCTTGGACAGCCAAGCTCTTTATAAGAGGCTTCCGAATATGTGGTACAATTAATCATTGGAATTTAAGTTTTTTCTGTTTCATGCTTAAATTCTCGTATTGAGTGGATTTGAATGTTTACGCAGATATCTATACAAATAACCAATATCATCAATTTGATATTTTGAACCTACAAACTGAACCAGCAAGTGAAAAAAAGTAAAAAAAAATCTACTATAGCTATTTTCACATTTGTATGACACCAAAATGATTTAAATATTACATTTGTATAAATGATTAATATGTTATATATAAATAAAATACAACCGCGGTAACACGATCGAACTGTCGATGTTATGTGCCAACAACTAAACTGTTGTGCAAAGACCAATTCGTGGTTCACCAATGAACCAGCACAGCACGCAGCCGCCGCATGCTAACCAGACCATACCAGCCGTTCTCAGTTCAAATCACGGAACATTTTCACTAAATCATTCTCATTCAGTTAACACTTGGAATCAAATCATGTTCATTCCATTTTTAATTTGTTAACACGTCGATCCGGATTTCGAACGTTAATTCCAAATTCAAACAATGCCAAAATTTGGGAACCACTAGTGATGTTCTATTTATGAAATTAGCGATTCCAGTTAAGTGCTCAATGTTGAGAAAGATTTTTTGTTAATATTTGTTTATTAATAAGTACCTTAATGATGTTTTCCTGGAGTAGTAGGTACCTATCGGATTTTTGGAGATTAAAATTATATTTAGTGTATTGTGTATATTTTTTATGTAACACCATATTATTTACGATTACCTGCGAGTGGCTACTAATATTAGAAGATATTTTTCTGAAATTATTATGTATTAATTATGATGTACAAATCTATGGAAGAGTACCTACCGAATCAAGGAATGTATCAAATTCAGTATCTACATAAAACATTCATCCTATATGATACTTCTGTTTCAAGCGTAAATATAGAGAATATATTCCAAATTAAAACATATTCTCCAAACGTTCTAATTTCCATCGGCTTGTTTTATTACGTCACAAAAAATCTACTGGAATCCATTTAAATTAATTTCCATACGCTCATAACAGAAACCGAAAACGTTTTGGTATTCGGAAACAATACATCCTGCGATATTTGACTCACAATTAATGAATTTTTATGGGAAAGTAAATACACTCACACACTCGCAATAAATAGTAATGAATGCTGAGGCAAACTGTAATCCGACTTACTTAATTTGATTTCACGTATAAATGAGACGATTAAATTTTTACAGAATGTTAGTCGGTATAAATTAATGTACGATAGATAAATTGAAAGTGAGTTAAAATGTACGCTACATATTTTGCTGTGAATAGGTCGTCTATAAGTTTCCTTCCATAGAGTCAATTAAAAACCAATGATAAAGTTAAAATGGGGATAGTTTGGTAAAAGAATATTTATATCCAATATTGAATTACACTGATCGAAAACTAAAACGTCCACGTTTTCACGATAAACACACGGCCAAGTTTCTGACACAGCCATATCCCGCTTTTTTAAAGAAATTCTTTACTTCTTTAGAATTGTATACTACAACTATATTAAAAAAACGCAATTTATTACATAACCATGACGTGCCCTATACAACTCTGAAGATGATATGTCGCTAAGCTCTACGTGCGATTTCCGTGAATTGCACAAAACATTTCCTTCAATGCACTGGGAATCGAACGGCTGCAACGTAAGTGGCTTTGCGACACCGTCGTCCGAGCGCTGCGTGTTGCAAGCAATGAAAGTTAGGCTCGAGTCCGGGCAGAGAGAAGCGATGGGAAAAGAAATGATATTCATTAATAATTATCGATTATATTATTTATCGTTCATTCGTTCCGCGGCGCCCAGCTGTCTAGGTGATAGACCTTAATCTAGAGTCAGCCGCAAACAGCCTATTTTAAAAAACGACACGACGTGTAACAGGCCATTTTCCAATCACTTAAGCCATATTGAATTTTATTTACAGTCATGTCTAAAGTCGGTCACAATTAGAACAAATGGATCAACAAATCATCGAAATCGGTCTAGATCCTATTACGCTACAAGAAAATACGGTCTAAACAACGTGTCTGTTAAATTGAGGATTTTCATCGTGACATCGAGTAAAAAAGGGCGCATTCCCTCCACCAATCCGCACTGGAGCAGCGTGGCGGAATATGCTCTAGACCTTCTCAATAATGAGGAGAGACCCGTGCGCAGTGGCCATGAATGAGTTGTAGCCAGCCATCATCCAATAGCATTACATCGCGTAGCTGCCACTGCACTCAATCCGACAGATCGTTTTGAAACTGGCCACAAGGAAACGAGAGCAGTCAGCTGTTGGATAACGCTCGCGGAATGGCGTTTTTGTGCGAATTTACTTTTTGACGGAAACTTGCGGATCTTCTCTAATCGATTTCCAATGTCTTGCTTCCTCATATTTTATCGCGCTTTGACGTCGTTTAATAACTGAGAACGGTTTTATCGGCAAGTCAATGACCTTTTTACTTGTAGGTCAATTAAAATAAATCTTGAATAAAATAAACGTAGCTTAGTTCTATTTCGTAATGCTAATGACGCAATGGTTCAATAGTGTAACACTTTTAAAACATTATTGTTTATGCGAAAAGTTACCTTTAATAATTATCAAAGAATATTGATAGGTATCTGAGTGTTTTTATGGATTTAAGTGGTGTTGATATAATCCGATGGTAAATGACCTGACATTTTTAATGTGGACAAAAAACATACAGCTTTTAACTGTAGGTAACTACTGATGGTCCCTGTAGCTCGGGACCAGAATACGAGCTTCGGTATCCCCTGCCTGTCGTAAGAGGCGACTAAAAGGGGGCTTTCGGGGTTGCGGGCGGCTAGAGTGGGAGCTCGAACCGTCCATCAGCAACCCCGGGAAGGACGACGGTATGTGTGGCCGCATACCGTTGTAAGGCGCTGGCAAGCGACGGGGCATTTAGTCCCTCGCGGGAAGAGCCCGAACAAAAGGGCGCCGCGCTTGGAGGACTCCGGTTGTGTTCCTTACGGAGATCCCGGGGTTCTCCACAAGTGCTGAGGTAGGCCACCGCACCGGGGGGGTTTTAGTGGGTAAAAATCCCACATTACCCTGTGTCGCTCCCACGGCACCGGGTACCTTTTGAAGGTTTCCCCCTCGTCAAAAAAAAAAAAAAAGGTAACTACTGATGAACAGTTCATTTATCTCTTCATAAAATAAAATAATCTTAAATTTCCTTTTTCGGTTTGTATTTATGTTTTCCATGACACCCACGACAAGAAATCCTAAGGGGCTATGTGTAGCCTTACCAACCAGAGTCGTGCCACGTGACCAAATCCATTCAATGCCATAGAACAGGCTGGTTGGGTAACACCGATCAAGGTTGGCAAGCGTTTCATATAAAACTTTGTTTACAACTTGTGTAATCCCGCATTTAAAGCACTTTGTAGCGAACCTTAAGTCGATCACGATTGGATTGTATTAATATTGTATTAATTGGATTGTATTATCAGTATCTATCATCGCATCCCATAAGTCTTATTTCCGCCCTTGGGTTTACCATTAACTCTATACTAAGCCGCATGGCAGCAGCAAAATAAAATAACTACCATATAAATCGCATAATCAAAATAGTGTCCCTAGAAAAAATTATTGGTAAAATAATAATAACTGATAGATGCTAGGTAATATACAGTTATGGATTAACAGAATATTGAAATATAAAAAAGTCTCCCCAGTGAGTCGTTAAAGTTGAAGCTAATCCCGAAGCCAATTCCAAATCATATTTTAATTTTCTGTGTTCTTTCATCTCTTATATCTTATATTATATGTTTAATCTGGACTATTTAATAATATGTTACTTACTACGAAAATCTCTCGTAATGAAAGTAGAGTTTCGTATTACCGAGCGATACTTATTCCCTCATTTGGTCTTTGCTTGGCAAAAATCTTTATTCCATCAGGACATTTGAGATCAAACGTTAGTAGGTACTTTATTACCCATACTTTATTATTAGTTGTGATAGAGGCTATAGTATCTTATTCTGTGACGAATAGAACTAAGCGAACTCGTATTTAGATGTCTCCTTATTTTCGTATTTTCTTCCTATTTTCGTGTAGCTTTGTGACAGACAGACCGATTGACTACAACCCATTGATGGCCCAATACCGAGCACGGGTCCTCTCCTCATTAGTGAGAAAGCCTAGAGCATACTCCACAGCGCTGCTCCAGTGCCGATGGCGGATACACAGAACGATAGCGGCCCCATATTAACAGGGTTCCGTTCCTCATTGGGGTACGGAACCCAACCTTAGACATACACGAATGAATCTTGTGATCGTGCCACAGTCCACAAAGTCGTGCTAACGTCCTCCGTCCTCAGTACGTTTATCACATGCTCTCGGTAAATCTACGCAAACATATTTGCTAACTTTTAGCGTTAGTGATCTTGTCGGTCTTGCATTCTACATATGTATGTATTTGCGCTACAATGTTTCTATCACGCGATGTGTGGATGATCTTAAGGCACTTCTCACACAACGCTATTCATGAGCTACGCGACTGCAATGCAACCCAAAATTTGTATGTATTTGACACTATGTACTGACAGGCATACGCGACACCTGCCAGTCAAAAGTGTCAGATACATAGAATTTTGGGATTGCGTCGCAGTCGCGTAGCTAATAAATAGCGTAATGTGAGAAGTGCCTTACGTTTTACCGACTATTGATAGGTACCTACATATTTTGCATTTTGAAGAGCGTTATTTGGTTTCACGCATATTAAGTACTCAGAGATTCTCTAATATTCTTTAGTAATAGAATCACCAACGGAAATCGAACCCAGAACCCCTCGCATTGCAGCTAGGTCACTGCCAACTAGGCTAATGTTGTATTATAGCTATTTTTATTGTATATTTTCATGTATACGTACCTACTGCATAATATGCCTGCGTCGGCGTTGCTACCCGCTGTTCAAATGGAATGTGTAAAGAGTTAATAGGCTTAATTCTCTAATGACCGCTACTTAATCGGGTATTTGTAGTGGGTTGTTGTCAAGCAATAAGTTATTTTCATGAACAAAAGTATTATCTACAATGTTCCATTTTTGCGTAGCTAGTAGACACCCATTTGGAACCTTTTATTCAGAAAACTACGTATTTTGCGTGTAACAGATAGTCAAATAAAACAATTGCTAGATAAATAAGCCTACTCTATTTTCTGCACAAAAAATCTTTTATAATTTACGGTACAAAAACTAAGCTGAACAAAAAGTGAAGGAATTAAATTAGAGCCTTTACTTTTTTATTTGAATAGCTCAACATGTAAACATACCAGACAGGTAGACGGTTAAAATAAACTGATAATTTTTAAGTTCACGCTCGCATTATTCACATTCACGTTTTGAGGTGTGAGGACTTTTCGTGCAACTGGGTCGAAATATCGACGCACAAAATGCAAAATGAATAAAATTTGAAATCTTATAGATTTTTAAGTAATGTATTCTTCTTAAATTGTGACAATGTCTCAATCAATACTATATTTCTTTCAGTTAGCAACATCCAATTCAAACTATGTAAAAAGATTTTTTCACTAACCATCGCATCGCAAAAGTAATTGAACAAAACAATAAAAAAACTCGAAACCTTCGAAATGTCACATCACTATTTACTCAGATAAAACACGACCTCACCACGGCCAATGCTCTACAGCAGTTAAAAATAATCAATAATATTTACCCACAAATATAAACAGCATTTAAATGTCCCCAAAACATGAACTTCCTGTACAGTCATGTTTCCGGATTTCTTTATCACGAGGCAATCGACTCCTATGGCAGGAGATAATGTTTTCTTTTTAAAGTAATTTTTTATTTACTTATTTTAAGAACTAACAAAAACTGCTTACTTGTATCTATTTATGGGATTATCAGTAACAATATGAAAAAGTAACAATAATCAAAAGTCTCACAGGTAAGGTAAGTACACAGGTAAGTGCGGATTGTACACATTTTATTATGAAACGATTTGTACACCGATATTTCGACCCAGTTTCTTGCATTGTGGTCATATTTATTAGCTATAACTGGGTCGAAATATAGGCTTACCGTATTATGTATAACTATAACAGTAAAAAATCCGACTAACATTGACAAGTGGTTAAATTGAGTCATTAACGTGGTCGAAGTCACTTAAAATAAGCATTATTATGAACCACACAAAAACTAATTGTCACACGTCGCTCAAATTTATATGGGACTATACGACAAGCACCAACTTTTGAAAATAACAAGAATTATACGAAAAAGTTAACATGATATTTAAAAATCTGCCGAATTTAAGAAACTCCTCCAACTTAAAATATTGATTGATTACCTAAACAAAAAAGTGCCTAATAAAGCAGTCTTTTACTAAAAAAGACATTAATTAGAAGAAGCTTTATGAAGTTAGCCTTGAACTTGGAAAAGCTATCAAATGAATATTGGCATCGGAAAATTTTCCTTTAATTATGATATTATACAGACATGCGAACTTAGGGTGAATCATAACACAAATTTACAAACTGATGGCATAATTGCAATACAAATAGAGTACAGTATAGTTGTACTGCTGCTATATTGATGATTAGTGATATGACGCAATGGTTATCAAGTCGATTCTATTCCCAACTTGGAGGAAATTAGGCTAGGTGAGCTCATTAGATAAAGTTAAGAAATCTTAATACCTACCTTGAATCTGAAACACTAGCGATATTAAAATAACGTTAAATTGTACGAAAATTATCATCAACGCACCCAAATAAATATCTATAATTTTCACAGATCCCTTAACAGTTTTATAAAATGGATAGATATCGAAATCATTAACATTTTCCGCCTGTTACCGGCTAACAGTAAAATTCTGATTCAATTCCTCATTACGACAGTTGCAGATCTGCATAATAGCTTTGGAATTTGTGACTTTCTTCTTGCTATATTCAAATATTCCGCTGGAGTGCTCGAGGGTAACATTTTGCAGCGTCTCAGAAAACCGGTCTAGTTATAAAGCACTCCAAAACATATTTTGTAGTCTAGAAAATTTTCGTTGCTTCTTATTTAAATAACAGGTACATCTTTATACAGTAAGAGGAAGATGAGAAAAAATATTAATAGAATCATTTAGTAACGAAATAAATCTCGTAATAATGTCACCTGGAAGTGTCTCGGCGTGTTTTTGCTTATTTTAGACGGTTTTTACACGAGCAAAGTAAAGGTTTTTCTCAACAATCCTGCCTTACTGTTAAAAGGTTAACAGTAAGTAGGTATTGTACATTATTATGTATTTATAAACGTAAAGAACTAGTTTACCGAAGCGAAGCGAGAGCATTCAGTAGTTTTTTAAAGATAAGTTTTTCTTCGATAGAGGCAATCCATATAACGAGTTGGATAATTAGAACTGACAAACATAAAAATATATAATTATATATTGTTCACAGTTTCACTCGGTGACGGATAAGAGGTCTCAGAACAACGACTACGGAGAGAATAGTGTTACGATCGTCACAGAGAAGAAAATAGAAGATGATTCGTCGGACGCTTCCAGCGGTGAAATTGCCGATATCGGAGGTAAGCAATATTTCAAAGTTATGTATTGACTAGTACTTTAACTGATAATTTGAATTAATAATTGATAATCTGATTGATATAATTTGAAATCCAAAATGCCTATGAAATAAAGGAAGGAGACTTTAACTATCTTCTGTTTTGCATTTCGTGACGGTTTTGCTATGACGGCAAAGAATCCACATACAATCGTACATACATATGCAGTGCCGGATTTAAGCATAGGCAACATAGGCAGTTGCCTATGGGCCGCCACCACAAGGGGGCCGCCACCACACCACAAAAACATTAAATTAAATCGATAGAGGCTCAGTAGAGCGAGAGAGAAAAAAATACTGAGTTTTGTTACAAATAATAATAAATAATAAATAAATAACGCTTCACACTCATAGCCCCACACTAGGATTCCCTGTGTCGTGGGTACCATGGACAACACACAAGACAAGGACATACACCCAGACCGAGAACGGAAATTCAAACTCATCATTCAAATTGCCGCCTCGCTGGGAATCGAACCCAGGACCCTCGGAACGGCGATCCGGCGTGTTAACCATTGCGCCATCCGGGTCGTCATTAAATAGACGAAAATCTTTTTTTAAGCGGGAAAAGTTGAACATTTAAAACTCTACGAGTTGATTTCGCACGAAATATGAACACAAATGGCGCCTTTCGCGCATTCTACCGCGCTGCGCTAGACCAAATAGCAAGAGTGTAAAATGGCGTGTCACTCGGCGCGCGCATTATTTTTACCATTAAAAAGGCAAGACTTTTCCCATTGAGAAAGTGAGTGAGACGCGTTTATGAAGCTTTAGAGCGGCGTCTCGCTCCCTCTATGGAAAAAGTGCTGCCGCCGCGCCATCGCCACCACCGCTTCCGCTTCGCCCGCCCAAGCGCGCATACGGGTACGTATGCAACTATGCACTTCGCTCGACATGAATGAACTGGTTTTTTGTATAGACAGTTGAGTATCAAAAGTCAACAGGTGTATTTAATATTAGTACAAACTTGTTTCTTTTTCGTAAGTAGGTAATGAATGTGTATACAGGGTGATTTGTAACTCGACGTATTCCTCTTGGGATGTGGTAATACGAGGGGCGGCTGATAAGTTCGCGGCCTAAGGTACTTAGCGATTACTAATCACCGCATTACTAATGTCACTAGTAGTAGCACTCTCTGGCAGTATATAGAGCCATTATTTTTTTTGTTGTGATCATTAATAGTTATTCTATCCAACAACAAACACCGCCATGTCGACTGAACTTGACAAGTCGCGTATTTTCGAGCATCGCGCTGTGATTAAGTTCCTCACAAAGAAAGGAAATACGCCGAAAGGATTTTTTTAAGAGATGTCATCGGTTTTTGTAGAATCTGGACCTTCATATGCGATGGTCAAAAAGTGGGTTCGCTTATTTCAACAGGGATGAGAGCCCTATGAAGACGACCCCCGACCGGGTCGACCTGTAACGGCAGTGACTGCAGAAAATATTCAAAAAGTAGAGAAATTAGTACTGGACGATCAAAGAATTAAATTGTAACAAATAGTAGAGGAGTTACAGGTTACTATAAAAAGAATCGGAGATAATTTACATCAACATTTTTATATGAAAAAAATTGTGAGTGTTGGTTACCGCGAACGCTCACACCACTCGACAAGCAGCGACGACTCGCGACTTGTAACAAGTTTTTAGAATTGGCCAAGGACAATTTGGATAAAATTTGTCACCAAATAATAACCGTTGTCTAAACATGAATACGTCAGTATGATCCAGAATTGAAACACGAGTCTAATCAATGGATAAAAAAGGAGAAAGGGCGCCGAAGAAATTCAAAGTGGAAAAGTCGGCGTCTAAGTTTATGGCGGCCATTTCTTGGGATAGCAAGGGAATTTAATTGATTGTCTATTTACCTAAAGGAACTAGAATGAATGTTCAGTATTATGCTAATTTATTGGCTTAATCACCGGAGGCTGTAGTGCAGAAGAGACGAGGAAAGATGACGCGCGGTGTGCTGTTTTTGCAAGACAATGCGCCAGTTCACACCGCTTGGGTTGCACGCCAGGCCCTTAAAGACACAGGATTTTCAAAAATCGACCACCCACCCTATAGTTCAGGTCTGACACCTAGGGACATTTTTCTTTTTTCAAAATTAAAAAAGGAGTTCAGGGGCCGAAGATTTTTCGACGATAGTGAGATGAAGGAGGCCGTAAAAATTCATTTTAACGAGGAAGACAAATATTTTTTTTTCAACGGTTTAAAAGCATTATATGCAAGATGTGAAGAATGCATTTCACTTGAGGGTGACTATATTGATAAATAAAAATTATATAACCGAACTTTTCTTTCATTAAATACTTCAGGCCGCGGACTTATCAGCCGCCCCTCGTACAACCAATTTCCAACAAAATTAACTATAATGTCCCTAATACCAAGTCAGCTGGTTATCGAGATATTCCTTATTTTTGGTTTTGGTCAAAGAACACCGAATTTGACTACAAAAAAATCAATAAATAAAAAAAATTAAATTAAAAATTAAAAAAACCCCCGACACAAACATTTAAAAAGTAAAAAATAATATCTTTAAAAATAATACGTCGCGTTGGGGGACCGCTTCTAACTATTCATTATCTAAGTACGATTTTATTCATAAGTATCACTTGCTTACCTACTTAGGTCTTTTACCCAAGAGTTATCATTTATCAATATTTTTTGTGTTAAAGTTAGAAGTAAACGGAGCGGTCCCCCAACGCGACGTATTATTTTTAAAGATATTATTTTTTACTTTTTAAATGTTTGTGTCGGGGGTTTTTTTAATTTTTAATTTAATTTTTTATTTCATACTTTTTATAGGTAAAAATAGAGACCCCACACGAATATATTTGCATACATACGGTTATTCTTCCCCGCTTTCACCCCCCACAACTATTAAACGGCTCAACCGATTTTCATCAAACATATTTTAAAATATGCGCCCGTAAGTTCCCTTTAATACAAAAAAAACTAAATTGAAATCGCTTCATCCGTTCGGGAGGTATGATGCCACAAAGAGACAGAGTGAAAATTCTTCCCCGCTTTCAACCCCAACAACTTTTAAACGGCTCAACCGATTTTCATCAAACATATCTAAAAACACGCGCCCGTAAGTCCCCTTTAATACAAAGAAAACTAAATTGAAATCGCTTCATCCGTTCGGGAGCTATGATGCCACAGACAGACAGACAGACACACAGACACACACACACACACACACAGACACGTCAAACTTATAACACCCCTCTTTTTGCGTCGGGGGTTAAAAAGTAGTGGTTTGAATTGAGTTGTGTGCATTTCTATCAGTGACCAATACATCAACAATCATTTATTAATACTAATGCAGGCACAAATGTTACACATTTTTAACCGACTTCAAAAAAGAAGGAGGTTCTCAATTCGACCGTATATATGCTTTTTTTTATGTTTGTTCAGCGATTTTTTCGTCGTTTATGGGCCGATTTTGATAATTCTTTTTTTGTTGTAAAGTAGATATGCGCAGTGGGGTCCTTTTAAAACGATCACCAGGATCTGATGATGGCATCTTGGAGAAATCGAGGGCAATTTTCGAAAATTGTAGGGACGACTAGTGTGTTTGTTAATGTTTTCATAACTACATGAAAGCGCTACAATTTCATGAAGGTCTGGAGTCGATCTGATGAAGCTGAAAGACAGTCGAGGGAACTCCTCAACGATTTACTGCAGTTATCTAGTCTTTGGGCTTGATTAATTTGTAGTGACGAGAACTTTACACATACATGTTGACTTGAGCGCCATCTGGCGAGTATTTTTTGAGTTATCTCTGCTTATGAAGGTTGAAATCGGTTATTTTTTTTGTAAAAAGCAATTATAAAATAACAAGTGAATTCATGTAAAAAATAATATTTTCTTACGAATGTGGTCGATAGAAAAGTAGATTTATTTTAAAAAATCTAGTATACATCAAGCGTACAAACTACATGAAAAACATCCTTGTTTTATAAGCTATCCAAGCAAGTAAAATTATTAAGACACAAACAAAACATTTCAGAAAAAAAAGGATGTAGAGCACGTGCGACGTAAAACCCTTTGTTATCGTACCGCGGTATAAGTTCCTGAGTTACAAACTTTTTAGTTGTTATTGTCGTTTGTCTATTAGACCCACTTGATCACTTAAAATGAAAATTAAACAGCAGCAGTGTTTTGTTTCTGGCTTCCAACGCGATCTCCCAAATTTAGGTTGATTTTGATCACTAAATAAGTATGACGGCTTACTCTAATTCCGAGTATGCCGATATTATTATTTAAGTATTGTTATGTCTTTTGTGATGGAAACGCGGATGAAGCTTACTTTATTTTTTACAAGAATTCACTTGTTATTTTAAAATGTGTAACACTTGTGCCTGCATTAGTATTAATAAATGATTGTTGATGTATTGGTCACTGATAGAAATGCACACAACTCAATTCAAACCACTACTTTTTTATTTATTGATTTTTTTGTAGTCAAATTGGGTGTTCTTTGACCAAAACCAAAAATAAGGAATATCTCGATAACCAGCTGACTTGGTATTACGGACATTATGGTTAATTTTGTTGGAAATTGGTTGTATTAGCACATCCCAAGAGGAATACGTCGAGTTGCAACTCACCATGTGTAATATAATATGAATGTGTAATTTTAATCCCTAAAGTTTATGTTATTCAAACTATTTGAGGGCCTCCACCACACGCTCTGCCTATGGGCCGCCGAGGTCTAAATCCGGCGCTGTACATATGTATATTATTATCTTTTCGTGCTCTCTCTTGTTGAGCACACTTACCTGAGGTTTGTTTCTAACGTTCATGTTTGAGATCTATAACAATATACCTATAGAATGAGTTAACAATAATTCTAGGTTTACAATTTCTGTAAGTAGATATTATTCACTTCGGGTTTAAGTTTTAAATATAGCTATTATCTTGTTGTTTGGTACTCTCAGAATGCAAGGCTTCACAAAAAATAATAACATCATCTTCGTATTCTAAACTAAAGACAAAAAGCTGATATTTCATATAATTGCACATCGTAATTCGACGTTAACAAAAAGTATTAAATTTTATAGGTAGGTATAGATTAAAATAAATAAAAATTATAATAAATTCTACTACTGCTCTTCATAATATGTACTTACTGCAATAAAATTTATAAATAATATCTTATAGATCTATTACCTGAGTATAACTATATTTAACAGCAACACTAACAAAAAGTCAAGTTTACAACTGTACGGGCACACCTGTCAGTTACATACACCCTAGCTTGAATAGCTAGGTTTATGCACATTATGTACCTACTTAATTTGTAAAACAATATTCTAAATTAGCGCCCGTATGGCGTAATGGGTAGGACGTAGGACCGCCATTTAAAGAGTCGGGGGTTCGATTCCAAGCAAGGTGGAAAGAATAAATAATTTCAATTTATTTTCTTGGTCTGGGTGCGTTCTCTATGTCATCCATGACACAGGTAGTCCCAGAGTGGGGATTTGGTACCTATGTTATGTTCATGGAGCACCATGGTTACGTTATATAACTAATTATTTAACTATGTTTTCAACTTGAACTAGACATTCAACACAACCATAATATTATTAATCGGTAATAAACTTTGCAAATTGTTTATTAGGTGCGTTTAAATCAAGGTTAATGACTTCAAACGCTGTATTAAATATGTTTAATTATTTAAACAAGAACAATAAACAGGAAAATTTGTTTCATACAGGAAATAAACTCGTGACGTACGAAGATTTATACAGAAGCTAGAAGCCTATGTATGTCATTGCCGTTTGTATAATGAATCTGTTGGAGATCAACTTATATTGGTTAACAGACACAGCTAACGTTACACACGTAGAAAAAAAACCTTAAGCTACTTACATTTACAGCTCATATCGTATAAGACGTTAATAATTTAACACTTCGCACGTATCTTGTAAGGCCTCATTCTAATGTAGCCTTGCTTGGGAAAACTAAGTACAAAGTTTACAGTTTCAAACAAAACTCACTTATCAATAGATTTTAATTATGTTACTCGGGTTTTAAATAATGAATTAAGTCCGTATCACTATATAAAACAAAGTCGCCCTCCACCTCTGTCTGTCTGTGCCTTTCTAAGTCTTGTTCTTCTAAACCACGCAACGGATTGTGATGCGATTTTTACCATTAGGTAGAGTATATCTCAAGGAATTTTTAAGTACATTCTTATGTAATTATATATTATTAAATATATAATTACATATATAATATAATATAATATAATATAATATAATATAATATAATATAATATAATATAATATAATATAATATAATATAATATAATATAATATAATATAATATAATATAATATAATATAATATAATATAATATAATATAATATAGCATTCTTATGTAATTTGCTATGGTAGGCTATATAGATTCCCCATTTAATGCTCAGCGAAGCGAAGGCGGGTCGCTAATTTTTTATCATTTTCATTTATAAGTTATTAAAAATATATTTACAGCAACAAAGTTATTTCTGATTAACTTTGTACACATTAAATAAATTTAATTCTAAGTTTTAATTTCTGCTCCTCAAGATCCTGTTCAGTAATTATTGTACCTAAAAAGATGACTCTTCATCACCTAATAAATATTCCTACATTGCTATCATTTCTAAATGATAACACATTAACATCGACAGCTTTAAGTGCTTTCCGAAGCACGGAGACGCTCAAAAATCTACATATCGACCTTGCACACTGTTGCTTAATTCAGTCGATCATTATATCGACGCAAGCCACTAGGCTATGAGCGCTCCAATACAGTATAACGTGTACGATATAAATATAGCTATATAACAACGAAATTTTGCAAGAACATCATACCGGTACATACAACATTTTAAAACATTTTAAAAGTAAACTGAAAATTGCAATAAAAGAGTACCTGCATTGCATCAAGTTTGCCGTGTCAACTTTGCCTCAGTAAATACGTTCCTCTTTGTTGTTTTAACTGAATTTCCTGAAGGGAACTGACGCATGACTTCATTTCGGAATGTTTACTTTATAAGTCACTCTCCTCATCACTTCATTGTTCATCTAACTAATGCATCATATCTTAATGAATCAGAAAATCGTTACTAACGATAATATTGTGTAACAAGGATTAGATCAAAGGCGTTTCGGAACTTACTCGTCAGTTTTACGTATTATTATGACTGTGATTCTCATTATTTGACTCATTTTGTTCGTTTGTATAAATCAAGCATATTACCGAATGCATTAACCATTTGAAGCCTTAGTCCGTCCTCCTGTCCATAGGAGTATGATGGTATGGTGACTAAAGGAAACATGGTCATCTATGGTAACCATAAACTATAAGATAATAATTGAATGATCTACATACTCTATATTATTTGTATCATCAGACTATTACAAATTTTTCATGTGTATTTTAAAAATAAATTTTGTCAAAGGAAGATTAGTGGTTGTGTTAATTTAATACTTTACCAAAATCAATGTAAATTAAATAAATAATAAATATTCAGCAATAATTAAAACAGGGAAAGTACCTACCTTGGTCGCAACGGAGTGTCCCGCGACCTTTATCTTTGTTACATCCGTGACAAAACAAAATCACTAAGATCAGTTTAATACCTAGTTCATCAGACTGATGAATCAGGTTCGCCAATATCAAACCACGTCATAGTTGGGGAAGGTCAATGAATCATTGTCTCTGCGAACCACCGTTAAATGACGTCGCTTGTAGGCAGGTACATAACTGGTAGTGAGATGCGTATCTTATAAATTGTTACACATGTCTGTCTCGGTTCGTTTTTTATGTTTATCATCGACAAACAAACACACGAGTCACGTAGTAATAAACGGTCACAGTGGCACGTTCACTAGGTAAACAAAGGCATCACTGATACGTTGCGAACCAAGATAGATGGAGAAAAGATGGGAAGAAGGTACCTATAGGCTCTCAATCGCTTCACTAACCACGCTTGTTACGCATTGCCTTTTATTTATTTCGGGCGCAATACAGTTTTACTTCTTTATGTTGCTGTAATAAATAACTGTTAAGATTATAATTAGGTGGCTACCTGTAGTTCAGTTAATAAAGTAGTTGGCGAGTGCGTGAGCGGGAAGCTAATCATTTTCTTAAGAAACTTATTACAGCTGCTCACGGAGAAACCATACTGAAAACGTCTAAGGGTCAAATCACACCGAGACGAGACGCGACGCGACGCTGCGCGCAGTCTTTCAAAGAGCGGCTCAAAATAGAACTTTATTTTCTACACGAAAAGATACACATTTCATTGTGAGAATTCAGAATACGTTGCTTCATGCAGCGCTGCGTCTCGTGACGCCTCGCGGCGTAGCGCGGTGCATCGCTACGCAGCCGTGCATCGTCGGTACGCGCGGCGTGCAAGATGGCCTAATTTTACGATGCACCTCGCGCCATTGAGATGCGCCTCGCGGCGACGCGCGGCGCAGCGCGAAATCACTGGCCTCTTCCAGTATCGTTGCGTCGCGTCGCGTCTCGGTGTGAGCTGACCCTAAGGGGCGAGTCAGATGGGTCTCAATTTTCAAGGTTCAAATTCCAAGGTCTCAATAGGTTTTTCACCAATCTCTAAAAAGCTTATAAAATTCTCTGTAACTTTATTCCGAACAGTTTTTCCAAATAATTGATGAAGCAGATAATTAAGAAGGTAGTTTTTGTCACCTGCAATAACGTATCGTACATTCATTTCAACATTTTAAATTGCATTGACAGTTTTTTGTATATTACGAAACTTAGTTCCTTTTATTTTAATGTCGCCAAGTAACAAGGTCGTTCACACGATGACGTCACGACCTTCATACCTTGATAGTGCTGAAGGCAATATCTCTACAAAACGTAAGTTCGTGCGGAAAACCAATTAACCGACTCGCGGGCATGCCACGTAAAACGTATTAACGCAATAAATTTAACTTTTTATCCATTTATGTGAGCCAGTATTTTTGCAGGCAAATAAAAGTAGGCTACCTACTTGCTCTTTAAGTAACAAAATTTATGGACAATCAATCTAAACTCTGGGATAGGTAAAACTGCTATTTTTCTATGCATATAGCTGGGCGACATATAGGCTTTAATTTATTTTGGAAACTAGAACACCTGATGCAGAACCACAACAGACTAGCTAAGCTATAAAAGTTATAAAAATGGCTCCCTAGCAAAATAATTATTGGGAGTTAATAGGCTTTATCTTCGTTAGTGCGCTCAATATTTAGGACTTCATCGGATCATTTCATAGAATCGTTGTCAAGATTATATAAATACTAGTAAATCCACCCTCGCTTCGCTTCGGGAAACCAGTCCCTTCAAAAATCTCTATAAATTTTAACTAATTATGTTATTCCGATGTCTAAGCTATATTACTGCAAAGTTTCATGAAAATCCGTTCAGCAGTTTTTGCGTGAAAGAGCAACAAACACACACACACACTCACATACATCCTTACAAACTTTCGCATTATTTTTAACCATGTAAAAAGGCTGCAGGGCAGAAATTTCAAAGAGCTTTTCCAAGATAATTCAAATGCAGTTGCTTTGTCTGTGAACTATAATAAAGTAGGCTAATGACGGGTTCAACAAGTTGGTTACCGCGGCGCGGCGTACTGTTAGCTAGTTCATTAGGGCAACGAGAACTTTGTATTTACCGACAATGTTTTTCGGGAATTTTAACGAACGCACAACACACATAATTACACTATGCCGAAATTGAGGCGTGTTGAATTAAAGTGTAGGTTAAATAAATAAATTAACATATGGCATTAAATAACTAAGTAAAAAAAATAAACCACAATTTTCTATAAATTTGTCAACGGTTATCGCTAGTAAGATTTAGGTTTGTGTCGAACCAGCGATCCTTACACGCTACAATTCTGTTTGACCTCATTTTAGTATCATTAGGTACCTAACAAGCTATGGCCGTTACTACACTTGAACATGTTTAATAAGACTGATTTTGATTGAAATATACATTACTTAGTATCACATTTCACAGCATTTTTATTACTGACTGTACCTTTATACAATTTTAATGATTTTGGGATTCGTTTATGATAGACTACGGGCCCATGTCGAAAATGGGGGGGTCATACGAACCACCAGGTGATGTATATAGGACGATATAAGAGCACAAAATAATAAGATTCAGCACTATGCCGTCACTTGTAAGCTGTCCAACTGAGTGCTGGTGAGAATTCAAAAGTGCAGGTAGAGGGAGTACATTTTGGTCATATGATTCTGTACGGCATTTTCACCATCGATAGATCCATGAAAAATAATAAGAAAGCGCGCAGTCCCGTAAAAAAATGGTGAGCCACAAAGTCGGTAATTTTTTTTGATTTTTTGAAAATTTCAGGGTAAATTTGGTCATTTGATCCTGTACGGCATCAGTTTCATACTGTTTCAATACAGCTTCTAATCCATTATTCCGCAACGCCGTACAAAAATCATGCGACAAGGGGAAAAAATCGAGGGTTGCAACCCCCTCTATTTCCGTGGTCTGGGGGGTGATTTGAAACAACATAAAATTAATTTATTTTGAAAGTATTTTATGCACAGATAATATTTTTTTACATGCCGTACATTTTCGTTGGTCCAAAGGTTTGTAGGGAAAAAAAATTCAAGGAAAAATCCATAGAACGAAATGTATGAAAAATATAGTCTGCATTAAAATGTACGGCATCATTTTTTCCTAATTTATGTATCTTAATACTATTGCTATATTGCTATTGCTAATTGCTATATTCTATTAATCTATGAATATTTAAACTTCTGCAATAATTTAACAAATTTCAGTTTTTGTATTTCTCTGTAACTTTTTTTAGAACAGTTTCTTTTGAACGGCAATACTATGCAACAATTATATTTTACAATATCATGTTAAAAAAAAAGTTGCCGTACAGTGTCAGATGACATTACAGCTTTATAAATCAAGTATACCATGAAATTAAGGCAATTATTAATATACATTCAAATGAACAATAACTTTTTGACGGCATTATTTTTAATAGTACTTTTGAGTGCTAGATAATGTTTTGGAACCGAAGCCGTACTTTTTCAAATCACCCCCAGACCACGGAAATAGAGGGGGTTTCAACCCTCGATTTTTTCCCCTTGTCGCATGATTTTTGTACGGCGTTGCGGAATAATGGATTAGAAGCTGTATTGAAACAGCATGAAACTGATGCCGTACAGGATCAAATGACTAAATTTACCCTGGAATTTTCAAAAAATCAAACAAATTTACCGACTTTGTGGCTCACCATTTTTTTACGGGACTGCGCGCTTTCTTATTATTTTTCATGGATCTATCGATGGTGAAAATGCCGTACAGAATCATATGACCAAAATGTACTCCCTCTACCTGCACTTTTGAATTCTCACCAGCACTCAGTTGGACAGCTTACAAGTGACGGCATAGTGCTGAATCTTATTATTTTGTGCTCTTATATCGTCCTATATACATCACCTGGTGGTTCGTATGACCCCCCCATTTTCGACATGGGCCCGTAGTCTAACTGGTATTCGTTCGGAATAGAAATTCACTGGGATAATTAACTAATACCAGTGGTATTAGTTTTTTGGTATTAGATCGGAATAGGTCGTGAAATCGTACGCTTGGAAATTTTTGACACGTCAATCCCAATCCCACGAGAATTCCGGGATAAAAGTTTCTAGTCTACATGTGGCTCCACAATCTCTTCTATCTTCCAGTTTAAGTCCAATAAAAAGTTCAGTCGTTCTTCAGATTAGCTGGCAAAAACAGAAAGACAAACAAACACAAAACAATCACAGCTGTTTTTGACAGACGTCGCAAATTTCATGTAAAAAATATTATCAACGATTTGCCACATTTTCTGTATTTGACGCAGATTTCCAAACAGTCGTAATATCCATGTTTTTATAATTGGATCATACTGCAATGGAGTAGGGTCGTATGCATTTAATTATTTTAATTACGAAAAACTTGTTCGAAACATTTTAAGTGAATTAATTCCGTGGAGTACGCATTGCACGGGGACAAAATTAATAAAATTAAATTTTCCAACATATTCTACATTATTTCTCTCAGTTCGTTTCGATGCTTGTCTTACTATCGACACTTGATACCATAGAAGTAGAAAAAACTTTTAAAATAAAGACATCTATTTTAGTTATCATGCTATCATCGAGTTGTCAACTAAATAAAATGAGCATTACATCGCAACAGTTTACATAACCCGGCCGGGGGTAACCGTGTCGTGGTCGTGTGATCGTGTGGCGAAATAACTGGTTCTGATACTGCACGGTTTAAGGACTGCGCACAAATAACAACTCTGTTACCGACAAACTTAAATGAAAGGATTAGATTATGGTCTTCGATGAACCTACTCGCCACCCATTTCTGACCAACTCCGAAGTGACACCAAGTATAGAACCACAGTTTAACCATAATAACCAAGATATAATCATAATTGAGTGCTTTCGTTTTAGTTGATTAGTTACCGGATCGTTCTAATGTGTGCAGTGCTTAAAGAATGAGGATTTCCTCAGCTTTACTTATATTTTTGATATTTATAAAATAAGAAGATGGCAGGCACCGTCAGTAGGTACCTTGATTATTAAATCTTTTCCCACAATGGCACTACACGTTTAATTTCGCCTTCCTTAAAAATTTCCCTGCAGGTATAATGACGTTGTTTCTCTCACACGCGGGTGAAGCAGCTGACCAAAACTAGTTTATAAAAAATATTTTCAATATACAATCGAAACTATAGTTCGTGTAATTACGATTAAAAATACTTTAGGCCCAACATAGCGTTCGGACGAAGGCAGAGTTTATCAGCTCACAATTATGTCAAAAGCCCTTTCAATCTTATCAGAACATAAATCGCTTCAACTATATAACGCATAACAGCTATTACATACGATAAGAACTTTGTGTATGTGATGACAATCGATCAATCTCACGGAATTGGGCCAGTGGCGCGTAATCTAACAATGGTATTACGTACGAGGCATCATCACTAGTTTTTAACCGATTTAACAACGTAGGAGGTTCTCAATTCCACTTTTTATATGAGTTAAAAATATAATAGCTCCCCAAGGCTCTATTTTAGATCACAGTGATGATAAAAAAATGTACCTACGTCTACACAATATTTGCATATAAAACATATAAAACAAAAACATTTCATGTTTATGAGCACTTTAAAACTTATTGCGCGATCAACAGCATTATTAGCAAGATGAATATTTTATTCAAATTTTATGCACGTGAAGCGCGCACACGTTTTAAGGCCGTATTCACGTTTCTGGTCAAACTAGTTATGCCATGCGACTTTAGTAATCGAATCCTTAAGATGGCTGTATTTCAATTACAACATACAAACATAATAGTCATAATAATGCCTACCTAATTGATGTCTGGCCTATTTAATTACGCAACTGATTCCATAACAATGATTTTTAGCAATGTCGTCTGTTTGCCTTTGCATTCATTTACGCTAATCTCATGGCTCGACCTATTTGAATGCGTTTTCATATATGTATTGTAGAGAGCTAGAAAGTGAAGATTTCTTTAAGTTTACTCATAAATAAAATATAAAAAATAATCCTGTCAAACATTTTTCGAATTTTTTACTTTGTTAATAATGGATCAGGATTATACCGAATATTTCTTCGCAACCCAATATAGCCTCACAGTGTGTGAAATATACTAAATCGAAATCAAAAGGTCACTCATCACAAAATATCGAAACACGCTTGACATTAAACATGTTTGTCAGGAAGATAGTTTCATTAGTAGACGTCAGCTTAGAATAAACGTTGTCATATTACACCCCGAAGGGGTAAAGTTGATCGACGGGTTCAAATAGGTGTTTAAAATATCACATTCAGAGATTGTCCGCGAAACGTATCCACACGTGTAAAATGAAGTAATAAATAAATGGTGGTCATCGCGATAAATTAATTATATTGACGCTACAAAGTAATCTGATGTAGATTTATTGCAGGAAACGATATGTTTAGATAATACCGCTATAACTAGATTGGTTATATAAATTGTGTCAACATAATCTATCCTATTGATAATAAAGGAGTGTTCAAATATGCGCAGTATCCGCCGCTATGTATACCGGCATCCGAGTTGGTAATTAAAGCGGTAGATATTCCTATTGTTCACACAGCAAATATCGCTACCGCAACGAGTAATTAAAGTAGTTGATTGTCATGCACTTTAAATAATGGAAGGCATAAAATTTCAAACTCACCATTCAAATATCCGCCTCGCTGGGAACCAAACCTGCAGTCTAGCAAGTTAAACATGCGCCACACGTGTTTTCGTCGTATTTATAGAAAGTTGGAGCGATGATATTTTACACCTACTTTAATTTTTTTAAACTTTAATTTTACAATGGAACGATATGATAATAATACATTTAGAGATAGACACGGTGAAGCATTCTAATTTTGTTAAATAATATTATTCGTACATTAGTATTCACATTAATTGAAACAGAATTAGATAAATTTAAGCGCTATTATTATCATTAGCAACGACTTCATTTAGCAATTATTTATTCAGGTGGTATTTATTTATTTTATCATTGGTAGTCAAAGCTTGTTTTGCTAAGGCTTTATACCTAATCAAACCCGAAATATGCTGGAACAACCGCTCAGATAAACAGGTAAAAAATCTAAAAATATTGAGAGGTTCATCACACTATAATTATTACCATTATAATTTCCTAAAAATATTTTACGCGTACAGACATTCAATGTATTACTTGTATACTTATATTAACCAAATAAATATTACATGTATATTAGCCGCTTTGAGTATTGAGCAAAAACTTAGTTAAAAAAATAATTTGGAAATTTCCATAACAAAGGACGGTTACGGAAAATAACGTTACAATGTACGATAAATAATTATGTCGTAGCCAGATCTTAGAATTAGGCACTTTATGATATGTCCGGCCATATGTACCTAATAGTCATATTTCACGATATGACTTACCAACTCTGACCGTTTCCTTTGACCCCCAACATTTGATGATACCTCAAAATAACAATATAAAACGTTGTTCCAGACAAATCCCTTCCGCTCGTGGAGCCGGCGCTGGACTCGGAGGAGGGCCACGCGGCGCAGTGCTCGTGTCCCAACTGCGACGAGGTGCTGTCCCGCTTCGCCGAGTGCAGCATTTGCTTGGAGCCGTTGCAGGTGATTATCTACTCTTATATATCTTTATACGAAAGGTCATTCATTACGAAAAGTCGAAATGAATGAATGAATGAAATGTTTATTCGAAGTGGGTTTTTACAAATATTTTTCAAAAGTGTAACTACGTCATCGCTTAAACAAATCCCTAAGGTGTATCCCGTATGGCTAAATACGAAACTTATATCATGTGAAAAATGTTGATTACGGGCACTTATTACCGCAAAGAACCCACATGATTAATTGTTTATTAAAATCAAGTGTTTGGTTTATTTCAATCAAGTCATAAATTAAAAAAGTTAAATCAAAAAGTCGAATAATTTTCAAGCGCGCTTGATGCTAAGGGGAAATTTTCCCAAAGCGAAACGAGCATGGACTTACAATCTATGTATAAAATAAATATCAACAAAACACGTACGTAGTATTTTTCTACGTATCTTTTTTTGATTACCCTCTTATTGTTGTAAAACCAATCTCCTTAAAGCGAGCCTTTGTCCGGATCAAATCATCTCCAAATTTATTTTTCTGTTCTAATTCTGTTTTCTTATAACGTTTTGTTATTGGAATCTTAAGCTGCGATTTTATTTTACTTCTTATTATCTTTCGTGAGGAGATTAAAATCAGCCGATAGAAATCCAGTTTTTGTATACAAGGTTTTTATTTACAATGCTATTGAACTCCGATCAGCGTTTTGATGTTTTTCTGACTAGGTATTGCAAACTAAAAGATCGTTACTTGAAATGAGTATTTTTAACCACAAAAATCACATACTTTGGTAAAGGAAATGTGGTGAGGAAACCTACACACCTGAGAGTTCTCGATAATGTTTTCAAAGGTGTGTAAAGATAATCCGCACTTGAGTAGCAACTATTCCGACACGTCGCAATTGAGGCGTTTTCAAATAAGCAGATTTGGGCCCCGACCTCAACATCGACAAGTATTGATAACTCAAAAAGCACGCGTCAGAAGTCGCAAAAAAATAAAAGTACAGTAAAATTGAGAACCTCCCTATTTTTTGAAGTCTGTTAGTTAGAACGAGGTTAAATAATTTACTAAACACAAATGTCTGCACCAAAAATCTAAACTTTATTACTTATTATACTTTATTATTACTTAATTAATTATTATTACTATAGGTCTTTCTGATTTTGCTGGTTTAACACCATCTGATCGTTACATAAAAAACAAAATTACATCTATATCATAAGAAAACTCAGGGTCAAAATGTTACGTAACTGTAATGTGATACAATAAGGAAAATTAATGCGACTTCTTCACTTCGATTGCGAAACACTTTATTCATCGAGGCAGAATGTGTGAATAAATACTTAATTGTTGATATTATCGCAAACCTGTTTTATCATTTATTTCTATTGAGTTAATAGTCTGCATTTTTATATGTGGGCAAGTAATATAAGAAATTATAAATGAAACACATAAATGCGTGCGTTTCCTTCGATTTCCCTGGGTTCCCATCATAATATCAGATCCAGACTTGGTGGATTTAAGACCTTTTTAAATTAAATAAGTCTAAAACAGTTAAATATCGAGACACAAATAATGAATTGATGGTCGAACATAAAAATTAAAAAATTATGGGCGTCCAACATAAAGCCTTCTCTTTTTTGAAGTCGATTTAAAATAGAGTGTACCTATGATATAATGGGTTTACCTAAAAGGAACCTGGGTCTTACTTTGCTCAATCAAAGTGTTTTAGATCCTTTTCACAACAATGTCCCATAAATAAACCACCCGTGAGCTTTTAGGATTCTATATACTTACTTGAAAAGAAACTTTTTCTATAGGTACTTAACTTGGGTATACAAGTCGCAAAATACGAACATCTAATCATTTATGTATGTCTCGTACGGTAGGTAGATATAACATATTTTACTAGGTTACATGTTTGTAATAATTCAAATTCTACTTAAAGTATGTAGTCTTATCATATCATTATAAATAAGACTGTTTCTAACCTAGCTAGCTTTTAAGTGTACGTACTAAGGAAAAAAGAGTCTAACCAAAAACCTTTTTCAGTAAGCGGTTTACATTTTATAGCGCAGGTGTACCGGGAGAAATTAAAATTGTTCTAGGACCTTGAAATATGGATTAAATATGAAAATGTGATAAATTAAACGCACATTAAAGTGACAAGAAGGATTGTTCGATGGTAGATTATGTAAAAAAAATCCATTAGAATTGACGGAAATGCAATAGGTAGGTATCTACTGCTTAATAAAAACTAATGTCAAATGATCTTAAGTCGAAGTGATATCACAAATTGAATGTTTACTTCATTTTCAAATATTACCATAATTATGTAGTTAGATAAGTGTTGTCTATACTTGCGGGCAGGGAAAAAACTCCTTGCCAGTTTTTCTACCAAGTCGTCTCACGGCGGCGATTCGTTGAAGCGATCGTGTAGTTTGAATTTAGAATAATTTGTAAAAACCAAATAACAATAAAATAAATTCAATCTTTCATTCAAGCAAGCGCAAGAGCAATGGCGATAACTTTTATATTAGAAGAGCGTTACGTTGAAGCAGCCTGCGACTGAGTGCTTATCCTGAAATTGTTGGCAATTTTATAGTCTAACAATAAAACCGATGGAACACGTTTCATAAACGAAATTATTTGAGTGAGACAGAAATTATGGCTTTTGTTCATTTTCTCTAGATGATTCTGTCGACAAGTTTCTTTTAATACGTTTGTATCTGATAGATAATCAAATTTTTATCTGATATATCAATCGTTTGTCATTATAGCGAAAATATAAACTAAAAAAGGGGATCTATTTAAGAATAGGTACCTAATTTCACGAAAATTTAAATGAATTGAAATGTTGTGAATTGTAATGAATTGTTTATGAACTGTCAAAACTTTGAATATGTAGAGATTATCAAGAAAATAATCGAAATATTGTATATAACCTTGGCGGATATTAGGTATATTGCAGGCACCTACTCTGAATACTACGATGCGCAGTGGTTATTTAAGACTGCATTTAAATAATCGCGTAATAATATAAAAACACAAGCACAGAAATAGAAATACATGTGCAACAAGGCACTTTAGTTCAAATCTTTTTGTTTTAACTATAAATTTTAATGTATAACGTAAAATTTCTACTTACTCATTTCTTAGTCCTCCGAAAACGTATATTGTTTACCTACATAAAAATATGTTTTGTCTTTAAATAATATAAGACAAGGGTCCCTCTAGCTACTGCCGTCCCTTTGTGCGCGTATAGTCAGAAAACCAATGAATGAAAGACAATACATAATTTAGGAAGGCCTAAAAATGTCGGTAGAAGCTATCTCAGCTCAGTCGCGGTAGGTTCAATTCAAGTTTGGTACTTTTGTGATAATTTGACTAAAAACCTATTTCTTCCATTTGGACGTTTCAAAGTGTTAATAATGCTACTTAAAACTGAAATTCTAGACCACTACCATCGCAGTAACTTAGTGGCAGAACATTTCAATAAATAATTTTATGAAACTACTTTAAATCTTGATGATGGGTATTAAGAAGCTTTTAATTATTATCTACTGAAGGCAGACGGGTCCGCATCCGACCGACTTCTTCGACCTGACACCTGACATAGGTTAAAACCTTTATTTCAATGGTCATTAATAAGTTAAAGCCATTCTTATAATACTCGTAACAGTAATGTTATTAGTTCGCTCCACAATGACGCCACAATATCAAGTACTATCTACCCCCGTGCGAGGTCGTGGTCGCTACTTTTTACCTATTAATTCTAATTTACTACTCGAAGAAATTCAAACTTCAATTTTAATCTAAATTTTAAATATCGAACCACAGGTGTGTACCGGCTAGGAATTATAATGTTGCGGGAATGTCGAAACAAGAATTAAATACAAATTGCTGTGTATAGCGAAAACCTCAGGGAACGAACGCCTGTGTTCATGTCAAATTATTGCAGATTTATGGTTTATGGTTCGCAACAAAACAGCACACAAGCAGGTTTTAATGTTGTCTCTGAATAAATTTATTTATTATTACGCGACAAATCCTTCCAAACACGCGGCGTAATTCCGTGCATTTATTTTGTACCTGTGAAGATATAAGTAAAAAGAGAAGTTTTAAATGGTCAAAGACTACAACATATTTTAAGATACCTTTTTTACTCATATATAAATATGGCAGTGATTATTTTAATACAATTAAACTTACTTCAGTTAGCAAACGGTGTTAGAATGATTGTTGGATAATTTTTTAATAGCTAAGAAGACTGAAGTAGGCACTATTAGCTGTTAGTAATCGTATGACCTTTTAGTTAATATTATCTACTAATAGTCCAGTTAGTTCGTTCTAATTTGGTCACACGTAATTATTATGTTGTCAGGACAAAGATAATAGCCTCTAAAAAGTGTAAGCGGATCTACATAGATCTACATTTCTATTCACAAATACCTAACAACACAAATACTGACCTAGACATAACCTTTACTATTAAATTCGGTCACAGATTGAATAATATGATAAGGCTTACTTCGTTATGCATGTTACATGTTAGCATTATTATAATACCTGTTGCTCACGAGAGCTTTGATAAAATTAATACCTCGAAGACTGAACTTCAACTAAGTAATAACACTTCAAAATTGGTGGAAGTTGTAGTTATCTATTTAAGTTTGCAACTACTGCTTGGAAACTACAGTTAAACCGGCAGCTTTAGTTTATGAAATTTCAGAGCAGAGGAGAGAGAGTATACCGAAGCTCTAGTAGAGCTGTGCTGTAAAGTGTAAATGTCAATAATAATATTATAATCTTATCAGGAAATTATACCATCAAAAGGGGGGCAGTTTTTCTTCGCATTTCTACTCGTGTTTTGATGGGGTCTTTATATTCTTAGCCGTCCTCTTGCAAATACAGAAAGCATTTGGAATCGGCACAACTCCAAGTGCAAGGTCGTAATTTTTGTATATGCGAATATTGCAGAAAATTGCGATACCGTGGTTCAGAGTTCACATTTGTCGTGACGTCACCATGTGATATGTGATGATTCTGTAGCACATTTGGTGACCCTACCCTATTGAATTTCCAAACTACACAGATATAAATGTTACTGGTTTTTGATCTCGGGTCACAGATATCACATTTCCTGGATCAAGATTTAAGTAGAAAAAAGAGAGCTAAAAGATACATCAATGAATCTTTGCAATTACCTTAAGTAGATCGAGTGGATTTGAGATGTTGTGTTGCCACGCGCTTCCCAGTGAATCTTAGTATCATAATAAGAGGAAGAGTTGTTAAACATCTATTAATTTTTAATTTAACTTGTCACAGTGCTGCGGCCCGTGCGTCTGTCCGTGGTGCGGTGGCGTGTGGTGCGCTCGGTGCTCGCGGCGCATGTCGCGCTGCGCGTGGTGCCGCGGCAGCCTGCGAGCGCCCGCCACGCCCTGCCTGGCGCTGCAACGCCTGGTCAACGACCTGCTGCTGCCGTGCCGGAACTACAGGTAGTTATCATCAGCACAGATGGCTTCAACCCTATAAGGGCCCGCTAAGAAGTACGGGTCTCCACCTCACTGAAGAGGTGTGGAGCGTACTTTGATTGAGTATGCAGTTCGGGTGTGAATTGGTGGAGGAGTTACGAGATAAACAAGGCCGAGCTCGGGTCTTCTCCCACAATGTGAGAGGTATAGGCAACGTCCGCCAAGTGCAGACCATTAAAAGCCCCTATAGCTCATTGATGATGCCTAGAGCTGGTTGAGTATGCAGCTTCGATGTAGATTGGTGGAGTTAGTGGTCAACTCGGCTGGACTCGGGTCTTCTCTCACAATGTGAAGGTAAAGGCAATGTTTGCCTAGTGTACATTGGCGGCCTTCACACTTCTTTGCGACAATGTAGCATTATAATAATTGTGAAAGATTTTTTTAAATCTGTCTTATTCAGAAATTAAATCAGTCTTCTTTTTAATAATAGTGTAGATATCTGGTTCCAATTAGCCATAATAGTGGCTTCATTCTTCCTTGATAACACTCGTGGAGAAATCAATACCTCAATCATGCTACGCGATGACGCACGCATAGTAAAACCCAGCCTACATTATTAATTCATTTCATTTTCATTCCGCATGATTAACGCAATAAAGATAGTCCTTGGAATAAATTGTGAGTCAGGTTTTCTCTTCGCGTCAGCTTTCTTCGTTAAATTGCTTTCCTTCATTTAGTAGTCCAGTTCATTATGGCATTCAATGACAGGTGGTGTCACGGAATTAAAAATTTAAGAACTCACTTGATATTAAAATGAGTTATTGCTAATGGAACGACGGTAGATAAGTAGTTATTTTTAGGTAGAGTATATTTTTAAAAAAGTTGAGTCACCAGAAAAAGAATCCGCTATTTATTCAATTAAGCTATCCGTCATTGTAGATTCGCGTGGCATATTATTGTAGGTAGATTTAGCCTGAACAGTTTCATTATTCTTTCTAAGTAATACGGACTCAGCAAATACCACTAAAACATTAGATGCCACCAATCCTGTTACTTTAATTTGAGGTTTACGAGCCAATGTCGTAAATCGCCCCTAAAAGAGTTTTCCACAGTTAATACTGTTTGTCTAATAAAATTTGGTCACGAACAAATATATCGTAACTAAAGACTTCATATAGGCTGTGTTTATAGCTTACATTTATCTAGAGAACTTGTATTTATCTTTAGTGTTTGTCTTCTTAAATGGCCTGTCTACAAGTTCAAGTTGTTATAAAGAGTTAAAGGACTCCTAAATGTGACTAATTATGTCTATAACTAACAACCGATGCCCGAAGCGCTTACAGCCCGGCCGTTTACGTTAATCTTAAATAATGGACCTTGTTAAACAATAGCGGTCGAGAAAAAAAATCTTAAGTTTTTCTGTGCTTCAAAGAGCACATTAACCCGTCAGTTTCACAGGCGAGAAGCCATGACAATTTGGTCAGCCATTAACTTCTCAACTAAACCGCTTTGACATAACGTGATGAAGCTTGGTTTTGACCTTCTCAAGTATGAGGAAAGACTCGTGCTCAGTAGTAGGCTGTAGTCAAATTTTATCGACCGTCTATACATTGTATTACCAATACAATAGTTGTGAAACAGTAAAGTTCAATGGCAGTGTAATAAGAAGTGTGATAAAAAATTCTTGAAAAACTTGAGGTCATTAGAAAGTCATGCTGAACAATTAATTCGTCCAAATTATACACGCTTTGCTGGCCAAGCAAATACAATTCTCGAACATTAAATGATTAACAAGGATAATTACAATTAAATACATTTAAACAATGAGAGTAAAGAGAATTAGAATTGTAACAAAATGTTTTTTGTCCCCAGGCGCGGCTGCACTGAACTCCTGACGGCCAATACGAGAGTAAAGCATGAAGAAGACTGCAAATACGACACGATGATCTGCCCAATCACACCTACCTGCTGTTCTGTAGCTTTCGAGGAGCTGTCAGCACATCTACAGTCAACTCACAATATCATCGCAGTTTACTCGCAGAAGATTAAGATTTTAATAGAGAATTTCCAAACCAAATTAAAGAAGACAGCGTGCTGTAGAACTAAGTACAAAATTATATTGCTGTACCAAAAGAGCGCCTTCATAATCAAGGTCTGCATCTACAACTATCACGTCAAAGTCGAAGTGATGAGGAGGAAGCTTGGTTACATCGCTGACATTAAGTCAGAAACGAGGAAGAGTGACTACTGTGCACTCATCGAATTCCAAAGCAAAGCCCTCTGTACCAAATCAGCGATTCTTATAGAAAACGAAGCGTATAGTAAGAAGGCTGAAGTACAATGGAATGATATTATAATGAAATCAGAAAACGACGAAGCTATAACTATACATGTTAATATAAGCAAATCAGATATTGAACCAAATAGAAAAGAGTTAGCGGAATCGTGAATTTGACAGATATTATCGAAAAATGTGATATTAGATACTGGACTGAACAGTGATGTATTTTGAAATGTGTTAAGTACGAGCTTTGTGTTCAGTGCGTTTGTATATAAAAAGAACCAAGAAAGAAACCACCTAACTTTTAATACCATTGTATTTTATTGTTCTATTTATACTTCAACTTAAGTAAATCCGGCCTCGACAATAGACAACTTTCGAACATGGCGACACCGCCTCGAGGTTCTAACAAATAATTATAAGGTACTTAACAAAGTATGCACAGGTTAGAATAAATTTTCCTTAGTATTGTAATAGAATAATTAAGTTTTCTGAAGTTAGGTACTTGATCTATACGGGACCAAATAATCCAAAACGGTGTTTTATTCTCTAGACCGCTACAAATATTAAGCGAAACGTCGTAGAAGTAAGTTTATCCAGATAGCTTATATCTGGATAAACTAAACTAAAAGATCGCAATAATAGAACTTCAAACTAGTATAACTTCGAAGTATGTATTACATAAATCAGAAAAGTAGGGAACACTATTATGTAACTTAAAGATTCAATGGATGTAAACATGGAGAGTTAAAATAACCATAATTTACACATACCTAAATTTGCTAGTAAACCAGAGATTACTAATGACATAAACATATCTCATGTAACAGAAGGGTCGGGTAGTATTATCGGGGTATTAATTAAGTACAATTTTTGGACTTAACACAAAGCGATAATTTTATGTAATTACTGGCTGAAATTGTTGAAATTGGATCTTGCTGGTAAGATTGAGATAAACAATATAATCCGTCCAAATTAATGTCTTACTTTTGATATGAAATAACATTAATAATTAAAAGACTAAACAATCATTAAATTCTGTTTCAACGTATTACATTATTTCACATCATTTTAAAGCATGTATTTGATAATAATTAGAACACATCATTATTGATATATTTTGAAATTGGAACACAGATTTTTTGTATTCTTTGTTTGTAATATTCATAAAACAACTTTCCATTGACATGTCAATAGATTAAACTACAAACAAAACTAATTATTGTGTTGGTACCAAATGTGACTGATGTAACCTTAATTAGTATAATATAATTGTAATTATATGTAAGACTTATTCCAAAATAATTTAGTAGAAAATAAATTAGAATTATCTTATAACTACATCTGTATTTTTATTGAACATACCTAATCTTTATATTATTTGGAATAGCTTGCCATACTCGCTCGAGTGTACCTAACAGATTACCAGTACAGTTGAATTTATCTAATAAACTTGATCTATAAATAGAAGACAAGTTGTACATAATATGCACATTTTAGGAATTTATGCTAAACTAGTGAATTTGCCTTTGCTTTGCTTCGGGCAACTTAATGATCGCTGCTTGTACATGGCAAGTATATTTAATAATTCAAATGGGGGGCCTTAATATGCGCAGGAAACTATTTGCATGACTATTTGAATCAAATAGTCATTCACAATTCAGTCAAATCACATCATCATTAGTCAACAATCAAGCGGCAAATTATGATGAAGGTTGATGATCGGGTAGGTACCTAAGTACACTGGATTAGTCGAAATGAAGCGTTCTCGTTTAATCAAGAATTCTGACTTTATGAGCTGTACGCGACCAGAATATCGAGAGACGGGGAACGAAAGCGGTTTATTACGTCTACGCGATTGGCTTCTTATAAGATCACCATGATATCTCACTTCAACACTGATTAGCTACTGCTCGTGGCTAGGCTTGCCTAAATTTTACAGGAAAATTGCCGAAACGTCACGTCATTAAGGAATTTCACCTAAAAAGTTCCATGTAAAAAATGTAGTCTGCAAAGAGTCACCTAAAGATCCTTTTCTTTTTAAACAGTCATTAAATCTCAACGATCTCAGCGAATCTCCAAGACTAAACGTGGATTTCTTCACAAACCTGAGAAGACATTTCCACCACACTGCTCCAATGCGTGGGTAGAGGGGTCAGGGACCATCCCAAGCGTCGTAAATTCTAAATCTGAAGGCCACCATGGAATAATAACTGCTATCTATTGATAACAATGTTCTATATTACCTTCCACCCGCCTTTGTCGCCTCACTGCTGGATAAAGAACTCCCCTAACTAAAGTGTCACAGATGCGTCCACTGCAGGATTTAAGTACATAACTCACGAGACTGACCAGTCTTGAGCCTTCTGAATCCAGCAGATGCCCGCTGTCTTCATAGGTCTTCAATTCAACTGATCCAAGGGCGTCCTATGCTCGTTTTTCTGTGAGATGTATCCTATCCGCTCAAGGACCTTTTTCCCCAAAGGTTATCGATGTCATTGGTACGTGTGTTCTTTGTATACGGTATCAATACATTTGAACAGTCGAGTGGGTATTAGAACACGGAGTATTTAGCCCCCAATTAGCACGTCAAGAGTGGGCCAGCTCGTACAAGGATGGTGAGCATAATGGAGCGATAACGGTCGACCGCTTAGCATGCCGCGCACGGGCTCTGTCCGTGTCCATTGTTTGACACGACACGGTATTTATGCCGTATCGCCTGGGGAACGATAACGTGTCTTTTGTAGCTAGGTTTAGGGTGCGGTTCCACTGAGGCGGAGCGGAGCGGAGCAGTGCGCGATTCACCAATCACATGGCTTGAAATCCGCACGAGGCGCAATGAGCTGGGATTTCAAGGCATGTGATTGGTGAATCGCGCACTGCTCCGCTCCGCTCCGCCTCAGTGGAACCGCACCCTTAATGTTAGGTAAGATATGTAAGGTAAGGTAAGATATTTTCCGAGTAAAAGGGTAAGAAAGAATTGTTCCTTATGACAACGAAGAATGCTACATACTAGTATTACTTTACCGAAAAGACAATGTGTAATTTAAGGTTATTAGTTTTGTAAAGGATTGTAAATTATCTAATTCACCACTAAAAATGCCAATAATAAATTCGAATTTAAAAAAACATTACCGAAAAATCTATTTACAAAGAGGAAGCCATTGCATGCAATTCACTTGGTATTGATGAAATTAATAGGGTTATGTCTCAGCAAAAACGACGCAGCATTAGACAAAAAAAGTGTAGAGGGATAATGAGGGAACAGTCGTACGAAGTGGAAACATCTTCAGGGATTATTGGGGCTCATAAAGGCGAATTGCTCTCGTTAGCAACGTTCATTCATTATCATAAGTGATAATGATTTTCTCCACGAACAACTTAAACGATGTGTGATAACGAACAAACTCGCGTGCTACGGATAACTTAGTTGGGCTGAAGCTCTATTGGTAATTAGGAGAGAATGGCAATGATAACAATACATTTCCATGCTCTTAAGTAATCGTAATCCTACTAATCCTACTAATATTATAAATGCGAAAGTTTGTAAGGATGTGTGTGAGTGTGTGTGTGTGTGGGTTTGTTACTCTTTCACGCAAAAACTACTGAACGGATTTTAATGAAACTTTGCAGTAATATAGCTTAGACATCGGAATAACATAATTTGTTAAAATTTATAGAGATTTTTGAAGGGACTGGTTTCCTATTTACTAGTCCATTATAATGATTACATTTCGCCGTTCTCCAGTAGGTTAAAGGTTAAAAAACCTTGGGCTTAGTTTCTAACCTCCGAATAAGAGATTAATTTTGGGTCGGTCTGGAATTTGCTTTTACACTTTTCCAAGTTAACACTTGACATTAATCTCATCTGATGTTAAGTGGCAATGATATCTAAAAATGGTGAGCAGTTATTTAGTAAAATACCTAACTAAATAAATAACTCAAATAATGTCGTCCATGTGGTAAGATCAATGACATTATTTTTACTGTATAGTATGTATATAACGAAGATTTAATAAAATTTTCTTCAGAATTAAATTAATGTGAAATTTGAAATTTATTATTCATCTGTTAAAAATCTTACACACAATTTATCTTTCTCGTCCTGTTTTCGGAGTCATTTCCTTTTCGCTCGTTATACAAAACGTGAGTCATTCCATGTTTTCCCGTAACTGCAGGCACAGTCATCGCAATTTCCTTTTTCAGAAATGCAAAGCGAAAACGCGATACCGTTAGGACAAAATCGTTCAAATATTCGAAACCTGGTCACCCAAATTGTTTTCAGATGTTGACTACTGAAACCGAGAAGAGAGAAGCGATTATAGCGGCAAAAACCATAATAAAATTGCTATTGGATTCATATTAGGTATGCTCACAATGAAAAATTTGTATTTTTTATCGAAATGGCTGACAAACACGCAGACAACGCAACCGGTAGAAATAGTAATAAGTACCGTAATGTGCGGTGGTTCCTACTTACCCGGGTGAACCTCTAGGCTATTACCACGTTAATACCTGATGATGAGTACGTTGTCTACGGAAATCAGTAAAGGTGAAGCCATCATCGATGTTTTGCAGGCGAAGAAAGAAGATAAGAAAAAAAGAACAAAAAGATAAGAAAGAAAGAACAAAAGGGTACAATCTAGTAAGGCAAGCTTTAAGAAAAATCTGAAGCCAATATTACACGTACCTTTATTTTCTTAAAGATTTATGTGCGGTGGCCGCCTACTGAGTATAATATTGTATGTATGCTTATTGAAAAATTATTAATATGACCTTGTTGAAGAGGAATATTGCGCAGAAAAAGTTGACGTAGGGTTTTTGATAATGATGATTTATGTATTTTCCATCCCATTTACAGAAGCTATAGTTTCACATTACACGGTGGAACAAGCCTTGTCGAACAAACACTTGGTGATAACTCTGAGCTCACGATTTCTTCAGCTTCAGTCAACATGATCCGAAAGTGTTAACATGATTTTCTAGAAAACTCAGAATTTGACCATAACCAAAGTTAGAAATGTATTCTTAACATAACCTTTTTTACATTTTAACTCACATTAAGTATCTACGTTAAAAAAACACTGATAGCATTTCAAATAAAAATTATATTCCTGCTAGGACGTACTCTAATAGTAAGAAGATATCTTAACTAATTTTTCCAAATTTGAAGCTAATCAAAACTGATGACTCTTTCACGTATAATAAATTGTTTTTAATAAAATTCAGATAGAATTGTAGAAAATCTTATACGTACCTACCTAATGTAGGGAAATCAAAAACTCTTGTCAATTTCATTGCTACGATAACGGGGACAGCATGATTACTTGAAACATGAAACTGCTTGGAGATAAGTTGGAAATATAGCCTTAAGTAGAAATAATCAATCTAATGTTATTACAATAACTTGGACAAGGCTGAATGGATCACCTTACATTCTAATGGACATCAATTAAATATCTCCACACCCAGTGGCAGTATCTAAAACAACTAAAAATATCTTATTCTTGGTAATTAGACCGCGGGAGCCTTGAAACCTTAATGTTCTGACGGAATAAACAAAAACAAGAGAAAAGAACGATTTTGTTGATCCAAATTCAAATATCAGTCCTTATCTCAAGTCTATATTTAATAATTATCATTCCTCAAATTTATGTGGCCGTTCCTCAAATGCTTCCGACATTTACAATACATTATTTACAATTATTCTGCGAAATGTTTTCCGCTAGACTATACTTCTCGGAAACAAAATGAAAATGAATTTTTAAACAGTCCCATAAATTTGAATTTACATGTTTGCAAAAAATGCTCATTTAGAACGTTATTATCCCATTTTTTTGTAACGTTAAGGATTTGGCAGACTTCACACGACTTTGAAAAGAATATGGAGAACTCTAAGATGTAAAACATTCCTCACGATGTCTTTCTTCACCGGACCAAGTGGTAATTAAATTCTTATACGCATAATTATATTTTTCATGCAGAATACGTCACTGTTCTAAATATAAAAGCTTGCTACTGGGCTATACAACAGCTTACATCTGCTATGAGGTATGAGGACTTGAAAAAGGCAAGGGTTTAAGAGATTTATTAGCTAGGTACAAACTTCATGTCAATTGAAGGGAACTGTCCATAGAGATAATTATCTCATAATGGAAATTCACGCCGATGCCTTTGAAGTTAATATCTACAACGTCTAACTTAATAAAGATTAATTAAATTCTATATTAATGGACAATTTAAGAGTTAATTAATTACCTGCTAAAAGATCAGATTCAAAAACTACTTTTAATTTTTCGTTGTCAGGTTCGTTAAATCTTCTTCGATCATTGTATAATGTAAGTTAAGTAATGAATCTTTTGAAGTAGTTGAAAATGAGTTTAATATCGTTAACAAAATGTTCATTATCCAGGTCAAACAAAGGCCTTGGTCCTTTAAAATTAGAAATCACCATTCACAGAGAAACATTTGAAGTTGACGCAGCTCTAAAGATGATCTTTGAAATCGGAATGTGCATTTTTAGCATACCTATCCATTATGAGGTTTTCGTTTCCTTTTCATTAATGTGACATTCAAATTTAAAATTATTTGCCCTTGTGGTATTTTTAGAATACAATTTTGAGCGCATTTTGTGTCACTACCATTTTTCTACCACCATTATCCAGACAAATGTATTTATTCATTTACATATATCACTGAGCTGTCACACATCTTTAAATAAAACAGAATTGTATGAACATACCAGATTTCTAATTATTTTTTATTTACGGGATACTGAATGCGACACTTTTATTTCCAAATAGTCCGACAGACAGAATATATTACGTACTTCTAAGGGCTTATTATTTCATCAAATGTATGTCATCTAAGGAAATAAAA
Source organism: Hesperia comma (assembly GCA_905404135.1). NCBI lineage: Eukaryota > Metazoa > Arthropoda > Insecta > Lepidoptera > Hesperiidae > Hesperia > Hesperia comma. The sequence continues at coordinate 1,646,368 of FR990026.1, forward strand.
TAGACACAGAAGGTAGTTATTCAGAAAACGGCACACTAAATTACGAATCTTGTGAAAGTCCTAAATCGAAAACTCGACAACAAAACCTATTCATCACAGCTGCTTCGTGTATAGTTTTACTTCCGTTCTTACCTTGCAACTACAAAAGCTACGCCGACCTCTACTGTATATATTTGCAATTTAAATTTATTTTTAAACTATTGTGATAAAACTTAAAGCAGCGACTTCGTCAAACTAGATATTCCTTCTTTCTTGCTTGAATCTTGTTACTTCTTGCTTGAACGATTGCATTTTTTGCCTCTTCAACGGCCAACGAGATCACACCTACCTTTCTAGCGTAACGGATAATAATGCGAACTATTATATTAACTCTATCTTTACATATTTTTGACCAGATGTAATCGTAATCAAAGTCAAAGTCAAATCATTTATTTATACAGGTATCTACAGTGTATTTATTATTCAAGGTACCTATGTTGTCAATACACGTATGAACGTCATTTGTTGAGTTTACCGCCGTTTCCAAAGGTGCTATATCTCTTTTTAAGAGGAAACGAAATGCGAAACAAATTCCTCAGCACACCTTTTGAAGACTACCCCCTCACACAAAATCTGTAATGTGTACCTACTTGTACTTTATTTAAATATCGCTTTCTTTCACACTGTAACTCAGACGGAATAAATATGTTTTCTTTGTTTCTTTCTTTTTAATCAATTCATATTAATTACTAAACCCAAAATCATGATTACAATTTAGGCAAATTGCACCAACTTCAATGGTAATCTGTAATCATCTTAGCCCATAATCCCCACTCAAATACTGACTCACCTCAGCAGCGATGTACGCCGGTATGACAGAGAGCAACAGGCGTTCCTGTTGCTCTCGCTCGCACTCCAGCTTGACGCGCTGCTCCAGACAGGTCCTGGTGCCAGCGAAGGTGTTCCGATGGGCGCGCTCCGTCAGCGCCCGGTAGTACATGCCGATGCCGCTCGCGGATAGCAGCAGGGATAGCTCGCAGGTCAGCTGGGGATAGGAGCTCATGTCAAAAGAGATTCTGATGTTTCCTCGCAGGTCAGCTGTGGATAGGGGCTCATGTCTAATAGATGTTTCATGGCCAAATATTGTGTTCTATTTAAAAAAAAAAGGAGTGATGACGGGAGGTGAAGTAAGGAGAGTGAAGGAGATTGGGGGAGAGAGAAGGATATAGAGGGTGGCGTGAGAAGGAAGCAGAAATTGTATAAAATTAAATGGTACAAACTGATTAGTGGAAAATGATGTTGTAGAATAGATTACTTAAGTCAAATAATAATGTCATTCACGGTTGTCATTTTGTTGAACACGAAAAATTATATCATCGTCATCTCTACCCATCATGGCCTGCTATTGAGCACGGGTCTCGTCTCACAATGAAGGTTAAGTCAATAGTCCACCACGCTGGTCGAAGCGGATTGGCAGACTTTACACACGTTTGAGTTTTGGGAATTCTCCGGCATGCAGGTTTCCTCGCGATGTTTTCCTTGACGGTTTGTAGCAAGTGGCATTTAAATGCATAATAAATGCTTAAACAATTATCTAAAACTTAGAAAATAAATAACAATTTAAATCTTATTCTTACTTGGCAAACTTCAATAATGAAAAGGAAATCAGCAATAAAAACCAAACTCGATTAATTGTTGTTGATTGTTGACTCAAACAAATCCAACCGATTCAAATTGGGTATTATTGTCAAAGTTTGGAGTATAAACTTGGAAAGTTAAAACTTTATTTACAATGACGCTAAGCCTTTCTATAAGTACTCATATTCCGCGAGTGCCTTAGTCTTCGATCACCGTAAAGTTGCAAACACAAAGTATTGCTTATCACGAACGACCAGGCGCTTTCGCTAACAATAGCACGAGACCCAGCGAATCTTTATACATTTCTTCAATAACTACTTTCATTTTAGAACAGCTATTTTCTATTCTCCCACGTATTTTTCTTAGTTTGAATATCGTCTTGTTTATTTGTAGAGAAATGCAATGCCTGCGAATAGGCGACAATAATAGGTGCAATGCACTTCAATTGCTTTCAGCCACTTTGAATTGACGTTACTAAATGCAGCATTTTCTTATCTCCAATATGACTGCCTTTGGTTAAAATACGTGTAATTTACTCGTGCTTTAGGTAATTAATTGCTCACTAATATTACAAACATTGAGTAAAAGGCTCATTGCATTGAACATTTGCTCACGTCAATCACAGATTAACAGACGCACAAGCAGGGACCAAGGTTTGATTACCAGCCGTGCCAGACGTTGATTGAACTATACAGCAAGCAAGTGTATGTTCTCGAGGCACATACATATTTTTTCATCACACCTATTCGAAAAAGACGACTTGGTTCGGACTTACGGGGTTCCAAAGTTGCTGTTTTCTATTCAGCGGGCGGGAATGAATTTTCATACAACTTTTCCTGCCGGCTAGATCTTTTCCGTCCTATTTTGAATTTAGAACATTTTAGTATTTTGCGCTAAAGAAATCGAACGCAAATATTGTTTGAATAAAGAATGTCTGGTACGACGCGAGGGCCCCGCCAGCTGAATAATAAAAAAAGAAATCAAATTAAGATTTCGTTTTCAAATTAAAATTAAGTTTTCGTGCATTTTTACGTATTATTTTCTCGGGCGACGTACTTTGAATCCCTCGCTACGTTCGGGATTCTACTAAAGAATCCCTCGCTACGCTCGGGATTCTACTCTAGAATCCCTCAGTTCGCTCTGGATTCAAAAAACGCCCTCGCCGAAAAAATATTACTTTGCACCCTTGTCATACAATCTACTATTTGATATTTTATCGATAGGTACCTGTTGTCCCAGCCACACACACAAGGAATCCTAAAGAGAGGGTAAAAGCACAAGTAAAAGTGTGTAGATAAAGTAAGCGTTTATCTACATATTTTCATTGTGCTTGATTAATAATATCAATAGTGTGTTATAAACACAGATGCGTTAGACAAAATCTTTATTGGTTATCTGCGCCAAATAATGTCCAATACACAATGCCCCGTCACAATAGACGTGGTCGGAGCTGTAAGGTGGGATTTAATTTGGTTTTGCGGGAAGCCGCGAGCTGACTGCAATGTCAGCATGTGAATCGGCGTCGTTTACAATAATTTTGTTTGTATTGCTGTGGGATCGGGGTTTTTACTCCATGATTAAAATATTTTCCTGTTGTTCTAATATTTGTATACAGTTTTATGCATAATCAAAAATGATCTAAAAGGAATTCGAAAAAGATGGAATGGGACAAAAACAAAAACAGTTTCATAAATAATTCAACACATTCTAAAAATAATTCGAATGGGACAAAACAACATGTTTTCATACGATTTATAAAATAACTGTACGACAGTAATTTCTTGCTTTCAGCTCTTATTTATTTACTGATTGACGATGCATGCCTTCCTTAGGTACTTACAAATATTTTTATATTTTTTATATGCACCTAAATTATAAAATAAATGTTCTACTTCTGTTAGCTTTTTCCAACGTATAAGTCATACTAAATCGAGGCCAACAACCTATACTTAAGTGATACCTACTTAACCAAGTTAACCCAACGTCCGTTTATTGACAACCCTAAAGCCTATCGTAATTCGTATCGCGCCGAAGTCCGAGAACACTTCATTTTAACTAAGGCCTTACGCGCCCTCAGAGGCCTCAGACACTGGAAATCAATCATGAAGTTTCACCACAATCGTTGCTCACGTCACGCCTCTATCAAACTTAGCGGACTACTTACGATACAACATCTGAACTATAGGTTCATACTACATTTGTTCATACTAAATTAAACTGCAACATTGTATTATACTACTCAGTTGTTTATTTATTAGTCGAAGTCATAGAACACAATTTTTTTTGCATCTACCTGCATTGTCCTAATATTGACTAGCATTGTCGTAACTCGTAACAGTGAATAAGATTACTCGCATGTTATCTCGAGTGTATTTACATTGAGTCTTGTGTTTTCTCTGTAAGTGAATTTTTTGTAAATCTTATGAGAAATAAATTGTTTAAACGTAAATGTCTATCTGTCGCGACCTTCTCTTTAGCTATACCTTATGTACAATTGTAGGTAACAACTAAGTCACATTTTATGCAACCGGCTGAATTAGCAGACGAGCCACATGATGCCCCTCATGGTAAGTGAACTCTGTCGGCCATAGACATCACAAAGACCAAACGCATCACCGAAGAAAAGGAAGAAACCTTGGTTCTTCTGAAGACTCTAACTTTTTCTATATTTTTCGCATCAACAACAACATGCAAAGGAATTAATGAATTTTTATAGTTCATTACCTTCAAGTCACAATCAAATACGGCATAAACAACAGAAATACAAATGCAAATACTCCACCATCCTGTTACATAGAACAAACCATACAAAAAACATCCAGTCCACAAAACATTTACTTTGTTTCGCATACCTGTTGATAGAACTGGCCCTCCTGCCCCTTCGGCCCGAGCCCCATGGCGAGGCCCATGTACGCCAGCGTCAGCGCCGCGGACATCAGTAGCGCTATCGACCGCGATATCGTCATCATCGTGTGCACCATCTCCCAGTCCATAAAATATTTGGTTTGTTAACCGTACCTGTTGATAGAACTGGCCCTCCTGGCCCTTCGGCCCGAGCCCCATGGCGAGCCCCATGTACGCCAGCGTCAGTGCCGCAGACATCAGTAGCGCTATCGACCGCGATATCGGCATCATCGTGTGCACCATCTCCCAGTCCATAAAATATTTGGTTTGTTAACCGTACCTGTTGATAGAACTGGCCCTCCTGGCCCTTCGGCCCGAGCCCCATGGCGAGGCCCATGTACGCCAGCGTCAGCGCCGCGGACATCAGTAGCGCTATCGACCGCGATATCGGCATCATCGTGTGCACCATCTCCCAGTCCATAAAATATTTTGTTTGTTAACCGTAGGTACCTGTTGATAGAACTGGCCCTCCTGGCCCTTCGGCCCGAGCCCCATGGCGAGGCCCATGTACGCCAGCGTCAGCGCCGCGGACATCAGTAGCGCTATCGACCGCGATATCGTCATCATCGTGTGCACCATCTCCCAGTCCATAAAATATTTGGTTTGTTAACCGTACCTGTTGATAGAACTGGCCCTCCTGGCCCTTCGGCCCGAGCCCCATGGCGAGCCCCATGTACGCCAGCGTCAGTGCCGCAGACATCAGTAGCGCTATCGACCGCGATATCGGCATCATCGTGTGCACCATCTCCCAGTCCATAAAATATTTGGTTTGTTAACCGTACCTGTTGATAGAACTGGCCCTCCTGGCCCTTCGGCCCGAGCCCCATGGCGAGGCCCATGTACGCCAGCGTCAGCGCCGCGGACATCAGTAGCGCTATCGACCGCGATATCGGCATCATCGTGTGCACCATCTCCCAGTCCATAAAATATTTTGTTTGTTAACCGTAGGTACCTGTTGATAGAACTGGCCCTCCTGGCCCTTCGGCCCGAGCCCCATGGCGAGGCCCATGTACGCCAGCGTCAGCGCCGCGGACATCAGTAGCGCTATCGACCGCGATATCGGCATCATCGTGTGCACCATCTCCCAGTCCATAAAATATTTTGTTTGTTAACCGTAGGTACCTGTTGATAGAACTGGCCCTCCTGGCCCTTCGGCCCGAGCCCCATGGCGAGGCCCATGTACGCCAGCGTCAGCGCCGCCGACATCAGCAGCGCTATCGACCGCGATATCGGCATCATCGTGTGCACCATCTGGAAGAGAATAAATAATAGTTAGGTTGGTATCGGACTTGTTAAACGGTTTCTGGAAATGGGTAAAGCTTTGTTCAATAGAGAATGTTTAAGTGAGTGCTGTCAAATCACTAATTTCATATATTAAGTAGCTATTTATTAATAAGTACAGGTATTTATGTCCGTTTCAGGTGTAGTACGTGAGAAGAATATTTCGCATTTTTATACTCGTAGAGGTGAAGAACCAGTGAAAGTAACTCCCAGCACAGCTTAAAAAATACAAAAAGAAAGCCAGTGGGTATACACTGATGTCGTAAAATGATATCAAAATTAAGTTTCGCCAACAGCCCGATGGATTTTGTGGTCCTAACCTAAGTCCTAATTCATCAACTGAGTTAAGCAACAACGGGCGCGGGCGATAGTTTGATGATGACCGCTAGAGGCAAAAATCTCTTACATACATCAGGATTTCTGTGCGTTGGAGAACACCTTTAGCAAACATTAGACCCATTTTGGAGGTCTGTAACACTTCCGATAATATATATTGGTGATTCAAGAACCCTCCATCAACCTACACGGGAGCAGCGTGGTGCAGTCAGGTGTGAGAAGAACGTCATGCTTTATAGCAGGCCATTAATGGGTTGAAACCAAAAGCCATACGGAAATAAATGTTTTATAATTATTATCCTGGCTCAAAAGAACAACAATTACCCACTACTAAGTTATTTCAATTGCATTAAAGTTCAGAAACAGCGTCTAATTAAAACGGGGTTTGTTTCAAGTACAAAAGAAACTAGTTTATAATATGCTTAGCCGCGAAAAATAAAAGGAATTGTGCCGTAGCGGGTACAATTGCATGCGCTTGTTTCTTACTTTCAGTGCTTTGGATTAAGAGCTCTTATTGTTTAGATAAGTCTGGACCCTCCGGACTACAGTATATACAGTATGACTTGCTTTTGAAGTGATACGCTTTAGAAAGAATTTTTCTTTGTATTCTAATATACATAATATATAGTTATGCTTTGAGTTTGAAACCAACGAGAAAGAACAAAGCAAGTACTTAAATTAGGTTTTATGTTTATTACGAGTATATTATACAGGATCTTTGAAGAAAGAAATGTTATATTATAAATCTTTTGAAACCAAATTAAGCAATGAGCGGTTGTGTTTAGTAGGTGAATTGGTAAAATTGGAGGAAATCTGAAGCCCTTACATTTCTCGAAGGCAAATTGTTTCCGTCAGAGAGCACTCATTAAGCCACTTCACAGCCTGTAGATAGGTTAATAACTTTTGGCCCTAAATACCTATACGTACGGGAGTCACGTGTTGGAGTATCCATACTTCCATACTAATATTATAAATGTGAAAGTGTGTTTATTTGTTTGTTTGTGGCTCTTTCAGGTCGCAACATGGCTATTATATGGTATGGTTTATGTATGTGGTGATAGTTAGGAGGGTTTCGAGTGACGTAGGCTACTTTTTACCGCGGAAAAACATCTCATTCCCATGGGAAGATCGATGTTTTGTTAGTTGCTAGATATTTAGTTCCGGATGTTTTTAATAGATGGCGTTAGTAAAATTCATTTGCAAGTTCTGAATCACGCTATCAAATACTTATGTCATAGGCAATTGTTATATCTGATGTTCCAGTATATCATATAATAGGCTACTGTTTAGCCGAGATTTCTACGGGAGCGGGACCTACGCGACTGTTACCTACGGGTCCCGAAGAGCGCGGGCGGTTCTCTAGTGCTCTATACGTCCAATATGAGGAGTAACTGGTGTCAAGTAGTGAGACAAGACGACTTCAAGCTTACAATGCTTTGAGCACAGATCTCAAAATTACAAACACTTGAATGATTATATGATTCTATACTACCTACACAAAACAAAATTTTTGAAGTTTATGATTACTTTAATGACTTCTGCCGACAAAAAGAAAGCATCGTGAATAAAACCACATAACTAAGAGTTCTTCATAACGTTATCGAACATATGAAGTACCTATGCCAAATTGGTACTTGGCACGCCAGAGGGTCCACTCTTCTCAAGCGTTTGAAATCTGCCAATGAGGGTAAAAGCGTGTAAATTCGCCGCTAGAGGCGCTAGTGTAGAGTGAGGTCTGTCTGTCAGTGCCACAAACTTATCTGACCCTGTAAGAAGGGCGCTACTGTCTCTGTCTTTGTCTGACAACAGTTACTGTTTAACATTTGCATTAGTTCCAATTTTGGCCACCGGGTCAGATAAGTTTGTGGCACATCACTTCTTACTTGTCTGAATGTCACTTGTCAATGTTTATGTATGGGCTGCTTTGACAGCAGGACCTCACTCGCCGGTGGCGCCAACTGGTGAGCACAAAAACGGCGACCCTAATTGCATTTGCACAATATGCATTGAAAGTAAAAAAGCAAGATCTCATTCTATTAGAAGGATTGTATTTCTTTAAAACAGTAATACTCTTCATAATGTTGTTGTATAAGATAAGTTTTCTGTAGTAGGGTAAAATGAGATTTCTACATTTTATTGCCATTTTATATTAGTACTAGCTTGCTTTATACATCTTTCTATTACATGCAATAACTTTTTTATGGCTGCACTACAATACGAGTATTCAGCGCAATATACAGCGCTACAATTCAATTCGACAACAGTGCTACCCGCCGGATTCAAACGTGAATAGAAACCATTCAGACAATCCACTCAAACACAAGAAATAACTAAATCGGCTTTGCCGTTTAGGAGGAATTGAGTGACAAACATACAGACAGATGAATTTTGCATAGTATACAAGATATGTTCACTATGACTCAAAAACATTTATTTCAAAGTCAAAAATATTTTAAATTATAAATTAATGACTTCTACCATACCTACTTTCATTTTTTTTTTGTACAAAAAAGTTAAGTACCTATCTTAAATTTCCATCACAAAATAGAAAAATAAAAACCTTCACAAAATAAAATCACAAAATAAAAACCTTGTACTTTTTAGGGTTCCGTACCCAAAGGGTAAAACGGGACCCTATTACTGAGACTTCGCTGTCCGTCCGTCCGTCCGTCCGTCCGTCCGTCCGTCCGTCTGTCACCAGGCTGTATCTCATGAACCGTAATAGTTACACAGTTGAAATTTTCACAGAAGATGTATTTCTGTTGCCGCTACAACAACAAATACTAAAAAACAGAATAAAATAAATATTTAAGTAGGCGCCCATACATCAGACCAGATTTTTTTGGCGTTTTTATACATAATGGTACGGAACCCTTCGTGCGCGAGTCCGACTCGAACTTGGCCGATTTTTTTATTTTTCCAGGTTAAAATTAGAGTAAACCCTTAGCAAAAGTTTATTCGTCCTTCCAGTAATTTTCGACTTGTGGTGTCCCATGGTATCGATCCGGTACACCAGGGTTTTCCCTCAGTTCCTGGCCACTCCTTCATAACGTAGGGTGGATTAAAATATTTTAATGAAAGAAACGAAATTACCTAAACTTCAGACTAGGTAATTAATTGTACCGTAATGAATGCGGAACATTAAGTGCTTGTAATTAAAACTATCGACGGTTTTAATTATAATGGAAAAAATTGTGATGGAAATTTTTGGTTAGAATTTGTGAAGTTTCCAACAATATTCAGTTTTAAATATTCAGTATTCGACAAACAATATTCAGTATTAAAAGTAAATTAAAAATGTGTTTGTACAAGTAAATGAAAGAAAAGGAAAAGCCAATATGTTATAAACTGCGTTCAAAGTTAAGTTTCTTTAATATACATAATAGTCTTATTTGTGTTTTATCATCATTATTAAACTAAATTTAAATAAAAAAATGTTCATGATTTTTTATTTGTCCTGTATGCGTGTATGCCTATCTGTGTATGTAATGTATCTATGCGTGCAGGACACACATTTATAGACTCGCATTGTAACGCACCCTTAAACCGACGATTGCAAACGCGGCTTACCTAACGGGATTTCCAAAAAAAAAAAGAACAGTTATAGTTTGCACATGGGACGCGCGTCCCCGGTCCGGCTTCGCTAGCCAGGTAGTCAGTCCGCTGTAGGCTTCCAAGATAGTTACCGCGCTCGTCCACGCATTCAGCTCTGTTTTGTTAAGTTTTAAAGTATTTCTGTTGCAAATAGTGTAAATAGTTGTGATATACCTGTGTGTTCAATAAACTTTTCATAGTTATATCATCTTTCATTTAACTTCACGTTAAATTGGCGCCCAACGTGGGGCAATGTAAAGCGAACAGAGTTGAATGCGTCTTCTTTAGCAAACAATAGTGTCGACGTCAACCGTCCGATATTACGTATAGAGATCAACGGTTATAGTGGCACTGGCTTAATAGATACGGCTGCGAAACGTAGTGTAGCGGGTTCGAGTTTGTACGCGTTGCTTCAAAAGCAAAATTCCACTTTTCGGGAAAGTGCGTTGCGTATGAAATTAGCTGATGGGGTAGTACGGGATGTAAATGTTAAAGTGGTTGACGTAAAGGTCACACTTGCGGGACGTGTAATACCTACTACGTTTATTATTTTACCGGACGCTATAAACAATGATACACTTTTAGGTATCGATTTCTTACGCGCTTCTCGGATTGTTATTGACCTTGGTACGGACTCTTGGTATATGGCTGATCAACCTCAGGTCCTTCACACCTTGCGAACGGAGCGCAGCAGGAACTACGTAGGATGTGCTGCTGCTGATGTGCTGCGTGAGGAGGAGGGGGTTATGCGGTCTTCGCCAGAGAGGAGCCGTCTTGCTGAGGTCTTGCGAGAGTCTGAAGATGTCTTCAGTTCAGGGGGAGGGTGCCCCACTCTCTTTGCAGAACATGGGATTGATAAAGGTCACGTCCCGATATCTATGCCACCTTATCGGTTAACACCTCATAAGGAGCATATAAGTGAGGGGATTGAGTCTGCATGGGCTGCACCTGCTTTGTTGGTGCCTAAGACAGATGGTACTTTTGGGTTCTGCGTTGATTATGGATTAATGAATGCCATTACGAAAAGCGATTCCTATCCTTTACCAGTCATGGACGATTCATTTCAGTACACTGGAAAGAGCTGGAAGGTCAGGAAGAAATAGCAATCAAGAAGTGTAGAGACCGCGGGTATCACCCCAGTCAAGGTGTCCTCTCCCGTTATACAGATCCGGAGAGTGAGGAACCTCAGCTGGTTATACCCGAGAACAGAGGAAGCGTGGACGTCCTCGTAAATGTCGCGTGTAGGATTTTGGACTTTCGTGCCAGCAATCCTAGGCAAGTTTAAGTTACTGGTGGTGTGTTTGACCGCCCGTGAGGGCACTTTGTCGGTCAAAAGGGGGAGTCTGTAACGCACCCTTAAACCGACGATTGCAAACGCGGCTTACCTAACGGGATTTCCAAAAAAAAAAAAGAACAGTTATAGTTTGCACATGGGACGCGCGTCCCCGGTTCTGCTTCGCTAGCCAGGTAGTCAGTCCGCTGTAGGCTTCCAAGATAGTTTATTACCGCGCTCGTCCACGCATTCAGCTCTGTTTTGTTAAGTTTTAAAGTATTTCTGTTGCAAATAGTGTAAATAGTTGTGATATACCTGTGTGTTCAATAAACTTTTCATAGTTATATCATCTTTCATTTAACTTCACGTTAAAGCATAAAAAAATACATAGCGTTGTGTGAGGACGGACGGATTGTATTGACAAGATGAAATTTTTCTAGTATGTATTCTAAGTTAATTCGAATTATGTTCATGTTTTGTACATATATGAAATTAATAGTTATCTTTAATTTATTAACTTTTAAACTAGCATGGCGCTTCACTCTTTCTTAGCCGCCCATGACAACTGTGACCGACACAGAACGAGACTCAAATCGGAACTATTTAGAATATGAAATTGCCATTGCCACTCCCCACTAAAAACAAAATTGCGGGTGCTCACAATTCAATAATTTAGCTCGTAAGCTAAAGGAGATGTTTCAAATCCGGCCCACAATATGTACAGTACCTCGAAAAATCGAGAAAAATCCATGGAATTCGAGAAAAATAAAGATAAACTGCTTAAATGCATACTTTTCTGGTACAAAAATTGTATTTATCATTCACTTATATCACGTTTCAACATGGCGTCTTGCCAATTTGTCATTGATCATAGATCACGAACTGTCTACTGTCACCTCAACATGACAGAAATGTAGGTACATATGTCAAACTTCAATCAAATCAACCAACGTGACATGTGATGACAGCTTACCGCCATGACGGATTTTAGTTTTTGTGTTGCAATTTTACGTGTACATTTTTGTGTTGTACCACCAAACTAAAGCAATTTAAAGGAATTGGATGATTGAAAACTGTTTTAATTGTGTTTCTCCATTTTTGAGTATGGTGTACAAAGTCGTGGCCGGGGCTCCATACATTTTGAAACATCTCCTTTACATATTTAACGCATTTTAAATTCTCGCTGTCAATCTATAACGAACCTTGATCACAGGGGCGGAAGGCTGGTATTTGTGTCGATTGCAGTTAAAACAAATTAAGTATCGAACTCGGACAGAGTATAGGATGATAGAGCGTTAGATGGTTAGTTCGTTAACGACTATGAGAATTAGGGCAGGGACTATAAATGATATTTAGCTTTATTAATAATGCTCAACAACAGTTCTGATCGTAAGATTCTGTGCACCTCTCTATATGCTAATATTTGAATATACTCGTAGGTCTACACAAAACGTTCCAATTATAGTCAAAAGCTCCGAGTTCATTGTTTTGTTTACAATTAGTTCTTCTTCATAAAGAGCCGAGATATGCAAATCGTGCAAGTACTTATGCGCACTTGGCATTGTTATAGCGTAATTGTAGGACAGGTTTATCTACATAAAATAAGTGTGCAGATGAACGCTGTCTGTACGTAAAATAAATTAGGATCTTATTATCGTGAGAAAACTCAAAACAATGATGTAATAGCCCAGTTAGAAATTGATAATATGAATCTGTTCTCATTCAGTGTACGATGCATTGCTACCCTTGAGGACTAAGTTGGTGGCCTCTAAAAAGTGTAACTGATTCCACACGGCTTGGTTATGAAGATTAAACGAATAGGCACATGGGTAGCGAGTATACACAAACTGTGTAAAAATTAAGGCAATGCTTATTCACTTGATGATTTGAACACAGTTAACCGACTGTGTCATTCTTTGATGCGTAGGTACTATGATGTCATGCAGAGGTTTTAGAATTTGGATGATGTGCATAAAAATAATTTCCTTAATTTGGTTTTAACATGGTAGGTGCCCATTTGTTTTAGTTAATCCTTTAGTCTAGATGGTAGTGGCCCTGCCTACGGAGGAAGGGTTCCACGTTTCATAACCGGCTGGAGCAGTTCTATAAGTAACAGATAAAAGTTTGTTTTCAGGTCATAAGATATTCTATAAGGAGAAGGATATTGGATAAGATATTCATAAGATATTCTATACCTACTTGCCAATATAAAAGTCGGTGTATTTTTGTTAAAATAACTTACTTGTCGATAATATCATTGACTGAAAACGTACCTACCTACTACTGACAAACAATTTCCGAATAGATTTCCGATATATTCAACTCGAGCGCTCCCCGTTCATCGTGAGTACCGCATCGCCCGGTGAAATTGCTTTTATTCCAGCTAACTAATGAATGTTATTGACGGCCGGTAAGATTGGTTGTTGAGTTCTCAGTGGGAGAGAATTCTTTAATTAATATTGCCGGGGACCATCAGTGACCCGTTTGTTTGCAATTTGCAGTAACGTTTCGTTGGTTGAGTTGACATTTTCTGAAATTTACCGCCATTATTCTAATTAAATACGTCTAGGGCTTTGTTATTCCATTCACTTTTATTTTATTGCAACAAGTTCTGCATTTACGTGAGATAAATATTGTGGTATTATGCTAAATATATTTAGTTGTTAATGTGTATAATTTATATAAGTAATACAATATTTTAATTTTATTTATAGCGTGGGTTAGTTTTATGGGTAGGTATGTTGATTTTACCGGAATGACGCGAAATGGGCTAACGAAAACAAAAAGTTTTATTTACAGGTAAGAGCTTAGAGTTCACCCGAAGAAGGACCACCGGCCGCCACGGTATTTAGAATCATTTCTAGCGGTAATATTTTTTAACAGCAATTGTGTTCCGGAACGAAAATCCTAGCTCGGGGTTTGAGTGTTGTAGCGTTCATTATTAAATAAGTATTATTTATTTATTAATAGTAACAATATAGATCAACCTTCGGGATAATATTTTTTTCATTACCTACAAAAACAGAAAGATTTCCAAAAACATAAGGATGGAAATGAAAAACAAACTTTTTATATAAACGAGTTATAACTTCGCACAGACGTAGGTCATTACTACAAAACAAATGTTAATTTCTTATACCTAAGCGAGGCGCTATGGAGTCATATTTAAATGGTTCTGCATAATTTTCCTAGTTACGTAGCGTGGAACATAGGTAGGTACTCTACATATTATACGAATAGGGACTAACGGAGGTCTTAAAGGAAAAAGTAAAACCTTACCTATGAATAAGGCGATATACTTACACCACATACAGGGGCTATTTTGTTGTTGGCGGAAGAAGGGTCAATGTATGTAACGTTAGTATCCAATGGGAATAATTGCTTTTAAATAGTAAATTCGTATGGCCAAAGATCAGTTTTATTATTCCTGATGATGTATTCATTTTTATATAACGTGCAATGTGTAACCGCACTCAATCAGTTCATTCATTTAGAAGCTACGGAGCCACAAACAGACAGGTTAAACTTATAACTCATTTTACATCGGGGCTCATCAGTTGCAACCCATTAATGGCCCACTGAGCACCAGTCTCTCCTCATCATCATTGAAGAAGCGTACAGCATAACACGCTGCTCCAGTGCGGGTTGGTGGAGAAAAAATATATTTCAAAATCAATTAAATGTATACAAACTTAAAATACGATTTATAATAATTATATAACAGAACCTTAAAATTAGTTGTTAAACAGCGGAAAATTTACACTGAAACAAAAGAAAACAAATTATTATTTGTAGATTTAAATTAATTTAATTTACTTCTCGTGTTTAGCTATTTCATTACTTATTTGCAGAACTGTCTCTCATTATCTTAATCAGGGATGTTACAGAATTCAACTTCATCCGATATCTTACATTGAAATATCGGATATGGTGGTTGGCCTCAAAAATTTAATATTATTTTTGGATATAGACGACCCGTTAACACGATGAGTGCGAAACGAGGCTTAAAACACCTCGTCCGTGTCTCGACGTTATAGCGGTAAGAAAAAACTTAAACTTCTCTGTCGTGCGGGAGGCATAACTTCCATCTGGTTCAGCGTAGGAAAAAGATAACTATATATCTGAGATGTGCTATTAATTCCTAGTTCTATGGTATATCCACCTTAATACCGGGTTTCTTAGACCTCGTGCCGCACTGAACTAATAAAATTCTAACGCTGTGCGGAACGAGGTTGCAAACGCCTCGTACCTCCGCGCACCTCGTACCGCACCCTACGCTAGCTTCATGCGGTTAGTGTTGTGCAACGCATTCGAAGCTTTTACAGAGAACGACTTGGATGTGGATACAGGTAATCTTCAAACATCCTAACTACTTGTTATATCGTTAATAGAAACGTGAATGTGACTTGTTGAGTAACTTTCTTCAAATAGGTTGTTAATCATGATAAATTATGGTATGTTTGTTTATTGAGTTAACTAGCGGACCCGGCAAACGGTGTTTTGCTCATCAAAATTTAATGCTTTTGCCCAATTGTACTCGACTCTTCAGTACTCTAACCAACTTTACCCAACTCTTCTCTATTCTAATCTAACCAACTTTACTCAAGTCTACCCACCATTTCCTTACTCTTAAATTAATCTACTAAGCTCGACCCTACTTTTCAGAACCCACTGCAAACAAAGTAGGTACATCATCTCGAAAAGGGATCAAAGAAGAGGAGATGTGTAGGATATTACGAAAAACTCCGCACCTAACAAGTCGTGAGGCAGACAAAAAAGTAAAGAAAATTGTCACAGAATGCACTGGTTGCAAAAAATATTATTGTTTGAACTGTTTCAATGAGAAACACCCATAAATTTTAAAAATAAAATACCAATATATAAAATCGATATTTATTTTCCCATCACTAAATAATATGAAAAACTGCCATTTTTCAGTGCGGTACGAGGTACATCAGATCCCACGTTTTATTTTACCTATAGAATCTAAACTAACTTAAGTAACCACGGGCGGCGGCAGATTTAGGTTCATCAATTCATTGTTAATAATAATCGCGACAAAAACCGTACAATTTGTTTTATTTGGCGCCAAAAAAAGGATTTTTGTCTCCTACGGGCGGTGGGGTTTAATATGCCTCGTGCCGCCACAATGTCTGGTTTAGGACGAGGTTTAAAACGCCTCGTAACGCAGTAATGGAAAGTACAGAAAAATCTGTGCCGCAGGGAACGTGTCCAACCACGCCGGACTGCCATTCTAAGGGTCCTAGGTTCGATTCTCAGGGAGCAGGAAATTTTAATGAATGGATGAAAACGAATAAATTGAATTTCTATTCTCGGCCCTTGTGTGTGTATTTCTCTTTGTGTGTTGTCCATAGCTACCACCAACTCATTTAAGTGTGTGGACATGGGGACCTAGTACCACAAACCATGGAATCATAGTGAGAAGTATAATTTAATTTATTTATGGAAAAATGTTCCAAAAAAATACAACACAACATTATTCACAATAGCAAAATCTTAGATCCTTATTACTTTCCAGTTCATTTACTTTGTAAGAACTAGACACACCTATTATTTGAAGCATCGCTTCTAAAACGTGAAAGTTTTATTCGTTACAAGTTCTTTTATTCGATTTCAAATCAGAAACTATTTATTTTATTTATTCTGTATTATTGAATAGTAAAGAATAAAAGATCACACATTGACATACGTACCTACATATCTACTCTTAGGCGCGAGGATAATTCTATGATTTAATAATTCATTGGTCTGTAAATCCGATAGGAATAGGAGTTATTGTAACAACCCTAAAAGCTATCAAATATCACAATTTAAGACGGTTACTCAAATTTAATATACCAAAGCAAAATTATGCCAAGCATTTCTAATGTAAAGAAAACCAGAGCTATGAAACAAAATCAAATACTTAATAACCCAAACTTTGTAGTCATTTTAATTATGAAATAGGTATTATTCTCTTGTCTTCTAGAAAATTAATCATTCTTTATTCGTAACTAGTATTTGCACCTGACTTTTCCCGCGTAAGAATTGTAAGAAAAGTAAGAAAAACAAGTGCGAGTCGGACTCGCGCATGAAGGGTTCCGTACCATTATGTATAAAAACAGCAAAAAAATCTGGTCTGGTCTGGACGGACGGACAGCAAAGTCTCAGTAATAGGGTCCCGTTTTACCCTTTGGGTACGGAACATAGGCAGGGCATAGTTTACCCTTTCACGAAATATTGTCGAATCTGATACCTAATAAAATAATAATTCAAACAATATTTGCTTAAAATATTTTTATATCAATTGCTTGTATGGAAACTTGCATATCTGACGGTATTCAACAATTCTTGAGAAGCATTAAGCAGAGACCCGTGCCTAACAGTGGGAAAGTTTAGGGTTGCAAAAAAAGATTTATCACAAGTATACTACTACGTTTGTTTTCTTTTGAGTTCTTTTGTAAGCAGTCGGGTTTTTTTGTTTTTATAATAATATATTTTTTTAAATAAAACACGGATTTAGTTTGTATTACAGGGTACTTGCAATTAGCCCGGTAATTGTACAAAGCGGAATATAAGCATTTAAAAGTTTTGGAAAGTGGATAAATTCACGGATTATATTGGACAGCGTTTGTGCCGTTCAGAACCCGACCATGCATGTTAGTGTAAAAACTAATTAAAATGCAAATTTAACTGCACGGACTTTTCTTGCAAAATAATACAAAAACCTCCCCTATTTATAAGGTTATTAGAAAACTAGCTTTGAAATTTTTTAACAAAATCAAACAGTGATAAGATTAAAATAATACGCTGCGCGAATACTAATTTATTCCAAATGTACGGAAATTAAGAAAAAAAATAATATAGATGTAATACTTCAGTCGTATCATATCGCGTGAATATGCGATCCGACAAGTGCAGGACGGACCTTCGCAAACGAATATGCGAAGTTTTCGACAGCTACGCGGTATCCCAATAACTTTGACAGCTGTGACAATTCATGCAATGTACAAAAGTCCCGCGCGCATGACTAAGCCAAGCTAACAATATAAAAGTATTTGCCCTTTGACTCTCCAATCGGGGTCGCTTTCGATGAAGGCTTAGAGGTCACTCGACCAAAGCCAACCTCGGGTGGTGTTTAGTGGGTAAGGCACTTAGATTTTTTCAGTGAGTCCAACATAACCAGAGCAGCCGGCTGAGCATTCACCATTCCCATTTTTTCGGACACAAAAACAAAAAACCTACCAGTATCAATGCGAACAGCGGCAGCGGCGCATGATGCGTGGCCATGAGCGTCCCCACACCGAGACACAGCGTCACCAGGACGGAGCCAGTCAGCGCCAGGGCCTCCCACTCCGCCGCGGCCGGCAGCAGCGCCATGGCTACCACTGACAGCACCAGGATGATCACTGAGAGTACGGCTACTGCTGTCACTTGGGAAAAGGTAACACCACCTACCAGTATCAGCGCAAACAGCGGCAGCGGCGCATGATGCGTGGCCATGAGCGTCCCCGCACCGAGACACAGCGTCACCAGGACGGAGCCAGTCAGCGCCAGGGCCTCCCACTCCGCCGCGGCCGGCAGCAGCGCCATGGCTACCACTGACAGCACCAGGATGATCACTGAGAGTACGGCTACTGCTGTCACTTGGGAAAAGGTAACACCACCTACCAGTATCAGCGCAAACAGCGGCAGCGGCGCATGATGCGTGGCCATGAGGGTCCCCGCGCCGAGACACAGCGTCACCAGGACGGAGCCAGTCAGCGCCAGCGCCTCCCACTCGGCCGCTGCCGGCAGCAGCGCCATCGCCAGCACCACTGACAGCACCAGGATGATCACGGAGAGTACCGCTACTGCTGTCACTTGCGTGGATAGGTTCTGAAGCAAAGTGTAATGATATAGCTCATATAGCTAATATAATTATGGTGAAGTTTCCTGAAGCAGGCGAGGGTCATTCACTAGTAATATCATAAATATTGATTAAGTAGTATGGAATGTGGATAAATCAGCGTCTCAACCAAAAAAAGCAGTAGGTAAGTAATAAGAAAAATAAATTATTTCGAAAACGCTGTTGCACTTCTTTTGATAATTTAGTCATAATGCGACTAAACAACTGAAATAATGGTAATAATAAGCAGGTTACTCCACTCTCCTGCCTAGATACTTTTTTATGCCTTTGATGTTACAAATATCCAAAGGCGAAGGTTCACTTGACTTCACTTTAATTCGATAGATACTAACATGAAATAATAAATAACTTCGTATAGAAACCAAGCATGACATAAATAAAATTATGAGGATCAAAGCCGGATAATTCTGTTAAATCTGTCCGGTAAAAGGACGGTTAAAAGCATGCAAGCGCCCATGTCCAGTATGAGCGGAAGCGCTGACGGAATGTACGTACAAAGGCTTGCCGGGTCATCGCCTGCGGTAATGGACTGACAGTCTGATACCCTTTGATATCTCGCTAGAGAAGTCGCGGGCATACATTACATGTTTTGACTATTGTTGACTTGTTGTTGTTACTGACTATTGTCCTCGCTTGTTAGAGAGATAAATAAACAGAGGTAGACATCATAATCCATACTAATATTACAAACGCGAATGTCTGTCTGTCTGTCTGTAACGCTTTCAAGGCTAAACTGCCGCATACCGGTCCGATTTGGATGGAATACGGAATCAAAATACCTACTTGAAGACACACTTTGTTGCCACATACGCTACTTTTTTTTAAATAATAAGGGGTTGAAATAAAGGATGAAAGTTTATATAAAAAATATAAACCGTTTAACCGATTTCGATGAATTCTCTCAGGAAGTTAGTTGATGACGTAAGACCAAACATAGGCAACCTATATTTTTGAAACCAATCCCTAAGGGGCTTTAAATTTCCCGCAATGAAGCGAAGGCGTTGACTAGTATTATGTTTAGCACTCACATTTTATTTATTTATTTATTTATTACTTTATGTACCATATAAACGTATAGAAACAAAGGCGGACTTAATGCTAAAAGCATTCTCTGCCAGTCGACCTTCGGGAAGTGATAAAACGACGATGGCGGTATACAAAATATGGAATAAATAAAACTCGTAATGAATACAATAATCCCTACCTCATACATAAATACAAATAAACAATATAATCACATATACAAATACATATATAAAATACATATACAAATCCATATATATATCTACCTATTTATATATATAGGTACACTATACACATACACAACATATTATATTATACATATATTGATGATGGATTCGAATGACCTATAACTCCAAATTAAGCTAATGAGCTCGTAATTTATTTTTAAAGCTTATTTTGCTTACCTGCAAATAACTTACATTTTATGCAGGTAGTGTAGTGAACCTACGCAAAAATCTACACATACAGTTCTGCAAGAGCCTATAAACCACGAAGTAGGTAGAAAGTATCTGTGCTGTTTAGGACTTTGATGGTTAGTCCAGTTAGCGGATGGTATTAGCAGCTACGTTATTTGGATAGTTACTTAATAGTTACGAAGACTGGAACAGGGACTGTTAGTGTTAATTAGTACTATTAGTTTATGTTAATGAATAGTCCAGCAAGTAATTGTTCAATTGTCCAGCAAGTAATTTAATTCCATCACAAACGTGTCGCTGCCCTGGAGGACTGACATGTTCTCGTCGAAAAGTGTATCAATATCTTACTCCACACACGCACACACACAATACATAATATAGCGAATTATATTGAAAACAGTAACAGAATAGAAGCTATATCAAATGAAATGTTTTAAAACTATTCATGTTTGTTTTAAGTTTCAAATTATTCATGCCCGTTTAAATTAATAATATGACCATTTTATTTTCGATTTTAAACGGGACATCGTCTGTTTTCGTCAACTTCGACGTTTTGCGAACATTCACAACGGCTTCAGCGCCCGCCTGCACTACCATTTTGTAAACTCCAGTCGCTAAAAAATTTAAATAAACACTGCGGTTGTAAGGGTTTTTTTTTTTATATATAGCCTGAAGGGCTGACGCAAAAGCAGACGAGCCACCTGATGGTAAGTGGTCATCGTCGCCTATGGACACGAGCAACACCAGGGGAGTCACCAGTGGAACGCCGGTCCTGAAGGAGAGCTCTTTTTACACCTTTCTTGAAGAACCCCATGTCAAAGCGCTCCGGGAATACCTCAGAAGGAAGCTCATTCCACAGCTTGCAAGTTCGTGGTAGAAACGATCGTGAAAAACGGACCGTTCTCGTCCGCCACGAATCCAAGCGATGTGGATGATACTTCAATCTTTGGCGAGTGGTGCGATGATGGAAGGGTGAAGTTGGCACCAAATCGAACAATTCCTCGGAGCACTCACCGTTGTAAAGTCGGTAGAACACGCAGAGAGATCCCATGTCTCTCCTGAAACCTAGGTTTTCTAGCCTGTTAGTGACTCGTGGGTTGTTGACAACTCGAACTGCGCGCTTTTGCACGGCGTCAAATGGACTAAGCTGGTATTGTGGCGCCCCTGCCCAAAGGTGAGAACAGTACTCCATGTGAGGCCTGACCTGAGCTTTATAAAGCATCAGAAGGTCCCTCGCGGTGAAGTACTGCTTCGCCCGGTTCAGGACGCCAAGCTTTTTGGAGGCCAGTTTGGCCTTAGCTTCCAGATGACACCGATACTGCACGTCGCTCGAAATGTCAACACCCAGAATCCCAACACTTTCACTAACGGTGAGCGCGGTACCCTGGAATTGAGGCGCTTTGACGAATGGGGTTTTCTTAGCGGAAAACGCGCAAACTTGTGTCTTCGTGGGGTTGAACTCAACTAAATTGAGTCGTCCCCATTCCGAGACCTTATAACTACCGAGATTACCTAACTTAACACTTGATTTAAGCTTAAACTTACAGTCGAATATCCGAAGGCTATCGTCCGCTCAGCCAACTTCTCACTTTTTCCAAAATACGAGATGAGTCTCGGAACTATTGTGAACACCGAGACAGACAATCAGAAAACAGGAATGTCCCATTAAATACTGGACGTCTGGTCACGTTATAATCAAAGGCTGACAGTAGCTATTAAAGTAAAAGCATCTTCATTAACAACGGCAACAAACCATTAGCCGGCATGCACTTTTAGCGTCCGACCTTCGAACAAAAAATATATTCTATTTATTTCAGCCCACTATCTCTCTGCTACGTCCGAGTGGGCTTTGCCACGGAATTTATTGACTTTTCCCCGGGCTTTGTTTTCAATAAAACATGGGGCATATCCCTCGCTTTGTTCGATCAACGTCTCTCAATCAATGGTCAAATAACTGAATGTATATAGTTGAAAAAATTAAATTAAAAATTAAAAAAACCCCCGACACAAACATTTAAAAAGTAAAAAATAATATCTTTAAAGTAATACGTCGCGTTGGGGGACCGCTTCTAACTATTCATTATCTAAGTACGTAAGTACGATTTTTTTCATGAGTATCACTTGCCTACCTACTTAGTCTTAATTTTACCCAAGACTTATCATTTATCAATATTTTTTTATGTTAAAGTTAGAAGTAAATGGAGCGGTCCCCCAACGCGACGTATTACTTTAAAGATATTATTTTTTACTTTTTAAATGTTTGTGTCGGGGGTTTTTTTAATTTTTAATTTAATTTTTTATTTTATACTTTTTATAGGTAAAAACATTTTGGATTAAGTTATAAATATTCTTTTACTATTACGCTTTCATTTGAGACCCCACACGAATATATATTATTTGCATACATAAGGCTATTTTTCCCCGCTTTCACCCCCCACAACTATTAAACGGCTCAACCGATTTTCATCAAACATTTTTAAAATATGCGCCCGTAAGTTCCCTTTAATACAAAAAAAACTAAATTGAAATCGCTTCATCCGTTCGGGAGCTATGATGCCACAAAGAGACAGAATGAAAATTCTTCCCCCCTTTCAACCCCAATAACTTTTAAACGGCTCAACCGATTTTCATCAAACATATCTAAAAACACGCGCCCGTAAGTCCCCTTTAATACAAAAAATACTAAATTGAAATCGCTTCATCCGTTCGGGAGCTACGATGCCACAGACAGACAGACAGACACACAGACACACACACACACACACACACAGACACGTCAAACTTATAACACCCCTCTTTTTGCGTCGGGGGTTAAAAAACAAAATTGTAATAACATTAGTTACGTCTGTTTTATTAGACTTCAAAAAAGGAGGAAGTTAACAATTCGAGTGTATTTTTTTCGATTTCTAATTCTTTTTTTATCCGAAAGCTGGTGCTTCTCATTTGGGTTCGTCTCGTTTCCGTAAAATTGAGCTACATCTGACGGGTAGTTTTTGAGTCACCCGTACTCACCGAATTTAAAATTGGTTATTTTTTTATTGTAACAAAATAACTGTTAACACTTTATTGAACCTTACAAAAGTATGTAGGTACCTACTTGGGGATTTCATTTTATTCTTAGTTAGGTAATGTAATATTATCCGTAATGATACTGAGGATACATAAAATGAACTGCTCTTTTTTGAGGTATATACGCTGCCACCAGATAAAGTAATAAGAAATTCAATTATTAGGCCTGAAAAGATTTCTTTTTCACATTTCATAGAGAAATGTAGATAAATTTATTTGCTTATGATTTCCAATGTTATTATTGAGCTCTCAATATGTCTTTTACGAAAGTTGTAGCAATTTTTATGGATAATACCTAAATGTACCTAATCTAAACCTAAGTTTAACTAAACTTCGTAAGCTAGCAGCAATCCATTCTTATTCGCAACTGGAATTATATTTTAGTTTCAATATATTATGAATGTTCAGATTAAAATCTTTCAATGGAAATACGAATTAATATAAATTTTGTTCACGAACTGATTGAAATAATTATAGAGAAATCGATTATACCTACCGTAGGTAGATACCTATTATATGATTAAAATATTATTAAAAAACATTAGGTATATTAGTACCTATTTAAACTAATCTATGTATAGTCGGCACAATCATAAGATTCCGATATGAAGGCTGTCATCACAGTGACAATAGTGAAGTACAACAAAAATCGATGCATTAAATAAACCGATTTATAAATTTAACCGATTATAAGTAATAAGACTTTCTAATCGTTTCGTTAATTAAGTTCGGAACGATAATTTATAAACCGACCTCTGATTGTTTTCTTAAAATCAGGTAAAAACAGATGTAGCGTTGAGATTAACACCGAAAGGGATAATAAGACAATTTGACTAGTAAGTTAAGGTGAGGAAATTATATTAGTTATTAAAATGGAAATTTCATTAATCTAGTGAAAACGAAGAAACTATTAAACGGTTAATAATTATCCGATTTGAGTGGAAAAGGCTTAAAAACTTATATGTATCGGGAATTTATAATAGCTACGAAAAATCGCAATGCTTTAGACATATTAAGGAATCTATAACTAGTTGTATTTTGAGTGTGACATGGTAGCACATACTTTCGATTATAGTAATGTATCGATTATGATTGATTCATAAATTGTTTCAAGAGGTCACATAACTATAAATCCAGCCTCCTTATAAAACATTGTAGTGACGTCTTAAATATTTGTTCAATTTTACACAATTTATGATGTAAACTGATTAAAATAAAATAAAATTATTTAAACAATTTATAAATAACACAAATAAAAAACAAGCAGGGATGGTTTACATATTTCGCCAGAATTTCTAGTATTTACCTATGTAAGTACGTATAAGTAAGTAAGTACCTATCTAAATACTCGTAGTAAGTAAACAATATTACTCCAATTCGTTTAACCCGCTAGTTACTTGCGTTTAATATTACGGACTAATGCCTAATTAAAATATTTAACAAACTCTGGGCAATTTTATAACATCATGCTACGAGCAATAGAAGCGATGTACCAATAAAATATGTTGCAAAAATGGGAAGAAGTGTTTATTATCTGTAAACATAAAAACAATTTTCCAAAGCGAAGAGGAGGTGGATTCACAAATACATTATGTACCTACTTATAAAGCTGCATTGATAATAAATATAAACTGTGTACTGTATATGCACAGTAAATAGTGCATTGCATAATTTAACCAAAGTGACCTATCATTCACTACGAAATATCTTCACTTCATATTATCATTACCAGCGGTTCAAATTAAAAAAAATTATTTCCGTAATAAGTAAATTAAAGACGTCCATACAAGGTTAGTTTGTGTTCATACATGACAGACGTCATATCGGAATCTTATGATTGTGCCGACTATACATACTAAAAAGGTGTGCCCAAAGGTAAGTTGTCTGGAAGGGATCCCTATAGGTAGGTATACGGATATTTTAAGCGGCACTGTAACTATAGTTGAGTCACCGAAGATTTGGAACTTTCCGTTAAAAACAAATTTAACCTGAGCTTATAGTTGTTTGTAAGCAAAATTTACTTAAGGCATTTTAAATTCTCGCCATCAATCTATAATGCACCATAATCACATGGGCGGAAAGCTGGCGTTTGTGTGGGTTTGGGCATTACAACGAAATCCATACCGAACGTAGAAGGAGAACAAATTTCATAAATAATAATATAATCCGATTGCTGTCCGACAATGTGTCACGTGGTCGGTCGCGGGTAGGGATGCAAGGTTGTTGTAATATCGATAAAAATATCGATAATTATATCGAGGCAATGAAATTATCGATAGTTGATAATATCGATATTTTGGTCGATAATATCGATAATATCGAATTTATTAAAATTTAAATAAAAAATATGAAGTTCATAGAGATTTTTTTGTTTCATTAGTCCTTACGGACAGGCAAAGGGGCTAAGCCCATACAGCCAGAGAATATAGAGAAATAAAACAAGTAGAGGATGTTTTTTATTTGTTTATATTGTAAGAAAAGGCTAATGTTCGAAGCCCAAACAGCCTTATCTAAGGTCGTGAATTATCGATTTTTTTATTCGGATATGATATCGATATTATCGTATCGTTATAGCGCAAATATCGATAAAAATATCGATGACTGTGTCCCCTTCGATATTATCGATTTTCCGATATATCGTTGCAACCCTAGTCGCGGGGATCCAGACCTTTACGAGGGTTATCTACATGGAAGTAATAACCCAATCCCTTCCTTTTCCGCTCGTAAACGGTTTTTCGAATCAAATTCTACATCAATAAGTTTATGTCGGTGTTGTTTTTGTTTGACAAGCGTAATGTTTTTTGGGCTTATGGTTTTGAATACGTAAGGGTTATAATAATATAACCTAGGACCTTTTTTTTGACGAGGGGGAAACCTTCAAAAGGTACCCGGTGCCGTGGGAGCGACACAGGGTTATGTGGGATTTTTACCCACTAAAACCCCCCCGGTGGCCTTCCTCAGCGCTTGTGGAGAACTCCGGGATCTCCGAAAGGAACACAACCGGAGTCCTCCAAGCGCGGCGCCCTTATTTTCGGGCTCATCCCGCGAGGGACTAAACCCCATCGCTTGCCAGCGCATTACAACGGTATGCGGCCACACATACCGTCGTCCTACCCGGGGTTGCTGGTGGACGGTTCGAGCTCCCACTCTGGCCGCCCACAACCCCGAAAGCCCCCTTTTAGTCGCCTTTTGCGACAGGCAGGGATAACCTAGGACCTATAAAGGTTTATTATCTTGGACAACATTTAGGTAACTACTAGGCTGGATCCGCTTCGCCGTGTCTGTATCTCTAGTATTAACAGAAACCACGTCTACTTCGCCGGAACTCATTTTTAAAACGAAAACATAACAAATTAATCTCCACGTGGTGGCAGACTTTCGATGAAATGCTGCCAGATAATATTATAAAATACCGTGTATGTGCGTTATTTTGCTACAGAACCTAACGAGGGTTTAAATATTAAACATGAAGCTATTAGCTTATAAATCATTCAGAAGCTGCGCTGGACTTTACAGCGTTAATTTAATAACAGGGAAGTTTAAATCAGGCTTTAAATTCACTTGAATTACCGCAGACCAAATTCCGGTACGGTTGGAGTTTATTCATCCAACTAAAATACCTTACTTTAATTAATTATTTTGAAAGTGTATGTGGATTTTGCAATTTTATATGGAAACAAATATTGGTCCAGTTTATAAAATGAAACCAATATTCCATTGGTATAAGTATGGGTATTTGGTATAAGTCCTGCAATATTTGTTGTCAGCAATGTTGACGGCCCAAAAAGAAGACAAAATTTTAAAACATTATTGAATACTTTCAGGTGTGTTTGTTTGCTCACTATGTTTTTCTACGCCGTAGCAAGTGAAAGGGTAAAGTCAGGAAAGATGGTCCATTTTATGAAATCTTTTTAAAAGTTCTATAAAAAAATTCAAAACTATTTATGAAACAAGTTTATTCTTGAGCACTTTGTCTACTTTACGAAATAAATTTATGTGTGTCATGAACATCATGAATCACTATCACCCTTCTCCCAATAATAAAAATATAACCCTCACACCATTTCTTCTCATCCCTCTTATTAAACTACAGAAATGTCGAGTAACTAAATAAGCCATCCAGCAGTTTTTAAAGTCCAATTCTCTAAAAAATGTATCCATTTACAAATAGAAGCAATAAACGCTCATACAACTCTATCGTGACGACCCGAATGGCGCAATGGTTAACACGCCGATCGCTGTTCCGAGGGTCCTGGGTTCGATTCCCAGCGAGACGGCAATTTGAATGATGAGTTTAAATTTCCGTTCTCGGTCTGGGTGTGTGTCCTTGTCTTGTGTGTTGTCCAAGGCACCCACGACACAGGGAATCCTAGTGTGGGGCTTTGAGTGTGAAGCGTTATTTATTATTTATTTATTTCATAATTTCTTTGCAGTAAAATTTCCTCTAGCTCCACAAGTAGTCATAACTCACGAACACTGAATGTTCAGCGTCGATAAGCCGGCTCAGCGGCTCAGCTTACGGCGAGGATTAAACATGAAAGCTTATGTCCAACTACGTGACACAGAGTTCTGCAACTTGAGAAAAATACCCCACTCTGGAAAGCAAAATGCTTCAAGAGAAACATTTGTATCAACTAATCCCATCATTATTATATTATGATGTGTTTATTTTGTATAAACTCGTTATGAAAAAAGTAGTAAAAACGATTTCGGTGTCGTTTTGGGAAAGTTTTGTTTATTACGTGTGTGAAAATTTATTTATTACCTAGGTACTAATTTCAATTCAATTGTACAGTTATTTTGTGTTATCGAATTAGTGTTCGACGCGACTCTTTAAACTAAAATATTTTTTCTCTTAAAAGACGAAGTCGAGAAATTTAGCTCATTCATTATTAGGTATGTACCTATTTAATACACACCGACAATAATAAAAACTTTGCTTTTCCACAGCGTCGTAGCAATGTTTTCTTAAAAGGCGATAAATAACAACTGAACTCCCGTTGGATACGTTTTCTTAATCCGAGAGATTTTTTCATTTCCTGTGGAAATTTATTATTAATAATGGATTTGTGTAAACATTTTTCTGCAAAACATTTTACATTATAACGAAAATATTATGTTCTGTTTCTTTTAATTCTACGCCATTATAACTAGACAGATTCCTAATTAAACTCCCACTGTAAATGTAACAAAATTAGGACTATTTAATGAGAATTAATAAATCACTGTCATAGTGTCACCGAAGCTCGTAATTTCATGTTTTCCTCCAATCTAATCGTCTATGACGCGATGACGGACAGAAATCCAAGCGAATGATCCTAGGATTTCGTTTCGTTGGAAATAGGGAATTCATAAAATTTTACTTGCGCGCTTGATATTGACCGGGATTTTGATTCATTGACGACTTCGCAACATTCTTTGAATAACGTGGGACAGGAGAACTGTATTACTTCATTATCACTACCCATAACTGTCCCACTGGGTACGGGTTTCTTCTCAGAATGAGAAGGTTAAGACCATAGTCCAACACGCTGGCCAAGTGCTGATTTGAAGACTTCACACACCTTAAGTTCCTCACGATGTTTCCCTTCACCGTCAGGTATAGTATAGCGATGCCATTTAAATAACTCAGAAAATTCGGATGTGCGTGTCCTGGGAATCAATCCCGGAACCCCTGAGGATGCTGTCGAATTCTTAACCACGATACTTTAACCGTGTGTAGGTATTACTTACCATACAATAACTACTGTAACATCATAAGTAAAACTGATGCGTTTCCGGCCAAGAAAGAAACGATCGACAAACCGATTTGCTAGTGGGATACTTAAACATTTTTTTAAGAAGCGACCATTTCAGCCTTAAATGGTAGCAACGCATTTGTGACCAATATAGAACGAGAATCTCACTGAAGATTACAAAGTCCTGAGCTTGCAGTAAGAACTAAAAAATAGCCAACGAATAGCAGAGCCCTCTGATGGTAATTTTTTAATGTAATATTTTTTATTGTGAAATAATCTAAATTGTACAAAATATAAACGACTTCAAAATAGATAGGATTGAAAATCTACCCGTCAGATGTCGCTCGAATTTCAATCCCATAAAAATTAACGGTTTAAACAAAAATAATAAAAATAAAATTATAAAAATGGTTCATCCAGTACAAAGTTACGAGGTAACAACCACAAAGAAGTTCAGTCGAATTGAGATTTTTTTGAAATCGGTTAAAATAAACCGCAACCATTTTAATTAATCAAAGCTTTTGTAAAGGTTTATCGAGATTACTAAATAAATTAAGCTTTCAGGCAACACGTCAACTGCAAGCACATAATGACTCAGCAAATTGATACTGTTACGTGTCAGGACTACTGGGTTCGAGAAAATGCGAAAATGTACCACAAATACGCCAGGGTTGTCACAATACAAATTGGGTTATGGGAATGAAAAGGTGTTAAAATAACGAGGGAACGTTAAAATTTGATTGTTAGAAATACATTTCTAAATTGGTTTCTTTATTAAGAGAGCCCAAAACAATGATTATTATTAGAATTTTTATGGTATGTCTGTGGTATGTCTTGTATATATTGGTATGTCTAGGACAACATCTACCTACGGCCTATCAGGCATTGAAAATATGAGCCAATGTTTTGAGAAACAGTAAATAATGTCGTCTCAGCTGAGGCACTCCCTTGCCTCCAGGTAATATAGACAAAATCGAATAACCAAGTACACACATCACTTTATCACACATCGGTTACTGTATTGTGTAATTATATCACGGCAGGCAATCAGGCATAGTCACGGAGTCACAATACACTTCACATGTATACAAAAATCACGTTAAATAAAGAATGACTAAAATAATGTGGAGAGGAAAACGCGGCTTTAGCGCTAAAAGCCTCTTTTACCTTGCACAAAGGGAGAAATCAGAAAAGTGAACTTAAAAATTTTCAAAGTTGTCCAATTAATAAAGGTGAGGCGTAAAAGCTCTCTGATGCTAATGCATGCAGCAGAAATTGTGTTACACGACCCCTCTCGAGCCGAATCGATTATGGACTCATGAGATTAGCTCAGGGTCTCTTAAGCCTGGCGCCTTAGGTGGAACTAAATACTATTAACAAAAGCTTCTGGATTTTATCGAACATTTCATTTTCAGTTCTATAAAAGAGCAAGTATATTCCTGGTGGTTATTAATTGATTGGCCACTTACTCCTCCACGAATCGGTTACCGGTATCGGTTTTACTAAGATTAGAGCTTAATATCAATTTAGTTAAAGTAACGTTTTATCCCTTACATTTTTCCTGAAGCGTTCCCGAATCTTAAGTTTGATAGATCCCTTCATGTTTACACGCAAGTAATCCACGCGAGAATTCCAACTATCACTTTTCACTACGGCGATACGGGGCTATTTGCACAATATCCGGATTCACGGTGATGAGGCATATGCAACCTCCCGTCGCTCGGCAACTCGATTACAGCCATGCCAGGGCTCACAGTGATATTGGCTTTTGTGCTAAACTGCAAATAAGTGGAGCGGCTTTTGTTATCTACCTAAGTCTCGCAATTTACAAACTTTACGTCATCCGGCCATTCAATCTATATTTATGAGCATGCAGTGTCTATGAAATTTGGAGATGGGATTATAATGGAAGTTTTAATGAAGATAAAGTGCGGTGAAGCTGTGATGGCAAAGTGATTTAAACGTTCGACTTCCTGTTGGAAAATTGTGCATACTTTACTTTCAACACATTATTTTGTTTTCAAAAGTGATATGCACGTTGTTAGAATGTAACTATTACTTACTTCGGTTAAGAAAACATCGTGAGGAAACCTGCACGCTTGAGAGCTTTGCACAATGTTTCCAAAGGTGAGTGAACTCCTCCTCCAAATTTGTCCACCATGGTGGACTTGGGGAAAACCGTGCTCGGCAGTGGGACATTTATGGATTGCAATGATGCTTAATGCTATTGAAACTGTAGCAGAACTAAAAAGATCCCCGACCTTAGAAAGACATAGAAGTAGTATGTTGTTTCGAAGAAGACGCTATATTAAAAACACAAGGGACTCCTGTCAAAGGATTCCTTTCGTTGTGTATTAGCCGCTACAGAACAATATTATAAGGCTATTAAAAATAACACTACCCATGTCTGTCTTGAGCAATACAAAAACAAGGACGAGAAGATTTATTTGTGTAAAAACGTGTCACGTACACATGGCCGAGTGATCTATACATACACGTAACGACAAGTGGCCGATTTACTTCAAGTGTTAATTATACCTGTAATTGTTCTTGACATTCGGACGACAATAGCTTCACTACATAGTCGATTATATCTAGTATGCTTTATGACTATGTGGGATGTGGACTATAACGAAGTTAAATCTCTACGGTACATTGGATATATTTGATTTATGTAGGTAGGTAGGCTACGTCATCGACATAGAGAACTAAAGTAAAAAAATTGGCCTGCATTTATTGACAAAATACTTGCTCCATGTATAAAAATGATTTTGACTTTGACTTTGAATTGGAGACAAAATAATCTAACGGGTTCACCGACGCTGACAAATGAAGAACCAATGATGAAACATTCATCCACTAAGAACAATATTGCCGATTTATCAATTTTCTCAACATTCAAGTCTCTCATCGAAAAATTTTCATAAAGTTCCACAGCTTTTGCTTCTGATTTAGCCACTCAAAACATTATGTCACGATGAAGTTGGAGGTATTGTTCGTGCTCGCATTGACTTTGACAGCGCGTCGGCCTTTCAGGAACAGTGCTGAACAAAGCCGTGCCATGCGATACCGCTGCACTGACTTTTTGTTCTGGCTTTTGAAGGGACTTTCTTTTGGAGATCGTAATGTCTGTAAAACTGAAAGCTAAACCGACTACAACGTGAGGAATTTTCTTTCAGGTATTCGGTTGATTGTTGAATTTACCTTTCTCTTTGATATGGATTCTGATTTGAATGACACACGACTTAAGACTTACGTAAATTATTATAGTTTTAAAACAACTTAAAACACGCTGTAATACCAACTCGTACACAAAGTAGAAAATGAAAATAAAGTTGACTTTTTCAAATTTTGTGAAAATGTTACAGCCGCGGGTCAAGCTAATATAAGCGCGTGAAATAAAGGTCACCAATTAATTATGATAAAAAAATGTAAGGATCTAAACTACTTATCAGATTAGTACATTAAGCTCGAATTCTCGAAACTACAAAGTCTATAAATTGGCTCTTGTCCAGCATACCACTGTTTAGTACGACATTGAGACATTTGTATTTCTTAACAATCCTCTCATTGTGAATCAAAATCCAATTCTAACGGTGAGGATATTCGGATTTGTGATGAACGAATTACATTTAACTGGGCCCCATTGTGACGGGCTACTGACTTCAATGTACGACGTGAAGGGTTCGACCTGAGAGCTTAAAAGCTAGTGCTTTCTTTTTTCCTTCTTTCTAGGCTGTCAGGACATCTGATGTCCATAGATAGTTACCACTCACTTACCATCAGATCACTTGTTTACTTGTTCACATAAAAACTACAAAAATAAACGTTCTTATTTTTAAGTGCCGATATTATTGTCACTCCCCACTAAAAACAAATTTATTATGTCATGTGCTAAAAGTTCAATTTATCTTGTACTTAAACAAAATTTACTTAAGGCATTTTAAATTCTGACCGTCAATCTACAATGAACCTTAATCACTAGCACATACAGCTGACATTTGTGTGAGACTCCATTAAAACGAATGCCATATCAAATGCGACAAAACAAAATAAACTTACGTTTGCATGCAGCACGCATACTGCAGTGAGCAGCACGACGCTACAGAGTAACGTGACGCAGAGAGCCGAGGAGAAGAGGGCGTGCTTCAGCCGGACACAGTACCGTCGGTACAGAGCCTCCAGCTCCAGCTCTGTGCCTTCCTCCTCTGTGGACAAACGTTGACAATCTATGATACTATTAATATTAAGCGGAAGAGTGTGTCTGTTTGTTCGTTTGAACGCGCTAATCACAGGAACTACTGGTCCGATTTGAAAAACTATTTTTGTTTTGAATAGTGCATTTATTGAGAAACGCTATAATCTATATTATAGTATCACGCTCCAACTAAGCAACGGAGCAACAAGTTTCCGAAAGCGAAGCGAGGGCGTCTACTTAATAATATATGTTGCAGGACGAAGACACTGCCGGGACTACTAATCATGAATAAGACATTGCGATCGATCGTGTTTTGTTTTGACTGAATCGCCTTAGGCACTTCTCACACAACGCTATTTATGAGCTACGCGACTGCAACGTAATCCAAAATTTGCTGTATCTGACAATGTGTCGAAAGTGCCTTAACCGAGAGTTTTTTAACCCCATCGCAAAAAGAGGGTTGCTAACTTGCTATAAGTTTGACCTGTCTGTCTGTGTGTCTGTCTCACGGCATCATAGCTCTCGAACAAATTGATCGATTTCAATGCCGTTTCTTTTATTCCAAAGCCAATTTCCATGCTGTGGTCCTTTGCTATATTTGTTCGAAATCGGTCCAGCAATTTAAAGAAAATCAACTCTCTTCCAAAATTATGTAAGGCATTTTTGGCATAAAAATCATCCCTTATCAGTGCCATCTCGATATTACGCAGTGAACAATAATTATACTATAGTCAATTTGATGGCAGAAAGCTAATTGACATTAATTAAATTGTAATATGATTAATGATTATACGAAACAATTAAGGTAACAAACAAGAGACTGTTAGATAGTAAGACCTGTTACTCTCTCTTGGTAATCGCCCAGTTAATAATTAATATTCGGTTACAAATGTGTTGCTACCCTTGAGGACTGAAATGGGCGCCTCTAAAACAGTGTAACCGCATCCGCAGCTTCCAAAGCAGAACATAAGTGCTATTAAAACAATTATTACACGGCAGAAATGGTACTAAGTACCGTGGCGTACGGTGGTACTACCCGAGGGGAATATGCATTAATATTGTATATCTGGTGCTCTTTTTATGTAAATAAGCTGGTCATCCACTTGATCCTAAGTGGTCACCGTCTTCATCGTCACCGACCGCAAAATAAGACGAAGTAAAAAAAAATAAGTTCCCTGTAGGTAAATATCAATGAAAGAGATTTCTTATGCCCCAAAATACGTAACGATAATTTCATAATATCCTTATATCTATCTCTCCTTACAACAATTTTTTATATATTTATTACTTAGATACCATTTTAAACTTCATTGGAAACCGACTAAGTATATCAATAGAAACCTTTCAATAATTTTGGTATAAAATTTCAAATTGTTACTTAATTAACTATAACATGAACTTCTTAAAATTAATTAATGTTCTTTTCATAAAGTAAAAAAAAAACTACGAGTTAGTAGACTGCTAGCAAAATTATACAACAAAATTGTTTGAAGGATTTTCATAGAGCAAGAATAATAGAAAGATAAGTAATAATCATATTAGTGTAGAGCGCAGAAGTTTAATATTAAAATACGTTCCTAGAATGTGTAAGGTTTCCCTTGAACTTTGTAAAATTACTGCAATCATAAAAGTGCTTAGATAAAACAATGCAGTTTGCTGATATTTACGAGTAGGTACAATGTAATACCCTTATATTGATTTTTAACCGACTTCAAAAAAGGAGGTTCTCAGTTTGACCTGTATGTATGTATGTACCTATGTATGTATGTATATTTGTGCGCGATTACCTCGCGTTTGGTTGAACCGATTTTGATGCGGTTTTCAGCATAGTATTTGTCAGACTTAGAAGAAGATTTTAGGCATATTGTTTGGCTGAAACGATTTTGATACCGTTTTCGGCATCGTGTTTATCAGACTAAGGAGAAGGATTTAGGAATACTAACCGCGTTTAACTGAACCAATTTTTACTTTTCGGCGTTAAAGTCGGTTGTATTTTGATAAAAGTTATTTAACAGTTTTACATGCATTTTACAACAGTTCACATGCAGCATAATAATTGCGACATACCCGACGTTGATCGTTAAATTAGTAAGGTTAGGTTAGGTTAACCCCGCAGTACAACAATAAATTAAGAACAATCGTTCAAAGATCAAAGGACAACATCAGATTTGGGCCTGGAGCGAAGAGCTTGTTCAATACCGTCAAATAATCTTGCATATTTTAATACATCCATTTCATATTTAAAAATCTAGTTACATCATATCATTAAAACATTATAATTTCAAGCCCATTATAATTTTAATTTGCTATGTGTGCGCGGTGCTTAAGACGACTATATTTCATTATTCCCATCATTTTCCGCAAAAACGGAATGTGCACAATGTGGTAACAATATCCCCGATCTAAAAAGCGATGTCTCATGCATGTTCATATTCCAGGCCCAAGGTCCATAAAAAAGTTGCTGGTCTCCTCTACAAAAAGATTGAGAACGAAAACTTAAGACTAAACAATAAAAAACCTACCCAGCTTTTATCTAGAATAATTATGGAAACAGCTTTTTCGTATTTAGTTAACCTTTAGTTCTTTTATTTCTTTTTATTCTAAGAATTGGGTTCTTCTGAGACAACTTCCCAAGTATTCAATTCAGTATACGTTGTTCAAACTTTAGTTAATTTTAAAGGATAAATTTATACAGACCCTTTCTGCCAATATTATGATTATTTTATCAGTGTTTCTAACATTTTATTTCTTAAACATTGTTATAAAATAGTAAAGCCTACAATATTTATGTAGGTACTCGTACAGTACATAAAATTTCAATCCGTGTAGAATTTCAATATCGGATGTTACGATATCGGCTTCAACGAACGGAAAAAGCTTTGGTCTCGCTAAACTTAAAAAAGTTAGCTAAGCTTTAATCTTTTTAACCATGTAGGGCTTACTCTTGTTAGATATACAGGGTGTTCCGTTATGAATGGATAATACAGCACCTGCGTGTAGAGGGCATCATGCCGGTTCAGATAAATAAATGTTATGTTCAGTAAAAGTCTTTCCGTTTCTGAGATATTCGACATTTTCGAAATTTTAAAATTAACCTTCGCCATTGTTTTTGACGCCAGGACTACAAATGAAGACATTTTTTGTATCTGTTTTTTGGATAGTATTCCTGGATAGATGTGCTATCGAATGTTATCAATTATTTTTATAACAAAAGCACGGATTCTTTTTAAATTAAGATTTAATACCAACTTAAGGATTTTTCATATTTCATTCTTGACTTTTACTCTGCCGTGGTTAAAAAAAAATGTATGGTGGCTTGAATGCCAATTTCAAAAAAAACTTGCCCATTTCACCCAGATTCTGAAATGGTATGTTACAGGGTATAATCCACCTTTAGATTTTAAATTATTTTCTTTTAAAACGAGATAGATCCCATTTTTATGATACTACAAGTTAATACCAAAATTTGGTTTGTTAGCTAAAATTGTTAGCTCTATTAGTTGATGTTGATAATTTATAGGTCATTTAATAATTGTTAGCATGAGTCTCGTTCTAATTCGGTCGGTCAATGTTTGTAATGCTGTTAGCTTATCAAAAATAAATAAATAATTAAATGAACTACAATAAAACAAATATCTAGGAATACACCCTACAAATCAAAGGGCCGCACAATGTACCTAAACTATGTATTTCTAAGGACCCTCGCCACCGATATCCCATTATCATTTTATCGCCAGAAATGGGAATATTTGGCGTTTGTCGAGCACCAATAAATCTGTGGACTTTACTAATATCGAAGACGATTTCCGAAAACACTTTACATCTTAAAGTGTTTTCGGAAATAATCCTCCAGGAGATTGAATGGGAAGACGAGGGAAGTGCGGACGCAACAATTTAATAATGACGCTACAGTGAACGCCGAGAAACTTGTTATAGGAACGACAATCAACTACAATTTAGATATAAAATCATTTCCTAGTTGGTGGAAAATGACTATAATAAAATATATATTTTAACAGAAGTAAATACATACCTTAAAAACCGGATAAATATTGAGAAATACAAATGGACATAGTTTATAATCGAGTATACGTGTCGTGTCTTGTTTAAAATGTATTTTTTTAATTTATGCATACAAGTTAGACCGCTGTGTTCCGAAGGTTTTGGGTTTGAATTTTGAAAGACAGAATCTTGAATGATGAGTGTAAATATCTGTTCTAGGTTCAGTGTGGTCGTCTTTCAAGGCATTCACGACACAGGGGATCCTACAGGGGCTGAATGTGTATACTTGAGTCGCCGAGCATAATGTAATAGCCACTCGTATATATTTGAGTATCTATAATGTTAGGTATTTATTTATTTCGCAGTCGAATGCTCTACCACTGAGCTATATCCCCATGAACTAACCCTCTCATTTAAAAGAAGAGACCCGTGCTCAATAGTGGGTCATGATGGGTTGAGATGATGATGATGATTTATTTATTTTGAATTAATTTCTATTTTACTTGTATCAAGTGTTACTTTGTGGAACTCGATTACGACGGATTAAACATTAATCTTCTTCGCTACAATCCGGGTATACCATCTCATCATACAAGTTTAATCGCGGATTGTTGCAAAGTAAATTTTAACTTTAATAGGTACCTAATTTTCACTTTCTTGTTTACCTACTGGGCCCCTTAATTCAGACTCTCATTTAAAAACGAGAAATAACTTGTAGGATGTACGACAAATGATACATTTCATGGTCAAATAAAATAACCGGGAACATAACTTGACGCACAATAGAATTGACGTAAATTGGGGATGAGTCATTGCTCTAAATTGTCCGTCTGTCGTTACTAAAATTGATATTGTACAGCGGATAATACCATTATGTTTCTATAGTAACAACTGGATGCTGCTCACTTGTTGTTATGT
Source organism: Hesperia comma (assembly GCA_905404135.1). Lineage (NCBI taxonomy): Eukaryota > Metazoa > Arthropoda > Insecta > Lepidoptera > Hesperiidae > Hesperia > Hesperia comma. Next base: position 1,684,646 of record FR990026.1, read on the forward strand.
GGTATTGCAATCTATACTCGTTATTGCTCATGGAAATAAGATGGTGAAACTGTTTAAAGAACATCTATAATCCTTATGAAATGGGTTAAAATTAAATGGCTTTTATGTAAATTCTCCAAACGATTTCAAGTCAGATTTGTGGCGACATCCCAAACACGTCACTCAGTGACGGCACCGAAGGCTGAATCATGCTTTCGAAGATTTCTACACCACTAGCATATATACAGAAGCCCTGACATTGACAGTCGGGGCCACGGCCGCACCCCAGGCATGACGTCTCCCCTAGCGGGAGATGTCCCTTTGCCAAAGATTCGCAATGACATTTGAATTCGAAGAAGTTCATCCCGTACCTTTGCATGAATGATTACCATATTTAAAAATTCACTTAATTTGGAATAGAAATGGTCAATGAGACGCCTTGAGTGGTTAATAATATGGAATTGCCACTCCTTGCTAAAAACAAAATTACGTGTGCTTACAGTTCAATTTGGCGTGTAAGCAAAATTTACTTAAGACATTTTAAATTCTTGAGATGAGTCATCTCTCACTCATCTCAAGAAATCTTCGTTATGGTCCTTAAGAATAAGATACCCTTTGAGACCGTGAAGAACAATTATACTTCGTTTGCGATCCATATAGAATTTATTGTAATGGCAACTCACACAAATGTCAGCTTTCCGCCCCTGCGATTTAGGTTCATTGTAGATTGACGGCGAGAATTTAAAATGTCTTAAGTAAATTTTGCTTACACCAGTAACCAGCTTACAATCTTTTGTGATGATAACGACAAATGCCAAACACGTTGACGCAAATTGGACAAGAATGACAACGGTACGAATGTCTGCTTCTAAAATTGGAAACCCGCATTGCCAAAAAGGTCGCGGGCTAAAGTGTCATTTCATATTGTGCGAGAATGTCCACTTAGGGGATTTGTGTTCCGCTTATTACGGTTTAAACCTTGTCCCTTTTTAGGATTTAATTGTAGCAGTGACAGACGAGTTATATGAACGGCAAACCCTCAACCGGGCTCCCTTCAAATTCAAACCCTACAGGTGCGTACAGACTATGTAACAAAACATGTTATAAAACATAGTTATATAACATGTTTTACAAATGTGGACGCTATGTGTTACAAAAACAAGTTATACAACATGTTATTAGTTTGTGCAACAATATTATATAACTTTTGCGCACGAGTTACCTATGTGCCTTGTTATAAAACATTGTTATACAACAATGTTGTTTTAATGTGTACGGTCTTGTAACATGTTTCATTGTTAGACAACAATGTTAGATAGTGTGGACGTGTTATAAAACAGAAGTTATATAACATGTTGCATAATCTGTACGCACCAAGGTTACACCTGCGTCTTAACGCGGTCATTATTGTGACAAGGGAGCCGTTCTTGAATCAGTAATGGGTTGTGATGATAATGATGATTCATATAAATATAGGATTACTAGCATTTGTACTGCATCTCTAACTATGCACCTATACTAACTAACAAGGTACGATCTCTACGTCGGATAAGTTTTGAAAATTAACTTTGACCTTGTTATCAACATGAGAGAAATAAATAAATGTTTATTTCGACTTACATGTTAAAACGACTAATACCTACTTATTATTTATGGAGGTGGGTGACATAAACAAGACTATAATTGTAAGCACTTGATGTCGGGTAAAATACATTTGATGGTAGTTCAGTACGTCATGAGTTTTTAAAACTGTACTCGCTAGCGAGTCTAGCGACTATCGTTTAGAATTTGTATGAGAATCCGTACAGCGCCTCTAGCGGTTACGATGTTGAACTACAATTCTCATACAAATTCTAAACGATAGTCGCTAGCGAGTATAGTATTAAAAACTCATAATAGACGTACTGAACATAAATTTCGCAAATGGAATAACAATGTTAATGTTATCGCGCGGCACTCCTTCGACATTAACAACACGTGGACGATGCTTTCATTAGATCCATATCAAAAAGTAATTACTTTCGACTATTCACAAAATTATAATTGCCGGATAATTGCTGAGGCGTTATGGGCATAGAGATATTATAGACAGAACTCACAGAACAGAGGAATTAGACATCCAACTGTACATCGGTAGGAAAGAGAAGATTGCGATACTTCTGCGATTTAATTTGTTTTCATTATTTTAAGAAAAAATGTCTTTCTGTACGTTGGAAATTTTTAGATATCTTCAGACTCTTTGTCACCGCAACGTTGTGTGCAATCGTGTAAAGTGCATAAAAATAAACACGAAGAAGATCAGTGACTTATCATCAATCACTGTCAGCGAAATCGTAAAAAATTACATCACAAATATTACAACTTTGCAACTATTATCTGTAGTAATCTATTAACGGTAATCACAAGATTAATGTCCGCCCAACTTATCTCTGAAATGGCAAAAATTGGAACTAACGAAAAGTCATTCATAAGTACGTTGTGTTCATTCATCTGTCAGTTACTAGTGTGCAATGATTGGTCAAATGAATGTCATATGCGTCCGACAGCGCCTCTTTCGTTTCAGTCTTAAGTTGGGTTTACTATAACGGAAATTTACACATATCGTCAAATATCATTATCACCAAAGCTGGTGGTAGATAAAAACAAATTTAAGTGAATGGTTTATGGGGAACATTTTTAAGCTATTGTATAGCTTTTATCGCGGGCCGGGTACCGAATGCAGAAATTTCGTAACGAAAATTTATTACACCCTGCACACAGACATAGTTACTATGTCTATGCACCCACACATCGATAAATACCAGAACTTTTAACTGAGTTAACTAACTTTTACTTTATAACGGCTAAACCGATTTGGCTAATTTTAGTCTTGAAATATTCGTGGAAGTTCAGGGAAGGTTGCAGCGATGAGAAAATATGAAAAATTGCGAGGTAAATACTAAAAAAATGAAAATTTTAATTTCCCATACAAATCTTACCTGTCAAACATTTGATTTTCGCCCCGTCGGTTCGTTGTTTTAAGAATAATTACATGTAGATCTGGATTAAATAAGGCGTTGGAATCGACAACATGTATTCATAATAGTCGAATTATCGCGTATTTAGATTTAAAACATACAAAATAATAACATGACATAAAATAATGACACTATATTAATGACTTGAGAGTGATAGAGACAGTTCCATACAGGCAAGGCAAACTGTAAGGCACTGTCTCTGTCACCCACACGTCATTCACGCGCCAAAAGATCGTTGTAGGACTTAAATGTCAAATGTCAATTTTCTTTTTAAAAAGAATTATTTTGTCAACTGAAATAGTTCTTAAGCTTTTGTTCAGAATATTTAAATCTTCTTTGCACAAATTAATGCATTATCCGTTTCTAATAAACTTTGATGTAACTTTTGATAACTAGGCAACTAAATGAAAACTGGTACACCACTTTCTTATCCCACTGTAAAACAGTGAATATCTGTACTCGTATAATTTGTGTACAAAGTGTTTTAAATATGAATAAACAAAGTGCATTTATTAATGAAGAAAGTCACGAAAAAATTGTGAAAGAAAATGAGTTATTACTCTATATACATTCATTTTATTATTATTATCACAAATGCAGTATTATTTTTTGTTTTGTTAATTTATATATAATGCTATGCAATAGCTTTACCGCGGCAGTCTCCGAGTGCCACACGTCTTTTTTTGTATTTGTATTTGATAAGCCTAACAACTAACCACACCGTGTAAAATAATGTTGACAGAGTGGCATTTAATAATCAAAAGGATTTAGGTACATTGATGCGTTTTATTATCATTTGCAGACAGGACACGGACACTACTGACGTAATATATTATCGCTAATGAGGTCATGAAAATTATCAATATTGGTAACTAATAGGTATAGCTATTAGCTTAGATATTGGAATAACATAATAAGTTAAAATTTACAGAGATAATATTATTATTTGATCATAATAGATATAACGCTAACTATCATGTAAGACGGAAAAAAATCAGCATTCTGAGAGCTATTTTCTACTAAGGGGCTGGTTCCCCGAAGCGAAGCGAAGGCGGGTTTACTAGTTTTACTTGTTGACCATGTCTCCCGTCCCATGACAGGGTAGTACGGTGGTATGAGTGCGTTGGCTTGTTACGATTTTTAACGTTAGTAAACATTTCTTTACCTATATCTATTTTCCGTGTAGTCATTTTGATTACTTTCCTGTTATGTAGGTCTACCTCACGATTTCACTTAACTTTTTGTTACTTTTTTCTATCAACCAACCTTCTTACCCGAAACACGACAACGAATATCTTATTCACGCACGAAGAGAAAACTTAAGCCCTTTTATGAATAATGAATGTATAAAGTATGAACACTCGTACGTTCTATTTGCATAGTTAAAATGAACATGCAGAAGAAGTGCAGAGAGCAGAGAGGTAAATATAACTATCACATGTGTCACAGTCACACATACACTCTTACAAAGAATTAAACTGTTGTTTACATGAAGTGGACCCTTTGCTAAAATAATTAGGGACGAATTTCTAGCGCACAGTAAAAGTATCTTTCGTCAAATCTACTGCCAAATAATAATTCACTAACATGACATGAATCATTATGATGTGACATTGAAAATCGTTGTAGTCGTAGACAATTACGACAAGTTTCGTCGTTTCTCCTATGTTTCTCCTACAATATAGATAGGTATATGGTTATTTATCTTTTTTTAAGATTTTGACAACTCAACTTAGTAGCTATAATATTTTTAATAAAAAAATATAGGTAATTAAGTGTTTATTTATACACTTTATTGTTTGTATATCAGAAAATTAATACTTATGTATGTTAATATAAATTGAATATAAGAAATAAATAAATAAATTCTTATCACTACGTAGTATAAAACAAAGTCACTTTCTCTGTCCCTATCCCTATGTCCCTTTGTATGCTTAAATCTTTAAAACTGCGCAACGGATTTTGATGCGGTTTTTTTAATAGATAGAGTGATTCAAGAGGAAGGATTATATGTAGGTATAATAACATCCATTCAATAGTGGAGATACTGTTATTTTTGAGATTTCTAATGTGATGTCGTTAATTATCAATTTTTTCCGCTTACATTGCAAACGCAGGCTGAACCCACCGAGATTTATCAAAATAATGTACTAATTATTTGTACACATTGAAAAAGTCTACAGGAAACTCCGCGATGGTATATGTCTATCTCTTATGGATATCCCACAATAAAATATTTTTGTCATTTACTTTTTACGACAAATAATGGAAGCAAAGCGATTTTAACCAATACAGCATTAATCCTTATCCAATTAAATAGCTTAAATACATTGTTGATTTAATATAGACTATTATGGTCCTTTACAGCACAAGATTTAAATGAATATTTTCAAAGATATTACAGATTTAAAATTGCGGGACGTAGCGAAGTAAATAAGTGATGTAGGTATGAATTTAGATATTCCAAAGATAGCAGGAAATCTTCATGGTATAGGGAAAGGGGAATTGTTTTACTCCAAATTTAACGAGTGCGGGCCACGGGCAGTAATGAATAAATCAAAACTACTGGATCGATTTTAAGCATTGCACCCGTGCGAAGCCGGGGCGGGTCGCTAGTATTTATATAAAACAAAACATCTAAACAAAAACAAAAAACCGCGTGCAGTACTTATCTGTATTAATTAAATGTAACACTTTATGAGCAGCATCTCGAGTGTTGTCTAATGGCTGCGGTTATATGCCGCGAGCGTATTCGGTTTCATTTATGTACGTCTGATTTCCACAGCGCATAAAACCCTATTACGAGTGAAAACCTCGCGTCTAAAATGAGCCAAAACAAACAAAAAATACAACACCTGTCATGTAAACGCATATATTTCTGCCGTTCAACAATTGTTTTAAAAATAAGTATTATTTCGGTTAGAAAGAAACAAGACTTTTACTAACAATTAATAATTGGACTATTACTTAAAACAACAGGGCTTACTACCTATCTCTGACAGACCCTGCCTCAGTCTTCATAGGTCATATATCACATATATCATATGTCATAGGTCATATATCATATATAACAAAGTCGCTATTTTTGTCCGTCTGTTTGTTTGTTTGTCTGTTTGTCTGTATGCTTAAATCTTTAAAATTACGCAACGGATTTTGATGCGGTTTTTTGTAATAGGTAGAGTGATTCAAGAGGAAGGTTTTTATGTATAATACATGCATATATTCCCACGAGAACGGGATCCACGCGGGTGAAACCGCGGGCGGGCCGCTAGTCATATTATAAAGTCATACAAACTGATCACCGTCTTTAAACACCTTGCTAACCGGATTTTCCATCCTAGTCCCGGTTTGATTCTTGTTCCGGGTCGGTCGGTCTCAGACTCTCAGTTGTCATGTGCGGCAGCGGAAGGGTTGTCTTGTACTGCTGTTCTTCGCTTTAAGAATTGAAGTAAAATAACAATGAATTTCATTATAATATTCAAATTAATAAAAGGCAAATGAAATTAAACTAATTTGACTTCTCCTATTCCCGGATGAAATCAAATGCCAAGAAGGCCGCACAATTAGATATTAAATATTAAATAAGCCGGCATTTCAGGAAAATTAAACCTTAATCCCTTTTGATAAGGTTCTATGAAATAAGTATGTATCCCACAAGGCGTCTTGGTACAAAGCCAAAGTAATTTATTTCACATTCATTAACTGTTTTCACCTTGAAAACAATTGTAGTGTCAAAGTCAAGAGTCAATGTAACACGTGCGTTGTTTGAACTTAGGATTAATCTTTGTTGCTACGAATGTATCGGACATTCGTAGTGTGTATAATTCGTAGTGCATGGTGTCTTACGAAAATTGTATTAGATTAGATACACTGTTGGGGCCTGGGGTGTAATATAAACTATATATTTTAAAGTTTATATATCTATACCTATATAGGTACAACGGCGCTAGCAATTAGTGATCCGAACGGAACAAACCGAATATTTGCATATAACCTGCCCGTTGTATATAACATGAGCACTTCTAGGTAATAGATACCTACAAATTACAATATCGCGTGAAACATCGATATATTAATGCTTCCAGGATAAAGCCCTCTCAAACTCCATATACCTACCTACCTAAATATTATCATAATCAACAAAATGTTGCAAATACCACAAACATCTACATATTTCAGTCTCCTTGAAAATAATCGACCACAGGCCTAACGGGAAGTCATCCGTGACCTGACAAGCGCTTAATCAATTGAGTAGGTAGATCTGAATTGGGTCAAATTTTATTACTTACCCCGTATAGCGTGTGTTGTCTTACTGGGATTACTCACATGCGCGCGAACTTTTGCACATAGTACGAATATTCGCACGAATATGGAGACTACGCGAAAGTTCGAGGTTCACGCTTTGATGTGCGACTTAAACCCGTCACGGCTATAACAGTTTGGAAAACCACCAGTGTGATAATTTCGTATTATCTTTTACGAAGGTCGTCCTACATTTTGTGGGCTCGCATATTCGTGTGAATGTGAGTCACCATCTTTAGGTGCTTGTATTCTTTCATTTTTGCCTTTGATTTTGATGCTTTAATAAGTCCTACAGTGTCTGTGATCGCGTAATGTGTGTGGCAGATATCTATTTAATATACTTATTAGTTTCGATATTTTTTTGATATATAACAAGTTTCATAGAAACTACTGTCGCCCAAAGAAGTAATTTTCTCTTCAAAACCCATCATAAAAATTGGTTTACGTACAGGAGTGGTTGAGTAGAGCGTAAAATTGGAAATATGAAAAAGCGTACGAATTTTTTTCGTTAGTTTACATTAAATTTTAGCTGCGAGTTTCAAGTGTATAATATACACATAAAATATTATTATGAACCCGCAAAATAATACGATTAAACGGACAACAATTTATAGCTATATGTATGGGAAAACCTGTAGTACGAGTACGAGTATAACAATGGTAATATATTAAAATAAACCTCTACAAGTGTTAACAACCTGTATAATAAATTGGCGTAGTTAAAGACAAAAGTTTGTGGAAAATTACTAAAACTAGTAAAGACAACGAAATACTTATTACAAATTCATGAGCACGCGTAAAGACCTTAGAATATTAACAAAATATGCGTGAAATATACGCATGTCTTAGTTTCTAATACGTATTAAGATGACACATTGCGAAAGCCACATCTTTTCTTGGGTAGTTTTTTTCCGAAATGTCCGCAAAAATTACAAACAGATAGAGATAAAAATTTTAAACTTAATATTTTTTGCTTATATTTTTCCTATAACGACGCATTAATAAACATAATTATATTAACATGAATATTTATCAGGACTTTATTAAAATTGTAGGTAGATATGCTGAAAGAGATTTTAAAAGAAATAAGCAATATATTATCTTTGCACCATCCTTACTATTTCTAAATTGTTCAAACATTTTTTAATGTGTATATGAAGTATTAATAAAATACAACAAATGCTAATAAATAAAAATTGTATAAGTACACCAACCATCATTCTCATTGGCTAAGGCCAATACTAAAATCTTATTTGCATGATAGAGTTTACACTAAAACTTAAAACCCGACAAGACCTTAAATTTAATTTTAAATTCTAAATGATCATTCTAATTAAAAAATTAATATGAGAACTGTAAACATGATTTGCACACGAATTCTATGGTTATATATTATGTGGTTATATCCCACGTTAAAGATAACCACGTCGATAGTATAACAGACTTCAAAATAAGGTTCTTAATTCGAATGTTTTTCTTATGGTTACCACACAACTTTTTATTGAGTGTTCCAATATTTATAAATATCCTTTTAGTCTGAAAAGATATTTTGTAATTTTCGAGTTAGCCCTAGTTGTCGATGTTGAACTTGTCTTTTTTTAACCGACTTCAAAAAAGAAGGAGGTTCTCAATTCGACCGTATATATGCTTTTTTTTTATGTACGTTCAGCGATTATTTCGTCGTTTATGGGCCGATTTTGATAATTCTTTTTTTGTTTTAAAGTAGATATGCGCAGTGGGGTCCCCTGATAAGGAAACCAGGATCTGATGATGGCATCTCAGAGAAATCGAGGGGATCTTTCGAAAATTGTATGGACAACTAGTGTGTTTGTTCATGTTATCATAAGTACATTAAAGCGCTACCATTTCATGAAGATCTGGAGTCGATCTGATGAAGCCGAAAGACAGTTGAGGGAACTCCTCAACGATTTACTGCAGTTATCTAGTGTTTGGGCTTCATTAATTTGTAGTGACGAGAACTTTACACTTACATGTTGAATTGAGCGCCATCTGGCGAGTAGTTTTTGAGTTATCTCTACTTATCAAGATTGAAGTCGGTTATTTTTTTTGTAAAAAGCAATTATTGTTTGTCTTGTTGTCGTAAATAGGGATGTCGTTGTAGGGTAGATAGGTTTTGTTTGTTGCAATCATTTTAATACTATTAATCTTAAGGACAATTTTATTTACGTACATAAGTATATATCATGAAATCAATTCACGCGTTTGGCGTCTAGTCTAGTGCTCCACAACCACAACATCAAACAAAAATATCGCGTCGCGCTGTCTGGTAAAAATAAATTCGTCTCTTAACAATTATAATAGCAGCATAAGTGCGAAAGTATAAAGATGTATGGACATAACACCTGTTTGTTACTCTTGCACGCAAAAATTACTGAACGGAATTAGTTGATACTTTACCTTTACAAATAAATTAAATATAAATTGTACGTCAGGAATACTTGGGATACGAAGGCTACATTAATAAAGATTTTGTGTAATTTGCCATAATGTCGGAAAAATCATGAAATAAATAAATAAATAAGGTTATTTAACTCCGTGAAAAAATTCCTTCCCCTTGAGAGCTATTTTGGCGTGGGCTTTTAAACCGTTGCGTTGAACACAGATAATGTACCTACTTACCTACCGTATGATTGTTTATTTATTTATGTAACCTTTATAATGATTATTACGTAATTTTGTCATAAGAAGGCCTAAATCAAATTCCATGGCAGCATACGTCTACCTTTTATATGTAGCCAATATATCCAAAATATAGGTACAATTGTCATTTCCCGTCTCCCACGCGTACGAATTCGCCAATAAAGACATATAATAAATTTCTTTTCAATTAATTAAAATTATCGCCACACAAACGATGTTTCATCGTTTGTGTGGCGATAATTTTAAACGATGTTTCATCGTTTGTCGGATATTTTCGGTTTTTGGCCAAAGCAAATGATAATGATTGGGAATTTTTGGCCCATTTATTTTTGCATTTGAATCGTTTATTTACATGATAAATACATTTTCATTTCAATTTCATACGTAGGTTAAGAGAAAACCTTGTTGGCGGAAAGTTTCTCAACCCGTCAGTTTTTTTCAATCATGATTCATCAAAACAAACTGCATGGTAACGGATTATGTTACCAATTATAAGTTGGGTATTATAATAATCCGCACTGGATCAGCGTGATGGAGAAAGCACAGCACTCCTCATTATTGAAGCGAGACCCGTGCCCTCTAGTGAGCCATTAACGGTTTGAAATCACTTGTGTTGTAACACTTGTAAGTGTTGCGTAATTTTTAAGCAAAGGCAATTAATATTTTAATTTAATTTTAGTAACAAAGGCCAAAGCTCTCCTACATTTGGACATCTTATTTAAAGTAGAGTATGCAACAGTTCAAAAGTTTAATCTGCTTGTTTAAAAGCGAAGATCACTCAGTAATTCAGTAATCACTCACTCATTCGTCTCATTACTTAACTGAGTAAAGGCGAAATCATAGAAACTACCTACTTAACTATGATTATGATTAGGTATGAGTTTTTTAGGAGGAGACATCAGTTAAAAATGGATTTTGTGATATTTCTTTCAGAAAATTTTGTTTTAAACCCCATATAGATAAAATTACTTCCGCGTAATTCAATCCGCGGATAACAAACTAGCAGGAACATAAAATTAACGGTGCGTCTATTATATAATAACAATAAATAAGGTAGGTAGGCACTTTACAATAATCATGATAACTTTAATAAACCTTTCAGCAACAAGCGCTGCGTGCTATTATGGGCTTGGCGGGTTATAAAAAAGTTTATTAATGTGTTTTATACACAAATCACTACATAGTATAAAACAAAGTCGCTATTTTTGTCCGTCTGTTTGTCTGTATGCTTAAATCTTTAAAATTACGCAACGGATTTTGATGCGGTTTTTTGTAATAGGTAGAGTGATTCAAGAGGAAGGTTTTTATGTATAATACATGCATATATTCCCACGAGAACGGGATCCACGCGGGTGAAACCGCGGGCGGGCCGCTAGTATACTTAATATTAATATTACGATACTTAATATTACGATATGTTATGTATATAGCAGCGTTGCAGCTCTGGCATTGCCAGCGCTGCGGCAAAGCTGAGTGCGTTCGCTTTTCTCATGGTACTGTAGCTTTTGTATATTGTTTTATGAATTTTTGTTTATTTTTTATGTTTGTTATTTCGTTTCTGCAGTATTTATGAGGAATAAACGTTTTCTATTTCTATTTCTATATGTCGCTATCGTTACTATGCTGATTAGCCGTTCGAAGTGTCCAGAGTTCGATTACCAGCACTGCGGAAATCCCTTCTCGGCTTGGATGTGTGTATCCTTATCATTCAGGAAATCCTAGCGTTAGACTAGTATCTAGTATGGGCTGTATGGGCGGTGTGTTTGGCTATAAGTGGTTGGATTATTACATACTTCTCGTAGACTTGTGGTAAACGTCAAATACATATAAAAAACGAGTTATACTGATAGACCGAGTATATAATTAACAGGGGCGATAGTTTCTTAAACGTGTGCGCGGGTGACCGCAACAAGAAAGTAATCCTGACTGCTTCCGTGCTTTCGAAGGCACGATAATATGTTGCTGTACCCAGTTGGTAAAAAAATATTGTGTAGGTATAACAATATGATTTTATAACTTTATCATAAGTCATAACATAACGTTTCTAACCCGCATGATATTTTTATGCGCCATAGTTATTTTGCTTTCGTGCATACCGAGGTTAATGAATATTTAAAATTATTAATCTCATTCAACATAGGTATTGTGTTTTATGTACGAAGTTGTAATTATAATAACATAACAATAACAATAGCCTAGTCAGGTACTTTGAAAGAACTATGACGTGCTTTGCATAATTATTAGGTATATATCAAAAAAACAAAAACAAAAAATACAAACTATGGCTTTATTTAATTTAATTTCAAAACACATTAAAAAACTAATAAGTACATAGTAACATACCTTCAATACTTTCTTCCTTGCACTCGATATCCATTTTAAACAGAGGTAATGAACAACTTAGAACATCATTTTTTACTTGGAACTAATTAATAACCGTCACGACCGAAGAATATTGACGACGTAACATTGTACGAACTTTTTAAGAGAGCTCCCGCGACACGACCAGCCCTCGTGAGCGGTCGACGCGAACTGAACTGAATCTGAATAATTTTAGTGAATAGTGAATACTGAATAAACTGAATTACTGATCTTAACTTTGATAAATTAGCGGATGGTAACTATATTGATAATGGATATACAACCTTATTTCCGTGCCCAACAGTGGGACTAACTAGGTTCATCAAGTAGTACCTAATAGGTGTTCTGGCGGCGCCGGCAACAAGTTGCCAGGTTCATAATTATTAATTATTATGTAACTATTATAACCTACACGTACGTTTTGACTCGTACCTTACAAAGTCAATCTACTTAATCGTGGGAATCTACTTCTTAATTTGCACATTACTTCAACCTATGTAATAAAAAATAAACTCCAACTCCACTCAGATTCCAGTCATAAAATAGCTTATATGAACTTAATACAATGTTACTTACGATTGAATTTTTGCTGCTTACTTTATAGAACTGATTCGCGCACACACGTTTCTACGGTAATGTTCGATTTGACTGAAAATTCAACCGTACAGGACAAGAAATAAGTCTCATATTGTAATGCCCATAGAATTAATAAGAATTGAGCTGGATTTTAATCTTACATTACTAACATCAAGCGCTAGTACTTACACAATAAATTATAATAAACAAAAGGAAGAAATAATTCGTATCACCAAGTTTACGGTCGTTCAGTGAGAATTATGACCAGCTTTGATGTTTAAAATACTGGCATTATGAGACGTTTACAGCAAACAGCGAAAATATTCTGTAAAAGAAGGGAAATAATACGACTATTTTTACTTTAGGATTTTATAATTTTCTGCTCAATGACAATACGAGGGGGGACCCATAAGTATCGGGAATTACGCTGTAGTGGGGAGGGAGAGTGGGGGAACCTAGTGTTTGACCACATGTTCGTTAGTGTCACGCCACCTGCGTCAGTGCGCAAAGTTGTGTCACTGTGAGTGCATCGGTTCGGCTGTGAGATTTTTTTCAGTAAAACAACTGTTTACATTTCGGCGAAAACGTAATGGCAGATTGTCGAGAACAACGCGCGGCTGTGAAATTTTGTTTCCTGTTGGGAAAATCGGCCGCGGAAACTATTGTAATGCTTAAGACTGCTTATGGGGATGCTGCCTTAAGTAAAGCCAGAGTTTACGATTGGTTTTCACGTTTTAAAAATGGAGAAATGGTTATTGAAGACCAACCTCGTTCAGGACGCCCCTCAACGTCAAGAACTGATGAAAACGTCGACAAAATCAATGCTCTCGTTCGTGAAGACCGTCGCCGAACCATTGATCAACTCTGTGAGATGTCGGGAATGTCATGGAGTTCAATTCAGAGAATTTTATCCGAAGATTTGCACATGAGAAGGGTTGCAGCCAAATTCGTCCCGCGCCTTCTCACAGACGAGCAAAGGGAGCGTCGACTTCAGGCATGTTTTGAGCTTCAAAATCAGCTCGAAGAAGACCCTGAATTTTTTTCCAAGGTGATTACTGGTGATGAATCTTGGTGCTATGGATACGACCCCGAAACAAAGCAGCAATCAGTGGAAGAGAGCTGGCTCTCCTCGTCCCAAAAAAGCTCGCCAAGTGAAGTCAAACATCAAGACAATGCTCCTTTGTTTCTTCGATTGCAGAGGTGTTGTGCACGCGGAGTTCGTTCTCCCGGGTCAAAGTGTCAACCAGAAGTTCCACTTGGAGGTTTTGAAAAGATTGAGGGAGAATATCCAGAAGAAAAGGGCAGATCTTTGGCGCACAGGCGACTGGTTCTTCCATCATGACAATGCGCCGGCCCACACCGCCCTTTCCGTGAAGCAATTTCTGACCAAAAACGCCATGACACCGATTGTCCACCCCCCATACTCACCGGATCTAGCCCCCTGTAACTTTTTTTTATTCCCCAGGCTCAAAAGGAATATGAAAGGAAAGCGTTTTGCCACTGTGGAAGAGGTGAAACAAAAATCGCTGGAAGGCTTAAAGGACATCCCGATGAGTGAATTTAAAAACTGTTTTGAACAATGGAAGAATCGTTTGGAGAAGTGCGTTGTGGTCAATGGCGAATACTTTGAAGGTGATCAAAATTTGGTGTAAAAATATTGAGAAATAAAGTAGTTATGACGAAATTCCCGTTTCTTTTGGGTCCCCCCTCGTACATCGAATAGAATACCAAATCAAAATTCGTCAACGTCACATCTTTCTTTTTCCAATAACATCAGTTCATGCAAAAAGTATCGTCAATGGCTACAGATAAGGCTAAGGTTATGGCTTTGGCGTATATTGACACCTTCCGCTCCACCGTCTGGCTGTGACGGCTGCCTGGCTGTGGCTGGAGGGAATCATCAATATGGCGGGCGGTGGCTTTGGCTTGGCTTTGGCTCTCTAAGGCTGAGGTTACGTGATGCGTTGGCAGGCGACTCCTTTAGGCACAATTTAGCTGGCGGTGCATCAGCTTACGTCACATCCGTTACAATTCCTATTTATTATACCGGAGTCACCCGGAAAAGTGAATTGCCACCCCCGCTAAAAACATGCCTACCTATTACCTGCTCACAGGCTCAGTGCTCACAGGTCCATTTGGGAGATTGTCACCTCTAAAATGTGTCTTAAAGAACTTCCATGTACTGAGCGATAATTTCCAATTGACAGATTAAAAACAAGTACCTAAGTAGGTAGTTATTGAGCATCTAAAAATCAACGTTTAGGTAGCCTACTTTCGGTGCCACTTTTCTCTTTCGGAACTAGCTACTCGTGACTGTATACGCGTGAGAGTTTTCTACTTAAATCCCGATCTAACGGGAATTCCGAGATAAAAAAGTATCCTATACGTTGCCCCAGAACCGTCTGTATCTTCCAGTGAGGGTCTCATAAAAATCGGTTCAGCCGTTCCGTAGATTAACGTGTCTACTGAAACAACTTTTTAGACTTTTATTTTAAGTAAGTGTATAAATTAATCAGGGACATTTCGCCTTTTTATCTAGGTACATTTTTAAGCTTTGAGCTTGGTTGTCCTGAAAATCTCCTGAAACTGAAATACGGCTTCATTAGCAAAATTCTTAACACCTTATAGAAAATAGTAAGCTAAATAGTTTCATGTTTTTCATTCATTACGTAAGTCACTAAAACTCGTGAATTTTATGAGCTTTCAAAAGAACTTTAAGAGCTTTTAATATCAGCGTCAGAGTTTTGCTCATGCCAAATTATAAAATTTCGAAAAATAACAGGGAATAAATTAAATAGTACAAAATGCCGTCTCTTGATAATACCTACCAAATCATCATTATTGTTAAACGAACCCAGGTCAATTGGTTGGTGCGGATCCAGAGTACATCGGGGAATCCGAAATCCGCCGCCCAGCAATACATAGTACATACTGTTTATTTATTCCTGTGGTACTATCGAGTCGCCGCGGGGCGACCGGGCCTACTGGAACAACGGAATGTTAATATTACCAGTAAACATCGCTGGAATAATATAAGCTCTCGTTATTGGAAGTTTAGGTAGATTTACCCTACTATAATGAAATAAAAATTTTTTGGACTGACTATCTTTGTTTTTGCTCACATTCTTCAGTTACTTGACTGTAAATAAACGTATGAGTTAATTAAATGAATGAAATGGACTTTATGCGAAGTTGGTTTTTTACAAATACTTTTCGAAAGTCAAACTACGCCATCACTTCAAAAGATACCGTATGTAATATTCCCGTATTTCAAAATAAATACAGATTACATTTTTACGACAATTTAAACACCGATAAAAATCCAGAAAGGCAGCGGATGATAAGTTGTCACTGCGGTCATAAGGCTTAAGCCGATGGCATTGCAGAATCAGTCTTTGCTTCCAAGGAATCTAGGAACCCGTACCTGCATTAAAATATTTATTTTTCAGTCTTATTTTGAGGTTTAAATAAACTGTAAATTGTACCTTTCTTAATTTTTACCTTAAATAGATATAAAGTTACGACATCATTTTCGAAGTTAATATTATTATAACACGTTCAGACATAAATAAAGACAGGTTCATACAATATTGTTACAATAAAATGTTCATACTCGTACATTACAGACTGTCTCGCTACCAACGAAAATCATGTTAATAAATTTTGCGAATGAAAAAATATATTCTTAACTCACTGTGATGTGAGTTGTGTACGTGTGTGTGAACTTTGCCATTATATAAGGGCGCAATTTTACGAAATCACTTAAAGTGAAGTGTCCAACACAGATTATTTCGTTCTTGATAGAGCTCAGACGACAATGTCAACTGCCGGAGGGGAATACTTTGGAGACAGCGATGTACATACCTAAGACCCTCGTATATTTTTATTATCGCCATGTAGACGAATATTATGGGTGTTTTCTAGTTAGTAGAATTTTTCAAATTAAGATTTTTGTAACAATTGCTTCAATCGTCAATAGGGAAGATCGTTTTAAATTGGCACAAACATGGTATCCAGTGGTTAGTTTATTTAAGTCCGAAAAAGTTAAAAGTGTTGAGTGGCAGGATGTGGTCAGTGTAGTGTCTAGGAAGTTGGCAAACCAAATGCAAAAATGGACTAGAAGGAAAGTAGATAGACCAATATATTAGTGCCAAATGTCATGTATTGTGTCATCTTGTCAAAAGTTCTACCGTGCCACCGCAATTCAGCCCTGACCACGATCCTTACAACAAATATCGGCATTCAAAATACATAGGTAATATCGTGTATAAAAAATACGTATCGTATCATAGTAAAAGGTATACCATTACATTTCAATTACCGAATTAATAGGTTCATAAATAAAACTTGCAAAATTGGATCCAATAACAATCACATTTTTATACACTTAAAAGTTTACCATGTCATATTTTATAGACAAGTTAACGGATCTGTTGATTAAGGTAAATAATAGAACAATCATAAAGTTTTCAAAATGAAAAAAAATTCACTGAAATACACGCCTTATACTCGTAGTCTAGGATAAAAACTCTGTATGGATTTTGTATAACATTTGAAGTAACCTTATCCTGCTATATATAATTATGAAAATTGATTGATTAATTGGAAATTGTTGTGAATCAAGTCGTAAGAAGTTACTCACGGGCTACGTAACGACAGAGTTCATATGTTACCGTTAATTTGCGTAAATCAGATAGAATGCAGATAAACGAGGTATTCTGCAGATTATCTGGCTGAGTCAGTTAAAGTGGAAAAACTATAATTAAGTTCATACATTAACTAGTTAATCTGCAGACTGCAGACTTCCTAGCTAATCTGCAGACTAACGACCATGCATACGGTAAAGTCTATAAAATAGGTTCTTGTTTGAACGTCAATTGTTAAAAACGAGTAACATTGAACGGAAACATAAAAATTGAGTTGATTTTGGATATAAAACAATGAATACCTACTCATTTCCATTACTACTCAGTCAAATTCTTCAAGGTAGGTAGGTCGAATTGGTTACAGAACCGAATTAGCCTACCCCTACTCCACGTAGTCTTGTATGCCCTACCCCTAGAGTGTTTTTTAGAACCCGGAGGCGCGAAGGGAGGGCAGCCCCTGCCCGCTGTAACAAAACGAGCGAGCCGGAGCGGCTGAGGCTGGTCGCCGAAGGCGACCAGCAAGCCGAAGCTGCGCAGGCGAGCGTGGGTGTCTGTGCTTTGTTACGCAAGGGCGAAGGGGCTGCACCTTCCGCAGCGCCGGAGACGTCACGGTTCGAAGTTATGCCCTGTTTTCCGCGTTTTTACGATTCGACCAAATCTCGATCGATCGGCCAGATCGATCATTTCATGATGTGAGCAAATCTACGATGTGGCCATGACATCAACACAAATTGGTACTCAGGTAGCCAGTCTTCCGCAATTTAACGATGTACCATCCGTTACTGTGCAGACTAACTCGGTAAAGTGCAAATAAGACCTTTTTTTACACTTTAACGTATCATATCAGTGTATGTGCAGATTACCTAGTTAATGTGCACATTAGCTTATTATGCATTTTAACGGTAACACATAGACAAAATGATTGGACGTACAGGCTTACCAAAGTTTTAAATCCCCAGAAAATATTATTAAATATTTCCCGAGAATTTTTTCTCAAAGCGTGACGGGGATGAGTGTTATTTAATCGCTTTGATTAAATATCATAACTTTTGAAGTGGTAAAATGCCTCCTTAAAAGTTTACGGGCAGTTAAATAGGTAATTGAATTAAGAAAAGCTTCAGCCAATTTCAATGTAAGAAAAACTGGCAAACGATTGAGACTAAGAAGGACGTTTGTATCATAGAACAATTTATAAATCAATTTAATATGTAAACGTTTTTTTTTCTGTGCTGACTGAATGAAAGATAGACTGAACTGCCGAAAGTTCTGAACGCAAGAAACTGAAAGGAGATGTTTCAAATTCGGCCCACAATATGTACAGTACCTCGAAAAATCGAGAAAAATTCATGGAATTTGGGAAAAATAAAGATAAATTGCTTAAATGCTTACTTTTCTGGTACAAATTTTGTATTTATAATTCATTTTTATCAATTTTCAACATGGCGTCTTGCCAAGTTGTCATTGATCATAGATCGCGAACTGTCTACTGTCACTTTAAATGACAGAATTGCAGGTACATATGTCAAACTTCTATCAAATTAACCAACATGACGTGTGATGACAGCTTACCGCCATGACAGACTTTTGTTTTTGTGTTGCAATTTTAAGTGTACATTTTTGTGTTATACCACAAAACTAAAGCAATTTAAAGGAATTGGATGATTGAAAACTGTTTTAATTGTGTTTCTCCATTTTTGAGTATGGTGTACAAAGTGGTGGCCGGGGCTCCATACATTTTGAAACATCTCCTTTGACATGCATGTTCCTTGGGCAGTTTAGGGGAGCAGAGTCTGAGAGAGAGGGTTTTTGGTAATCCTCCCCCCACCCCCCCTCCCTCTCCAGTAAAGGGATAAAGAAATTCACTGAAATTATAATTCTACATGAGTGAAGCCGATGGGGACGCCTCTTTTGAAAATAATTTATATTTGGCCTTAGAATAATAACATCCATTCTAAGCTTTTGGCTGTGTTGCTGATTCATATGATATTGATCCCATTTCCGTTGACGTCCCTTTCTTGGGCGATAAAAATAGCCTACAGCGACTCGCTGCTCGCCGGAGGTCGGACACCTGCCTAAGACAGTTGCCTAGAGAATTGTCATAATATATGTACTAAACCGTAAGTATCTATTATATTTAACCCACTTCAAAAACCGAAGAAGGTTCTAAATTCGACTGTATTGTTACCTCATTACTTTTTACTAGGTGTTCCGATTATAATGATCTTTTTTATTTGAAACCTGATGCTTGTAGTTTTTGATGTGCCCGTAGTTTTTGAGTTATCGTAGTTTTTTCTGTAAAATTTGTAATTTGATGTACCTAATGTTCGCAATGATATAAGCTTAAAATCATAGAGACAAATTTGGTTGAGTTCCATTTACCAGTCGCACATAATATATTATGATACCGTGGCAATGTTGCAGTACGAAAGACATGAGTTGTAAATAAAACGTCACGTTGAGCTATCGAATGTAGGTAGTTTTCATGTTGATACGTTATGATTTAGATCGGTCTACAAGGGTCGTTTATCACCCGGCCGAAAGTTATGACGTAGATGGTCTGTGGGGACCAAGTTTGAAGGTAATCTATATAATATAAGCGGAGAGCAACACTGCTAATGTACTTACTATGGTCTGGCCGGGCCATCGGGCTAAGATAGGGTCCCTGAAGTCTGTCATTCGACTGGGCGATGTAACTTTGAACTGGCGTACAATTAATTGACAATTTTTTAATATCTTTTAATTGCCTTATTAACGAGTGATAACATTAAAATCAAACATTAAATCGAATAATTATGCCAACTTACAATACTTTTCGTATTAATCTTGGGCTAAAATTATTACAATTACTTAAATAACAAATATAAAAACAATACCTTTTAAAAGAAAACCACGTCAAACGGCGCTCGTTCAAGGTTATATCCATGTCATATCAACTTTTTGTTTTTGTAGTGATGTGACATAATAACAAGGCAATTGTAATCGAATATTTTTGTAATCTTAATACAATGTCGGTAAAATATAAAATAAAATGTTATAATTTTATAATATATTATATAAATAATGTACTAAGTATTCAATAAAGCTAATATTATTGTAATAAAGGTACACCCAAACATAACTTAGGAAAATTTGTGTTATAATATCACAGGTGAATCAAATGAAAATAAAATAAATAAATAAAACATTTTAATTTTTTTCTCTTGATTACATTCAGAAATTATGATTCAAGTCAATTAATTGATTCCTTAAAATTTTATTTACATAACGAATATTTATTGAATATATTGAAACATAATTCCTATAAAAATAACAACATATAAATTGAATAAATATTATGCATAATGAATGCATGTTGTTATTGTTATTTGTTACAACGCATAATGTTATTTATTGTACATCACTAGTCATGACGAATTGACATGTGTCAGGAACGCATAGTTAGCGCGGCCTCACTATATTTGTGTAATAAACGTATAACTGCGGTCAATTCTTACACGGTAGCTAATTTTGCTTGTTACATAACCGCTATTCGTGCTTATCAGTTTAGCCTAATGGTTAGCTGGTACAGAACGCTTCAGAAAAAAATATTTTTTCTATAATTTTTTCTCGATTGTTATATTATGTACCTACCAGAAAAAAAGTTGTAGCCAATAAAGGCTACATACATAAGTAGTAACTGCTCTCACATCGCCGGGAAAACTTAAGTCCTATTCTTATTTACACGCAAACAAATTTTTGGACAAGATTTTTTTAAATTGATACAGGTAGGTAATAAGTAGCTCTGTACCTATCTTTTTGGGTAATAGATGGTAATAGATGCATAACGTTGGTCCATTCATACAACACAAGTTGCACATTTTTAGGAAGTAGTTTGTAGTTAAGTAGTCGATATCCACTAAGATTTTTTTTTACAAATTCCACCGTTAACGGGGTAACAATGTGTTGAAAGTATTATATGAAACTTTTCTCCACACCTGTTTCTACGGTTTTGGTAAATCAACGTCTAATGAGGTTAGCTTACTACCACCACTACCGCCCATCGAACAACTATTTACTTTCGTTGAATGATTTATAATTATCGGAATACAGAATACAGACACGTGTTTATACTGTTTATAGATCAGTACAGTGGAGCGTTTTGATTAGGCAAGCAATCAACGCAGACCGCTGTGTCGATTTGTCTAACATCGGTTGCCAAACAATAACAATCAATATATTAGCAAACACGCTACATTCGGCTATGAGTATGACTATATATATGAAAATGCTAATCTATGTAGGTAGTTTCTATCCATATCGTGTTTGTGATCTATAAAATGAATAAAAAATACTCGTTGAGAGTTTGTTACCGCTTCTTAAAATACTACTCTATGTAGGGAGCTACTAAAATACTACTCTTTGTTGGAGCATATAAGTTTAATTTCGTTACTTATTTATATGAGAGTACGGTAGTGCTCTCGCCAAGTCGAGTCAAGCGTAGCGAAAGGGTAGATACTACGATAAGTAATACTTTTTTCTTCTTTTTGACTCTTATAACATGAGTTTGTATTGTAGTTGTAGCAGATAAACAAAATTCTCGGGATATGATTTCAATAGTTAACTTATTAAACCTAAGTGTCAAATCGTTATTACCTACAGATTTGCAGATTCAATATTCAAAAAGTACATTGAAAATTGAGACAGCAGTTTTACAATAGTTATTTTTATTTTATATATAACTATAAATATAAATGTTTTGTATGTCTTAGTAAATTTCGAATAGATTTCTTTTATATTATCTCGTAGAAGCACTGCTTTGTTAGGTATAATATACCTACGTCGTACACCATCTACTGCATAAGAAAGTTCCCAACTTCAAGTCATAAATACTCGTATGTATGTTCTAGTTAATACCTACTTAGTGCGTTCGTGTGATCGATAACTGACAAAACAAGAACTTTGTAAGGAGTATCACAGTTCAATCAACGAACTTTGTCATAATTACAGTCAGTCAACGTAGAAGTCTAGATACTAGAGACGAGCACGATAAACGACTTCCTAGAACTTTTAATGTAGTTTTAAGAAGAAAATTTAAAGTAAGCACAAGTAAAATTAAACTGTCACCTTCATTTTAGTTATTTCCAGACTGATGACTGCCAATCTCTCTTGGAAGTTGAATATTTATGCAAACATTCAACTTCCAAGAGAGAAACAGTTTAAACGAACTTTGAATCATTTTTAAGTTTCAGGTTTACCACAACTGACCACAAGACGACATTTTTTTATATTTTTAACAACGAGGATGGATTTTCAAAAAAATTTCTGCAGCTAAGCAAACCCTGAAAAATGTATCATTCATTAATTTTTATCGTTCTAAAGTCAGTAAGGAACCATACGATTCTTGGTTGTTTACAATTAAGATAAAGGAAAGTAAAGTAACCTCTTTTGATCGTTAAATGGTTGGTTTTTATATCTCACTGTGGAAAGTATTATAATTATGTGAAAAGCTTTTGCATTCCTGACGCTGACCACTTGACCATCCCAATAATAACTAACTTAAAACTACGAAACCCATTGCGTGTGGACCGACTCGCACTTGTCTAGCTCTGCTTGTGCAAATAATTCGGCACATGTCACTTCTCGAATTAATTTGTGAACTTAACAAACATACCTTATCAAGATTTTACGCCGGTCACGTTTGAATGACTCCCTTTTCCGGTGACACAATGGGTAATTTGGATAAATGAAGACCATGATTGAAGAACAAATCCTCACACCACGTATGTTTTATGTATGTCGTATATGGATAAAATACATTATGTTACATTACTTTTGTCAAATAAATGATGTGCTTAGAGAATTATAATAGACAAAATAATGTATTTGAACTACCGTTATCCCGCGGTAACAGCATCACAAGCCTGAATCACACAATTGAAGTTTTCTACATCGATCGCATATATATACGAAGACACAAGTTTGCGCGTTTTCCGCTAAGAAAACCCCATTCGTCAAAGCGCCTCAATTCCAGGGTACCGCGCTCACCGTTAGTGAAAGTGTTGGGATTCTGGGTGTTGACATTTCGAGCGACGTGCAGTATCGGTGTCATCTGGAAGCTAAGGCCAAACTGGCCTCCAAAAAGCTTGGCGTCCTGAACCGGGCGAAGCAGTACTTCACCGCGAGGGACCTTCTGATGCTTTATAAAGCTCAGGTCAGGCCTCACATGGAGTACTGTTCTCACCTTTGGGCAGGGGCGCCACAATACCAGCTTAGTCCATTTGACGCCGTGCAAAAGCGCGCAGTTCGAGTTGTCAACAACCCACGAGTCACTAACAGGCTAGAAAACCTAGGTTTCAGGAGAGACATGGGATCTCTCTGCGTATTCTACCGACTTTACAACGGTGAGTGCTCCGAGGAATTGTTCGATTTGGTGCCAACTTCACCCTTCCATCATCGCACCACTCGCCAAAGATTGAAGTATCATCCACATCGCTTGGATTCGTGGCGGACGAGAACGGTCCGTTTTTCACGATCGTTTCTACCACGAACTTGCAAGCTGTGGAATGAGCTTCCTTCTGAGGTATTCCCGGAGCGCTTTGACATGGGGTTCTTCAAGAAAGGTGTAAAAAGAGCTCTCCTTCAGGGCCGGCGTTCCACTGGTGACTCCCCTGGTGTTGCTCGTGTCCATAGGCGACGATGACCACTTACCATCAGGTGGCTCGTCTGCTTTTGCGTCAGCCCTTCAGGCTATAAAAAAAAAAAAAAATACAAGTTCCAGCTGTGAACGCACTTTATAAGTTTCCCTATGTCATTTAATAGTAGATCGTGACCGTAACCCCTGGATATGCTCACCACCAGGAAAGAACTCTACATATTTATAACAATTTTCTGAAACTTCGTGTTAAAAACGCCCAGGGAAATACCTTCTTAGAAGGAATTTAATTTGGCACTTTGCATCTACACGGCAGACGTTTTCGTTATAATCAGACCGCAGGGGATCTTCAAAACCAGGTACCCTGTTTAAACCTGCCAATTGGTTGGGGATTTAGAGATTAACTCTCAAATCCTTCATGGCCCAATCCAACTCACGTACTGGCTATGATAAAATCTAGGATCAACAGAACGGTTTAATAATACCTAAAATTTTACATAGGAGATTAAAAAACATAATTAAAGGATCTTCAAAGTCAAAAGGCTAATGGAAGTCAAAACGTTTCCTCTTATTTCATCCAATTTCACCTCGAGTACGAGTAGAACCTGAGAAATTAATAATTTATTTATAAAAGTACAATTTCCCGCAGTGTAGCGAGAGTGAGTTTACAAGTTCTCTATTGTGACAACCCTGGCGCATCTACTTCGCTACACCTTAAACAATAAACAATAGGGGCCATAAACATGTCGTGCGAACAATAGGAACAATAGAGCGCGGCCGTCTCGAAACTACGCGCACGACGCTTCGCCCTTACGGCAATAGTCATAAGGGCGAAAGTCGGTTGCAAGGAACATACTCGAACCTTATTCGAATCGGGTCCGGAATTAGCGGGAATATTCTGGATTGGCATGAATGATGCGTGAGTGGTATAAAAAGGGGCACTCGGTCAAGTGCGGGCATTCTAGTTTCGGAAGCGAAACCAGGAAGATACCAGCGATACCTACGAGCGATACCAGTGAGAAGTGAAGTGATTTCTACGAGCGATACAGTGTTCGACGAGTGTGTTTACGAGTACCTACGTGCAGAGTGTTTTGGTGTGTACTGCGTACATAGTGTAATTTGTGTATCTCCGAGTACAATAAAGTCTTTGTGGTACATTTTGGCATTTTCTCGAACCCAGTACTCCTGACGCGTAACACTATAAAATTATAGCAGCATACACGTGAAGTAATCAACCAAATTAATACCAATAAATACATAATTTTAAATGGATTTATGTCTAAACTAACAACCGCAAATCACACCAGTATCATCCAAATAGACGTATACGACTATGTGATGACGCAACTGCAGCTAAATTTCCAGAACATATTAAATAAATAAACTAATAAAATCATAAACTGACGATGAAATTATTAAGAGCAAATCTTTCACACCATTCATTTATGGCTTTATATTTAAATAAGAAACAAATCAATAGCGGGTAATATGGCTTGAACTTGAACCCATCAATGGTTCACTACTGAGCAAAGGTCTCTCCTCATAACTGGATTAAAATAAAATTAGCGCAACAATTCAAAATTGTGGTTACCTGTTTGCATATAAAAAGTTGTATTCTTGTTTCTGTCGTGTTTCGCCATCTATAATCCGCCATATAAATAAATAAAATCCATACTAATATTATAAATGCGAAAGTCTATCTGTCTGTCTGTCTGTAACGTTTTCACGGCTAAACCATAGGTCCGATTTGGATGAAATTTGGAATGAAAATAGTTACAGACCCAGAGTCACACATAGGCTACCTTTTTCCCAAAAATCAACCCCTAAAGGCTTGAAATAGGGGATGAAAGTTTGTATGAAAAATTTAAACCGTCTGACCGATTTCGATGAATTTTCCCAGGAAGATAGTTGATGACGTACCCCTTCCCCACTTCAGCGGTTCGCGACATAAACGAATTCCACCCGGGCGAAGCCGCTGGCAAAAGCTAGTAAATAAATAAATCTTAAGTAAATATTTGAGAACAAACAGAAGTCTATCAACACTCATTGCAGGAATAATTAAGATGATTATACCAACTTTACTTAACTACACGAATGAAACCACCTTCTGAGACAATTCGGAACTCGGGTCGACTATTCTGTGCACGTAAATTTCACGTTCTGGTATAACAGACTGTCATGCCATTCATGCATGACAAGATTCAGTTAAGTTTGTGTCCTATGTCGTTGAGTTTGACACGTAGCCTAGATCACCTGAATGCAAAGCCAAGAGTTCCGACTTCGGTTAAAAATTCAACTAAAACTTCTGACTTTTCAAATTGGTCGGGCCAATTCATAGATTAGTGCGTTCAATCAAACATAAATACGAAGAGAATTTGGTAATTTTAAACTCGTAAAGTAGCTGCCCGGAAGAACATTAGGTATTATAGGTAATGCTATAATTCGTATTGATAACAGTAATGGGACATCTGGCGGCTTTGCCGTCTAATCCTATTTACTGCTGAATGCATTCAGCCACTCCAATTATCATATACATACATTATCATTAACATCAAGGTACTCACATTATCCTCGCATCGTCGCATTTATACGAGTATAAAACACATCACTGATTTTCTTTAGTGGCATCAGATAAACATTGAGACAATTTTAGAGGCGAACATTCAGTCATCATTGGTTAAAGCAATACCTACATCTGTGAGCGAATTAATACAAAACTCTCACTATGTGATATGACTACGTACAACTAACAGGACTATCACTAAAAGCCCCTGTCACGTGAACATGTAAACTGTGTTTCCTTCGGTCTTATTGCGAAGTTTATAAACCAACAACGCTCGGCAGCCATTCATTTATAACATGCCACGACCTGAGACCTAGATCTTGACACCTTAAAGTCTTATTACGCAACCACAAAGGTCTAGGAGACTACATAACTTGTCAACTGTGTCAACACTAATCATAGACCCGTCTACGAATTATAAACGTGCACCGATGCTTATCAATGTAAGTGATGACGAGCGTTTTGGTTGAAACTAAGCTTTTCATTGAATTTGTTTAAAACATTTCCACACCACACTTCATAAATATTTAATGTTGGAGAACTAATTTTTGTTTGCAATCAATAAAGAGCTGTGTCGACCAGTGTAATCGTGTAGCTCTAGCTAGTGAGTTCTAGTTAAGGAAAACACGAGAGAAAGTCAGCATTGATCTCCGAATTGGATTTTTTATTATGGAATTAAGCATGCAGCACCTCACTTTCGCTGCCACCCATGATGACTGTGTCAGAACAATACTCAAATTAGGGACTGAGATAGTTAGGTTAGTCCAGTCAGTAGATAGTGTTATAATATTTACTGATTAGTTATGATCCAGTTAAAATTGTTAGTATGTGTCGCATCCAATTACCTACCTACTGAAGGTAAAATCACTAGGACTTACCCTTAACCTTAAACTTGCAACTACCATTAACACTCCGTACATATGAAAGCAATAAAACTATATTAAAAGCGGTGGTCACATAAACACAGCTGTGTCAAAAATACCGCGCGTACAGTCGTGGATATAATCGTATGTCAGGAGTTTGTCGTCAAAGGGAAAAGTGTAAAGCATCGTAATTTATAAGATGAAAGAGTAGTTTGAGCATTGTAGATCAGTGAGAGGATAAGTGGACAATAAATGTAGACTGGAAGACAAGAACAAAAAGGGTAAAAATTTATTTTTATCATTGAAACGAATATTGCAAAATGTGTTTAACCCTATAAGCTAAACGAAGTCCCATTTTTTATTGTTTACACGCCGATAATCGTGTGTTTAGTCACATAAACAAGTACCTACAGAAATCACCGCCTTACACAATATAAACGTATAAAAGTAGAAACACAACATTGGAAAGCTTTCAATAAAATCTTAAATATTCCCAACTGTCAACAAAGTAAGTCCTAATTTAAATCATAAAAGAGTATTTTAATAAAACTGATCTGGATAAAACAATATTGAGATAAAACGGAATGAGCAAAGTTTTTCCTATTTGTGCGCTTTGATAAAAACGGTTCGTTCACTGGATAACACCAACGCTCATGTTATTAGATGGACGGTTTGAAAATAGAAACGTAATTAGAATCAGGAGCGGCGCTTTTAATTTATGTCCAGACCGCAATTATGCTCTGACAGAATAAACAGTCATTTTAGCTGTTATAGTTACTAATTTAAATTGAATGAATTTAATTAAGTATGTTATTCGTTTAGATGATGTTTAGATGAAATTTTAATAATTTAGGTACCTTTTTATCGACGCAACTTTTGTCCCTATAATTGATAATGATTTTATAACAACACTGCGGGCAAGGAATATAATTATTACGGAGACAACAATGATTTGGTTGTATTCATATCGCCATATTTTTGTATGAGCTGAGCCCGCGACTTCATTCACGCATATGAGTTTTTCCCGCGTGAACCCTGATCCCGCGAAAGTTCCGCGATGAAAACTAGCCTATATACCGCTCCACCGCCTCCTTTACCTCCCAGTGCAATTTCCATAAGAATCCGTTCAGCCGTTCCGGCGATTACCAAGACACACAGACAGACAAACAAAAAATTTAAATCGTTTGGTTGTGTTTTAGTCTCATGTAAATACGTATATGCACAGGAAAAAACACTGTTACTTTGAAATCGCACAAAGACCCTTCAATATTATTTATATGTATGGATGTATAGGTAGATTAACAGAGAAAATATCTATAATAGAAGTATATGCGGGTGATTCGACCAATCTACATAACATGACGAAAGACAACCTTTTGTAAATATTCATCTGCTGAGCTCCAGTTCTTAAGAGGATACATCCGAAATATGATTTTAGATTAGATCTAAGATTTTTTTTAAAGCTTACTGTCTATATCTCCAATATTTAGATATAAATGTATCTTCACTAGGTATATAATGAAGAATCTCATAAGAGCAAAACCAGTAAAATGAGAAGTTTTCTCGATAGAAAAAAAATTTTAAAGTTAGGTCCAAATAGTTATGGTTTTCAAGTTTACTACAAAAGTTTTAATAATTATTTGATGAAAATATTTTCAAAACATAGTAAATAATCAACGCTAAGTTTTCATAAGAATGAAAAACTCAAAAACCGAAACAGTTTTCAAATAAAAAAAGATGTGGTGTCGTGGGACACCAGGTAGGAACGAAGTTCCTTCGGCTAATGTAGAATCGACACAATTTGCAAAAAAAATCGTGCTCAATTTTATGTACGTTTTTTGGATTTTTCTCTTAAATTTTGCTGATTAGTTTTTATTGAAGTACAGGAAAATATTTAGGAAATTCAGTATTTTAGGAAATAATAAATTACGTAAAATAAATTAAATTATCAAATAAAATAACAAAAACACAATAACAATAACAAAATAACGAAAAGAAAGAGGGAGAAAGAGAAAGGTATTATACACTACTCGCTTGTGTATACGACTGTCGGGCCTGCGCACGTCTCATTTAACGGTTTTATTCCATGCATTTTTTCTTACGGTTTTACTATCACATTTTTTTCAGTTCGGTCGCGCAGCAAAATCCCTATCTCCTCCAAGCCTGCCGTAAGGAACTTCGTTCCAAAAATTAAAATGCAATTGGCACTTACCTACGTCAATAATATTAAAGCTAAAATAAAACATTGCTATCTCACTACTTGCCTATAAATGAAATCATTCCATGTCTGTTTTTGAGCTCCGCTCATTCGGTTTTACGTATTACGGTTGTAGCCCCTTAAGCTAGACCAAAAATTTTTTGTGCATAAAATAGTTCTTAGTTATAAACAAAATGTTCCTTTGTGACTGTACATTTTTAAAAATAGAAAACCAACAATGTGTACAGAGAACCACCTGCCGGCAATAAAACTCAACAAGTTCCATCCGCAAACTTAGATTGACTTATTGCGCTCACTGTAAACATTAATTATTGCGTTAAAACGTTGTGGGCGACGGTATTGTAATTAGGATTTTAATTTATGGAAGCCAATGGCTCGCATTATTGGATTGTAGTTCCATTTTATCGACTTTTTAATCAATTTCAAAAGGAATATCTACAATAAATTGTAATTGATGAGGCATCTGATGCTTTAAATTCAAATAATGAAATTTAAAATATTCAATAATTTACAGCGTAGGTATTAAAGTGCTTTCCGAATCTAAAACTCATCCGTGTCATCCATGTGTGAAAGAATGAATTAAATTCCGATCGTTATAGGATTCTTTTCAGCCGATTTAAAATCGGAACCTCATTCACAAAAGTGCCTATTTATCTCACAGAATCATGAAATACCCATTCATATTTTGAATTATTAGACCACATTATTACGAACGCAATATAATTCAAAGGTCAGTTTTCTAGGTAAATATGAAAATATTAAAAACAATTCAACATAGCTAGACGGCCACAGAATCCGAATAAACTTGTATTTAACTTAAATTAACCTCGTCTTCACATTAAGAACTTTAAAAACTCGTTGCCGGCCAAGAAGTAATAAAGTGACGTATCCTAAATCCGACAATTCCGTTTGCCGTCGACCATCTCTAATGTAAATAAAGACCAAAATGTAATGCAGTTCAAAGCTCACATAAAATTTATTGTATTCTACTTGAGCAATTGCTGTAACATCCGATCACTATTCAGAGCGATTCGACTTCATAAAGCAATTTATGTTCTTAACAAGGAAACGGAAAACATATACGTCAGTCGTAAAGTTTATTGTCAGTACATTACAGTATTATCGCAGGGTACGAATGGGGGCTAGGCCAAAAAATTTATAAGTTTAAAAAGTAAGTTTCTTTATTGGTAAATATGTATATCAATAATGCATTGTTATAGTGGCTTAGAACATAATAAGAATGACCCCAGGTACCTAAGTGTCAAAGTTAAAGTGCAACAAAATACCTTCGTTCCAACAGAGTGTTCCACAGTTGTTGCGTTTCCTGAACGCTTTATAATTCTATTTTTAATTTTGTTGCGCTTGGCATAATGCGTATATAACCTTTGTTTGTTTTGTAATAAAACTTACTTGCACGATATCGATGGCGCGAAAAGAGCCTTTTGTAAAATATGTCTAAATTAATTGTTTTCTGCCAATATACCAATACTTAACTAATTGGAATTATTATTTATCAAAATATGTGGCACGTTATGTCATCGAAGACAACAGTACTCACGCATTGTATTCATTCACATTAAACATAATATTATCAATAATATCATTATGTGACTACGGTTACGTTAAATCTAATTTGGTCGTAAGTAGCATTATTTTGTGAGATTTGATATTTTGTCGTTTATGACAAAATATCAAAATGAGCAATATATTATCATGTTAAACACATCGTCAAAATTTACCCTAAGGGCTGGTCTGTCAGGAATCTTGCTAGGGGAAAGAACGAGACTAATGATTAGGTACTTATGCATTTTTAATGAAACTCTACGAAACTTTATGGTTTGATTCAGTATAATTGTTGTAATTTGTAGCTTTTACAACAACCGTTAACCCATAATACCTCTTCAAATTAATTAATCCTAGAATTCCGATTATTGCGATGAAAACATTTACGCTCTGGGAAATAATTACGCAGAGGTTTATTGATGATTAAATTTCGGTTAAATGACATTATTACGGTCCACAAACAGCTTTATAATCAACATACATCGCACTGTATCCATGCTGTTCACAACTGTGCACCGCTAAATTCCCCGTATCTACTAATATTTCCTATAGGCACCTTCCTTTAAATACTCTGGAACAGCATGTGGCTTCAACCCATTAATGGTCCACTACTGAACATTGGTCTCTCCTCATGTAAAGTATCTCATGTTCACAATACAAGTAATAAGGCTTTATCTGCTTAATTTATTTCCTCTTGTCGGCAAAAACATTTACAAGAAGTAAGTATACGATAGGTACATGTTAAAATCCTGTATTTATGTGAAATTTCTGATATGTTGTAAACTAAAAATCTTCGACGCCCACTCTTCGTACCATTACGTATACCATTCTTCGTCATACAGTTTAGTTGGTTCTCTATAATTATAAAACGGCTCAGTGCGAAATATACTTTCATACATTTTCTATGAACATATCCCCACGTATTAGTGTCAGAGACGACACAGAGGACTGAAGCTAAGATAAAAATAAGTTGCAAAAATAGGAAAATATGAATTACCTAAACATAGA
Organism: Hesperia comma; assembly: GCA_905404135.1. NCBI lineage: Eukaryota > Metazoa > Arthropoda > Insecta > Lepidoptera > Hesperiidae > Hesperia > Hesperia comma. The sequence continues at coordinate 1,717,034 of FR990026.1, forward strand.
ACTCTACAATTTACAAAACTTTACAAATAATCTGAAAATCATTATAGGTACATACTCGTAATGCGTTTATAAATACTTACAGATATTAAATACAGTTGTAAATATTTTGCAATATATCGATCAATATCAGTTTCATAATAGTTATGTATGATTAAGATGGTAGCCAAGTAGTATATCCATCGTAATAATAGTCATCGGGTGTCGATAATATTACGTAATACGGGGAAAGATATCGCAAATTTGTCTGTATATTTTGGCAAGTCTATCTATAAACCTATGATGAAATCTGAACCTACGAATAGACGAATTTTGACGACATTACACTTTAGTAGGTAGCGACCCTGCCAATGAAGCAACAGAGAATTGGATACTTACTGGAATATTACTAACAACTACAGAACTAACTATAACCATACTCACTAACGAACTGACCAACTAAAATTTTAAAAATAATCTCTATTACTAACTGGACTAACCATTCCAGTTCCGAAATTTAAATTCCCGGCCGTAGTAAGCATTCATTTCAGATATAAATGACGTTCCGAATGGCGCCATGGTCGACACGCCGGATCGCTGTGCCAATGGGTTCGATTCCCAGTGAGGCAGAAGTTTAAATTTCCGTTATTGGTCTGGGTATGTGTCCTTGTCTTGTATGTTGTCCAAGGAAGCTAGATTGTGGGTATCAATGATGTCTCTTTGCCTTGTCGATGACTCAGAGAATCCTAATGCGACATTGCGTGGGAGCGGTCATTAAATATTGGCATAAAACAATTTATAGATAACACCAGATTACGAGGCAAATTCATTTTATTTATGGGACATTTTCGTTAGCAGATGTGGTGCACCTATTATACCCACGCTTCATCGTAATTGACGATGACGTGGTCATATTTTTTCCCGAATATAAATTTTCCGGACGTTTTCAAACGATTACTACTAATCTTCTTAAACGTGACATAAAAAAATGAAGTACTTAAACGATCAAAACAACTGAATATTTTTTATAATTCCTATACGTTATATTCGTGGCTATTTATATGGAAGTGGTACAAAATGGTAATTGCTGGGAGTTTTACTTGCAAGCCAACCCGAAAGCAGGTATAAATATTAAAAAAACAAGTTGTACCAATTCTAAAGATTAGTATTAGTTATTAGGTTTGGCTTTTACTTAAATCGTCTAAACTAAATATGAACACATATATTTCGTAAACCACATGAAACTTGAATAACTTACCTTTGAACAAATTTCCCTGGAGGTAAGTAGGCACTTGAGAAAGCGATATGTAAAATTCATTTTGGAAGGCCTTGGTATACTACATAGTACGTACATAAGTACCTACAATTTGAATGTTATCTTAGTACTTAACACTATTGTTTGTTGTTTTACTGAAATGTCCTAAATAAACAGGAGTGCATAAGACGAGGGAGTTACTGACATGAAATAAAAGTCACATTTTCGTGAGAAAGTTTTCCTGTTGATTAAATCTAAACCGAGTTTAGATGATGCACATAATTCGCAGACATTTAGGTAATGTGTAGCAAAATACGAAAATCGCCGCAAAACAAAATAAACACCCTGTTATTACATCACATACCCAAACGTCTCTGTGAAGTTGTTTGATAACTATTGCAGCCACTTCAAGACGTCATAATTCAATCACAGTGGATCATTAAACAATGGATGCTGATTGAATAATGATAGGCCGATAGAGTCCAGTGGTCTTTGATTGCCAGTGTCACCGGCGCAGGAAGACCTCGCTCTTCCTCGCTCGCTCTACTTTTGGAGATTTACGAGTAAGTATTTCAATCAACGATCTAGTTCAAGAGATAGATCTCTAGATATAGGCTCTACGAATGAACACTGAAAAAAGTGAAACAATTTTCGTCTTTTAGTCACTTGTGTCCGCTTTTGTTCCTGCAAATCTCAAAAATAGCGTAGACTTTCACTTGATCTTTATGATTTGTGATTTAACTAGTATTAATTTTAATCGGTGCACAAATCGGCTATAAAAGATTGCCATTAAATTGCGGCAATCGCAAACGTTTTAGCAATTATCAACTATTACAGGAAACTTTTAAAATGTTCATAGTTGCCTCAACTTAAGTTGCCTCATGTGCAAAGCGCCTTAATCTATAAAAAAGATATACCTATTATTATGTGTATAAATTAATTTAAGACTCAAAATATGAATAATTATTGGACGTTCGGATTTTAATTTAAATGAAAGCCGGACGGTTATGGATTTACTCGATTCTGGAGCTTTTCTTTAAATGTCTCCAAAGGTCCTCGATTGCCGTATAATCTATTCATAAATGGACTTTTCCGCTAAATTAAAAAGAACTGTTCATTAAATACCTACCTTATTTTGGTAGTCTCATTACCAATTTTAATACGTATCTATCTACTATGTAAGATCATTTTATTCATTATGATATTAAAAATCACTTAAAAACAATAGCAGCCATTACCATTGAGCCTACCTACTTACAAAGATGCGATTGTAAGTTCACTTAAAGACCATTTGATTTATAAATCTACCGAACGATTCATGGCTAAAATTGTGTAATGTTACCAAACATTTATTTTTATATTTTCTTAAAATATAACGTGGATTCATTATAGTGACAAATCCTCCACGAGAAATTGTTGTGATAAAGAATGCCGCATCAAATTTATTTGTGTAGTTTAAAAAACGTAAGGGTGCACACGCGAAAACGAACTTTGTATTACATTAAGTACAGTACCCGGCAAGAAATAATGCACATCGGTATTCAGGAAGAGATAATCGGTTAGTTACGGCTTTGTAAGCGTTGTCTCTCTTGCACATTGCACTGAAAATGCAATATCTATAAAGAGCTGCTAAAGCACCCTATCAAGTATTTTTATAATAATAATTATTGATGTTCCATTGAAGGTTTTGACAACTCTTTATATAATTATATTTATGAGTGAACGCGACCGTCTTCCACCGAATTCGAAAGAAAAGTGACAAGTCAATTGTAAGGACTGTGTAGTAAGGACAACGCTCTACAAAGCCGAAACTAACCGATTATCTCTTTCTGAATATCGATGTGCATTATTTCTTGTCGGGTACTATAATAACAGTTAAAATGTGGGTTGTTTAACATAAATTCATTAGCAATAAGTCATTCAAATATTAATTCGTGAAGAATTCGTATTTCTTGGCAAAATTTTAGCCGTCACCTGCATACACACACTTTCATCGATTCATTTGACTGACACTTTATTAAGGGAAGGAATTATAATGTAGTGTTTAAAGCTATATTGGTTCGTTAACCTATGAAAATATAACTTATGACGAAAGGGGAATTTCCGTTTCCTTAGCGACATTTTGTGCTATTATTGTCAGAGATATCCTTACTAATATTATAAATGTGAAAGTGTGTTTGTTTGTTTGTTTGTTTGTTTGTTTGTTTGTTTGTTTGTTTGTTTGTGACGCTTTCACGTCGCAACAAAGCTATTATATGGTAAGGTTTATGTGTGTGGGGATAGTTAGGAGGGTGGAGAGTGACGTAGGCTACTTTTTACCGCGGAAAAACATCCCATTCCCATGGGAAGATCGATGTTTTGTTAGTTGCTAGATATTTATTTTCGGAGTTGCCAATAGATGGCGTTAACAAAATTCATTTGCAAGTTCTGAATTACGCTATCAAATACTACATGTAATTTACTTAAGTCATAGGCAAATGTAATAGGCTACTTTAGCTCTGCCTCGAGAACTCCCCGCGCCGGCTGTGTTCAGTGTACCGCCCGCCCGCTGGCACTATCCTGTTGACTGATGTCCGCAAGTTGCTGGACTCGCCGACACCGGTGGTGGGCGCGGGCGACTGGAACTGCAAGCATCCGGGGTGGAATAGCCTAGCTGCCAACAGAAGTGGAAGGCTACTTTTTGATGCCGCTGAACAGCACGGCTACACTGTCGAGTGTGTTGCACACCGTTACCGCGGCTCTGAATAAGAGAGAACGCGTGTGTGCAGTATTCTTCGACATGGAAAAGGCGTTCGACCGTGTTTGGCACGACGGCTTTCTCTACAAGATCTCGCAGCCGTCGGCGCCCCGGAGTGCCGTTAAGATGATCTCCAGTTTCCTCGAAAATAGAAGCTTCAAAGTAGTGGTTGAAGACGCCGAATCCACCGAGCGTCCGATCGCAGCCGGCGTCCCGCAAGGGAGTTGCCTGTCCCCGGTCTGCTACGCCTGCTACACCGACGACATCCCGGCGGCAGGGGGGGCGTCGCTTGCCCTGTATGCCGATGACGTGGCGTACATCACCACGTCGCTGAATAGAACCCACGCCATTGTCAAGATGCAGCGTGCGCTTGATGCCCTCCCCGAATGGCTCGCCGCGTGGAGACTGTCGGTGAATGTCGGGAAGACGCCGGCCTTGAACATAGGAGGATACCTCAACAGGCGGGACCCTACTCTGGAGCTTCACGGACAAGATATCCAATGGGCCCCACAGCCCAAATACTTGGGCAAAATCGACGGAAGACTCTCGATGAAGCCACAGGTTACGAAAGCTGTCGCGAATTCCAGAAGTGCGATGGCAGAAACCAGTGCTCTCCTCGAGCCTCCCTCTCGGACTGAAGCTCGGGGTCTACAAGACCTACATCAGATCCCGCCTCACGTACGCGGCACCGGCGTGGTACGCGCTCGCCAGCGAACCGCAGCGCAAGAGGATGCGCGCGGTTCAGGCGATTGCGCTCCGCCGGCTGACTGGTGCGCCGAGGTACGTCAGGAACGCCGTCATCCAGAGGGACCTTCGAGTCGAGAGCCTGGACGACTTCATCGAGCGATTGGCACGCAACATGTTCGGGCGTGTCGACGCGTCGCGGTTCCCGCTTCTGCAGGACCTGGCGCCGCTCCACACCCGTCCACCGGACCGCTGGGCCTTCCCGCGCGACTTGCTGGTTACGCGGGACGGGCTTAGCACTGACTGATACTGGGGCTTCGTAAGTCGTCGCCCGACGCTGATCGGCTCCTGCTGGGCTTCCCACCAGCGGGATTCACCCGGTAGGGGCTCGATCGCCTGGGCGGCGCGAAGTTGAACCCCATCCCGTTTAAGACTCTAAAAAAGGCCACCACTCACCGGACTTGACCTATTGGTTAACCACAGATGGACAACCAAGGGCCTTAGGGCCCAACCCAAGGACTGGCCCGTTTTAACGGGCCGCGAGAGACACCCCCAAAGGGGAACTAACTGTCTGTCCCGAGGGCTCCACACACCTCAGACAGGGTGGAGTGAAGAGAGCGAGTAGTACCTACGCGGCTGTTACCTACGGGTCCCGAAGCGAAGCGCGGGCGGTTCTCTAGTATATGATATTCGTGCCAAAAACATTAACGGAACTATTTATTACTCCACAGACATGGAGGAGGCAACTAATTCATGACACAATTTGGGTGGGCTCATCTGTAACCCAGTTTCATCATTAACTCAACCCTTCGGGACTACATTCACCGGATGATTCACCAGATCCGGTTACAATCTTTTTGGCGATCACATCAGTCCTGAAGATTAGCAACGCATCTGTGACCGAATTAGAACAAGACTCTTACGAACAATTACTAGCTAGACTATTACTAACAGTAACAGGACAGTAACAGGTATTAGTAACAGGACTATCTATAACACACGCCAAGATGCTCAAAGGGCAGGATTTTTTTTGAAGTACTTATCATTAATTTCCGCCAAATTACACTTTTTTCTAAATTGTATCTTACGAGTTAGTCAAATCTTTAACAAACGGCATATTACTGTTGAGTTCAACATATTATATCCAAAAATGTTTTCACCTTTATAATATGAGTAAGATAAGATAGGATCCAGCTAAAGCTTTAGTACGAGCGCTGAAGCCCCATAAAGATTTCAAAGTAGAGTCGAAAACAATTGATTTTGGAAGGCAAAGAACCTGAAACCCTAGAAAGCTATAGACAGGGTCGGAAACAAGCGATAATACGAAACGGTAATAATTGTTCTCATAACTTTTGTATTCGGGTGAAATCGAGTGAAGTTTGGAACTTTGTTTTGAACCGGGAGTTGGTTAGTTGATAAGAACTATATAAATACTCCTTCTCTGCAGCCAATACTCGGCCATTCCTCTTCTTGTCAATGGATTATTCCGCATTGCCTTATGGATGTTTTATTTTTATTAAACACATGTAACATTAATTTACAAAACAAATTGCTTTCTACACTTCTTCACACTGTGATAAACACACTTCTACGTGCATGATTTTTTTTCTCTACATACTTACTAATAATAATTTATTTTAAAATGTCATCAGTATTTCTCACAGAATTTTAACTTTTCATTAGTTTCACCTGATCTAAATAATTATAATAATGTTTTTATCCATAACCTCCAAAAATCATTTGCCACGTGAACATAAAGCCCAACATTAAACGAAAATGAAAACATTATTCTGCAACATTAAGATTAAAAATAAATAGAAATAGAAGTAATTGTTATTTAGTATATATGACGGCCTGAGTTACTTCGCAACAGTCGTTCAAAACCATCAATACTATAAATTAATAAAACAGGAACAAGTAGCAACAAGTAATTCTGGCGGGATTCCAAATATTCTCTCGCTGAACTTGGCGCTCCAGCGCGTGTCGTAATATGTGACAGAATGTATCAATAGTGAGATTATTGAGACTACACATCCGAAGTTTTAGTCGGATCCCTTAAAATGTTACCGTAATCCGCTTCGACTTTTAACATCAAAGAGTAGATTGTGAAGTATTAATGTTTAGTGTACCTACTTGCTATTGAACCGGTTGGCGGCTACTATGAACATTTTAAAATGGGAAATGAATAGTAATTTGGCTCGTAATAAATCCAAGTCAATCTGTTCAATGACGGGAATGACGGGACATTCAGGGTGCGGTTCCACTGAGGCGGAGCGGAGCGGAGCTGTGCGCGATTCACCAATCACATGGCTTGAAATCCACATCTCATTGTGCCTCGCGTGATTTTCAAGGCATGTGATTGGTGAATCGCGCACAGCTCCGCTCCGCTCCGCCTCAGTGGAACCGCACCCTCAGGTTTGTTCACACACGTAGTCCGGACCGGATAGGAAGGTGTGGAGCCGGTTTCACTTTTTTAGAGGCGACCATCTCAGTCCTCAGGGGTAGCAACGCATCTGTGACCGAATTAGACCGAGACTCATTGAGTCTAGTTCTGGGTCGGTCACAGTTGTTATGGGCGGCAGCGGAAGGTGGTGCTGCATGCTCCTTTGCTATCTTAATTCCATAAAAAAACGTAGTGCAGTTAAGTAAAGGTACGGGTGTCGTCACTACCCATCTAAAATATTCGTGAATTTTTTCACGTTTCGCCTACTTATGTATAAGTTTTTAACTACAATGTTTGGTTAATAAAGTCGGTCGTGGGCTATTTACTTTATTTATGGACTGTTACCTGTTACTAGCTGTTACCGGTAAATGGCGAATCGAAACTAATTTATTTTCGAGCAGATAACAACAGCAGATATTACCACCTCATGCAATCGTATTCGCTGTAACCCACAGCGTGGCCCGCTGTGTATCTTTGTTTGACATTCAAACAAAATTTCACCTCCAATTTTACCCCTTAGGAGTGGAATATCACAAAACAAATTCGTTTCTAGCGGACATTTACTAACTATTAACTACCTTCCTGCCAAATTCTATAATTATTCGTCAAGCCGTTTCCGACACTTCGTGATGAGTGAGTGACCTTTCGCTTTTATAGCACATAGTTTATTTTTTACTTCAAAAGTGTTCATCGACAAGGCAACAGGTATTTGATTCGTTAAATATCGGCTGGCGGGCGGCCAAGTGTCCCCGCGTTGAACTTGGCGTATTCTCGTACCGTGCGCCCAACGTCCCATGTCTCCGCGGCTTTACGATGTTTTGGCGGGAACTCAATCGACTGTACTAATTAATGCAATTGTGGCTTTTGTTTAGGAAATGGTCTTTACGATTGTGACGTTTACAAATCCATTTTATTACCAAACACTCCCATTCAATAATAGGAGGTACTTACACTACCTACTATAGTTTTATAGTATTGGTAGGTATGTATGCATGAATATTAGCGGGTGCCTAGTAACTAAAACTACATAAATTATAGGTACGTATTAAAAGGAATAAAAATAAAGGAGTTTCAATAATTACTTACGCCTTTGATGTATAAGTGTACCTACTGTACACTATCAGCTTTAAACAATAAACTGCCATATAAATCTCAAGTGTAATAATTGGCTTACAATTTCGGGCATTATTTTTCCATAGGTTGTAGATGACAAACTGATAGAATTAGCAAAATTACGCTGAAATAACGGAACTCAAATGCTGATCAAAATACCTATATCCAGTGTTATTTAAAAGCCACAAAATTTGAAACAATAAACGAAAGAAATTAATTTAAAATAAACGCAATTTAAATAGGTAGGTACTTAGTTACATCACAAGAGTTGCACCGCAGGCAACTTCGATGGCTACAAACTATATTTCAATTGCTCTGCTATCATCTAACAGTTTGCTAGAAAAAAGAAAAACACAATGAATAATAACTAAGGAGTAGGTAAGATAAGAGGGCACAAAGTAGGTCGATAAAAAATTCGTCGATGAATAACAGCGATGAATCAGAGTTAAAAGCTTTAGACTTAGACTTAGAGCTTTGTAAAGCTATACGATCTACGGTGTACGATGTCTAAGATCTACGATATCAATGATGAACATTTTACTTCAAATGCGAATATATTGTTGACAGACTTGTAATGCAAACCGCTAGATTGGATCAATTTTGGCAACAAGCCTACTCGTGTCATCCATTTTGATGTAAACTTCACAAGCTTTTCATGATTTTGAATGTAGGTACCTCATGAAAAAATGAAATATTCTTTAATTTCCGGAAAAGTGTGGATTTCTTGTTATGATAAATTCACAACATTTAATTTGTCTGTCTGTTCTCAAAAATTTAAACAGTTCTACTGAGACATTTAGTTTTGTAACACGAACGACAGGGCGACATGTTTAAGTAAATGCTAATAAGAAATCAATGATGTTTTAAATATCTAGATTGAGCGTCGCCCTACAATGAAAACAAAAAAAACAAGGCAACATTATCAAGCATGTGGGCGTGTAGGCGATGTTTTTCGCGTTCATTTATTGTCTTTGTGTGCGTAATCTGTGCGTAATGATATAAAAGTTGTGGCCAACAGTTGGCCACAACTTTTTGACACGTTTTCGCGGATTCGATGTTCCATTTAGATATTTAATACATCTTTGTACGAAATGTATGAAAAAAATAAACTATTAGGTATAGTCCTACAAGGATCTTTTGGCGTGTGGGTGACAGAGACAGCGCCTTACAGGTAAGGCAAACTGTAAGGCGCTGTCTCTGTCACCCACGCGCCAAAAGATGCTTGTAGGACTATATGTGATCATTGACCAAAATGACACTATTTCTGACACTGATCATACTATTTCAGAAATAACTGAAGCAAGGCGAGGAATAAATGTAATAAAATAATAATGTAGAGATGTTCTGCGTTGCAGTTCTGGTGGGCTGAACCAAAATCAATAAGCATTGTTAAAGAAATTGTTTACATTAAAATCAATGTTTGATACCTACTTACATTTTCTTTTAAGTTTAACAAACTTACCTACATATCATCCAATAATATATGTATGTCTACAGTAAACGTGAGTTACTTCACAATTCTTGTTCAAACGAGCTACGTAGCGAGGCATTCAGCGTGCATAAATTATGGACTAAAATTACCATTCCACAGAAAAACAGTGTGCTGAAAATTTTATTTCTATAGTGTGTCCATTTTGTTCTGTAAGGTACCTAGCGATGGGTTCTCTAAATAGTTTTTTGTTTCTATTTAAGGATTATTTAAACGGTGGTTCAATCTCCGAATAACAAAATGAGCACATTTCCTATTAGACCCTATCACTAGCCTCTATCCAATACAATCCGACAGTTAATCTATATATTACAAGACTATTATCTCCAGAGTTGATCTACAAATTTTCATCTACCATAACAACAAAATGAAACTAAAAATAAATATACGAGAAAAATATTTTTTTAGCACATCGAGTGCGAAAAACACAATACATATACTAGGCCAATTCTCTACTTTTAACTTTTAACAAATACTGCGTATAGCAATATCAAAAGGAGAGGAAAGTGACATTGTATTGAGAACCGAGCGACCCATGGCGCTTTGACGCTGAAAAGAGCGTTTAATTAAATGGATAATTTAATAACTTACAAACGCTGTGTCATTTTAAAGCAAAATATTTAAGTCTATTAAATTTCGCTTTAAAATGACACAGCCTACCTTTGTTAACATTTTTTACATGCTTCATTGAGTTGACATTTAAGTAAGTGCGATAAATGAATGAACTGAGCTAAGTGGTTATGTAAACCCGCGAAAGCAATAATTAATATCTAAGTGCACACTCACACCAAAAATAGTTGTGCCTGATCGTAATTATTAGCCTGGCTGACTTCACAGGTCTTTGAGAACTGTCAGGTTTAGCAGGGAGAAAATAAGTAGCCGTGCTAACTCTAAAAGTTCATCAGTGTCGTAGAGCCTAGGCGGTTAGTCTCAAGTGATAGGTACTAATTGGAGAGTGACACCCAACCGACGAAAAAGATATCAGCTTCGTAGATATAGCAACAGGAGTGGGAAGATGCAAGTGGTCTTGCAGTGGTCCTGTGCCGTGACACCACCCTGGATACCCATGATAGCTTCGCCATTGCAGTCGAAACAGTTACAAAGGACCTGAATTAAATAGTGAGCCGTTATCGGTACGTTGAAGGCAAGTTGATAAATTGATCTATTTCCCATTGTTTCATGATACCGAAATTCGACAGTAATAACTCACCTACATTAATAACAATCTGCCTAATGTATCAATCAGTCAGTTACAAAGCCATTTTGCGCCTTTAATGCTAATTATTGCTTTCGTTTAGCTAATAGCGTCCATTATCTACGCCGTCATAATAAATAATGGGCTTAGGAAGTAGGTACTTATACGGGTTATCGATGGACAATGGATATAGGTACCTAATCCATGAATCGTATGACTCATAAGCAAGCCGCATCTCAGACCCGTATTCTCTTGGTTAGAGCTGTCATTTGAGGGAAACGTCACGAACGTCACGCTTTGCATCATCTTTCATTATGTGTGCCGCGAAGTTCTGGATTTTTTTTTTGCCGGCGACGGTATTAACGTCCGATTACAATGTGACTGTCTTCAAGAAAAGAGTGAACATGCTTCTAAGAGTGTACATGCTTTTTACCCACGACGACATCTCTGCTTTCCGTCAAGCGATTTTATCAAGCGTCAAGCGAGTTGTAGTCAAGAATTAATTTAGGTATACAGTTACAATGTAAAAAAAAGTCTGGAAATTTAGTACCGTGACCCGTGTACTTTGTTTTGTAAGTATATCTCGGATTCTGAACATCAACTTGTTTTTATCTTTAGTAACTTCATTACATTCATAAATTACTTATTTCCATCTCGATCAATCAGTCTTAGGTAGCCATAGTCTCTTGGTACTCAGCTCTACCTTATAGCCTACATTGTAAGAGTACGAGTGGATAAACTACCCTTGTGATATTAAGCTTAGGTATATCATCGCGACCAAATTTTTTTTAAATGCAAACTGATATTGAGTGAACATTTCGGAGGTACAATTCAAAATCGCGAGTACCAGTTTGCATTTGCAACCCTTGGATTTTTTCTCGTAATACCATTTGGATTCTGCGATTTCTTGCTCGAATCTTCAAGACCTTGATCTGTCAGACTTCCACAACCCTTCCACTGCCACAATTCTGATGTGTGCATGTCAACAACACCAATAAAAGCATACTTATATATTTTCCCTGAACTTGTAAAAGAACTGAAATATTTATGCCAACATTTCCAATTGATGTTCCTATGAGTTTATTTACAATCACATACTTCAAAGATCTCTTACGCTCGAACACTCTTACTAGGTATTTTTGACGCGCAAATTAGTGAAGTTTAGTTTACTTTAGGTCGTCAATGTTTACAGTCTGTACGATTTAGCTCTATAAAATACATTCTGTTTTAGAAGGTCATTAGCATCAATACAGCGTGGGCAAAGATTTGAATTCTCCGGTCAGAATTAGAGAGGTACAACGGTCCCTATGTCTACGAACATGGTCATAAAAAGGAAATTGGCAGATTCATACACCTCTCAAATAATGGGACGATATAAAAGTATCAAACCAATATGTACCTACATAAATTAGGTAAATTGTCTAATCTGAGTTGTTACATAGACGCGCTTTCTCTTGGCAAGAAAACGTCTTTATTTTACAACTTGTATTCTTCGACTAGTGAAACTTGACCGAAGCTTGTATCGGACTGTAACGCGTCCATAATCTACCCCATATCTACCCTCACCGACGTTATACACAAATCTATGCTGTTAAATTACACATAAATGTTCTAGATGAGACGACGTATTTAGTACCTTCCTCCTCCTTCTCTCAAGACAATAAAAATTAAAAGTAATTAGTTCAGAAGCTAAACGTAGGCATACACGCATGTTGTAGCACATATTAAAAAGGTACCGTCCTACTTTCGCATATTCTTACACGTCTTACTTATTAAGTATTTACTCGCCAATCTACGCGTTTACGCCATATTCTGAGTATATTTCTTTACATTACCCAGTAGCACAGGTTTTCACCTTTTAAATAATGCAGTATCTCATCATTGTGAAGGTTTATAGTGTACCCTATATCTTAGCGCAAATCGATGCTGTGAAGAATGAGTATTTTTACGTAGTTACTTTGTCTTATTGTGGCTAAATGGTCAATACAGAAACAAAATAGGAGCGCTTGTTTGGTACATAAATTGATGCCATATAGGCACTTATGTAAACGTAAGCTCTCATAGACTGCCCGCATCCTCCCGTGGGTGTAATAAGAGGTCGGGCCGCGCCACTTATCACAGTGATGAGTTGACGAGCCTGATTTATTATAGAGACCTCGGTCGATACATTCGTTGCTGGAAATCAAGGTGATGTAGGTACCTTGAACTTGAAGATGATAGTACTTACTAAATTACCTAAGTATATGTTTTCATGTGCCTAATGGCGTGGGGCCGTAAGTATGACATCGGGTCTTTCAAAAAGCGGGTTCATCGGTCTTCCTTTTCCGTCAAGGCATTGGTGACGCCCCTATGTCCATGGGCGATGGAGATCACTTATCATCAGGTGACCCGTCTGTTCATTTAGTTTCTTAGGCTATAAAAAATTGTTTACCAAGAAAGCATTCTTTAATGTTCATCGTTTCTTTTCCTCTTTAATACCTATGATGGGTAATGGTGGTAAACGCACAAAATTTACGTACCTACACAAGTACATTTGTAAACACCATGAAATTAACTATATTATGGCTTTTAGTTTTGAAGAGTTTCGTGGGCAACCTGTATTTTCTGTTTCAAGCAATGAAATACTAAAGCTTACTAGTTTGTCTTCATCCTATCCGTTACAGTGGCAGTCATTATGAATGTCTGAGTACTTAGAGACGCCATGCAACTTGGACACATTGATTGCTCTGAATATTTCATCGGCACAGAACCTAAGCGAAAATCAACCTTATTCTGTTACACGAACAGCTGAAATGAATATAATTTCTGTATTATTCAGGATTGTAAGTTCTGTAGGGTAGTAGGTACTTTCATGGCAAATGGTGTGAACATAAAATACAGAACGTGCAACCACAGCAACTGCATAATATAAAGCAACGCATTAATGTTTAAGCAAGCATGAGATTCATCGACTATTGTCTAAAAATAACTTCCTTATTTGTGTAAAGCAACATAAGTAAGTAGAATAGAAAAAATAATTTCCTTGCTTTTTTATTTCGTTCAGTTAGTGCAGTATTTAGCTGGAAGTCGAAATTTCAAGAATGGGTTCCGCATTAGCTAAAATTACCTAAATTTGTTTGTTGAGCTTTGAATATTTAACAAACTAGGCACTCAAACTTATTGAGTAATCGCCCGTTTAGGCTGTTGTGTTTCATTTGCATAAAACTAGCTGCACTAAGTAGGTAAATTAATTTTCTGATAGATTTACTAATTATCCATTTAGCCAGGAATCACTATCCTTTGAATTTCAATAACGTAAGCGCGCACTGTGGCGGCAATGAAGACATCAGAAGGTTCAAAATAATCGATTGTAATTAAAGTCGATAAATTACATCAAAATCACGGACTTTTTTTTGCTAATCGGTCCAGAAAAAAAGAAAAGTGCGTTTACCCATTTAAACAGGAGTCGGCGCGCGCTGTCATAAGCCGGGTCCAGACATGTATCATTTGCCCGATCCGATCAACGTATCCGATCAACGTATCCGATCACCGTATCCGTATCTGCGTATTGTAACAAGCCCCGTATCAAGTTGTGGACGCCTCCGATTTGCTCCGTATCCGTATCTTCACAATAGTCATGATCGCGTATCACATTGCCCAGTTCAGTTTCTGCTCTCGATCAAACATGTCGTCGCAGTTGGTTCAAGTGTACGAGAATTTAGCAATTTCATGTGCCTGTTATATTGTCATTCACAATATTCTAACCTCAAAACCAAAACAGAGACGATGGTGGCAAACGGAATTATTTAGAAACAGAAACAGACTTGGAGGAAGAGCTTTGATGCGAGACCTGATTTCAACACATAAGTGGTGACGCGTCCAGACTGACCCACGTCCGTGTGTCCGTGTGTCCGCGACGACATGTGTGATCGAGAACAGAAACTGAACTGGGCAATTTGATACGCGATCATGACTATTGTGAAGATACGGATACGGAGCAAATCGGAGGCGTCCACAACTTGATACGGGGCTTGTTACAATACGCAGATACGGATACGGTGATCGGATACGTTGATCGGATCGGGCAAATGATACATGTCTGGACCCGGCTTTATACTACGCTCCTAAGAAAATAATTAATAAAAGGTGTCCAAAGTACTTATTTGCAGTGTAAAAGTTGTTAATTTTTTGGAAGTGCCCATATATAAACTGTATTTATCAAAATCTGCGACTTTCGGTGCTTATTTCGGTGGTAACAAAAGTTTAAAGTGGGTAGCATAACATTTAAACAGACAATCACCCTAAGCGGAATTAGACTAATCTACTACTTGCTTCATTGGATTTTTGGATTTGGAAAAGCGCGGAAAAATCAAACGGTCGACTAAAAAGGTACCAGCCTAGTACTAAAGGTACCTTCTTAATTAAAACCAAACAAAAAAAAGTACCTATAGTGGAGACTACCGACATTTTATGAAAATGTATCGCTTCACGTTAAGGCGGTTAAGGGCTAATTTCCGGGATACAAAATATCATATTTTCTTTCCCAACTATAACAGTATCTATACCAAATTTCATTAAAGTCGATTCCGTAGTTTAGGTGTGAATGCCAGAGGTGAGGTGAATGCCCCACAGACAGACTGATTAACAGGATTAACTAACCTAGGTTCGCATTTATAGTTTTGCTTAGTAGAGATAGGGAAGTAGGGATATTATCACTTGCTTCGGTGATGAAACGTCGAGGAATCCTGCATACCTATTGTCCTTTATTTATGCCTCTGTTTGTAAAACTGGTGATGAGTGAGTGATAATTTGATTTTTCTTTATACAAACACATTTTTCTTTTTCACACTTGGTCGACACTACCTTGTGTCTAAAGTACTTATGTATTATTCTCGGGAAACAATTTATTGATACAAACGGTGTGATGCAAGGAGTCGTTGAAATTCTATTTCAAGCCAAAACATGGATGCTTTAGGCATCACTATTTCACAATATAGCACCATAAAATAAAATGCATTTTTACCTCACCTGCTATCTCTTTTTCCTCGCGATTTTCTTTTTCCTCCGGATTTTCGACTTCAGCCATTATCACTTTAACTAAAACTTCACTAAACCACAAATATTATTTGACTTAATTGTTTAAGTAGTTATCTATACCTATCAACCACTGGTAAATTAACTATCTACCCGTAAATTTACCTTGTCGTGCATTACTTCCTAAACAAATAGATGGAAATTTATTATTTAAAATACAACACACACTAAACACATTGTAATATTCTGCATTTCACTGATCGTCGTAATCACTGCACAAGAAAGGAAATAAAACTTTAAATATTTTTTAATCTGCGACTATCTGCGACGAAGTTCGCGCCAACACGATAACGTTTTTCAACGTGACGTATGCGTCGTTCAGCCGCGAATGTTTCTTGCATACTGTAATACTGTTCTATTTTAGTTCAGTCAAATGAAGAGATTTTATTTGTATAAAATTGAGCGTATTTTACTTTCTTGTTTAATTAATTTGTCATTATTTTATTTTGAAACCATATTTTTT
Source organism: Hesperia comma (assembly GCA_905404135.1). Classification (NCBI taxonomy): domain Eukaryota; kingdom Metazoa; phylum Arthropoda; class Insecta; order Lepidoptera; family Hesperiidae; genus Hesperia; species Hesperia comma. The sequence goes on from FR990026.1 coordinate 1,733,462, forward strand.
AAGTCGACGCTTTGATGGCGCCAATACGAATTCTTTCAATAAATCACGTTTGCAGAACATTGAACTTCAAAGAAAAAAATGCAGAACACTTAAGTGCTGATAAATAGCAACTAGATCGGAATAACCTTGAAATGAAAGCAGTCATTATTTGATTTATTTGTGAGTCCGAGAGAGGATTTCTGGGCTTATTCAATTTAGAGGATTAATGATCCTCAGATTTGTCACGCATTGTCCCACGATTTTGGACTTTGGCCTAGGTCTATCCATTTAGCTCTATAGAATACAGTAGTCACTAACATAATTTATTATAGTTACTCATACTATACTTTATGTAGCGGTGATAGGCCAGTGGTTAGGAATTCTGCCTTCTACTCGTAGGGTCCGGGTTCAAATTCCAGAGCACACACCTCTGAATTTACGGAGTTACGTGTGTTACTCGCTGTATCAGTGAAGGATATCATCGTGACGAGGAAAGGAGAGTTCGCAAAATTCAAATACGAGGTCTGCCAGTTCGCCCTTGGCCAGCGTGGTGGACTACGTCCTTTAACTTTTCATTTTGAGAAAAGACCCTTGCTCAACAGTGAGCCTGAGCCCTAAGAGGTTGAGATGGATGGATGAGATGGATATTTGGTTACCTACTCAAACAATAAAATTGCTAGGTGTCGCCAAAGACGAAAGTGGGCCTCGGTCCTCAATGAAAAGTCCTTTTGGCTACCCGTCAGCTAATAACCTTCTGCATTGCACTTCTTTAGAAATTATTTGTCACTTGCTAATGAAAGAAAACCTTGTGAGGAAACCTGCACCCCTGAGGATCTCCATAACATCCTCAAAGGGGTATAAAATCGCAGAGGCACACTTTTATGCGTGGTAAACTACATACCTAGTACCTAGGTATGTGTAAAATGTGTACCAATGTGGAAAAAAGGAATACTTAGGTACAGTTAGGTAAGTATTTTCTCAAACGTGTGATGTGCAGTGGTCGTAAAATTTCTACCGTTCGTATTTAGGTACCTTAAGGCTGCTTTTCCACCAGAGACGTGCTATGCTACGTTGCTAAGGATGCGTTTGAGATCTACCAATCACATAAATTTGCCCGCCTAGCAACCGCCTGAGGGCTGAATGTGATTGGTGGATGGCAAACACATCCTTAGCAACGTAGCATAGCACATCTCTGATGGAAAGGCACCCTTATTCCTTTATTTCTAGGTATCAAACGCGTAGGTGCCAAAATGTTCAGGAACTTAAATGCCAAGGGCTTTAACATCGACGAAAGTCCTTCATTTTACAGTGTTAACTAGTAAATGTTATACTATGTATACATAATGTTAAACAGGTTTATGTTGATGATGTTTTGATTTAATTACTTGCTCTTGCTACAAGTTTCCCAGGACGCCTTCGTTTATTCAATGTGTCAGGTGTATCAAGCGTTGGCAGTTTGGCAGTTGTTTCGTTCCTTTTGAGAATAAAACTGAAAGCTTTGTAAAATGTTTTTAAATCTCTGATAAAATGTAGATTTTAAATGAATACGAATAGTAAATTATAATGTTAAAAGGAAGTTTCAATTTTTCACGGAACTAAGATAGTTAATTAGCATGAAAATACCACATTTTCGTTGCCCCCCATGACAACTGTGACCGACCCAGAACAATAGACAGCTATCTTACTGTATAACCTTTCTTATTTTTGGAGATTCTATCTGAAGGCTTTCTTCAATAGGTATTCTTTACTTTTCTTTTCAACTGCACAGTAGGTACTAGCTCCTCTTTTGTTTGTTTTGTTTGAAAATCATTACTAAGGGACGGTCTATGTCACAGGGTGGGAGCCAAAAGTTTCAGGTACTTAACCTGAAGGTATTTTTAGTGAAACAAAGTGCGAGCTATGCCTCTAGATACCAATTAACTTTAAATATTTAAATGAAGCGCTCATAGCCCGGCGGGTTGGGTCCATCTTATTCTTGAATGTTCGACTGCGTTGAAAACCAGCAGGCACAATTGTATAGCTAATAATAAATTTCTTAAGCCTTCTCCTTAACTTCTACATCAATCCGCGCTGAAGCAACATGGTGAAGTACCAATTACCCCGTACGTCATCTCAGTTATCAAGGGAAATCTCTGTGCTTAGTAGTGAGATGAGCCGTTCATGGGCTGATACCAATTAAATAGGTACATGTCGACATGTGGTTTACCGGTCGTTAACTTTAACAAATAAAATAATTATAGCAATTATAAAAAAACGATTTCAAAATCTACATGTAAGTACAGATAATTCATAAAGTACCTACTCGATAGATGTCGATTAGCACGACAACAAGCCAATGAGGTCGACAAACACCAGCTTTCAAATAAAAAATACTTTATTATCAAAATTGCGTCACCCCATCCATAGAAATTAATAGAGATACACCAGTAATGATACGAGGTAACACACAAAACAGTTCAGCCTAGTCACGATTTCATAAAATAAAATTTATGACTACCAGTAGTAGGTACAATATCAGGGTACAATACGATACCTGTAGACTGTAGATACAATAATTAGACCAATGGATTAAAAGCGTCTTATCTTTTAATAAAATTGTAACTGACCGCTGTCTGTACTGTCTAATATAATTTATTAAAATAAAAATCATAACAGGGTCCTTACTCGATTTCATTCGTTTTCCGGATTATAATGTGATGTTCTTCATTTAACATTTTAACATAGTATTTTATTTTATTTAAATCGGTTAACAATTTAAGAAGTGACGTCGGTGAAGTTTAAACGAAATTCACGCGGACGAAACCGTGGGCGTAAGCTAGTTATTTAAATATGCGATGTAGGTTTTTTCTGTAAAAGCACAAATACAAATCGCCTTTGCCTGGTTATGTTTGTATTCTGTGGTTCAACATCACTTGATAGTATTGATATAAGCTGTGGATATAAGTGACATTGTTACTGTCAATGTCAATGGCAAACCGTCAAACGTCAAAACTCAAAGTTGTCATACTTGTCAGGAAGACGATTTAGGTTATTTATTGTTTTGCTTTAGTTTGGTGAGCTGTTTTGATCACTTATTTCATAAAGTTACTATGTAAATAGTGTGTAACAAATTTAACTTTCATGTAGTTCCAATAGTGATTGTGGCTTCACAAAAAAATATAATGGCAGATAGTGATGAAAACTTGCATCGTTTGGAGGGGACGTCTGGTGACGCTCCAGGTGGATTAATCATCAAAAAGAAAGTGGATACTGAAGAGCATCAGTTCGCGAAGCCTTCCTTACTTGGTCTGGATAAGTTAGCAGCTGCTAAAAGGAAACAGAACAGATTAATTTCGTTCCAAAACGAAGACAACGAGGGAGACGACAGCGAGGACAAAGATTCGTCGTCCAGCGTTAAAGAGCGCAAATATAGGAAGCATAATGAAGAAACGCCGACGTATACTGGTGGGCTGTCGGAACAAGCGCGAGAAAGGATGCTGGAGAGATTGGAAAAGTATTTTTTATTGATTTAATTAAATTTAACGACTGTCTTAGTGATTCCTAGGGTTAATGATTGTAACTGCAACATTAAACTAGAAAGTTATAAGACTGCAAGTTTATTTAGTCTAAAAATTTGTGAAAAAAATAAAATTCATAAACCAAACGGCTTTTAGAAGTGTTAGAAGTTCTTAAAATAATCCTGTTGATTATACTGCAGCAACATGATTTAACCTTGCTGTAGCTCTTGTTTGATCAGTGAGCAATCTTCCATGCTATCTTTTGTGGCTTCGCAAAAAAATATAATGACAGATAGTGATGAAAACTTGCATCGTTTGGAGGGGACGTCTGGTGAAGCTCCAGGTGTCAACAACAATGTACAATTTGTAATATTGTGCAATATTATTGGCTTTTAAGGGCCTGAATAATTTATTGAGAACTGTGATTTTAATTTTAATTTTGGTCGGGAGAATGAATTAACAATACTTCATTTTATGAGTGATAATTTTCAACTTCAAATCTTATGTCACAAAACACAATTTTGTGATACATAGAATATTTTATGCATTTATTTTTTTCAGGAAAGAAAAAGAATCCAAAGCAAAGGGGGTTCACAATTCTACCAAGGAAGAAAAGAATTCACGCTCAAAGGATGAGGATGACCGATTTTATAAATCTCGCTATGATAGACGTGATAAAGATTGGTATAAAAAAGACAGCGATAGAAAGGATAGGGATAGATATAGAGACAGAGATGACAAAGATAGAAGAAGAGACTCTGAAAGGAGAGACAGAGATAGACATGACAGAAACACTGATAGAGATAGCTCTAGAAGGAGTTATTATGAACCTAGATTCAAGGATGAGCCTAGAACTCCAAGGTAATTTATAATTAACTTTTTAGACACTATTTATTGAGTCAACTTTAAATCTTCATTACAATGCAAACAGCTGGCATGTGGCCATTGTATCTATGATATTATTATATAAAATTTGTTATTATATATTTTCAATGTTTCATCAATAAAAACTACAAGGACCTATGAATTAAAGGAAACAGGTTTAGAAAATGTATTGAAATAAACTTTTCATTTTATTGTTAAATTGTGAATTTTCTTATATGATATCAAAAAGACTTGCAGGCATTTATTGGTTGGTATTTATTGGTATTATAGTTGAAATATGTCTTGAATACAAAAAATATTAAAATATACTATTGATAGGGGTATTAATGCTATAGTACTCATATATATCCCTTAACAAACATTTATTACAATTTTTCTTTCCTCTTCTTTCTTTCTTGCTCAACAATTGGTGACCACTAACAATCAAGTAGCTCGACTAGTTTAGTAAAACTATGAACTATGAAGCTATGAACAATAAAAAATAAAATAGATAAAAAGGTTGTTGTATAATTGTATAGTGTTTTATACATACTTATATTGAAAAATATTAATTTAATTCTTCCAGTATCAAAGCCCTGAAACCAACTGACAAGACCGCTTGGGATGATGACGATGAAGACACCAGACCATCAGTACGCAAGTCCAGCTGGGACTTCCCAACACCATTGCCCAGAGATGGGCCTGACCGTTCACAGAGAAGTGACCGCAAACCAACCAGAGACTATAAGGGACGGCCCTATGACAATACTCCAAGGGCTACACCTCATAAGTAAGTAATTTTCTGTTTCGACAGTTATTTTTAATTTTCATGTAAAAGTTTTGTACTGAGAGTGTTTTTTGGTAATGTACGTTTTCTTAATCATCTCAACCCATCATGGCCCACTACCACACTGGCAAAGTGCAGGCTAGCAGGATTTCACACGTACAGACATGCAGGTTTCTTCACAAGGTTACCATCACCATTACAGCATTTGACAGTTAAATGTATTTAAAACTCACATAACCCCGCAAAGTCAAAAGAACACACCCTGGAATTTGAACCTAGACCCTGAGTTGAAGGTCGAATTCTGAACCACCAGGCTATCACCACTTTGCCTTAATAACTTATTATAATTTACTTTCGGTGTCCATGCCAATTAACTAGTAAATGAAGGACCATTATTTAGTACTGGATTTTGCTTCACATAATATATTATGTACCTAATTTTTTTCCTCAGGTGGGTGAGCTCTCGTCGCGGGGCTGATGTGGACGACCCCGACTGGCACGAGGCCGAGAAGAAACTGGACAGAGCCTGGTACAACATGGGCGAAGGTAATATAAAACAATTAAATTTTTCAACACACTTGCTCGTAAAGTTGATATTTTTTCTTTAGTCTTACGCCCGGAATGCGGTTTATTACACACTAGTGCGTTTTACTTTTCATTACCGCACTAGTGTTTTTCTTATTCCACTTTTTTTTTAATATCCGTAAAGAGGTTGTTACCAAAAGATTTGTTATTTTGTAAATAAATAAACTTGTTGTACTTAGTCAAAATCTGATAAGATAAGATTATACTTCATCTAATTATCTATTAAAGCATTTAAAAAATACAATATTTTAAATCATTAATTACCGTAAATTCTTATTAGAAATACATAATTATTTAGTTTAATATATTGTGGCTGAATGTTCGGTGCCTTGGACTTAACCTGCGCGCGCATAGTTATTCAACCAAAGATACGGCGCGCGAAAAAATAAACCGCGCCATTTTGTGCAAACATTTGTTCGTTTATAATTTGCTGATTTGTGACTGAAAAATGTCGATACCTAATTGTTTTTTTCCTCGCAAGTGTGTTGAAAAACGTCGTATGATACGCGTGTGCTTTGTTCATTACAGTCTTGGCTCTATTACAGCCCTCGCCTTGCGGCTCGGGCTCAATACCGCCTCGACTGTAATGACCAACTTCGCACACTTGTATCATAATGTACTATTTTCGTACAAGGTTCCTTGATTTTATTTCATTTATGGGACTGGCGAGCGGGTTCTATTGCATAATTTGATAATTGTGTCGTAAAATATTTATAAATAGCTTCTACTTCAGTTCTTTAATCTTGTCTCCTTTTTTGACCGACAATACAAACTTTAAGACCGCTTGCTCATCTACCAATGAAATTCCGTTCGTAACTGACTCATCAGCATCACATCTCTCTTCTTCACATCTTACCTCAGCTCGCCCTTCCTCGCCTAACCTCACCTCACCTTACATAATTAATTAATTATAACCCCAGGCGAAGCGGACGAGTCAGACCCGTTCGCGGGCACGAGCGCGGAGTATGTAGCCAGGAAGGAGGAGCAGATAGAGAAGCGCCGCAACCGCAAGGTGTCCGCCGCCAGACAACAGATAGACAAGGATAACGACCTGTGGGAGCGGAATAGAATGCTGACCAGTGGGGTCGTGCACTCTATCAACGTCAACAATGATTTGGATGAGGTATGGTTATTTTTTGTTTTATTACCTAAGACTTTTGTAGGCCCAACAAATAAGCTAAGTTAAATATTTGGAATCTGCGTGCGCTAATCTCAGAAAAAGCTTAACCGTTTTAGATGCAGTTTTCACTAATATTATATATTGTAGAAAGCTTCACTTAATATTCACTATTTGGTTTATTTAATTAAGTATGTAATTAATCTATAACAAAAAACGTTTTGTCACTTTAAATGACCAAAACTAAGAATTTTCGACAGTGCATAGTGTATACTAAGGGCCAGAGGTTTTTACTAGAACCTACTATAATTCGTCTGTTTGTTTCCTGCAGGAGAGCGTTGACCGCGTGCATCTACTGGTTCACAACATAGTGCCGCCGTTCCTTGACGGTCGAATCGTATTTACTAAGCAACCGGAGCCTGTAATACCGGTGAGTACACCTAGAAACACATTGCATTGTATATGAATCAATTCCCACTTATGACCGTTTAAAATGAATCTATCCGTAATCTCCAGATTACCAGGTAAAGTAAATAAAATTTAGGATAATGGATGCATAAAATAATGAGAACGGCCAGAAGAGAACAGAGCCATGGTGTGATGAAATGCACAGTAACCATTTTGAATCTTACGCATTCTCTGTTAAATCATTTATTTACTTGCACAATATCTTTAATCAGAATCAATCTTTAGCCATTTTATTAATTCTTAAGTCATTATTTTAAATGGTTTCAGGTGAAAGACCCCACCTCGGACATGGCAATTAACGCTCGTAAGGGTTCAGCATTAGTCAAGGCCTTCAGAGAACAGAAGGAAAGACGGAAAGCTCAGAAGAAACATTGGAAGTTGGAGGGGACTAAGATCGGTATGTATATAGCTTGGCTCCATATAATTAAATATGTTTTAGCCATTTAGGAGCAACCTACAATACTGACCCATATTGTATGCCTGAAGACCAAGGTATCATCATGTTCCAGCGAGGAGCTTAAGAGCCAGTCTATCTTTACTATCTTTCTTTCCTTTCGCATCTTTCTTGTTAGTCAACAACGAAACGGCAATGCCTATAGCGATAATGACGTTAACCACCTCCCACCAGATAGTTTATTTGTTATATGTCGGATATTAACACAAAAAGTCTTTCTGTAGCGATAATAAAGATTTTAGATTCTATCCTCAAATCACAGGTTAGACTTTTAGTAAATAAGCTATTCATTTCCTCCTCCTGTTGAGGTCTGCAAGAAGCAACATTTAATTCCAGCGCATTGTTACAGGTAATATAATGGGAATACCGAAGGAACAAGAAGAAGAACAAGACGGTCCGACGAAACAAGCCTACAAATACGCTGAACACTTGGATAAAAGTGAGTAAATTTGAAACAAAAATACTTCTTGACTCGTTGTCTTTAGTTTAAATATAAGTAAAAGTGACATATTACTGTCCTACTAATATGACGATTTTGGCGGGCTAGATAAAAGTTTCACATAGTGTACTAATAATGGTATTAAAAACGTTCATATTCATTTGATTGCTCATAACACTTCGCTACCTATGTTTGTCATTTACAGCCCACATTATCCGCCAATGAGACATGAAGAAAACAAACCCCTCTTTTATTTATCAAGTGAAAGTACAGCATGTACTCTCAACGTATATTATACGTCTGTTTCAATGAAAACTGTTTGCTTCTCACAGCGGCAGCGGAATCAGAGGCCCAATCGGACTTCGTGAAGAAGAAGTCGATCGGCGAGCAGCGGCGCTACCTGCCCGTGTTCGCCGTGCGCGAGGAGCTGCTGCAGGTCATCCGCGAGAACAACGTCATCATCATCGTCGGTAAGGGATTGGGAGAGAGAGAGTTGAGATGAGAGCCAGTATTTAGTCGATCGGCGAGCAGCGGCGCTACCTGCCCGTGTTCGCCGTGCGCGAGGAGCTGCTGCAGGTCATCCGCGAGAACAACGTCATCATCATCGTCGGTAAGGGATTGGGAGAGAGAGAGTGGAGATGAGAGCCAGTATTTAGTCGATCGGCGAGCAGCGGCGCTACCTGCCCGTGTTCGCCGTGCGCGAGGAGCTGCTGCAGGTCATCCGCGAGAACAACGTCATCATCATCGTCGGTAAGGGATTGGGAGAGAGAGAGTGGAGATGAGAGCCAGTATTTAGTCGATCGGCGAGCAGCGGCGCTACCTGCCCGTGTTCGCCGTGCGCGAGGAGCTGCTGCAGGTCATCCGCGAGAACAACGTCATCATCATTGTGGGTAAGTGGAGGGGAGAGAGAGAGTTGAGATGAGAGCCAGTATTTAGTCGATCGGCGAGCAGCGGCGCTACCTGCCCGTGTTCGCCGTGCGCGAGGAGCTGCTGCAGGTCATCCGCGAGAACAACGTCATCATCATCGTCGGTAAGGGATTGGGAGAGAGAGAGTTGAGATGAGAGCCAGTATTTAGTCGATCGGCGAGCAGCGGCGCTACCTGCCCGTGTTCGCCGTGCGCGAGGAGCTGCTGCAGGTCATCCGCGAGAACAACGTCATCATCATCGTCGGTAAGGGATTGGGAGAGAGAGAGTTGAGATGAGAGCCAGTATTTAGTCGATCGGCGAGCAGCGGCGCTACCTGCCCGTGTTCGCCGTGCGCGAGGAGCTGCTGCAGGTCATCCGCGAGAACAACGTCATCATCATCGTCGGTAAGGGATTGGGAGAGAGAGAGTTGAGATGAGAGCCAGTATTTAGTCGATCGGCGAACAGCGGCGCTACCTGCCCGTGTTCGCCGTGCGCGAGGAGCTGCTGCAGGTCATCCGCGAGAACAACGTCATCATCATCGTCGGTAAGGGATTGGGAGAGAGAGAGTTGAGATGAGATCTGGAATTTTTTCGTTCGTTCTTTTGTGTGTCTTGGTCAAGAAGTCTTCGGTAGTCCCTTTGGTATTATTAATATCCATGAGGGAGTATTTCCACTTATCGAATTATTTAATCGCGATCCCACCGCTGCCACTAATTGTTTTGATGCTTTTATCGCCTTTCAAAATCTTAATTCGTAATCTTAAAATTTTGTTTTGTTGTGGGTGGGTGAAACACCGTCACAAAAAATCAAATCTAATCTATACTCTTTAGTTTTAGCAATTATTATTTAATCTACTCTACGTAATACATTGAAATTGTTTAACATCTACGACTACCAGCTACCTAATGCTCTAATCTGTTTCCAGGTGAGACGGGCAGCGGCAAGACAACCCAGCTGACGCAGTACCTGCACGAGGAGGGCTTCAGCCGGCAGGGCATGATCGGCTGCACGCAGCCGCGCCGCGTCGCCGCCATGTCCGTCGCCAAGCGCGTCTCCGACGAGATGGGGGTCAAGTTGGGTGAGTACACCGGCTAGGGTAACCTCAGGGCATGATCGGCTGCACGCAGCCGCGCCGCGTCGCCGCCATGTCCGTCGCCAAGCGCGTCTCCGACGAGATGGGGGTCAAGTTGGGTGAGTACACCGGCTAGGGTAACCTCAGGGCATGATCGGCTGCACGCAGCCGCGCCGCGTCGCCGCCATGTCCGTCGCCAAGCGCGTCTCCGACGAGATGGGGGTCAAGTTGGGTAAGTACACCGGCTAGGGTAACCTCAGGGCATGATCGGCTGCACGCAGCCGCGCCGCGTCGCCGCCATGTCCGTCGCCAAGCGCGTCTCCGACGAGATGGGGGTCAAGTTGGGTGAGTACACCGGCTAGGGTAACCTCAGGGCATGATCGGCTGCACGCAGCCGCGCCGCGTCGCCGCCATGTCCGTCGCCAAGCGCGTCTCCGACGAGATGGGGGTCAAGTTGGGTGAGTGCACCATATAAATGTAGGTGAACTGTAATAGTGCGTTTGGATAGTGCGGGCTAGCCAGCGTACACGTCTTTTAATTGAACTGTAATAGCGCGTTAAGACAGAGCAGACTAGCCCGCGTGATTGCACAAACTTTCGTCATGAGTGAGTGTCAAATGCGTGCGCGCTTTCCTGTAAACATAGACTCGCGTTCATATGGCTACGTAGGTTATTTTGGTCGGCATCGCATTGGCTATGACTAGCATTGATGCTGGCCCCATGAAGCAAATATAGAGAGGAGACGGCCTAAGCAACTGTGCACTGTGACTCAACTAGGTCCTGACGTCATCACAGTGGGCGTGGCCTTAAGTCAGTCTACTGACGGCTCTCACCAAATAAATTTTTACTCGACGTTAGATGGCGACACTTTGTATCAGGGGAAATAAAAATGCAAGGTGCGTAGAGCTAACAATTATTATATCTTGATAATCATACGTACTGAAATTCGTCCTTTTTTTTTTTTTTTTTTGTTATCGAGGGGGAAACCTTCAAAAGGTACCCGGTGCCGTGGGAGCGACACAGGGTTATGTGGGATTTTTACTCACTAAAACCCCCCCGGTGGCCTACCTCAGCGCTTGTGGAGAACTCCGGGATCTCCAAAGGAACACAACCGGAGTCCTCCGAGCGCGGCGCCCTTGGGGCTCTGCCCGCGAGAGACTAAATGCCCCATCGCTAGCCTTCCGTAAAACGGTATGCGGCCACACATACCGTCGTCCTTCCCGGGGTTGCTGATGGACGGTTCGAGCTCCCACTCTAGCCGCCCACAACCCCGAAAGCCCCCTTTTAGTCGCTACATAGTCCTACATTAATTCCTAAAGAATTTTTTACCACCAAATATTATTTTTCTAGTTTTTATAATCATTTTGTAAACACCGCCATCTATTGACAACTACTTACAACAACAAAAATACGGCCGTATTTGGTATTTATTGTATTGGTATTGGTATCACGCTTTGCAGGGCGAGGGGGATAAAGCCCCCTCGCCCCGCAAAGCGTCACGCGATCTTCTATAGAGAAATCTACATACAACGTCTCCTCTCTATATTTGCTTCATGGCTGGCCCTAAGGGAGGAGGTACGATAATACGGCGTACTTAAAGACACAATTCCTTTCGAGGAAAGAATTTGTCTTTGTGCTGTTTAAGGCATTGACGATACAGCGAATCATAGTGCTAACTAATTAGTGTGTAGAATATAGCGTGGTCTCATTCTTTCTTCTTTCTTGGTTGGCAATGCACCGGTTATACTGACGTTACCGGTATGACGACTTACCGGTGACCTTGTAACCGGTTCCTTCCTTTGCCATTACTGACATGACATGTCGACGGTCCCCCCAAGTGGGGAGGTGTGCGTATTACAACTTATCGATAATAATACCGGTAATCTGACGCACTTACTTTCTACCTTCTTCATCACACTAACGCAACACGTCTCTCCCAGGCGAGGAGGTGGGCTACGCGATCCGGTTCGAGGACTGCACGTCCTCGCGCACGGTGATCAAGTACATGACGGACGGCATCCTGCTGCGCGAGGGGCTGCGCGAGCCCGACCTCGACCGGTACTGCGCCATCGTCATGGACGAGGCCCACGAGCGCTCGCTGTCCACCGATATGCTGTTCGGGTTGCTGAGAGAGGTAGGTGCTCTCTATGTATGACACGACATGTCTAACAGACGAGGAGGTAGGCTACTGCAAGTGTAAAATTATCTCTCGATAAACTTTTTGTGAGTTTGCCGTGGGGCATTTACTTCATAGTAGTATTTGAAATCACTACTAATATCCACTTTATCAATGTTAGGTAAGTACCATTCTGACACTCATCGACCCAGAATTCTCATTGCAATCCTCTGCCGGAAAACAGATAACAGTTAATGAAAAATATATCCTATTTTTTTAAGTGGACGAAGCCTTCTAGGGTAGATAGAATTCCTAGCATTCAGCATTGCAAGGAAAAATAATACATCACTTGTCTAAAGAAACAGAATAAAAATATCCTTTTATAAGTAGTATCGCGCCCTCGATTCGCTTCTAGATACCTTCATCATAATTTTCAATAATGTTAACTTCACCCGAGGCTTCTATAGAAATCTATATACGTATGTATAATTTTGGCAACATCGCGCTCAGACTGCAAGACAAAAAAAGATTATTTATTTCATACAATGAATCATCATTATGTAAACGTTTAGTAAATACTTAATGATAAGTTTAACTACAACGCATTAAATCCACGCATGCGATATAAAGCGCTACCCACGCGCGCGCGTGCATAGTCGTTGTATTGTAGATAACTTGCTTAATAACTTTACGGCCATTGTTCGCACTTTACGACTTGTGATTTCTGTAATCGTTTCTCGAGGTAAGATAACGAATCGAAGTACTTAAAGACGTGTTACACTGAAAATATGAAAGTTGCTGGTGCCCTTGGCGTTATACTTATACTTTTATCATTTCACGGCCTTGGAGATATAAATACTTTCACCCCCATTTTATTCCTCGAAAATAATTTCACGCTACATAAGAAACCACTACAAAATGTCCTGATTCTAAGTTGTTAGTTTCCCCGGCACTATCGAACAACCAGACAGCGGGAGAAGGGTGACGACAACCTTTGGCTGACCTATCTATTGTTACGTAGCTAAAATGCGAAGATATAAGGTAAACTACGAAGCTACGCAACCATTTCCACCAAAGCTAAGTTATGTACATGCACTGCCATGACGCGTATGCGAGGGACCTGAGATCCGCAGCTCAAGATGTGCAATGTATCGTCAGTAGGGAAGGGGAGAGGGCGCGGGGAGGGGACAGGCGATCGAAACCGCATCAAATTTCGTTCAGTAATTTTTGCGTGATTCGACAACATAGAGATAGACATAGGGTAAGTGCTCCAGTGAATGAACACTTAAGCATCTAGTGAACTTTAAAAAATAATTACTATATGTTCCCTCTAATGCATACAGCCCATAGCTAGTTTTTGGTGTAAAGAATACATTCAAAAATAAGATTTAGGTTCGTTTTACCATATGTGATTAACAGTCTTTTAGATATTTAGCGATAAATAGAAAAATCCCCAAAAACCCAGTGAATGAACGAAATTTTCTAGTGAATGAACACAAATAAATCCAGTGAATGAACATATTTTTTCTTTATTAATTACGTCACAAAAAGCTTCCAGCAGACTACCGAGTGGTGGTTGAGGCTCCTCTTGGATCTTCTGACCACTGCTTGGTAAGGACAACTGTGCCCTTGATGCGTAAAAAGGGCTCTCGTCCGTCTGGAACGCATCAAGTCTGGCACTATAACTCAGCAGATTGAGATGGACTCAGGGAATTCCTGAGTTCGTACCGATGGAGGCAGCTCTGCTTTGCTTCTGGGGACCCGAATGTGTGCGCTGATTCAGCAGCCGATGTGATCCGACAGGGTACGGAATGTTTTACTCCTAACTCTGTCGTATCTGTTGGTGGTTAAAACCGGCCCTGGTACAGTGGTTCATATATTGCGGCATTTCACCGCAAGCATGCCGCATACCAGGCCTGGGCATCAGCGTACTCTTCGAAGAATCCATCTGCCTCCGAGCTTAACGGTGCCTCCCGGTCGGCTAAGAAGCAAATGTTCAGGGTGAAGGCCCAATTCATCGTCAGAATTGGCGAGCGACTAGTCGGGACCTACGGGAGTCGAGAATTCTGATCGCTGGCTAAGGCTATCGAGGGCAATTTCTGTCGGTCTTCTCTTCCGCCACTGCTATTATCAGATAAATCTGTTGTCCATACGGCAAAGGGGAAAGCCGAACTTCTTGATACCCTCTTTGCCGCCAACTCGACCTTGGATGATGGAGGGACCATAGTGCCTAACATCCCGCGGTGTGAGAGCTCGTTGAACGATAAAAGATATACTTTTTACTTAAAAATCGATCAGACGAGCTCTACTGTCCCTCGATACCAAGAAGACGAGTGGACCAGATGGAATTCCTGCAGTGGTGCTTAAGGCGTGTGCTCCTGAATTGACTCCAGTCTTAACGCGCCTATATATTCACGCTATCCTACACCACTGGAATAGTGCCGTCTTCGTGGAAAGTAGCCCTAGTTCACCCTATCCCCAAAAAGGGCGATCTTATTAAGCCGGCCAATTACAGGCCTATAGCGATAACTTCCGTGCTTGCTGAGGTAATGGAGCGTATTATAAATGCCCAGCTCCTGGGATATCTAGAGGATCGCCAGCTGATCAGTGACCGGCAGAACAGGTTTCGTCACGGCCGTTCAGCTAGCGATCTTTTAGCATAATATCTTACTCGCTGGTGGGCTCAGGCCCTTGATAGCAGCGGGGAAGCATTGGCGGTCAGCCTGGATATCGCCAAGGTCTTCAACGGGGTCTGGCAAAGTGCTCTTCTCGCGAAGCTTCCATCTTACGGTCTCCATGAGAGGTTATGCAATTGGGTAGCCAGCTTTCTATCCGAGCGATATATAAAGGTCGTAGTTGACGGTAGTTGCTCAGATATGAAACCTATAAACGCTGGTGTTCTCCAAGGGTCTGTACTATCTCCTACTCTGTTCATTCTGCATATTAATGATATGCTGGAGCATGTAAACGGCATTCATTGCTATGCGGATGACAGCACGGGAGATGTATGTTACACAGGCCGTAAAAACTCCTCTCAGTCTCATGTGGAGGATTGCAGAATCAAACTTGTGTCTGAAGTCGAGAACTTTTTGGAGCAAGTCTCGGAATGGGGACGACTCAATTTATTTATTTATTTAACACTTTGTTGTTTGTACACCAAAATTTAGTTGAGTTCAACCCCACGAAGACAAAAAATTTGCGCGTTTTCCGCTAAGAAAACCTCATTTGTCATGGCGGCTCAATTCCAGGGTACCGCGCTCACCGTTAGTAAAAGTGTTGGGATTCTGGGTGTTGACATTTCGAGTGACGTGCAGTATCGGTGTCACCTGGAAGCTAAAGTCAAAAATTGGCCCCAAAAAGCTTGGCGTCCTGAACCGGGCGAAACAGTACTTTACTGCGAAGGACCCACTGATGCTTTATAAAGCTCAGGTCAGGCTTCACTTAGCTCGTCTGCTTTAACGTCAGCCCTTCAGGCTATAAAAAAATGAAAACTATTACTTGGATATAATGAAAAATTTTTGTTCATTCACTGGATTTCAAAAACCAATAAATGAACATGCCTGTCCCAATACTAGCCCAAGGGTCAGAAATCCATTCATAAAGTAACTCCCAAAAGACAGGCCTTATAGCATTAAAATATATTATATTATTTAATAAAAACTGAATTTGACGATGACCCAGTGAATGAACGGTCGTTCATTCATTGGGTTTCAGACGATTTTTAGTTCCAATGCTGGGACACGTAATAATTTAGTATAAGTAATTGGCTAAAATCTCAACTTAATCGATTTGAAATACAATATTAAACAATTCTATTTTATTATTACACAACTAACTTCACGAAAATACTGCAGTTATTGTTACAATCTCAAATCAAACACGAGTCATCATACCTGACTCGTAAATTCTGGCTCGAACAAATTCTCAGTTTCTTATAACCGACCACTTTAGACGCTCGTCATTTTGAAATGAACAATGTCATTAGGATTGAATGTTGCTATTAGTGTAGGAGATAGAGTTGTAATAATGAAAAAAAATACTCCGTTTCGTAGAAACGCCCTTATTTCTTATTTTTTGGGAAAAACTCCGTTTTGTTCATTCACTGGGGGGTGTTCATTCACTGGAGCACTTACCCTATACGAAGAGCATAAATTCCTCACTTTGATTCCTTCCATACTCAAATATCTCTTGTGTACAGACATGCACCAGTTACATTTTCATTATAAGTATAAGAGATAAGGAGTTAAAAGTGAAAACAAAATATTGTTCTTATCACTTTATTTATTAAAAATGCCTCATTATAAATAGAACATTTAACTTACACGAGTACAATACTCATAACAGACAAAAACATTCTTGTCATTAACATTACCATAGTAGGTCGTACTTTAGACTTTATAAATAGGAATACTTAACAAATACTCTTCATTCAACGTCTGCACCGATCACGAAAAAGACGGTAGAGCGAAAACTTTACGTAAGTACAAAATAAGTGGCTCTCAAAGTTTACGGATAGATCAAGTACCGCCATTTTTCGTAATCAGCTGACTAAATCGTCTTAGAACATCAGAACAGTCTTATTTAATCAGAAAAGATGGGAAGTAATTCTAAGTATGAAAAACAGTTATCGCCTAGATTACGATAAGTTAATGATAAACATTGAAATATGAATAGATTAAGAGCATTAAATCGATGTTATTTACAGCACAGACCGCCGCACTGACAATTTACGTAAGGAATGTTGACGCGGTTCCTTTACACCTTTACAGTCTAAAATTTTAAAGCATTTATAAATCCCGAAAATTATCACCGCTCTAATGGCTCATAACCAACAGAATACTGAGAAATATAAGTTTAATAGAGAGAATAGAACAGTACTGTTCAGCAATACCAAAGAAATTCACGTTACGGAACATCATATGAGAATTACACAGAACAATCAGCGCTGCCATTTTATCTTCATTGTAGTTACAAAAAACGTAGTCTGAATTTCAAAATATCAAGCGTTATCAAATAATTCAACAAATACTGTTGATATCCTAAGCCCGGAATGTAAAAAGAAGCTTTGCTAGCAAGCTTATGAGATTACGTTTCAAACATTAGCGTATTCCTATCATTGAAATATGGCCAGTGTTTCTCAAAGACCGACGCTTCGAACGAACGAATGAACGAAAAATACAAACGAATGTTCACGATTGAAATGAACAGCGCTTTGTTAAAAATTAAAATTCGAATTTCGCGCTAGAGATTCCGTATTTAAACGTAGTCGATGTTTCCGGGCGGCAGGAAACACGTGTAGCAGGTGCCGGCGTGTTCGCCGGCGAGCGACACTCAGACGGACTTGGCCTTGGCGCGCCCGTTCGCCTGGGTCACTAGCATCACGCCCATGTTCATCCCGATGTTGCCCCATTTAAGCGACTCGCTTATCTGTAACAAAGGAAATTGGGAGATGAGCTACAAGCATTTTACAGTCGATAGTTTTTTTACTGTCTAAATCTTTTTGTTTCGGTCTGAATTTTAAATACATTGTCTACGTGTTGTTTTAATTAATTAACATAACTAAATTGTGTTTTGTTAAGGATAATATAAGGATTGCTATTTTAATTATTACAATTTAATTTATAAGAAGTATTTCCCCTATATTGTTTATAGTATGACTTTAAAGAAACATACTTTTCATATACTTAACTAACATTGACTCTGTCATTAATAATTGCAAAATAAAATAACTACGCATTAAAAGATCAATAGTATAAAGTTGTCTTAAATACTAAACACAATTATCCGTTTAACTTGTGAGTGTTACAAAATAGGAAATGATAAGCTTATTACTATTCAAGGTGAACGACACTGTGTTATCTTCTTTATGACTAAGTTAATAACGACAGGTAATTAAATATAAATCAATAAAATAAATATAATACATACGATAACATACTAAAACTTTTCTAATACAAAAGTTAGGATACAAACATTGACACAAAATGTCTGAATGAAATAAAATACAAAATTTTGAGAACCAGTGGCAACATGTCCTGAATTACTGTGTATAATTTTGGACTACAGTTATATTTTTAACGGTGCAGTCGTTTCAAATTTATATTTGGAACGCATTACTAGATACTATTTATAAATAGGTGCTTACATATCTAATACAGTAGTCTGCGACTGCTAGTCATGTAATGTCAGTAGCGGATATTAATTACAAGATACTGGACGCAAATCCTTGACCCGGTGTCGCTATATCCTGCCATTAATTTTAGTTGTTTGCAAAGTATTTCTATTTACTAGGAGCATCACAGCTGGAGCCCAATAACGAATGCTACCCTATATTCAATCACACCTTTAGCGTCTTAACCCGCACAAATTGTGCTCTAGTTTTGAAACTGGTGGGTTCTTCATTTAAAAAACTTATCGATACTGTTATAAATCAGTATCGATAACTTTCTAACTATTACTTAAAACTTACAATGCAAAGCCTATGTACTGTTATAAAATGCGTTGTAAGTAGGTACGATTATGTAAATTTTCTGAATCTATTCGTAAAATAAATGTAATATACCATTCTGATAAATAACAAAGTTAAACTCTTATTTTTATATTTCCGATAAGACTGTAGGCGATACACAAGGTGAGACCAATCCATACCTATTAGATATTCAAGGGCGTTGTTAATGAGTTGAAAATCAATACAATAACCAATGAATAAAATAAATAACACATTTTATGGCATATCTACATATAAATAATAAATAAATAATAATAAAGCAAATTTTAAATAAAAAGTTAATTATGAATAATATAGGACTTAATTTAAACTGGGTTCATTAGTTGAGATTCTAACTAATCATGAATGATAATGTAATCGAACTGCACGTTGAAAAATTCCTCAGACATTCCTCGGGTCGCGCTTGGTTAAGTATAAAAGAGAAATCGCTAACACCAATGTATTGACTGCCAATTTGTTCGTTAAGTTGTACTTGAGTAAATCGCTTTGTCCGTTACTCGATGAATAACAATAGATGTATTTTGTCATCGTTCAATTTCCTGGTGAACTAACAAATTTATTATTGATTAAGCCTTTGAAATTAGATAAATAATTATCGAAGATATCCTACTTTATCTTATTTTGAAATGAACTTTCATCCCTTGCATAATGTTATCCCTTTAGAGGCCAAATGTCCCAGGTCTAATGACTCCCAACTCATAAAGTAATTATCCTCCCTGCCAAATTTTATGTTCAAAAAGAAAGTAGTTTTTGAACTGACGCGTTTAATCTTTTAGTTACTGAGTATCCTTTCTCTTTTAAATAAAAAAATCTATTATTACGTACTTGGTACCCGCTTGCTTCTCTTTATATTTCAAATGGCGTTAAGTGTGTCACATTTACACTTCTTACATTTACATACGTATCTGTATAATATGCTATGTATATAGGCCCGTGAAGCTTGATAGCAATTAACCTAAATACAGTATTTAATTGACATTAGGTTGATTAGCTGGCCAAAGTCTCATGTGTTAGTTCAGTGTCATTTCTACCTACGATTGGTTCATATCTTTACATACTCAATTAATTATATTTCGTATCTTTGCTTTGTTTATTTCGACTTATAGTTAAAGAACTTTATTTTTAACTGTATCTTTGCTTAGTAACGTTCTATAATCTAACTACATATTATTACCATTATGATTGCACGATTTTTATTTGCTAGTGTCTATTAAATGGTTTTATCCGTCCTATATAGTAGTATTTCATTTGTATATTTGCAATTGTTCAAATAAAACTACTTGTAATTGTTGCTATTGTTTAAGCAAGTGTAATATACAATTGGAATTTATATTTCGTCTTCTGCCTTACGTAAATTAATTGTAAAGGCTATATTACTTACCGAATATTTGAATTCAGATTTAATTTTAAACTTTTTAGTTATACAGAAAACGTTCTAGAAATTTGCATTCGCGAAGTCGTGACTCTTGGAAACATGTATTTGCCGTATAATGTAACGAGTTTATTACATTTACATAATAATAACTAACTTGGAATATGAGTATTTATGCAAAAAATCGTAACGACCGACTCAAAGCAAGGCCGCTGCTCTGATAAGAAATATAATTAGTTACCAACAATACGTCTATATTATTTGCAAAAATATTTGTTCAGCTTTGAAAAAAATAATAGTTTGTTGGTCTATGGCGACGATTACTCATAACGGAACACTATCTAGCTTTATTATGATAACTTCCGAATACAAAGTGATTATTTAACACCATCTCGTATTTATGTATTTAAATGTTTATAATCACCGTGAAATCTGAATTGATTTTATGCCTAAACAAATGGAGTTTATTACTGTCATTGTGCTAAATAACGCTAACAAACAATCTATAAAAGTTGTGATTGTTTTACAGTCTTCATTTAACGAATATACCCATAACCAATATTAAAATTTGAATACTCTTTCCGAATCTACAACACTACGAGTAAGTAACAATTTGACGTCGTAAACACTTCAAAAATGATGTGTACACTCAACAGTACTCAACACAAAATAATATAAATTAGTGCACGTGAAATGATTAAAGAGAAAACACAGAAGGGGCACATTGAATTTCCGGTACAACGTCACCATAAAAGTAAAACCTCACCGGTATCTGTGAAGTTGCAGCTGTATGTGTCCAAAGCGCCTCAACGATTACCATCAAAAGATGATAATCATGGGTGTTTTCGACGTCGTTAAGCTGATCTGCAACAAAATTGCTACGTTGTGCGATCTCTGTCTTTCTTTAACTCTTCGTTCCCATGACGATGCCCCATGCAACTTACGCTCGGCTATGATGCCATCTTCCCGTCTCGGTGTACCCAGTTCAATGTCTCCGGAAATGTTCGAAATGAAAAGCCTCCAATCCACATTGACATCAACTTTACATACATTGCCAAAATAAAACGAACACAATAAGCTTGGAAAGAAAAGCAATTGTATGAATCAATGACTTTTACTTTGGAGTACAAAGGAAAAAATTAAAATTCGAAACTGTCTTTACAAAATGTGGAACGTAACGTATCTTTATTAGTACCTAATGAAATATTCAAGAATAAAATGAATAAAGGAATCTTGAATATGTATTAAATAAATGTACAAGGAAATGAATTGAATTGAATTCAGGCGCTAAACGGCAATAATTGATGGCCAGCAAATTAAGCAATTTTACAATGTTTTACACAAAAAATACGACGGCATTGAAAGAATTCAATGATCAGAGAAGTTGAATAAAGACTATCATTTTCGTTGTAATGACAGCTTTTTAAGTTTTTAATGAAGGGTGAACATGGATTAATCTAATGCAAAAACACATTCCAGAACCGTAAAAAGAAACTTTAAGTACACTGACAGCAGGTTACACTAGTTACAATACAAACCAGTTTAACAACTCGTTGTGGAAAAAGTAAATAAAAAGGTTGTCACGGGTTCTAGTATATTTATACTTTAAAAAGTTCAGTAAAATTTCAAATTCATACCTGTCTCATTCGAGCTTCCTGCGGCGTCTCCCCATATCGGCACCAATGGACGAAATGCAGTGTATTATGCCAGTTTCTCTCGAATCTGGATTTTGTTGCCATGTCGAGCTGCAATCAGTAGAAGCTCCTTAGTAGCCGTTCCACTGTTCAGTACCCGAATAATGAAAGCCCGGTGAGGCTATCTGAAATGAGAGTTTCCAATTCTGACGTGGGTGACCTACACAGAGAATACTGAAAAGGATAGAGTAAAGAAAAATGAAGAAACCTTTTAAGGTCGAACTAAAACGACTTAAGACATTGATCATGAGATCCTAGACATAAATTTCAATTAAAACGATGTTAAAGGGTAGGTGACCTTTCAATGAATAGGAGAGTATAGTTGAGACAATTGACGAACATTTGCAAAGAGCAACTGGGTCAGTGTTTATTGAAATTTTAATGAAGGCAGCGATAAATTACTCTTAATTTTCTGCAGCTATTATCCTCTATTCGTGAATGTCAAAAACGTTTGAAAAATAAAAATATCTGGGTTAAGAATTCGTTCACATGGATTGCCAATCTTACGCTGAATAATAATGCAATACGATAAGATTTACATTGCATCGTGGCTGAAGGCCGTTAGCGTTATGTCATTCTATTTTAATCTATTCAAACGTGCTTGATAAATTATCTCCGCGGTAATTAACTTTGCTACCAGTCAATCAACTCTGACGATTTCTAACGTGTAAGTACGTAATCGTTGTACTATGATTGATTCACGTAGACTAGCGAAAGTTTAGGAGAAGAGTCGTGTTCAGACAATAAAGTAGAATTGGAAACTTTTCATGTGTTGGACCTTAAAATACCTTTGCTCTGATGTCTTTTTCACTGTTGGGAGTCTCTTGTTTGTCGTCTACGTTATTGATGCGTATGACTGAGTCTTTTTTCCAGAAGGCACCCAAGGTAGTCTTGATAATGCGTTTGCGTACACCCTTTTGTTGCACCGTGTACACCTCTATCTGTTCCGGGTTCTTTGTTTTTTCTGTTGAATAAAAAGAAGGTTTGATGATTTCATAATTGATTGTTAACTCTACGGTATTCGTGTTTTCTTTATGATGATAAAAAAATTCTATAGTCAGTTTAAAAACATTTTATATACAATACGATAACATATTCAGTAGCTAGGAACTCATAAAAACTGGATATATTCAGTTATGGAAATATCAAATGTTGAATTTTGTTTTCAAATGGAATAACTGTTATTATTGTAGTCATATCCTGTTAGTTTTCTGAACGGACGTAAATACCAGGCGATATTACCGATTACCGCTTGATCTCATTAGAGTCGCGTACTCAGACATGAATTATTTACAAATCATTGTGAACTCACAGAACTCGTCGCGACTATCGAGACGGGTCTTACGATGCCAAAGTATTCAGTACTGCATTACACTTCGGTCACGCCGGACGTTTGTTTTAACACAACTTTTCAAACTTACGTTGGAGTTATACAATTAAAAAGCACACTCACCTTTACCCTTCTTCCACATGGCAATGGCGTACATATGGTAGTCTGGAGACAGTGTGGAGTCTGGGGGCAGAGGGTCTTCCGCTCGGACTTCCAACACGAATCCAGACTCGAGCACGGCGCAAAGGATGTTCTGTTCATCGTGTTTGAACCACTTGGTCTCGCGTAACTTGTGGATTGCCACTGAACTGCCGAATCTCTGCTTCTTTGGCGCAAATAACGCTTGAGCCTGACTCCCGAAGCGAGACAGGAGCCCCTTCACCGTCGGTGGCGGTGCGAGGCTCTTCTCCGGCGGCTTGATCTGCTGGAAACTCCGGCAGGTCACGAACCTGGCTTCCATTGAACCCTGTCCTCTTGTATTTGCAAGACAATTCCACCGCCTACACTGAATTAGTTTGCGAGTTTGTAGGGTCGGTATGGCGTTCTGGTTACTCTCACTGCGAGAAATCGCCACACAAGGAACACTTTCACAATTGTACGCGTGGGTTCGCGGTTGACGGAGCACAGGGCTATACGGCAGCGTTGCAACGATAGACGCGGCGCGCGTGGCCGCCGGTACATTTATAAGGACGCGACGAGGGGCGTGCACGCGGGAGGGGACCGCTACGCTACCCCACCGCGCGTCTGACCTCTCTAGTGCCGCTGATTGTGATAGCGGCACGTCACATATCGATAACGTTTATGACCAGAGTTCATCAAAGCAATGTAATTGTTTTATTACATCTAATTTAAATATTAACGTTTGTATTGTTTGTAAAAAGACTACTGTTTTATGTTTGCTTTAGATCCCGTACATTCGCGCGATGTTATTAAAATTCAACCCAGCGAATCGATTTTCAAAAGCATGCAGTAGTGTTAATGAGAAATCCTAATTACAACATTCTTAATTATAGTCAATAAGTTTCCTCAAATTTACTCAGACATTACCAGCTCGATGGACCATTAAATAATTTTATTCTCTGAAGAGATTGAAGCCTGATAATGTTGCTAAGTTTTCGTCGAATGTCAAAGAGGCATAATTTTCAAATTGTTATCGATGTCGATGTGGATTTGACAATCCGCACTATGCACCGAGTGACCTCACTCGTCCCGCTCCCCGCGTCGCGCCGGCGCCAACCGGCAGGTATGTCCTCTACGGTGGTATCGCTTGTAGTTTGTAGCGAAACCGTATCTCAATGCAATGGCTCGGAAACCTGTTCCTCGACATCTCGACTGTTTTCAACTACATTCAACGGCTTCACGTAAATTGGCCGCTTGGCACCCGTCTGTTAGTTTTTTCGACACCGGCATTTTGACGGCGCTTATGTATTGATCTTACTCAATGGGGCCTCGAGTAAATGCCGGAATGACGGGGGATTAAGTAATGTTTGTTGTGTATGGATATCGTCAATTGTTTAAGCGTTTATTTTGTTAAAACGTGCGTGGGTTAAGATTTAAATTGTTAAACTTAAAAGTAAGTAAGTAGAAGTAGCATCAGATCGGATCAATATCGCGCACAGAATCTCTAATTAGGAAAAGCCTACGTCCAGATGTGGACCTTATTTGGATGTATACAGAAGTCTCTACAATATGGTATATCCGTAAAGTGTTAGGTTTATGAATAATAACTTTAAAGTGTCTCCTTCCTACTTGACTCATATCCATTCATACTTGCATGTGT
Organism: Hesperia comma; assembly: GCA_905404135.1. Taxonomy (NCBI): domain Eukaryota; kingdom Metazoa; phylum Arthropoda; class Insecta; order Lepidoptera; family Hesperiidae; genus Hesperia; species Hesperia comma. The sequence continues at coordinate 1,758,429 of FR990026.1, forward strand.
GTACTCGTATTGTACCTAGTTTATCGCCATAAATATAATAAACGCAGTTACTTTGAAATGAAAATTATGTTATTTTCACTGATTAATGTCTGAAATTATTATTTATTTACGTAATCTGTGTAGAAACTACGGAAATAGCCTTGGAGCTTCAACATTAATCACATTATATTAATTATGTAGGTATGAAACAATTTAATACCTATTAATCAAATGCATTTACATATTTTATTAATAATTAATACACTTTACGGAATTATGGGTTTTTCGAACGTTCTCGAAAATTCTTTACAACTAACTTCACAGTCATCAAGTTAACCAACCTCGGTTAGTTTTCGTAGGTACTTACCTACTTACTCAGTGGGATTTTTTTTTATATTTCTTTGTTTTTTCTTGGTATATAACATGTTTTGTGTCGGTCAAAGTTTCAATGGAGACAGTGTAAAGGTACATATTGCTGTACCCTCATTTTCTACCTTAATTCTATTGCAAAATATCCGTTGGCTGGACACTATTCACTATTAGGGAGATCGTTGTTCATTTATCGGCTATTTATATAAAAAAAAAATTGGTTGCCTGTAAAGTCGGTATACGGGCGAAAGTTTTACGTGACAACGACTTTGAGTGGTAAAATAATTTTAATGTGAATATTCATTCGTATAGTAGGAAGAAGGATGAAATAATAGTAACAATTTAAAACATTTATTTATACAAAGAATTATATTTAAAACATTGTAACACCATCCGCCATCTAGCGCTGCTAACCGTTAGACCATTAACCATTAGTCACAACTAAGTGAGGTAACAAACGAGATTACTTCTCCAGAGATGGCGCTGTACCATTTTCTGAAACACGCCAACGTGTATACGCCGTAGCTACCATAAGTAATGTTAAGGAGGAAGGGACGCGTGCCTTTCACTTTTTATGTCTGTCTCTCTCGCTCTTAGGCGGACTAACCATGCCCGAGTGGAAGGGACGCGTGCCTCTCACTCGCTCTCATTGTAAGCGCATAACGTGAGCGGAGCTACTAACGCAGTTTCTTGAAGTGCCACCCGGCAAACCAATTTATAAGACGTTATCACGTCAATATGTTGTAAATACATAATAGTGTTACTGGTTTTTTTTAGTATTTTAACACGCTTCGTTGTTTATTCTTGTGCGTCCAATTCACAGCGAATTTAATTTGTAGCGAAACCATTGTCCGTGCTCGTGAAGATGTTATCGTTGTAATGAAGTGTACGCAGCTTTACAATTGGTCGTAAACCTGTTTACACGAACTCACACGGATTTGTTCACACCTACCATTCTTCGTAAATAATAATGGCTATGTAGGGCATGCTTGACTCTTTGTAATTGTAGGTAGTAATATAATGATATACCGAGAAATGAAGCCTGCCTCAACAACATTTCTAAATGGATTTTAATACCGTTAAAGGAAATGAGCATAAAAAAATTTAATGTATGAAGAGTGCTTATTCAGATCCGGCAACAATTAATAAGTTGGTGTTTGTATTTGTATCGTATAATTACAATAATAGAACGGGATGGAGATGTTTAATATCAATAAGATCAACGATAGCACAGATAAAGAACAGATAATATATTTCAGGGTGAATTAAAAAAGACTGCAGTTTTACGATATTTGTTTTAGTTACGTTTTTTTATGGAATTAAGATAGCAAACGAGCATGCAGCACCACCCTATCGCTGCCGCCCATAACAACTGACCGACCTAGAACTAGACTCAAAGGGACTAGGATGGTTAGTCCAGTAGATGGCGTTAGAATATTAGTTGGTTGGTTAGTTTGTTAATAAGTGTGAGGACAGGGACTGTTAGTGATAATTAGTCCTTTTATTTAATGTTAATAATATAATAGTCCAGTTAGTTATTGTTAGTATGAGTCTCGTTCTAATTCGGTCACAGATGCGTTGCTACCCCTGAAGACTGAGATGGTCGCCTCTAAAAAATTGTAACACAAATTGTAATTTTAAAATTCTTTAAGTTTAATGCATCGATTAGTAACCGTTTATGATAGACATTAAAATAAGGCGCTGCGCCAACATAGACACTTTTTGGAATCGATAGCTGTGTGGTGTTGGCGTGTGGTGTCCATATAATTGGTTTATTTAACTTACTTTATTTCGTTAAAAAAATATGCCTAACTATTCCAACTCGACGAAGCGTTTATAAATTAGTACACTTGGGCCCCCAACTGTCAATTTTTAGTGCCTACTTATATCGCTAACGTTTAGGTAATACATAAACTTTGTTTTTTTCATTGGCAATATTTGCGTATCAAGTGACAAGTGGCAGAAACAGAACGTTTGCTTACTTGTTTGTAGATTGATACATATTTTAATGTATGAAAATAAAATGCTTAACTTTAGGTAGTGTCCGACACGCAATACAAAAATGTTTTCGTTTGTGCTGCGCCTTATATAAGTAAATAAAAATTTATCGTAAATTAAATATGTTTTACGACATAATTGTTATAACCTTGGCATTGTACCATCAAGTGAGGTCTTCGACACTTATGAGATTGTGGTTAGATAGTTTCCCCTTTAACGATTTACTCAATTATGAATATGTGTATTTTTAAAGTTATGCGGATGTGCGAGTATGTTAAGTAGTTGGATTAGGTAGACGGTACGTGACTTAATTCGCGTTTTACTATGACAACGCACGTCACTACCGAAGCGAAGTTATTTTGTCAGCGACTTCTTATTTTCCAAGACGTCGCGTTCCTGCGTTATTCTTAAAATGCGTATCTTTGCAAAAATTTTAAATGTTTAAATCTTACGTATTACGATTGTCGGATTAAGTTTGACGTTCTTAGTTTACTTAGTTACTTTTTTACGTTTTCTTACGCAATTACATAATAAATGGTGAAATCTCCAGGCACATCTTCCAATTGAATAGAATAGTTTTTAATACAGATGATAGGGTTACTGGTGAAAAGTTACATAGGTACCATCTCATTTTCCGTAATAATTATATGGACGTAGCCCATCAACTTTCTAAAAGCATTACTAAACATTTGACTGTAATGTCACGTCGAGCTACGAGCTACGACATCGCTCTTGTACCTTACAAACTTATTTTGTTTATTTCACCACCCATTTAATCTGTAGGTACCACACGATATAAAACTTAAGTCATCGTGGATACTAGACATTTAAATGTAAAAGGATTTTTACGATTCTGAAGGAAGACTTTCGCCGTGCCGTGGCCATGATCCAAGTAACTTAGACAAAATATCGGTAGGTACCTACCTACATATATCATTCTGAATTGTATGTACCCGTTAAAATCTATCTGTACTCTGTACGTATATTATAATAAATCTGTTAGTAATCGATATATTTGGAAGATATGTAATCATATTATAATATAGAATAATAGAATCCCAAACAATAATTTAAATATTGTTGTCTGTTTATCGTTTTGTCTGTGGTCGTGTATTCGGTAATCTCAGAACTTATTATACCGATTTGCGTTCATTTATCACAAGTAAATTGTCGTAAGCTTCACTTAACTTTTAATGTTTGTTTGATTGCAATCGGTCCATAAATTAAAAGTTAAAATCACACCTAAACGTATCGGAATGTGGGTTCTAAGGGACTGGTTTCCTCAATGAAAATGTAATCACGAGCTATTCATTTTCCGAGACCGTAAGGGTGCGGTTCCACTGAGGCGGAGCGGAGCGGAGCAGTGCGCGATTCACCAATCACATGGCTTGAAATCCGCACGAGGCGCAATGAGCTGGGATTTCAAGCCATGTGATTGGTGAATCGCGCACTGCTCCGCTCCGCTCCGCCTCAGTGGAACCGCACCCTAAAGGCGGCCTGTAGAGACTTTCTAAATACATTATTTAACGCAGCGTCATATATCTGAAACTCACAAAAACAGGCTCGACGTGTTGCGAGCGTGGGTGACATGATATCGTGAACAGGTTATGTAAATATCACGGTTGGTGATAAATTAACGCGCGGCGCTGCATTGATCATCTTGTGCATCGTTATTATTTACATCATTTTTCTTTCTTGACTCTTCCTTATTGCTCTGGGCAAAGTATCCAGGATAGCTACTTATACTCCGTTGGCAATCAGTAGGTACCGAATCCGTTTAAATGGCAACCCACACAAAAATTGCAGTGTCTTTCTTATTCAAATATCTATTAACTTTTCGTTGTTTGTACTTTGTACTTTGTTGTTTAAAAACTACAAATACTTACTACAAATAAATAGACTAATGTCTACATAATCCTAATATAAATATTTCCCAAATATTATGTGCTCCATATTGTGGAATGTCTATGTCCTGCCTATATACGGGATAAAAATTCACCAGACACGCGCATAAAGGTAGTGAAAACATTCATTCTTAATTTTAAACTTATTAGAGGTGAATGAAAATATTAAATTAAATGCTTTATTAAAATTAATAACGTCAAAGAATTTGGTTTCTAATCATTCGAATGAATGAGGCACATTTTTTTTGTTTTCTAACCGAATTCTTCGGTTGTGTGCCAGGTCCGGTAGACGTCACTAAGCAACTAGTTAGGTACCTATACCGTTAACTAAATAAGATTTTCATTTTGTGTCAGTTAAAGTATTTGGGTCTATCAATACAGTAGAGAAAAAAAGTTACGATTAAAAAATCAAATACGAAATGAAGTTTGACCATAAGTAATTAAGTACCATTAAAGTTACAAGGTACAAATAGATGATATCAGATGAAAAAAATTATCAGCTTTGACTACAGTTTTGCATTTCAATGATATGAATAAAGTTACACATTTGAAAATTGAAATTGATTTAGAACTGCGATAATAGCTACATCGTCCAGATAAATAAGGATAATTGAGCTTTTATTTTTACAGAAAACAAAAGCAAAGACATAAAGAATTAGTCGATATTGAGAATGTTTCGTAACAAAAATAATATTCTAGTAACACCTACTCCACTATAACAACCAGAAGTGGTAATACTTCCAAAAGTGTGTAATCTATTTGAGACATCTGTTTGTTCACAAAGAGCACTATCTCGAAATACATAAGGAAGCAAAATGAATTGAGATCTTTTACAGTTAGTCTCCGGTTAGGGTTGGCGACGACGGCAATCATTTCAAAAATATACATATAAGGCTATCGAAAAAGATCACTTGCAGTACGTTGATTGTTGGTCGACGCCGTAATTGTGTTAGAATGTAGTTCCTTATTTTGATCATATGCCTCTAGAAGAAAATTTTAATTATTAACTTTTACATCGATATATTTATTTATTGCTAATTTTAATTCGCGGGGGCATTTCCAGGCTTCCAGATAAATAAATAAATAACGCTACAAACTCAAAACCCCACAGTAAGATTTCCAATGTCGTGGGTGCCTTGGACAACACACAAGACAAGGACGAACGTCAAGACGTATTGTAATCTGTACCTAATGATGATAAGTGTGTCTGTCTCCGATTCTAAAAACCGTCCATCCAGAATTGAGTCCACTTCGATCGATTCGGCCGTCGCGTCTGTGGCATTATTAGGCCTGTCTTATCGATCTTCATTTGGAGTTCGCGGAACGGGACAGCCCTAGTGTCCTACATAATCGATGTTACGAGACTTCAGTGTTGTCACAGTTTTTTATCAATTACGGCGTAATCAGTTCCGAGTGGACGTCGGAAGTAAGATGTTGACCTCTTGCGCTTCTGTGTGACCTTCGTTGTCTGTCGACTAAAATGTTAAAGTACATAATATATACGAGTACTTAGTCAAGTAATCTCAGTATGATGTATGCCGTCTCAAGCCTTTAAAATAGAAGTACTGTCGCGCACACCCGACGTTCGATCGGTTTTGTACATCCACGGATATTTTTGTTTTATGCATTTAAAATAAGAATAAGTACCCAGTTTTTGAATATAGAACATTACAGAACGTTTTGTGTGCTATGATGTGTTAGATGGAATATCGTAATAGCCGATAATGCGCAACACTATGGATATACCGAGATGGGGGACATCACTAGTGGGACGCGACAGCTAGACGTCCCGCGCTGTTGTCAATGAGAAAAGTTGTATAAAATAAAGCCATTATTATAAATACAATATTTAGTGTTTAATAGATGTTAAATATTCATAGGTCAGTCCGGCGATTAAATTTTTATAAGCGACGATGAACTTGTATGACGTTCGTGGTTTTTATGATATCGACGTTAAAACCTGTTCGGAAAAACCAGACGTTTATTAACATACTTGTAAATCCTCACTTATTTCTTACGTTTATTAATAGCTTTTTTCGGTTACGAACAACCATTCTCCTCCATAAAAAATCATAATTACATGTATTTATTGAAATTATGATAATGAACAGTTTCTTCAAAAGTACTGAACAAATTATGTTGTTTCAAATTCAAAGAGATATACAAATAAACAATGTTGATGTGGTATGTTATTTTGCTACCTTTAATATCTTATCAGAAGTACGGTTATCTAGCGTTTCTATTTGGGCACGGCGCGCGGGGCACGGCGTGATATCTGTCACCTTCACGATCTGACACTTTATCTCAAGTCTTAAACCAATTTATGATGATTTTATTACATCCATACTAATATTATAAATTGCCAAGGAATTCAGTAGGTATATTTTCTTGTCTGTCTGTCTGCCACTTTTTCACGAACCGATTATTATTGTTTGAGACTGGGAAGAACGTAGGATTTTTTTCTCCGAAAGCAGCAGGTGAATCCGCAAGTAAAAATAAGGTACTCGTAAGTTAATAGATGTCTATCTTTGATTAAACGTGTATTACATGTTCTAGGCTTATTTAGCTAAGCAGAAAGACCCATGCCCTCCCTGTAGAGCGCCATTAATGGATTAGACCAAATAATTCGGTTCTTTGAAGTAGCACGTATGTCAGATACATTGATATGTGGCATTATTTATTACAGCATATCAATTATACTAATGTTTCACATTCCAAGATAAAACTATTATCTTCGTACGGTATTTTATCTTTTACGTGTTTGGATTATACGGAAACGATAATTTAATTACTAATCATCGTAGGTAAGCCGAGGTTAAATAAGGGCATATTTATATCTTGAGCCGCGGCATGTCGCATACGAGTATTGCGCACGTGGTCTGTCTGCAAAACGAGGAAATTGTCTGGAGTGTGAGCACAAGCGTAAATATATACAGTAAATTGAGTGATATCCATATCGATAGGTTTGATACGAGATGGTCTTTAATAGGACATGTTACATGGTTTAATTTGAAACTAGTTACACGATTTAATTCAAATTCAAATATTTATTTCTTCGAAGTAGGTTTTTACAAACCCATTTCGAATGTCACTTTACGCCATCGCTCGCTTCAACAAATCCATACGGTGAGTGGTCTTGAAAGAAGAAGCGACAAGAAACTCCCAAGGAGTCTTTTTTTTCTCTTTCTCCACTCACAGACCTCACAGTACAAGTTTCACTTACTACTAATTACGGCTAAAATACGAAACTCATGTCCATGTTGGTTACGAGGATAAGCTTCAAATAGATCATGTTTTATTATTTTTTATTATTCATTATTTTATTTTTATCGGACAGAAATTATCACGCTTAGGTATATCGCTCTTTACGATTGGTTATGCCTGTCGTAACGAGCTATAATAGACGTCACAAAATGAATGGCCAAAATTTCTCATTCCAGTAGATAAAATAAATTAATAACCAGTTACATACTTTATATTTTAATTGTATTGTACATAGTAGTTCGCACTTTTCATATTATCGCTATATACAAAACTATTATACGTGTTACAGAAATAAAATATCTGAGATACTTAAGCTGCCTAAATTAAAACAAACTAATAAAACCTCCATTCTTAAATGATACTAGGCAATCGATATTAACAGTTTTTTGCACGCTTGTACAAGTTCGAGTCGGTATGCTTACTATTTTGATGAAAATTAAGGTTTTTTTAATTCATTGTACAAAATAATTCTGAGTAGATACAATACAACACATCCGAAAATTTTTTGGTAGTGACGCCTTTACCTCGTACTGTTTAGTTGCCAAGCAAATATTTGACGTAATTTATTCGATGTAATTTTATCTGTAGTGGATTAAAGCATAATCTTTGTAAGATTGATTAGAAATCGTTATGTTTACTATTACATAATGAGATTCGCAAGGTATTTATAGAGATAATGATTTTATCGATTCTTTGTTTATTATTGATACTTTATTATAGGCCTTTCTTATAGGACATGAAGGAAAATGTAACTAATTTTTCTTAATAGTAAAATTATTATCATGTTCATAAAAATATTTCAAAAAATAACTACCCAGGTCCCAGTATTCTAGTTTTGACTATAAAAGGTTGACTACTAAAGCCTCCATCAATCCACACTGGAGCAGCGTGGTGTAGTATGTTCTAGGCCTCCTCAATTATTATGGTAGAGCCTAGAGCTCACCCGGGGAAGTACCACCGCCCGCCACGGTACTTAGTACCATTCCTACCGTGTAATAATTGTTATAAGAACAATTGTGGTCCGGATAGGAAGGTGTGGAGCCGGTTACACTTTTTTAGAGGCGACCATCTCAGTCCTCAGGGGTAGTAACGCATCTGTGACCGAATTAGAACGAGCTCCATTGAGCCTAGTTCTGGGTCGGTCTAGTTGTCATGGGCGGCAGCAGAAGGTGGTGCTGCATGCTCGTTTGTTATCTTAATTCCATAAAAAAGAAGAGAGACCATTAATGAGTCGAAGCCAACCATAACCTAATGTTGTTTGTCTGTCTGTTGATTCATTCATCGCCTCTAATAGCTTTGTTGATTATTGTTAATCTTTAACAACTTACTGTAAATATTTATTTGTAGATATGTCTGTTTACCTATGTAAATAACCCTTACATTCAATAGTAAACAAATTAACGTGCCAAATTAGCTAATGTTGGTTGTTAGACAGTTCGCTTAAAGACAATGAAAATCTTAATATTTATCGAACGATATGTATCGTTCATTATTATATTTGGCATACATATGCGATGAACATACAGCATCTAAATCGTGATATATTTGCTAATTGTATTCACAGCATTGACACTTCTTCGTCCTTTGCTGATATGCTAATGGTCATTCAATTTACACGTAAGTAGTCGCGCTCAATGCACGTTTTACTTTATAGACATGTGATAGTACTTTACTGAAATCAAAATATTGATTTTCACTTAGCACCATTTCGTAAACATGGTTTTTGATTAGTGCCAAGGATTTAAGTTCAAGTTAACTAGCTCGTCCATTCAACGCCCATCGCTATTGAGAATGCACATTAACCTAACACAGCAATTTTTCCGAATGTTGAGAGTAAATCCACGAGCAGGTCTGAAGCGAACGTCGCAGTCGAGCGGCCGATTAGCGGAATTGCACCATCGCGGCATCGTGCACCGTGCGGAATGCTGTTATGTGAGATTGGGATTAAAAATAGAATGTCTTGCCGCGGTCTGACGTGAAGGCTGTTTGTCGAACGTTACTGTGTAATTATTGTAATTTTGACCGCTCTACGTGCGATATAACTCTTTAAGCCGGCTACTTACATTCGCGAGAATACGCGAACCCTCAAGTGTAGGACTTTTGCAAAAGATTATGTGAAGTTTTTAGCACATTCGTGAGCTGTCAAAGCTGTGACGGTTTTGATCGCATATCGAAGCGCGCATCAGAGATTAAAAAAAAGATAGGCCCTGCGCTTCCGATATATGTTTGCGCCATGTTCCTTTGTGCGTAAAGTTTTCAAGCAATCGAATTCGGTTGTTATTTTTGAAAATGAAAAAATTACGCAGTCATATTTTTTAAAGCTCTGGCGCGCACATCTCGAACCTTCGCGGAGTCTCGCGCACATTCGTGCATACAATCGTACAATGTAAGAACGTTCGCGCGCATGTCAGTGACCGCAGTTATCGAACTATGCTATGCTATATGCATGTCTGTAGTAGGTATAACAACGAAGTTAAAATTTGACTTACAGTTAGTTGACCCCATATCCTACGAATACTTAAAGATTAGTCACAAATGGATTTACAAAACATCACGTATGTATTTAGATATCACGTTCAAAATTTTATCGAGAACTATTACTTGTAGAAAATATAATAGGTAATCATTTGGTTAATGCGTCAGATGACGTACAGGTGTGGTCATTAGGGTCATTATCAGTCCTTATCGTGGAGAGAAGGCGAAGAAATGCCAAGGACATCCTTACTACTTAAAGAATAAGTAATATGATACTTTTTGGGACAATTGGTGTTCAAGTGCGCAGTAGAAGCAAATGACTAATCAAATACCTGATAAATAAGTTAATTAACTCCAAGAACTTGGATCGTAATGTGATATCGAAGAAATAATACGGTAGTAGTGGAGGAACACCGCAAACTAAATACCCAACGGTAATTCGATATACCTCACCTACCTATGTATGAGCCTATGATAAAGATTGAACCGACGTCTTCAGTCACGTACATCTCTGAGCTCCCTAGTGTAGGTACTTCAGAAGGATCTCTTTTATTGATGATACACTTGTATTTACTATTAGATTTCCTCTGATGTGTTTTGTGTCTCTCAAGACAAATATATCGAACCATCAAAAGATGTGTAGTATCAAATACAATTAGGTAACCTACTAACCTCGCCCGTTGCAAAAACTTAACAAAGGAAGAAATAAAAACGTGTAAGCAACTATTTTAACTGACCTAATGATTTTTCCGACTTGTAGCTGGAATGTTATCCAAAACATGTTTACGGCACAATGTTTTATTCTAGAAAGATTATGTAATTAATTACAAAGTACCAGGGCGCCATAGTACGACGCAACGGCAGTGATCCATTAAGTTGTTTTGCTCATCACCGTAGAGGTCAAACGTCCCAAACACCTTAACTACTGAATGGCGGCCTTGTCTGCGAACACTGGCCCTCACGCGATTGCTATTGCGATGGTGCCTGTGGAATATTCCCGGGCGACGAATGACTTGATTGCTGGGAACTTCACGCTACGACGATCATTTTGATCGCTGTTATTTGCTCCTTGTTGTGGGGATGGTCGAGACTCGGATTTACCGAAGTACGTGACGGTAAAGAGTCAATTTTTGTGTGCCTTTTTATAATGGCACGAATATACACAGTCGTGGTCATCATTCTAACCCAAAACCGTTGTATGCTGGTGCAGGTGTGAGTGACATTCCTCCACTTTAGCCAAGAATGTAAAACTTGAAACACTTTTGAAAATATTATGAAAAGTTTCAAGGAATCTGAAATACACTTATCATATCTCTTGTACTTAACATTAACTTAACTCTTAACTCTGATTGTACCTCACATTCCATAATCTACCTTCTTAGATGTGGACATTACAATGATTTCAAAAATCGAATCCAATAAGAAGAGTGTTTTTTTTTGTTGTTGTAATAACAAAGAATTGTATCTCGTTGGATACATTGATAGATCGATCGATACTTATAGATCGGGTGAAGGTCTATCGGACGAAGAAAACGGAAGTAATAAAGGCGGAACTAGAGAATAAATAACAAGTTTCTTTTAATGGCAATGAACTGCTAAATGCAGCTTATTATGAACATACGAGTTGTTAGTAAGTAATTACATTAGATAAATTGCTCTATGAATACAAGTAATACCTACTTAATTTGCGCTAAACGGCTACAATGATCGAAAATAAGTTTGAACGGAATCTGAGGATTTGACCTTTGATAAATATAGCGGCCTCAAAGTCTATAAATAGGCACCGATAATGTGGTGAATTAATATGGTTTTATCGTCAGGAGAATTGAGAAACAAAATGTTATAAAACATCGAGTAAATGGACTTTGATGAAACTTGCGACTTTACTTTAGAAAGACAGGAAACGTTAATACATAAGCATGCATAAGCAATATGAAGCGAGAGACGTAGATGTCTACCATATATGAAGCAGCAGGAAGAAAAGTACTATGCTTATAAATAAACCGGAGGCGGTTCGTGAGATTTAGCTGAGTGGTAGAAGGATGCGCGACTTCCTGATGGACCAAATAAGTATGCACAACTAGTTGTGCATGGAAAAATAGCGAAATATAAATACTGGCGTCCCTTTAGCACCCTTTTTATGGATTTAAGTTAGCGCACAAGCGTGCAGCATTACTCTTCCGCTGTCATCCATGAAAACACAGAAGAAGACTCAAATCCGAACAAGACTAGTTAAAATTATTAGAGTTAAATTCAAGTTACGAAGCACGTTTTGGACATGCATGCTTTGAAACTGATATGTAATAGATCATTTGAAGACAATATTGTTAGCATTTGTTTTATGTGTCCAATAAACAATGATGTCCATTCAGCACAAGACATAGCACGAGTTCAATATAACCATAAAATAATAATTTAAATTACAACATGACGATGCCACAGCGATAGTAGAGTACGAGCAGTTTTATTTGCCTAATTGCTTGTTAAGAGTTGATTCAATCGCCAAGTTTGGATACACTTAATTTATACGCTCACTGTTCAGTTTATGCCGGACAACAGTTCCATCTCATGGGTAATACCGATTTATTTTACATATTAACGTTTCTTTTGCTCATGTCTTGATCATTTAGTGGAGTCATGAAAGTCATAATATTATTCCTTAAAACTATCTATTACACTTCAACTTTGAATGTTTACTCGACGTACATAATCCCCTCATCGAATTCCGTAGGAAAGTTACCGCAAAAAGGAATGTCACGCCGGCCTTAAGTACAATCAATCATAGTGATAAATGTAAGGATGCGTTTGATAACGCCTTGTACAAAAGCTAACAACTTTAACTGAGCAAGGGCATTCTGCTATACTTACAATATTAAAAAGCCAAGCCAGAAACGATAACAGTAAATTTTGACGCTTTGGGTAGTTGGTTCTGGAAGCTTAAGGACCAAATAGAATATAATTGTTGAAAATTTTAAGAAGTTCAACGCAAAAATAAAGGCATGAAAGAGGACAAGTTAAGACTGTTACCACATAGTTTAAAATACTAAAAGCATACTTTTCGGTTGCTGACTTTCGGCTTCATCATCAGAACTTGGATATCAACTACGACGAGATTTCTCAAAAATGCCCAACGCGAAGAGCGTCATCGATTTCCGAACTTCTATTTTTTATGGGTCCATCTACCACACTCCACACACCAGTTTTAAAAAATCTTTACCAGTTATAAAACAGACCAATGAGGGTAACCGCGTGTGGATTCGCCGCTAGAGGCCGCTAGTGTAGAGGGTGGTCTGCCTGTCACTTCTCTCTTGTCTATTCACTGAATAGTATTCAGACAAGTGTCACTTGTCAATGTTTATGTATCATAGAGTTAGTTATGTATGGGCGGGCTTTGACAGCATGACCGCCGTCTGCAGTGGCGCCAACTGGTGAGCACAAAAACGGTTACCCTCATTCCACAGTTACATAAAGAACCCTGGATAAGTTTTAACTTGTAAATCACAGTGTCGTCTGTAATCTCAACATATTTACAGTTTTCTCAAGTGAGTTATCATAGTAAAGTTGAATAAATGTTTGCTTATGAAATGATAATTTCTACACGTGGTTTAAACGTGTTTACAAGGAGACGCCTCCTTGTCGAGATATATTTATATTGTTTTTATCATTGTTGTGACTTGTGACAATGCAAATCTGAGTCAAGTCAAGCTCACTAAATAGTTGGTTTGAAAGCTTAATATAAAGCAAATGTATTCCTAAATCAAAATATTGTCATTATAGGATAGACAATAAAATGTTCGCGTAAGTGTCCATACAATCTTAACTGTACCTATGTCAAAATATTTTATTTAATCCTCAACATTTTAACTTTGTTCAAATTGAAACGTTGAAACTCCACTACATTTATTTATTTATTTATTATTTATGTACACACAACAGATTATATTATAGACATTACATTTAAGTAAGGATGTACAAAGGTACTGCTTATTCCTTAAGGAATTTCTTCCAGCAGACCTGCGACTGGAGAAATCATTACATTGTTTTTGTTATCGTTATTAGTGACGTGAGCAATAAGGATTTCTCTTTATCGCACGTGCCTCGTTTTATCACACACTTTATTTATTTAATCAGTTAATTAATGAGTCTAGAGTTAAACGACTTATGTATATGGTTACAAGTCATTTGACGTAGGTAGGCACAGTTCTTCTACAGTTCTACACACACGTTTGTAGTTCGTTGTTGGATGAAGTTCTATATTGCTGGATGAATTTTATTTTACATGTACTTTGATTGATGATTATGATATGATTGCTAATGATGATTGACGATGTACCTAATCAGTAATCTAATCTGGTTGATGTTGCATTTGTGATACAATGATTTGCGGTCGTAGAGGCGGTAGGGGTACTACTGTTTACTTGTATCAGAAATCGGAAGCATGAAAATGACATCAAGTGTGCTGTGGCTTGTCAGTTTTGATTTTATACAAATGTTATGATATTGTTATAAGGAGAGCAAATAAAACGGTGTATGTGTGTGCATGAGTTGAATTTCTACTGCAGAACAGGACATTATTTTGCTTATGCAAATTTTTCATCATAGTTTAATCATAGTAAATTATTTTATGGAATAAAAAAGTGCAATAATAAAGTTGATATAAAAATTAATCAATTAAAACACGTGATCAATGACGTTTATGTGTGAATAACTGTAATTATATTATGACTTTACGAGTATTTATTTGCCGTTTATCATGATGTATAACTTTTTAATGAGTCATTATTATAGATGATTTATTTATTGACGTTTTAAGGAAATTACAGTCTCAAAATAAAACATTTGCATTTTGTATAAAGTTTAAAAGGTTTGTTGATCGATGTTAAAGAACAACATGTAGAGTTATTGATGTCATCAAATATAGATTACTAGCGATGTAGTAATTTCTAGTTTCCGTAGATAAGACTATTGGTATTTGCTATGATTAATAGCATTATTTACGACACGTTTGGGAATCTACGCGATTTGTCACGTAGGTGTACGTATTATTATCTCAGGCGATTTTATTGAACGAATACAATACGTCACGCACAGGTCTCCTCATACAATTTGAGGGGTACATACATACAATCCATAGTCCACCGCGCTCGCCAAGTAAGCATAAAGCTTCGGCCAAACCTGAGCGTCAGTAACGCGGGAAGCGGGACGCGATGCGGGAGCGTCTGCAACTGTATTTTCTATGGTCTGCAACGCGAAACTTAACGTGCACACCTACGCGACTGCGGTGCGAACCGCGAACTTCATTTGCTAATTGACAGTCACTAAAGCTGCTCGTCTTAATCCGGTATAACATAACTAACTATTATTTACTTACCATCCATTTGAAATTCCGGACCAATTGAATCCCATATTTTATCCTTTTTTCGTAAATTCTTATAGTCTCTGTTCAAATCATATAAGACAGGAAATCCTCTCACCGTTTCTATAAATTGCTCTGTATTTTCGTCTGTTGTTGTCATCGTAAACGAAATAATTAGTAATAACAAAGGCTTTCTTGCACATAAACACGTCTAACCACTAGACGCGTGCGTCCCGCTCTGTCGACGCGGCCGTCCCGCGTTGTGGTCGCGTAGGTGTGCAAAGCGCCATAGATAAAGTATGGGTAGCGTCCGCCGCGCGGCAGACGCTCCCGCTTCGCAGTCGCTTTGGTCGCCCAGGTGTGTCCGAAGCCTTAGTTGAACATTAAATGTTTCCTCGCGAAGTTTACCTTCACCGATGCGAGTGATAATTAAATATTAATACACATATAATCCTTCATTTTCTTGATTGTTTAGCTTCTGTCACAGTCCTATTAATTATTTGTATAAGGATTATATCAATATTACCTAGCCGGAATTATTAATATTGAAACTATCACAGATAATTGCCTTCGCCTATAAGCTGAACAGTTTAAAATATTTAAACAGAACGTACTTACTAGATAACTGACATTTGTTTAAACTTTGTACTCATCACATGGCCTTGCTATGGCCCTTCTAATAGAAGTCACGTTATAGGGCCACGTTTGGTTGTTTGGGCACAGAACTGGCAATTAAAATGTCTACCTATCTGTACCTACGAATACACGATTTCAGTTTGTAGAACTAATTAAAGTGTATGAATTTAGTTGGTACTTTGAATGATTTTAGTCATCTTATGTAATGGGTTTTTATGATCAAGAAAGACATTGAAGCTTAGTTAGTAGATGCTAGCCTTAATATGACAGCTGAAAACTTTAGACAAGTAGCTGCTATTTAATATCTAGTAATAGATAAGATAATGTCACTCGGAATCATCTCACTTAAGTACTTATGTAATAGTTTATACGCCAGGTAGAAGAAGCTTGTGCCGATTTGGCCCGTGGTTAATGTGAGTTCGGTCACGTAAGCTTTAGTCGTACTGGCCCTTTGATACCTATCATACAAAATGTTACCTTTCCGCCCATCTCATACGGTTTATTTTATAACGCGTCCATGCAAAATTCTATGGACAATGACTATTCTAAAATATACTGTATTTTTGCGGTTTAAAGTTTATTTTGTTTCGAAAATGTTCGTCAGTGGAGGACTTAGGACAATAACAGCAAAGTAAACAAGTTTTATGATCTATTTGTTTCGTATTTGGATCGCTTCATTTCGAGTTTCGAGGTTTGTCTGGTTGTCGAACACGGTGTGGGCAGGTGCAGGAAGTACCTAAATGAAGTCAAAACAAAATGTATGAAAGAAATATCTTAATAAATAAATAACGCCACATGTTTATAGCCTCATGGCACATACTATGTTTCCCCATGTTGCGTAAAAATATAAAACACCAACGACAACAAATACATAATATGTCGTATGTATGTTTCCTCTGACTGAGAATCGAACCTAATTTTTCAGGTAGTCATTACCAATTTTTACGGGACTTTACATGTACATATTATAGTAGCTATTCAATACAAAATGATTGTAAACTGTGATTGCAGTAAAAAATATTGCTAATAATGGATAATTTGAGTTTAGAGGATGGAATTTTATCCGTAAGCGGGTTTCAGAAATAAGATTGATTAGTCCTTTGGTCAGATTGGAAGTGCTATATTAGCTCTAAGTTAAGAATTAGTAAAAAAGTGTAGATCGATTTCATTATGCTGGTAAATCACACCCACAGAAACGATTTACAGTTTGGATTCAAATTGTATTACTTAACGCAGAATTGATGGAATTGCATCTATCCTTTGAGATTCCGGTCGTTGAGAAATGTGGGCGTGATGAAACAATTCAAATGAAAGGACTGGGATTTCTCAAATCAAATACTACCTATAGATATATCAAATCAAATGTGGAATTTCAGTACAATTTCAAAGAAGTTAATTTTGAATGCAGTGATGAGAGAAATATCTTATTATTTTATGAAATAGTCGATAAATGAGCAGACGAGACACCTGGTCGTAAGTGGCCAACGTCGACCATGGCATCAGGAACACCAAAGGTATCACCGATACCATATCGGCCAGAAAAAACGATAAGAAACGAAAGAAAATGATACATATGAGACAGACTACCATACATACATGATAACATGAGTATCATAATCGTCACTGTCAACTATCAAAACAACTTAACCAGTAATTACTGTCTAAGAATAGTTGAGATAAATTTAGCCTTTACCGCGGTCGAAGCGAGGCCGTATGAATCTGTTCGGCGTGCTCATTAATTACGTAAGATTTAAACGAGTCATTAAGGAAATTGTGTTCAATTACAAACTGAGAGGCGCCATTGAACCGAGCAAAAACTTCAATATGTAGAGGACGCACTTAGGACTAAAGAATCGCTCTTTTTCCGTTACGAAGTAACTGCTATCTGGTTCGTGAGATTTTGAAGCTCTGGGACTGACTTACGCTTAATTTTTCCTAGAAGCTTACTCTGTGCTTTAAAAACCTGTCAATATTTAGTCCGTACACTTTATACCAGACTTGTCAGCTTGTAATGTGTCGACTAAATCCAACTCAAATCTCGATCAGTCGATGATGGTCAATGGTTATTTTTTCTGACACTTCCGTGAAGGCACTATAAACCACATGAATAAGTAAAGAACGTAATCTGTGCTATAAACCATCGATTCTTGTCATTATGCCACTTCCCATTTCTCTCAGAAATGTCTGCTCGTAGGTAATAGAGCAAGATCTAGATAGGAATACAGAAACTAGAAAGAGCGCCTGTAATCTGGAATAGAAAAAAGGTCACGAAGCGAATAAAAAGGTCGATCAGATACTGAGCCTTGAACCAAAAAATCTGGTTCAAGACCTCGCTCCATAAGCCACAAGGACACAGTTTTGTAGTGCGCGGTGAGTGTGCCGCGACTTTCTTTCTAGGGCATGCCTTATCTTGATAACAAATCGTGTCGCTGATAACTGAGAATTAATCCTCATAGTACATGCGCATTCGGAACAGGTAAACGAACAGATAGTAAGCAGTGCAAATGACCAGTTAGATCTCGTGATGGGAGTCATTGCCACCTCATCGCGTTTAATGCCTAAGCTTTACTGACGCATACTGCGAAAAAAATGATAAAACCGCTCGTAAACTGGCTTACCCGTATTGCAATCTAAACAATCATACGGCACCTACTAAAAAAGTTTGCGCTGCTGTTTTTGCGCTACTTCCGTGGATTTTGTGTGGCCTTATTATTCCGGTATCTAGCTTATCTAAAGTTTGGATGACATCATGCACTGATGACACTATCCAAGACCAAGTTAAACATGGAAGAGTCTTGTGTGCCTGTCTCAAGGATATCGAATTCCCAACTCGGTACGGATGTGTATCTGATGAACTGGAGCGAAGATTGTTGGTAATATTTTATAACAATGCAGTGGAGGCACGTCGGACCGCGCAGACGTCACGACCCAATTCCTTGCGCCGTTCCAGTCCGCCTACCAGACCCCTTTACGTCCCTTTAGCCGCTTCGGATTAGTCAACAGGAAATATTGTTGCTCTATACACTTGTTTTGTAACAGCATTTTTGACTTATTCCGATTTTAATTTTATCAGGGCCTTTCATTGTAAAACTAAGTGTGGCTTTACCAGTTCAATAAAAAAGTTTTTTTATTGATTTATCCCCAAAGTAGACGATATTATTTCACTAAAGAAAAGTAATTTATGGAGTTTGCACAATTTACCTATTATTTTTCTTTATGCTAGTTAATACTTAGTCTACGTACGTACAGATTAAAATACAACCTTAACTAATACATATAATTTATTCAGTTCCATATTTACCTAATTTACATAATAATATGTTTGTTGATGGTTTTATTTGCCTAGATGACAGTGGAAGATGGAAGTAGAAATATTCTTCTAATACCAATACAAATTAGACCAGACATGAGTTAGATTTGTATAAAATACAATCAAGTTACGTAAAGAACAATCAAATGAAAACAATACAGAAAATTAAATGCTTTGCAGATGTACTGTGAATTTATTATGTAAATCATTTTTCCAGTCGATTATTTCTTTATTATCATCACAGTGTATAGAAATCATTTGTTATTTTTTCTACACTCAAAACTTTCTTATTACTACACAGCAGGGTCTAAATTGGTTGGGAATTTCTCCTGCGATTGTTGATATACCTACATTTGTACATTTTCTGTGTAGAATAATCTGGAAAGCTCCTTTTATAGAGATAGTTCAGGGAAAGCGGTTGACAGATTCTCTGCATGATTTATATCCCTGTAAATGTCGATTGCAGGCTTTATGCCTTGGCATATAAGACTAAATTCTTGTGATCCGTTCTTCAGGAATAAAAGCTTTATTTGTGTGTAGTCATGTAATGGAATGTATGAGATATTTCGCGTTATCGACGTTGTATGGAGTTTGGTATATTGGAATTTAAGTTATTCTCTATAGCTCGGCATCGCTTCATGTATCCTTACGGATTTTCTTTCTATAAAATTAACCTATATGCTATATTGAGCCAAATTTGGAAAGGACACTAAATGTTAACACTTATTAATGGCCTCTAGCTGCATATAAAAGGCTGTAGGTATTCCAAGACCGTGCGTTGAGAGTGCTTGCATGAAATCAGGGGGAGCATATTAAGACTCCTTAATATTAACAGTGATAAATTTCGATACCGATTAATTGATATTATCCAAGCTGTGTTGTTTAATAAGGGTTCTGTGACAGGGGAAATTTTTGCGAATATCAATCCTGCGGGTTCTGTGTATTCGCCAGAGTGTGAGTGAGCGATGTGAATAAATATATTTTTGGCCAATGATGTTTTAAATATCTAGATGGAACATCGAATCCGCGCAAACATGTCAAAAAATTGTGGCTGACTGATAACCACAATTTTTATATCATTACGCACACATTACGCACACCTACACAATAAACGAACGTGTAAAACATCGCCTGCACGCCCACATGCTTGATATTGTTGCCTTGTTTTTTTTTGTTTTCATTGTAGGGCGACGCTCAATCCAGATATTTAAAACATCAAAGATTTTTGGCCTTGTTTGTGAAACCAAACACAAGTATCGTTTCAAGTTTCTGTTACGACCTAAATTCCGATTTGTTACAAATACCATAATCTGAATCGGGGATCTGAAACGTTTTCAACACGTCCATCTAAATACCAGCATTGTTTACAAATATGCCGTGCAAAGCGATTTATTAGCCAGACGGTTTGCTCTAATCCTATTCTGTCCCGCTGAGCCGTACAGCTCAGTGAATGCGCTCGATAATTGCAATTATTCATCGGATCAATCATTCGTGGTTCGTGGTCTTATTGCGTCTGCGCTGTGCGATTGGCAACTGTTGGGAGAATGAGAATAAAATTATGACTAATGTCTTTGACTCCAACGTGTTTTATTAAACATTTTAAATGCAAACGGGAACTTACGATTTTCAACTTGTATTAAAGTAGAAATATCACAGTTCAAAATCCTGACCGTTAGAATTTAAAATGCTAAGTGCCACTGCTATAGGTATGTTTAAATTCATCAGTTTGACTCAGTCAATAACTAAGGCACTTCTCAAATTACGCTATTCATGAGATACGCTACTGCAACACTACCCAAAATTAGTATGTATTTGACACTTTTAACTGACAGAAGACGCATCGTCCTGTCAGTAGGTACATTACATAGTGTCAAATACATACTAATTTTGGGTAGCGTTGCAGGAGCGTATCTCATGAATAGCGTTGTGTGAGAAGTGCCACAGAAGAATATTTAGTAAGGTATAAAACTTTGCCACTAAATAACATAAATAAATAAATAATAAATAATAAATAAATAAATAATAGTGACATAAATAAAACTTTTAACTGACAGAAGACGCATCGTCCTGTCAGTACATAGTGTCAAATACATACTAATTTTGGGTAGCGTTGCAGTAGCGTATCTCATGAATAGCGTTGTGTGAGAAGTGCCACAGAAGAATATTTAGTAAGGTATAAAACTTTGCCACTAAATGACATAAATAAATAAATAAATAATAAATAAATAAATAATAGTGACATAAATAAATAATTGCACTAACAACGCTAACATACTATGTATTAAGCTCAATTGTTACTAACACACTAACAATCTATGGATTTCTGATATCCGAAATAAAGATTTATTATTATTATTATTATTATTATAAATATGGAATACCTAAATGAATTAATTGAATATGTATGATGTATGTACAATGTACATGTATAAAAAGATGATGCTTAGCTATGAAAACAAAACATTGCCAAAGTGAAACTGAGATTTTATTTCATTTACTCGAAGCACATATACAGTATACAGTGTAGTCTATTCTCCACTCGGCCTTGTATCGCGCTCTTTTAGAGAAACCTTCTAAAAAAAAAATAACAACCTTGTCTATGGACTAACTGTCGAGACTTGTCACTTTTTTTCGCGCGGTTGCTAGTATCGCACCAAATTTTCAGTGTCCTTAAGGAAATTATTTATAAAGATGTGGAAATATCATAGATTTACTGTAGTGTATGCTAAATCTATGAGAAATATAGTGACACAACAATTCAAAAGTATAAAAATCAATGGATGGAGGATAAGTTGAAGTTCTATGTGATACTTGGAAATCGAAGGTAAGTTAACTGATAATGGACTGTCCTGTACCTACATGTTAATATTGTAGTAATGAAATATTCTTCAAGTAAACAGGTACAACTTTCTTGTTGACTTATTTAACAGTAAACATGTTAACCTCAATTCAATCGGAGTGATCTATAGATCATAAATCGATGTACTAGTATGTTTTAATTACATCTGCACAAAATCTTAAAATGGTATTGGCCAAAGGATTATAAAGTAACGTAAATCAACAAAAGGCCAATCTGTCTATGCTGCTGGGAGTTTCCGTGGCCGGCACGCGATGCCGAATACGAAGATCAACTTTTGTACGAGATACATTAGTTGATATATTTATATTACAAAGTCTGACAATGTACGCGATACAGTCTTTCTTTGTACCTACCCGATGACAAGTGCAACAATTTAACGATGAGCATTACGTACGCGATACGATTTAATGCTAAAACTAAAAATATATTATGATATTTTTATCCATATGAAATTACTCCCCGAGTGCAGCAATGACAAATACTTGGATTCCAGCGAAGTGAACGTACTATGGCATTCGTGACATGAATTCATGTCGTTGGAATTTAATGAATAGCATTACGTTCGAGAAACGATATAATGCTAAAATAATAAATACCTAGGGTATTGTTATAATTCCTTTGAAATGAGCCCCTGAGGCCCAGCAGGAGAAACAAGCTCAAATCCTTATATTTCTGGAAATGGTACAAATAAGTGCAAAATTGTAACAGGCACTTGCTGAAGTTTAAAATATACCTAAGTATGTGCAATAAACAAAGATGTTTCAAAAGATTTGGCAAGATCTTAACTCAAGATAGCATATTGTGATAGAATTACAAATCTATTTTTATGTTCCAATTTAATGTAAATTATGGAATTGAGGCAATTATATCTCTAAAAGGGGGAGGAACAAAGGCAAGGCCGTAAGTAAACCGACTAAGAGGGATTGCATCAGTGTGTTATATCAATGTTTTTCTAATGAAATGAATATGTTAAAAGTTTGTTTGAGTGAGGCTATATGCTTAATATGAAGCATAATATACTATCACCATTTAAACCAGGAACTCACTTAATGCGCAATGAAACAAACATTTTCAGGAATAATACAAAATAAAAATTGGACAAAATATCCATTGTGTGAAAAGATAAAAATGCCACAAAGCTCTAATTCCATCAAAAAGATGGTTCCATAACCAACAATATTAGTAACAACTAATAATACCATTGAAAATTATTTGAGAAACCAGAACAGTCCATCACGGTAAACCATCCAGTTCATCGATGATATGAGAGTGACTTAGTAGTCACTCTAGCTAGTGGTAAACTGTCTAGCTAGTGGTAAACTGTCTAGCTAGTAGTAAGAGTACTAGCTCAGGCTAGTGCCTGAGATGCACTGTGGCTGCCAATTAATGTCAAACCAATTAATGGTTCACTAGCATGGACCTCTCTTCATCATTGAGGAACCTCGAGTAAACTCCACTTGGGTAACCAGAGCAGGTTGGTGAAGAGCTGCACAGTCATCACACAAATTTATTCGCCTTCTCCAGCATTCCGAGAGAATCAAGAGAGCTCATTACAGTATGATTACAGTAAATAAAGCTTGTATATGCCGGTAATTTTAAACAATTAAAAAGATTGTTCATCTGTTGGTAATCATTAACAAATGATTCCAATTTACTATAGTGGGTCCAAGCACGTCACATTCCATTCAGAGTTATTAGGTTCAGTATCATGTCCCTAAAAATAATGATTTATGAATTAATGAAAATATTCTAGTTAGAAACTGAAATCATGGTGACACTTACAAAGAATATTTTCCATGGTCTTTCTGATACAAAAACCAAATGGCAAATAAAGTTAAATATTATATTTGTAACAATTAAATACTTACATAAAAATCACTTTCAAAAATGAAGTTGACATTCAAATTGTAGTTTGGTATCTAATCATTTACCTACATTCCATATACCTCAAGGAATCATATTTATATACATGCCTATAGTAAATGAGTATAGTAAATATCTCAACTTTGAATTTCATTACATTATTTGTGAAGTAACAGCATACTATAATATGGACTTTGCATTTTTATACAATAGAGGTTTATACGTGGAACTCAAGTATCTGTCAACTATAGATGATTACTTATGTACTGATTGTACATAAAATGGATGCAAAGAACGAGTGAATATTTCCGAGCGCCTAAATTATATGATTTATTTATGAATACTGTGGTGATGAAAATACAAGGTGTACAGTAAATGCAAAGAATTCCTTGGATCTGTAATAAATTCAACATCAATGTATTGTTTGAATATGGTCAACCAATTTATTTGAGCTTATGTACCATAACAATTTTTGTTCAGTATTACACATTATAAGCATGAAACACTAAAAGCTGTATAAAATATTTGACATTGATTGATTTCAACCATACTTATGATATTCACATTTATTTAATAGGTGAGGCGCAGCTGAAACTTCATTGTCGAAGTAGTAATTAAATGGTTTAATGTAAACATTTATATTAAGAAGACCTTATACAAATTACAAATTTACGAGAATCCTGTATTGTCAGGATTGCTACAATTAACAAGAGCAAACATTATTCATCAGTTGGTGTTGGACAGCAGATTTTGGGCCAAAATACTGCACTGAATACATAAGTAACTGTAATGTTTTATTGCAAATGGACAATAGATTGCATAAATAAAATAGACAGTATTCAACACTTTAAGGCCACCAAGAGGAATATAATTATGTAATGGTATTAATTGGAGGAATAATAATAAGAAATACAAACACAGTCATTGAATGAGAATTTTCTTTTGATGCATTAAATCAAATTGAAAGGAAGTTGTATTCATAAAATGATTATTTTGTTACTAGATTAAATTAAATCAGTGTAATTAAAATAATTTTAATCTTTTGTTTTGCCTAATATTTACAGAAAATCAAACAAAGGAAAGCAAAAGAATTTCTGCTGTACTCACGGTTGACCTCTCAACCAGGGTATTCAACAATCAAAGGATTAGTGGTTACACAACTAACCTTTGTTAAAACTGTCAATAAAAATTATACTATCTCCTTTCAGCATTGAACATAGATTGGATCAACAGGTTAATATGGCAGCAAGAGTAATTTCACAGAAAGTACTCGGATGCAGAGGTTTGGCACAATGTTCATTTAACATAGCATCAATCTCCTCAGGTATGAATAAATTTTATATCAGTACTTGTTAGATGTGATTTTGCATTGTCAAGGAATTGACTACACAGCCTCAGTACCAGAAGTCTTAGCCATTGATTTATGTAATACAAATATGTTGCATACTTGCATAGTGCAATAATTATAACAGCAAGGCTTTAATATAACGGCATCACCTTCACTCCTATTAAGAGTTAAATATTAAATAGGGAAGCACTGGAAGCACTGCCAGGGTTACCAGTACTTTAAAGGCCTCCAGAGAATAAGGCATGCCTTACATAATTATAGGGGGCCCTAAATTGTATTGCAGTTAATGTCTACCTAGTGACAAATTTTGTAAAAAAAAAAAAAAAAGAAAGACATTATTAGCATTTGCTACAGCGCTAAGAGTGCACACCATACAAGTAATTAATTTGTAGAGATATTGATTATTTTGAATCATAAAATAATCGTAATACTTGCAATCTTCGGGAGCAGAAATATTTTATAGTACCTAGTCTCTACAACATTTTTTTTTTCTCAATTTCAATATATATTCTGTTATCTGTCAAGAAGGATTTTATGTAACAAACATGTATTCATAAGAATAAAAAATTCTTGCTATAAAATTGTTGACTGCTACAAGTATAATCTTGCACTATAAGTACTAAAGTACTATAATATTACATATTAATAATAATAATTCATTTATTGCAACCTCTTGGGTCATATAGCAAAATACATACAATGCAATAAAATAAAATAAAATTAAACTTAAAATTTTAAGTAAAATTGAATAATATAATTTATAATTATAATTATATTTAAAACATCTTTACAGTTACAGTAAAAGTTGAATTAGCTGCTAAGCAGGATTATCAATGAATGCAATTAAAAAATCTGCAGTCTTTGCTCTTACAATTCACTTTCATTCATCAAAATTTTTAATAAGTCAGTTAATGATAAATATGACAATATACAGCTTAAAATAATTTTATTAATGCTGTAGGTATTGATATAATATGCAACAATCACCTTTTTAAAATGAAACTTATTTAGAGGGTTATTATACAAATACATCAAATAAATTAATATGCATGTTTAAAATTGAAATTTGGAATATTTATTTATTGAAATACACAGCAAAATACAAAAACAATATATGGTTGTATGCAAACTAAAGATATACACAACTGGATCTTTATTTGAGTTATAATTATATTATGTAAATGATGTTAACCCGAGACTATATTTATAAAAATAGAGTCATGTATTTTATGTACGTATTTTATCCTAAATATTAGATAATCACGTTATGCAGGCACATGATTATCTCAAAAATATTTCTTATTATATCTACGATACCCATTTCGACATAATTCTCTAAACAGCTACACTGTATACTGTATATGTGCTTCGAGTAAATGAAATAAAATTAAATAATTGGACGACTTACCTAAGGAAGTCCGATTATAATTTTATGAAGTTTAACTCGAAGCACATATTAATTACCCTTCCCTCCCTGCTGCTGTAAGCAGCCTGCTGTTTTCCAACAACATTCCCAAGTCGAATGGGTAAAAATATCTTCTCTTTCTCTAAAAAGTGACAAGTCTCGACAGTTAGTCCATAGACAAGGTTGTTATTTTTTTTTTAGAAGGTTTCTCTAAAAGAGCGCGATACAAGGCCGAGTGGAGAATAGACTACACTGTATACTGTATATGTGCTTCGAGTTAAACTTCATAAAATTATAATCGGACTTCCTTAGGTAAGTCGTCCAATTATTTAATTAAAGATATCAATATGTTTTTGATTATTCGAAGTCATTTATCTAGTTCCTTATCTAACGGACAGACAATGTTGCGAAATGGATAAACCACGAAAATGAATTACAAGTCATCAAGTCACTTTTTGCGTTATAAAATCACAGCTTTCATGATTATATCTTCGTCATTTGCTAAAGACAATGACTGTTTGCTTAAAAATTGGGTATACCTAAAAGTCAACAACAAATGCTAGGTAGTTGCGAATTTTATTAGTGACTCATATCAGTATTACAACACTGTTGTGTAATGTTTGAATAATGGAATTTAAATCCTACGGTGACGCTCCTTAGCAATTCAATGAGACTGGCAGGTAAGTTGTTGCTTGTTTTGAAATGTTTTACTTTTTAACCAACATCTTAATCAGGTGCTAGCTTTAGTTCTACCGAATGGCATGGGAAGGTTTCTCCTCTTACGACGCCCTGGTCTGCCAGAATAAGAATGCAGTAAAAATCTAAATCAGTCAGTATTCTAGCCCCGTCCTAAAACAAACATGGCTATGCAAAACTTTACCTACCCTGTTTTGATAGCTGTTGTGAATTAATCAATATTTATAAAACTCTTCCGTTATTGAGTACTGGCAGCAAGCTGAAAGGAGTTGTTTCAAAATGTATGGAGCCCCGGCCACCACTTAGTACACCATACTAAAATATGGAGAATCGCAATTCAAACAGTTTTTAACTATCCAATCACTTCAAATTGGTTTAGTTTTTTGGTACAACACAAAAATATACAATTGAAATTGCAACACAAAAACAAAAATCCGTCATGGCGGTAAGCTGTCATCACATGTCACGTTGGTTGATTTGATTGAAGTTTGACATATGTACGTACATTTCTGTCATATTAAAGTGACAGTAGACAGTTCGTGATCTGTGATCAATGACAAATTGGTAAGACGCCATGTTGAAACTTGATAAAATTAAATGATAGATACAATTATTGTACCAGAAAAGTATGCATTTAGGTAATTTATCTTTATTTTTCCCGAATTCCATGGATTTTTCTCGATTTTTCGAGGTACTGTACATATTGTGGGCCGGATTTGAAACATCTCCTTTGACATGCATGTTTTAGAGGCGCTTTGTAAATTTCCCCCAAAAGGGATAAAAAGGGACATAAACAAAAATTCTATGCGGGCGAAGACGTGAGCGAATGCTTGTTATTCATAAAAGTATAACAAGGTAGGTACTTAGTGATTTTTTTGTTTCTGTATTTTTAATCACAAGGTCAATGACTGACTCATAAGTGTCAACATATTTTTAAAGCTTCAACCGCTTCGGCTGGTAGTTAACGAATAAGGACAAAGAGTTTATACATAATTAGGTAGATATATTAACATTTCCAAGAACTTTCAGTTCTTAATTTCCGTCATTAAGCACTGTAGTATTTACGTGATCGTATTAATATATTTATGTATTTGTATATAGACGTATACTTATATTGCCGATTCCAATGCAAGTTGGTCTGAAATCAGAAAACAGTTGCGTGTTTCTTCAATACAATGAAAAATTTTAGGTTACTTTATATAGCTATAGTAGCGTCATTATCATAACTTATCCTTTTACAGGCACGCTATTGATTTTAAACGATATTTGTGTAGGTACCACTTAAGGTCGTATTTCGCATGTAGCTATGTCAGGAACAAAGATTAGAATTCGTTGATCGAAAACTGAATATACTAAGCCGTAACCGGTTTACGATATTTTTTTATAACGGTCCGTTTGCAAAAACCAGTAATATCCGACCTTGTAGTGTGGTATGAGTAAACATCTTTACATGTTGACAGGATGCGACGCAATATACCTAGTACCTACTGTTCTTGGACTAGAATTTGAGTCTGTAATTAATGTGGACATTTGTCGAAATACCGCCAAATTCCTTTGGATTGATTTTTTCAGATGTAATCTAGGTCACGTCACGGATTATTATTTTATGGTCTTCAAATGTCCAGAAAACGTAATATCAATTCGCTTCTGTCAAGGATCAATGTATCAAAATCTTTCTTCAGCACTTTTTTCTCGTTCTAAACCTGATCTGAACCTAAGGGTGTCTATACTGTCTATTTCCTCACATATACCTACTACCAGGTGTTCATCATTATTAGCAATTCTCATTCCCCTCGCGTTTCCATTGTTGAGTTGGTAGTTGGTAGGTATAAATGAGGAAACTATAAGATAGGAGGTGCAAAATTGAAATGCTACAGACATCAGATTCATTGGTTGAGTCAGCCGGACGTTGACTCTTCTTCTGCGATTATGTTACCGGTAAATAAATAAACACTCACTCCCCCAGCAAAGTACCTACTTTGATATACATTTTTATAAAATCTTGACATAATATGTCAAGATTTCAACCCATATTATGGGTTAACAATTTTGCCAAATGTTAATTTTGATTTGATAATCTTATAAGCTATACAAATTGAAATATCTGTTGAAATAATTGAATATTGAAATATCGCTGTAAGAGATGTAAATTATAAGTACCCTTATCGCAGTAAAAAGGCTTTAAGAATTCGTTTTACCATCTAAGCCTAAATCGCCAGTTACTGCAAGATAGGATTGTAATAAAGAATTAAGTTATAAGTACCAAAAAATTTGAATAAGTAAATGAAATTCAAATACGGGAGCTGCAAGAAAAACGCGGTGATAAACCTATTTAATCTATAAATAAAGGTGTAGACCTACTCAGTCCCAACAACGTAATTATTTTCGAAAGTGTCCTCGTATTATCGTAACGCACCTTGCGAGCTGTTAATACGAACCGGTATAATTAACATATACATACATTTCTACGTCGAGAGGTAATTGCAGAGGTTCCCAGCGAATGCCACGTGAGTCTGTCAGCGAGACATTTCAACCGCGACCTTCCGCAAGAGTCGTCTCAATCGCTTGACATATTGAGATCTCTACAGTTCAGCGTTAAAGCGCACTGCGTAATTTTTGCGCGATCATTACCGCGTTTTGTAACATGGAACGAAATTAAAAAATTCAAGAAAAACCCACGATGGTTAAGATGTACATAATTTAAAACGGGTATACAGAAAATTATAGTAGTTTTGGTTTTACACAAGCAAATGTTTACTGCAGAGCCTATTGGTGAGAGCCATCACAAAAAACCGTATTGAAATCGGATCAAGTGGTTTTGGAGATACTTAAATAGTAACATTGGTTTGCACACACAAACATTGTTTCACTCCAAACGCATATTCGTCGTGGGCAAAAATACGGCGCGAGAAGAATCCCGTGACAAAACCGGTGTTTTGTAGCTGAATCCTCTGCGCTGCGGGGGATTTATATTCGCACGAATGACCTAAATATTTATACACAATGGAGATGTACATCTGTGTTTCTCTGGGAAACTAATAAAATCACGTTTAATTTCATTTGCAATCGCTAGAAAAAGTCGTCTTTTAAATTTGTCCATGGCACCTCTCTAAAATGGCCTCCAAACTAAAAAGTTATTGACTTGTGCCAAAACTCCACTCCTATTATCTCCTTCTTCATTTACATTGCTAATACTAAACAAACAACACATAGGTGCAAGACCTTTAAATATTCCACATTCTTTCGGCCTTATCAAAACGTCGAACAAAAAATACTATACTCATTATGCATATGAGTAATATCGCTTCGAAAGAGTTTCTGGCATTTGCATTCCCGTAGTACCTTCCTCATATCATGCAAATGAAATATTTTTTCAACTTTGAAATAACGAAAATAGAACTCTTAATAAGCTTGTAAATACTGTTTGGTGCATGTATCAGTATGTAGGTACTCAATACTAATATTGTATATGCGAAAGTGTTTGTTAGTTTGTTTGTCCTTCCTTTACACTTAAGTGAAGCAATAAATCGAAAGGATTTGCGATCTGAATTTATATTTTCGCGAAAAAATATTTCATTTCCTCGAAAAAACACATTTTACGTTAGTAGTAGCGTACGTATATGCTACGGGCTCAATATTTGTACAAAAAATCTGTATAATTCGAGAATGGTAATATACTTTGTAAACGGTATAACTTTCAAAGCGAAGCCAAGATGGATGACTAGAAGATATTATATAAAATCATTTAGAACTGAACCGAAGATACATTCATGAAGATAATATTATCGATTATTGTGAAGCAGGAACTTCTCGCCAACGATTTGTTTATGTTTATACTCCTACGCAAAACTAAAAGTTTTAAGATTATGTCTTCTTTGTCACAGTCTTTTTACTTGAAGGTTCTTTAGAATATTAGAATAGTTGTATCTTTGACTAGTTGCGTATGACAAGGTCACTATTTATCTCTCAGTCTCTTAACGTCACTGTTATGCAATATAGAAATAGGTTTTGATGTCAGTTTGCCATCGTAGTAGTTTAAGAAGGTTATTAATATTTGGTATGTGCCGGTATTCTGTACAAGGGTTTGGACATTCCTATAATAGTATTTAGGTAGGTATTAGAGTAGCAGAAGTAATTTGTTTCCTTAGTACCGTAAAATTTGAATCAAGCCGTAACTAAAGCTCATCCATCTCTATCACTTATGGCTTTTCGCCAGCTCTCTGTTATGTGTTATATAATTTTTAGGATTTTTACCTCATTATAAATTAATGGCATATGTCAATATTTTTACATATTTTGCTTCTTATGTACCCACTATTATTATTAAGTAAATTTAAACAAATATTAAATTTTTGTTTCTTAAACTGTACTTTTTGAAAATAAACTGATTTTATGTAATTCGCAGATACGCATGAAAGTAACAGTGGAAAAACGACACGCATTATTAGTCAGCAAGTTAAGTAAACAACAACACAATGTAAAAGTTTTGTCGCACCGATCAGGCTACACGATAGTAGACGAAATCTATAAATAGAAAACAATAGCTGTCTGCGTCTTTCCAACGTAAGCTAAAAGTTGTTTTTGTTAAGAGCTTTAAAGGAAATAGAGTAGTGTGCTATATTTTTAATGTGTATTACCATAAAAATATATTTGTTAGTACAATGCGTGGACAGTAAATTATCCCAAGATTGGATTTTATGGATTGGCAGAACGCCATGCATTTGAAAGTCATGTGCTTTTTACACATTTCACTAGTTTAATGTTTCAAGGAACATACTGTTAAGTAGTAGATACGATACGACCTCTGTTAAAGGTCGGCTGCTTTATTTATGTAATTATAATGAACAAATAATAGAGGCCCTAATAGTTGTTTTGTTATTGCTCTATTACAAGACACGAACATTTTTTGACTGCGGAAGCCTTGCACGATAAACGAAAAGCGAGGGCATTAAATTGTCTACCTATCAAATTGTACCTCCCATACTTTTACGTCAATAGCCCGACAAATAATCAAACTTTTGAGACATACAAGGAAGCATTGAAGTCCTGCGAAAAGGCGATTAAGTTTGTGTTTTAATGTTTTGACAGCATTCGTGTGAGTTACTTATTCCTTCTTCTACCTATTTCAATAAATCACTAGATTTCTTAGCATAAAGCTACTGAGTTCTTCGTCAAGGAAATGTCCCCTTCTCGTAATGCAAAACAAACGAGGACCACGTATTGCCTGTTGCTGGTCTTCGGGCTCTGTACCACACTTTCTCCATCAACTGAAGCATCCACACAGCACACAATCCATCACTGCGGTTTGATGGAAAAGTTAACCATAAAATCAAGGCTGAAGGTGTTCAAGAATCGAAGGTCTTAAAAAATCTCTTATTTTTCCATGACACACGATGATGCACAGAACAGATAAAGGAGGATAGAACGGCCTTGTGAGCGGGGCAGGCGCGCCGCACAATTGAGCAAACGCTCATTGAACCCCGAAATTAGTTTTACCGGTCATTAGGCGCGCTCATACCTTGATAGCGAACGGAGCTCCGCTAAAAAAAAGAATAATGCCGTCTTGCGCAATTGTAACGTGTAGGAAAAGAAGCCAGGTGTGTAATGTAGTCCGAGGAGGAATTTCTTTTCACAAGTAAGTCTAAAAACCTTAAATTACATTAGATATTTGTAATTATTACAATAGTATTATGTAGTTTAAGACAAAAACGACACAATCGCAAAGAGATTCAAAATTATACATTGCTCGCCAACACATGAGTACTATCTTGTACTACGAAAGTGATTACGCAATGTATTGCAAAGTATTGCTTTCATTGCGAAAGTCGCGCGCATCCAAAGGAAGCTTGAATTTTGGTATATCGGTGGAACGAGTTTACGTGGCGTTAGTGATGACTGATGTACCATGTCGATAAATATGTCGGCAAATTATTTTAAACAAATTTATAATTAAAACAACTTTATTTATTACCACTAATTATTGTTTATTATTTTATTATTTAACAACCAAACAAACAAACAAATTCTTCCGCTTTATATTATTAAGTATAGATAGATAATATATGTATTTAGAAAGTCCACAATATTCGTGCCCTCTCGAATTAATGAAAGTATTGCAAAACTTTAAGAAACAAAGTTACAGTAATTTTACCGATATTTATCGATAGGTATAGATTATCGATCTTTGCAAGCCGTAACATAGATTTATATTTAGTATGATACTATGATTGCATTCATTTATTATATAAACGCTGTTTTATTTGTTGTCCAAATATCCCCCTGAGATATAAAAATTAGGTTCCCAATGTTTTTGGGTTATATTTATAGTAATTTTTAAAACAATATGAAGAAAATCAGTATCGATATCAATATCGATCGACTATCACTATCCCATCACCATCCTTTGTGCGAGTTTTAACTACACTGGCGATCGAACCAATCACAGCCCTGAGATTCGTTTCGGTTGTTTGAGTGGTGGGAGGCAAACGGCGACAGCGGTTTTCATACAAAATATGAGTTAGGGCCGTTCTAATCTCCTTTATCTGTTCTGTGCGATGATGTGCCGAAACTGCCGAACTTGCCTAATTTTCACAATTATGAATATACTAATGTAATATGAAATCTATTAAGTTTGTTTGTACTTTACATCAGACCTTGCGCGACATACACCTAGTATTTACTATTTTGCAACGATAACATTTACACTTTTCTCATTATTTGTGCTATTTGCAAACACGAGTGTATTGAAGTCCGTCGGAATTTTTAAGTGTGACACGTTTGGTAAGGTGTTTGCGAATGCGAGCTTGGTTATTTGTTAATATCTTTCTAGTAGCTCTAAATCTCTGTCTCTTCATTTCTCTATCTTTCTCACTTGGGCTCCTTAGTAACTATCTGATCCAATTCATTTACAAAAGATTGTTATTGAATTGGATTGGTCTTAGTTGTCGTAAGTGTCATCTCTTTTCTCATAAACGTATCAGTAACTTTATTCAGACTTGGCTGCTTTGCACATTTATGTTTTGTATCAAGTCTAGGGTATAAGGTTAAATGATTACGTTTGTTTGCTACATGATAGAAGTGAGACACGCCTCTCAACTTTCCATCGAAGATATCGTAACAATATTGACATCAGGGATGTTATGGATATCCGTAACCGAAACCGAAACTATCGGATATCCGAAATAAAAATATATCCGTAACCGTAACCGTATCCGCTAAAAAAGTTTCGGATAATTTCGGATAAGGGCAGAGTCTAATTAAAACCCGTTACGACAGGTTTTTGTTTCACCACTCACCATGTAAATAAATATGGCATATTTGTTATATTTAGTCGTAAATGAGTCAGATCAATATTTTTTGGTATCACCCTATCTAAATAGTAGGTGGTAGGTCTCATTAACAGAGATGTTCGCATTGGCCTCATGGGAATACTAGTTCCCCATGCCCAGACACCTTATGGTAAACATTTGAGGTGTACCAAGGGTCATATAACTTTCAAAGTAGCAATAGACCACCTCTCGGGTGTACTATGGATAATACAATTTTTTGTTGTATCCTTAGTACACCTCTTAGATGTACTATGGGTCAGAACAAGTGTCCGTAATCCACCCAGGTGAACTTGTGAGGTGTACTACGGATCAGGAAGGCTAAATAATAATAATAATATTAAAAACCGCATTAACAACCTAGTCAATTTATTAGTTAATATTGAGTATTTCACCAATAAAGTGAAGGAAAAGATTTGTACTGCGTACTAAATTAAGTTATAATTAAGGGCAAAATGCGTCCAAAATCAAGTTTAATGTTGGACATTTTTTGATCATGATAAACTTCTTCTTATTATAAAAAGCATTGTAATTTCAAGTGTCCCAAAATTCTCAGTTTCCCCTATCTGACTTATTCATTGTATTACCAAATGATAACCCAGACTTGATAGTAAATAATTAATTATAATCAAATTATTACATACTATTTTTTTACTTTAATGTAATATCCGTAACCGAAACTATCCGTAACTTACGGATAATCCGAAATAATTAATATCCGTAACCGAATCCGAAACCGATATAATTTTATTCCTATATCCGTATCCGTATCCAGATCCGAAACTCCACATCCGTAACATCCCTGATTGACATTACGCAGGTCTAGGTAATTAGCGGAGAGTTCGCGCCACTGTTTACTTTACTTCTAAGATTAACCGCTAAGTGCACGTCATCGCTCTCATCTATCACAGTGTTCTAGTTTCAGTAAGAACACTGACGTGGTATATTTCCGCCGGTTTACTACCGAGATGTCTTAGACCACTTAAATCCATACTAAAATCTTTTATGTTGCTGTAAACTCAAAAATGTTTTGGAAACGACTGTAATATTAACTTGATCCTTAAATGCGGGATTTATTTTATATCCTACGTGTTTATAAAAGTTTACGTGTTAGACGGTTCGACGGTTCTTTGAACGACGGTTAAAAATATTGTTTAGAGCCGATGCCAGACAACAATAGTTTGACAAAGGTCAAACTCGTCTAATTTGAAGCACTTATAATTTAGCAAACTTAGGCCCCAGGTATTCTGCTAATTATTATACATGAGTGACGTAAGTTACATATGTCGTGTCATCATTGTTTTGCTGCATACATTGTCACTGATGCATTATTTTATCGCTGGTTTTACGACCTTTAGTACCATCTCGTTAACTTATTCAAACTTACGCCACAGTGGATCAGCTTCACCGATATGTGTGACAATAAACCCCGTCTAGACAAAGACAACAAAATAATCTTATCGGGTCCCACACTCCACTGCGTCGTTGTAATTTTCCAATCAGCCGAATTATAGGTTGCTCTACTTTAAAATATAACAATTTATTACTTGGAACACTTTGTTTGAGACTTGTTGATAACAAGCAAATATTTGAGTTCTCCAACTTGTCAAGTAATCCATCAGCTACGGGCATATTGGGCTGTCAACCTTGTTAAACATTCCGCAAACCATTGCCGTGTTGGACGATTAATTGTGATGCAGTTGCTTCCGTGTTTCGATTGGGTTGTGGAATATTGAGAATTTTGATCCGTAGACATAAACGATATTAACTTTCGTGCCTTGCCAGTTTTTGTTCAAGCGTCTCTGAAGCTATGTTCTTAACCTAATGTTCATATTGGACCGGGAGACAAAAAAATATCATCTCTGTCATGCTTCATTGGGCATGTTTTTGTCGAATGTTTTGATTGGCTATTTTGACAAGTTTAACTGATGGAGGTAAACTATCGTACCTTCGTCTACTGCCTAAGTTCTGGATAGAACCAATTAGATCGTTTTGGATCAAAAGTTATTAGCAGTCTAAATGCCTTGATGGAAATATAACTCGAAATAAGGTACCGCATAATTGTTTCATTAATACAACAATTAAATATTTGTTCTTATGAAATTAGGTACATAGTTGTCGCCTGTCATGAGCCTCGTCAGTTCTAATTATATCGCATATCTACTGCTTGCATCACTGCGTGTTACTTATCTTACAACTGTACGTCTATATTAATATGCGTCCGTGAATGATCTTCAGAGAATTTTTTATCTTCCGACTTTGGCATTAAATGTGAGTGGTTGTCAAATTTATTTATGTTTGTACTGACAGTGAAGCTGATATCTATATGATATGAATTTTACAGAAGCTTCTAAACAAATATCCTTTGAAATTCGCGCGTCATATAAATTGTATGAACTGACATTTTGTTGTTATCATACCATTAAGTCCCTGTTACGCGTTCACTTAGCTAGGCGAAAAATTTCTCCTTTTTTTGTTTACACAAAGCGACATGCATTATGTATACACATTCCAAAATGTTACCAAATTAATACTGCCTCAAATAAATGGGCGAACGAAAAAGACAACGTGGTTTGACTATCTTCAAAAAAAGAATGAAGAGACATGCACTAAAAGTCTTAGAAGGATTCAATTAAGCTCGTAAAATTTCGTGCCCTAACATAAATAAGAGGTTGTTGTAATGTGAGCTTCCGAAGCGGCCAATTTATTTACATTCAAGCATCTGCGCGCACAATGTGAACGGAACGAAACTCCAAGGACAAATTATGAATGATTCCTGTGAAGAGTAAAGTTTTTGTAGAAGTCCCAACCCCCATGGAACACGTGAAAGCTTTCATTTGTATAATGCACAATGGTAAGCTGACCCCTATTGTTCTAAGAAACCCAGGCGGATGTCGGAAATGAAGTGGTTGTGACAAAGGAACTGAACGAAATGAATGCGATCCGTTAGAAAAATAGAATGTGAATTTTAAATGGTGTTTGAAATAATGATTTAAATATGTGTAAGTATAGTTATGCATTCAGAAAACTTTGCTTTTCTGTTAGAAAACGTAATCATAGGAAACTGAAAATAACATTGAACTTAGGTCGACACTAACATCATTGTTTTAGTGGGTATATTCGAAGGTGGCATTCAGTTTCAATAATTTTCCGAAACCAGTGAATTTTTAAAACTTAGAGTACGTTCATTTACATTATTAATTCGTATATGATTATAGCCATGTGACAAGTTTAGTTTCGACAAGATGTTAATAAATTGGATGACTGTGATGATAAAAACGACTGGTAAATAAAGGAAACGATCAATTGTCTGGGGCTATTAATAATGTAGACTTATCAAGTAAGAAAGATAACCTAAGAAATTGAAATTGCTTTATACCTACTTTATATATCAAAGAGTTGTAAATTATCGTAACAATACCTTTGCTCGCTGATTACGAAGTAAAAACAGTCGTTATGTTGTTGAAAAGAACACTTCCGCGTTTCTTGTTGATATTCACTACTAAAATAAATTCCAACTATAACAAGAAATAAATAAAGCGGTTTTATTACATTTTATTTGCTTCAGGTATAGAATGACTTAAAGCTTAATATTAACCTTGACCAGACGATTCACAGTATGATCTCAAGTTAGAGAGTTATTCTGAAAATAAAATAAATTTTGCAGGAGTTCAAAAAGGGATGAAAAAATTACATTTACGAGTATGTAATAATTTTTGGAGACCGCCATACTACTTCACCAGACTTCTCTTCGTAACTTAAATTATGTTGCAGAACTTTGCAGTCCATTTCCACGAGGACTGAGAAATCTTCTCTTAAACAGATTTTGATCTTGTTGGCCCGCATTTTGAGATTCATTTCGTAGCCCCCGTACCTAAGTATTATTCTTGACCAAGGTGTAGGAATGTGGCAGTTAAATAAAGTTGGTTCCTTTAAGCCACTGACTGTGTATTCAGTTGGCCCTAACAAAATC
The DNA here is from genome assembly GCA_905404135.1 of Hesperia comma. Lineage (NCBI taxonomy): Eukaryota > Metazoa > Arthropoda > Insecta > Lepidoptera > Hesperiidae > Hesperia > Hesperia comma. The sequence continues at coordinate 1,797,190 of FR990026.1, forward strand.
GTTTCAATAAGGATTGTTATAGAAGCTGTCCATATTCCATAATACTTGCTCCGGCAAATACATGCAGCAACATCTTCGATGTGGACACGAGAACTGGTTACAGCCGATCCGAAGACATGGAGATCCAGTTCGGGCTGGTTCCCATTGTACATTGTCGATATTCTTGACGTCACTGGTGCACCACATCGCATAATCTTCGGTAATGTGTTATTTGGGGTCGTATTTTTTACCCGGCCGTGCAATGCAAAGTTCTACGTGTTTATCAGCCTTTATCTACGTCAGTTCCTTTGAAGAGCCCTAGAAAACGCGTACGCAAATTTCAGATGATTGTTTGCGTCAATCGACTTATCTTACATCTTTATGTTTTGGGAGTATCATTGAAACATGACATTTATCAAAATAAAACGGGATAATGTCTTTAAGTTTCTATCATTTTTCATTTAAAATAGCCATTTTGGATCTATAACGATTTAAAGTTGGTTAACTACCAATCCGACTTTCACTACTTGTCACTTGCCTTGTCGGGGTTTAAGTTTTAAATTACGTTTCGGCGACAAAAGCAAATGAGTGGAAACACGATGTGGATACCATCTTTCATCAAACAAGCGACATGTAATGTTTGTGTGGATGTGTGGAAGTGGCACGTTTGGTAGCTCCTCGTAGATTACATTTAACGGGTGGCATTGAAGCACTCCGAATACATCTTTGAATGAAACAATTGCAATATCTCTTACGACCTGGGATTAACCAAATCTTTCATCTCCTGGACGATTTCCAGATTGTTAAATGTTTGGATGGAGCTTACAGTTCCTTATGGCTGGATATAAAGCTTTCTGAATATTCTTCACAAAATGTTGCAAGTTACCGAAATGGTTATAGAAGCAATTATTCTTCTGTAAATATTTCAGCGATTCTTATATCAATACGGAAATGAGTTTCAGTAGCAAAATCTAGCTTAAATAATATTTATGAGTGGATAACTTCCTGATCGAAATTTATCCTTGAAACTGCGAAAAAGGGTTCTCGGTTATTGATTTTTATAATGTGAAAGGTTAGGTTTTTTCGTACCGTAATAAATTCTCCACAAATCTACAACGATACCACAGAGGACATAAAACGAAACTCTGTGACGATACCCTAATTGTTATTCTCGTAATTTGTTTACAGTACAATCATTGTTTGAGAACAAACTAAATAATTTCCATCTGGCTTATTATTCTTTATTATCTGTTATAAATTCTATTTATAATAACGCTCGTAGTGGGGTCGTGTATTTATGTTTTGACGATAACGCATCACCACGTTTCTATTTATCTCAACCTTCTAGCGTTCAGTTCAATCTGAATCTTACTCCATCGTATTAGGGTCTCTGAAATGAACATAATATGCATCAATTGCATACAGACGTATGTACATTGTTATGCGAAATAAGTGATGTTTATAGCCGTTCATTAGGTCTCTGATGTAAGAGCTATTGATGCAAATGTTGATCTGATATAACCGCGCGTGAATAATAAGGGGATACGAGTGTTCATAATTTGTTATTCAAAAGAGAATGTGCATACATGTAGCCCTAGTGCAAGGATATAAGGGGAAATGTCAATCAAAGTGTTCAACGATACAAACTGTCAAGCGAATTACTTAGTACCGATTACACAGGATTGATAGTGAACGCTACAGTAATATTGATTCGTTTATAAAGTAAATCACTTCACTGGAAATAAATTTTATATATGACGTGTCAGAAGCTCGAGGTGGTTGTTCTTTAGCATGATTTCGTACTATTTTACTCTGTGTAATGTGTACTTTCCTTCAAAGTAGGTATTCTTGTCAAAATATGCAATGTGGGCTTCTCTCGTCAGGACGTCAGTTCAGGATATCAAATGAAACACAGGATTGAGCCATTCACACGTAACTATCACTTTATTCAATGATCTCTCTTTGGCTCAACACGAATAGGTACTCGGTATTGGTTTGCTTTGGTATTGATTGGATTTACTTTGCGATATTACGATATTGATTTATCGATCGAATCCACTCGCACTCGCGGTCACACATTATTAATCCACAACTTTCGAGATTCACGGTATTACAATTAAGAAGGAATCTTTACAATAACAAGATACCGGCGCGATATCAATATTCCATTATTTTCTCTCTAATGCCATGACAGCTCCCCCCGCGCGCCACAGTGTATCGACTCACCACCGACCCGCGCGTACCACAGACTAAATAACATCAACCAAGCATTACGGATTTACTAATTCCCGACACGGCCATCGCTGACATGTCACCCGTCCCTGGGTGATGCTCCATTCCGTTATCATCGCCATCACAATTGCTCGATCCGCAATTTTCAATTACTTCAAACCAAAACAAAACTCAAAATCTTTAACATCAAAAATGACTACTGCTGCTACTGCTGCGAGTGGATTTCAAAAACTTTGTTTGCATTTTTTAACCCTAACTACCGTTTTTACCACTGCTTCCTAAGTGTCTTCGCTATGGAGAAGAAGCAAGCGGAACAAACTCCATAACATAACACTTGTTTAGAACAAAATTACCAATTCATTATTTGCGCGATTTGTTTTAACTTTTACTCGGTACGTCGTCACCGTATAACTCTAATCGGTACGTCACCGCTATAAAACCGTATTCGTTTCGGCATCTTCCCGTGATCCATCCTCAAGCACGCTCTACCAGCGACAACACGTAAGATTACCTGTAACAACCAAATACACACGCGAGTATCTCTTCACGCTCGGCCCTTCCTGACCTACCATAAAGTCATTCTCAAAAATTCCGAATTTCGTCTTTATCTAACTTCATCAATGTCAATTTCCAAAAACACTAATCGCATTCCTAAAAATCTCGTCTCTGTCCGACTTGGTTCGTAGTTAGTTTCCAACCCTGTCAACATGTCCATCTCATGTGACTAACCAGTATTCCAAAACAATGAGATATCGTCAAACCAGTATTTACACCACTTTACAGCTTTAATCCAACCAGTATTACACAAATTGTCAGTTCACCCATGAACTCAAATGGCTGAAGGTCATTAACTCAACATCATCATCAGATAACTTTTCAAGTCTCGAACGTCATCACTTTGCTTGGTACACTCTGTTATTAACGCCTATGTCGAGCGTGGACGTCAAACCTGTGCCTATGTCGAGCACGGACGTCAAACCTGTGCCTATGTCGAGCACGGACGTCAAACCTGCGCCTATGTCGAGCACGGACGTCAAACCTGTGCCTATGTCGAGCACGGACGTCAAACCTGTGCCTATGTCGAGCACGGACGTCAAACCTGTGCCTATGTCGAGCACGTGTCTCCAACGCCTAAATCGAGCGTGGACATCAGAACCTGTGCCTATGTCGAGCACGTGACTCCAACGCCTAAATCGAGCGTGGACATCAGAACCTGTGCCTATGTCGAGCACGTGTCTCCAACGCCTAAATCGAGCGTGGACATCAGAATCCTGTGCCTATGTCGAGCACATACCTTCAACGCCTAAATCGAGCGTATACACTACAAGCTGTGCCTATGTCGAGCACATCGCTTCAACGCCTAAATCGAGCGTATACACCGCAAGCTGTGCCTATGTCGAGCACATCGTTTCAACGCCTAAATCGAGCGTATACACCACAAGCTGTGCCTATGTCGAGCACATCGCTTCAACGCCTAAATCGAGCGTATACACCACAAGCTGTGCCTATGTCGAGCACATCGCTTCAACGCCTAAATCGAGCGTATACACTACAAGCTGTGCCTATGTCGAGCACAACACCAAGCATCGTGTTGACCAAAACTAGGCCAGATGGGCCTAAACTTCCTCATTACTGATTGTCACTTCAAATTCATCAACTTGACCTTCAGGCACTTTCATTGCAATGTCATGGTTATCAAAAACCACCATTAAACCGTACCAGGTTATGAACAACGATAATGTCAAACAAACATACTGGTTAAACAATATCTCCCATATCAAATTAACTAGTGGACTTTCTCATGACTTAACCTCATAGCTTTTAATTTAAATTAGCTCAAAACATAATTGTAGCTTGTACTCAAAATAAATTAACTGGTCACTTTATATTCCCCAAAAACAAATTTACGTTTCTTACAAAAGTTAGTTTTTATCAAGTTAATCAGTTTTTCTCAAAGCAATTGAATTTTTCTCTGACTTATCGAACGGTACTCAAGTACAATTATGTACTTCTCCAAAAATAACAACCCGTATACATAGCTCTCATGCAAAACCGTTCATTGGCACCCACCAACAACAGGACAGAACACTTCTCTCCAGTGCTCATATAAGGACTATGCATTTTTCAAAGTAACAAAACCGTTCCAATACAATTTCAAAAGTTCCGTTCGACAAGTTGACTGAAATTTAATAAAACTCTAAAAAAATAAAGAAGTCCTATTAGTTGACTACTATGTCACTATAATGCTGTTTATACTGTCAACTGACATCAATTATCCAGTGCATAAAAGTAAACCAGTCATTAAAGCCATTAATCAAGAATTCAAAAGTGAATACTTAATACGGAGTCAATTTCTACTGAAGACTTATTACATGAAGTTTCTCTCAAATCTATTTCAATTAGTCATTATCAAGGAGTCCAAATAACTGCCTAACCCATATCATGACTACTGCAATCCATTTTTTTGCAAATTGTATTAACTAAGAAATTTATTCTGTGGCCGTCTCACTGTAACTTAAATCTGCAAAATATATCATGAAATACCTCATGAGATAATACCACAGGTAGTTAAATGTTACATACCTAGTAACTTATTACTTTAAAAACTACTTTGATGATAATCAAAACAAATAATAACTTTCTCATTTTCATACATGAAACTGAATATTAAACTTCAAAACTCAATATTGGTAATTTTAGTATCATTCTGTCACAATTCTCATTCCATTATTCGCTAATTATAAGTGATAATTAATCATAACACTCAAACAACTCAAAAACTAATTGGGACCACTATAATCAATAAACAAAGTAAACAGATTATCTCATTATTAAATTAAGGGAAATTCACTTCTTTGTTTAATAACACAAAAATTCTTTTATGTTCCATTAATGGGTCTTTTACCTTAAAAACCTTTAGATAACTCTAGTAATAACTAATGAAGTACTTTTAGTTGTAATTCTATCATGTGTTATTAACAAACTTTTAAAAACTTTAATTCAATTAATTTGTTGTCCCGGAGACTTTAATTGTGATATTCTTTCTTATTTAAAATAGCTCCCATCTATTCAACCAAACCTAATTAAAGGTCCTCCTATCTAACAATAAAAACAATGCAGAGATACCTGACATCCAGTAGCGTAGTATATCAACACTCGAAGCATCATACATCCAAGTCCGACTCCAGCAGAACTTTTGCAGGGCAGCACTGCAGGCTCATGATGCAGACCCTTTGGCTCATGTAGTATGCAGACACTCAACAATGGCATTGCACAATATTCAAAGAATTTCAAAGGTTTTGTTGATACTTCCCCGTTCCACTTTGATACCTTCACAATAATATGACACAGACTTCTTGGGTTGTCATTTATTCTCTTAAAATACACGTTTACCAGCATGATTCGTTACTCATAATGGCTTTGAATGATTTCATATCATTTATCATCAAAATATTTCTCGCCAATATTTCGTAAACTTAGGTTATGTTTCCATGAATCTGCTAATTGTCATTCATGACTTATTAACATCTAGTTCTTTGGGATTCTTTATCTCACTTCTGATGACGTGTCAGAAGCTCGAGGTGGTTGTTCTTTAGCATGATTTCGTACTATTTTACTCTGTGTAATGTGTACTTTCCTTCAAAGTAGGTATTCTTGTCAAAATATGCAATGTGGGCTTCTCTCGTCAGGACGTCAGTTCAGGATATCAAATGAAACACAGGATTGAGCCATTCACACGTAACTATCACTTTATTCAATGATCTCTCTTTGGCTCAACACGAATAGGTACTCGGTATTGGTTTGCTTTGGTATTGATTGGATTTACTTTGCGATATTACGATATTGATTTATCGATCGAATCCACTCGCACTCGCGGTCACACATTATTAATCCACAACTTTCGAGATTCACGGTATTACAATTAAGAAGGAATCTTTACAATAACAAGATACCGGCGCGATATCAATATTCCATTATTTTCTCTCTAATGCCATGACAGCTCCCCCCGCGCGCCACAGTGTATCGACTCACCACCGACCCGCGCGTACCACAGACTAAATAACATCAACCAAGCATTACGGATTTACTAATTCCCGACATATCGTCGGGGATAGTGCAATAGCGCGTAACTAACATTCGACAATTCCGCGTATCTGACCAAGGTAGCCAATGTTCAATTCGCGGACATTCCGCGTAAGATCCCGATTGGCAGCCTTCCCGCTGACTTGACTTTTAGTCGACTAATAGAAAGCTAGAATTCGCCCAAAAACAATACTGCGTATCTACAGCCGGCAGTCAACGATACCGCGTATGTCATCAGGTGTAATTGAGAGCGTGTTTTGTGGTTTAGTTTTGTTGTAAAACTCAGTGTTTACGTTATAAATATTAATGACAACATAAAGTAAGTATTAATTCAATTTAAATTAAGTATTTTTATGTGAAATTTCATCTGTTAAGTATCATTTAAATAAATTTTACCTTTCTTCAATCGTGCTAACCTATTTGTTTTTTCAGAAATATCTAATATCACGAGGAGAGCGACAAACGAGCTAGACTAACCCGACATTACACGGAAGATATCCCGGACGTCAGCCTGTATGAGATTAGAGAGGCTTTCAAACAGTTAAAAAACAACAAAGCACCGGGAGATGACGGAATCACAAGCGAACTGCTAAGAGCTGGAGGAAAACCCCTCCTAGTGGCGCTCCAAAAGCTGTTCGATTCCGTCACCAATACTGGGACTACCCCGGAAGCGTGGAGCAGAAGTGTAGTGACGCTATTCTTTAAAAAGGGCGATAAGACCCTCTTAAAGAACTACAGGCCCATTGCACTTCTGAGTCACGTTTATAGACTGTTTTCGAGAGTCAACACAAATCGCATTGCACGCAGGCTTGACGACTTCCAGCCTCCCGAACAAGCAGGATTCCGTAAAGGCTACAGTACCATGGACCACATACATACGCTACGGCAGATTATACAGAAGACCGAGGAGTATAATTTGCCGCTATGTGAAGCCTATGTGAACTTTGAGAAAGCCTTCGATTCTATCGAGACCTGAGCGGTACTAAATTCTCTCCAGCGGTCGACGCGAATCGACTACCGGTATATCGAGGTGTTGAAGTATTTATACTTATCAGCCACCATGTCCGTCAGAGTACACGACATAGCAACGAACCCCATTCAGCTGCAGAGAGGTATCAGACAAGGGGACGTTATATCCCCAAAACTGTTCACCACTGCGCTGGAAGACGTGTTCAAGCTAATGGAGTGAAAACGACGTGGTATTAATATCAATGGCGAATACATCACACACCTGCGGTATGCCGACGATATAGTCATTTTGGCGAGATTTCGAGAAAGAAGTCACTCGTAGAATCCAACTAGGATGGGCTGCGTTCGGGAAATTACGTCACATCTTGTCGTCCAAAATACCTCACTGCCTGTAGTCGAAGATGTTCGAGCAATGTGTGTTGCTAGGGATGACATACGGCTCCGAGACGTGGTGCTTTACGATTGGCCTAATCCACAAGCTCAAAGTCGCACAGCGGGCTATGGAGAGAGCTATACTCGGTATTTCTCTACGTGATCGAATCAGAAATGAGGCGATTCGTAGACGAACGCGGGTAACCGACATAGCTCAAAGAATTAGCCGGCTGAAGTGGCAATAGGCCGGCCATATAGCTCGAAGGACCGATAACCGATGGGGAAGAAAGGTCCTCGAGTGGAGGCCCTGTCTCGGAAAAAGGAGCGTAGGACGCCCCCCGACCAGGTGGTCTGACAACCTGAAGAGGACAGCGTGCATCCGCTGGCTTCAGAAGGCGCATGACCGGTAAGAATGGCTCAAATTAGGGGAGGCCTTTGTCCAGCAGTGGACGCTAAAAGGCTGATGGATAGATAGATAGATGGATGGAAGACAAGTGATGTTAATAATACAGTATTTTGAAGTTTATATTTAACTGAGATTGTGTGGACTTTTTGAAAAAGTTATAATTTTAGGATACTTATTGTTTATACACTTATTAAAATGCTGGTAAATCTAAAATAGATTGAGAAAAAAGTGATGTTGATGTTCAGTAACTTTAAATTTATATTTAAGGGATATTGAATAGAAAAATACTTTAATTAATAAATAAAACTTTTTTTGTAAGAACAGCGCCCATAAGCTGGTAAAGATTTGATTTTGTAAACCATATTTTGCCTTAATTATTAAATATTATTATTAAAATTAATTACCAGTTTGATTTCAAAACCGCGTAACTGGCTTTTAGGCTCCATTTTGACAATATTGTGGTTAAATCATATCCGCGTAAGTAGCGTGGCGCGTGTATTAATCATTATAATTGATCATTTATAGTAAAAGTATATAGAAAACATCAATTACTATTATCTATGTAAGAATGAACCCATTTACACTTTAAATAACAATATGAAAAAGTTTTAACTTGCCCGTGTAAAATTTGATCGAATGCCGATACGCGGTATTTACATGTGCTAGTTACGCGCTATTGCACTATCCCCGACGATATATTATACCTATTACTCTTAATTGTTGTCTGTTTTTGTCAGGGTTGTAATGTTGTTGCTGTTTTATCACTCAAATATGTCAATAAGATCATTTTTATTTTATGATAAAAAGAAAAGAAATCAAATCTTGTCGCGGATGCTGACGTCACTACTTGGCGGCTCTAAATATTTTTTTATCAGGTAGAATATTAGCAAAAAATAGGGGAGTGAATAGGCTTTCATGAAGTAAGTAACTCTATAGACTTAATTCTCACTTAACTAGGTATCTCAAAGGATTTTGATAGTAATCTGTTTTTCATTTCTGTTACCTTATTAAAAACACATAATATAGTTATTATTGAACCCTTAGGTATAGTATAACCATAAGTAAGTGTTGACCTTTGATAAACTAGTGGCACAAGTACTTAGTTTCTGACAAAATAAATACCCGTAGAATGAAACTTAAGTTTTAGTCAATACCTTAACCTTCAACTGCCATAATATTGATTGACCTTGAGTACAATATTTTTGTATAGACCAACAGCAAAGAAAATACGATGTTCCTAAATCAAATATTTCCGTACCACAATAAACATTTAACGACGGAAAGGTAAATGAAAACGATCGGATTATTCCAATATTTGATTAATTTTAGACAAAAGGTCGGACATGTTTTTTCGGTGTACAAACACAAATTTGATTGATTGTGATCCTTATGCCGAAGTAATAAAGGCTACAATTGCTGTCTGCACGTGCGTCGTGCACTCGCATGTATCAAGTTAATAACGATCTATTTATAGATTATTTTAAAGGCCCTGATCGACCTAATGTAATCGGATTTATTTTATCTTGTTTAGTTTCTCAGGGAAACCCGCTGGAAAATTTAATAGGTAGGTACGGCTATAAGTCATTTTTGTTAGGACTGTTGTCAAGTTTGAAACTACCCTATGATATACCGAATTCATATAATTACGGACTAAGTACTGGATTTCTTTTTGTTAATTTACCTTTTAAAACAAAAAGGTAATCGTGTATCTATAGGTTCCTATTACTTTTAGCTAGACAGTCTAACCTAATGATTTAAAGATTGAAATCTTCAAATCGTAAATAAAGTAGCGTGATCGCTTATTTTCAAAACTTATGTTTGTTTTAGAATTTCATTAGAATTTGCTTGGTCAATTAGTATTATTAGGTAGTTGTATTAGTTTAATTGTCGATGTAAATGAAAATATTGTGAGAATTCCCTATTATAATCGCGTGTTAGACTTGTGACCAAACTATTGATAACGTTGTTTTTGTTTAGCCTCCGTTCTAATAATGCATGTACTCGTATTTATTTGTTAACGACGTTCAATAAAATAAGATTATCTAAAGCACAGTTTTGTTTATTGTTACATAAAGTATTATTAAGTTTACGGCTCCCTGCTTTAGTTTCGTCATATTCACATTGTACTGAAAGGTGTGCGAAATTTGCGAAGGCTTTAGACACTTCTCACACATCGCTATTTATGAGGTACGCGACTGCAATGCAATCCAAAATTTGCATGTATCTGACACTTTTCACTGACAGGAGACGCGTCTATGATGCGACTCCTGTCAGTCAAAAGTGTCAGATCCATAGAATTTTGGGATTGCATTGCAGTCGCGTAGCTAATGAATAGCGTAATGTGAGAAGTGCCTAAGACGTTGCATCCGTAGCAACTTTAGTTGACGCAACTGTCAACTTTGTAAGTTACATTTCAACAACAACAAAAAAAATGTTCCTTATTTATGTTGCGGGTTTTAAGCAAGTTTTTCTGGTTTATAATTGGTGTCAATATACAGTTGGTCGAATATACAAATTTTAGGAATAGATCTTTCTAAAACAAGCTTTTGTAATTTGCACAAAGGAAACAGAAGAATACGCACTCAATACAAATAAGACCAATTTTACATGTGTAGTGTGTAGTTGTCGTCACGTATACAGAATTCGCCACACAATTCAGGAAAACAATTTTATTTGTTCCATGGAACAAATAAGTATAAAATATTTTTGCCAAAGACGTCAACATACATACATAGCACAATGAGAAACCGCAAATTTTATCATAATAAGGAGTAGCGAACAACCGTGCGATCCACACGATGTTAGGTGAATACCCTTTGATGTTTTAAATGTCTAGATTGAACATCGAATCCGCGAAAACGTGTCAAAAAGTTGTGGCCAACTGTTAGCCACAATTTTTATATCATTACGCACACATAGACAATAGACGAACGGGTAAAACATCGCCTGCACCCTGCACGCACACATGCTTGATAATGTTGCCTTGTTGTTTTTGTTTTCGTTGTAGGGCGACGCTCAATCTAGACATTTAAAACATCAAAGTGAATACATAGCCTTGTGGTTTATGACTAACCGCAAAAGAATTTGTTTTAGGGCAAAAGCCGATGAATGAGCATACGAAGCGTCTAAGGCCGGTCACTCGCATTCGAATACGCCTACTCAAATGATTTCGCGAAGTTTTTGACATTCGTGGTTTTCTAAACTGTTGTAGCTGTACCTATTAAGCTACACTACTAGCTGTACCAACTGTTAGTAGTAAGTAAGTAAAGTAAGGTAGCGGTTTTTAGTCGCACATCAAAGCGCGAATCTCGAATCTTCGCTTAGTATGCTACATAATCGTGCAAACATTGTCGTACAATCATGTACAATGTAGGTTCAAACCGTAGAGATATTACATTAGAGGGCAGAAGCCAGGCTTCAGAGCGTACCTCGGATAAAAAGAGACGAAATCTTTAGTAATCACCTTTCTCTTTCTGGCGAGGCTTCAGAGCGTACCTAGGATAAAAAGAACCGAAATCTTTAGTAATCACCTTTCTCTTTCTGGCTCCTCGGGATCGGAGAGAGATAGGTAATTACCGTTATCATTGTTTCTCTTTCTAACCGGGGGCGATTGCAATGTATGGGCAGCCGTATGGCTCACCCACTCTAGTGTATTATCTCTATGGTTCAAACATTCGCGCGCTTCTGGGTGACCGCGATTTCAGTAATTGGTTGTCGCTGAGGTGGAATGAGGTATAAACAGACATTTTAATTCAATAAATCTTTTCTACTAAGCTATTATAGTCAGAATTAGGTCCACAACTACTCCAATTAATACTGCGATAAACAATCTTCGAATAGTGTAGTGAAGTAGGCTTGTTTACTTGAACTGCACGTGGTCGTATCGTGACCGGCGTCGTAGCCTTCGTTCAGGCACGCTTGCGACTGTTTTGACTGAAATTTATTCTGCAGCTCCGCATAAATTTGTTATGCATGTGACAGACACTGGAATTAATAGATACCGGGCGCGCCTTGACCAACGCGAGGTGGACTGGGCAAGGTGCAGTGATAACGTCGACTTATGGGTTATTGACTTTTATTGGTTTATCGTGAGTATCGTGACTCGTGACACTCGGTATTGAACGCGCTGTTAATTAATTGTTGTAAGGTACCTTCAGATTTTTAAACGTTCCTATTACTAAAGTTCGTCCGTCCGTCTGTTCGTCATCAACTTGACTGTTTATTTTATCTAAATTCCAATAAGCATATATACAATTTTGACGGAAATTTCAACGCTATCCTTTAGGTATTATTCAACCATGCCAATGCGACAGCAAGCAGTGAATTAAAAAATGGCAAACAAAAATAACAAACTTTATACAATTTATCACTTTGACGTCGTCAAGGATTTTGTATACGTCAGAGACCGCGTCATAAACTTTAAAGCTTGGACACACAGGCGTAAGATAGAATCACACGCAAGATAGAATTCAGAAAAACCCAATATTTTGAGGAATCCTCTTACGGGACCCTCTTTGGAATCCATACTAGATACTATTTTATTATTATTATATTATTTGTGATGATAGCTGTTATAATATCTATTTTATGCGCACACATTCTGTAAACGTTTCAGATGTCAAAATTAGTCAATTTAAGTGATAGAGCTTTGGTAGAGACAGACAACAAAGGCATATTAAAAGCGTTTCGTTTGTTACCCTTTGAGTACGGAACCCAAAAACATGACGTTAAATTAGTGTAAAAAAGAAACAACATTCCTATTCGATGTGCGATAGTATTTAGCGAACAAGTAAGTATATTAGTACTTTAATCCATATCTGTGACAAAAGTGAATGTAGACAGTGCTACGGCCTACGGCGCCGGACAGGACATTCATTCTCGACTGAGGTGGACATGGACATTATGTACGTTCTCGGTATGACCGGACAGCCGCATTTAGAATTGCGTTCGCATCGCCCGCACTGCGCTCTGTCGCGACTCGCGACACATGTCCATTTATAGGCATAGCTCTTACATTTTAAACAGTTTATTTGTGTAGATCGCGTATACCACGTTAACATTGAATGATTTAAATGGGTATTCTAGAGCAATTGTACAAAATGATTTATAGACTCGAAAAGTGAGTATGTCTCTCCCAGTGACTGGGACTTGGGAGAGACAATGTAAAGGTCGAACAAAAATGTACTATCATAATTTTCTCAGGAGTTCTGTTTTTACTACGTAGGCTTTCACCAAGAAAATATTTCTGATTAACTATTCATTTATTTGCATTAATAGGCGGCAAACGATCAACATCCTACCTGATTTTATGTGGTCACCGTCGCTTATGGATATCAGTACCTAATACCAAGGAGTAATAACTCTAGATAGAGATACTCGAGTTATTAATCCATGGTAATACCAAAGAAATCACCGATGTGTTGTCGGCCAAGGAAGATGAAAGGGGAAAGTAAGGACATAATATTGCCTCATAAGCCTACAGATGAAACATGAGAAAATTTTTGACAGTTGATTCAAGCTAAATGGTGGTTGCTTGCGAGCCAGGTTAGAACCTCATCACCATCTAATGTATCTTTCTTCAGTAGATAATAAACTAGATGATATAATATCCAGGGACCACTAAAAAGAAAGACCGAGCGACGTTACCGCATCCGTTAGTTGATTCGGTAAGGGAAAACATCGCGGCGAAAACTTATTATACGTTCATTATACGACATTATACGTTCTTGAAGGTGTGTAAAGTCACACATCAGAACCTGGCGAGTTTGAAGATTTATGGTTTGTTATGATAATAATAAACAGGGTTTTAAGTGGGTTCGAGTGATTTACTAGTCGGATGTAATGTAATAGAAAGTTGGCTTTATGTTTTCTTATACATATGTAGGTATATACCTATAATAAATCTGTTGGTAAGTGATTGCTGTCTGTCCATGGATATGTGAGAAAAAATATTACCAGGAGTCTTAATTGACGAGTTGGAGCCCAAAATAGCTTTTGAAATGATTTTCAGAAAGGAGAACATCAGATTTGGGCCTGTAGCGGACAGCTTGTTCAATACCCTCAAATAATCTTGCATATTTTCATACATCCATTTCATACTTAAAAATCTAGTTACATCATATCACTAAGTCGCGACGACTAAAGTAGATACTATGTGTGCGCGGTGCGTAAGACGACTATATTTCATTATTCTCATCATTTTCCGCAAAAACGGAATATGCACAATGTGGTAACAATATCCTCGATCTAAAAAGCGATGTCTCATTCATGTTCATATTGCGGTTTGCACTAATATATTTTGGTCTAACAATCTCCGAATGAGGCTACTGATTTCCCGAAGCGAGGCGCAGGTTGGTTTACTTACAGGTTCGTAAAACGTAAGCCTCAGGATATGGCTACAATAGATCAGAAATGGTCGCAGTGGCCTCATGAGGATACTTGTTCCCCATGCCCTGACACTCAAAGCCTCAGGTTCTACGTCGTTGATATATTGAAGCAAGGTAAGACAAAACCGCAGAATAGCTAATAGTACTTGTCGTGGTCTGTAGCTTTATAAATCAAGTCGTATGAATTTATAGCACGACCATTTTATATGGAATCGGGTTTCCTACAACACCTAGTCTTGTCTAAATTGGTCAATTTGTAAAATAATTTATCGTCGTATCGCGGATGTAAATTGCGATGCATGATTCCTCGTTCCCTACACATGAAATCATGAGTTATGTAACTGAACTAACTGAACATGTGCAATAATTTGTTTTAATTACGCTTAAATCGTTGATTAGGTAACGTCGCGTGTCGTTGGTGTGCTGGAATTTATGTGGCTAGTAGTCAAATGAGCTGTTGATTTGAATATTATTTTTGGCTTGTATTACCTATGAAAATTTTTGATATATATTTTTCAAATAGTCTTCTTTATAATTAACTAGCGACCCGCCCCGGCTACGCACGGGTGCAATATTCATTTAATGGATGTTATTATACATATAAACCTTCCTCTTGAATCACTCTATCTATTAAAAAAACCGCATCAAAATCCGTTGCGTAGTTTTAAAGATTTAAGGACACAAAGGGACAGAGAAAGTGACTTTGTTTTATACTATGTAGTGATATTTCCTTTAGTTTTAACGATTAAGGGAGGAATATGACAAAAACCGTTCTTAGCGGACGTCTAGGTGCTAACTATTACATAAAGTACATCCATGCGTTTAACCTTTACGCATGAAGCGGTTTTGGATATTTCGTGATGAGTTAGTAAGTTACCTCTCGCTTAAATATTTAAGATAGGAATAGATAGATACCTAAGCATCCTACTAATCCTACTAATATTATAAATGCGAAAGTTTGTAAGGATGTGTGTGAGTGTGTGTGTGTGTGGGTTTGTTACTCTTTCACGCAAAAACTACTGAACGGATTTTCATGAAACTTTGCAGTAATATAGCTTAGACATCGGAATAACATAATTTGTTAGATTTTTGAAGAGACTGGTTTCCCGAAGCGAAGCGAGGGCAGATTTACTAGTATTATAAATGCGAAAGTTTGTAAGGATGTAGGTATGTGAGTGAGTGAGTGAGTGTGTATGTGTGTTTGTTGCTCTTTCACGCAAAAACTACTGAACGGATTTTCATGAAACTTTGCAGTAATATAGCTTAGACATCGGAATAACATAATTTGTTAAAATTTATAGAGATTTTTGAAGGGACTGGTTTCCCGAAGCGAAGCGAGGGCGGATTTACTAGTATTTACATAAATCGCCTTGTAAGGTTGTTGTTATTATCGGCCCTTGTTTATTTAATATACGAGTACAAGACGACAGTGCATTTGTTTAAAAGCGTCGTATCATACGATGCAACGAGTTAATTTGGCAACGACAATAATAACAGTTGTATTTTCGAGGCGAGCTCCCGGGAACTGCTATGGAGTAGGTAGGTATACGTTCGCAGTGGTTCAGTCTGTTTTAAAGTTTATCTTTGTGACACTGTAATTAAATGGGATTAATGTATTAACATCCGTGTTTTTAACTGACTTGTAAATAGGAAGAGATTCTCAATTCGACTGTATTTTTTTAATGTCTCCTAACTTTTTACTGGGTGAACTGATTTTGATATTTCTTTTTACTTTCGAAAGCTGTTTATCGCTTGTTAAATTTAAGTTTATTAAATTAAATCTTGTTAAATTAAATCTTTCGAGTAGTCTTTGAGTTATTCCTAAAAATTCGTATTTTATTGACTTCGATTACGTTGAAGAAGTTTTCATTTTGTTACCTCAGACCCATAAAGTACGTCGAAGTTAAGGTCGTTTTTTTAAATGATTGTTTGTTTTCCTATGTAGCTTCGAAAAAAGACATGAATCATCTCAAGACATGAATTTAATCTCTAATTAGTCCCAGTAATAAGTATGTGTATATGTATACCCCAATTAGGTCTACAATAACATAAACATTAAAGGAATTTTGTATAGGTACCTAATTAGTGAAACGTTGAGATGTAGTTTGTATGTCGTTGTACCACGAGACTTTTCAAATTAGTCATTGCAATGGCATCGCGCCAAGGTAATGAGCCTAACAGAATTTCTAGTGTTGTATCGAAATGCGATTTTGTTGAATGTTTACGGCCCGTCAGGGTTGCCAGAAATATGTTTATAAATTCCGGGACAATTCTACTATGGCAAGCGAGGCATAGTAGGTACGGTAATAAATATGAAAATAAAAGATCTTGATCTTAATTTCACATTTACCAATCATTCATTAACATATTAAAAACGAACTCTACTGGCGTTGAAATACAAATAACTAAAAAAATAGGCTTTCGGAATCCGGGACAGAGAAGTGGAATTACTAGTACAATTAAGCTGCAAAATTCTTTTTTTTTTTTTTTTTTTTTTTTTTTTTTTTTTCTTTTTTTTATTTCGAACTTGGTTTTTACAAACACTTTTCGAATGTCATCTACGCCATCGCTTCCACAAATCCCTACGATGAGTGGCCTTGGTAGAAGAAGCGGCAAGAAACTCCCAAGGAGTTTCTTTTTTCTTCCCCACTCACAGTTACAGAGAGCACTTATCACTACTTAAGGCTATATTTCAAACTCATGTCCAGGCTGTTTCATCTTGAAAATATTCATCCAGTTTATAATAACCCTTCGTCATAAGAATGTCCTTAACATGAGTTTTTAGCTTACAGTATGGCATTTCCGTTAATTCTAACGGAATTTTATTATAAATTTTTACGCATCTACCCATGAACGAGCCACTAGTTTTACAAAGCCTAAAATTTGGTACAATCAGCTTAGCCTTATTCCTAGTATTAATATTATGGACATCACTTTTCTTTAAAAAACTATCATGGTACTTTTTAACATACATAATATTATCCAAGATATATTGTGATGTAACAGTGAGTATATTAACTTCTTTAAACAGATCTCTCAGCGAGTCCCTAGGTCTGAGGTTGTAAATTGCACGCACTGCCCTTTTCTGTAATATAAAAATAGATTCAATGTCTGCAGCTGTGCCCCACAACAACAAACCGTAGGACATCACACTATGAAAGTAACTAAAATAAACTAGTCTTGCTGTTTCCACGTTAGTTAAGAGCTTTACTTTCTTAATAGCGTAAGCAGCAGAACTGAGTCTCCCTGACAAGGCTTCAATATGGGGACTCCATTGCAACCGAGAATCTATCGTAAGGCCAAGAAACTTTGTAGAATTTACTAAGTCAAGTACTTCCCCATTTAAAAGTATGTTAGTTGGCACCTGTTTTACATTCGGTAACGTGAATTTGACACACTTGGTTTTTTTCGCGTTTAACATCAAGTTATTACAAGTAAACCAGTGTAGTACCTGCGAAACAGTATTATTCACATCGTCAAAGCAATGTTTTCTTCTATCTACTTTAAAAACTAAGGATGTATCATCAGCAAACAATACAGTTTCACACAAATCCCGAGTAAAATGAGGAAGATCGTTTATGTATATTAAAAATAGCAATGGTCCCAGTATTGATCCCTGAGGCACACCCATAGAAATGTGTGCTCCTGAGGACTCTATACCATTAATCACTACTTTTTGTACACGCTCAGACAGGTAAGACTTTATAAGGCTAAGTGATAGTGCTGAGATACCATAATGCCTAAGTTTATTTATTAATATGTTGTGATCAACGCAATCAAAGGCCTTTGAGAGGTCACAGAATATGCCAATAGCATCCTGTTTGCACTCCCAGGCAGTAAAAATATGCTTGAGAAGAGCAATGCCCGCATCAGTAGTATTTTTTCCTCTCGAAAAACCGAACTGATTTGCATGAAATAATTTATTTTTAGAGAAATGTGACAGCAGCTGGTTGTAGATAATTTTTTCAAAGATTTTACTAAGAGCTGGTAAAATAGATATTGGTCTATAATTAGTGGGGTCGCTTTTTTCACCAGCTTTAAATAAAGGTATTATTTTACCATGCTTCATTAAATTAGGAAAGCTGCCATCATCTATACATTTATTAAAAATAATACATAAATGTGGTGCAATGGAGGCTATAATTGATTTAATGACAACTGTAGAAAGACCCCAAAGATCAGTTGACTTTTTAATATTAATAGAATTGAAGGTTTTTACTATTGTATCAAAAGTGATGTGGTTAAATGTAAATGAATTATTGCATTTATCAACACATGACTCCATAATATTCAAAGCTAGCTGAGGGCTGGCCTGCAAGTTTTTTGTAATTTCATGTGGTATTTCCGAGAAGAAATCCTGAAATGTGCTTGCAACTGCATCATCAGAAGACACATTTTTGTTGTTGACTATTAAGGCACAACTACGATCATTAGATTTAACTTTACCTGCTTCTTTATTAATAATGTTCCAAGTGGTTTTAATTTTATTTCCAGAATTCTTGATTTTATTTGATATGAAGATCGACTTAGCTGTTGCACAGACTTGTTTAAAAATTTTTGAATACCTTCTTACATAATTTATAAATTCTAAGTCTGTGGAAGTAGACTTTTTTGCATAGAGTTCAAAAAGTCTTATTCTGCTTTTATATATTCCTGTTGTTGCCCAATCACTAAATTTAGTTTTTTTAATGCTACATTCAATTCTTTTTTCCTTAAAATTATTGTTAAATTCGTACTTTATTAAATCAAATACATTGCAGTATGCTTGATTTGGTGTATCATTATAATTAATATTTATTGAAGAAATTTTTCTATCTATATTGCTTTTAAAATTGTTTAAATTTTTTTGAGTAATTGGTCTGCAAACTATGTATTTTTTGGAAAGGTCATGATGGTACTCAATGGTGGCAAGTTGTCCGCTATGGTCTGAACTAATACAGCTTAATAGTAACTTATTAACAACAGTACAATTACAAAAAATGTTGTCTAAGCAAGTAGCTGATGATGGAGTTACTCGAGTAGGTTCAGAGAATGTATAATCTAAGTTAAATGATTTAAATAAACTAATAAACCTTACTGAGAGTGAAGTTGGAACAAGAATATCAATGTTGAAGTCTCCACATACAACTACTTTTTTATTTTTCATACATAACACTTTTAAAACATCCTCCATAGCGGATTCAAATAATGGGTAGTTGCCTGAAGGTGGTCTATACACACATACAATGACCACCCTTTCAAGCTCTATACAGGAGAGCTCTATAGTATGTTCAATAGAGAGGGATACTATGTCTTTACGCTCCTTATAATTTAAACTATTATGAATGATGATTAAAGATCCTCCCCTCAGTATGTTTTGTCTACAAAAAGAACTGCCTATACTATAATTATCTAGGGATACAATTAATTCATAATTTTTCAGCCAGTGCTCTGTAACGCAAATAATGTCAATATTCATTTCATTTAAAAACAAATTTAATTCCAAGTCTTTGCCGGAAAAGCCCTGTATGTTTTGGTGTACAATATTTAAGTTATGTTGCTTTCCCTTTGTCGACTGATTGCTAGAGGTATTCTCTGTTGTCTCGCAAATTAATTTAAATGATTTGGAACGTATTCCAATGGTTCATGCTGAATGTCAATAGAAGACTGCTCAATAAAAGCAGTGGTACCAGCCAAATTTTTGGCTAAATTGTCAATGTAAAATGATAGCACCATTGCTATTTGTCGTTTATGATAATTTGACAGATATAAATTATCTTTAGTCAAATAAATCTTAGATATTAATTTATTAATGTCAATAACTTGGAAATAATTTTCACTATATAAAGACATAGTGTCCATGGTTACATTGAGATTATATCGAATATTATTTTCATCCTGTGGCAAACACTTACTGTAGGGTAAAGTAAACATTACAATACTCCTTAGTTTAAGTAAACATAGCTGATCATAGTAATGAAGCAACATTTTTCTATTTACTTTTCCCCTATTACCAATAAAAATAATTAAGTTAGTACTACTATCTAACTTACTTTTGAGAATTTTTTCAAATATATCCTGTAATGATAGTCCAGGAAAACAATGATTAACACAGCTTAGCTCCGTATATAAATTAATTAATTGGCCAAAACTCCTTCCAATCTCATCACTAAACATCACATATTTATTACATTTATTTTGCATAAAGGAATTATTTTCATGTGTGTCTATGCTATTACAAGGTTTAGAGACTAGTGGCTCACACACCGGCTGGTGGGTTACAGATTCCGAGGCACCCAGGCCCGATGCCAGGGAATGTCTTTTAGTGACCGTCTCGTTTGCTGCAGAGACATCTGATATGCATTTTAATGCCAGTATGTATTCCCTAATCTCTTTTTTGGATGTTTCATAGTTTTGTGTCATAATGTTTAATGATTCCTGCAAACTAGTCATTTTATTAGTGAGGGATTCAATATTTTTTTCATATATGTGTCTATTTTCTTCTATAATTGAGGAACAAACCTGTAATTTTTCTGTTAAATGCATTCTATCTTTTAGACACTGTGTGTAATTGACAAATTTTTTATTATGATTTAAAAGCTTCTTAGTTTTCTTAATATACCTATTAATTTTAATATACTTTTTTAATTTGTTCCTACTACATGCAACCATATTGTTTGCAACATTACTGTTAATTGAGTCATCCTTCGTCAAGTCAATAGTTGCAATTGGGTTGCTGGTGCATGAGGCAGAAACAAGGCTAGGGGCACTGCATACTAACTCCTCAAACAGACTTTGGTTCTGGGAGGCTATAACTTGTGTTTTATCACTTTCCAATTGAAAGATACGATTATTAGCCTCGTGAAGCTGTTTCTCCAATGCATCAATGTGTCTGAGGGCCTGCTCATACTCACCACTGCATTGGTCGAACGTGTCAATTATTGACTGAAGTCTGTCCCGGTCATTAGATGCAGTTGATAATTGTGTGTGTAACTCAGACAATTCTTTCTTTAATATACTATTCCTATCTAACACATCCAATAATTCCTTTTCGTTGTCCTCTCTTTCCCTATTAAGTTGGTTAACCAACTCCTTGGTAGCCTTCAATTCCTGCAAAGCCATTTGGAGCTGGGACTCCTCCTGGCGAGCCAAGGCTTTACGCGTCATCATTTTACTGATATCGAATAAACAACTATCAACGAGAAAAGACCAAGAGGTTGTCTAAACAACTATGTAAGCCTATCAGAGTGACAGCTTACTTGCTTTTACACTTAGCTTTATAGAAATAATAAAAGCTAGTGGAAAACTAATTAATATTGTTAAAAAAATGAACTTGTCAATAATATAACAAAATACAAACTTACATGAAAGAAGTAACAACGATTAACAATTCAAAAATGCACTGTCACTTTAGTACCGGCTTTATGTTACGAGTCCAAACCGGTAAAATACGCAATAAAAGTCACAATATTGCACTTACAATCACTATTTATACAAATTATTACAAAAATTATTTAGCAAATGAATGGAAAGAGGCCGAAATGTAGTAATTAGTAAATAAAATTCAATTAAAATTTAAGGAGCTATGACAATCAGCTGTTACTCGTAGTGTTGCCACAGAGGAAAAAAAAAAAAAAAAATTCCGGGATAGTACCGGTAAAACTCGGCTATCTGGCAACCCTGCGGCGGATACAGGTTTCAGCAGTATATAATAATTGTATAAATAGGACAGAGGTGTGGCTTTGCTTTATCGCTATTGATTTTGGCAATGATTCTCTAAGCTTGTTTACTTGACTATGTTATGTGTGTACGCCGTCGTGTTATGATAGCTGGGGAGCCCAAGAGGGGATTCTTGGATTCACTCGAGCGCGTCAGATTAAGGTACAGGAGGTACCTGGCACCCAGTTAAGTAGCTCCACCAAATATGAACCCCATATATGAGGCCGCGCCTATAGAATAAAGGATCAGATTAGTAAAAAAAAATTGATCATCAGACATTCTCGAGCGCGTCAGATTAAGGTACGGTGAGTTAATTACACGCTAAAAAGTGTGTATTCCACTAATCTGACAATTTGAGAATGACGCAATGAAAGGGGAGGGCTACAAAGTTGTTAAAAAAAAACGCCATCTTGACATTCTCGAGCGTGGCTAATTTTTTATTTATTTTGAAGGAAATGATTCAAGGATAACGAAAAATATATAATCTGACGATTTATAAGAGCCGAAATAACAAAAATTCGTCATTAAAGTTTAATGTTCAAAATCGATAAGTAGAGATAAATCAAAAAGTACCGGTCAGATTTCGCTCAAATTTATACGAAAACATACGACGAGCTTTCGATTAAAAAAAAGGATGAAAGGATGAAAATTTAAATTCTCAGTAAAAAGTTATGAGGTAGCGACCATAAACACACATTATTAAAAATAACTCAAAAACTGCCCATTAGAGGTCGCTCAAATTTATACTGTATCACAAGACACGCACCAGCTTCCGAATAAAATAAGAATTATAAAAATCGGAACACCCAGTCAAAAGTTATGAGGCAACTACCATAAATCCAATACACATTATTATGAATAACTCAAAAACTATCTTCAAGAAACGTCAAATTAAACGAAAGGTTAATCTCACAAGGAGGTTTTTAACCAATCTTCGGGAGAGTTTAAATAGTTTAAACTGGACTTGATCGATTATCTACCGTTGATCTTAAGAAATAATTCGTGACTAAACTCTGAAGCATAGTTTAAACTATGATTGATATTAAGGCCCTTATATTATGTAAATACAAGTATTCTACTTAAAAACATACACTTCTTTATTAGCATGCTATTTCCTGAGCTTTTCTATAAATGAAGTTCAATGATTTAATTTTTTTTTGGCAGATTAGGGAAATCCCTCTAGATAATCGTCAGATTAAGAGACAGCAAGTCTAGGACATAAAGATGAACCATATATATCTTAATCTGACGCGCTTGAGTATTTCAAAATGGCGATTTTTTTTTGCATATTAGTATAATGGCTGCGAGTTTGGGTCACATCCAAATCGTCAGATTATTGAATTAGAGCTTTTTTTTGGTGCACTTAACACCCCCTTAGAAAATCTGACGCGCTCGATTAAATTTTTTTTTTTTCATTTTCAACCCTTACGTACGATCACCCCCACCATGCAAACGGTCAGATTAACATACATACATTATTAAAAATACGTAGGCCATTGATGGTATCAATATCTGACGCGCTCGAGTATGTCCATGCGGCAGTTTTTTTTTACATATTTAAAGATCTATAGCCGCTTCCCCCACCGATGAAAAGGTATACATTATATAACATTTTTTTCTCCTTATCATCTAACCTTTGCAACCCAATAGGTCTCTATGACGCTCGAGTAAGTACACATTTAGCATCGTCGGCTCCCCTACCATGATCAAAGTGCGAATTTATTAGTGTTGTTGCATCTGTCAATGATTTCGTGTAATCGTACGTCTCAGACAATACGTGTCACGTGAGAAATCACGTTTATTTCGACGTGTGGTGTAAATGTTGTTTTATACTTCCTATAAATTAATAAGTATATTTGATACTTAGATATGATAAAATTACAATTGCTTTTTTAAATATTAATGTAATAATTAACATGTTTTTGTCGTGCGTGTCCTACCTTTATTTTGTGTGTACTATACTTAGTCCATGTAAAACGTACCGACATATAATTTATGTATATTGTGCAGTAGTAAGACTACATACATAATTAATCATCAGGTGGGATTGTCGCCAATTGTTTTTAATGAAAAAATTATAGTTTACACTTATGGAATGTAAGTACCTATAAGCTATAAGTATTGTACATTGAAATATGCTGATAATAAGTCTCGTAGAAAGTAAACTGGAATGCAGTTAAGATTCTTAGAACATTGCGTAGTGTCAGTATCCGTTATCCCATTACACTTGTGGTGCTTGCATCTCGTGACGTGGCATTCCTGAGGGCACTGAGACTGCCGCAACTACAACGACGTAACAAGTCACTTTAACAACTATGTTGATAGCTACAAAGAAACTATGTATATGTGGAGTAATTTTAACTATTTTTATGAAAACTAAGCAGCAAGGAGCAAAAAATTTGGTACAAAAATTTTCATTTAGGATTTTAAGAAGACTATTTTTTATGTAATAAAAAGTTGCTCTTTGCTCATTAGGTACTATGCGTTTGACATGACGTGCCTTTTGAAATGTATACATAGGTACGTTCATTTGTCAATATAATCCTTTGAATAAAATAGCTTCGGTCGAAATTCGATTGCAAGGCGTAGTAAATATGTAGTTAATATCATCAAACTTATCACGACAACTTCGATACACAAGTTTTATTTCACATTCAAAAGCATGTACCTACTAACTAATCACTCTTATCATTTGTAACGTTATAAACGTCGTAAATAATAACGTTCGTATATTTACAAAATGAAGGGCCGAAATCATGAAACGTGCCCAAATAGTAGCGACATTTGCTCGATAGCGGTCGCCGCGCCGGCCGTGATAATAATATCGTACGCCGGAACTGCAGCCAGCCACTATCGGGATTGCACAAATTGGCTTGCTACTTGCAACATCCTTTGCTGGTTAGGGTTGTCAAGATGTTATTATGTGATAATTATTCTCATAAGCATCCTCAGATAAAGCACAGATTTGCTTTTTCTGAGGATACTTGTGAGAATTCATTTTTCATTTATACACTAAAAAGTATTGATTTTCGCCATAAAGTAAAATTTATAAATTTACGTCAATATTATGTTACTTTGTTTTTGCCCGATACTTATTATTTATAGATACATATTTGTTATTGTCCAGAAACCAGCCCCCTCATTCCTGTATTCAAAATTTCCACTAAAGAAAATGTTATTGTTATGATTTAAAAGTTACCGCTAATTTTAGGATATTTTGTCGAATGATTTATTTTTCCCGTGTTCCGTGTTTTTCCCCAACTCAAACTTCAGAAAAAAAGCAAAATTTCCACTAAAGACAATGTTGTTGTTATGATTTAATAGTTACCTCTTATTTTAGGATATTTTGTCAATGATTGTTTTTCTCCAACTCAAACTTCAGTTCATTCGATAACTCTGTTTTTTTCCACAAAAATTCAACAAATATTAACCTTACGTTGGAAAAGTCGAATGAGTAATAAATATTTTTGTTGTAATATTATGACTATTGTCTCTAGAATGTGTTGGAAAGTGAGTAAAATGATCGTAATCAGACATCGTGAGTGACGTTAGCGGCGTCGCTCACGCCTCCGCGTCATGTCATTTGACAGCGCGAGCGGTTCCCACGCCTCGCGTTGTGTAGGGTTCTTACAGTGATGGTTATTACGTGTTTTACGTACTCTTCTCAGTCTTTGCCATAATCATCATCATATTTTATGATGTATGTAGGTATGCACTATGCATGTATCGGGCTTGTGTGCGTTGAGTTGTTCCACCGACTGTTAATAGGGATTTGTATTTAAACTTAGTGTTCATCTAAGTATATATTTATAAATAAAGACGTTTCTTTTTCATTGCTTTTCAGTCAGCGATAGGTACACGTATTTTTTTTATTAAAAACGCATTTAATTTGGTTTACCGTCACAGATGTCATTAGCGAGCGAGCTTTTAAATCAAAATGCAAACATTTGTTTTAACGTTTAAAGTTACACTTTAGATTTAGACATTTAATCTTAATTACATAATATACCAATATCGTTAATGGGGGACACTACCTCTGTTAACACAAGGTATACAAAAGATTCATAATAACATGTATGAACTAGAAGGGTGCCCAAAAATGGCAGCCCTGTCCCACATACCAATGTATGTCTAGATAAACATGTAATTAAGCTTTAAAATAAGAAACGTATGCGAACAATGCCGGTACGTTGTCTTGGCACGAGATTAGCGGAGAAAATTTATATTAATCGACGTTACATTTTTACGTTTTTACATTTATAGGTGTTCGTTGGCTACCGTTTGTTCAAACCGCTTCCAAGGTTTCAGCTGGCTATTGTTTAGAAGCTCTACGAGTATGACGATTGTTCTGGACTGGATTGTTAGCTTTTTTATGTAAATAGTCGACAAACGAGTGAAGGAGCTACCATAGCTTATAGCTAGTCTAAGAAACACGACAATTCGTTTGGGGGCAGTCACATGCTTATCTCTCGACTCAAAAGAGGTCGACTAGACAATAGAAGCTTTTTTTAATTTACATGGTGCGTTTCTCAAAATTTTCACAGAATTGGAAACTAAAAAATATTTATCTGTGCTTTTAAATTGCCCTATTTTGGCAACGAAATCCAGCCCCGGCAAACAGAAAGCAGTTTCTCGTACTAATTATCATATAAGTATACAGCATTACGAGTATAAATGAACAAGTTACCCGTTCTCTGAAAATAAAAAGGTGTTAAAATTGTATAAAAATTGATAAATAAATACGAAAATCTAATTTTCCACGCGTTACGAAACATTTTATTTTTGCTTTGCTCGTGTAACTCCGGTTACATAAACAGCTGTTTTAATAATTATATTTGCTTTTTAAATGCCATTGGTATATGTATAGAACAAATAACTTTTTTATAACTGCAAAAAATATGAAGCCTAAGCTAAACATAATTGAGTGCTACGATTTATGTTTTCATTCTGAATGCTCGAATTATTTTCCCCCTTTTAAGGTGTGTTTTTAGTAACGTAGTAGATCCGAAACAACTATTTAAGTATTTACTATTTACTTCGTCGGGTTGTCTGTACTCGTTCGTTGATGCCAGTGAATTTCAGAATTTTGTATGTATGTTGGTTTGCGCTTTTATTTCACCTAACTTCAGAAACGACTTATCGATTTTAAATCCCTATTCATTGGTACAAGTACATTGTAGTGAGAATGGGGTAAAATTGATTCAATTTATTCGTTTTATACAAATAAAAAACGTATGTCAATTTAAATAATCCTGTTTGATATTATTTCTTTTGAGTACCATATCCCAAAGTCAAGCACTGTTCACTAAATAATTAATTGTCCCAAAGTGAGAATTTTCCTATTTACATTGTATGTACAAACTGTATTCGTCATTGCCTAATGCGATGAAATATTAAATACAATGTAGCGGTGTCAACAACGCAATACTAAACATTATTAGTTAAATAAACAAATGATAAAATAGTACACGAAACTGTGTTAGATTGTCTGCGGTCTCGTTCAAAGGACTTTGAGTGTCAGGACATTTATAATAAGGTTTAGTATCGCTTGCACTGTTGGAAGCTTGGAACTCGATTTGTTTACACCTGGACCTGAGTCAAGGAGTACCTAATTCTGTATGATCCATGTTGAATATAATATTAATGTTTTGGCATTTAATGGTGGATATGGTGGATAATGGTGGTCTAATGGGAAATGTGTTGTTGTCTTTCATTATTTGTCAATATTGACGTCGGTTTTGTTTTTTGAACAGTCGGACAACAGTGCCTTACAGTTTGCCTTACCTGTAAGGCGCTGTCTCTGTCACCCACACGTCATCCACGCCACGCGCCAAAAGATCGTTGTACGACAATAAACTATTTATACCTACGTACCTAGCCTCTTCTTCCCTTCGGGAAGCCTGCTCCTAAGTACAGCACACTCGAGAATTGTAACGAAATTATTAAAATTAATTTAAAAACTTAATTTGTTAATTGAATGACCTACAAAAAACACCAAATATTATCCCAAGCTTATTTAAAATAAATGAAAACTGCATTAAAAAATTACTTAAGTCTGTTTTTGAAATTTGCTCTATTTTTTCATCAAAAAACGTCGTGTTGTAAGTGTTTTATGAGTATATTCTGGCAACTTTACGGTGTAGTGATTTACGAGTGCCTACTCTGCGTGGTATTAGTCTATGGCCAAGACAATCAAGATAAAAATAGAAAACAAAGTATGCACAATAATCTTATTATTCCGTCGGCATTTGTTGTACTCGTACAATGTAGGCATTTTCAATTATATCTATTTATGGCGGATTAGCTGCGCTCACGGCGCAAGTTTAAGTACCTACCTAGGTACCTACCAGATTATTGACGCAATACAATTTAACTAAATAAATAATAAATAACTGACAATATAAATAACTGACAGACGTTTTTCAAAAACAGAAGCAGTATTTTAATACAACTCAATATTTTTTATTAATTCATGTTATATTCGAAAGCTGGTGCTTCTTGCGTGGTCCCGTTTGATTTTGGGCGACATCTGATGGAAAGTTTTAGGTTATCATTATGTGTAATAAAATAAGACTTATTTAAGTGTCATTTTATTACTGTCAACTTTTAAATCGTTTTATTTGTTATAGGGACTTAATGCAATAATTTAATCTGGCTTTGGCAAGAAGTTCCATGGCAGTGTCAATTTGTCTCACATCGAATAGCTGTTAGTTTTATTATAATTATTATCATGAATTAATTACCAAACGTTGCAAGACGTCATTAGGTATTAAATAGCTAGACAGTAATTAATACCTCGTGTTATTAGAACAAATCGTGGCGCCAATCGCCAGACGAGTGTACTGTTACTGTATAAAATCTTTAATATCTCGAGCAATTCGTTGGTTAACTGGAGCGTGAATATGGCCAATATGGCATACCTACGTTCGTGTGTAAACCACTTCAACTGATTCCAACTCCCCTTTTTGAAAAAACTCCCAGTCTCACTAACAGGTGACAAAACAATAGGAAACACGTTTAATAGCACTTATTTTATTTGCTCGTAAAAATTTTGCGACTAAAATCGATACGGTTTAGAAGGCAGACATAATTATCTAATGATAGAAGCATTGTCGAACAAACAACCTTTAGTAAACAGATTCTCAAAATTTAATATTAACTATCTAAAACTCTTAGCTACTTAAATAAAATAAGTAAACATAATAACTTTTAATTTTCACAAGTTTAAAACTTTGTAACCCCAAGAATGCGTTGTAAGTTAGTAACCTTGGTCCTAATTGGCAAACATTTATAAACAAACAGGCGAGAGAAACATCAGGCTATTCAATCAAGGTAAGTTGGCGCGAGATGCAGTTTTGGACTGTTATAGCCATGTTCCTCTGGCAGTCGCAAAATAAACATTGCATTACAGTCCTTTAATCGTTCATAACAATAGTCTTGTTAGTACAAAACGGATATGCAAGCGACAGTATCGCTCATATATAATATGGCGAGGCATTTGATGAAATTAATCTCGATCTAAATAGCCGCTATATTGAGGTTTATGTGGTAAAAATTTAATCACAAGTGGAGTTCCCTGTTTTTAAATTGGTTACGAAAAATAAGCTGCTATAAATGCCAAAAAATTAGGGACATTTATCAGTGGTTGAAGTCTGATAATTTATTAATGCTTCAGTTGCATCGTGTTTGAATAATTTGACACATTTGTGCCAAATGTGCCGAAAACATTTCAAACTAATTCCGACACGACGCATTCGAAGCATTTATAATTTAGCTGTCGTGGAACCCAGTTCTTCGATAAAATTGTATGACCTAATTTATGTAAGAGCGTACGAAGCTGTGCGATTTGATGTGACGGAGCACGAGCTGCACGAGTTTACAATGCGAAACCAATCGCCGATTTGTGTCGCTTAACCCGCCACGTGTGACTGACGACGACAATATTATGACGTAAGAGGTAACTGACGGACTTGGACATCAGAAATACCAAAGGCGTCAGCGATGCGTTGCCGGCCAATAAAAAAATCTATACCTACAAGAACTGGCTCTCGAACTCCCGAGCCAGAATACGTTGATGCTGATTTCCACGCAAGTTCTTATAACCCCTGGTTTACGGGCGTGAGAATGTGGTTAGTGTCTAGGGTGGCCCAATACGTCCAAAATGTCTCCTTTAACAGTCTCTTAACTTCAGTATCCGACACTTTTGTAATCCCAATTTCTCACTGTCATTTTCTGGTTATACTAAGGCACTTCTCACATTACGCTATTCATGAGCTACGCGACTGCAACGCTACCCGAAATTAGTATGTATTTGACACTTTTGACTGACAGAAGACGCATCGTCCTGTCAGTACATAGTGTCAAATACATACTAATTTTGGGTAGCGTTGCAGTCGCGTAGCTCATGAATAGCGTTGTGTGAGAAGTGCCTAAACCGTTTACTCGGCGCATTAATTACTCGTATAAAACGTAGGCCGACACGTTGTAGTTGTAACGAACGACATCAGTTGTAATTGTAATATATGGCCATAAACGTCGGCGTATCGTAATATGGAGCGAGGCCTTGGCATGGAAAAGCTCCCGTGTCGAATATAAATTACTTCATAATTGCTACATGGTTCGCTTTACTAAATGATAAATCGTGATTCCATTTCACTGATATAATTTTATAATAACATAGACAACCATGCAGCTACGTAGGTAACAAAAACAATCAGTTACTTATATTCATACTGAGATTGTTTTGACGGGTAGTTGTGTGAACGCCGTGTGCGTATGCACCATGAAACGCACACAGACGGACATTATCGTCCTCAGGCCACCAAAGAGTCTTTGTGTGCATTCTAAATTGTGTGGATTTGGGAACATTTTGTTGGAGTTGGGAACCTACTTATTTAAATAGTAAATTGTGATCCTGTCTTAGGACGATTTCGAAAGTTTTTTTCTGGTTGTTCTGAAAGCTTACTTTGACTTACGTAAAATGTAACCTAACGTTGAATAAATAATTAATTTGTCATTTATTTTAAGCCATATCATACAAACTGGTTGAGTAGTCGTAGGTACGCTTAAAATTCAGTTTAACGACTGATCAAGTTGGCCATATAAGGCTCCTATGTAAATTATAAAAGGAATGAAGAACGGACTGCTTGCATGGCGCCCGATGCTGAATATGAATTGATATTTTATTTGTATCATGAGACATCGCGCCTTATTCTGAGCGCTTACATACCACTTGAATTATGAATCATGATTCATTAACAAGGATTCCAAATATGAAAAGCTATGACGCGTGACGGTATCAAGGATATGGGTGTGTAACACGTACTATATATCATTAGGGATTAGAGAATATATCACATCAACGAGGGCATAAATCGTATCCTGTTATAAATGTAGAGTTAAGCCTGCTATACCTTTACAGGGCCCGATTTAGGGGGGGGCAACCCGGGCAATTGCCCGGAGCGGCGAAATTGAGGGGCGGCAAAATCGGGGGCGCGCGGCGCGTCGGCGGCAAAAATTTGAAAGATGGTTAAACAAAAAAAACCCACCCCTACGCAAAAGTTGTTAGAACATAATTTATTACTATTGACATGACTGAAATTTCACATCATATTTTAGTAGATTACAAAAATAAAACGTGGTCACACTGCGTCCTTCAATCTGTGCATGTTTTGCACGATGGTGCACACAGCACGATTGGGCATGACGGCCGTTCGCGTTTGCGCGGACGCGGACGGACAGCAAGATGGATGGTGCGTAGTGTACGTACAGGTCTTCAGTTTCGTGGGGTTTGGGGTTTCAAAGATACATTACTTTCACTCGCGTTACGCTAGTCAGTTGCAGTTTCTTTATTCCTCTGTTGTTTTCTATTCTATTAATTGAATTTAACGCGACCAGTTTCGAAATCGCGAGAAAAAAATCAGCTGTTCCATACATTTGGTCGACCGGGTAGTCATTTTACTATGGAACAGCTGATTTTATTAGCTGATTTGATTTAAGTATACTTGTTCTGCGGGAATTCCGCGATAAAACGTAGCCTGTACATTGCTCCACAACTTCCTCTATCTCCAAGCGTAAGTCCCATAAAAATCTAAGCTCGCGACTTGGCGCGTAGGAGTTTTTCCCACGTCAACCCTGATCCTGCGGGAATTCCGGGATAAAAAGTAGCCTGTACATTGCTCCACAATTTCCTCTATCTCCCAGTGAAAGTCCCGTAACAATCTAAGCTCGCGAATTGGCGCATAGGAGTTTTTCCCACGTGAATCCTGATTCCGCGGGAATTCCGAGATAAAAAGTAGCCTATATTATGGTGCTTCAGAACCTCCTCTAGCTCCCAGTGAAAGTCCCATAAAAGTTTAAGCCCATGCCTTTGCGCATAGGAGATTTCCCCGCGTGAATCCTTTATCCCGCCGGAATTTCGGGATAATTAAATAACCTATGTGTTGCTTCAGAACCTCCTCTAACTCCCAGTGAAAGTCCCATAAAAATCTAAGCCCGCAACTTCGCGCATAGGAGTTTTTCCCGCGTAAATCCCGATCCCACGAGAAGTCAGGAACAAAAGTAGCCTATATGATGCTCCATAGCCTCCTCTACCTCCCACTGAAAGTGCCATAAATAAGTATCTGCACCCGCGACCTCGTTCCCGCATTTGAGTTTTTCGCGTGTTAATCCTGATCCTGCGAAAATTCCGGGATAAAAAATAGCTTGTACATTGCTCCACAACTTCCTCTATCTCCCAGGGAAAGTCCCGTAAAAATCTAAGCTCGCGACTTGGCGCGTAGGAGTTTTTTCCCCTTGAATCCCGATCCCGCGGGAATTCCGGTTTAAAAAGTAGCCAATGTGTAATTGCTCCAGAACCTCCTCTATCTCCCAGTGAAAGTCCATTAAAAATCTGAGCCCGCAACTACGTTCGCGAAGCTTTTCTCGCGTGAATCCCGATCCCGCGGGAATTGCGGGATAAAAATATTATGTTGCTCCATAATCTCCTCTATCTCACAGTGAAAGTCCCATAAAATTCTAAGCCCGCAACTTCGCGCGTTGGAGTATTTCACGCGTGAATTCTGATCTCGCGGGAATTCCGGGATAAAAAGTAGCCTATTATATTGGTCCACAATCTCTTCTATCTCTCAGTGAATGTCCCGTAATAATCCGTAGAGAAAAATTCATCTTTATACATCAAGCTGTTTTCGATTAAGTAAATAACCTTTTAACCCTTATTTTACCTATTTAGGGGTTGACTTTTAAAAACTTTGATGCTTATGTGTTTTTCATTATTGCTTTTTATAATTCTAAATACCAATTTTTAACCGACTTCAAAAAAGAAGGAGGTTCTCAATTCGACCGTATATATGCTTTTTTTATGTACGTTCAGCGATTATTTCGTCGTTTATAGGCCGATTTTGATAATTCTTTTTTTGTTGTAAAGTAGATATGCGCAGTGGGGTCCCCTGAAAAGGACACCAGAATCTGATGATGGCATCTCAGAGAAATCGAGGGGAACTTTCGAAAATTGTATGGACAACTAGTGTGTTTGTTCATGTTATCATAAGTACATTAAAGCGCTACCATCTCATGAAAATCTGGAGTCGATCTGATGAAGCCGAAAGACAGTCGAGGGAACTCCTCAACGATTTACTGCAGTTATCTAGTGTTTGGGCTTGATTAATTTGTAGTGACGAGAACTTTGCACTTATATGTTGAATTGAGCGCCATCTGGCGAGTAGTTTTTGAGTTATCTCTACTTATCAAGATTGAAGTCGGTTATTTTTTTTGTAAAAAGCAATTATCATAATATCTGGTCTACAATTGACGGATTTGCATACAAACTTTGAACCCCTATTAGACCCCCTTAGGAGTGGAATATCAAAAAATCTGTTCTTAGCGGATACCTTCTAACTATAAACTACTTCCCTACCAAATTTCATCTTTATATGTTCAGCGGTTTCTGAGATTTCGTGATGAGTGAGTCAGTGACTTTTCGCTTATATACAATGTGTTATTTTACACTTGATCAAAAAAATGTACGGATACTAGATAAAAAATTATCGATAAAAAATGGGAAGATTTTTTTTTATGTCAGTTATTTCGAAAATAGAGGCACCTTAATATTTTTTTTAGGAAATTTCTCATCTTTCGGTTTTAATTTTTTTTCTCCCATAGAAAACGGTGTATATTTTTCAGAGTGGTCTTATTTGAAAGCTAAAAAATGTGACTTGCCAAAAAAATAAAAAACACCTACGACGTCAATTAAATCATTATTTGATCACTTTTGACTTTCATACTGAGATTACCTAACTTATTTAATCAGTAATTATTTAATAACGAAAAGAGATAGAACCCATATTATTTTGGAGAACTTGTAGAGTTAATCATGTAGTTTAATAAAACATGCTAAAAAGTTATCTCAATGTGCTAGTTTTGGAGTAGCAGATCAAAAATTAAAAATAAACTTAATTTTATTACAAAAAAATATCTTCTTAATTTTTTTAACAAATTCCGTGTTTGAAATCGTAGGTATTTTTTTTTTGGCAAGTTATACTTTGTAACTTTCAAATAAGACCACTCTGAAAAATATACATCGTTTACTTTAAGAGAAAAAAAATTAAAACCGAAAGACGAGAATTTTCCTAAAACAAACATTAAGGTGCCTAGTTTCGAAATAGCTGACATAAAAAAAATTCCATTTTTTATCGATATTTTTTTATCTAGTATCCGTACATTTTTTATCAAGTGTAAAATTAACACATTGTATAGATAAATATCTTAAAATACAACTTATTTCGTTTCAATAATATAGGTACGGAAAATTTGTATTTTTATAGGTTAAAATTACACCATCTATGGAATTAATAACGTAAGGGCGGCAAATATTGTTTTGCCCGGAGCGGCGAAACAGCTGGATCGGGCCCTGTACCTTTACGTATAGGGTGTTTCAACAAGAACTTTGTTTTCAATTGCAATAAACACCGACAACATGATAGTTTTGACATTTAGTTTTTCGAGGTATTCTTAGTAGATGCATTGACAATTGTTACAATGAATTCAATTTCGCTCGAAATTCCCATTAAAATAATCAGTCGATGTTTGTTGCAATTGAAAAACAAAGTTCTTGTTGAAAGACCCTATACTTTTATAAGTTTGAAAAGCATATTTAAAATCAAGCTTTGTCTTAATATAAAGCCACGAGGCCACCTTTGGCAGGTGATCGCTTTGGCGACACATGGCTGGTTTCTATCGATTTCTTCGTCATTCCAACCTAATATAGCCGTTAAAGGTTTGTTTCTTAGATCAGTAGAGTGTATTTAAGTAGAGTGTAAATCTACTCTACAGGACTGACAGTGAAAATTCAGTTCTCGGTTATTCAGAATATTGAAGGTTAAGGAAGAAGTTAGGGATGTGTTTCACAATTAACTTAATTTTCACTACATTTCATGTAAATTTTGGGATGAGTTGGTGTACTGAGAAACAGTAATTTCTTCAACAAAGCTACGGTGATGATGATGGTACATCTATGGTTGACGGTGACTACCTACCATCAGGTTGGTCATCTGCTCGTTTGATGGTCATTTATTTTCATTAAAAATCGAAGGAAGAAAACATAACAGCACATTGGCTAGAAATGAGGATAGAACTATGATAATGGCAAATCATTCAGCATGAATAAATCCCCTATTAATCTCAGTAACGTACCTCAATCCATCAATTCACCTAGGGTTACCAGATGTCCAGATTTGTCAGGACATATCCGGAATTTTACCTCTTAACTGGTTTTTGTCGGGCTTTTTAATTTATCCTAATATATTGTGGAGGAAAAGGGGAGATCTCCCGCCAGGCGATGTCACTGCCTGCGGACCGCGGTCCGAATGTTAACTTCGGACCATTTTGTATATATAGTTTGTATACCTTGATAGCGCGCTTGAGGATGCGTCTCCTGATTGGCCATTTCAGTATGACGCATGTGACGTAGTGTATTATTTACTGTCGCGGTGATATGTTAGTCAGCGTTCATGTAATGTAGGATTAAAACTGGTTAAATTTTTAGGTATAAAAATTGAACCAAATTACTTCATTATAATATGAAAAGTAATTCATTTTGTTACTTTTTAATAATTCAATAATACTACACTGTTGTAAATTAATGGTTGACTGCAATCTCTACTGATAAATTCAATTAAAAGCTATTAATTTAATTTAAACGTTACTGTGTTTGTAACATTTAGACTTTTTAACATTAGTGTATTTTTACAATATCAAGCTAATTATCCGAACTTTTAAACAAATGCCATGGTAACCCTACACCACCGTAACTTCTTGCCGTTTAACGGTGCTGTATCGGTGGATGGTGTCGCTTTCCAATCTTTAACAGCCATTACTTATGTTATTGCACCGGCAGGTGTTGTATGGCCGATGAGCCGCCGTTAACGCGATACATCGGATGGTACTTGGTAACCGCTGTGTAATTCTTTCTTTTTTCTGATTAATTATTTCAACTAGTTCCTTAATTATTATTTTCTGTCGACAGAATATTCATAAATATGATATTT
This sequence comes from Hesperia comma, assembly GCA_905404135.1. Classification (NCBI taxonomy): domain Eukaryota; kingdom Metazoa; phylum Arthropoda; class Insecta; order Lepidoptera; family Hesperiidae; genus Hesperia; species Hesperia comma. The sequence goes on from FR990026.1 coordinate 1,833,858, forward strand.
ATGTTTGATGATGTAATTAACTCGTACACAACTCGTACATTTCTCCAACAAAATATGTGGCGTTAAACGGCAGCGGTATAATAATGTTATAAATATCATTGTTTCAAACGTGGTTTCAAAGGAAAACCAGCGCGCAACTCTACCTACTTTCAAATAAAATTTATTTGTCACTTTCTTTGTGAAGGAAAACGACGTGAGGCATTGTGCACATCTGAGAATTTCTCCATAAGGTTCAAACGTATGTGTAGTCTAACAATCTGCATTTAGCCAGCGTGGTGCACTATGGCCTATACTAACATCAAGGCAGTTATGGATTGCAATGACGATGATGTTTCATAAGTTTATCTACTAACTTATTCTTTTCGGTCTTGCGAAAATGTTATTTCAGTCTTAAAGTTGTCTTGAGCAGCTTCAATTGTTATGTAAATCGATCACTTTCATCGAGGAAGTCTGGGTTAGTCTAGATAGTGTCTCGCGGGCGTAATTCCTATTTATTGCTATAAACGTCGGTTTAATTTCTAACCGATTGTGGTCGTTGTCAGCCTACTCTATAAACGACAGGCAATCAGGTCAGTGCTGATTCAAGAAAGCAATCCGGATATTATTGCTTCTAAGGGGTAATTCTAAATGTCTGCAGATTTATTTGAGCCACAGTTTATTTGAGTCATTGAGTCACAGTTGTCATGGGTGGCAGCGGTGGGATGTTGCTGCATGCTCGGTTTAAGTCTAAAAAAATGTTTATATTGTTCAAATAAAATTAAATACAAAATATAGTACCCATTTATATAATCATTTGGATAATAATTTTTTGGCAATAGGGAGATCTCCCGCCAGGCGAGATGACATGCCTGGGGGGCGGCCGAGGCCCCAAGTGAATGTACTCGAGGCTTGGTATATATGCCAGCGATGCAGTAATCTTCGATAGCGCGTTTCAGGCTTCAGTGACGTCACCATGTGACGTGTGCGCGGTGTCGCCACAATTTTATTAAAACCGACTTCAATATCAAAAGCAATATAAAAAATTATATTTCCCTGAAATCCATCATCAGATCTTGGGGATCACGTACGTCTTTAAAACAACCGTTCACAGATGACGGAGAAATCGCTAGATATACATGAATAAACATTATTGATATAAGTAGGTACCTATGTGTCGCACTTTGAACCAACTCCCTTTTTTGAAGTCGGCTGAAAATAAGTATCTTCAAAATATGTATGGTTAGGTACATTTTCGAAGTAGCCAGCCCTACGGCTGACAAAGAAAGTTCTACGAAACTTGTTAGCCATAACGAGACCGTAGACACAAAGAAATTGTCGCTGTTAAAGTATGGATTTTATCGTTACGTCGCGTTATTAGATAGCCGAGAATTATTGCCGCAGAATTCCGTTTAATATAATTTTGAGTATCAAAACTAGAAGTTATATAACTGAATAAGTAAATAATAAAGACAAACTTAATAAAAATAAGTACATCAGATTCATTTTCCTGTTATCATCCAAGTTTCAATACATTTATAATCGCTTATGAAAACTGTAATAAAAAGTAAACAAATTACGAAAGAAATGCGTAAAGAAAATTCCTTATTACAAGTTGCACCGAAGCACCTCAATTCGATGCAGTATTACGGTGAGATTTATGGGTGCAATGCACCGTTTTAATCTCGCTTAGTAGGTATAAGAGCGCGCGTTATCAATCACGTGTATGTACGTATATGGAAAGTATAATAATAATATGAATGTGTTATACTCGAACTCGTTAGTAAAGTAAGCAGCAAATATTGCATAATATCATAGACATTATTTGTTTAAAGACTTGGCGGGTCAAAGATTTCGTATTTTAGATGTAGGTACCTTCTCGTACGTAAGTGCCTAAGGTCCGACAAAATCGTCTAAAAGGCATACCAATTTTACTATTGACACACACAAATGGTTTGTTTTTTATAGGTAAAATATATTTCTATCTGTTACTGTCATAATATACTGCCTTTCCACATCCATCCTCTATGCACTACAGAGGCACTTAGCTTAACAATACAAATGCATTTAAAATTCATATTGTTGTTTTGTGCATGGGCGCCGGCAGCAGGGTGCAAGGGGGTGTTCTGGAACCCCTCTGTTAGGGTTGAAAATACAAGGTTTTTTTATTCAGTTTCTGATTGAATATAAACACTGACGGCGCGATGTACGGTCGGCCAAAGAATTGGTTTACCACTCTAAGGTTGAATGCCGTTTGCAGATTCATAGGTGATAAAGGTTAGTTTCGCTTGCAGATCGATCTGACAACTTTTATTGCCATCTTTATCCGATTATAAATACGTGACATTTCTTTTATTCTTAGTTTAAACTTGATAGAACCATTGACGTCGGAAGGTATATTTTGTGAACCGCTTTAATATTTTCACACAAAAATAATAAACTGTGGGGTTCACCATACTTAGAACTGAAACTCTAAAAATTATTTTTTCTACAAACCCATACATGTGAAATATCTATGAATAGGTCGTCAAAAATGATATTGAGGTTTCTAATATATTTTTTTTAACTGAATACTTTGCGCGAGAGGCACTCCCAAAGTGGTAAAATATGTGCCTCCTCCCCCCCCCCCCCCTGTAACTTTCAAAATAAGAGAATTATAAAACGAAAAAACATATATCATGTGCATTGCCATGTAAACTTCCACCGAAAATTGGTTAGAATGAGATCTAGTTAGTAGTTTTTTTAATACGTCATAAATCGTAAACCGCAATTTACCTTTCATTCAATCTACTTACTCGAATATTTTTTTATATTATGTTACTTGCTGCTACGGAACCCTTCATGGGCGAGTCCGACTCGCACTTAGCCAATTTTATTACATTACTTGCATACTTTGATGTTTTAAATATCTAGATTGAGCGTCGCCCTACAATGAAAACAAGGCAACATTATCAAGCATGTGTGCGTGCAGGCGATGTTTTACCCGTTCATCTATTGTCTATGTGTGCGTAATGTGTACGTAATGATATAAAAATTGTGGCTAACAGTTAGCCACAATTTTTTGACACGTTTGCGCGGATTCGATGTTCCATCTAGATATTTAAAACATCTTTGCTCGCATATTTATTTGACTAAATGTCAATTGTCAATTTTCTTTTTAAAAAGAATTATTTTTTCAACTGAAATAGTTCTTATGCTTTTGTTCAGAACATTTAAATCTTTGCACAAATTAATGCATTATCCGTTTCTAATAAAGATTAAAATGTCTTGCACCTATAATGTATAATGTTAACAATTAGTTTTACGTCATTATTATGCGTCTCTTTCAGTGATATTTCCTATGAACTTTGATGTAACTTTTGATAACTAGGAAACGAAATGAAAACTGGTACACCACTTTCTTGGCCCACTGTACCTCCTATATCTTCAGTGAACAATGGAGAAAACATTTGGCTCTATATACCTACTCAATAATTGATAGTACTGATACTGAGACAATTTAACGTTGAATATGAGTTCATTCATACGTCGAATATTAACAACACATGTTGTAGACGTGTAAGCGGCAATACACCGAGAAAGTTATTGATGATTCTCTTATTAGACGATCTTCGCTTTCAAATCTATAGTTATTTCAGCTAAAACATGATTATGTACCTACTAGCTAGTAGTTACCTCTACTTTACTACTTGTCTCTCACTTGTCAATAATAAGTATCGTTAAACTTTTACTTTCGTTAAGTGACCCATCAATTTCTAAGACGAAGTACCTACATACAATACATAATATAGTGATTTATAATGCCTACCGTAATATCCAATAGTTGGTATTTTTGCTCCCTAGTTCCTGATCTATGTTTAAAAGGACGATTCGTAACTTTTATTTTCCTTTACGTTAACATTAGGTACAATACATATAAGTAACAAATCAATTTACGTAACTGGTCTTTAGTTCCTATAGGTATTTGTAAATTAAATAGCCTAAAGACACGCATCGGAACACTTAGGAAGCTCGGGTCAAAGTCAAGAACAAGTGGAGTGCTTCCATACATTCACAAATAGATCAAACGCCGTGAATCAGATGTACCTACCTACCTATTTATAGATGACTGGAATGCATCGGAGTAAAAGCATTTTACTGCCATAACATAAACAAAATATTATGTACACCTTGGTAGGACGACAAACGTATCAGGAAGGGTTGCGTAGAAGGCTTAAACTTTCGAAATTTCCCTTAAAACTAATATCTTTGTCGAAATACGCCTATTACGTATCATGTTTAGAGACATTCATATAAAAAGTTGCAAATAAAAATTTACAACAAAAAAAGAATTATCTAAATCGGCCCATAAACGAAAAAATCGGTGAACAAACATAAAAGCATATTATTATGTACGGTCGAATTGAGAACCTCCTTCTCTTTTGAAGTCGGTTAAAAAATCAATACCCAATCAATAAAACGTGACCAGCAGCTAGGGTCTAACAAACTTCAATAGGTACCTATGTGAACCTACACATAAATAATAGTTTAAAAAAACTAAAAAACACGCTTTTTATAGAATACTGAACTAAAAAAATAGAAAATAAGTTTCAATAAATTTAAATTAAGAATAGTGTTAAAAATTTCAACAAACATGAATTAATAATAGTGTAAATAAAGAAAATATTTTATTTAAAAAAAGCGTGGGGTGCTTTTTAAGATATTATCAAAATGACACCATGCACCCCACGCTTTTTTTTAAATAAAATATTTTCTTTATTTACACTATTATTAATTCATGTTTGTTGAAATTTTTAACACTATTCTTAATTTAAATTTATTGAAACTTATTTTCTATTTTTTTAGTTCAGTATTCTATAAAAAGCGTGTTTTTTAGTTTTTTTAAACTATTATTTATTTTCGACTTTTTAGTTTTGTTTATTTATAATAGCTTGTTTTTATAATTTTAAACTATTATTTGGTCTCTATCGATCTATCTACTGTGATAACTTAGAATTCAAATAAACAGAAGAACAACGCCATCTAGTAAAACGTAATGTACGCAGTCAAACTGAATACGCAGTTACAGCTAGTTGCCCGTAAATATGGGTAGATGGCAGTAGCAAATGGATAGATGGCAGTAGTGTGAGAGTAAAAAAATTAAAATCTTATTTTGCATATTGAAAATTGGAATAATTTTATCAAAATAGTGTAATGTCATCGGAACTCGATAAATCTACAAAGTTTGAACGAAATCTGGCCATTTAAAGTGGGTCAAAATCGCGTCCAAAGAAGTCGGTTACAAACAAATATACAAACATACAAGTGAAGCTAATATAAAGCGTGTAATAATATCATTATGGTAGTCTCTTTATGCGAAGGAGAGTTACATACAAACATACATACAAACATACAGGTGAAGTTATAGGCTAGGGAAGGTGGAAATTAAAGAAGTTAGGAAAAAAGCCTATTTTTAGGAAAATCCGCGATAGATTTGCGTGGAAAGGGTCTAGAAAATTAGGGATCAACTGTTTATAGGTGCGTTATGAATTTGAAGCAAAACGCCTGAGGGGCACGGAAGATATTAACAGAAATGTAGGTTTAAAATGAACGAATTTAGTATAAATCAAGGAAAAACAGTTGTAACTCGGAAAATTCGCGATGGATTTTCGTGGAAAAGGTATAGGAAGTTAGGGATCAGTTAGCTTTAAGTTAGTTATGAGTTTGAAGCACAACGGTTGAGGGGCACGGAAGATATTAAAGGAAGTATAGGTATAAAATTAAGAAAAAAATTAGGAAAAACAGCTATTTCTCGGAAAATTGTGGTCGGATTTTCGTGAAAATGGTATAGAAAGTTAGGGAATAATTAGTTGCAGATGCTATATAAGTTTGAAGCAAGAAGACCTTTGGGCACCGGAGATATTAAAGAAAATGGAGTAAAGTTACATACAAACATACATACAAACATACAGGTGAAGTTAATAAAAGCGTGTTAAAAAGGAAAAGCATAGAAAAACGATTTGATTGCCACTTTCATTGAAATAAATAAGCATTATAAAAAATTTCTTAGTTAATTTTCTCAATGAAATAGACAAACTTATAAAAGTTTTATTTTAAACTATTCGAAAATAAAAAAGTTAGTTTTAAAATCACTTATAACACTTCGATATGGAGGGTAACACCCTCACAAGTCACACACACTAGCATCAGTATCAAATATCAACGACAAAAATGAACCACACACACACACACACGCTCAAAGCTTTGTATGTATATCGTAAAAAGTGAGAATATCATCCACTAAATCCGAGCTTATCAGTGTCACGAGTTCCATCCGCGGTTTGACGTCACACCGTGTTAACGTGGGAGTTATATAGCTGTGACGTCAGTGACATGCACTCATCAAACACAAAATATCAGTATGCTCCACTTTGTGATTAAATAAGTTTCCATAAATCATGAAAGTAAAACGTATTTTTTTCGTTCTTAGGCCATAAATTATGATAATATTTTTGTTTGGCTTTGATAAACAAGTGCCGATGTGTAAATTGGGGTTTTGGGTCAAGTTCTATACATAATACTTCAGTATTATATTAAGTGCCTACCTTTATCTAATTTAACATAGTTAAAAGTAGGTACCTACATTAACTTCTTCATTTGTTTAAAATTATGTGCATCAATTTTTTACTGGCAATTACTCGTGCAGTGCAATGCTGTCGTCCAAAAGAGTCCTGGGTTTGATTTCCTGAGAGACGGAATTTGAATGATCAGTTAAATTCTTGGTCTGTGTGTCTTTGTGTGTTGTAGGTACTTGGTAGATGGCACCGACTAGGAATCCTAATGTGCAGTTACGGATGTGTAGCGACAATCGAAATATGTGCCTAGGACTAGGTACATTAAAATCGTGACAACGTTGATTTTAGTTCAAAGGCCGTAACTTGTAAGATAGATTGACATCGTTTTCTCTAAAAAGTTGGCTAACTCCTTTAAACTATAGAGGCCTAGAAAATTATATTTTTATTGTAAACTCCATAATTCGCAACAAATTTAAATTACAAAAAAACAGGCTATGTTAAGTAATTTCCTCCCTCAAAAATACACGCCCAGTATGGTAAACACGGGTTAAAAATAAAACAACATTAAAACAGTTTTCCAGCCGCAAAGCGTGTAGACACGCACGTAGTACGTACAGACGAACCGTTGAGTAGACCTTGTCGTGATGACGGCTCATGCGGCTATGCTATGCCGAAAATAAATACACGCAAATAGAAACAAGGACTGTTTTATCGATTATGTTTTTGTGCGCCGTACCGGAAACTATAGCTTGTTGACAGCTACGATTAGTTTGTTTATCCGACTTGAATAAGCTCAAGAGACGATTAGTTAATCTATATGTTAATGTCTTTGTTAGAAACATTAAAAGAAAATTCGTTTTAACAATGATACTATTTAAGGTCATGTAATGAAATGCAATGAAGTTTTCTAAGATAAGTATGCCACCGCTTACAAATCTATAATGTGAATGGTCTTAAAAGAAAAAGCAGGAAACGCCCCAGAAGTTTCTTGTCCTACTCTCGGTAACTAATTGCATTTACTGCTTACGGCTAATGCCTCAAACTTATATCCCAGTCACTCCACCACGCTGCTCCATAGCGCGAGCGGTTTTATGGCGAATGGCCACTCCATGTACTTACCGGAAGTTTTTATGTGCCCTGAAAGCCTTCCACAAGGCTTAACTTTTGTTATTTAATAACAATAACGATATAAATTGGGACTGACAGCTTAATTCATTTCATTAAACGTACCCTTCGAAGCACAGACCACTCGTAATGGAAATAACCGAACTACGAAGAAAACCATATTACTTAGGTACCAAATGACCTCGACCTAACATTACCTATTATGTCACACGACCCCTGAGATCGCACGGGTCTCGCTACTAAATATATATTGGGGCTATGTATAATATATGTAGTTACTTTTATTCAGTTTAAAATAAACACACGTGATTCGGGGGTGCGGCACGATGTAATCAACTTTTATTTGAAAGTTCTGTGAGTAGGATGACTAGGACTCAATATCGATAAAGACATCCGAGAAAATATATTTAAAAAATTAAAAGAATAACGCTACACATTCGTGGCGCCACAGTAGGCTTCCCTGTGTCGCGGGAGCCATGAACAATACACAAGATAAGAACATATAACAGAAATTTAAACTCATCAATCAAATTTCCGCCTCGCTGGGAATCGAACTTAGGATTCTTGGAGCAGCGATCCGGCGTAGTTACCATTGCGCCATTCGGGAATTTCATGCAAACCTAAAAACCCAAAATACTTGCATGACTTAGCGTAAAATAAACAAACAATTCACGTCATACTTTTGGACCCAGTCTTTTGTTCCAATTAAAGACGTCACTCAAGAACACTGCGATCCCGCCGGGAATTGAACCTTGATCCGGCCACGTAGCAGTCGTGTCAGTGACATTAATGCGTCATTAATTATTTATACATGTAGAACGTCCCACGCTCTAAATGTATCAGCATATTTTATATTGTCATTATAACAAACACGGATGGGCTGTAAGAAGGTATGAGGACAGTAAATACACAGAATAGTTTTCACTAACTTTCCTTTTGTTTTAATAAAAACATAAGTCTATTTAATGTGAGATATTAACACCAGTTTGAGTATAATATATTTAACTTAATAAAATACTTTCCTCTCTTGTAAATAACTGACAAATAATCAGACGCCACTTGGTGACTTGGCGGTGAGCCGCCATCGTCAGTTCAGTATAGTCACCGAAAAATTTTGCTAGATTACCTAATATTTCTTAACATGGGTGACAAGAAAAAATCTTTATGAAAACTGATATCTTTGGAAAATCTGAGATTGTTTAGAAATGACAGCATCTATAATCTTGCGCAATTTCATGAGGTAAATGAAACAACATTTGTTCAATGATAATTTTGACGGGACATTATAGGACTGTCTCTAAAACTACTAAATAATTAGGCACGCCTTAGTAGAGCCCACGCAGTGATAAGACAGCTGCAAGTAATATCTCAACTTGTTTGGAATACTTCAGTGAAGTTTATGATTCTCTAAGATCGAGCATATTTCTTTGTGCTATAACATGTTATGCCTATTGGATAGTAGGTGTCCACCGCATACCAGAATCGAGTTTAATAGTTTTATAAGGTTTTGTTGTAGATATGGGAATATCTATAGATATTGTTCACCATTTCAAACCCACTTCCAAGAGATTTGTGGATACAATGATTGTACATCACAGAATTTCACTCGCCACAGTCTCACGGCAATTACCGCTTTTTACTCTTTAACGCAATTACGCTTAAATGATGTATTATTAGGCTAAGTAAAGGTTCCAAATGAATGATTTGAAAAACGCTTCAGATAATCGAAAAAAATACAAATGCTATCTCATCATACGGCTCGTATCTACTTTCTATTCATAATAGCGAACTCAGCATTATCTAGCATGTTCGGTGTCTAGACTCTAGACGTCTGAAAAGTAATAGTGATAATAGCCACGCGGACGTCCCGGCGTTATCGTTTCCAACAATCGGTTTGGTCTTACTCTGCTAGCAATTTGAAGTTCCTTTGTATGATGATATGATGACAGACTGAACAAGTGGAATTAGAAAGCTCGTAAAAATTTATCCCCTGATGTATTTTGGATGGAAGGGGGAGGGGGATACAAGTTGTTTTTTTCCAATTCAATTCAATATTATTTTAAAATTCAAGGTCAAAACCATTAGGTATTATAATATAAAGAAGGTATTTATTTCAATACACTTAAAGCACGTAATTTTGTGAGTCTTCTAACTTGGAATTTTTGACTGTAGGTTCGTGTCAAATATTGTAGGTACCTATTCAGTAACAAAAGTATTATTTGGGCTAAACAATATGCCCGCATTGAGGATACAAATCGGATACAATACAATACAAATCGGATGATACAGAAAGCTGTTGGCTTCAGTTACGGCTTTCGATAATAAACTCTTGAACGATATCATTCCACATGAACGGAGATTACGCACAAAAGAGGGTTAATACGAGCGTATAAGAAATTGCCGGGGAAAAGCTACAGTCATTCCAAGCAGGTGGCCATTAATACGGCCCGCTAGACTAATACGGTAACTGCTATCTCCGGACACAGCGTATTGCAATTTGAATCCGATGGCTTAGAAAATTGGGTTCCATTTAATAAATCCCCCATCGTATCTACTACGGACTACGGTGTATAAAAGGTTTATTGATGGTGTTTTAATCGCATGTAGCGTAGTCACTGATCGGTTGTAAGTGGAGCGTATCTGTTGATCGCCGTTTATATCTGGCACTGTTATTTGGTGCGATGTGGAAGTTTTAGTTTGACTAAAACACGGTTTTGTACTGCTAAATTTAGTCACTGTGCTGTTGAGTTGAGGAGTTCCCCTGTCTAGGGCGAATCCTGAACGTTATTATTAAATTGCCTTGTCATCGGAATGAAAGCAATGTGCAGATATTAAGGTGCCCTTTACGCTCTACGCTCTTACTCTAAGAAAAAGTAGTTCTACTGTAGCTTACCTAGCATTAATCGAAGTTGGAAACTTTTTATTTATTAAAACTTAGCGTTAAGTATTAAACATTTATTATTTTAATGATTTCTAACTGGCGTTCCTTGTTCTTACGTCTATCTTGATCTATATTACGATACAAACATAAACGTACCTAAGAAGAGCTGTTGTACGGCGTTGAACTGTCAGTCTATAATAGAAATATTCTTAAGGCAAATCGTTTCAATAAAAGAGGTACGTTGAAACGATTGAAAATGTTACTATTAAACATAATATCGTGATATTTAACGAAGATTGTCACCTGTGTGGAAACTATTAGACCCGCATGCTCCAGTGAAATGCCAGTTCATGGAGCCGAGCCAATAGGTCAGCTCTACGGGAGGGCCGTAATACCCTGACATATAGTGAGGCTGCGCAACCGCTTTTGAAACTGACGAATGAATTATCAAATATCAAATAACGTTGGAGCTAATTAAAACTTATTGTTCATTACTCACTATGTATGTGACGTGGTTGATTATTTATCATTTGCGTCAGCGAAGGTAAACATCGTAAGGATATTTGCATACCTACCTCTTGTTCACAATGATGCAAACGAAGGTGTACGGGTTTGTGCTGTGAATTATATCTCAACAGTTAAGTACATTTGTTTTCTCTCTTTATGAGTATGTCTCCGAGCCCAGAAGTAAAGTTATCGTCTGTTATGATAAATTAATAGCCGAGGATTAGTCAACAAAGGATAAAGGACAAAAGAAAGGTCTAAAAAATTACTAAAACAATTAACTAATGAGTTCTGTGAACAAGCCAAAAAGAGATAATAATTATGTACACACGTAATGGAGTTTTAGTTTTAACTTTAATTATAAACAACATAGAATATACATTAGTAGATACATTTGTAAATTTATTCATTACCAATATCACACAAAAACGCTGTGCAATAATCCTCGGATTCACAGAACATAGGCACTACCTTATACGAAAAAAAGAAAAAAAAAGGAGAATTGGTAGTATACACTCTCTCGGTACCCCTGCTGTATCATATAAGCATGTAGAATAAAAATGGTGTTCTATTTTCAAACTCAAAATCCTTTTGTCCCCAGGTGGTTGCCCGCCGCTCGGATCTGAAGCTGATCGTGACGTCAGCGACAATGGACTCGAGCAAGTTCGCCATGTTCTTCGGCAACGTGCCGACCTTCACCATTCCGGGCCGGACGTTCCCAGTGGAGACATTCTTCGCCAAGAACGTCTGCGAGGATTACGTGGATGGCGCTGTTAAACAGGTGAGTTTGTGACAATAGCTTGAATCCATTCCATCCATCCATCCATCCATCAGCCTTTCGATGTCCACTGTTGGACGTAGGCCTCCCCTAATTGGCGCCACTCTACCCGGTCCTGAGCCCGTTGAATCCAGCGGATGCCCGCCGTCTTCTTCAGGTCGTCAGTCCACCTGGTCGGGGGGCGCCCTATGTTCCTTCTTCCAAGACGCGGTCTCCATTCGAGGACCTTTCTTCCCCAACGGTTGTCGGTCCTCCGAACTATATGGCCGGCCCATTGCCACTTCAGCCGGCTAATTCTTTGGGCTATGTCGGTTAACCTTGTTCGTCTACGGATCTCATCATTTCTGATTCGATCACGCAGAGAAATACCGAGCATAGCCCTCTCCATAGCCCGCTGAGCGACTCTGAGCTTGTGCATCAGACCAACAGTGAAGCACCACGTCTCGGAGCCGTATGTCATCACTGGCAACACACACTGCTCGAAAACCTTCGACTTCAGGCACTGAGGTATTTTGGACGACAAGATATGACGCAGTTTCCCGAACGCAGCCCATCCGAGTTGAATCCATTACGGCATCATAACTAAGGAGGTGTAAATTATTCCAACGTGGTTTTGCAGTGCGGATTAGTAGGTACAGAATATTTAGGTCATAACAAGTGTCGAAAGTAGTCTCCCAAAAGCTTCCGAGATGGCTTAATGTGCCCTTATGGAAAGGAAAGGCTGACGAAGTAAGAAAGGTTATTGGCCCTTCCAGGGGAGATTAGTTGGTAGATGAGCAACATGATTAGATCAGAACTTTTTTAGTCGAATGAGGGAGTCTAGTCCCTTAATGAAAGCGAGGTGGCTACCTCGATAAACCTTGCCCACTGACTTCTTCTCATGGTCGTGGTTAAGTTTTGTTTACCAAGATTTAGTAAAGCAGAGAAAACCTAGAGCTACGCCTTACGCCAAAAATGTGGAGCCTGATAGATAGTTATCAATGTCATATTGGAAAATCAGTCTTAAAGCCAAAACCATCATAAAGAAAAGTTTAACAGAATCATTTCAAATATCCAGCGTGTGACACCGATGTTTACATCTAAATTCCTGCGATGAAGAATACTAATTAAAATGAAAACATCTTGTTAATGATGTAAGACTATAATTAGATGCGTTACAACATATGACCAGGAAACGAAACCTAATCTGAACATTACACGCAAGCTTTTAATAGAAACGAACCGATCCTTGTCGTCTGCTACATTAGTCATCCAATCACGGTCTATTCCTGATTAAGAGAATCTGTTTGATGTACTTAGGTACTATAACATGCTGTAGTTGTGAATTGTAATTATAATTACTTTTTACGGAGCCCGTGTATGGAGTTTAGAACCTGTAGGTAGGTATGCTTTGGATTCATTTCACCCAGAATATTACAACCACACTCACCGTAATGGGATATTACTAGCGACAACCATCAGGACTGACTATCGCCATGGACGAATCGTCTTTGCTGTCACTTACACTCTACCTCATTTCTCATTAACGAACTAACTAAGGTTCTTAATAACCCCCTCGAATCTTATCATTAGCGCCTATGGAACGATGGTGCTGCACAAAATAAACGCACAAGCGTACTATTATACCTCATCATAAGTATCATGATGGTCCTGAACACTGGTACGAGAAAAAATGAAGGGTTCAAATGACCTCATGGAGTCTCGGACTCTGTCGGTTAACAGTCGCGTGTCCAAATTGCATCGGCGCTGTTGAGTGCACTCGAAGTCTCGACCCGGCCGGTGTCAACGAACGGCACCGGCCGTCACGGCCTCACGGCACCGCCACGAATGGATATCGACAATCACTCGATCCATATTGCTAAATAATTGTTATTTTTTCATTACGTGTCCGGCCAGTAATAATCAACCGCGGTCCGCGATCTTGTTTTTTAATTTGACAGTTATTAAGAATGTTTTATCGGTGTGAATGGAATGTAAAATAGACTATTGGATGAATAGGAACTTAAAAAATGTGTGTTTTATTTTTTTATGTTAATAGCCAATAAATTATGACTGGAGCCACTTAATGATAACTGGCCTCCATTGCCCATGGACATAAGCATCTCTTTGCGTCATTTCTGATGCGTTGTCGGTTAGGAATAATTTCTGTTTAAGCCGACATCGTATCAGTGATGCCTTTGGTATTCTTATGTCCATGGGCGACAGTAGGTAACCACCATGAGATGGCTCATTTGATTGTCTCGGTTAGTTACATAAAAAAGTGTTAACATGAAACGCCCGTTTGCTATTTCCAAACCAAATAAAAAGTATTAGAAAGCAGACAGCAGACAAGTTTTCCGAGTAGTCATCCCAGTCAATAAATCTCGGTGGATATAACAACGGTTGTGCAATCAGTCGCGGCCTACCGATTGTGCCTCACTGTGCCTCACTTTGCCTCGCTTTGCTTCACTTTGCTCGGCTGTGCTCGGCCGCTAATTGATTAACAGCTCGGATTAGGAATGCGGTTCGGCGATATGAAGCGGTTCAGATCATTGACTTACCGTTCACTGCTATTGATTGGATGTTTGGATGTGAATGTAGGTAGTAGGTAGCTTAGGAAACCTCTGAAATTGGGTAATTGTAAATAGATTTCTTGCGTTGCAATGGTTTGTTATTTTTAGGTTATAACAACCAAAAAACGGGCTTTTACGCATAAGGGTTGATTCACACATATCAGTGAAGTCACCGTTCCGTCACAGTACCTACCGGCAAATCTTTCATACTAATAGCACTGACACTTCTTAGTGTCAGTGCTGACAATGCCGAGAATGTATGAAAAATTTGCCGGTACTGTGTCGGAACTGAGACTTCACTGATATGTCTGAATCGACCCTAAGAGACCTTCAAGCGTGCATAGACTATAGATAGGCCACCTGATGGAAAATCGCCGAAAATCTTTTGTATCCATAGCATAGCTCCAATAATGTCATCGGAGCAAATCAAAAAGCACAACTTACGTTGTTTGAAAGTTATGCATCAAGCATCGATTGTTATAGGTATATCTACGGCTATAACGCTTTTAACGCACAATCAACTGATAAAAAATAATTAAATCCTCAGAAATAAATTTAAATATTTCCAGACATAGTGCAGTTTCTTATGCCACGTGTAAATTAAGTAAGAAACGTGAACCTATGTAATCTTATAATAAGCTAGTCATGCGGTCGACATGTAAGATGCTCAAGACATTACATTATACATAGTACTCTAGCCAGGCCTACGTACTAGCAGTCTGAAGTCTCGTACTATACGTACCGCCTGAAAGAAACGCATTAGAGATAAATTACAACGAGTTAGTACGTAGTAAGTGGGCCCACGCACCGGAACATAACTCGTAGAGGCGTGTTCGAGGCGTGTCGCTGGTGGTTGCTTGTCTGGTTGTCTACGGTTTCAGTTTCGTCATTACCATTCATCATCATCATCGTCACAACTCATCATGGCCCACTATTAAGCACGAGTCTCTTCTCAGTAGCTGCGGATTAGCAAGCATACCAGACAACATTGATACACATACCTATGTATTGGTTTTTGTGTCATATTGTATGCAAGCTTTTGGTTTGTTAAATAAAAAATAAGGATTTCAGAAGCCAGTATAAAATACAACTGCGGATTATATATTTTGTGCCTCGAGTGAGGCAGTTACTTTTGTTGGTTTTGTTGTTGATTTTTTCCAGATTTTTTCTGTTTTACATTAATGTTAAGTAATTTAAAACAGAAAAAATCAACAGTGTATTATTGGTTAGACTCTAAAATGATTACAACACCCTTTAATGGATTAGTGAGTTCATTGGCTACTCAGTTAAAATTTATCATTTCTCCATATCTAGGTACACAAATACGATACGATAGGCTATCCGGCTCGAAGGACCACTTTATCACGTACAGCCGCATAGAAAGCTGTTAAGCCGCTTTAATCTCATTGTATGAAGATGGATAACGATACTCAGTACTCACACGTTCCATTTAAAAAAATCACCCTTTAAATATTGGCCACACAAAGCTGCCTCAATGTTTTCTGTTCCTTATGACCGACACAAAAAAGTTAAGATTAAAATGTGATTTCCGCTGAGAGTGTACTTATAAAAATATTTCTGTCCTGACACAAATGATTCCCACATGGCAGCGGACCTTTTCTTGTGACGTCACAATTCTTTTTATTGTTTTACTGCTTGCACATAAGTTTGATGTAGAAATAACTGCTTTGTATACTCGTAAGAAAAGAAGTCCTTGGGATTTTCTGTCGCGGTTTTTCCCAAGACCACTCTCCATAGATTTTGTTAAAACGGCATTGTTTGAAAAAGTAGGTTAAACCTATTTTGGACATTTTATCATACTTAGTATATATTATAATGCATATATTATAGTATATTCTCGCTGTAACTAGTAGCTGATAATAAGAGTACACAAGAGGCTGGGACGACGTGTAATAACTACAAATACGTCGCGTTATAATTATTCTTATAGGTCATGGGCTAATGGTCATTCAATGAGGACGTTACGCGCACGTGAATGGAATAAGTAAATTGTTACGTAACATGATTTTTATTTTTTATTGTTACGTAAAGTGTAACCGTGACATCCCTTGATCGTAGCCTTCGCAGGCCTAGTCTCAACAGGACAAGTAAGCCAAACTAACTGTGTATGTTAATATTTACTGTCAATCATTTTACATTAATAATTGTATCCTGATTATAATTTTCTCCAGTCATGAATACGAATGGAATTAAATTAAATCATTCGTGTTAAAAATTGTTAAACATTTATAAAAAAAAAATTAAAAAGTACAAAATAAAAAGTACATCAATTGAGGTAACTTCTACTTTTGAATTTCATAAAGTTACAGTTCGTCTGCGCGGAGGGCTCCACGCTCCAGTTTTTTCTGGGGCATGTCAACAATTTTTAAAATTAGGTCCGTTAGACATTCATATTTTTTTTATTATTTTATATTTTTTATGCCAGTACAACATAATTATGCTGAAATTACAAACGATGAAAGCTTAGGAAAAGTTAACATTGAAGCAGATTTTCAATATCGGCGAATATTGCGATGTAATTCTGTTGTTTGCTGTAATAAATCTTTGTAGAAGACTGCGATAACTATCCCAAAGTCGTTCGGGTAAGGAGCATTGCTCTAGGGTGTAAGGTGAAAGGTCTTGTCAGGGCGCGCCCTTTTACCCTTATGGACTTAGTTGAAGTACAGTCAGCGTCAAATAGTTAGAGACAATCAGGGTATTCAAATAAATAGACGCAACCAAAAAGTCGATAATATCGGTACAAGCAAAGTTTCCTTATTGTTGACAACAATATAGTCGCTCAAATGGCCGAGACGTTTAAAATGTCATATACATCGGGTCAGTCATAACACCATAAACATAGTTACAATCATCTCGTCAATGGTATCCAAACATTCAAAGCGTTCAAAAATATGGAACATGGAACATTAGAAAAATAAACTACAATAAACTAAACCTAATGTTATTGGCATGTCGTTCTATTATCTATCATTGTATGTCAATATCTATAATTCAAATCAATGTCAAGTTTAATACTAAGGCAAGTTTGAAATAATATCTATTGATGCATAACTGTATCCGATGTGATCATAGAGATATTACAATAGAGGGCAGAAGCCAGGCTTCAGAGCGTCCTTTGGATAAAAAGAGACGAAATCTTTAGTAATCACCTTTCTCTTTCTGGATCATCGGGATTGGAGAGAGATAGGTAATTACCGTTATCGTTGTTTCTCTTTCTAACCGGGGGCGATTGCAATGTATGGGTAGCCGTATGGCTCACCCACTCTATTGTAATATCTCTATGGATGTGATGGCTTTTGTATTAAATATATCAAAGCAAGCATTGAAGCACCACTTCATTTGACATACATGACTTGCACTTGACATTGAATTAATCAATTTACTTATCGGAAGAAATGATGCACAATGAACTTTATCGCATGTAATTTAAAGTCCATTTTTATTATGTGTTGCTATAATTTTGGCTACTTGGGTGCTACATATTTTTGAATACTTTGGTTGCTTCATACTTTTGAACACTTTGGCTGTTAGGCAACCAGTGGCGTTGTGGTTGTCACGGTATTAATGCCGACTTGGGTGTTATCAAGTATTCGGTGTTGTGCGTGCTCCGGTATATTTGTACACGGTAGATGGTCTGAACAATTTGATCGCTTTGGTTGAGCCGTTCTTAATGGTCATAATGAATGTTTCCAAGTATTTGGTAATCATGACTGCTACGTACTATATGACGCTGACTGTACCAATTGGATTGAAGTATAAGCTAACTGCAATGACTAGTTTTGTTCTACTCTATTGTTCAATTCATTTTCCATTTTTAAAGCCTAAAAGGATCATATTCACTTTTCAAAAGGTTTCACTTCTATTGTTCTCGAAGTGGTCCTTCGAGCCAGATTAAACGGAGGAGTCTAAGTTGGTATTTAGGGCTGATTTATGTTATGTGAAGGGAGAATGAACCCTCCGAAAAGTCTGGATACGCCTGGACACTTGGAATTCACGAAAGTCAATGATCTGGGACAAAGGAACGCGGGCCGAGCAGAATTTTATGTCAAAAATGACAAACAATAGTTGAGATCCTTTTGTGATACAAATGCCCTCAACTTCGCTTTTGTGAAGCGTATACTTTTTTCATTTGTTATACACTCTTCCATGTAATACACTTCTTTTTATTTGTCCTCTACCCAAAAGTTGTCTCGGAGAAAGCACTGTCTGGCGATAAGATCGTCTTCTGGGTGTGCGTAATAACATATTGTAGATATTTTTTCTTTGTGATTGAACAAATAAGATAATTTCCAATGTGTACTATTGTAAATAACTGCAAGAGTTGAAAGGCTCTCTGAGCTTCGCAGCCGTGTTCGCCCCGTACTGAAAACGGAGGAAGTATATTTACATGAAACACATACTTTAACAATATTATGAAATGGGGTACCTATTAAAATTTTAAATCTGCTTTAAACTGATCTTTTTCTCCGTTGTGCAATAAAGAAAAGGTATCTACCTGTTTTATCTAGGTTACTGTATGACATGTTTGATGCACAAAGTTAATCCGTGGGCACCCATAAATCATTCCTATCCAAGCGGATCAGAGAGATGATTCTCACAAAAAGATATCAATTACTATAGGTACGATAATATTTGATCAGTAGACTTCGCTAGTTTAAAGCTGTCTTGTTAGGTTGTTAGCCAAGAAAGTTTCGTAACCTATCGATATAGGTATCCTGAGACTGACACAGTGCACTTAGGGCAATTTAAACTGCATTAAGTAATTGCTTTACTCGGTGATATCAGACGACTGGGAGGTGGCCCAATCTGCTAATGGACTTCACTTGATTAATGCGCTTTATTCAAGCGCCTTTTCTAATTGACGATTGCTTTTTCATTAACACATGCGAATTCTAAATCCCACCTGTTGGTAAGTCGAGATAAATTCTATCGTGACAAGCACACCAACCTAGAAAAAATCATTCTCTTCTTGAATGTCCTACATAAAAAATTGATTTGCAAGTGATATTTAAGTAGGTACCTACCGTGCCGTATTGTGGTAACCCCAATCCCGTGCTCGAAGGACTCAGTGTTAGAAACAATAGAAGCCGGAATGGGTTTGGTAGTATACCAGCCACGTTGATGGGATGTACGTTATTAAATACCTCATATGTAGGTGATTCGAGCGAGACTCTTTTTTTGACATTCTGTGTTTCTCTCTTCCAGGCTCTCCAGATCCATTTGCAGCCCGAAGAAGGCGATATCCTCGTGTTCATGCCTGGTCAGGAAGACATTGAAGTGACATGTGAAGTAAGTTTCTTTCCTATCTTTGAAATTGTTTCAAAATCCTCTATCCTTTTTCAAACCCTAGTCGTTCATTTTAGCTCAAGGATTATATCTGGTTAGTAAATTTTTGTGTTGTATTTTAATACCTAGGAACTTAGTGAAGACCATTGCACATGGAAAACACTAGACGACATCAGTCTAGCTGTCTCAGGGAAAAGAACCTGACGCCTTCTTAACAAGAATTCGCAAGATTTTTGATTGCATCAGACGGAAGAAAGAAAAAGTGGTTGTTCTAACACTATTCTTTGTACATTAGGCACAAGCAAAACATCGTGATTTTATAATCTCGCTAATAGTGTCTTTGAAGGTATTCGAGGTGACACTTACAGCGGCAATTGTCAAAACCTTATTATATTGTTATCCCTCCAGGTGTTAACAGAGCGGCTGGCGGACCTAGACAGCGCGCCCCCGCTGACGGTGCTGCCGATATACTCGCAGCTGCCCGCCGACCTGCAGGCCAAGATATTCCAGCGCGCGCCGCCGGGGCAGAGGAAGTGTATCGTGGCTACCAATATTGCAGGTAGATGTTACTATCCATACCAGGTGTAACAGAGCGGCTGGCGGACCTGGACAGCGCGCCCCCGCTGACGGTGCTGCCGATATACTCGCAGCTGCCCGCCGACCTGCAGGCCAAGATATTCCAGCGCGCGCCGCCGGGGCAGAGGAAGTGTATCGTGGCTACCAATATTGCAGGTAGATGTTACTATCCATACCAGGTGTAACAGAGCGGCTGGCGGACCTGGACAGCGCGCCCCCGCTGACGGTGCTGCCGATATACTCGCAGCTGCCCGCCGTCCTGCAGGCCAAGATATTCCAGCGCGCGCCGCCGGGGCAGAGGAAGTGTATCGTGGCTACTAATATTGCAGGTAGATGTTACTATCCATACCAGGTGTAACAGAGCGGCTGGCGGACCTGGACAGCGCGCCCCCGCTGACGGTGCTGCCGATATACTCGCAGCTGCCCGCCGTCCTGCAGGCCAAGATATTCCAGCGCGCGCCGCCGGGGCAGAGGAAGTGTATCGTGGCTACTAATATTGCAGGTAGATGTTACTATCCATACCAGGTGTAACAGAGCGGCTGGCGGACCTGGACAGCGCGCCCCCGCTGACGGTGCTGCCGATATACTCGCAGCTGCCCGCCGGCCTGCAGGCCAAGATATTCCAGCGCGCGCCGCCGGGGCAGAGGAAGTGTATCGTGGCTACCAATATTGCAGGTAGATGTTACTATCCATACCAGGTGTAACAGAGCGGCTGGCGGACCTGGACAGCGCGCCCCCGCTGACGGTGCTGCCGATATACTCGCAGCTGCCCGCCGGCCTGCAGGCCAAGATATTCCAGCGCGCGCCGCCGGGGCAGAGGAAGTGTATCGTGGCTACCAATATTGCAGGTAGGCGATGTTACAAACCATAATATTACAATGAATTCGAAAGCAACTCTGTCATTTTGTCTGGCTGTGGGCTTTTAATCCCTAAACCGCTGAATCTGTTTAGATGAAATTTCATATGTATATGTATAGCTTGAAACTCGAGAATGGTGAGTGCTCCAAGTTCACTCTTACATCATTACCCCACTCGCCGAAGATTGACGTTTCATCCACATCGCTTGGACAAATAGCAAACGACTACGGTCCATTCTTCACAATCGTTTTTGCCAGGAACGTGCAAGATGTGGAATGAACTTCCTTCTGAGGTATTCTCGGAGCGCTATGACATAGGGTTCTTCAAGAAAGGTGTAAAAAGAGTTCTCCTTCAGGGCCGGCGTTGCACTGGTGACTCCCCTGGTGTTGCTCGTGTCCGTAAGCGACAATGACCGCTTACCATAAGGTGGCTCGTCTACTTTTACGTCAGCCCTTCAGGCTATAAAATAAAAAAATGGGCATAGGATTATTTTGTCCCGGAAATCGCCATTTAACGAAGTAAAAAGGGAGTAAAATAAAGTAAAAAAAAGTTTTTGGGGGAATTAATAAAACAATGTAATGTTTTCAGAAACGTCACTGACCGTGGACGGTATAATGTACGTCATTGACTGCGGCTACTGCAAACTGAAGGTGTACAACCCCAGGATAGGAATGGACGCACTGCAGGTAATTTTGGTCCTTGTTACTGTTGATATAAGACACAAAATAGGTACGATAGCGTTTGACTTGACTGTCATTCTGTAGTCATATTTGAGCGACATCTGACTAGAAGCTTTTGAGTTATCCTTAGTAATTATCCAATTTAATTTAAGTGCAGTTGGTAGTAAACACCTCCTATATATAAGTAAAACATAATGCAAAACGAATAGTAAAAGATCGAATAAAAAAAATCTAATCGAATAGCATAATCGAACAGTATATTTGAACAGTATAATCGAATACATAAATTAAAACCTCGTTCCAGATCTACCCAGTAAGCCAGGCGAACGCCCGTCAGCGAGCGGGCCGCGCGGGCCGCACGGGGCCGGGCAAGGCGTTCTGCCTGTACACGCGGCGGCAGTACACGCACGAGCTGCTCGCGGCCACCGTGCCCGAGATCCAGCGCACCAACCTCGCCAACACCGTGCTGCTGCTCAAGAGCCTCGGCGTAGAGGACCTGCTCGCCTTCCACTTCATGGACCCGCCGCCGCAGGTGCGTACAGTTGGTGCGAGTTGGTCGGTCGAGTTGGTAGAACACATGTTGGTAAACTGTCACCGTGCCCGAGATCCAGCGCACCAACCTCGCCAACACCGTGCTGCTGCTCAAGAGCCTCGGCGTCGAGGATCTGCTCGCCTTCCACTTCATGGACCCGCCGCCGCAGGTGCGTACAGTTGGTGCGAGTTGGTCGGTCGAGTTGGTAGAACACATGTTGGTAAACTGTCACCGTGCCCGAGATCCAGCGCACCAACCTCGCCAACACCGTGCTGCTGCTCAAGAGCCTCGGCGTAGAGGACCTGCTCGCCTTCCACTTCATGGACCCGCCGCCGCAGGTGCGTACAGTTGGTGCGAGTTGGTCGGTCGAGTTGGTAGAACACATGTTGGTAAACTGTCACCGTGCCCGAGATCCAGCGCACCAACCTCGCCAACACCGTGCTGCTGCTCAAGAGCCTCGGCGTCGAGGACCTCCTCGCCTTCCACTTCATGGACCCGCCGCCGCAGGTGCGTACAGTTGGTGCGAGTTGGTCGGTCGAGTTGGTAGAACACATGTTGGTAAACTGTCACCGTGCCCGAGATCCAGCGCACCAACCTCGCCAACACCGTGCTGCTGCTCAAGAGCCTCGGCGTAGAGGACCTGCTCGCCTTCCACTTCATGGACCCGCCGCCGCAGGTGCGTACAGTTGGTGCGAGTTGGTCGGTCGAGTTGGTAGAACACATGTTGGTAAACTGTCACCGTGCCCGAGATCCAGCGCACCAACCTCGCCAACACCGTGCTGCTGCTCAAGAGCCTCGGCGTCGAGGATCTGCTCGCCTTCCACTTCATGGACCCGCCGCCGCAGGTGCGTACAGTTGGTGCGAGTTGGTCGGTCGAGTTGGTAGAACACATGTTGGTAAACTGTCACCGTGCCCGAGATCCAGCGCACCAACCTCGCCAACACCGTGCTGCTGCTCAAGAGCCTCGGCGTCGAGGATCTGCTCGCCTTCCACTTCATGGACCCGCCGCCGCAGGTGCGTACAGTTGGTGCGAGTTGGTCGGTCGAGTTGGTAGAACACATGTTGGTAAACTGTCACCGTGCCCGAGATCCAGCGCACCAACCTCGCCAACACCGTGCTGCTGCTCAAGAGCCTCGGCGTCGAGGATCTGCTCGCCTTCCACTTCATGGACCCGCCGCCGCAGGTGCGTACAGTTGGTGCGAGTTGGTCGGTCGAGTTGGTAGAACACATGTTGGTAAACTGTCACCGTGCCCGAGATCCAGCGCACCAACCTCGCCAACACCGTGCTGCTGCTCAAGAGCCTCGGCGTCGAGGATCTGCTCGCCTTCCACTTCATGGACCCGCCGCCGCAGGTGCGTACAGTTGGTGCGAGTTGGTCGGTCGAGTTGGTAGAACACATGTTGGTAAACTGTCACCGTGCCCGAGATCCAGCGCACCAACCTCGCCAACACCGTGCTGCTGCTCAAGAGCCTCGGCGTCGAGGATCTGCTCGCCTTCCACTTCATGGACCCGCCGCCGCAGGTGCGTACAGTTGGTGCGAGTTGGTCGGTCGAGTTGGTAGAACACATGTTGGTAAACTGTCACCGTGCCCGAGATCCAGCGCACCAACCTCGCCAACACCGTGCTGCTGCTCAAGAGCCTCGGCGTAGAGGACCTGCTCGCCTTCCACTTCATGGACCCGCCGCCGCAGGTGCGTACAGTTGGTGCGAGTTGGTTGGTCGAGTTGGTAGAACACATGTAGGTAAACTGCCACCGTGCCCGAGATCCAGCGCACCAACCTCGCCAACACCGTGCTGCTGCTCAAGAGCCTCGGCGTCGAGGATCTGCTCGCCTTCCACTTCATGGACCCGCCGCCGCAGGTGCGTACAGTTGGTGCGAGTTGGTCGGTCGAGTTGGTAGAACACATGTTGGTAAACTGTCACCGTGCCCGAGATCCAGCGCACCAACCTCGCCAACACCGTGCTGCTGCTCAAGAGCCTCGGCGTAGAGGACCTGCTCGCCTTCCACTTCATGGACCCGCCGCCGCAGGTGCGTACAGTTGGTGCGAGTTGGTCGGTCGAGTTGGTAGAACACATGTTGGTAAACTGTCACCGTGCCCGAGATCCAGCGCACCAACCTCGCCAACACCGTGCTGCTGCTCAAGAGCCTCGGCGTCGAGGATCTGCTCGCCTTCCACTTCATGGACCCACCGCCGCAGGTGCGTACAGTTGGTGCGAGTTGGTCGGTCGAGTTGGTAGAACACATGTTGGTAAACTGTCACCGTGCCCGAGATCCAGCGCACCAACCTCGCCAACACCGTGCTGCTGCTCAAGAGCCTCGGCGTAGAGGACCTGCTCGCCTTCCACTTCATGGACCCGCCGCCGCAGGTGCGTACAGTTGCTGCGAGTCGGTTGAGTTGGTAGAAGGCGCGTTGGTAAACTAATCTTCTCGGAGTATCTCCACGCCCTCCTACCTCTCTGCGTTTCTCTGCGTGAAACTGTGAAGGTCGCTAGAATAAAACCGCCTGCCCATTCCACAAAAAAACGTTTCTCAGCGATGTACAAGAAAAACGAGGTTGGTAGAGTTGGTAGAATTATTAGTGTATAAATAGAAAGTTCTGGTCTCCTTTCACAATATGCACGTGAGAACCTTTGATGATGATGCCTTTGAGAACATTGGTTAACGACATAACGTGCTTTTCCCAATTACAAAAATCGATAATAAAGTTTCTAAATCACCGTCATACAATGCGATCATACATGAAAAGTTCGGTTGGCTTATACGTAAGAGCGTCTGAAAATAAAATGTACTTGACTATAATATCACCATCGCTAAATGCCTAACACCCCCCCCCCCCCCCCTGTCCCTAGGACACGATCCTGAACTCGATGTACCAGCTGTGGATCCTGGGTGCGCTGGACGGCGCGGGCGCGCTCACGCCGCTCGGCCGCCAGATGGCCGAGTTCCCGCTCGACCCGCCGCAGTGCCACATGCTGATCGTCTCCGCCGAGATGGGGTGTAGCGCTGAGGTGCTCATTATTGGTGAGTTGGGAGTTTGATGGGTGATGGTGTGGAGGTGGATGGGAGGTTTTCATAGGGTTATCAAGGGCTTTTAGAACTCGACTCGCCTAAGTGCCACATGCTGATTGTTTCCGCCGAAATGGGGTGTAGCGCTGAGGTGCTCATTATTGGTGAGTTGGAGTGTGTTGGGTAATGGTGTGAAGATGGATTTGAGGCTTTCGTAGGGTTATCAAGAGCTTTTAGAACTCGACTCGCCTAAGTGCCACATGCTGGTTGTTTCCGCCGAAATGGGGTGTAGCGCTAAGGTGCTCATTATTGGTGAGTTGGAGTGTGTTGGGTAATGGTGTGAAGATGGATTTGAGGCTTTCGTAGGGTTATCAAGAGCTTTTAGAACTCGACTCGCCTAAGTGCCACATGTTGGTTGTTTCCGCCGAAATGGGGTGTAGCGCTAAGGTGCTCATTATTGGTGAGTTGGAGTGTGTTGGGTAATGGTGTGAAGATGGATTTGAGGCTTTCGTAGGGTTATCAAGAGCTTTTAGAACTCGACTCGCCTAAGTGCCACATGCTGGTTGTTTCCGCCGAAATGGGGTGTAGTGTGAGGTGTTGATAATTGGTAAGTCATCGCAATCTATTACTGTCCTATTGTTGGGTACGTGTCTCTTCTCACAGTGAGAAGATTAAGCTTATAGTACTACCCGTTGAAGAAGTGCAGTTTTTTTTTTGGAAGATCCCTCTAGTGGACTAAAATTTAAGATAGTGGACAGTCTCCCCATCAGACCCCCCCCCTCGCACTCTTTTCCCGTACTTACCTACGCTCATGCTACTACAACTAACCGTGCGTGTCTGTCTGTGTGTAGTGTCGATGCTGTCGGTGCCGTCGGTGTTCTACCGGCCGCAGGGCCGCGAGGAGGAGGCGGACGGCGCGCGCGAGAAGTTCCAGGTGCCCGAGTCCGACCACCTCACGCTGCTGCACCTCTACAACCAGTGGAAGGCTAACAAGTGAGGCGAGACCCTTACGGCTCTTTGTGTGCGCTAGACGGTTGATTAATGACTGTTAAAAATTGTTATTTTGTTGCACTGTTGGGCAGAGACGCCGTAGGCGACAACGGCGCCCGCGTGAACGCTAGAAACATTGTTCAATAGTGGTTCAAAATTGTTCCATAATAGGTATCAGCATAATAGGTGCGAGCGTTGTCTATGTATGCGTTGCTCGAGAGCGCAGTGTATAATTCTTGTTATGAATAAATTCTTCTTACAGTTATTCGACGGCATGGTGCACGGCGCACTTCGTGCACGCGAAGGCGCTGCGCAAGGTGCGCGAGGTGCGGCAGCAGCTGCGGGACATCCTGCAGGCGCAGCGCCTGCCCGTGGTGTCCTGCGGCACGCAGTGGGACACCGTGCGCAAGTGCATCTGCTCCGGTATGTACTGCCGCCAGCGTTGCCGCTAGTGTGAGGGTGTGGCTGCCCGTAAGTGCATCTGCTCCGGTACATGCCAAGCTCTGGCTGCTAGTGTCACCGTATGAAGAGTACTGGTCATAGTCCTAAGTCAAAGCAAGTGCGTGTATGGCGACATCGAACACGGTGATGCACGCATATAATATACAACTCAAATAATGAAGCAGTTAGGGCTTGACCGCCTTGCAGGCACGTAGTATATATCGCCTGGCGTATCTCGCCTAGCGGGAGATATTCCTTTGCCAAAGGCACTAATCCAACATCACCTCTCCTCCGCAGCGTACTTCCAGCACGCGGCGCGTCTGAAGGGCATCGGCGAGTACGTGAACTGCCGCACGGGCATGCCGTGCCACCTGCACCCCACCAGCGCGCTGTTCGGCCTGGGCGAGTCCCCGGACTACGTGGTGTACCACGAGCTCATGATGACCAGCCGCGAGTACATGCACTGTGTCACCGCGGTGGATGGACGGTGGCTGGCCGAGTTGGGACCTATGTTCTTCTCGGTTAAGGAGACTGGCAAGTAAGTAGTACAATAGTGCTGTGTGCATTTAGTCTGTCTGATAGGTTGTCATGTATGATTGCTTACCAATAGCGGGTACGTGATATATATTTTTATATCTTTTTTTAAGTAGGTAAACATGAGATCTAGTGGGGCCAGTTGTCTTTGATTTACTACGGGTACACACATATATGATGAGTACCCATATTATGGTAATAAAATGAAAATGTAATCCCCAATGATACAAGTTTAAAATCAAATTGTTACATTGGGACAAACGGGATTCCCGTGCGGGCAAATTACATGAGAGACGAGTGATGGTGGATGACGAACTGCTTTATTTTATTTTTGGCGACACTGCTACTGTTACAGAGTGTGGAACCACTTCAAAGACACTTATAAAGTACAAATACTCGTAATTGCAGAACAAACCGCGACAAGCGCAAGGAGGCCGCGGTGCACGTGCAGCGCATGGAGGCGGAGATGAAGCTGGCGGAGCAGAAGATGGCGGAGGAGCGGAGGAAGAAGGAGCAAGAGGTGCCCAGCGCGCAGGCCGTCGCCACGCCCGGCCGCGACACGCCGCGCCGCACGCCGCAGCGGCTCGGGTTGTAATGATGGCGGTACCATGGGGTTCTGATGCGGATTGGTGGAAACTTACCCATAGTCTAGTTTATAAACAAGTCAAAAACATTGAGATGACGCTAGCGGAGCAGAAGATGGCGGAGGAACGGCGGCGGAAGGAGCAGGAGGTGCCCAGCGCGCAGGCCGTCGCCACGCCCGGCCGCAACACGCCGCGCCGCACGCCGCAGCGGCTCGGGTTGTGATGAGGTACCATGGGGGTCTGATGCGGATTGGAGGAGATTTACCCATTATCCTTACCCATAATCTAGTTTATGAACAGACTTCAAAAATGTAGTTTACAATTTACAATTAGACTGTATAGCATACCACTCCGCTTCGGATTGTGATGGGGGATGACCTTACCACGGTGTTCTGTTGGGATTTGGTGGCGACTTACCCTTAATCTAGTTCATCTGGTATATTGTAAATCGACTTCATAGATGTTGTTTACAAATAGACTGTAGCATGCCGCACCGCCTCGACATTGAACTTGAGATGATGGATGACTAACCAACTACCATGGTGTTTAATTGCGAATTGCTGGAGACTTATTTGTATTCTAGTATATTTTTAACGGACTTGTTCTCAATTCGAATGTATTCTTCTGTATATGTTATGCCATTGTTACTGAATGAACCGATTTTGATAGTTTTTATAATCAAAAGCCGGTGCTTGTTGTGTTGTTAAAATTGAGCACATCTGATGAGTAGCTTTTGAGTTACCATAATAATGATTATTTAATTGACGTCGACTATCACGGTGTTGAAGTTGGGTTTTTTCTTTGTTAAAAAGTTAACATCAGGCAGAAATTGGTTGTGAATTGATAAACTAACTCAAGGTCTATTTACAATAGGTCCTTTTTTGTTAAGTCTCACTGTATAATATAACTATAATTGTGTTCTAATATACAGCTTTCATGTGTGCCCAATTGAATACAATCATTAAAATGGTGTCATTCCAATGTGTAAAACGTATTTTAGTATCTAAGGTGTATAAAAATGTAATTTTTCAAGAGGAAATAAACAAATCGATTTTTAACGAATTTTTATTTGATAATAATCATCATGGAATAATTACAAACTTAATAATCAAAACATGTATAGGAAGCCGCGGCAGTACTGTACTCTACACTGAACGAACTGACATGGGATGTGTGGGTAGACAGTACATTGATGGCCGTTTCCATATTCTATCTATCCATAAACACAAGTAAAAGCAACTGTAGTCATAGGAGTTTTAGGTGTATTACTTCACATTATACCAGAGGTTGGGAACTTGGGAATGACCATAAACGATTACATGACCTATTTCTATAAACCATCTTCTGTTCACAATCAACAATGTCATCATTTCTTTCTTTTTCATCAACAAATCATTTCTTTTGAACAAGAAGCCTTATTTGTTTATTTAAAAGCTAAAGTATAGTTCTTTCTGTAGCATGATCTATTAACAATAAAAAGAGATAGATGGTTTTAAAAACAGGCCGTAAGGCAAAATAATTATTATGAAGGAATGATGTTCAAAAATTACGTCAAAAGAGTTAACTTTGCAATTGATTATAAATATTATTATATTACTCAAAACCTTTATGGAACAATATTAAAATGATACAAGTGCACAAATGTAATGTAACTTAAATTTATAACGGTTAAAATACATGAAAATAAATAAAACATGTATTTCATTAATGTTTCGCCTTTTAGATTTTGTGCGCATTTGATGTTAAAACGTCTACCCACAAGATATTTTAAAATTCGATAAAATGCTTTCACTTGACGATCGCACATAATTCTTCCAATTTCAAACCTTATGTTCTGCTACTGAAGAGATACACTACACGCGATCGTCAAATGAAACGTTCCATTATTTACAATTCCTTATAATAACGGATGGAAGAGATGAAAGTGTACAATGAGATCTAATGATTACAACACTAATACTAAAATAGAAATATGTGGAGAGCATTTACAATTATTATAAATACAGCAACCTAACTCAAGCTTTCGTAATTCGACTTTAACAAATTACTATTGAACACGAATTTGCAGTAATAATATGTAAGTTCACTCCACAAAATTCCGTGTAAAACAAAACTCGATTATCAAAGAAAAAAAAACTAGAAATAAAATTAAAACCAACTCGAAAGTATTTTAAATAAGAATAATTTTAAAGTAACCGATTCTAAGCTGACCCTAAAAGGGTCAATTTGACCCAGTCATTACGTAAAGACGTCTCCAAACTCGTAAGAAATCTCAATCACATTGATAACTTAGTTACACACCATTTACAGATTGCTCAATAGGTATGTAACAAACTTATTCAATCGAGAATTAAACATATTTACCTTATTCAAAATATAGACAATAACCATTGACATTGTAAAAATATATAATTCTTTACATTAAATCGTGATTAAATATTTCTATTGAAACTGCACTCAAATCGAAATAATTTTACACATGACGATGATATAAGTATAAAAGACAAATTATAGGCTATAAATAACTTGAGTTCATCGTTTAATTTTCCAAAATGAATCAACAAAATCATGGCTCGATAATTTTTAAATTAGATACCAATGTTTTGATAATTTTATGACATAACCCAGAACAGGTGTAACGTCGTCTACTTCACAACCACAATAAAGATATTAAAGAAAGGTATGTCTTTACCAGGGCTTATTTCCAATCCAAAATTTATAATTTACGTAAAAATATCTAATACATATTTGCCTTCATTTTACTTTTCATATAGTGGCTAGTTTGTATTTCCATAATAGCCCACGCAAAGATAGGGGTCAATTTAACCCAACCTATCATTAACATATTTCAATTTTGACGTTTTTTTAACTATACTTTTAGCTAATTAATATGATTAGTTTATCTAAAATATTTTTACTAGTAAACCCGCCCTCGCTTCGCTTCGGGAAATCAATCCCTTAGTAGCCATTTTCAAAAATTGTTAGACGTGATTATTTAAATGGTTGTAACTTTTTTATTGAACTGAATGAAATAAAGCTATTTATGTGAAACATACCTCAATATATTAGCGAAAACCACATCCAAATGATAAACACACCCTATAATAGTATTTTTCATACATCTTCCATGTGCAGACAAAGATTAGTTACAGACTTTTTATATGTATAAATAGATATAGATTAGAATTCGCACTACCACTTATGAAGAGGAAATTTGGAAGTTTAACTCTACAAGTTAAGCGTGAGCATATCATATTAGAAGACAGCAGATATAAAAATAAATTGATTACATTTTAATTTGACACTGAATTTCGAAGTTCCCGTCGCAACTAAAACAATCGGATCCCATTTTCATTATATTTATTTATTTATATATTTTGTAACACCTTACAATAAGGTATACAAGGGCAAAACTTAATGCCTAAGGGCATTCTCTGCCAGTCAGCCCTGGGTGGATGTGGAAAAGGCAGATGGCAGGTGTTAAAAATAACAATGAAATTTATAAAGCGCAGTGATTTGCCTGGCCTAAGAATTTCTAACATGGTTTGGCCATAACTCTTAGTGAATAATTAAATTAGAGCTTAAAAGTATCTTAAGCAGGTTTAAATTTCACATGATCCGCATATAATCACAAATTTCAATTTTTAATTCAAAATTTACTTTTCTTTTAATAAGAGCAAGTTCTAACATACAACACTTATTGGAAGGACTTTTCATTACAAACTTTTAATATCTTACACCTCGTTGTATACATAATAGGATGCAACTTACCAGAAAATGTTAGCATCTAAATAAATCAGTAATAGAAAATTATCTCACAATCTACTTCTAAGCCAAAACAATAATATCATAACGTATATTTTACTTTTAATTTATCAATTGTTAAAAACATGATACTTGAATTTATGTGACAATATGACCCCAAGCTTACAGAATCTAAAATTACAGTGTACTTGTTTAATTACAGAGAAATTGAAATGATAAGCATTTTTTTACTCTGTTCATAATTGTTCTTTGAATTTGATTTTGAATTGATTTTTTATGCCGCAGGTAAATTAGCTAACACATTAAGGTCAATATAAAGGCTAACGCACTTTGAATTACTGTATTTTTTTTTTAAATTGGAATAGTAACCTTGACAATTTTTTAGCAATTAATTTTTAGACATTCATACCAGTAAATCAGTTACGTGTTAGCTAATAAATTAGCAGCGAATCTACTTCTTAAAAACTACTAATTAAAGTCGACTCGAGCTTCATGCAATATACCTCTGGTGAACAGTGCTATTTCGAACATTTTCCTTTAAAATCTTCGCATTCATTTATTTCGGACATCAGACAACCAAAAACAAAGCAGGTCGAAGTGTGACCAAGTAACAAAATGTCGTGTTACAAAACGTGTGACATATCGACCTCACGCCACGGGTCTATATGACCCACGCTGTAGTTAACAGTCCAATATGTGCAGTCCGTGTTTCTCGATGTACCGCTGACGCGCCTCTGCGATCATTTGCGCCTTTCTCTCCTGCAAATAATATTTAACTATTTTACAAAAAAAATCATGGTTTGAAAAGTCGGCATTTACACGGATACATTTTATATCCCCTAACACAATTTTTTGGTTATAGTGAAACTATATTTTTGTGATTTATAAAATGTGATGATGATGATACAAGCCTTGTATATTGTGATTATTGCTTTTAAGATTGTATGTGTGCGCGCGCGTGTGCATGCGTGCGGCGCGCGTGTGTGTGTGTGTGCGCGCGTTTGTGCGTGCGTTAAGGGTCTCCGCAAATTGACTGCAGCCACCGGCGGCTGTGGCGCTTCTCTTTAGAAGCGCGATCCGGCCAACAGCCAACAGCTCCAATAACAGTCAGCAGAATTTAGCCGAAGCGGCTGTCGGCCGGACCACGCTTCTAAGAAGAAGCGCCACAGCCGCCGGTGGCTGCAGTCAGTCAGCGGGGTCCCTAACTAAACAGTAAGAATCAAACATACAAGTACGTTACCCCATACAAGCCAGCATACCTTCAATCCAAGCCACAGCCACAGCCGCCGGTGGCTGCAGTCAGTCTGTGGGGTCCCAAACTAAACAGTATGAATCAGACATACAAGTACGTTACCCCATACAAGCCAGCATACCTTCAATCCAAGCCACAGCCACAGCCGCCGGTGGCTGCAGTCAGTCTGCGGGGTCCCTAACTAAACAGTACGAATCAAACATACAAGTACGTTACCCCATACAAGCCAGCGTACCTTCAATCCGAGCTGTCGCTCCGGCGCGCTCTTGGGGAAGGTGCCGGTGGGCGGCGGGGTGACGTAGCGGGGGGCGGGGGGCGAAGGCGCCGGCGCCGGCGGCTCCGGCTCCGGCACGTACGGCGTCACGCCCTCCAGGAAGTTCGTGATCGTCACGTCCACGCTGCGGGTTATCGCTGGAAGGATAACGTCCTATTTCAGTCCCAGTACCTAGTACCTGGAGTAGTATTACTAAAAAAATAAAATAAAAAAAAATAAAGACGACTGTTCCATCTTACGACAAGAGATAGCTCATGGGATTGTGGTCGCTAGTATAGTATAGGTTGACCAGGAATATAAAAAACCTCGCCATATTGCGGTAGGCTCATGGAACTAATGTGTTTAACTGGCAACGCTTACTTTCTAAACGTCACTCGAAAATAGCTTGTCAACGATTTTAATGTCATGATTTGTTTTGTTACTTTGAGAGCTTATTTTGTGCTAAAATGCCAAAAACTATTCATAGTCATATTAGTCATGGAAAGAAAAAAGTTTTATTCTGTGTGCTAAAATAACATTTATTCCCTTACATAACATTTCCGACTTAGTTGTCGAAATGACAATAATGACACGATCGTTACTATAAACTAGCGGCACGCTATGATGGCCGGTTTGACGTTTGTCCGCTCATGAAGTTCCGTATTAATTGATAACGACTTTGAAGGAAATAATTGTATTACTTTATTGACGATAGTGATGTGCAGAGATTCATAAATTTTATCGAATGTAGTTTTAGGTTTAGGACTCAAAATTTATTTATTAAATTGATTTCTAAAATGTATACAAGTGTAGAAAAATCAGTTTGCACCATTTAAGGGGTGAATGTACTTGTGAATATGAACAATTTTCACTATGTGGACAAACCTCTGAAATCGCAAAAAAATATCAGCTGTTTCATACAAAAGGTAAAATTTTTATTTTTATATGATATATACCACAACTCGGCATTTGGTTTTCTAAATTGAAAATTTGAACATGTGACTAAAGGAGACTGGGAAAAGGTTGTGAATAGAACTGTTAAATTAATAAGGGAAGATTATGAAAGAGATGTGAAAATAGATAATATTATAGAAAACGAACATATAATTATTAATGTAGGTGATGATAGCAGTGACGACAGTGAAAATAGTAGTATGGACGAATCTGATTAATTATGGCCTTTTGTGGCACCTTTTTTGGTATGTTTTGTATTCATATGTTTCTTGTGTGCATATAAAGTATGTATATTCATTTTCATTCAAATATTCAGTTCGTTCAAATAAATTAAATAAACATTTACATTTTTGTTTTATTAAACCTATTTAATCAGGTACAAAAACAAAACTTAATTGTTTTTTGTTCGAGAATAAATTGACATTCCACATCACTGTTGTAATGTGTCAAACCGGCCATCATAGCGTGCCGCTAGTGTAGTTACTGTTGCCTGTGCTGTTGTCATAAAAAAGAAAACTTTAGCGCCCTCATGACAGGTTTTCTATTTTACTGGTCAAGCAACACTATTCCATCTTACGACCAGCGACAGCGCACGGGATATTGATCCCTATTACAATACATATACGTACCGAGGTCGCGCACGATATCGTCGATTCACGCAAATGTGACAGAACGTCCTAACGAGCAGCGCCAGCTCACGGGACCGTGACCCGTATTACGGTGCACACACGTACCGAGGTCGCGCACGATGTCGTCGAGCGGCACGCGCGGCAGCACGTCGCGCACGCGGCGCGCCAGTGACAGAACGTCCTAACGAGCAGCGCCAGCTCACGGGACCGTGACCCGTATTACGGTGCACACACGTACCGAGGTCGCGCACGATGTCGTCGAGCGGCACGCGCGGCAGCACGTCGCGCACGCGGCGCGCCAGTGACAGAACGTCCTAACGAGCAGCGCCAGCTCACGGGACCGTGACCCGTATTACGGTGCACACACGTACCGAGGTCGCGCACGATGTCGTCGAGCGGCACGCGCGGCAGCACGTCGCGCACGCGGCGCGCCAGTGACAGAACGTCCTAACGAGCAGCGCCAGCTCACGGGACCGTGACCCGTATTACGGTGCACACACGTACCGAGGTCGCGCACGATGTCGTCGAGCGGCACGCGCGGCAGCACGTCGCGCACGCGGCGCGCCAGTGACAGAACGTCCTAACGAGCAGCGCCAGCTCACGGGACCGTGACCCGTATTACGGTGCACACACGTACCGAGGTCGCGCACGATGTCGTCGAGCGGCACGCGCGGCAGCACGTCGCGCACGCGGCGCGCCAGTGACAGAACGTCCTAACGACCAGCGCCAGCTCACGGGACCGTGACCCGTATTACGGTGCACACACGTACCGAGGTCGCGCACGATGTCGTCGAGCGGCACGCGCGGCAGCACGTCGCGCACGCGGCGCGCCAGTGACAGAACGTCCTAACGAGCAGCGCCAGCTCACGGGACCGTGACCCGTATTACGGTGCACACACGTACCGAGGTCGCGCACGATGTCGTCGAGCGGCACGCGCGGCAGCACGTCGCGCACGCGGCGCGCCAGGCGTGCCAGCTCGGGCGGCGGCTCGCGGCGCGGCGGCCCGTTCAGCTGCTCCCACCGGTACTCCGTCACCTCCACCTGGGGATGGTTCATTGGTTCATTAGTGACTTTGCAGACATGTTACACAGTGACGTCATAACGTGATTTACGCTATCGGAGCATTTCAGACGTGCAGGGTTCCTCAAATTATTTCCTTCGTCGAATGATAATTAAATACTAAGCACATAACTGAAAACATTAGAGCGACGGCAGCGCGCGCACCGCGTCCGACCAGGGGACGCCGAGCGACAGACATTACTAGCAACAAACCTCGAGCGCCTCAGCAATAGCCCGGCGGATCCTCTCGACGAACGCGCCGTCCTCCTCCCCCTCCGGCCGGTCGAGCGGCGGCAGCGCGCGCACCGCGAACACCGTCGCCGGCGTCCACAGGAACCACAGCGCGTCCGACCAGGGGACGCCGAGCGCCGGACATTACTAACAACAAACCTCGAGCGCCTCAGCAATAGCCCGGCGGATCCTCTCGACGAACGCGCCGTCCTCCTCCCCCTCCGGCCGGTCGAGCGGCGGCAGCGCGCGCACCGCGAACACCGTCGCCGGCGTCCACAGGAACCACAGCGCGTCCGACCAGGGGACGCCGAGCGCCGGACATTACTAACAACAAACCTCGAGCGCCTCAGCAATAGCCCGGCGGATCCTCTCGACGAACGCGCCGTCCTCCTCCCCCTCCGGCCGGTCGAGCGGCGGCAGCGCGCGCACCGCGAACACCGTCGCCGGCGTCCACAGGAACCACAGCGCGTCCGACCAGGGGACGCCGAGCGACAGACATTACTAACAACAAACCTCGAGCGCCTCAGCAATAGCCCGGCGGATCCTCTCGACGAACGCGCCGTCCTCCTCCCCCTCCGGCCGGTCGAGCGGCGGCAGCGCGCGCACCGCGAACACCGTCGCCGGCGTCCACAGGAACCACAGCGCGTCCGACCAGGGGAACGCCGAGCGCCGGTCGCCCGCGCGGTGCACCGTCACATGCGTGAACGGACGCTCCACGGCTAGGGGATAAACAGAGATATATAAACACAATAAGTCTTTTATAGTCTATAGGGCTGATGTAAAAGCAGACGAGCCACCTGATGCTAAGTGGTCATCGTCTTCTAGGGACTCGAGCAACACCTATCCATCCCATATCTGTATGATAGAAAGTGAATGATTACAAATCCAGGGTGCAAAAGGGGGATAAGATTAGATCTATTTTTCTTTGTCAAAAAGAGTATTAATCAAGCCGTGGACAATTTTTGGAAGCGCATGGCGCATCTATCGTAATAAATCTTTGAGAAAAAGGTATTAGTTTAGCCAATATTGCTTAGGGGTATCTCAGGGATACATTCTCGGCTCTTTATCATAGAACAAAAGGAAACTAAGGAAAAGTTAAATAAAGATACCTTCAAGCTCTCTTGGACTCTAAATGCAAAACATTACTTTGTAATAGCATTACCAAATATGGTTATAGATCTGCAAAGGACTCCTTCAAGGATGAATCCTTGGACCCTAAGTTATAATCGTACTAAAGACTATTCGCAGAACACGAAAAAGGCACGCAATGCACACATCGCTATTCACAATTAATACTTAATCGAAATCCAAATTAAGAAATAATAAGGCAGTAAAGATAAACGGGACATTAAACTAGATTGCAATTAATGTAATTTTCTGTTTACTTGTAAGAATATGTTATTAATATTAACAGTGATAATGTGATGTTTATAGATGATAAAAGATGGTATCCAATAATAAATTACAATGTATTACAAAATCTTAAGAATCATGTGACATTTAATTGGTAAAGTTGCTGTATTGATCTTTGGTTATCTACTGATCTAGGATCATTAACGTCTTAAATGTTCAGAAGCTAGTTGGTAGTGCAATTCCTGGTTGGAGAAGATTTATATATCACTACATTTATATGATGTTCACGGCTAAGCCCGCGTATTTTTGATTGCCTTTCAAACAAACTCTATCCCTATTTTATCCCCTTAGATATGAAATAAGACAAAATCCATCTCCTAACTATAAATTACCTTACTGCCAATTGTTCATCTTGTCAGCAGGACGATTCAAAACTAGTCTAGCGAAACCGACCATAAAATGCAAGGTATGCCATGTTATGGTGCGTACAGACTATATAACAAAACATGTTATAAAACATAGTTTATAATGTTTTTTAAATGTGGACGTTATGTCTTACAAAAACACATAGTGTCTTGTTATATGTTTCATTGTACAACAATGTTAGAAAATGTGGACGTGTTATATAACAGAAGTTATAAAACATGTTACATTATTAATCTGTATTCTGTATGCACCCTTAGACACGTAAAATGTGTTTATAGGACATTGTTCTTAAGATACACAATCATATAAATACTCACTGATAGCGACAGGCTGCACTCTATTGCCCAGTTGGAACGGCCAGTCGGTGAAGCGCAGCAGGCCCTTGCCGTTCGTGGGCCCTCCTTCCGGCTGCAGCAGCACCGGTTTGTTGGGACACTCCGCAAAGTGCTGTCTGCAAACATGACATCATGTCAATACAATAGCTTCATATTATTATTATTATTATTATTTAGGTGTCTGGGCATAGGGAACAAGTATCCCTACGAGGCCACTGCGACCATCTCTGATCTATTGTAGCCATCCCAGTTTTAGTTAGATCTGGTCCCCCAGGCCTACAGTTTTAATAAACCGTAGTACGTTTCCGGGGTCCATCTCTTTAATCAGGTCAGGTTTGATTATGTGACCTCCAAGTATACGACTTCTGTAGTGGGTAATTGCCATGCAATCGCAGAGGATATGTATGGGTGTTTCCTCCGCCCCACCACAGAATCTACATGTTGCATTTTCACTTAAGCCTATATTGTATAGGTGTCGGTTGAGTCTGCAATGACCAGTGAGCAGCCTAATTATAAGTCGAATGTCTGACCGTTTTAGGTTGAGCACTTTAGTTGAGTAGTTTTTCGAGTAACCAGTGATAAGGGTTTTTGCCTGTCTTAGTCCGGGTGCCTTTTGCCACAGCTCCTCGCCCTGTCTCAGAGCCAAGGCTCTGAGGACAGCTCGAGAAGCTGCTTTTGAAACGCCCACCATGGGCTCTGGTCCCATATAGCTTCATAAGGGGCCATCCGTAATTTCCATCACACGCATTTCCTGATTTTTTAGTACTCCCCAAAATTGTCAAATCGAGTAAGTTGTCAATGCAGGTCACATTTGTGATACCCTCTTTCCTAATGACGTCACAAACTTTAAAAATGTTCAATATACAAAAATATGAAATTAAAACATTTTTAGATGTGATGTACACAAAATTTACGACCCCTCCCACCCCCTTGCCACACTTAATCGACCGCCTACCTCTCCCTAAAAGTGTGACGTAATTTACGCATGGCCCCTAATGAGATATACATTACATTCATTATTATGAAATCTTAAAGAAGAAATGTATTTAGGATAATGAAATCCTACTAATCCTATCCTATCCTACTATCCTACTAATATTATAAATGCGAAAGTTTGTAAGGATGTATGTGAGTGAGTGAGTGAGTGAGTGTGTGTGTATGTTTGTTGCTCTTTCACGCGATAACTACTGAACGGATTTTCATGAAACTTTGCAGTAATATAGCTTAGACATCGGAATAACATAATTTGTTAAAATTTATAGAGATTTTTGAAGGGACTGGTTTCCCAAAGCGAAGCGAGGGCGGATTTACTAGTAAGTAATATAAATGTTAAATCAACACTCGAATTCCTACTTACTTTCTGGCAAACTGAGCAACATTCTTTATACCGAGAGTAGAAGCAAAAAATGGGGGCACTTTCCATTTTCTTAACTGAAACAATATGAAAGAAAAATTATGAAAAATCTATTACAAATAACTATACTCTTCCTTATAATAGTAGGCTTGTCGGAATATCATAGCAGAAATCTAATTCTAGTGTGAATACGCCTTCTTAGAGCATCCTTTATGATTAATTATGATGTAATTAATTCAGCATAAAATCTACATTTGTTTCGTTACAACTATGTTAACAGAACAAGTCTTCAAGGATGCAGTGTTATGTCAAGTTCATACATGAATATGTACATTATTAATTACTTGATTTGATGTCATTTATTTATCAACAATTAAATGACATCAAAGGCACTTCTTTGTTTAATTCATATAGTAATTATATACCATTAAATTGTAACGTTTTTCAAGATTCAAGATATAAAAGCATGCAGCACCTCTCATCTGCTGCTGCTCATAAAAACTGACTGCCCTAGAACAAAACTCAAATTATGACTAGGATGGTATCAACTTTATCTGTTGATACCATCCTATAATTAACATTGTTATATTAGTTGGTAGATTTGTTAGTAGTGATTTGTTATGAGTACTGAGATGAAGACTCTGACTGATACTTCACCCTACTCATTACAATAAAAAAATATTCCAAACTCCTGAAATATTTTCCCAAATAACTTGCATTACTTGCATTGTTGCGTTAATACTTTGTATGCTGTGTTTTCCTGCTATAGGTTGTACATGTAGCACAGGAAAACTTATTGTACACAATCCTTTGATGTAATAATATGGGTAACTTGTTGGCAGACCAAATAAATAGTTAAACAAATAAATAATCATCTTCCCCACACACCCTATAAGTTATGATAAACACAAGAACTCACACTAATAGTTCCAAGTACATGAGCAGCGGCCAAGGAGTCCAGACATGACACATAGTTGGCCACCAGGACACTGCAGCGTGGATCTCTACTCCCTTTCAACTTCACATACACTCCTGGAACCACATATATTTGGTAAGAAGTCATATACACCATGTCCCATAAGTTGTACGACAAACTAAAATGGAAAAATCTTTACTTTGCTAAGTATTTAGGGTACTCAGCAAAGTAAAGATTTTTCCAAGAGCAGGTGTTTTAATTATTTTTCAGGTTTTCTGGGAAAAAAACAAATTTTAAAAACTACTTCAATAGAATTTGAAAATTGTAAAACAGTGTTTTATGGCTTCAATATATAGTTTTATATACATTATATAATTAACTTCCTGTACTTTAAGATCAAGCAAAGCCAAATTCCTGTCTTTCCAAGACTATCCTGCTGAAAATAAAAAATATATTTTTTTACAAAAGTGGTGAATCCATTAATCCCCAACAACATGAATTCATGTCATGAAACCAATAGTATGTACTGATCGTTGGAATTTGATTGAATTATATTATCTACCCAGTGATACTGTAACTTTGTCTTATTTATTATACAATTTAAATTTACTTCAATAAGTAACTGGCGGCATTCAGAACTGTCTCAAAAATCCTTATTGTTATGTGTACTGTATTTACAGTACAAACTGTAATGAATTATATTATCTACCCAGTGATACTGTAACTTTGTCTTATTTATTATACAATTTAAATTTACTTCAATAAGTAACTGGCGGCATTCAGAACTGTCTCAAAACTCCTTATTGTTATGTGTACTGTATTTACAGTACAAACTGTAAAATAGTAAACAAGCGGGCCAGTCTAGAAACATCATAAATCGACTCACCGAACGTCCAGCACGCAAGTGTTGACAGAACTTGTCTTACTGCAGACTTGTTCGGTAATATTATAGAAGCTATCCACAATATCAATCCCAAAACTATTCGGAACGCCATCAAAATCAAACCAAATGGTAAATATAATAGAAACTGCAACACATTTTCACCACAAAACCTGTAAACAAAAATAATCTGTCACACAGAGTCAAGGCGAAGCGCCCATGTAACAGCAATAGATATGTATTATCAAAACAGCAGTGTAGTAACAAACTTTCCCCTAAGTTTTCATGGTTTACCTGTCGTCGTTGATCAATTTGTCCACCGTTATAGCCATTATCTCGCAGTGCACTCACAAATGCAGTACTACTCTATAAATAACTTGCGTTAAGATAATGGATGGATTAAATATTATTATTATTGCGAATTTCTCTATAGAATAATGTAATGTGTGACGTGACGTATGTACTAGGTACTTAGAACCACAGAGTCAGTCACGGACTAGCACAACACAACTATGAGGTCTATGATCTATGAGCACAATCAACACAACCAACTTACACAACAGACGTGCACAGACGAGGCAGGCAGGCAGACTAGTTTCAGAATCAAATTCTATTTAAGAAGTTTCCTAAATTATTACATCACTAAAGTAGGGTCATTTCATTGATCTATAAGGACTATGGATTCGACACTAAAGCAAAAATAGCGAGCCTGACAATGCCTGTCAAAATTTTAGTGAATAAAGTATGGTCGATTCTACTAGTGTTGTGCGCACTACGTGGACGGAAACACTATCGATATTTAGTTTAATGACTAACGATATAACAGCAATAATACATGTCGTTCGTCTTCTCAGCGATATTAATATTAATTTTGATACCTACTGCGATGAACTTGTCATGTCATGTCAACCAAAAATATTTTGTAAAAACCAGCTATCATGATGATCTGCTGAACAACAAACGAGGACACAATGACTGATCCCCCTTTTTAGACGATCTCAGCGATAGTATTTTAAACTCTGCCAGTTAATTAGGTACCACCCTCTTGCTTAACACAGCCGCCAAACTATTTGTCTTGTTCCAGTTAGGAAATTTAGGTAGTTAAGGCCTTTATTTATTATATGCATAATGTAAAATTATCAAAATAGAGTTCCATAACCGAAGTTTAACCATCGACAGTAAAATACTCATATCTCTATTTGGCTGTATTGTATATAACTAGGTCCAAATACAGGCTTGAAGTTATGTTAAGTTTTATATCCATCCTTCCATTAACCAGTCCGCCTACTCCTAAATAATGCCACTTTTACTGATTCTGAATGTACCCGCTGAATCCAGAAAAATCGCGATAGATACTTACATAAATAAATAAGTCATATGTAGCACTACGCTGAATTTAATTTTAGAGTTTATTCAATAAAAGGTAAGGGTGAAGATAGTACTGCTGTGTGATATGAATGACAATTTTCATCCGATCACCCATGATTGTGTTATAACCCTTAGTGCATTAATATTGTGGAAATGGGACCGAAATGTAAATAAAAAATATGTGTACCTATAAGTACACAAA
This sequence comes from Hesperia comma, assembly GCA_905404135.1. Lineage (NCBI taxonomy): Eukaryota > Metazoa > Arthropoda > Insecta > Lepidoptera > Hesperiidae > Hesperia > Hesperia comma. The sequence continues at coordinate 1,876,714 of FR990026.1, forward strand.
TTTTAATTTATTTGTTTAAGGCTATACCTATAATGTACAGCATAATTACAAAAATACAAATAAAAGTATTACAGCATATTTATTAATTGGGCACAAAAAGCGATCGTATCGCTAACTAGCGAATTCTTCAAGAGAAGCTTTGGGCAGATAGGATAACAGAGAAATAATTATAAAAAGACTTCAACATCGACAAACAGAGATAACTCAAAATCTACTCACCAAAAGGCTCAATTCAACCCATCTAGATAAAGTTCCCGTTGCTACAAATTAATCAACCCCAAACATATAGTAATTGCTGTAAATAGTTGAGGAGTTCCTTCGACTATCTTTTGGCTTCATAGGATCGACTCCAGACTTTCATTAAATTGTCACCCCCATGAGTAATTAGTCACCCCTACAACTTTCGAAAGTTCCCCTCGATTTTCCTAAGATGCCATCATTGGATCCTGGTGTCCTTATCATGGTACCACCCTTGGAATATCCAAATGCAAATAAAAAAAGAATGATCAAAATCGGGCTCATAAACGACGAAATACAACATAGACAAAACATACATATAAGTATACGGTCGAATTGAAAACTTCCTTCTTTTTACCCGACTGCGTCAGAAGGAGGGTTATGTTTTTCGAGTGTATGTATGTATGTATGTCCATTTATTTGTGCGGCCCCACAGGTTGAACGGATTTCGACATACCTATGAGGTATCGTTGAATGAGAACTCCACACATGGCAGAACCATATTTCAACTTTCTTCAGCGTCATTTTAAATTATCGATATATCGATATTTTAACACTTTCTACCCTAAGTGTCATTGAAATGTAAACAAACCGGCTACTCAAATATATAAAATAATGATGTAAAACCCAACAAAACATTAACAGGCCTACGTAACCCTCGCACAGATCTTCATGCAGCAAAAACATATATCAATTTCATTCAGATATTCAACAAACAACGAAAACTGATAGGTACAGTACTGTACTAACTTATGTAAAGTTAATCTTGGGTGTAATTTGTTTTTCCGGGCTCCGCATTGTAGTATACAGCACTTCATTGTGTTTAAATGTGTTTTTCTATCTTTAAAGGACACCACAACACCTCGTATCAATGCCTTTTTTAATATATGGGTTTTTTACTATTTGCTTGACATAAGATGTCATTTGTAAGGGTGAATAAAATATGGCCGGCCTGGCTACACATCGATCAGCTAATTTCATATGAGGTTAAGGATTAGGGCGTCTCTATCTAAAGTATATTCCTATCTCTATGGGTCATTTTAATAGGCCACATTTGACAACTGTTTGTCTTTGCTTCATAGTGAGGATAACCTGCTGAAAAACATCGATTAAATTGAATAAATCGATAAGGACTTCAACATCTGTAAATTGAATGCGATTTTTATAAAAAGTATTAATAAGCGCACAGTTCACACAACGACTAAAAAAAATGACAAAAATAATGCGTCAAATAATGGCGCGAAATGAAATCATGATTTTTTTGTAACATTTCACGTTTCTAGATACTGACTTTTGAGCCAGACGTTATTATATAAATGAATAATTACATATTTTTTGCCCTAAAATGTAATAAAATTAATTTTGTTTGTATTAAAATATATTTTATTTTGTAATCGTGAAATACTTTTTGACGATTAGTTCGACTTCTCGAATTCAACTTATCTACTCATCTGTTTCTTTCGGTACCATCCCTGATATTTAAAAAGAAAAAGAGTTCACTGACGTAACTTTGTAACGACGTCAGTTCCTTACTTTTAAGTGTTAAAGAGTTTAAGAATATCTAGTATGGAATGTATTAGATACTATGGGGTGCCTCCCTTACAAGGTTACTTTGGAAAATTTTGACTAACTGTCAAATGTGACCTATTAAAATGGCCCAACTATACATCACTATTTAATTTTGTGGTTTTACTAAGGAATAAAAACACTCAAAAACGTTTTTTCTATTTTCTTTAGAAAATGTCGTTTTGAGCGTTTTAGCACAGTTTTAGCCGCATAGGTAGGTACCTACCTAGTGGAACGTGGCCTTTAATGAATGACAATGAGGGTAACCGTTTTTGTGCTCACTAGTTGGCGCCACTGCAGACGGCGGTCATGCTGTCAAAGCCCGCCCATACATAAACATTGACAAGTGACACTTGTCTGAATACTATTCAGTGAATAGACAAGAGAGAAGTGACAGGCAGACCACCCTCTACACTAGCGGCCTCTAGCGGCGAATCCACACGCGGTTACCCTCATTGACATTGACATTGACAATTGAAATTGACAATTGACATTCTTTGTGAAGTGAAGTGAAGAAGCATCAACATCAAGCAAAGCAAGCAAGCAAGCAACGCAAAATATTTGCAATTCGCAAAGTACCTACCTAATCAATCAGCATTTCCAAAATAAATAAAAAAGTTAATTCTGACTTCTGATTCTGATGATTACGATATAATTCTAAGGCACCACCAGTTTTTGTATATGATATTCGGTCTAAAGTATTCGAAACCAAAATGTCTTCATCATCAACTTTAGAAAATCTTGAAACCCAACTTGAAATGTTCATTGAGAATGTAAGGCAAATACGTATAATAGTAAGTGACTTTCAACCACAAGGACAAAGTGTACTAAATCAAAAAATGTAAGTATTCATCTTATGTTTAGGTATGCAATCATGCATTCTAGATAGTCCATTATGATGGCTTAAACCCATTACGGCCCACTACTGAGCACAAGTCTCTCTTCATTATTGAGGAGGCCTAGAGCATACTCCACCACACTGCTCCAGTGCAGATTGGTGGAGGTTCATATGATAATTATATGCAATTAACACAACACATACATAGGGAAACATAGTCGCATAGATGTCTATGTGAAGCAAGTTAAATTATTTTTATTTTGTTTCAGTCAGTCCCTAGTAACCGGCCTGCAAGAAGTGGATAAACTTAAATCAGAGCTCCACGACATACATGTTCCTACTGAAGTCTTTGAGTAAGTTCTTACAAATGCAGCTTTCTTGTAATAGTTGCGTAATACATACTGTTAACAAATAAATGTTACAAAATCATTATAATATTGAAGTATTTTATTTTAGATCTACTATTTAATTTTAGCTTTCTATTAAATGTAATATAATCAACTTTATAACCAATTTTTATTTTCATGAATAGTCTTATCAGTTGATTATTTATACATTTTGACATTAAATTAATATTTTCAATTTTTTCAGCTATATTGATCAAGGCCGGAACCCTCAACTGTACACAAAAGACTGCATAGACAAAGCCTTAGCCAAGAATGAGGAGGTAAAGGGGAAGATAGACTCGTACAAGAGATTTAAAAGTCACCTTCTCTCCGAGCTCTCAAAGACATTCCCCAACGAAATTGCCAAGTACAAAGCTATAAGGGGTGGAGAGTAAAGCATAAGAGTTAATTATGTGTTAGTAAATGTTTTTTGTAAAATTAAACAAACAAATTAAAAGAGGAGTGAGTAAACATGTCTTTCTTAATTCTGTAATAAGCAATTTAAACAAAATGTAACCCTTTGTACAGTAAAATATGCTTAACTGTTGTAAAGCAAAAGCTTCATTAAAAAAAACATCAATAAATATCTTCGTAATAACAAATGTATCTACTTTTAATTAAAGGATTTAATAATTCATAGCTTACTGAAAGTACATCTTGGTTACACTGCTACTCTTATTGTACAAATGTTGAATCAAATATGCTGTATAAATCCTAGTTTTTCTACTTAGTATAAGTGAATTGTATCCAATAATTGCAGATATACTAAAATGTGTAGCAACATAGCACTAAAGTGTATTTGCAGCTTTATGTTATCCTTACTAATATTATAAATGTGAAAGTGTGTTTGTTTGTTTGTTTGTTTGTGACGCTTTCACGTCGCAACAAAGCTATTATATGGTAAGGTTTATGTGTGTGGGGATAGTTAGAAGGGTGGAGAGTGACATAGGCTACTTTTTACCGCGGAAAAACATCCCATTCCCATGGGAAGATCGATGTTTTGTTAGTTGCTAGATATTTATTTTCGGAGTTGTTAATAGATGGCGTTAATAAAATTCATTTGCAAGTTCTGAATTATGCTATCAAATACTACATGTAATGTACTTAAGTCATAGGCAAATGTAATAGGCTAAATTAGCTCTGCCTCGAGAACTCCCCGCTCCGGCTGTATTCAGTGTACCGCCCGCCCGCTGGCACTATCCTGTTGGCTGATGTCCGCAAGTTGCTGGACTCGCCGACACCGGTGGTGGGCGCGGGGGGGGGGAACTGCAAGCATCTGGGGTGGAATAGCCTAGCTGCCAACAGAAGTGGAAGGCTACTTTTTGATGCCGCTGAACAGCACGGCTACACTGTCGAGGGTGTTGCACACCGTTACCGCGGCTTTGAATAAGAGAGAACGCGTGTGTGCAGTATTCCTCGACATGGAAAAGGCGTTCGACCGTGTTTGGCACGACGGCTTTCTCTACAAGATCTCGCAGTTGTCGGCGCCCCGGAGTGCCGTTAAGGTGATCTCCAGTTTCCTCGAAAATAGAAGCTTCAGAGTAGTGGTTGAAGACGCCGAATCCACCGAGCGTCCGATCGCAGCCGGCGTCCCGCAAGGGAGTTGCCTGTCCCCGGTCTGCTACGCCTGCTACACCGACGACATCCCGGCGGCAGGGGGGCGTCGCTTGCCCTGTATGCCGATGACGTGGCGTACATATCACTACGTCGCTGAATAGAACCCACGCCATCGTCAAGATGCAGCGTGCGCTTGATGCCCTCCCCGAATGGCTCGCCGCGTGGAGACTGTCGGTGAATGTCGGGAAGAAGCAGGCCATGAACATAGAAGGATACCTCAACAGGCGGGACCCTACTCTGGAGCTTCACGGACAAGATATCCAATGGGCCCCACAGGCCAAATACCTGGGGGCAAAATCGACGGAAGACTTTCGATGAAGCCACAGGTTACGAAAGCCGTCGAGAATTCCAGAAGCGCGATGGCAGAAACCAGTGCTCTCCTCGAGCCTCCCTCTCGGACTGAAGCTCGGGGTCTACAAGACCTACATCAGATCCCGCCTCACGTACGCGGCACCGGCGTGGTACGCGCTCGCCAGCGAACCGCAGCGCAAGAGGATGCGCGCGGTTCAGGCGATTGCGCTCCGCCGGCTGACTGGTGCGCCGAGGTACGTCAGGAACGCCGTCATCCAGAGGGACCTTCGAGTCGAGAGCCTGGACGACATCGAGAGATTGGCATGCAACATGTTCGGGCGTGTCGACGCGTCGCGGTTCCCGCATCTGCAGGACCTGGCGCCGCTCCACACCTGTCCACCGGACCGCTGGGCCTTCCCGCGCGACTTGCTGGTTGCGCGGGACGGGGCTAGCACTGACTGATACTGGGGTTTCGTAAGTCGTCGCCCGGCGCTGATCGGCTCCTGCTGGGCTTCCCACCAGCGGGATTCACCCGGTAAGACCTCGATCGCCTGGGCGGCGCGAAGATGAACCCCATCCCGTTTAAGACTCTGTGGCCTGTAAAAAGGCCACCACTCACCGGACTTGACCTATTAGTTAATCACAGATGGACAACCAAGGGCCTTAGGGCCCAACCCAAGGACCGGCCCGTTTTAACGGGCCGCGAGAGACACCCCCAAAGCGGAACTAACTGTCCCGAGGGCTCCACACACCTCAGACAGGGTGGAGTGAAGAGAGCGAGTAGTAGGCTACTTTTTAGCCTAAATTCCTACGGGAGCGAGACCTACGCGGCTGTTACCTACGGGTCCCGAAGCGAAGCGCGGGCGGTTCTCTAGTAAAAAAATAAAGTAACAAAGAGAGAGCAGTAATTCTCCTATTATGATTAGTATAGAGTGGTCTAGTAGTAGTAGGTATAGTAATTTTTGCCCACTGAAGGCTGGCATGTGGCTAGGCGCACATTGCAACTTGGCTGCAGTATATTAAAGCTTGCTAAGACAATGCAATCAAATCATTCTATAAGGCACTTCTATGTAGCCTCTTCAGTCCATCATGTTTTTGCTCGAAAATCTACCCACACATTGTGAAGGCTGCAGACTGTTTTGTTTATGTTTGCCATGCCATGAGCCATGAGGATAAGAATCATTTAAATTTCGACTTCATAGTCATGTTATTTATATTTAAAAAAATGCTGCTGCACTGTGCCGCCAGTGGGCGGTGTGTTCATTATATAATCGCTATAATCGTTATATTTCGCCAAAATCTAAGCGGTATCCACTTAAATCCATTGCAAGGATCCGTGAATTGAACTTTTTGCACTTTAATCCTTGATCTATGATTTTTTACAAAGTGGATTTTTAGAACTAACTTGTCTAGAAATCAATTAAAGAATGTTTGCTCTACTTTACGTGTATAAATGTAATCCAGCAATGATTGTAGCGCAAGTGTATGGTTTTGCGCACATTTTGTGTGTGTGTATGTGGATGAATTGGATGTCATGCAATGAATTTAAGTGGATACGGTGAAAATCTCTTGAAAATTACTTTTAAGTTTTGTATGGTACCTAGATATTTCAAATAAATGTTTTTAATTTGAATTGTGTAGCCTCATTATTTCTACTATCAACATAACTTCAAACAAAAATTTAATTTATAAATATTATCTAATTTCTCATTATAAGGTACCTATGCTATGAAAGTGGTTGTAACTTTAATTCTGTCTTCCTTTTTTGGCAGTTAGTTTTATTCAGATGAAAATAATACAATGTACATTGAAATAATAATTTATCTTTACTTGAAACATGAAAAACAGATAACTTATAGATACCTAATTAAAGTGATTGAAATATGAAAATAATAAAGAAATATTGGCTAGCTACTTAAGGAACGAAAATACATGATTACTGGATAGAATACAATAATGTAGAGTAGACACTTTTCAGATAAAAGTGCATCACATCGAAATTATAAAATAAATACAGAAATTAGATAAGTAAAAATATAGCAAAACATTAAGAGACACCAAAACTAGCTAAGCTCAAATAATTATTAATTTAATTTAGTAATAAATAAATTTGAATTGATGGTTAAAATAGCATATTAACATTTCAATGATATCATTGTCTCTTATATAAAATAAAATGTTAATTTAATTCAAATTGCTGGGCATGTTTGAATTACGAAACATTTGTAAATAATAATAATTAATCTTCATAGTAGGTTAAAATAAGGCAGACCATTCACGGTATAGTCGATACATGCAACTACTAATTTAAAAAAATCCGTGCACTGCGTCACGCATAACATTATTTTTTTTACAAAATACTCTGCCTGCAAGTATTCTGTTCTAAACAACAACAGTTGGTATTATTTCAGAATCAATAAGATTGCGCTTTTTTTCGCCATTCTCATCCTTTACTTCTTCAGGGTTTGGAATCTCTATGGTTTCAGCATCACTATCATACAATATTTCTGTTGTCTGGTCGTGTATCATATTTAGAACATCGCTGGAGACGTTCCACATTTTGTAAAATTCATTTTTAACTGGATCAACCAATTGCTGAGTACTGGTGATGTAAACATAATTCCAGTGGTCGCAAGAACGATCGTTGCCCCAGTTCAAAGTTCCCGTCATGAGAATCTTATCGTCGACCAAACAGAATTTATGTTGCATTGTGAAGACCGGTTCGTTTGCGTTATATTTTATTTCTGCCCCTGAAATTCGATATGAAATTAAATAAACGTTATTAATTAATGTTAATGCATATTTTGTTACTGTAAAAGCCCGAACCATGGTGAATCCTAAGATTTACTGGTCAATCCTAAGATTCACCAACATGAGTTGATAAATGTATGCTTAAATAACAAATAAGTGTAAGGAAGTAACGATAAGGTGTAAGTACCTAGTTATGGAAAGAATTTGAATGATTAGCAAAAAAAGATTCAACAAATGAATTTTATTTTATTTCATTTATTTTATTTTGCTTTATTTGGGAAACATACAGTGATATAATATCATAAATAATTAAACATCCTTAAGTATCTATACACCATTTACAAGTTTACAGTTTGAATGGTTGTAAAAGCCCGAAAAAAATGTTATTTCGGACATTTTATCAACTCATGTTGGTGAATTTTAGGATTTAGTAACCGGTTAATCTTAGGATTTACTGTGGTTCGAGCTTTTACAGTAACACATAAATAAAAAATAATATGTATTGACCTGCTTTAGTGAAACTAACTAAATATACTTATATTTACCTGCTTCGATGAGTTCTTTTACAAAAAATTCTGTAGAATCATTGTATCCTGACTTATCGATAATCATTCGAATTTTGATATTCTTTTCCTTTATTAATTTTACTAAGCGGCCCTGTATAGCTGGATTATGTATACCGGGCATGCAAACGTGAACAGTTTGTTTCGCTGCTTCTATATAGCTTATTAATTTATCAAAGTAATTATACGCATTGTATTGGAGCTTACAAAACACCATCACTTCGTTTATTTCTTTACTTCGACTTTTGTAATAATAAGCAGCCGCAGAAACGAAACATGTTAATGCAATCGCACCAATTGACGAGAGAATACGCGGATTTAATCTCATTTTATGTAAATTGACACATAAATGGAAATGTTTTGGATTGCACTGAGCTGAGACCAATCTATAATTTTATGATTTCAAATAAAATACAGAGGTCCACACATTTATTAGGTTACATAGTGATGTGATATATTTGAATTTTGCAACTACCCGCAAATTTGAATGTTCGTCTTGTTTTTGTCTACGCACAGAATTTTAACCACAGACGAGGTAGATATTAATTTAAGACCTATGTTTTGTGGTCTACCTGGTTGTGCTTAAGCATTGACAGTCCTATGAGTAGCTGTATCGTCACGAATAATATCCTTATTTTGTGGTATCGTGCTGTCGTCTATTGGCTTAAACCTGTATTGCTATATAAATAACAATAATTGAAACATCTTATACCTACCTAATAACTATCTATTGATGATCTGATGCCTAAGTTCTTAGTTCATAAAAAAAGTTGTAAGTACCTAGGTTCCTAATGAATTATCAATTTTATTATTATCCAGTTCCATCGTTATATAAAATAAAGGAAAAAGCACCATAGAGATAGGAATAATCAATGTATAGATGTGGTATAGATTTGTAGTATAGAAGACGGATTTTTTTTTATTCTGTGGTACTGTCGATCGTTGTCATTTGTCATGGAGGTTGTCATTGTCACAGTTGTCACTGCCATTATTCCAATGGCGCGAATTTTGACAATTTTATTTTAATGACATAACATAAACAAAACATGGGATGGAGATGGAGATTGGACATAGAAACAACACGAAAATCGAAAATCGAAGTGTGTATTGACTTTCGATGGTGTAATTCTAGATCTAACCAGATTTAGATAACATTTTAATCAGTTTAACAATGGGTGCTGACTTTCAGGCTAGTACAGTTTAGTTTTTATACAAGAATCGACAAAATGGGTATCACGGGTTTAATTCCTTTCATTGAGAAGGCTTCCAGGAAGATCAATATAAGTGAATTTAGCGGGTCCACTGTGGCCGTGGATACTTATTGTTGGCTTCATAAAGGTACTTTTGCGTGTGCTGATAAATTAGTGCGAGGAGAAGAAACTGACATGTAAGTTTACTCATTCATAAACATCAGCTGTTCTATAGTCATACTTATGGTGCCTGAAAATATCTATTATTTATTGTTATTATACTGCTTGGCTAAAGCAACTGTTAAGCTGCAAAACATGAATTTCAGTGTTAATAATTTAATTATTTTGTACTGTATTTGTTTCAGACATATCAAGTATTGCTTAAAATATGTGACTATGTTACTGTCAAAGAACATAAAACCAATTCTAGTGTTTGACGGGAGACATCTTCCAGCTAAAGCCATGACCGAATCCAAGAGGAGAGAGTGAGTTGTCATTCAATGAGCTTCATGACAAACTGATACTTTGTTGGTTTTAAAGTGTTATAATTTGCTTTCATTTTTAATTGATGATTTCAGATCAAGAAACATTTCTAAAAAGAGAGCTGCCGAGTTACTTAGTCTTGGCAAGGTATGTTTGATACATTTTATTTATTTACTAGCTTACCCCCATGGCTTCACCTGCATGTCGTTTTAATTTCAGTTTATCCCCCTTTTTGTTTTTTAAGTGCGGTAAGTTCCAAAGCTCCTCTCTGAGTGCTTCTGTATACTTACCAATGCAGGTTGCATGGCAAATTTCAGCTACTTGCATTCAATAGTTTTGGCTGAGTGTTGTCAGTTAGTGGCTCAGTAATAGAAGAGTTTTAAATGAATTGATTAACACACTACCATAACTCTAATATATTTAAATGTGACTGTTGTTTCAGATTGAAGAAGCTCGGTCTTTTATGCGCCGAAGTGTCGACGTCACCCATGAGATGGCATTGGCTCTCATAAAAGAATGTAGAAAACGTAATGTGGACTGCATAGTAGCACCTTATGAGGCAGACTCACAACTTGCCTATCTGAATGTTAGGAATATCGCACAGCTGGTTATCACGGAGGACTCTGATTTGATCTTATTTGGATGTACTAAGGTATTCAGAAAATATCAGTTTTGTTAATCTATTTAAGTACAGTTTGTTCCAGTTAACTCCTTGCTTTGCATATAGGAAACTTATGTTTTGCACATACAATTATTAAGTATTACTATTACCATTGCAAATATCTCAGGTTCAAAGCAACATTTAAAGATGTAACATGTTCCATTTTTGAGACTTGAGTCTCCAGATGTACAATTGTAAAAACCACATCAAATTAATCAAAGAGTTAACATTCAAAGTTAAAGATTTGTATAAGAAATTCAGCAGGTTGTATTTACAATATTTATAGATACAAACATCACTTTCATTTTTTAGGTCCTGTTTAAAATGGATCTTGATGGCACCGGCCATCTTGTGGAGACTATTAAGTTACCTCTTGTGATGCGATGCCCAATAGAGGATTACACGTTTGACAAGTTTCGGCAGATGTGCATAATGTCCGGCTGCGATTACCTGGCCTCTCTGCCAGGAATCGGTCTTGCGAAGGCCCGGCAGTTTGTTACTGCTACAAAGGATCCTAACTTTGCTAATGTGAGTTTTCAAGTTTTTAGAATACGATTTTAAGAAAAGAGCAAGTGTTCTTTACTAAGTTTTTTAATGGAATTAAAGTAGCAAACAAGCAGGCAGCACCACCCTTAGTGATTAGTTCAGTTAATAGATGGTGTCAGAATATTAGTTAATTAGTGTGTCAATAAGTGTGAGGACAGGGTCTGTTAGTGATAAACAATAATTAGTAAGTCCTGGTAGTAATGTTAGTATGAGTTTCGTACTCATTCGGTCCCTTTGAAGATTGAGATGGTCGCCTCTAAAAAAGTTCGACATTTTAAATTTCAGGCGCTGAGGAAGCTGCCAAGTTTCTTCAACAAATCAAACTTGACTGTGACAGACGAGTACCGGGAGAATTTTCTTAAGGCCGAAGCAACATTCAAACACCAGTATGTTTATGACCCCATCGAAAGGAAGATGGTACGATTGACGGAACCTGACGATGAAGGTAACTGTAAAAAAATTGGTTATCTCTAAAGTTAAAAAGATAATTTGACGTGATAACGCGATAAGAAAACATTGATAAAAAATTACATACTTTTAGGAAATAAATTCAATTAGGTATTATTATAATATTATCATTCGATGGAGAGTGGAAGAGGGATAAATATGTCACAAGCTCACAAGCTAAACGCTTGTTTCGCGCTCTCGCTTGCGCGCTCGGCTTAGGCGGAACTTGACACTTTTTAAAGCATGCAGCCGGTGTTTATCGAATTATAAGACGAATTCACGTCAAAAATAGGTTTCTTAGGCGCTTTGCTCACGGAGCAACTCAAGTTGAGGCAACTATCAACGTTTAAAAGTTTCCTGTAAAAGTTGATAGTCGTTACAACGTTTACGGTTGCGGCAATTTTATAGCAATTTGTAAGCAACTTGATTGATTGATTTGCGATTGACAGTTGCGGAAACGGGCAACTTTAAAAAGTTAAAAACCGATATACCTAATATTTAACTATTGCTAGTTGTGGCAACTGAAAACTGTTGACGATTGCCGGAACTAGAAACTCGAGTTGCTGTGTGTGCGCAGTCCAATTGAAATGTATGTAAACAGCTAGTTGCCAGTTGCTGCAATAGTTGCTCCGTGGGCAAAGGGCGACAATATTTAAAATGCCTTAGGTTTATGCTTACGAAATAAATTTGTTTTTAGCGGAGAATGGCAGTATATTTTTGTTTTTAAATATCTTAAAGACTGCGCACATATAACAACTTAGTAACCGAAAAACTTAATTGAAAAGATTAGATTACAACATTATCTTTATGTCTTAGTTTTTACTGTTGGATTTCGATTATTTGCTTTGTGTCTTTTTGGAGTTGGTCAAGAGTGGGTGTCAAGTAGTACGTCTTTCAAGTCATACAGTAATTACCCAGACATGAAGATACTAATCCAATCCTTTCGTTTAAGTTTGTGAGTTATCGAGTTGTTATATTTGCGCAGGTCTTTAATCTTGTTTGATTAAGCAGGTGGTAGGGCCTAGAGCTCACCCGGGGAAGTACCACCGCCCGCCACGGTACTTAGTACCATTCCTATCGTGTAATAATTGTTTTAAGAACAATTGTGTTCCGGATAGGAAGGTGTAGAGCCGGTTACACTTTTTTAGAGGCGACCAACTCAGTCCTCAGGGGTAGCAACGCATCTGTGACCGAATTAGACCGAGACTCATTGAGTCTAGTTCTGGGTCGGTCACAGTTGTTATGGGCGGCAGCGGAAGGTGGTGCTGCATGCTCGTTTGCTATCTTAATTCCATTAAAAAAATTGAATTGTTTTAGACGTAGAGAAAGCGCTGTGCGTGAACGCGGGTGAGCTGTTGGATGAAGATACAGCGTTTCAGCTAGCCCTGGGTAATTTGGATCCGTTCACGCTGAAGAAAGTGGACGACTGGCATCCTGATCGTAGAGAAGCTGTGGTACGTGTGTTGATGACACCTTGGAAGAATTAATTAGTAAATTATAGAATTAACATTGAGATACTTACTATGTACAGTAAGGTCATTTTGACTAGGCTGATATGAACTTCGTTTTCCGAGATGTTTGCGCAGGCACAGTAACTGACCAATCAAAACACGGCGGCCGCGACAGTGTTTTGTGATGCGCTACTTCGTATTGGCCATGGACGTATTTACGTCCATGGTATTGGCTAAATATCCAACCGCCCGCACTCACCGCCTCCTTCCACCATTTTGGCCTTAAAATCAACATCTCCGCAGCCACTCGTAGCTCTATGTTCATATCAGCCGAGTTAAAATGACCTTACGGGGTGTCCTACGTGAGTGACGAATACGACGCGACGCTACGCAACACGACGCGATGCTACATGCGACAATGACAACGTCGCGTGTTGTTGCAGACTGTCACATAGAACGCAAGTAGGGAGACCGTTGATTTGATCGCGATCGTCGCGTTCGCAACGTCGCGTCGCGTCATTTTCGTCGCTCACGTAGGACACCGCCTACTGTACTGGGTTTAAGAAGTCATTTAATTCACAAAATATTTCAGACGACTAACGTAAAAACAAGCAATTGGAAAGAGCAGAGCGTTTCGACACACCCCAGCATATGGGATAGCAAGTTTACGGAGAATCTGAGTGCGAGCGCGCCCTGGACAAACAAACAGACGAGGGAACCACCCATCATAGCTGCACCAGTCACTCGACCCAAGAAAAAAGTAGTCCACTTAGTGAGCAAATACGTACCGGAGACACAGGACGAAAGGTAAGCAGTTTTTGAATTATCAAGTCCGTAGAATATGAGGAAGTTTTTGTGATTCAGCTTGCATGATTTGATCTGAACATATTACGAATATTGCTAGTCAAATGAAAGCAATTGCAAGTCAAATTATAACACTTTTTTAGGTTTAAAACTTAATAATACTTATTGGTGCAGTGTAATCATGTCATTTGAGTTGTAACAAATAGATAAATTATGGTATTTTTTACTTAAGACATGACATATTATTACTATTATTAATTATTTTCAACAATGCTTGTGATAATCAAATTTTAATACACAAATAATATTTAAAAACAGAGATGCGTTCAGGAACCTTGGGGATTTAATTATTTTTTTTATTTCAGTTTAACAATAGAAGAATTAAGCAATATGTACTGTACGGAACCCGCAACCAAAAGGCAGAAGGTTACCTTCCAAGACAGCAGTAGCAACCAACATTCTCAAGACAACCATAACATTGCTTTAACCGAACACGAAATAATCAACGAACTGGCTTCACAACAGAACAAATCTCCGATACTTCAGAATAAGGAAAGATCCTTCAGAAAGAGCCTCAAAAATGGAAACGGTTCCATACTAAAGAAGCTAAGCAAATTCTCGAGGACTGTGTTAGATGATAATGTTATAGAAAGTAAATTCTTTAACTCTGTTGTGGATGAAACTACTCCTAGAAAAGATATAGATCAAGATTCGTCAAGAAACAGTATTATTGTTGAAGAATCTCCGGAGAAAGTGAATCGTGATTCTTTAGAAGATAGTTTGATAGAAAGTTTGGATAAGAGCTTGGAAGAAGACCCTGACTGTACTATAGTGTACATTGATTCTGGATTCAATAGTTCACAGAAGGAAAATTCGCCTCAGAATAGTCCTGTGAAGAGTCCTATATTGGAGCCTAGTCCTAGATGTAGGAATCCTTTTAAGCGAAGACCGGATAATGTAAATGAAGTAGATATGATGAGTGACGATTCTGTGATAGATAATACTTATGCATCTCAAGGGTCTGTGACAACAAGTGTTGAATCTCAGGTAACATTTTAATTTCTTTCATGGTAGCGTCACCTAGCGCGGCTCTCGGCAAATATCATATAATGTTTTCCGCATGTAATTTTTATCCGTAACTCTTTGCGTGGTGACTGGGCTAAGCAAAATTTCTTTTCCATTGAATATCAGTAATGTTATACAATAAATTAGATCTAAGAAATAAATTTAGGAAACTAAACGATTATTATATGATTATTTACTATGATTTAACTAACTATATATCACAACATCTCACAGAGTTGCGTTGAAAGAACTGTAGATACATCTAACAATTGGTGCATAAGTGACAATTATTGTTTACCATCGAATGATTTTGGCTCCAATGATGGGAAATTAAAAATTTACAACATTAAAACTAAACATATTGAAAAATAAACGAACCGTAAAAAAAAATAAAAAAAAAGATTAAATGACAATTTGGTTAACTCATCTGCAACACATTGAGTTTCAATCTAAAAGTATTACAAATGGTGGCTACTTTGCATTCAATGATAAGAACTAAGTGTCATCTAAGTTATTAACATTAATAATAATGAATTTCTCTTCACAGCCGTTATTCGAAGTTTCGCCTCCGAAACCTTTATCGGTATGGGACCAAGGGAAAATAAAAAATAAGCCGTTGAATCAGGCGCGGAAGACCTCCTGCAAGGCCCCAGGCCTCAAGAAGGCCCTGCCTGTGCCCTCCAACCAACCCACCTTGCTGAGCAAGTTTGGATTCCAGAAAAAGTAAGTACCTTCAACGTAAATAAATAAACCTCGAATCGGATCCAAGTGCAATGTAAAGTGGGTCTATTGCACAATAATGTACGTTATTTTTGTCAATTTTTTTTCTTTCGAATGAGGGTATATTAAGCGGATTTTATGAATATAGCTACAAGCTCAGACCAATAAACTATAGACTGCGCGCTGTGAACAAAAGCTATAAAAAAAAAGCGTGAAGCCGGCAAAAAGTCAGCTTAGCCTTGTAATACACATGGTGGCACTCACACCAAAACGACTTTTGTATTCTAAATAATAAAAAATAAATGAGACTTTTTGCCAGTTTCACGCTTATTGTGCACGGCGCGCAGTCTATAGTTTATTGGTCTCAGGCTACAAGTGGCTGCGCAGATGTCGTTTATTGGGACTAAATGGTAGTAGGAGGCAGAGTGCGGTACAATAAGGGTGCAAATTAATATACTATAATATACTTCTCATCAAAAAAATCGAAACACCTTGCAAGTTTGTTTTGCAAGCATTAGATATCAGAAAAATGTGTACCAATACTACCTATATTTAGAAATAAATGTTAAATGTCATTTAATAATGAGGATGAAAACTGTTGGACTCTGTTGGACTTTATTTCAAAATGCACAGATAGAAAAGTAAAAAAAAAATACCGATCCTTTTTTTTATTTTTTTATCTTTGTTGGTAAGTTTGTAACCCCATAACTTCGTGTTGGGTAAACCGGTTTTGATGATTCTTTATTTCCTTGAAAACTGGGGCCTTACCACAAGCTTTACAGAAGCTTTACCAAAATTACTATTTTGTCCCTTTCTTACCTCAACAATACCCAAAATGTAAATTTTTTACCTGATTCCACATGGAATTCGCAGCTTGTTCATAAATCACCTCAGAGAGTGCTGTGTTCAAACAACGATTTCTCGGTTACCCGTTGTCTCAGGAATCCCTGAGACAAGATTGCGTTTTTGGTGTTGTTGTTTAGGTAAACTTAACATCTGATAGACGAGTTAATAAAAAATACATAATCATGCCCGGGGCTATTTTCTGAAAAATCTTATCATCCTCCTGCCCATAAAAATTAAAAAAAAACTGTCATTTTTATCATAAATTCTACATTTAATTTATTATTTTAATATGTAGAAGCCAGTTTTTGAATTATTTTAGCTGTTAAATCGATGGCCCCTACCAGTGAGTAAAAATTTAGTTTTGAAGAAGATTGGACCTAAACTTCTTAAGTTATAGTACTTTTATTGTAGTCCAAGATCCCAGGGCCACCAGACGTCACGTATTTTCTGACGAAGGAAATGTGGACGATTGAGTAGTGTTAGTATGTACTAAGAACGCATGCCTACCTGCTAGCTTGCTCAGACGGCCAATTTTCAGGTATCAGGTAATCAAGGTACATAAAAACATTACTTACCTCACGTAAATTCTCCAAGCTGATTTTTACGTATATTTTAGACAATATCCTTAAAAATAAGTCGCCAATACTCCCAGACACTTTCCGTCGGCCGTATTGCTTTGCAGACGCTTTAAAGCTCCCAAATGTATTAGAGTCTCCAACGCCTGACGCATTTTAATTGCACCAATTACACCAATCACGCATTGCGTGAGATGCGTAAAGCAAATTGGTGCAATTAAAATGCGTCAGGCGTTGGAGACTCTAATACATTTGGGAGCTTTAAAGCGTCTGCAAAGCAATACGGCCGACGGAAAGTGTCTGGGAGTATTGGCGACTTATTTTTAAGGATATTGTCTAAAATATACGTAAAAATCAGCTTGGAGAATTTACGTGAGGTAAGTAATGTTTTTATGTACCTTGATTACCTGATACCTGAAAATTGGCCGTCTGAGCAAGCTAGCAGGTAGGCATGCGTTCTTAGTACATACTAACACTACTCAATCGTCCACATTTCCTTCGTCAGAAAATACGTGACGTCTGGTGGCCCTGGGATCTTGCTCTATTGTGTATGGTCCAAAAAAAATTATTAAAAAATTAAAATGGCTGTAGATCGAGGGGAGTCGGGTTTAGACCTAGTATGTAGAAGAATTTTATTCATAAAATAACTCGTACTACACGCCCTATAAGTTTGTACAGATCGAAGCCGGACACCCTGTATATATTATGTACCTACTAAAGTACTAAACGATTTACACATGGAGCGTTGTGTGTTAAATTGAGTATTTAATTATTACTTATTGTTCCAGACAGGTGATGCGTAGGTGACGAAGACTGACAATACATGATCATCATCATCAATTATGTTTTGACATTTTGACACACACTTTTTACCGATGACAGACATGGCCATGGTCAAACATGAAAACACTTTCCGGACATTTTGATGTTATAGCATTTTGTCATCGGTCATGAAATGTTATGTTTAAATGTGAACGCATTTATGGGTAATTTGTTTATATTGTTTTATTATTGATCTAATGTAAGAAATAATTGTTTAAGTTATAATCGTGCGAACAAGTGCATTTGTTGATTAATCACTATGATTATTGTGATAGATATTAAAATTTTTGTTATAACTTTGGTATAATTTACTTTTAACTTGTTCCAATCTTCTAACCCGTCTTCTGATCATCGTAACTCATAACTGTCTCACTGCCAGGCATTGGTATTTCCTCAATTTGAGGAGAAGAAATCATAGTCCTCCACGCTGGCCAAGTGCGGATTAGCAGACTTCGCACACCTTTGTGAACTCTCCGGCATGCAGGTTTCCTCACGATGTTTTCCTTCACCGTTTGTAGCAAGTGACATTTAAATGCTTAAAACGCACATAACTCCGAAAAGTCAGAGGTGCGTACCCTGGGATTCGAACCCGGGCCGTACGATCTGGAGGCCGAATTCTTATCCACACAGTCATGAAATATTGGACCACATTGTATATGTATAGAGTTGCCAACTTTTATTGTGAGAAATAGAGTAAATCTGATTTTAAAGGAGATTTTAAATATTAAGGACTTACAAAAAAATAATATTATTGTGCAAAAAAGAGTAGGTATGTTAGCGTCCTCTTATTAGTGTTATTTAGATACATCATTCGGATACTCGCTGATTTGTATAATCACTTAAATGTTCCGATACTCCTTCATTTGGATAGGGGAACAGAGGGTAATGGGAGCCAGAGGGTAATGGGAGCGGTTCTACTACAGACAAAACTATAGCTTGTATTTACTCGGTTGCCACTCGAACGCCTTCGGCACGCTGCGATCGTGTTTTGCTGTGGCGCTCGACCGGCCAGTGCCACGCGTTGTGCGACCATGAGCGCTTATCGATTTTGTCTTCCGCGCTTATAAAAAATACGAAATTTTATCGGCCAGGTATGTAAGAAGTTATACGTTTGTTACATTCAAATCTGTTTTATATTATAGCTTATATTATCAATTTTGAATATCTGTGCGTATGATATCGTTACAAGTTAGATTTAAGATATTATTTTATTTTATTTCAATATGATGGTGGTTGGGTAATGAGAGCCTATTATCCCGCAAAGTCGGGCAATGAGAGCGATTCTGTTTTTTTCTTTAAAGTTTATCTGTGGCCAAATGCCTAATAATGTAAGGTTAACACTGTGATTAAATGATAGTCAAATGAGTAAGGATTTAGTTTTTAATAAAAAGTTCCTACAGTATCCATAAATTTGGCTTTTATTTAACTTTTTCCTTAGTAGGCTCCAATTCCCCCCAGCTCCCCTAATCGGTCATTCAGATTCTCGCTCTTTCGAATTCTCGCTTTGTCGGATACTCGCTTTTTTGGTACTCGTACATTCGGTTATTCGATTACTCCTTCATTCGGAATGATACTGCTACTAGGGGTTGGTGATAGATGGGTGGAAATTTAGGGTTGTATGTATTTTTTAATGCCACATTATAGAAAAATTAAAAACAAAAAAATTTGTTCAAAAATTAAAAAAAAAAAATGTTAAGGATGAACAACCCTTATCACAGTATATCTCAGTATATAAGCGATTAAATACTTAAGCGAATAAGTATATAAGCAAGTAAGTAATTATATAAGCGAGTTAGTACATAAAAGAATAAGTATGTAAGCGAATAAGTATATAAGCGAGAAAGTATATAAGCGAGTTAGTACATAAGCGAATAAGTATATAAGCGAGAAGTTGGTTTTTAATCCATTTTAGTCCGTAAATGGACCAACATTTATTGAGAAAGGCTATAGGTGCTACGACCGAAAGGAGCGGAGCAACAAGATTCCCGAAGCAAAGCGAGGGCGTCTACTTTAATAAAATATATTGCAAAACGACGTCTGCCCGGTCCGCTGGTTGCTTATAAAGGAGTTGTGGCAACATCGCATACACTTCAAGGTGACGTCACAGAAACCTGAATCATGCTTTTCGTCTCGCCTGGCGGGAGATCTCCCTTTGCCAAAGATTGATCGTGATGTATGTTTCATCTTAATGTTCTGTGAACATTATCGTATATTATGTGTCCGAAAGCATCTTTCTAACCCTTTGCTCGTGCCAGCGTTTTTTATAACACGTTATTAGGGCGCTTTTAGTGTCATGCGGATTTGCTCACGCACGCGGGATTGCTCCGCATGCGTAGCACCCGCAAAGAACAATTTCATATATGAATTTATTGTAAAGCGTGAAATACGCACGCGGGACGCGGGACGCTGTGCGGGGCGTCATCCCGCAGCGGGGCATCCGCATGCGTGATCGTCCCTACAACTTCAGTGCCCATTTTAGAGTCGTGCGGGGCACTGCGGGGCGCACGCACCGTATTGTACTAATCGTCTACGCAACCCGTACGTCAACCCGCAGAAGACTGAACTTAACACATTAACCGCCACGCTTATTTGACCTATATATTCCATTTGGGCCATTTGGTATATAAAAAGTATATGTTCTGGTATGTATGTATATATATATTTTATTTATATAATTCGGGTAGTTTAAAAATTATGACGATTTTTTTTTATTTGCGGTCACCGGTGTCCGTCGCGGCCCACTGATTGCATTTTGCTTCACAGGGCCACGCGGATCACAGTGCCGGTCACCTATCTCTTCACTATCGTCTACATACGAACTTAATTTTTTATAAAAATATACATAAAAACAAATTATAAAAGTTATATTTATTAATAAATATTGTGATTTTTTTTATTTAATTTAAATATAAACATAAAATTCTACATATATTTACCTTTTTTTATATCCCGTTCAGTTTCTTACGATATTTCCTCGAAAACTTATAAAAAATTTGAAACCAAGCGCTAAGAAATGTTTTTGAGGGCCGCGCGGGTCACTCTGTATGTTAAAACGCCATATACGAGTGACCGACGGCTCTCAGCAAACATTCAAACCTAGGCCCTACTTACCGGTCACCGGTGACCCCCATGGCTCCGTGGGATTAGTATGGTGCCGGTCACCGGTGACCCCCATGGCGCTTAATGTGTTAATCTGCGTATGATCCGCAGCGTGAAATTTCACGCATGCGGAGCTATCCCGCGTGCGTGAGCAAATCCGCATGACACTAAAAGCGCCCTTAATGGAAATAAATTAGGTACATGATGTTCTGTTTAATCTATACCACAGAGAACTTATAGCACAGAAGTAAAGTAATACTTTGTCTTCCAGTATTTACCTAATATTTTTTACTTAATTTTAAATACAAATATTATATTTAAAACACTATTTAGGTATATGTTTTAAACGAATTCTATGAATATTGGAGCCGGTAACAAAAATAATGATTGGTTTTTATGTAAGCAATTAGCATACCTACCTACTAGGGCAGGAGTCTCTTCTCAAAATTGAGGCTAGCCTGACGCCTATACTTCGCGTTCGATATAGAATTCGTTATACCTAATTGCATGGCACACAAATGTCAGCTTTCCGCCTATGCGATTAAGGTAGATTTAAGATTAACGGCGGGATCTACTAATGCTCTTAGTAATGTTGCTTACCAGCTGAATTGAACTGTGAGCACATAATTACCTTGTTTTTGGCGGGGAGTGGCAATTCCATATGCTTAGGGATTCAAGTATACGCTTGGTTGTAGGTTTTGGGGAAAGGAGGATTTTTTGTTACTTTTTAAAATTACAGGTAGGTACATCAAATAAACTATGGTACCTAGACACCAATTCCATTTGTGTGGGATTTTCTTTATCAGCGATCTGGTAAAAGTGTTGGAAACATAGGGGGAATCCGGGAGACTTGCCCAGATGGGAGAGTTGAACCACCCTTTAAAACTCGACTTAAATTTTGCGCTAACGAAACGTCAAGTCGGTCATTGATAGGGCGCGGGAGGCCAATGACAAGCACGGCGCCATTTTTAACAATGGCCGGTTTGTTTGGCTATCAGATTCGAAAAGGTGTTTTTGTTATGGCGGAGTGAATTTTAAATTTTTTTGTAGTTTTGATATTGCGGCCGTGTTTACAGAGGTAAGTATTGTGTGATATTACTATTTTATTGCCTGATTATTATAGTTTGACGTGTGCTAAGTGTTGTTTCGATTACGTTGATTATTTTTTCTGTGGGTAGAATTTAATGTCAAAGTAGTATATGCGGGAGAGTTGCACCATGACGGGTGCGGGAGATATGCTCAGTGGTTCATGTCTCCCATGTATAGTATTTTTATGAAGATATTTGGAGTTTTACTTTACAGATATATAAATTTTAAACTTTTTGACGAAATTTAAAAACAATTCGGGAATACAACAAGTCTTATTTGTATTTTGTTTGTTTTTATGTGTAATTTTATATTTTATTGCAGACTAATTGAATGAAATATATCATTTCAATACAAACCATCCGAAAAAATACCGAAAAGAAAAATATTATATAATTACAGAATTAGAAAATGCTATACGTGACGTGCATCTTAAAGAATAACATTGATCAAATTTTTGGTTACCAGCTGACTGAAAGTAGTCCTAATTAAGGCTAATTAATGATACTAAATGATGAGAATAAGTATATAATTGAAACAAAATGGTAAGAAATATCAAGAAAGAGTAAGAAGTTTGATTAGAGAAACGTTAAATATTTAATTTTATTAATAAAATGTTTAATAATTATGATGCCTATGGAATGCTTAAGAGTATGTCGAAGTATTGTTTATTTTTCCTTATGAGAAGAGTGTGTAACTGTGTTTCGTTAGTCATTTCGTTTTGTAATGTTTTGGTTAATAAACTTGTGATTTAAGCTGTAAAATGTTTTTATTTTCTACCTTTAAAAAGCAGTGTTCAACTCTCCCCAGACCCCGGTTCAAGTGTCCCATAGGGTGGGGAGAGTTGAATCATATCTCATTTTTTATTAAAATGTGTATAACATATTTCAGTAATATAATATGGAAAATCTAAATACGCATAAGTAAACATAAATAAATAAGCTATCGTTTATTATTATAATTGAATCACTAAGCCTCCTTATTAAGAAAATATGATACTTTAAAAAAAAGCGGTTCAACTCTCCCGGACTTCCCTACATTTTAGCATACAATGGCGTTTGGACATTAAGCAAAAAATTATTAAATGTATTCAGTTCTTTGAAGACCGTGATAATTTGTTTTTGAAAATACACAAGATGTTATAAAATTAAGTACCCATTTGAAACACAATCTCTCATCGTTTAAGAACTGGTCTTCTCGTGTTTAGTGTATGTCTCTATACCGCGATTACTCTGCGGATCTTCAGCATATAAAACCTATTTAAAATTAATCTGATGGAACAATGTAGTTAAATGCCTTTTGAACAAGGGTCTAGCTGTTCTGGAAGGTCAATGTTTACATGAAGCGAGTTATCGGAAGCATATTTCACGTGGCCCGTACAACGAGATTACTGTGATAACCGCCTGCCTAATTATAATGAGATTCATTTCCTTTGTGCCTCAGTGGTGTGGCCTCATTTATGAATACTTGATTTATGGCGCGGGACTCGCTACCTATTATTTACGGCTTTAGATGTTGTACTTGCCTAATCTTTTTGTTTTGTGTTGCGAGTGGGTTCTCATGAAAGAGTAGGATGTAGCAGGTATTTGTTTTTATATAAAGTTTTCTTTGTATGAACATGAATTATTAATGAATTTCTTATCGGAATATACATAAGTGAGTACCTACCTGCGGTTGTAAAAGTTTACAACTTCAGAGGCATGAAGGTAGAGAGGAATGCAAGAAATAATACGGTAAACGTTTCTCATTATTCTAAGTTTTAGAATTTTTGTTTTTGAATCTAAAACATGAGCAGACGACGTGACTTAAGGATTGAGTGTGTTTTGGTGCAGGTATAGTAACAAACCACTTTTATTTCAGAGGCACACCAACTTCTATACCTATATTCTTTATTCTACGTCATCTGCTGTGCGTCTTTGAAATTCTCTTGCCGTTGTTAATATGACGATAAATTTTTAATGCAAAAAGTTTTTACACTTCAAACATTAAAAGTAGGCCATCCAAACCAAAAGTTATGCATAACAGGCCCCTAAGAAAAAGTGGCAAGAAAGTTAATGTGGAATATTAAGTATGTTTCGAGTCGCAGTTGTAAGTTTACTAAGAATAAACTCTATTAGGTAACGACATTATACGCAGTGCTACTTAATTGATGGTAGTAATGTACATAGGTACCTAGTACCTATAATTTTTACCTACCTACTGCGTAGATACAATAAGATAATGTTACACAACATTCTAATCCTAATAGAAGTTCAGTATCTAAGACGAATAACCCATCAACATCTACAGTAGGCATATATAAAGTACGAAACTAATCAATTCCAAATACAGATAGATACTCACCTAGGTACCTACTTAGGTAAGTAGGTACATGCTATCGTCGACATAAACAGAATGTAAACCTATATCCAGATTGCTAAAACAGGATCAGTTACTTAACTAACCTGTTGGTTTTCCATTTCAACAGTTGGTACCTAGCTAGTTAATTTTGTCTTGTTATAGGTACATAATACCTTATCTACTACATAGATAATGTAAAGGTCGTTATAGACTAGAACTAAACATTTTTTTTTCATTAACTAACTTTTTTATCTCACATCAGTGTTCGTCAAAAAGTACCTATTGTTAATACTATTGTACAGTTATGGGTATGACATATGTGGTCACCTTCTTTCCATCGCGATCGTCTGGTTTGACGTTAAGTTTGCTTTTGCATGCCTGTGCTGTAGCTGTAGCTTAGTAAAAGAAGCTATCACAAGAGTTGGCTGTGTCAGCTTACATAATGTCCATTATATTACAACAATATTGGAGCTTTAACAGACAGAAGAGACGCATACACAATAGTCGGGAGAGATACTGATTTGGTGTGGATTTGGTAGTAATTTTATCTTTCTCCGAACGTTTCACATTGTTCTACGAATATACCTAGTTAATTAGTAGTTTCGTTAGTAGTACCTACGTACCTAGGTACAGAAGAGAATATAATATTGTATATTAATTTATTATATTATCTTTTCTCCCAGTGCCGAAGGGTTCACCTAAAGCAAAAAATAAGTCTTCTTAAATGTGGCTATTAAGTGCCGCGATGACAGCAAAATGTAAATCGGTAAAGGTGGGCAATAGTGCCCGGAGCACCCCAAAAGGCCACGACTATAAGCACCAACTTAATCAAATGCCACTGTACCCATATTGTTTCATTAATGCTCGAAGCTGGGCCGCAAAATTAAATTTCTCTCGAATGTTGAAATTGTTTAGTCCTGGGGGTTAATTTGAATATTTTCCACTTAGCGTGTACTTAATTAAAATTTCTCTCGCTATAACGACCGAGCGAAAGACTGTAGGTATTGGTCGCCCCCTGGTGGAATTAGCGGCGGTTTCCCAGGGGATCCGATTGATCAAAACGTTCGGGAGAGAAAATAAATATGAAAGCAGACCACTTTTATTACTCCAAACTCGGTATGGTTTTGCGTCAAGTATTAGGTACCTCTGTGGACTTTTAGCGTTATAAACCATTTTCAATATGATGTTTATGCCTTATCCACCGTGAGTTACCTTGTAAACAAAAGTGTGCGACATTGTTTATGTGCTGTTAAATTTAGAGCGCATGAACAAAAAGAAAAGAAAGATTGCTGTTAATATTGTCACTGAATTCAATTTAGCGTTTTTCATATCATCTATTCACTTGTTTTTTTCTGCTCTCCTTGCTTAAAACTCGCTACTTTCTGCTTCTTCTTTAAATAGTTCTCTCCTTTAGAGAGTAAAATTCCATTGTGGTAAAATATATGAATATTTAGTAAGCATGGGTACCTACGTTATTATTCTTCTGTAATTATCATACTTATTTCATATTTTAATGCATATGCACAATATTATCAGAAAGTACCTACACTTCAAGTGCATCGGCCGCTGATTCGCAATAAAAAGATCGACGATACGAGTTGCGCAATGGACAGCTGTTCCAAGGGTCCTGGGTTCCATTCTTAACGAGGCAGAAATTCGGATGACCGTTCTTGGTCTGGGTGTGTCTTTCTCTTGTGTGTTGGCTATGTGGCACTTATGACACTGATAGATAATCCTCGTGTGAGGTTATGAGTGTGTAGCGTTATTTATAAATTATTATTAAACTTTGCACCACATCTCAAAGTATAACCGCCGAATGTGCCAAAGTAAAGATTAAGAATCGCCTCGAGCTAAACTTTGTAAGCGAAGACAATTTGATTCACGGAAAGATGGAAGAGATGTTTTAGAAGTTTTCTTTGGTGGAGAAAATATTTTTACATTTGTTCGATGATGTTTGTCTGTCGGTTTGTTCCTCAACCTCAGAAACTGATTGATTGATTTGGAAGCGGTATTCAAATAAACAGTAAAGTTATGGTAAAATTAATTGCTTGTTTTACTTGAAGTAATTAATTTACCGAATTTCGTCTAAACAATTTTCGATTGGGCGCCAAACCTACGGTTTACAAAAGCGCGGGCTAAATATTGAAAGTCACAGCCAACCAACCATCCTTTACTTATTATATGCAACGTTTATGTTTCTTCTGTTAAAATAAAAGTTAAACGATAGACGAAGCCGAAGACAGTTTTACAGATTGACCCATTGAAACAAAAACAAGTCGATGTTTTTCAGACGCCCGGCGCCCGCCGTTCGAGGGCCCCGTTTCTATAATACCTATATCTTAATCAGATTGAAAAGCTGTTAGCTTGCGACTTTTTTTCTCAATTTCGTTTCGATACCAACGTGATAAATGTGCCGTGAAAAAGTAAATCCAACTGGATGCGAGCACACAAATGAAATTTGGTTATGAGACGATTTTTAGACTTGTTTCAAGGTTTTGTCTGATCGTGTTGCGGTAGACTCTTGTCAAGTACCTTTTCGCCGTATAATGATTTTGTAATGGTTTTGGTGCTCTCGAATAAATAATGACTGTTATTTCGGGTGACTATCAGAATGCCCACGTAGCATAATGACGAAATAACCAAAACGTATTGAAATTAAAATGCCATAGTTAGGTACTAAATAGTCATGAACACTAAATGCCCTTGTAGCTTTCAGCCTTAGGTACCTACCTACTTAAGTATTACTCCTTTCAATGTCACAATGAATGAATGAATGAATAACTATTTACTTTTATCTTCTCATATTTGGCAGGTAAGGATGCCTTTCCACCAGGGCTGTGCTCGGCTCCTAAGAGTTTAACATCCATAATTTTCTGCATATAGTACCTAGGTTAGGTACGTAAGTACCTACATCAACACTAAGCAAGTGAATAGATGTAATTTAACGTTATAACCGTAATCCTCATCTCGGCAAGTTTGGCGTGTTGTTTCATCTCGTCTGCAACTTAAAGTTGTTATAAAGGAAGCCATTTATCCATCTCCGTTTTCTGCAAATGAATTGTGTCGCTTAATAAGGATCTGCTTCGTCCCGCGGGATCCACTAACAAATGTTACGTCAGAATACTACTGGTGCTGAATACAATGCCTTTTGGAGTAGATCGCATTTTCCAAGCTCTTGAACATACAGCAAATGTAAGGTGTCCACAGCTTTGATCACTAATACCAACTAGATGACGGTTCACTAATAGAAAACTGTCTAAAAATAAGATCCCACTTCATTTATGTCACCATTATTTTGTTTAGTGACGAAGGATCGTAAGTATTAGATACCTAATAAGTATTTAAATATTTGTGACTTTATTGCAAGGTAACATGGTTGTGATTGAAAGTAAAACTTTTGTCTTTAGTTCGTTAGTAAACAGATAAGGTCTACTCAATGATGAGGAGAGACCCGTGCTCAGTAGTGGGCCATTAATGGCTTGTAGCCAGCACCAAACAGATAAAACTCTGTTGGTTGGATTTTGTATGTGAGCAGTTATCTAGTCGCTACCTATTGATCGAAGAGTCTCTATCAAAGATATTAAAACTATAAATATAGCTTACCTATGTTACGTTGATACTTTTGGATCCACTTCGATGACAGCACTTAAGGTAAGTGTCCCATATTTCGGTATGTTAAGCCTCCGCCGACTTTAAGATTTTTTTTAAATTTTACTACATAAGACATCAGTCTGAAACTTTTTGTGTAATGAATATGGTCTTTTGTTAGTAATTTAAGGTATGATTTATGCAGTTTTAGTTAGAATTAAATTTTTTATTAATTTATTTGTGGACCCCTTGTTTGAACCCTATTTCGTGACAAAATTTGGCTCTGTTCCTAAGTTCGTGAATTCGTGTCCCCTATTTCGTGACAACGTTTGTTAAAGTTTTTTTGGTAATTTCTAAAAATATATATATTTAAATACTATATTTTGATAATTAATGTCTATACTATATCTATACTAATAATATAAAGCGTAAGAGTTTGTTTGTTCGTTAGTTTGAACACGCTAATCTCAGGAACTACTGGTCTGATGTGAAATATTCTTTTTGTTTTGAGGAAGGTTATTACTTACATAACATTACGCTAAGACCAAAAGGAGCGGAGAAACAAGTCTCCGAAAGCGAAACGAGGGCGTCTACTTAATAATATAATATATTATGTATGTTGCAGGACGACATCCGCTTGTAATAATATAAAGGGGAAGGGTTGTTTTAATGCGCTAGGTAATGTCAAGAAGTACTTGGTTCGAATTCAAAAAATATTTTTGTGTTGAATAGTGTATTGATTGAGGAAGGCTATAATAACATCACGCTTAGAAAATATTATTAAGTAGACTCCCTCGCTTCGGGAAACTTGTTGCTCCGCTCCTTTCGGTAGTGGCGTGATGTTATATATCCTATAGCCTTCCTCAATAATTGGACTATTCAAAACAAAAAGATTTTTTTTAAATTGGACCAGTTGTTCCTGAGATTATCGCGTTCAAACAAACAAACTCTTCCGCTTTATATTATTATAGTATATAGTATAGTATAGAAGTATAGGTAGGTGGTGCTGCCTGCTCGATTGCTACCTTATTTCTACAAAAAAGAAACCAATATAATCGCAAAAGCAGACTTTTTCACATTTGATGTTGAGTTACTATTAGGTCCTGTGCGTCTTTTATAAGACTTCCGAGATCTAACATGACTGCCAAAATTTATACCTATACAAAAACACCTATACGAAAAATCAGCTTTTTAGGTATTTTTCATCCGAGGTTGTTTAATGATAGCATCTCATATAAATTAATGATATGAGATCATATATAAACCTCTGTGGTTTCCTATTGCTAATCAATACCAAATTGTTTATAAATTGTTAAAGTGATGATTAAATAAAAAAAAATTTACTATGCTAAAGTGACTGGAACTACTTTAAAATTATTTGTAACGAACTAACGGACAAGGAACAAAAGATAAGTCCTTTGTTTCGTGTTATTGATTTTTCGAAATTACCACACTCAAGTAATGAGATTCTTTCTAGATTATATAAATTGACTATTCAGTACACTATTTATATAATAAAATATACGAATATTGGCAAAAGAAATCGAATAACAAACGAAATTATGCTGCTAGTACCTATGCGAATTTAGTTCAAAATTGTAGAATTGGGTCATCTTTAAGCTCGTATTATGGATTTCCTAGTAAACAAAACATATACCGAATTTAGCTCACAAGTACTGAAATTAAATACCTTATTCGTTTTTTTCATTTATATTTCAATTTTTTCAATTATAATATATGAACACGAACAACGAAAATGTATCTATAAAACCCCTAATTCGTGAATGTCACGAAATAGGAGACACCCGAAATATAAAATGACCGCTATTTCGTCAGTCGGTTTATTGCTATTTTAAAAGCATTTCAAGCTGCATGGAACTTTTTCATGAGTCAAATCAATTGTTAAGGGACATATAAAAGCACTGTTTAAGTTTTTATTTGAATGGACTTACCGTTTCTTCTCTATGAGCTTAAGAACTTTGAGCGCCTGCCTTACGGTATAGGGAAGCATATTCACCTCTCACCGACGTTTGTGGCCGATGAGACTTCCAAGCGTTTTATTTCATTGAGTTTAGTAGGTAGAATGTTGGAACTTGGTTTTTTAGACAGGTTAGGAGATAGATATTTTATTCTGATGTATAATTTTAATGTATATTATGTACGTAGCTTATTTTTTGCGCCTGAAGCAAAACTAACGAAGTAATGTACTAGCACGAAGTTGTGGCCCTTTACCTTAGGTACCTGTCCAAATTGGGTTAGGTAATCGCTCGCTAGTGATATTTCTACTTCTTTTCTTCTTTAATATCATAAGTATCAATAATGTCATAGCATAATACTATATTTGAGTCGATATTTACTTAATGGTGACGTGTAAAGTACTGCACAGTAGAAAAAATATGTAAGTCGTGAACGAAAGGGTCGGAAGTTCTACCGCCCGAAGCTCTAGGATAAGGTTTACCGTGTTTCTGTAAAATACCGTGATCTTAAGAAAAATAAAAAAGCACTTAGTACCTACTTACCTATGTAGTATCTATATAAAGAACGCGCGGACGTTTCGTTCAAAAAACATGAACAATCACTTAAAGTGTCCCCTTAAAATATTGTTACAAGTATCTGCATAAAAAATTGGCTACGAACAGAGGTCGCTTCGCTTCAAGTATTTTTATTCCACATTCTACAAAATGGGACCCCGTAATATCCATTACTTTAGTCAAATTAAGTCTTATTTTGCGTGACACCGTTTGCCTTTCTTATTTAGGAATTAAGGAGGAATTCCGCCCTGTAATTATGTGGCTCGACAAATTGCATATCTCTGCTCCAAATACGAGACGGTCAAATTTGGGGTCTCGTAATCTATTTCCAGTTTCTAGAATTGTTAAAAATGTTAAATAAAACATTCACGTAAATTTTCTACCACAGTAGTAGTTAAGTCTTTAAGTACCTACCTACTTGGACTTCGCTGCTTTTTTAAATATTTTCATTCAATTTTATTTATTACTGCCGGCATTATTTTATTTTCAACGCAGACGTTTGAAGTGTTCAAGAGACGGGTAAAATTATGATTAATTGCTTTTCACTTTTCACTAAATCGATGGGCTGTATGTTTAAATCATCGGCTTAGCCCCAGCGGGCGCCATATTGGCCATCCTTCGCGAAATAATCCCGCCATAAATAACTGACTGACAGTTGTTTGCGGCGCCAAAGAAAATTCGCTTAATTGCGTTTATGATTGAAAATGTACCTAGTTTAGTTTAAAATAAAATATAATTATTATTTTTTTCAGTTTTTTTTAAGTTGATATCTGAGTTAATATTGTTTGAGCCACGACCAAATTATGTAATTGCCACATGCAATAACCATTCATTCATGTATAATGGTGCCTACAGACTATATAACAAAACATAGTTAAATAACATGTTTTTTTAATGTGGACGATATGTGTTACAAAAACAAGTTATATAAAATGTTATTAGTTTTTGCAACAATGTTATATGCTATATTTTAAGAAATGACACACATTGAATCGTTATAAAACACTGTTATACAACAATGTTAGATAGTGTGGACGTGTTATAAAACAGAAGTTATATAACATGTTACATAATCTGTACGCACCTTTATGAACGACTTATAACAGTACAGTACAGTACAGTAGTACAGTATAGGTATACTATCTTATATAATAGCATGAACAATAGTATAATCTAAACCTATATTACCTTTATAAATACATAAATAAGGTCATCGCCCCAAGCGTTTCACAATGGCAGGCCCACGAGACACGTCCACAGATACCGTGATAATTAACACCCGGCAATACGTATTCATTGGGCCAATTTGTAGTTGACACAATATTTAGTTAGCCCCATTAATCCAAGTTGTGATTTGAATGAGAAATCAGTAGGAACAAGATAAAGATTTATTCACAGTGCCTCAAACATGTTTGGATTGGCCTATGTGGCAGGTTTGACGTTCTTTTCTGCGAGTAAAAATCTTTAAAGTCCGTATCGACTTACTTAATAAATAGTTAAAAAATCTTATCGATGAACAGAAAAGCATTTCGTGTAAGTTCGTTGAAAATCGTCGTTATTTTAGAATGGATTAAGAAGTGGCATTTTTATCACAGCAACACACATTAAGTGTATTTTTATCACATACTTAAGTACTTAATTTTTACCGTAAAAACAAATATGCATTACATTAGGTACACGTATGTAATACTCCCTTTATCAATCAAATAGTCAATGTATTTCAAAACTAAAACAAAGACGATCACGAATAATTTTCTCACGTTCAAGAAACTCCCATGTCTTAAGTTTTACAAACTCTAGTGATTGAATCGTAATTGAGACGGATAAGTGACGGTATTCGTAGTTTGTCCCGGGGAGTTACAAAGACGAAGTTTTCTAACTACATAGATCGGGTTTCTGTCTATTGGAGCCGACGAATTATAAATTAGATTCGAATCGGAAACATTTTGAGTTGGAAAAATAAATGAGTTATCACGACTGTCGTACATATTTATACATCTACCTTAAAAGTACCTACTGAATAACTCTATATCCTCTTTGAAAAAATAAAAAACGTTTTAAAAACGTCGGTGATTCTCGGTGGTCATACTGGGTTGTCAGTTTGCCTATAAAAATATAAAAATGACTTTGTTTAAAAAACTAAGTTGTCATTTTATCATTTAAATATCATAAAATTATTTTGTGCAGAAAAGAAACAGAATCGTGGAGTTATTTGGATATATTAAATGTAATTTAATTAAATACACTAGTAATTGAAATAATTGAAGCTCCGTTAAGCTTATGACATACGAGTATCTATTTTATGAAGTTTAACTATCTGAATGATTAAAGTTTAATATATTATTGAATAGGTAGGTAATTGTTAACCATACCAACTTACCGATTATTCAGTAAATTAACTTTGTTTTTATTTACCTACTTTGTGTGAATGTTGTTAAGTAGGTATACCTAATGTTTTGATGCAAATACTTAGTAAATAATTCCGACTACAATGACAGATGTTGAGATAAAGGACTACGGAGATTCTATCAAGAAAAGGGCCGAGCTCTTAATTATAAAACGATTTCCAGAGAAGATAATTAAGTTGAATACACTCCTGGAAATATCAAATTATCAAAGGCGTGATTTATTACATATTCATCAGGACCTAAATATTCCAGTACCGGAGTCGTCCATAAGCAATTCCAAATTCAAGCGACCTAGGAATGATCCATCAGAGTCGACTTACAAGATTATTGAAGGTACAAAAGTCCACGCGTTCCCCAAAGGTTCAGTACCATGTAACAAAATTGTATGTGATCTTATCCAAATTGTAAAGCCACACATAAAAGAACTCATCAACGATTCCAATTTATTAAAGATGTGGATATCCTTTCTGATTCCTAAAATCGAGGACGGGAATAATTTTGGCGTGTCTATACAAAAAAGCATTCTTGCTGAAATTGAAACGGCGCAAGCGGCTGGTGAACCTTTACTTGACGAAATTGCTGGATACCTCTTCTTACGAGGGAAACTAGTGTCTAAAGTGGCGAAGTATCCATACATAGATGACTACAGAAGAGCCGTGCAAGAGCTGGATGAGAAGGAATACCTTTCGTTGTGGCATGTGATGTGCGGCATTCGGGATCACTACTGCTCTCTCCATGACGTAATCGTAAAAAATTTTGAGAAAATCAAGATTCCACGATCGTCTAACTCAGACTCATTATATTAGTCATTATAATAGCACAATCATGTATTAGATATTAGTAGTAAGTAGGTATGTCTTGCTTTTACTTGTATTGTAAGCGTATTCCGAAAACGAAGAAATTTTAAAATGTGTAAAAACACTCATCTGAAAACTTACCAATACTGATGACTGTATTGAAGTAAAGACGTTGTGTGATTTACAAGTATCTAATAAAAAATATGTTTAAAATTGGATTACATACTTTTATTGTAAAGGTGAAAAAGGAAAATGCATGACATTTTTTTTCTTGGGGCAATTTTTTTAGTTTAACCAATAAGTTGCATGTATAAATGATAGCCCGGATGTGTAAAAATTTGGATGGCCCATTTATAATTGGACGACGCCGCGGACGGGCGAAGGTCCAGTGATAGTCCAAACAGCACATACCTAAAGTAATAAATATACGCCGGTTGTTATTATACGCAATGATCGAGGTATTTAAACAAGTTAATGTTTATCCTGATTTTATTTAGTATCTCTCCTTATTGTAAGTCCACGTCATTTGCAACAGGAAATCTTAATGTTTGACGGATGTTTTTTTACTTGTATTATACCGCCGGCATAATGCTTAACTTGGGTAGGTGTC
Organism: Hesperia comma; assembly: GCA_905404135.1. NCBI lineage: Eukaryota > Metazoa > Arthropoda > Insecta > Lepidoptera > Hesperiidae > Hesperia > Hesperia comma. The sequence goes on from FR990026.1 coordinate 1,911,032, forward strand.
GACTATGGTTAAAATAAATAAAACGTCCTTCACTATGGTCTCACATAAATTTATTTCTTCATATACATTATGTATAATTTTGCGAATCCACTGTGTCCCGAGACGCAGCGCGGGAATTTTTATAAAATAATAATAATTGTCTACAAACTCCTACAATAGTACATTCACTCGTACCGCCATAGCGTCCGCCATCTTTATGAGGGCTACCAAGTATTATCGCTAGATGTCGCTAGTAACAGGTAAGTTTTGGCGGGAATATTTTGTACATTTTGTTATTTATAACCTTTAATCGTGGGATAACCGAGGAAATTCATAACCAGAAAGGGTCGGTTAGAAAAAAAGTCGTAAAGAGCTTAAACAAATATTACTTAGATATAATTATTCGAGTGTCGCAAGGTAGCCCCCATAAAACTAAGAGTATTAAAGCTATGGTTGAAGGACCACGCTGGATATATGAATAGCAACTTATTAAAATATACAAAGGGCAGAATGGCCAGTGGGTAGTGTTTGTACAGCGTAAAAAAATCTACATCTTTGTACTTTACGCAAACAAATGAGGGTACAACGAGCTAAAGGCTGAGACAAGGGTTTATAACGATTTAAGTTAAATTTTTAAGAAAAACATAATTTGTCACAGGAAATATACAGATACCTACTTAATCATTTTTTCCATTCATGAAAATCGTCGCAAAATTTACAATACAGAAAAATACAAAATACAACAACAGTCAAAATATAACACAGTAAAAGCTGCTATGTTTAGCGACACAGGATTCAAAAACATTTAAACTCAAAATTAAGTAAGAACACATTGAAAATTAGTAAATCAGTCTTTTACGTACAAATTAAATGTAACAATATTGATTTCATGAACAACACACTAAAACAAATGGATTGGGGTTAACGCGACGTTTGTACTAAACATGGAATTATTTCACTTACAGCACCTTGTTATGGCAAATCATGACTCTACCGAGTCCTCAGTCGACTGTTGTAGGGTGACCATTTGACAAATATGAAATTCAAAACGCATTGTGAACATCAAAATGAATTCTTCCAGACACTTTAATCGATTCATCGTGCATTTTCTTCTTTTCAAATTTCATGCATGATTTTAAAATAATTGTTTTTTTCCATAATTTTACCAAACAATGCAACGTGACTCAATTTAAGTGTCTGGAGTGAAAAGTAAGTAAAAAAATATTGTACAAAAGGTTAAGTAATTGCATTTAATTAAATGCACTTGGTTCATAAGAGTCTTTAAATTGGCTATTACGATAAACTTCAAAAATTTCATTGAATTTCACATTGGTTCCCAAACTTAAACCCTCTATTAAAGTTCAACAATATAATTGCACTGATTAAATAAACGCAATGAACACATATAGGTACCTAAAAAAGTTTAAAAGTTTACAAAAAATACATTAAATGAACATTCACACTGAATAAAATGCCTATAATAATATTATGATTCGTAAAAAAATCGATTTTCGTGTGTTGATTTCGAATGATTCCGCTATTCCAAATGTTCGGGAAAGATACCTTCACCGAGAATAATTCCAGGTGCAATTAATATTGAATTTGTTTTCAATTATTGAATTCAAAATGTTTATTTGGTGATTAGTTACTTAAACACAAATTTAAATTATGAGACACAAAGTACGAACACAAGCTCTGGAGTACTTTACCAATACAAACTCAGTCAAATGTATTATACACCTAGAGGTACACGAAATGATTAAAAAAATCATTATTATTCATTATTTTAAAAAATTGATTTCATAATTTCATTAAATAAATGATAACATTACGTCAATTCGGTTTCCTTACTAAATAAAAAAATAATAATTAAAAAAGCGCGTACAACGGAATGGATATAAAATAAAGCTACGTATATCGAATGTTATAATATAAGACAAGTATTTAAACCGATCTCAATTCTTGTAACGATAACTCGTATCAACTGACATTCCATATTTAAATTGATTTTTTTTTTATCTATCGTTCCATTGTACAATCGAATAATCGATTCACTTTTTTACTCTATGGTACCTAAGTGTCAAATGACAAGTTATGACCGGCCTGCAAGCTGGACACTGAAGTACAATATAAACAAAAAAAGCTTCCCTTTCGCTAGTTTTAAGCTTCGAACCTTTCCTACGCGATTCATAACGAGTATTAAATTTAACTATAACCTCAATTTAACAATTCCCATTTATTCTAAGTACGTAAGTATCTCGAATTTACTGATATCCATATATTTTTATTTAATTCCGATAGCTACATGAAACAATTGGCAGTTACGATCGATCGTGTAAACCGACCGAATAGAGAATACATTAGTTTTAGAAGATTTATTTATATCATACTGATCGCGTTCCGAAGACGTTATATACCTATGTTAGAAGCTCAACTTTAACTTATACGTACATCGATATAAGTAGATAGGTATATTATATTGTATAAAAGGAGTGGAAAACCTAAGAGTCTTACAACAACTAGGCAAGGGGTTACTGTAAAATATTAAACGTACTACACTTAGAGATAGCTTAATATAGTGTTATCGGAGCTACGGTCACTTTCCACGCTAAAAACGCAAAATAATCAAATTGCTTTTCATTTTATACCTTTCATAATTTCATTATCAATATAATCCAATTTTTAACTCGTAGTGACTCGGAAACTCTTTACTAGGCGAATCGATACACAATCGAGTCCATATTGATTCACAATTCGATTATTAACGAATCGCGTCCATCCCTACGTTATTAACATTACAACACACCGACAAACACTTTCTACCTAATAATAGATATGTCATCGAATCACTGGATTTAAAGTGGCAGTGATTATTATTTAAAACACATACGAATACCTATTCTAATCTTGAAAAAAAAATGTGACAAGCCTCCTTCGATTAATCGAATAAAAAATATTTTGTTCGAAAGAAAAATTGATTCGTAACTGGGCAAGAAATGTTACATAGCAAGGGACATAATATTCGGTTATTAGAGCTATTTACATAATTATATTAGTCTAAGCACAGGACTGACAATATTTTCACACGACACAGCCGATTCGTCTAAGTGTTTGCTCATATTGCAATAATGAAACGAGATATACTCACAATATACACTACTTAACGTATTTAACACCCGATATGAAAAATAAACTTCTAATTACAGCTGCAATAACTATTTATACATTTTACAATATTTATGTATCATATATCGATATAATGTGTTAATGTGATGTTCCGAGTCGATTATATTTAAATCGAATAGTTTAAGTCACCAAGCGGACTGTCCCCCTATAATTATAATTACACTCGTTAGCAAATTATAATTTGATCGCGTGACGTCACTCGACACAGACCGCATGTAACGCTCCACAGTTTCGCGGACACCAAAACCGTTCACTTACAGATAATAAATAGCGAACAGCTGTAAACTTTTCTATCTATCGGTTAGATAAAGGGTGAATAATTATCATTAGTCATTACCCTTTAGTTTCACAATCATGATAACACTGGTCTCAATCGTAAATATATAATCATAAGTAACTTTAGTAGGCACTCATGAGTGATTAGCCTCAAGGAATATCGACCGGGCGAACTGTTAGTTCGACAGTCTGAACCATATCAACGACTCGTCCACTAGAAACACCCTGTCGTTTATTCAACAACAATAACAATATAATTGTCTCCGGTATAATTCATTCTTGCAAGCGTTCTTATAAGCAATTTAGTATTGAATATTGAATTTCTAGATTAAAACTTATGAATGAATCTTTATTTTTTATTTAATGATTTTCAATTTATTTCTATTAATGTAAACTAGTAAATTTAAAATATTAAAAGTTCTCATAGAAAGTAGAGCCGACATATTTTTGTTTGCCGCCATATTGGTTCACATCGTGTAAAATGTGAAAATTCATAACAACTTTTTGTAAAATGTACACGAAATGTTACGATTAGATTATAATAATAATAATTTATATATTTTTTATTGTTTTGCTGCTTTTTATTTTGTTTTCGTTATGTTTTATAACTACGTAGTCTATTACAAAGTGTATTAAAATTATTGTCTCGGAACGCTATCTGGAGTTCAGTTAGCAGTATGACGTCTCTACTTTAATGATGAATATTTAATATTATTTCTATATGATTCATTGAAAATTCAAACTATTTAATTTAACGAGCAAGAACGTGGCATACAATTTCATATCAAACTTTAAAACGCTTGTATCCCTACAAAATATTGCATAAATATTTAAGTCGATAAAAAATAATAATTAAGGCGACAATGTACAATCAAAACGAATGAAAACACTGAAAACTGACCTTAACTTAACCTCAGAGCAAAAATAATTTGAAATTCGAACAATAATTGTTTATTTTTCAGTTGTACATACAGGAGCGACAGGGTGTGGCCGTAGGGCGCGTTCAGACGAGACGGTCTCAGCGTCAGTTGGCGTAGTGGTCGAACGAGCCGAGGTACTCCAGCGCCGCGCGATAGCAGAACTCGTATTGGTCCTGCGACAAATTGCTTGCGGTTATCTTACTATACACCCTGTATAACGGTAAGTGTGACAACTAAAGATATTTTATACCGACAAAAACAATGGTTTTAGGTTAGGTTTAAATGACGTTTTAATATAAAAACATCTCCTAAAATTATACTTTTCCCAAAAGTAGTTACTGATCATTTTAACCACATTTTAATTAAAAAATTTGTCCAAGTGTTCAAACATTTTGTTAAGAGCATTTCCAGAATAATGATGTTTACCCAAATATTTACAGTTTGATAAAAATCGGTATTTTCAGAGAACATCTAAGTACCTATGTCAAAATTTCTCGGAAATAAGTTAACTAAATGTCGATAACCAAAATGGGTGGCATTGAAAACCCAAAAAAGTTCTCCCAAAAACTATCAAAACGATTTCACTGTCAGCCAATCTAAAAAACGCTTTAGCAAATTAAATTTTCTCCAAAAACCTATCAGTCAATTCGACGCGATGGAAGCACTGGGGAGACGGTAACCATTCACCATCATAGCAAAGCGATAAAAATAGTAACAATTCTCAAACCATTCAACACTCGGTTTTCTGTTCGAATAAAATCGCATCAATTCCATCGACAACCGTCAAACGCTCACCGGGCGCTTCTTCAATATTCATCGTGAAGCGGGATCGATACAACGGAGGCATTATCGGGTTCTCGAAAGCAATTCCATTACGAGTAATTGTTGCGTCGCCGGCCGCCATGCTTTCGCAATCAACGCTAATTACTGATGGATTTATGACACAATGTTTGCCCGCAGACAATGGCTGGGGGGCCCATTGTCGCCGATTGCAGATCCGCTTTGATTACGGATTCACCTTAATTTGAGCCCTCGTAGGGTGAACGGGTTTTCTAGGGCTCTGAAGTCATTTTTAATTTTGAACCGTATGGATATCAAAATAGGACCTATCTTTTTTTGCCGTTTAGAGGTAGGTAGTTGGTTGGGTGACTGCTAGAGGCAACAATTTCTTCACAATTTGCTATTAGTAAAATAGAATAACCTAACCACTTTGAACCAGCTTAAACCGGTTCGAACCGGTATCACAGTTCTATACCGGCGGAGAAGCAGAAAATGGATGAGGGGGTGTTCAGTTCGCTATTATTGAAATAATAAAACCACTTTAAACCAGTTCGATCCAACGTAAACCGATCCAAACCAGTACACTCTCACAGTTCACTCACCTCGGTCTGCACCATGGCGGGGCGCTGCGTGCGCAGCGTGCGCACCGTCTGGAACACGTCGAGCACGCCCTCGTACTGCATGCGCTCCAGCGCCGTCGACAGCGTTATGAACACGCCCGTGCGCCCGACGCCCGCGCTGCTCATGTAGAAAAACAGATACACACCGTTACATATAGCACGAGCAATGCTAAGTCCACACGGTGCGTTGCGTCAACGCGAGCGCTGTCGTTGCGTCGACGCGAGCGCTGTCGTTGCGTCGACGCGAGCGCTGTCGTTGCGTCGACGCGAGCGCTGTCGTTGCGTCGACGCGAGCGCTGTCGTTGCGTCGACGCGAGCGCTGGCGTTGCGTTAAAATCAAAGCAAACCGGCCAAAATCGCCGACAAAATCAACGCTGACGCAACGCGCCGTGTGGACATAGCCTAATACATACACATGGTAAGTACGTTATACGTGTCAATAAAATACACGTACCTAAAGACATTAAATATAATAGTATCAATAAGAAGAAAGATTATGTTTTTTGCAAATAAATTCAAAAACTACGAGGACCAATTATTTAGAACATTCTTTATATTCCTCAAACCCATTTCATTACACAAAACAGCTAATTTGATTTTTTCACAAAAGTTGCCGCCATGATTCCCCGACAACAACAACCCCAACTAACCCCCAACTTCACCCCATGACGTCACTCACCTGCAATGCACCGTGATGGGCCCGTCCTGGCCGAACTGCTCCTTGGTCTTGTGCACCTGGCCGAGGAAGTCGATGAACCCCTCGCCGCTCTTGGGCACGCCCTGCTCCGGCCAGTCCGTGAACTGGAACTGCCGGACCGTCCGCGACGCGCCGTCCCGCGCGTCCGTCACCTAAGGGGCACGGATGGTTGTAGACCAGACGGCTTGGAGAGAACTTAACCTGCAGGCCTAACCTAAGCTAAGACCTAATGTAGTAAGCTACCCTATAACCCAAATAATGACCTCTTACTGGCCAGTAAGGTTGAGGTAGGTTATTGAAGCAGTAATAAAATCAGTTGAGTATTATTTTAATAAATTGTGTCACGGTAAATATGTAAAATTTTGCTTAATTTTTCGGGCACTTTTTCTATAACATGACTGATTTACCGGACCGACAGAAAAGGCAACATTTGCATTTGTACCTTTCGGGACACAAATGAAATTAATCAATTTCCTAATTACAGTAATGAGTAGCTTAAAATTTCAGCTACAGAAGACATCGTCATACGGCACATCAAAGGCATATCGTACGGCAAAACGACATAAGCGACCTAGAAGAACAGAATTATCAAAGGTAACGTCACCTTGAATTCCCTCAAGATGTACTGCGGCATGTTGTACTCGGCGATGGGGTCGACCACGAAGCACTGGTAGCGGATGGAGCGGTCCGACGGCCAGTACTGGTGACACTTCTCCTGGAAGTTACATGGCTTGTTAATAAGGGAGTTATGATCTGAAGATTGGATAAGGTTAACTGGTAGCATAACAGTACAGTAACATTCCCTTTTGAAGGGTACCCTCAAATTTGGATTATTGCCTCACTTCTGGTTCAAAAGATGGTATATTTTTTAGTCTCATGAAGGATCCTCCCAATTATATTGGCGTGCATTTCGGCTTCGGTGTCTCTTATGTTTACGTGACAACTTACCATCACGGGGCGCGTCTCCTCCATTTACACTACAGTAATATTAATAAAACTTAATTAGAACTTACCCGTCCCATTTCCTTCAGTTTAGTAAGCATAACGATGATAGTGGAATTGTGCTCCCACAGCATTCTCCAGAAGTCATCGGTGGTGTCTGGCAACGGACCCTGCGTGGCTATATACGCCGCTCGGTATCTGTAGCCATCGACAAACGAAGCGTTGATGTAGTCAGAGCCATCTCTCGGCGTCAAACACACGCGCGTCGATTCGTACGGCAAGATGTGGACCAGTCTGTTCTTGTGTTTGTTGCAAGGCAAGCTGGCCGAAACGAAGCGGCTAGAATCCGCCTTCATATTGGCTAGCTTCTTGAACTCTAGCTCCATGCCAGTAATGTTTTCGATCGTATCTATACGCATCAGTTTCTGGATGTGCGCGTGTAAGTTGCGAGCTGGTACTTCAGTATCACCGCAGACGACGGCTTCGAGCAAAGCGTCGTGGATGAAGATATACTGGTCCTCGGTTTGCACCATGTAGTTGCGCTGGGCCCGCAAGCATGTCACGTGGCCGTATATGTCGACGGTACGTTCGTGGCGAGCTCGCTCTAGCATTGAGTCAATTACTATGAAGCAACCAGTCCGGCCCACGCCCGCCGAACAATGAACGACTAATGGCCCGGCATCAGGTGGATTGAGAGCGCGCACGCGTCTCAGGAATTGTAAAAATGGTGCCGGATGATCAGGAACACCGTGGTCCGGCCAAGCCGTGAACTGCAACTGTTTTATCTCCCTTCGTTCTGCCCCTCCATTCCTCGTCACTTGGAACGTTCGTATACAGTAAGTGGCTAGCTCCTGAACTTCCGCGATAGTTACCGTCATCATGCCATAAGTTTCACTTCCTCGACTCGGCCAATACTGGTCACACTTGATCCTAGTTCTCTCCTCTAGTTTAGTCATCATCACTATCGTGGACGTTCGCAGCTCCCAGCACATGCGCCAAAAGTCAGCAAACGTTTCCTGTAGTGGACCTTGAGTCGCAACGTACGCATTATGTTTACGGTAGCCATCACAGTAGTTAGCATTGATATAGTCACTTCCAAGTATACCGTCGATAGGTTGAAGTATCACTCGACTGTGGTCGTAAGCGATAACGTTAGCGTATCGATTTTTCGGCTTATTGACTTCCATGTTAGAGTGGTCCCAAGTGAACTGTTGTCCAGGTTCGATACTTTCATATTCTTGCGAGAACTTAAGGTTATCATTGGCTTTAAGCCTTTCTATGTGATCTGCAAGTTCTGATATGGGAATAGGTGGGTGTGAAATCATGGCAGGAGTTTGGAAATTCAATCTTCGCATTTCTACAGGGTCGGACGGCGCTCCGAAACCGATATCAGCAGACATTAGAGGTCTAGTTACAGCTGCTTGATCGGGTGTCTTGCAAGGTTGCCTTCTACGCTTCACAATAAATAGAAGAACCAAACACAACGATAACATTAGAGCTGCAATAATTGGACCTATCACCCACACCATACCGGCTTCTTTTCTATTCTCTTCTATCCTTATTTCAGGGTCTCCGTTAATATCTTTAGGATCAGGTCTGCTAGGCTCCTCACCCGGTGGTGCCTCACGCATATCTAAAGATAAGTATTCCGAGAAAGGACTGGACGTATATAAATGTTTTTGAGGAGTATCTACTACGGCTCTCACGAAAACTCGATATCTTTTACTGGGGTTCAGTTTTCTATTGAGGAAACCTTCAAACATTTCATCATTACCTAAGTGGAAAGTATACAAAATATTTCTCTGTAAGAATTTGGCAGCAATATAAGGAGCGTTTTCGTCATCTGTTCTAGCATTATTTTTTATTAAGTCGTCTGTCAAAAATTGATCAGGATTTTTATGATTATGTGCTTTGTCGTCAGGAACTACAACCAGGTAATAATGTGAAATGGGACCATATTCTTCGGAGGCTTGAGGTAGAATAACGAGGATTTCATTTTCAACTACACCATAAAAATCTGGTTTCACCATGGGTTTCGGCGCAGCCATTTGTGTTGTTACGGTAATTTTAGTAGGTGGTCTATATGAGTCGTCATTAGGTATAGCACTTACATTAACGTTATACGTAGTGAAAGGAGACAAATCATTAATCGAATATGAAGTCCGATCATGCTTGACTATAATTTCCTTCTTGGGTATTTCTTGAGTTTGGGTTATTCCAACGGAATCTACAAATTCTTTGATGGCGTTGTATGATATCTTATAACTAACTTGATTTAATCTTAAAGGAGGGGACCACGTAAGGGTCATTGAATGTGTAGACACGTCTTGCGCTCTCAAATTTAAAGGAACTTCTTCAGGCTTTACTTTAACTGTAACCTTTTCAGATAGTCTTCCCAAACCATCGGCTGTTTTAGCCGCTACGGCAATTGCGTACTCTGCAAACTTTTCTAAATTCTCTAAGTCCGTAGAATGTGTTACGTGAACTGTCTTTTGTTGCCATTCATCTAAGTCCTCCACTGGCGTCATGGTATAAAACACAACGTAGCCAATAATTTTTCTTCTTGAAGGAACAGTTTCCCACCAAACTTCTACCCCAGATTCAGACGTAGCAACAGCTTTAACCGACATGGGTGCTCTGCCAATATCCCTTTCAGTGTGAGCTGTAATTTCCTTACTGTAGGGACCAGGACCTTGTTCCGTGTATGCCCTTACTTTAAATACGTAATGTGCATCTTCTTCTAAGCCAGTAAAAACTGCTTTAGTCAAGTCAGTTGTTTTTTCTACAACTGAAGTTAGGTCACTTCGTTTACTGAATTGAACATCATACTTCTTTATTTGCCCACTACGATCAGCTCTAATTGGTGGTTCCCAAGTAATACTAATGACATCTGGGGTTTGGAAGTGGTAAGTGACATTTGTAGGTGGTCCCTTGGGCGCCCCTTCCGGGGTAAGGAAATATTTTATAGTTTCTTGGCCAATACCTATCTGATTCCTTCCGGCTACTCTAAATTCATATTGGACGCCTCTTTCTAAATCCGTTATTCTATGTGAGCTAACTTTAGTTCCGCTGAAGTTTTCTTCGCCAAGAATTTGATCTTTCACTCCGTATCTCAATCTATATCCAAGCAATTCCCCATAAGTTTGTGTTGGTCTTGCCCATTCCAATTCTACCGACACTATAGGTTCTCTTTCCAGCACCCTACAACAAAATGCATTGCGTTGTTAATTAAATGAATATAAATTGAACTTGTGTATAATTTATTCTTTATATTTAATTCAATTGATTTTGTACGATATAATTATGATGATAGTAAATCTTAATTTTTTATTTTCACTACGAATAGTTGGAATAATAAAGTTTTTAAACGAAATGGAAGAGTCATTCAAAGTTTTTAAACGAAATGGAAGAGTAAACTCATGTTTAGAATTTCAAGTGACGAAAAATGACGAAAAAACTAGTAAGAATCGCTTCTATTGGTGGTCATTAGCCTTAGGCTCTAGACTTGATTTTTTAGTCTGCAAGGTTCCACTCACTTGAGGTTAACAGTCGGTCGATTCGGCACGCCACCGGGCGTCCGCACAGACACGGGCGCGCTGCGGTCGCCGTCGCCCTTGCGCGTGAGCGCGGCCACCTGCACGTTGTACCGCGTGTCCGGCTGCAGACCGGACACGTTCAGCTCGAGCGTCGTGTCGTCCATCACGTTGAAACGCATCGGCTCGTTGAGTAGGCCCTTGCCCTTTTACACGAAGATAAGGGGATACTTTAGTGTCAAAAGAAAGCTTTAAGCAGGAAATAGACTTAAAGGCACTTCTCACACAACGCTATTTATGAGCTACGCGACTGCAATGCAACCTAAAATTCGCTGTGTCTGACAATGTCTACGATGCGTCTCCTGTCAGTCAAAAGTGTCAGATACAGCGAATTTTGGGTTGAGTTGCAGTCGCGTAGCTCATAAATAGCGTTGTGTAAGAAGAGCCGCAGTTTTATCTATACAGTCGGACTATTCATATAAAACTGACGTGTGTATGCAAAAATGAAAACTGTACAGTTCAGAAGATATATTAAAAAATTCATTAGATAAAACTGTACAGTTAAAACTGCTCAGTTAAAACTGAAGGTCTGTACCATGCTTTAGTAATAATGACTTTTAACTGTAGATCTGTCAAAAGATCGGTGGAGTGTATTAGAAATATCTGTCGATCAGCTGATATTATAGCGCTACAGGAAACCTGGTTGCTGCCACAAGATATACCCTTTCTAGAAAGCATACATCCAGACTTTCAGTACATAGGGAAATCAGCGGTGGACACTGGTGCTGGTATTCTTTGTGGTAGGCCCTACGGAGGTGTAGCACTGTTGTGGAGAAAAAGTGTGTTTAGTTCGGTAACAGAGGTGCAATGTAAAAGTGTGAGACTAGTGGCTATTAAGATCGAGTTGTCAGACCGAGAGATGTTAGTGTTCAGTGTATATATGCCAACGGACTCGGCTGAGAACCTAGCGGAATATACGGAGTGCCTAGGTGAGGTAGCGGCAATTATACAAGACTATAATATTGACTTAGTTTTTGTTTTGGGAGATTTTAATTCGCACCCAGGATCTCGTTTTATGAATGAGCTTAATAGTTTTAGTGTAGAGCAAAGGTGGAGGTGTGCTGACGTTGACTTTTTGGGACTCGACTCGGATACATATACATATGTAAGTGATGTTTACCATACAAGGAGCTGGTTAGATCATTGTGTTGTGTCTGAGGCGGGCTGGCAAATTGTACAGGATATAAAAGTACACTATGATGTATATTGGTCAGATCATTACCCATTAGAAATAAAATGCGACTTAAATTTAACTAAATGTAAATATTCATGTAATTATGTTAAGAATAATAATGTGACTTGGGGGGAAAGAAATTCTCGGGAGATAGAACTGTATCGTATGCTTTGTAATAATAAATTAAATAGTATTGAATACACTCAAGAGCTAATTAATTGTAATAGTGAACATTGTAAAAATCAGGAACATAAAATAATTATTGATAAGTATTATAATAGTATTGTTAGTATATTAAAAATGGCATCAAATCAAAGTAAAATTAAGTATGTAAATAAGAAAAAGAAATATATAGTTGGGTGGAACAAATATGTAAGGTCAGCACATCAGGACGCTCGACGTGAGTTTCAAAACTGGGTTTTGTTTGGTAGGCCGAGAACTGGTGATATATACTGTATGATGATAAAGACGAGAAATATTTTCAAGGAAAGACTAAAGTGGTGTCAAGAGAATGAGAGGCAAATAAAATTAGATATTATTGCCTCACATCACTCTAGTAAGGATTTTAGAAATTTTTGGAAAGAAACCAGTAGGTTGAGTCCTAGGTCGAGCGTACCTGTAAGCGTAAATGGGATTAGTGAGCCCGCCCAGATCGCAGAACTCTTTAAGAACCATTTTGAGGTTCGTAGTTTGCTTGGTCCACCACAGAGCACAGAACTTTACGGCGACGACTCTAATGAGTTCCAGCAGGTTGCTTTCACGGAGGGGGAGGTGAGAGCAGCTGTGAAGAGTATTAAGCGGGGTAAATCACCGGGGCATGACTCCCTGAGCATTGAACATATACAACATGCAGGTGATCATATATTTAGTGTACTGGCATTACTCTTCACGGCTTGCTTACATCATTCTTACCTTCCCGAGGAGATGATGAAAACTGTGGTGGTGCCTATTGTAAAAAATCGAACTGGAGACGTATTTGATAAAAAGAACTACAGACCCATATCGTTGGCCACAGTCATAGCTAAAATATTGGACAGTATGCTTAGTAGTCATCTAGAGAAACACCTGAAACTACATGACGGGCAGTTTGGTTTCAGACCGGGGTTAAGTACTGAAAGTGCAGTGTTATGTCTAAAGCATACTGTCCGATATTATACTGACAGGCAGACCCCAGTCTACGCATGTTTTCTGGACCTGTCCAAGGCCTTCGATATGGTGTGCTATGATAAGCTGTGGCATAAATTGTATACAGAAACGACGGTACCCATGGAAATTATACGTCTGTTCCAACATTGGTACGGCCACCAGACCAATGTTGTCAGCTGGGCGGGGTCATTTACGGATCCCTATAGGCTTGAATGCGGCGTGAGACAGGGAGGAGTGACGTCACCTAGGCTCTTCAACCTATACGTAAACCGGCTGATAGAGGAGCTGAGCAGTGCCGGGGTTGGGTGTTCCGTGGATGGGACTTTTATTAATAACATAAGTTATGCCGATGATATGGTACTGCTGAGCCCCTCCATTAATGCCCTAAAAAAGATGCTAGCCATATGTGAAAGGTATGCGGAGACTCATGGCCTCAAGTATAATGCGGACAAAAGCGAAATACTCATATTCAAGGCTAGGAACAGGAACTATGAGAAAATACCGCCTGTAACTATAAGGGGTACGCCGCTTAAGGTAGTGTCGGAATTTAAATACTTGGGGCACTGGGTGACCGCAACCCAGAAGGATGACTTAGACCTGGAAAGGGAACGTAGGGCGCTGGCGGTACGGAGTAACATGCTGATCCGCAGGTTTGGAAAATGCACAAGAAGTGTTAAACTTACATTGTTTAGAGCATACTGCCAATCGTTCTATACAGGCAGCCTGTGGATTGCATATACAAAGAAAGCCTATAGCGTCCTACGTATACAATACAATAATGCGTTTAGGGCACTGATGGGGCTCCCACGGTATTGCAGTGCATCGGGGATGTTCGCGGCAGAGTGTATCGATGGCTTTCACGCAATAATACGCAAGCGTATAGCATCCCTGTGGCTGCGGTTGCGTGGGAGCACAAACAGTCTTTTGCGTACGGTGGCGGATCGTTTCGATGGACCGATATTTAAGCACTGGAACACCTTGCATATCGGGCCGTCGAAATGGTTTATCAAATAAATAATTATAATATATTTTAAAATAATTGTATAAGGCATGGATGTTTATTGACTGAGGGAGTAATGAAAGAATGAAGGATGAAGGTGTGATATTTTGACATTTTAATACCGATTTTGAATATGGATTATTATTATTATAATGAATTTAATTTACCTATTAGATATATATACATAGAATTATGAATTTAATTTAATTTAATTTTAACTGTATGTATCTACTAACATTAGGTGTAAGGCAGACTGTAACAGCTAACAATACTATGGAGAAATCCGAAATAAAATGATTATTATTATTATTATTATTATTTAGTCTAATTTACAATTGATTAAGTACCTAGAATTGTTGAGCATATTGTAAGGAGACTAGTTGTTGATGATGGTGATGATTATTTTGTGAAGATCATGGATTCTATTGTCATTTTTCCAAGCATTGTAGGTACCTTTGTGAAACGGCGATAGAATTTAATAAATGTCGTGCGTAGGATAACAGCGATATTAATTATTTTTAAGTAGAATTTGATTTAAGTTCAGATTAAATCACATTTTTTACTATTCTCTAAGTTTCAATTGCATATAATTTCTGAAAAATATTGAAATTGAACTAATACCACCAAACTAATCACAAGATGCATATTTACTATCTCAAAAATATACAGCTCCACCGTCACTATAAATATCATTTACGACTTATACGCTTATCCCCAACCCACATTCTACGGAGAAGAAAACAATGGTTTTCACCGGAATTTTGATTTTCTCGTTACGGTTTGCGGATTCCAAGCGTTTTACAGGAACTACGTCCAATTAGCTACAACTTATACCAACCTAGCTCCATAATTACAGAGTAGGTATGTTTTATTAATATGCGTTAAATATACTTTTTTGTTGAACTATAAAAGCAACATCAATTTATTACAGACAGGCACAAATGGTCTTATACCGAGTATGAGTATCGGGTCCGACAAAATATCCGGTAATCTAACTTCTGTCAGAGCCAACAAAAATGGGGGCCGAGTAAATTTGAATAATTTTTGTGTTGTCAGAGTTACGACATATTTCGTGTTCGCTCGGCCAGGTGTAAACGGGGTCTTAAGGTGGCAACAGTTAGTATAACGTAAATACAGATCATGGAATGGGCGGGGGAAGTTACAACATACGAGTACATACTACCTACGTTTAATAACAAAATTAACATAATTAAACCTTACTTTAATTCTAAGAATTGTGTGACCCCAATTAAAACTACCCACCTATATTACATGCGAATTAACAAACACTCACCTCATCCCTCACTTCTTGGACGTGAACATGGTACCCTCGGATGATACCGTTCTTCTCCTTCTCCTGTGGCGGCTTCCACGTCACATGGATCGACGTGGAGTTGATCGCGGTGACCTTCACGTCTTGCGGCTCGCCAGGCACTGTGACCACACAAACCACGCATCATCACACCGCACCGAACCCACTCGCCAATACGACCTAAACGCCCTATCAGCATCTACGGGAGCGTGCTAGAGAAAAAAACACTACCCAAAGCGGTTGAACTTTCAAGGGCCTAAAATCGAAATCGGAATTGGTATGAAGCGACGTCAAATGCGTCGGCAAGCGCTGCGGGCTCGTCAAACAAAGTTGTTTGCGACGCGAGTGCGGTCGGTAGCCCCGTCGCTGATGCTGATAGAGTACTTAGGTCTCGTGCGTCTACCACACGTCTCTCAGCATCTCGATCGGGCATTTGAATACCAACACACACTGAACAATTAAATGAAACATTTACGCCCTTTCACATCATCATTACAATATAAAAACCATTACCTTTCAATCCACATCGTTAAGAACAACTAAAATCGTGAAGCATTTACAGAGAATCAACATTTAGTAAGGTTATCTAAAGTTAAAGCAGCATTTCTAAAACTAGATTTCGCTCGACAACACTGCAAGGGGATCATGCTTCGGGGCTTGGAGGCGTACGTTAAAGAGACGTTAGTTACACACACCAAGACTTCGCCGAATCATCGCATGTCAAAAGGACACGACCAAAGGGACACCGCTTGCAGTTTGTTTAAAAGAAGTAAGACAATAGTGCTAGGAAGAGTAACTACACGAAGCTTAGGCACAAGCACAACGCACATCGATACAAGCACTATAGTAATTTATACTCACTCCTCATAGCTGTACGGGTTGTTACCAGCGGCCCATACAAAGTCAGTGACGAGAGAAAAAAAGAGAAAAACGCATTCAAATACATTTAAGACAAATTGTGCGAACATTGCAGGGCGAACGGAACTACTAAGTGAGAGATTACGAGTAGAACGCTTGTCGGCGAATGGGGGATACTCTTATTACACTTCCTCGTGTATTTTGAACTCTTTAGGAGGCGCATTCGGTCTAAGCCGCTTGGGATGCTAGCGACGGTCTACGTTCGGCCGTGTCGCCCTTTTCTGTCGCATCGAGCATTCAACGTATAGCAAAGCAAATTTATTCCGGCACGAGGCGAGTGTCTCAATGGCCTGAGTCTTCTTAACATAGGTAAATTTGCCAAGGGAATTTGATCCGCTCGTTTTCAACACGAAAGGGCGTTCACGTCGCGAATATCGTCGACCCCTCTCGCTGACGAGTCACTCACACGCACATGTATTGATTAACGCGACGGCGCCGGTCTATGTGTGTGTGCGTCATCGGTGGTGTCTTGAGTGAGCGCCCATCGTTGGTCCGGTGTGTGTCCTTCGTACCTTGTGTCGCTATCCACTGTGATGTCTGTGGCAGTGTCAGTGTCATTGTCCCCTGGCTGTGGTCTTCTAACAAACTGTTCAGTATGAGGTCGGAGTGGTTGGTACATTACGTATTTGTAGGATGGCCGAACTGTCTGGTTGCATCCCTCGGGTCCCGCGCGTTCCTCGCTCGCGGCAATAGCGAATGTAAGGCACAATAGTATTCTGTATGTCACAATATCTAGTGTTCATGCACGACGACAGTCTGATAGAGAATACAGAAGAAGGAAGGAAGAGAAAGGAGCTACTGGCAAGAAGTTGTAGCTTAAGAGCAAGTGAGATAGATAGAGAGATAGATAAAGATAGGGTAGCGCGAAGTACTATTCCGAGCTGAGCAGTCCGAGAATATAGGCGAAGTGCGTCGCGGATCTATCCGTCGGATCCGTCAGAGATGTGCCAATGGTAGAGATTCAAATTTGGAATGGATCCTCGGGACCGGTGGTCTGATCGACCCGCTGCCTTGCCGCTAAGAGTATAGTCAAGAGTAGTGAGTAGAGAAGTAGTGGTGAGTAGTATAGCATGCGCGCGTGTCGTGTGGGTATATTGGTATTCAAATGCGGCGCTCGGGCCTTTGTTGTGGTGAACCGAGTCGGGCCACAGGGAAACGCGAGTCAACGTTGACGCGAGTGTTTTTGTACAGGTGAGATAGGATTGGACGTGTCAACGTTGACTCGTGGCGTGAGGCTGACGGCTCGGACTGATCGGTTAGCTGGTCGGTTTGTAGCACGCACTCGTTCTCTCACCTCGTGTCGTCGCTAGTTGTGCTGAGTGCTTCCTAAAAGTGCAGTCTTATGGACACGATTGTATCTAACGTGATCCATTAACAATCGTTACACACAATCGCGTCCAACGAGACCAACCTATCTGGTGCCCAGTGATAAATTAACTGAACTTAAAACGGTGCTGTGTTGTTAAAGAAAGCATGCAATAATTGTGTCCATCGCTAAATACTCAACAACTGTGCGTCAAAATCAACAATATAACGGTGCCGTCGACACTATATCAGGTGCAATGTAAAATTTGCATTTCAGTGAGTGCCATCATCAGCGATTCGAACATGACGTGTCCGTCATCAAAATAAATCATTACATGTGACAAGTGAGTGGCAACACCGCCGGCCGACGGCGGGCGGTGGCAAACGGATTGTCGTGACATGATCATAATAATAAATAAGTACATATAAATTCATCGGCAAGCATATTAAAATTTTGTTACGAGATTTAACCTCCTTGATTAGAATCCTGCTATGTGCTCACAAGAAAGGGAACAAAAGAAAAAAATGACATTAGTAATGTTGGTATTATCGATAGGATATTGAGTATCAATGTATGAACTAGGCAATTATGATATTAACGGTTTTCCATTAGACCCACCACCTAATGACAGTTGAAAACATTTGCATATCATCAGAATTCAAATTGGCGGGGGCGGGAATAACTCAGCGGTGTTTCGAGATAGCCCCAATGCTTGGGAGTATTTTAATAAATTCGTTACGGCTGTAAATTATTCCCACCCCCTTTAACTTTGCCGGAGCCATAAAATCATTCACATAAAATATTTAATCAAGAATTTTATAAGTACAATTTTGAGTGCGCAATATTATATGTATGATTTTATATTTCATCATACACCCGTATGATCGCCCACGTTCACATAGCCCAGTTATTATTTCCATAAACAAATCACCTTAAATTATAACATCTGTAATCATAAATGCAATATCAGGGGAGGTGTGCGTTATAAGGCGATCATTCTTCATGTCGTGCAACACATTTTAGTTCTTACAAATGGCGCGCGTTAAGACGTCATTACGGCAACGTCGCAGACGACGTCGCGCGTTACTCCGCTGATATTACACCGCCAATGAGGTTTGTTAAGTTAAACGATCGAATTATATTATTCATTGTATTAGTAATTATTTTCTTGGCTCGGTGAGGCTCAATTTTATGTCCTTACGGCCGCTCGAAGGCGGTGCCAATTTAATTAAACGCAGCGATAAAATTCCGACCGCGAGCGTGGAATTAAAGTTCGCCGTCGGTCGGTATCGCTGAAGTCGAGGCCGACCGAGTTTCGTCAGGTCATAATATTGAGCGTGATGTGATGTCGAGGTTAGATCGTTAGTGATGTGAAACGTACCGTCTTCGTGGGTGCGCACGGTGACGGGGTACGAGGCGGGGCCGTCCCCGACGCTAGTGCCGGCGAGGACCCAAATGCGGTACTCGGTCCAGCGGCGCAGTTCGTCGAGGACGAAGCTGGTCTGGTTGAGCCTAACGACGGTGGCCTCCGAATCGCCGCGGCCAGACTCCACGCATAGGAGCTTGTAGTACGCGATCCGGCCGTTCGCGCGCTCCGCGGGCGGCGGCTGCCACGACACGCGGATCGCGGTCGGCGATATCGCCGCCGCAGTCACATTCATCGGGGGCGCTCCGGGAACTACACAAGCTCACTCGTGAGACACAAAACAAACGACTAATCGTGGATCGTCGCCGCTCCCTGAAACCGAAACGGACGCTCGCGCGCCCTATTACCGCCCTACCCGATGCAATCACTGAATGCCATCGAAATCATAATAAAAATAAACAATACAGTGCCCAGAAAACAAATGATTGAATCGTCCCAAAAGTAAAACATGCACATTTTTATATTATTAGGTATATTGTGTGTGGGTGTGTGTGATCCGCTCGCCCATACATCTCTGCGCCTCATCCTTCACTCTTCCTTCGCGTCAACTTCGGTGGTCGTGTTCTACTCGACACGAGCATAGCGGTTGTGTACAGGTCGCGCTAAACTTTAGTCATGGCGCCCTTACACCCTGATGAGATCCATGATAATGAAAACCAATATCTTTCCATGAACATCCCGCCATCATGACACCCTGATGAGAAACCATGATCTGATTCTAGCGGTAAATGTGACCCAAGAACAACCATGATGGAGTGTGTAGAGCCATAAAGTTTGGCGCGACCTCCACATACCCATACCATTGCGGTGTGCGTATTGTAAATACAGTGTGGTACCATTAGTGTAGCTGGCAATATAAGGAGTACAAATAAAAATTCACTCGTTGATAAACCTCACTTGTAAGACATACAACATTAAGCTACTACTAGGGTACTGTGTACGCATTGCCACGGAGACAGTTAAACGTGTTTTCAGTGACTTGACCGTAAACTCAGTAAATACTTGTGTATTGACATTATGTCACCAATAATTTAATGGAATTTAATTTTTGTGCAGGAATTTTTTATTATGATAAAAAATGTGCCTATGGCAGATTAGGTTAGGTAAGTATCTATACGTGGAGAATACGAAGATGAAAACAAGCTTAAAACAGAATATAAACATTTAAACAAAAAATTTGCTACGCATACCTAGTCATGGCGATAACCTGTCAAAGTGACATATGAATGACGTTTGACACTTAATGTAATAAATTAATGACATTTGACACATTTTACGCGACAGACACGAATGCAAATCGCGATTGAAAATGAATTAAAAAATCATTACAACAGTGATTTTGATATGATCAATACCAAATAATAGAACATAACGAAAGGCACAGACCATAGAAAATACTGATTGTAGCAAACGGAATTTAATTTGAACTTTTGATTCTTATTTTATTCTTTATCGGGGCATAGAAATTGACTTTTTCCTATCCTGGCTGCTAAAAATATTCAAGTATTTTTGTAACAACGAAAACGAAGAGGCCGAGTAGGTAACAATAACACCATATTAAGGAGCATATCCAGAAGCCAAACTGAAATTGAATAATTATTGTAACTCCCTAAATAGATAAACTAATACTAGCTAGCATGATATTTACTCACATTGACAACGGTACGTCAATGCTTAAATAATCCAACAACCACAATATTGTGGATAATTTAATTGCATTACAACCATTATCATTTAGCCATCCGCGACACGCGATAGTACAATTTGCATTTTCATGTCCTCCATATCACATTGTATCAACTGAATACTATATTGAAATTGATATTGAGTAATTAAATATTCGTGATACTAAAATCTGTCAACGTATTTTTTTTATTCATAATGGTTGTAATTGTAACAATACTTAGGTATACCAATGCACACGAAAAGCTATGGAGTAGATTCAAAGTTGCTTCCGAGTGACGCTAATTTTATAGTGTTTTTATTTTGTTTTAGATTTCCAATGTGTGAAATTGTTTCCGTGTAAAATCACTGCCATTTAATAAGTGTGTTTAATAAACCAATTTTATTTATTATCCAAGTTGGACTAATTTAGTTTCTCATAAGTTCCGCACCAACACAAAGCAAGGTTCAACTTTTATCGGTCGACACAAATATTGTACCAAGTTTACGGGTGTTACCACGTAGCGCGAGCCCTGAGTACACGATACCGTTTCGACAATTTTACGATTACAAAAACACATATAATTGTGAATAAAACTTGGGTGCTTGTGCTGTATTACTGGCAGCGTGCCGGGCAGGTGCGTTTATGTGAAACATTACAGTAGGAATTACCTGGAAAACTCAAAATACTTTACTCTCACACATTTTTCACAAACGTCGGACGGTAGCGACCGCTACACACGCCACATGCGGTTTCGACACGATCGATTTCAAGTCTTTATTCGCGTGGTTCAACACAATCGGTACTCACATTAACCTACTAATTAATAGATGTTGTAAAATTGAATGCCTTTCAATTCTGTAAATTATAGCCGTAATTCTGAACAAATCGTAAATGTTACTGCAAATGTAACTTAGGGTAGGAATTATGGATTCTATTTCATTGTTTTAACAGCAAATAATCTTCTTATTTACGTATTTTCCAATACAAAGATTAAGTAAAAAAAAATCCTTTTGAATTTTCTATAATATTCAGCGACTGCACTATTACTGTCGCTGTTGTATTCATTAACAAATTCGTATTTCAAAAACCAACGCAAACAAAGACTTGAAACTGCGAATTCCAAATTCAACTCCAATTCCAAATTCAAATTCAAATTCGCGCGCAACGGTCGCGTCCATCCTTGCATCTCACACGTCCCGATCGCCCGCCACGTACCGTATTGTTTGGTGCGCACGGCGATCGGCGGCGTGGTCGCGCCCTCGCCGCGTTGCGACCGCGCCGCCAGCCAGATGTAGTACAGCGTGTTCGGATACAGCCCGTTCAGCGTGTACGTCTCCGTGATCGGTATCCGTCTGGCAGTGAAATTTTATACATGTTGATGGAAATTAAACAAAAGTATTGCTGTCATTTGACTGTTACAACTAGTGGGTCTAACTTGCCTAATGTTCGAGATGAGGTTAACAAACTCAAAATAAATTGTCTATTTTTACCCGATTATTTTTTTAAAAAAAGGTATAACTATTGTGGGCTAATACGAATATTAGAAGTAGAAAAAAATGTAATTTGATCAACTATTAAAATAATCATCGCGTTCACTATGATTACTAGGCACAAACAACACTACAACTGAACTGAACTATACTTCAACTAAATGTTTTGGCTAACATGCTATAAAACCTCCAAACTATCTTCAACTTATTGTGCAAAATTTTGTGTACAAAACATAGGCACTCAGAAAGTTTGTTAAAAATGTAAAATTGAACGAATTATATTTGACGGTTCACAGGGCGTTCTAGAGAAGAAACGCCGAGAATGCTATGAAACTCGTCATAGTTCTAGCCATTCCCATTATAACATTTTAATAGAAAAATTCCAGTTCACGGAGCCCCGTTGTAGATGGGAAATACGTCAAAGGAATTAAAATTACTTCTCTTATAAGAACGCAATGTTCTGCATGATTTATTTACTTAGTGCTTTGTTCTTCTGGCAAATATGTAGACATGACATAGATTTCTCCGAACTATGTGACGTTAGAAAAATCATGTGATACAGACGACACATAAGAAGCTGATATGCTTTTGTATGTAAACAGTCGACAAACGAGCAGACGAGCCTATTGGTAAGAGGTTACTATCGCCATTGGGCATCAGTAACACCAAAGCGTTTTGAGCCAAAATCTTTCACACAAAGACGACTAAACCCACGAAAGAAGAACTTAAAGTATCAG
Source organism: Hesperia comma (assembly GCA_905404135.1). Classification (NCBI taxonomy): domain Eukaryota; kingdom Metazoa; phylum Arthropoda; class Insecta; order Lepidoptera; family Hesperiidae; genus Hesperia; species Hesperia comma. The sequence continues at coordinate 1,934,200 of FR990026.1, forward strand.
ACGCGACTAGAAAGCGAGTCTAAGATCTTCACTTCGTAGACAGGGTTATTGCCAAAGGTACAGATGAAACTACTGATACTACAGATGACAGAGTACTCACTTCCTGTGATGCTCCTTAGCATACGTGTCGTTCCAGTACAGCTCGTATGACACGATGTTGTCTCCGGCGTGCGCGGGCCGTCGCCACGACAACGTCACCGACGTCTCGCCCGCTTCAACCGCTATCAGGTTCGACGGTTGGGAAGGTACACCTGGACGGAGTAAGAGAATTTGTTGAGATAAATTATTTACTTTATAAACTCTTTATTAAGAAGGTAAGAAGGCAGGTGAGAAATAATTGAATGTCGTGGAGATGAGGAAGTTGAGGAAGATGTGAGAAGTATCTGGACCTAAATAAAATTACGAAATGTACAGGAAGAATAATGATACTGATTATACACACTAAAACAATAAACACTAATAAGAAACAATAGGTAAGCCTAATATAATTGGTAGTGTTGTCGTTTACAAGCTATTTCTTCCAGAAATCTCAATGAAATGAGAGGAAATTTGTCTGGAATTTTTTATGCACATACATACATGCCTATACTCAGAGGTACACATGTAAAAATGTCTCGGAAGTAATAACAAATGATTGGCCGGATTTTCTGTCCGTTATGTTCTTGTTCTACAAAGCGTTTATTACATTTTCTTACGTATTTTTAATTTATTTCTTTATTTAATAACTTCACAACAATCCCACCTAAATTGAAAATCTTAGGCTAATATTGATTTCGTAAAACACTGAAGCAATTTTGTAACACTTCAATCTAATAAAATGGTTTTATTATTTACCAAACCTTTTTTAATAAAAGTTCAATCAGAGGCCTCACTGTTTCTAAATAAGATTACTTGGAATATGACCTATGTATTTAGCGGCGAGTCTACAATATTATGTCGAGGTGTCACTCCTTGTGTGTCTATCGTTCATTTGGGTATCATCTCATTTATCTCACATTGTTCTTATTGACGATATGATGAACAGATTTGATGACTTTGATTGATAGTCTTGTGAACTCAGCGGTTACTCGTTGCCATCTTCTGGGGAAAGAACCTCACCAGTAAAAGAAGCATAGGACGCGCCCTGGACTTAGTAAACTAACCTAAAGACATCTTATGTATCTAGCTTATTTGTTGCAGTGACTGACCTTGCTGAGTCTTGACCTGCACTGGCGGGGAGATGGGCCCAGGGCCCACTGAAGTGAAGGCCTGCACGCGGATAGTGTACACTGTGTGTGGCGTCAGCTCGCTGATTGTCGTTAGGTGACTGTTGTCCAACTATGTACCAACATAAAAGAGTGTTATTTAACGACGAAATTCTCGTTCATAATGAGCAGGTTTGCAGAAGAGATTGGTGTTAAGATGCCATTTCACAAAACGAAGGACAATGAAAATTATACTACAAAATATCCTCGGAAAGTATTTATCTTACCATTTGAGAATGCCAAGACTGCAATGGCTGTGAGGGATCCGTAGTGTAAAATATCTTGTAGCCCTGGAACATAATATCTAAGTTAGCAAACGTAGGTATTTGTTGAGGTTAAATGAAAGAAGGTCTAAGAAGTTTTATTTTTCTTGTTTTCTTTTTAATACTCGAGAGCACAAAGGCTTTTGACACATCTGACGGTAAGAAGCATGAAGCTAGTAAGAAGTTACCACCGCTTATGGATATTGAAGGAACTACATGAATCTACCGCTGGTCTCATATTGTTCATTGATTCTTGTGAGAAAGGAACGCGAAGAACGGAAGGTGGATGGTCCTCTTGATTGTCACCATGACATTTCTTTTGCATGGCGTGTTAGGTTAAAATAACGATTAATTTGGTATCTCAAAAAACAGACTTAAAATAAAAAAGCAAACGCTCGCGTTTTGTCCGCGGAATATTGAACTTTCAAGAAAATAAGAAGAGTAATTTCAAAGTTTCGAGTAAATCGGGCGTTTATTTTTATACTTATTAATACTACTCCAAAACTAATTTTCAGAAATTATTTCTTAATGCTCTTCCTTACTATACAAAAGAATCCATACTTAAACAAAGTTTCATGCTTCTAGGTCCATGATTCAGGTTGTGTCTCGTCTCGTCTGTCAGTCACTTACCGCAAATTATTTATCAAGTGGGGGAAACTGAGGATTAACTGGCCACCCTTTCGTCATTGGCCACTGGAAATATCATTGCTTTATAATAAGAAAAATGAATGAATATGACCGCTAAATAACTACGTGATTCCGTAAACTTCCCAGTGGCGTAACTATCATACAATTCTTATTATAAAGGATTGAAATTTCAAGAGGCCAATGACTAAACGGTACCCTAGGTTTGTCCAAATAAAAACCAATCGAACTGACCGTAACTTGTCCATTGGGTATCTCCGGCTCGTCCCATTGTATGACCATAGTGCTAGAGCTGAGCGGCCGTACTTGCACGTTCTTTGGCGCTGAGCCGGGTTCTGTAAAAAAAGAAAAAAAAGAAGTGTCTTTGACTCCCGCGTTCCATTTCAAATTCAAATGACTTCGAAATGCGATCTCCATTTTCCAATTCGTCCGAGTATACAACCGATTTGGAGAGAGAGAAATGGATGAGACAACCATGTAAGTTTTTAAGGAATTAAAGTGATCACAACCTTAAGGTGATAACCGATTGGGAGAGAGAGAAATGGATGAGACAACCATATAAGTTTTTAAGGAATTAAGGTGATAAACAAGCATGCAGCACCATCCTTGCGCTGCCGTCTGTGGCAGGGTCTAGGATAGTTAGTCCAATAAGCATATGGTGTTCGAATATTAGTAGGTATGGTGTTAGAGTTTAGAGCATTAGTAGTTGTTTTGCCAGTATGTAGGGGACTGGGGCAAGGACTGTTAGTGATTGTCCTGTTAGTAGCTGTTGTTACTTGTTAGTAGTTGTCCATTTAGTAATTGTAAGTAAGTGTCTTGGAAATAATAGATAATTGAAAGCACTAGATCTAAGTATTTGTAATAAGAATTTCATTTCTGTCCTTTCCAAGAAATTAGGCCGGTTCCGACGCAGCTACGGAGAAATCCAAACGAGGGTTATGATTTCAGCCTTATTTCAGGGTTATGATAAAGGAGGATCGTTAAAGGCGTCATAGTTCATAGATTCTGCGTCTCACCGGCGAAACGATGACATTGTGAAAGAAAAGACGAATCGAAAGAAATAATCATATATCATCAATCTGTATTAGACCAGCGTGATCCATTATGGCCTGTACTTCTCATCACCCACCGATCATCGATCATCTACGCACCGAGGACAAGGAAGGGATCCTAAAAAAAAGCTAAGCTAAGCTACAACCCACTAATGGCCCACTACTGAGCACGGGTCTCTCCTCATTACTGAGGAGGCCTAGAGCATACTCCACCACGCTGCTCCAATGCGGGTTGGTGGAGGGGTTAGTGGCCAACCCAGTGTCGAAAGTTTTCAAGCCGCCCGAAGGCCTATGACATAGCTTAACGACTGCTATCAATCGATAACAACCGGGACCGACGGCTTTACGTGCCTTCCGAAGCACTCAAGAAATTTTTGCCACTAGCGGTCACCCATCCGACTACCGACCGCGCCCGCTGTTGCTTAACTTTGTCGATCGCTTAGGATCGACGCAAGCCGCCGGGCTATGAGCGAGGGATCCTAAACTTCCAATAAAATACCTCTGGTAGTTGCACCCTTTTAAAAATCCGCCTCAAAAAATTTATTCCTCTTTCATCAGAAACTCAGGACTTTTCCCCTCTAAATCAGGAGCAGCGTACGCCCACCCACGCCCCTCACATCTGTGTCCAGGATTGGGACAATTATGGGTTGAGATGATGATTATTAAATATCACCCAGTTCATAAAAGATCGTGATAAAACATACAACACAAAACAATACAGAGAACAACAATGGCCGCCGTAATAGGATTTGTAAAGTCAAAGTTAATAAGTGACCCCGGAAGATAAGAGCGCGCCGCATTTTCTTCCACTGTTTATAATGCTAAAAGGTCGGAACAATAAAACTCGGCCGGAGCATTATTGTTTGTACTTTAATAAGTTATTTAAGTTATTTTTCGTCTGTGCCCCTTCTCGGAACACGGGCTTGATTGATAAAGGACGCCGAATGGATTGTATTGGTCTTTTATTACACTATAGTAGTACTAGGAACTATCCTCGCTTCGCTTCCGAGAACCTATGCGTAATTATTACATACTCGAAAAATTTTAACACTAGTTTCAATAATTGACATATATTTTTTGTAAGCTGATTGAATTATAATAAACCCTTTTACTTTTACAATCACTTTTAGAATGCTTGTCTATTTGTTTATTGTTATTGCCTATTTATCTGTATGTTTGCTCTCGCTCACCATAGACGACTTTGTAAATCACTGGGACACAGTTTTCACTAATTTTTGATATCAAATCAAAGAAGCAAAGAACCCATTCAACCACTGTGTCGAGTAGAGATACTAAGTCATACCGTTTCTGAAAGAGACGATTTCTGTTAATAAATTTATTTTAGTAGAAAAGTACTACTACTAATACTCTTTATTGTTAGACCTTATTTTTTCCCCTATCTACCCATTTTCACATTTTTTCCTCCTCTATAACTTTAAACAAACAATCAAAGCTAAAGAACCAGGCTTCAAAATCCTTTCACTTTTCATTGGCCCCGTGTCTGTCTTATAACGCTCAAACAAGACAATATTAATAATAAGCTCAGGTTTCTACAATTACGTTTTATCAAGATGAAAATACAACGCCAGTCACAATGGCCCCTCTAATAGGATTTGTCAATGGCTCGTAAACAAGTATGTTAATAAAATTCAATGAAAAAGTATTTGTAACAAAATTATAGATTACTGGTGAACTTGGGATTAAAAGTTTGTTTCGAGATCAGTAAAAGTACGGGTTAGTTAGGCACAGGTTAGTCTTATGAATTGTTGTGTAGGAGTACACATATTTATTTTCAGTAATGGAATAGTTATAAGATGGCGGCGAAAATTTAAAATGCCTTAAGCTGTAAGCACACGTAATAAATTAGTTTTATTGGGCGTGGCTCCATATTCTTAGCGACTCAAGTATAAATTATATATTTTTAATATCAGTAGAATCAAAAAAATTACGTTCATCAGTGTATCTATTAGTGATACATGAATAAAAAAAAATTTGAATTTTATCTCAGGCTGCAGTCAAAATCGACAAAATACGCGGAAGGCCCAATTAGATTACATTATCCACACCGATGTTATATTAATACTTTATTACGTCGCCATTTTATTATCCGTGCCGGGGAGTCGTGACGCGGTCTCGTAATTCGCGCGGCGCGGGGTCGCAACTGAAATTTAATATTTTGCGGTTAGAGTAGACGATAATATGATAGCCGCTTGACAGGTAATAATGTGGAAATAATGAAAATTAACATCGTAACGACAACGAGCAAAAAATATTATGGTAATTCATTCGCCTGATGTTAAGGAGGCTAATGTTGTTACAAATATAGCTACTTATTTATTACGAAGTGGCGTAACTGTCTGCTTACATTACGTCAATTTAACCCCAACTGTATTCAGTTAAGCGTATTATTGTATTATATTTCAAACAATGGTTTTTTTAAGGAATATCTGCTTCTACCTTGCCCCTAAATATCTTCTATTCTATAAAAATCAACAACCCGTTCGTCACCCATACCGATAGCGGTATTTACATAAGTACGAGTAGTAGGAACATTTTACCAACTCTGATACCATCCACAGATTCGCAGTGAGCAGATACAACCCATATTTACCCTACCATATTGCACATACTACCCTACAGGACTTATTACGATAGCCTCACCAATAAGTAAAAAAATTAAACTTTGTCAGTTGCTTAAAACTTCAACAGTTGTTTGAAACTGCTTCTATATGTACAGTCTAAGAGCGAATACGAGTAGATTAAAGCAACTTTGCTTGTATACATATGTACCTACAACAGATTTTCATCCTACATGAATGCTTCATATACCCATAACCATTATAATATACCCACAATCCACATACGACTGAAGTAGGTACTTTGACTATAGCAATATTACTTTAGAAAAGATGATTATCTTCAAACAAAGGTACCAACCAGGCTATATAAGTAAGTGTAATATAAGTGTGCGCGATCTTGCGTCAAACGTACATACATAACGACTAAGATTTGAGAAGGCGTCCTATCCACCTATATAAGTACTTATATATGTATGTATGTATACATTCTATGTAGATATGTACGGCACAGCAGCGGTGCCCACAAAACCATCATTGGTTGTGTTCTCAAGCTCGTTTCACGATAACTTACTTATTGAAATATACATACTATCGGGCGAACTGAAACTCAAAGTCATGGCCTATTGTTATAAACTCTTGTCGAGTTTTGTTGTTTCGTGTGTGATTTCCGTGCACCAATATGTCTATATAACACACCCTTTAATCAAGGCACATTTGATATTACCAAAGCAACTACGCCTACTAGGTATCAGTTATGCAAATAATTTAGTAATTTTACACAAGATAATGTAACGAAATAGACACGGGAAACTTGTAACCAATTTACATTGGTGTTACACACAATAAGGATAGTATTACACTAAATTAAGTGAACTTTTAAAATGCAAATTAAGTAAGAGGACGCGTACTAACTGTATTATCTGTAGCAATATTGTCATTGATTTGGTATAAAATATCTGTACTGTCTGTGGTGCTGCCCTCTCTCTCTCTCTCGCTTGTCAGACGGAGCGACCATATTTTTGCTGTAAGATACTAATACTAAATACTAAAGACGTGTGTAAAATAATTACAAGACTAAATATAATAGTGCCCTCAAACCAAAATAAGTGTTCTTATTTCAACTCCATCGTCGACTATTACATGGCGCAGCCGATTTATGAATCTACGTCAGAAGATCACCGTGATTGAAATTAATAAATTGCATCGCATGGCGGAAGAGGACAAGCAACACGTTGGTATGGCTCACTTTGATTATCGTGTTCCGGAGGCGCTATCCCTGGATACTATAGAAGACTTACTTCCTAGATGGAAAAGATTCAAACAACAATTTCAAATCTTTGTTACGGCGGCTGGCTTTGACAGGATTTCGGAATCAAGGAAAGCAGCTTTGCTTTTAAATTGCATAGGCACTGAAGCTCAAGATTTATACCTTAACGTATTGAAGAAAAATGAGGAAATTGATAAATATGAACATATTTTAAAATTATTTGATGATTACTTTGCTCCGAAACAAAATGAGGTGATGAACACTTTTAACTTCAACAATCGTAGACAAGAGGACGGGGAAAACTTTGACAGTTTTTACTCAGATATTAAAAAACTAGTAAAAAGTTGCAACTATAAAGATCTGGAAGACAGAATGCTCCGAGACAGAATAGTCATGGGCATCAGAGATAGAAGTTTACAGAAAAAACTACTGGGAATCAAGGATCTCACTTTAGACATGGCAGTGGACAAGTGCCGAGCGGCAGAATTGTCAAGTGAACATATGAAGAGGATCCAGGACAATGACAAGCCTTCGGTATCTGTAGATACAATATATAATCATCGGGAACACAGTCACAACAAAACAGGAGCTAAGTATAATAATTATTCGAATAGAAATAGGCAAAATAATAACTTTAATAAAAAATATTATCATTGCTTAAAATGTAACCATGAACATGGTCCCAGGCAGTGTCCTGCATTTGGAAAGATTTGCTCTAACTGTAAGAAGTTAAATCATTTTGCATCGGGGTGTCGGAATAAAAGTGTAGATGCGTTAGAGAATATTAATGAGGGGGGCAAGAACAATTCAGTTCAAGACTTATGACTAGTAAAAGTTTGTCACACCTTAGGAAAACATATTAAGTTTGAGAATAATGAGTGGCTACATACCTTGCAAGTTGAGAGAAAATTGGTTGATTTTAAATGTGACACTGGGTCACAAATAAATGTTTTATCATTGAGGGACTTAAGAAAAATAGTCGATGATGAAAGTCCTTATTGGTCTGAGACTAATATAATATTAGAGGCATTTGGGGGCACTAAAATTAAGCCATTAGGCAAGAAAATGCTAAGTGTTTACAAAAATGGGGAAAAATTTCAGACTGATTTCGTAATTATTAAAGAACATGTCAAACCAATTTTAGGTTTAGATTCGTTATTAAAACTAAATTTGCTTAATAATATTAATATTAATACTAATAATATCTGTAGCATAAGTCACAGTCAGGATGTTAAAGGAAAAAACCTAATTATTAATCAAAATGCAAAACTGTTTCAGGGAATTGGTGAATTCAAAGAGCCATTGGAGCTACGCATTCAGTCCGGGGCTCAACCAATTGTAAAGCCACCACGACGAGTGCCGCTTGCATTAATGGATCGTCTGGCAGCTAAACTAAAGATGCTGGAGGAGCACCAGATTATTGAGAAAGTAGTACATCCAAAATCGTTTGTGAGTAACCTTGTTATTATAGAAAAAGCTGATAAAAGTTTAAGAATCTGTTTAAATCCCAAAGAACTTAATAATGTATTAATTAGGGAGTATCATCTTATTCCTACCTTGGAAGAGTTAATTGCTAAGTTAAGTAATAAATCAATATTCTCAGTTCTCGATCTGTCAGATGGCTTTTATAACATACGTCTATCAGAAGACTCCACAGACCTGTGCACTTTTAGTAGCCCTTTAGGTTGTTATAAATTCCTAAGATTACCGTTTGGCTTATCAGTAGCACCGGAAATATTTCAAAAGTATAGTGAAAAAACCTTTGGAGACATACCGGGTGTTGTCATTTACTGTGATGATTTGTTAATTTGTGCGCAGAATGAGGATGAGCATGATAAGATATTAAAACAAGTTTTTGAGCGGGCTCATCTACATAATGTGAGATTCAACAAACGAAAATTTCAGTATAAATTACAAGAGGTAAAATTCTTTGGTCATATCTTTTCCAAGGAAGGAATGAAAATTGATCCAGATCGTATAAAAGCAATATTAAATATTAAGAGTCCAACTAATAAAAAGGAATTACAAATATTTTTAGGAATGGTTAATTACTTAAGAAAGTTTATTAGTAATTTGGCTGAAATAGTAGCCCCTTTACAAATATTGTTAAAAAAAGATGTAACCTGGCTGTGGACTGATTTACAGGAAAGTAGTTTTAATAAAATCAAAAAATGCATTTCTAATGCTCCGGTTTTGCAAAATTTCAATAGCTCCTTACCAATAACCATACAGTGTGATGCGAGCAAAGATGGATTAGGATGTTGTCTAATGCAAAATAATCTACCGGTGACATTTGCGTCACGAAGTCTATCAGAGGCTGAAAAAAATTTTTCCCAAATTGAAAAAGAATTGCTTAGTGTAGTGTGGGCTACTAAAAAGTTTCATTACTACATTTATGGAAGAAAATGTATAATATTAAATGACCACAAACCTTTAGAGACCATATTAAAAAGAGGTTTACATGAAATCCCCTCTGTCAGACTTCAGAGACTCAAATTAAAGCTTCTTAAATATGACATTCAATTTAAATATCTAAAGGGCAAGTTAATGCATATTGCTGATTTGTTATCACGCTCTTACTTAAAAGATTATGAAGAGGATAAGTCATACATGCATGAAGTGATTCATTGTATTGGACTGGCCACACATTTACAATGTACAGATGAACAGAAAAATAAATTAATTTCAGAAACATCACAGGATGTGGAACTATGTAAACTGTTAGAATACATTGAAATGGGTTGGCCTGTTCACATTAAAAATGTTCCAGATGCTCTTAAATGTTATTATAAATTTAGGCAAGATTTGTCCACTGATCAAAAATTAATATTCATGAATCATAGACTCGTTATTCCTAAGGCACTAAGAACAGATATTTTGAATAAACTTCATGAAGGACACTTGGGAATATCGAAAATGAAACAAACATGTAGAATGTTATATTATTGGCCCCACATTGATTCACATATAGAGAGTTATGTCAAAAGATGTACTATATGTCAGACTTACCAAAACAACAACATAAAAGAACCTTTATTAGCTCATGAAATACCAATCTTACCTTTTTCTAAGTTAGGAATAGATATTATGGAACTTAAGAGAAAAAACTATTTAATTGTATATGATTATATGTCAAAATGGCTTGAGATAAAATTAATCCCCAGTAAATCTGCACAAAATGTCATAAATGCATTGATAGATATATTTTCCTGTTTTGGCATACCATCTGAGATTGTGGCTGATCACATTCCATTTGATTCAGCAGAATGTAAGAAATTTGCTTCTGAGTGGAATTTCAAATTTACTTTTTCTAGTCCTAGATATGCTCAATCAAACGGTATGGCAGAACGGGGAGTTCAAATCGCAAAGAAGATGCTCATTAAATGTTTTGAAGATAAGACTGATTACAGGTTAGCTCTGCTTCAATATAGGTCATCTCCAGTGTCGGGTACAAAGTTCACTCCATCACAATTGTTAATGTCTAGAAATATTAAAACTAAGTTACCTGTAACACATCAATATTTGGAACCAAAGTTAAATGTAAATGTAAAGACTGAGTTTAGCAAAGTAATAGATAGAAATATAAGAAATTATAATAGAAATACGAGATCAAAACATAGTTTTAAGTTACATGAATATGTATGGTTTAAGAAAAATCCTCAAATAAATAAGTGGAGTTCAGGTCGCATTGTTAAGAATAATAATTACAGATCTTATGACATAAGAGATACCAATGGATGTATTTACACTAGAACCTCATATCACATACGATCTCAATAATCTGGTGATCTTTTACTGGACTGAATGTATTCTCCATCTCGATGTAAAGTACTGTAATTGTAAACTACCTAGTTGTGAAAAGCTTTTTTTTTTGTTGTTTTTTTTTTGAGAGGGGGAAGATGTATTATCTGTAGCAATATTGTCATTGATTTGGTATAAAATATCTGTACTGTCTGTGGTGCTGCCCTCTCTCTCTCTCTCGCTTGTCAGACGGAGCGACCATATTTTTGCTGTAAGATACTAATACTAAATACTAAAGACGTGTGTAAAATAATTACAAGACTAAATATAATAGTGCCCTCAAACCAAAATAAGTGTTCTTATTTCAACTCCATCGTCGACTATTACACTAACACCCCCGTGCAATAGGAAGCCCTGTATTTGCGGAGGTCATGGACAAATTAGATTTAGCTACGACCGGGAATCGAACCTTGGACCAAGGTCACTATCGACTGAACTTCCATGTTAAATACGTACCTAAATCATGACAGATTTATTAATCAATATAAATATACATAGATATACTATTTATTTGTAGGTACCTAAATCCATTAGTTTGGATAGAGAATATAATTCCCATCGTAGCAGAGGGATATTCGCGTTTATCACAATTAATAGTAGGCCCATGTATTATGACAAATCGCTCGGTTTCTAGATAAAATATGGTATCAAATTCCACAGATTATTTATTAGCTGATAATTGGCAATGATTAACGAAGCATGAAGTGGAAATATCCGGGATTATTTATAAGTTTATATTTGTAATCGTCTACAATTTGCCTTGATGATATGATCGGAAAACATCCTGGTGAAGTGATTGTGATGAAACTTTGTATGAGCCACTTTTGCAGTACCTAAAGATACCCAAAATTATCTTATAACCACTTCTTCGTTATAATATGGGATGTATTCGGGCATTGATGTCAATGTTGGAATGAATAAAAATCAGAAGTGGGATCTGAAGATGACCTGATAAAATGCGAGCGTACATTTTCAATATAACCGAATTGTAAATAATGTTCTTTTTTCAATTCACCAACCCGCATTGAAGAAGTATGGTGGAGTATGCTCTACCTTCCTCAATAATGCTTAATGACCCATGACTTGTTATTGTATTATTAGGTTCAAACCAAACAATAATTTTATTAATTATCCATCGTTTGGTATATGCCAAAACAACGCCATGCCTAAACGATGTCGACATGTCTATTTACATGATAAGCGATGAACCAATGAAGGAATTATATGTGACAATAATAATACATAGTCCGCTCGTAACAAACAAATCATAAAGAATACTTACTGGCACCTCCATAGAGCGAGTCCACTGTAGGCGAGCAAGAAAACACAAGTTAATATATTGTTAAAGGAAAATGTAACACAGACACTTGTTATTACGAGTACGCTGAAGAAAAAGGTTGCAGGTGAAATACTGTAAGGAAATAAACGAATTATGCAACAGCTGTGGGTGAATAAGTTCCGAACACTGAGGTCAGAGGTGTTGGTTAATTTAAAAGTAAATAAATTCACACGAAATTAAATCCAAAGTACAATAAATGTACAATAGCCGCCTGGGGGATACAGCGGGGAACTAATTAGTATGCCTAGATTGTTGACATTAACAGTTCTTTATTTTGACAACATGTCGTAGATTCTAGTAAATTTAATTCACTTAACAGATACAGCGTTTTATTTAGTGTTAGTATTATTTTATATTGTTCCCTATTGTAACAAATTAAATTATCATTATATTTGCTGTTCTGGTTTACTAGCAGTCTTGTAATTTCACATACAGTTTTACTACCTAACAGAACTTTAAGTATTGCCTGCATACATTACATTCCTAACTGAATCAGCTTTAGATATTAAATCACCACTTAAACATATATGAGAAATCAAGCAAAGAAGTATCGGGTTACAATCTAAGGACTTTTACCTAATGATATGGATATTAAAGGTCTTTATTGTGTTCTTAATGTTACCAGCACGGAATCAAGGTCCATTTTGTAAAAGCCCAAAGATATTCACCAAGATATTTCTTCGCATCACACAGAGAGACAAATAACTGATCCTATCAACAATAACGAAATGGTGCATGAATAAGAATACGAAAATAAATCACGCACTACACTACTGTCTAAAGAACTTAATTATAATAGTGCAAATGAAATAAACAAAACTGTATCATTACTAAATCACTCAGAAGCGCACTTACATGAAGCATCGGCGGTAGTCGCACGTCGCGTTCGCATGAAAAGACGAGGAAACAAAACCCTTAAAAGTTATTACCAGCGCAACAAGCTACACTCCAGAAACATCTAGAGTCAGTCTAAAGCGACCAAACCAATCGATTGTAACTGAAGCGATACGAATCAAAAGAAAGAAGCGATGGACGAATGGCTTGAAATGAAATTGTGTTTAATAAAAATTTCTAGTCTAATGTTTATTACCACGTCTTACGAAAACATTATTTTAACGATCATTTTAACGTGGTCACTCATAAATCTTTTAAATTCATCGGCTGTTATTTTGTTTTCATTCATCTTTTATTCTATCGTAGAAAATACAGAATTACAAGCAAATTATGAGTATGAATTAATTGGATGTAAAAACTTAAGTATTACAGAAGCGTTTGATTTTTCCAAAGGACTACATGATACGTTTTTATGTACAGAATGTCTAAGTAATGTAATAGATACTAAAATATTTGAAAAATTTGAAGAAAACATACCAGTTTCCCCCGTGGTGACGGGCGCGGGCGCGGAGGGGGGCCCTCGGCCGATGTTGTTCACCGCGATCACATACATTTCGTATTCCGTGTACGGCGAGAGGTTCGTCACTGAATAGTACTGGGTGATCACTCCGGAGATTTCGCTGAATGCCTGTTGTCGAACAATTTTAGGTGATTTAACGTGTATGTTGATAGTGAAGAGTCTTTACGTTTTCAAGAATGATTGCTTCCAATATATACTTTTATAATGCAATGTATTTTGAGAGCAATTGAAATTTAAATTGAGTTGAAACAAGACGACTCTGATTTGCTGGGAAGTGGAACATTGGACCTTTTAAGAATTAAAAATTATTCAAAATATATATATAAAATAGAAGAAAGATCTCAACCATATTAATATTTATGCCAGGATTTTCTTCATCGATGATTCCTTTATTGTACATCTAAATTAAAAAAATATATTGATACGTGTGATCGGGATATTTTGAAAATGTTGCAGCTTTCGAGTATCTTTAGAACCAGTGAAACTGTCTTACCTGATTGGCATATTTAGGTTTGTACTGGATGACGTAATACTGCGGTTCCTCTGGCCCATTGTACGTCCACGCCAGTCTGACGGTGGTGGCGGTGATCTCCGACGCTCTGACTTCCGACGGTGGTCCGGGTAATGCTGTGGATTAACATGTGCTTACAACTATATTCTGCGCCGCTCCATCATTATTTTCATCATCGAAATGAGACAAAAACATTTTATAAGATACCAATTGCGAGATTTATTGATGTACAAATGACGAAGTAATTTGTATATGAATTAATTTTATCTTCTCCCACTACTTTATTATTACTGGCAATGAGCACTTCACCGTCAAATTTCACAATTTAAATCCAATGATATAGCCGTCAATCTCTTAAATTTCTATTAAATAAATAGGTACGGCAATTCTGATATGTTTTGTTGACGCGTGTTTAAATATATTCCCATTTGTGCAGCAAACACTAGCAATTTATTATTATTTGGTGATACAGTAGCAATAGTAGAAAATCTATTTGTATTTTTTGGATATTTGACTTATGTAGGCATTTTTCAACGTAATAATAAAAATGTATGATATTTTAATGTATAGGTAAGCTTTAAAACTGTTGATCTTATTATAAGATGATAACTTGAGGAATGACTGTAGGCGTTATTAATTAGGGTTGAATGTGACTGTAGTGTTGAGACACTACAGTATTACTTGGATGATATTTCTTTTTTAACTTCTAATATTATCAATTTACAATAATGAAGTAATAGGTGCCAGCTAGCTGGAGAATTTACAGTACAAAACATATGTACATTCGTCAATATTGCTATTTGAATACGTTAAATTTACATTCGACCAATATTTACAAAATCATTCCAAATTGAAATTTCATAAGCCTCTGCTTAAAATATTAAGCAAAATTTTGAAGTAATCCTGGTATAAATCTGTGGCAAGACACGCAAAACTAGCAGAGTATTAAAAGCTAGTAAGTAACAGGATTTATATAATTAAACTGCTATTATTTACGACTAGAACAACCGATAGAAAACAACAAAACTCCAAGACGGGAACAATGACTAAACAAGCCCAACTTGTGCCGTTAATCCCATCGAATTAAATGAGAAAACGGCGCGCCGAACAATAATTAATCATTAATCAAACTGACATTCGTTTGCCTCCAGAGCCTTAACTTTGCAACCCTTTCAATTATAAATTATACAATAATTCAATTATAAATTTTACCACTAATTCGATTATGAATTATAATCCTAATTCATAACGGACGTCTCCGCGGCCTGCCGTAATTTATCATGATAATTGTCGCAAATCTTTATGGAGGGTCGAATGGAACAGAGAGATCTCAAACTGGCATTGGCTCATAATTCAGTGTGACGTATCTATTTCTTACTTTTATATTCCGGAGTGATTGGACCAGAATTGTTTGATACCTCAAACAACCGCAAAATTATTATACATCTATATTTGTATCATCCAATGTATTTTTACCAGTATTCTTTACAGTCCAGTTTTTTAAGTGAGCTCCCAACCACGATTTAAAATTATCCTTAAAAGCCTTTTCGTGCTAAAGCTTTAAAGATAAAGTGAAAGTTTAGAAGAAGATACATCGTTTTAAGACCGTAACACGCGATTAATTTCTGTGTGAAAAGTACAATGTGCAGAAAATAAAATGATCCATTATATTAATATTAAACATAATTAGATACAAATTAAATTATCAACACATTAAATTTTACGATTTAATATGTCTAGTATTTTGTATGTTGTATGAATACCATTGTTACGTTAAATATATAAGATCTATGGGAATAAATTATGTGTTCAGGCAAACTATTTGTTATCACCGGGTCGCAGTATATCACGAAGTAGTTAATTTGCTGGTGCCTCTATCAATATTAATTGACTGTTATCTTACTGTGCTCCAGTGGGCGAAATTGACAAATTTGCAAGGCAGTGCTAGATTAAATTTGATTTATCATTATCACTGACAAGACTATTTGTTAGTTCTTCCCGACTCTAGTTGTCTCGTGGTCTATTCTTGGCACAGATAACTGTCTAATAAATGTTTTAACTACTTGATATCTTAGGAAGATTAAATTAATTAAAATAGTTTAATATAATAACAACTTCTAGACGAAATGAAATCATTAGGTACTTGGTATCAGCGGCGTTATATCACCATTTGTTAATAAGATAATTGGTAAACACATTGTTTTTTGTTCAAATCATCGCGTTGAGACAAACCAACTCACTTGGACAGATAACACTAAAACAGGTGACTTATAATTGTATCCTGTATGGCTGCCTGTATGACTACGTAGAATTTAACTACCTACTTCTTCGATTCGATGAATCGTCTTATATTATTGAGTGAAGAATATTTTTATGACCCAACTCACATTGAACTTTAACCTCGGCAGTAGACTCGATCACTCCAAGCACGCTGGCCGCCTCGCACGTGTAGTTGGCAGATTCTCTGATGTCTTCCAGCTTCAGGGTGTTCAGTCCTAGAGGGGGGTTGTCTTCCGGAGTCAGCCATTGTGTTAAGCCTGTCGAGAGGAATTAGATAAACGAGACTCTTATGTAATTTTTGAAATTAGCAAGCGAGGAAACTTTTCATCATCTATTTTAAGAAGAGTTGTTAAAGTGTAGGATTCCCTTACATGTTTCACTAAACAGTGAGTAGTTAGGTACTAAATCTATGGCGTTTAATGTTATAGCCACTTAGAAATCTGCATATTATGCAATTTCAACTTGCTCACACGTTTCATAGAAACACACTGCCTGTGCTAAAAGTTAAGATAAGCGACATGAAATGACGCTTCATTAGTAATGATAAAACGGAAAAGAGTTAACAGAAGACCTCATCTATTATATTGTTATTACTAGAAACACTTGCCTTTCCTCCACTTCACAGTGGGCATAGGGGATCCGAATGCGACGCACTTGAGGGTCAGGTTTCCGCCCAGCATGACCTCCGTGCGCGGTGGCGGTGGTATCGAAAACTGTGGCGCTACTCGTCTTACTGTTGACAAAGAAGAGTATTGAATCAGAAAATATAGTCGAGAACATTAGTATAGATACGTGACACAAGTCAAAGCCAACTTTGACCCTGGTGCACTCTGTCGAATAAATGAGTAGGCTATGACAATTTGTTCTTCTTATCCGACAATATTATACTGATTCATGGACGTCAACATTATATCTCTGTCATAAAATACGATTGCTATTCTGCTTTCGGCAGATGTCGAAATCAAAAATGATCCTACGGATACCTACAAGTACGTATGCACTGAACGCCAATTTGTAATTGAATCAGAAAATTCTCCAGCTTCTTTCCATTTGTTAACGATTACTTGCCGTTTTACTTTCCGTCTCGTTGGCGGTCCGATCACGCGTCGAGTGTCTAACACCTGAGTCCCGTAGCGCGAGGTGCGAGTTTTATTCCGGGCTACGTGTCCGGAATGAACATGCAAAGTCTCCCCGAGTGTAAATGAGGAGACTCCGCCCGGAACTGTTCGGAATTTACCGTCTGTGCTCGAACATGATTCTACGGAATGTGCTTTGTTTCTAGTTCCCGCGAATAACTTAAGACGTTTAACGTTCTACCTGAATGTTTATATTTTTTTTTAATTAGTTCAGCCGAAACAGATTGTAATTAAGCCTCCTTCTTGGCATCATTTTTGAAATTCGTTGTTTTTTTTATCGATCGGTTAACAAAGAATGAGGCTTTAAAATATTCGACATTTTAAGTAGTTATTGTTTTTACAGATACACGTTTGGAATATAGTGTCTGCTGGGAACGTTATCCCTTTAATGTATTTTCCTTTCTTGAGGCGAATGTAAACAATTAAGAATAACAGAAGTGTATAAAGTGTATAAAGAAAGACAGTTTATTAAATAACAAGGAGCCGGATGTCCGCAAGCGTAATTCTCAACTTATTACTGCTGAAGTACGTCTTTTCTCTTTTCATCTGTAGTGTGTCGCGACAGAAATATTATTACTAGGAAAATGTTAACTGGATCTGGCAATATGGAATTACAAAGTAAACAAAATTAAGGCACTTAATAATAAAAAGGAAATGGATCTAAGTCACATTTAACTTAAATAAGCATCCGTTTGGTTAACAAATCTTGGACCTTATCTTATGATTTTTTTAAAACCTATTAGATTTTCTTGTCACATAATATAAATATATCATTCCGTTACTTTCTTTCAATGTAATATTCGCAATCTTGGAGATGGAATGGATGGAATATTTTCCATAATCAAATTAATTTTACTACCATACAAGGTTGTCGCCCTGGCCAAATATAGTAAAGCAGAGCACAAAACGATGCAAACTGTGCAGGCAAATTGCAAGCAAATGTCCGTGCCGGGACAGACATTGAGAAGATGTTTAGATGATAGACAGACCAGTGTCTTAGTTGTTTGTGATGTGCCAATATTATTTCTTGTAACAATAAGCCATTATTGTCTGTTGCTGAGAAGGTTACTACAGGAATAAGTCGACGCAAGAACTTCAGCACTTCAGCATTATCATAACAACACGTCCCTTTACCACCGAAGATCAGAGCTTCAAAAGACTCATTTGACGGCCGTCCATTCACGTACAAAGAGTATCTAATAATAGAAGCTGGAATGTTCTTTTTACGCTGTAACCGCGGTGTCCGGCTCACAGTTCCGGCGGCCGCTGCCGTGCGGAGTGCCTACTTTGTTAACGGCACAAAGCAAAAGAAGATAAAGGAGGAAAAACATTTACCCGGCTTCCATTATGGTAATTAGAGTCACGAGCCTTCCGTCTGTGTCGAACGTCCCGCCGTGCTAATCTAGATCGTATTCCAAAGGTCCAATGTTGCGACCGTCCCGCCATCGTAGTTATAGGTCTCGTTGGGTTCGAAAACGTTAAAAATATTCACATGTAAGTAGCTATTTAAAACGGTAATGGTTCGGTCAGAGTGAAAACAGCATTTGCATCGTGACTTTTAAAATTTTTTCAAGTGCTTTCACTGGCGGGTCTTTTGATAGGCAATCAAAAAGGAATGCAACAGGTTTACTTTTGAATGATAACTCTGTACGAAAAAAAGGTCTGGAGCTTACAAACTTTTTTGGTCGTTGCAATAAAGAATTTATGCTTTAGCGACACCAGACTCGATTTATATTTGACATTCTTACTGAGACTACTGATATTGTTTTTGTTAAGGTAATTCATCTTCATTATATACCTATTATAAAAACCTGAGCTATTGAAATAATGTTCATTGAATTTTACCGCTACTAGTACCTACCTATTAAATGTTTCGTATAGATTCACCAGAGCCTCGGTTATATACGTACTCGTGTGATTACCCTGAGATGACTGCACTAGTCATCATTTTGTGTGGATGTAAAAATCAATAACCATGGGAATCTAATGTCTTCCAGGTTTCACATAGGTCAACATGAGTTACTCATTCTTGACCTTGGCTCCTCGCGATATCTCGTATTCAATCTTATTATAGAAAGGCCTTTGAAATGTTCTGAATATGGATTCTAGAGACACCAGTCCGGATAATATAATATAGTATAATACGTCGATATCCTACTATGCATGAAAGGAAAACGTTTCAAGTTTCTTATTTTTTTTAAGTCCCTTTATAACGGAAGCGTTTCCTTTTAGAGGAGATCCTTTTAAATATAAACCGCTGTTTCAGCCGGGATCCACATGAATTTATTTCCCTCGCCTTTAATAAAGCCGTTCGTTTTCAATTCGCGTCTGTTGTATAAAAAGGCGGGAAGACGAAACGGGAAATTTTCGAGGTGGTGTATTTTAATTAAGGTGGCGAAGGTCAGATGTTTTCAACACTTGGATGTTTCGATGCCGCGAGTTCTCACTCAGACCAAATTAGGTTTTGTGCCGCAAATACAGGACGAATTTATTTGCGTATTGCGTAATTGTTAATGGTACATTTTATTAACGCTAGTGGTGAAATGTTAAGATGGAAAATTGGGTAGTAAAGCTGGCAATCACATCTTGCATAAAACTCAATGTTGCTTTTCAGTCGAAATAGTACCTATTAGTGGTTGCTCGAATCAAGGAAAGAAGATTTTCAACAGCAACGATAAATTGATTAGTATTTCTTGTGGTCCCATTTCTAAATTAGACGAAGAAACGTCCCACGTTATACGCCATTAGTACATTTAATACAAATAATTAATCATGTCTTTATAAATTAACATAGGCTTTTAAATCAACGTTACGGGAGAAATAAATATCTTAGCAGACAGACATAACAATGGCGGTGCCGATAGCCAGGACTAATATGATGGCTAAAGCGCCACTTACCAGAGCGATTAAGAGCCTGAACCTGGTGCACGACAGGCTAGATATATTCTCATGCCAGTTGGGTGAGTTCGCAAAGGTAACATTATATTTGTTATGTTACAATACTAATTAATATTTATTACGTAGTGTTATATGTTCCTGTTGTATTGTACTCGTAGTTATGTGTAATTAATTACCTAATAAGTTAAAGACTGCCACTCTATCGCATTAGGCATTCCCTGTAATGATAGCTGTGATGTTAATAAATAAATAAATAAATAAATAAAATAAATAAACAACTTTGTTACTGTCTTCCAAATGTTGTCAACCGGGAGTCAACCTCGGGAAACTTACTCAATGGTCAGGTTACAAGCTACGGGATTAAATATCGTTTCGTATTACGTATTCATCAGCCTCTCCACCAATCCGCACTGGAGTAGCGTGGTGGAGTGTGTTCTAGGCCTTCTCAGTTATTAGAAACCGTGCTCAGTCAGTAGTATGTCATTTATGGGTATACCCGTTCATAAGCTCTTCTTAAAAATTAAGCCTACGTAATTCACATCCGGTCAGTTAATTGGGGCAAACCGTTTGACTTTTGAAATTCGCTCATAACTTTCGCTTATACCTACCAAACATTTCGTTATTATTCTTTGGTCCGGCACTTTGTTGCGGCGATTAATTAAAATTAGTCCGCGCAAGGAACGCTCCGAGGGTTATTTCGCGTTTTAAAAAGAGAAATAATGGGGGTGAGTGCAGTTCGTATTATTCAGAACGAATCCTCTTGTCGACCGCGACAGTGAAGAAGCGCGTCCTACTTAATTTTTGGTTTAAGTAATAGGGGTTTTCTAAATGAGGAAAAAGGGGTAAAGAGCAAAAGTTATTATTATCAATTAATTTTGTTTTGAACTTGGAATGTTGAACAGAAATTTCTTTCTTAAATATTTTAACGTAGAACTGATGTTATTTTAAATTCAATTGAATTTTGTGGAAAAAACGGCTTTTAAACATTGTCGTGAGGCGTAAAGCTTTTCTTTAGAGTTATTAAAAATAAGTCGTAATTCATCAAATCGGTACACAGTAGTTCGAAGTACAGCATAAATGCAATATAAATATTTTTCAAAAAACAAAGGGAAAACGTGACATCTAACACGTAAACGCGGCATTGTAATCTATGGGCAGTGGCCAAATAATCATGGGCAAAAGAATGCGTGGTAGGACCTCGGAAAATTTGGCTGAAGTAATGTGCTAATACAGCGCCACGCATCACAGCCTTGTATTAACGGATAATGTATTTCCATTTACGCTCGTTTGTTTCATCTTATCCAATTGCATTTTTTTATACGTACACGTATATGAGTCATTTATTTGCACCAACGTCCATTCAACGAATTCTTTGAATTCATTTTAAAGACGTACTATATGTAAGCGTATATTTTTATGTATTTTTTCTACTTGCTACAATATTACACGCTGAAATTCAAAATGATAAAATCCACAGAAGAACAGAGATTAATGACAGTGCATAAGAACAAAGTTACAACGATAGGCCGCATAGTTTAGCATCCGTTGTTTAGTTACCGCGAAGTATGAAGATGTCTCAGCGAGATCCTTCATTTATAAGTAACAAGACCCCACGAGCTAAAGTAAGACCACTTGCTGTTTAATTATTGTAATAACGGAGTTTTAGACCTTCAAGTGGGTCATTAAGTATCCAGCCATCAGCCGTCAATGACTCGGAGCCGTTCGGTTTATTGTCCATCACAAAGTTAGCGGCTCTTTTGTGTGAACGATGAAAATTCTTGTCATAACACGCGGGCAATACCTATAACCTAACCGTGGAGAAAGAGTTTCACGCTGAAATTGTAAATTTTAACCATATTTTTGCCCAACGAAATTGCATACTTATTTTACTTAATTATGTTTGTGCAAAGTTATGCGCCGAGGAGTTTTTTCCTATCAGTGTGACCTAATTTTAAGTTATTGTAAGGAAGAAAAGAAGCTCCTTGGGAGATTTTTTCATACATATTTCATGTACTTACAGAATGAACAGAATCTATAATATCCATGTAATGATTTTTTCCTGTCTGATAGGTAATTCAAATTTCAATGTGATAAAATCCAGAGAAGAAGATCATCCACGGTAAATATTACGAGTAATTTGTTGAAGTGGAGATGTAATTTGAATTTCGAAAATCTTTTGAATAAAACCAACTTCATTGCTTTACTATAAGGCTTCAGTTGTTTCTCAATGCTTTACGTGAATACGAGAATGAATACAAAAGAAAATTTTCATATGGCATCTTACATAATGAAAAGTATTCTATTCTTTCCAAGAGACTCCAGAGTATGTAAAATCTACTGAACTGGGGTATTTATTGTCTGATGATATGAATGATGAATGAAAAAGTTAAAGTAACGCTAAAAATCAAAAATTTCTTTGAATGTACAAAATCATCTATTCATGAATATTGGGACTTCTGCACACAAGAGGCTTCGAGAGGGTTCGAATTCCGCATACATCTGGTAAACACCCCTCTTATTGTGAATAATTAGGTGCGTATTCGAATATAATTATCACGTGCTTCTGCGAAGGAAAACATCGTGACAAAAAATGCTCACATGAGTGTCCTCCATAATTCTCAAAGGCGTTCCTCACGGTGTGAGAGTATTCCCAGCAGTGGGACAAAAACAGATCGTGAATGTGGCGATGACAATCATAAAAATTGTAATGTCCGGCAACCGCCGATACTATCATAACTTTTGTTTGATTATTGAAGAGATTTCGATACGATTGTTGAAAACGTTACTATAGTTATATAGCACAAAAATGCCGAGATGGCTGGCGTGAGCGGAAATTACAAAAGTTAGACGTAGACGACGCAGTGGCTGACAGATAAGAATTCTTTAAGATGTGCGATAGGTATAACTTCAAGAGGACGCAACTTCAAACAGGATTATGTCTTTTAAATAAAGCAATAGATTTTATTTGCACAGTGAATTTATTCCTCTACTCATCTTTTTTTAACGATTTATGTGACTTGATTGTGAATGGTATGAAAGTTTTTTTTGCTTACTTCTGGCTCCCTCTAGGCTCGCAATTTACATTCAAATCATGTAAATTTCAAATTAAAGTTGCGCTAATCCTTGCGTTATAGGTACAAAGATTTTTCACAAATACTAAAACCTTTAATAAAATCAGCAGGACTACCCGATACTTGACATTGCCGTAAGAACTTTACAAATTTCACATTAATGAAATTACTTTTATCTGGAAAGGAACTATTAAAAAGGGAATAAAACTCCTAAAGTACCAGGACTTAATAAAAGCAAGAAGGCATTTCACTTCGCAGGGGTAAATAATTGGAGTCCCTTTCGTCAAGTTGGAAACTAATTCAATAAGACTGCCTCTGTGGCAAGTTTTACGTTTTGTCCGTGGTTCAAGTCGCAATATTTTATTTGAATACATTACGTATTTCAGACATTGTCACTGAATAAATGGATGTTCCCAGTGTAATGTTAGTTAATCTGGGAATAAAACAGACTACATTTAAATGTTAAAAGCTTGTCTTGTGGAAGTTGAACGGGGGTTTAATCATAATAGGTTCTGTACTTTGTTTTAAATTAGATAACGTTTTGGAGGAATGAGGGTAACCGCGTGTGGATTCGCCGCTAGAGGCCGCTAGTGTAGAGGGTGGTCTGCCTGTCACTTCTCTCTTGTCTATTCACTGAATAGTATTCAGACAAGTGTCACTTGTCAATGTTTATATATGGGCGGGCTTTGACTGGCTTTGACAGCATGACCGCCGTCTGCAGTGGCGCCAACTGGTGAGCACAAAAACGGTTACCCTCATTGTATGTGCTGTATTTTCATGTCTTGGCAGTGGGGTAAGAATGTAATATCGTTTTATTTATTCACGCAGACACATTTCTTATCTGTGGAACTTTATTTATTCCATTCGTTATGTGGGAAAAGACTGAAATAGCTTACTAGCATCGGTGTTGTCTCCTACTTACCTACCTATGATGATCTTCAAGAGGAGCATAAGTAGACTTTAAAAAGTTAGTGCGTTCACATATCAGCAATATAAAACGCTTGTTATCAATTATGAGTGCCATCTTAAACTTCTGCATACGCCTGCGCAAATAAAGAACGAAACAACGCGGGCGTTTCTGTACGAGCGAAAGTTGTGTGATAAATTTCAGTTTTGAAAACAAACGGCGTAGTTGTCGCCGGACGACGTTTTGGACAAAAAGTTGGTTTATTCGGCGACCGGCGGCGAGTTCGACAAGTGTCCTCATTGTTTGACCCGTGTTTCGCAAATAAAAGAATCCACTCTCAGCACGCGGACAATGGTACAATGAATTCAGATGTCAAAATGTTTACAGAAACGTACGAGTACCTATGTGTGGTTTACATTTCAATGATAAAACTCTCCTAGTCCTGTACACACGCGCGACAGTGACGCGACAACGGCGCGACAACGACGAGACAACAACGCGACAGTTATGACGCTGCGACTGACATTAGTATCATAAAAACTGCACTCACATTGCTGCAATTACACTTCGGACTGCAATGCAATTTTGAATGAACTGCAATTTTGAGTGTGTGGGGGTGGGCCAGCCCAGCGTGGATAAATGTTAGTATAGCGATATTTTTATTGCCATAAAAACAAAACGCAATCCATCCTTGCGGCAGATTCGTTTATTTATCAATCCGTTGAACGTTGTCAAACCGACCACTCCCCCCGCCGCTGCCCCGCACCCCGCGTCCTCCGTTCATTCTCTATTCATTTGTGTTGTCGCCTATTTGGTCAGTTGCCAAAACATTGATCCAAGTGTTATTATTGATGGCTGTTGACATCAGCTCAGCTTCGAGTGCTTTGACGTCTCAACGCCTGTGCACACCGACGATATCCACCTGTCTGAGGTTGATTGCTAACTTCTGTTTCAGTTTGCTAGTTTAGGTGTCTATCAGTAGGTAAGTAGCAAAAGGGATGAATAAACCTATTCAAAAGTAATAGGTAGTGTAGTTATTTAAATTTAAATGAGTAAAGTCGTTTTTATTATAAAAAAAAAAAATAAGTTATAAAATATCACTCTGAAAAGAGATCGTGCTCAATAATGGGCCATGATGGATTGAGATGATGATAAGAAATATTAATAAATAACCCCACATACCAATTACGAAACACCCACCCACTCAGAGATGCAGAGCACCCAGGCAGAGAACAGTTTAATATGATCATTGACATTTCCGTCTTGATAGGAATTGAACTACTTAAAAGGATCTTATTAACAATCAGCGTGGTAACAATTGTACAAGTCGTCAAGTAAAAAAATTTTCATGTTCTGTACGGACTCAGTTTAACTCGCAGAGAAAAACTGCATGCAACCCCTTCAACCGATAAAGAGTCTAGCGGCAACAGCTGAGCGACCTAAAGGAGTCAAATGAGTAGGTATGCTCATTTCCTTCAGTGGAAGGCAAATAAAGGAAATAAAAAAAACTCTTTCTTATTGTCAAGTTATATTGCTATTTTAACTATGAGTCGCCGAGCATATGGAATTGTCACTCCCCGCCAAAACCAAACTTATCATTTGTGCCCTTAGTTCAGTTTAGCTTGTAGGCAAAATTTTCTAAGGACAGTTTTAGATACCGCCGTCAATCTTAAATGTACCTTAATTATACTGGCGAAAGCTGACATTTATGTGCCGTGCACATAAATATTAACGAATTCTGTATCGAAAACGATCGAAGTATAGTTCCATTCTTTCTGTTCCGCTCGGCTATTTCCCGCTCGTTGACCGCCCAGTGGAAGCCGGGCCTAAAAGAGCAACGCTTACAAATGGTCTCACTTGACGCTATCAGTGAAGTTATCTGTCTAGATAGCCAGCCAACTGTCCGCCGCGAATAATATTTATTCCCAACACGTTCCAGTTGCACATAGACTAGTCTACATAACTTATGCTGCGTAGTACGGTGCATCGAGTAATTCTCAGTTCCGGTTTCCGTTGGAAATGCTCGCAGATGGCTGTTAATGACAGGAAGCAGATGTCTTCTAGCGGATTAGAAGAATGTAGATACTTAAAATGGAAAAGATCTTGAAGTAGGTACGTAAATAAGCAATTGTTTTAGGTACGAATTCTGTTACGATCATTCTTTAAGACATTGAAGATTTGCTAAGTTACTGCTTCGTTACAGTTTCATGTGACAACAAGTGAAGGTGATTGTGATAACCAGACTAAACATACAATACATACCCCCCCTTCCTTTCTTCCAAATCTCAAATCTCCGAACGCAGACGAAATCTCGAGCGCTCTAAGTCTTATCTAGCATAACATGGGGACGTTAGAAAATACTTAAATTCCCGTGAAATTTTCCTTAAAACTCCCAACACTTCGCGCGGACAAAGCGAGCAAGTCAGAGCCGACGCTGAAACCATCAGTTACGAGGTATCTGGCCGAGCGATAGTCGGCGACCGCCTGACGCTATCTGCTGCGAATATATTGCGAATATTATTCTCAACACATTATGCTTCTAACGTATCGAGTTTCACATGTTAGGTCCTGTGTGTGATGTTGAAATACAACCGGGAATTTTGTATGTTCTCGATTTAAAAATAACAGTTGTATGAACATAGTGAGTCTCTATAAAGTGTTCATTAGAAAATGAGTGCAATAAAAAAAATCTTTTTATAAGATAAAAATGAGTCTACTTTCACTCATTATCCTATGTACACTTTTTAAAAACTCACATGTAGCACATAAATTTATGGTAAGTATCATTTAACAATATCTAAAATTGCTATATCTGTAAACATGGCGGTCTGTAATACTTTCCAGTATAAATACCGCACGAATGTTTTTATTGCAAGCGCAATCCCGCTTCCATCTGTGCAAAGCTGTTTGTCGTGTCTCTCATATTGTAACGTACAGAACTACAGACTAGATTTTTAGTAGATTAAAATAAAAGCAGTAAGTCTTAGGTACTTGTAAATTTTACTCCAATCTTTTTGCACGTAAAGATAAACTACGCGAATGACACGGAAAAAACATGAAGGGAAACGAAATTTTGTGAAATAGATCAAAGCATGTTTAATAATTATAAAATTTTTGAAACTAACAGGAAATGAATTCGATATAACACAATTATTTACACGAAATAATTTAATACTTGTCTGTAATTTTATTAACGACGTTATCCAGTATCCAGGATGAAAAAATACAACAAGAACATGAAAATCTATATAACAAAAATGAATCGCTAAAATCTTTGCTAAGCGCAATAATCGAACTCGACTGGCTCGATTTGTTTTTTTTTGTTTGTTTTTAAATATGAGGACCACGTTATTATGGAAAAAATAGAAAAAAATACCAGACAAGCAGGGATTTCAATAACTATTAGAGATATCAAACTTACGCCTTAGTAAAAAATATTCTACATGATGAGCGTTTGCTAAAATGAAACACAAAATTAAGGTCCAAAGCCAAAGTAATCTAGGCAAAATCCTAGGGGACCACTATGTTTTCTTAAGCGAAGCGAGGGCAGGTCCACTAGCATACGATAAAAACAATGCAAAAATAGCATTGAACAACATCGTAGCGATAAACAAAAACCTCGTCCGAGCTGAGAATGTTCCTAGCGCTGCTGTATTTTCAAGATTCATTTCCATCACTTTAATGGAGCCTTCTGGTAATCTAAACTAAGACACGCATCCGATACTCTTTGTAGACGGACTGCCCTTTGATATTAACGAGTTTATCTAGATCCACCGTGTCCAGATTTACATTATCATCGACATCATCGTCGCTATCTATCCCAGCCCCACTGCTAGACTTGAGTCTTCGCTGACAGTCAAAAATATCTGTAACGGATTGCTGTTTGTACATGGAAGACTTGAGAAAATCTACAATAGAACCCAAAACATTGTTTTTCTTGTACTTGTCTTCTCTGTACTTGTCTTGTCTACGAGGTTGTTCGCGCTACTCTCAGAAAAGGCTTAACCAATTTCGATGGGGCTTCCACCAAAATATTGTGATACCTTCATTTAAATAATAGATTGTGTTTGTTTTATTTCAATCAGATCATAATTAAAAAAAAAGTTATGTCAGTTTAAGCAAAACACTCTACCGATGTCGAAAAACTACGGGACTGATTTCCCAAAGCGAAAAACGACCAATGAAAAACGGAAACATCCCCAAAAATTCAGGCAAAAGCAGAATTCAAACCCAGGCCCTGCGAGATTGAAAATCAACCCACCACAATCCAGCCCCAAGTCCAGGTCGTATACAACACCGTCCGTGTAAATTGGCCGAGAGGTAACCAACTCGATCATTAGGCGGTTTCGTTAGCACCTCGGACCTCCAAACCCTTTTGATGTGGTTCGCTTTGAAGTGGATTGTGCGAGTATTTTGATACCTCGCTCAGACAACACCCAAGACATCTTCAAGATAATTAGTCAATGATATTTTATGTTAACAAGGCGCTGGTCGTTATAGTTTGGAGTAGTGATTCGAGAGGTGTTTGAGAGGGTCGAAGGTAAAATCCGTCGCGTAATTTTATAATCTAGGTACGTTAGTTATACGAGTATTAAGGGTTCCGTACATTTATCATAGGGACCTTAAACATGAATGTAACTTTGCAGCCAAAGTACAAAAATAAGAATATATCTTTGAACATAATTCACAGCTCGAATGCAATGACACGATTGTTTAACGTTAAAATCTAGTTAGTATTCCATTTACTCAAGAAATATAATTTACTACCTATGTATTTAAAGATTTCAGAAAAATGCAAACAGTGGTCTTAGCGCATACAACCTACATAAAAGACTTCATATAGGCATCTCAATCTTAAAGTTACGAACTTACGAACGGTACATAATTTTTTTATACTAGTTTAACTCCTTCTCGACATATCTTATTCATTGAATACATTAATGAATTATATGAACGTGTAAATATGAAGGAGGTACTAACCTTTAACATATAAAGACGTAGGTTTTGAGAACTCGGTGCCGATGGCGTTCTCCGCGACGCACTCGAACTTGCCCTGGTCTTCCTCCTCGCTCTTCACTATTTGCAGCGTGCCTGAAACCAATGATACAGCGTTAGTTGTCTGAAATTCGTAGCCATGCTTTGGTGCTTACAAAATGACTTTTATGGGTGACCAAGTATCACCGAGAGGTTCGCCTGCCTTTTTGTCTGCCATTTTGTCATGATTTTCTAATTTAATTTATTAATAATGTCATGATTTTCTAATTTAATTTATTAATTAGAAAATCATGACAATTTATTATTAAAAGATTGTTTGAACCATGTGCGTATATTTCAAATGAAGCTTCTCTATGAATGGATTCATTTTCATTTTACTTATTTTGATAAGGATTAAAATTAAGTTACATCCTATACTACCTACACTACTAAACTACCTAGGTTACCTGGTTACCTAGGTACATTAAAAGTTAACTTTAATGTGCTTTTATCATCGGCTGATATAATAAAGAGTTACTCCCCATCCCACCTATTTTAAACTAGTGAAAACAGTATCAGCCCTACGTATCGAGCAAAATTAAGCCGTCATATCTTCGATACGGCCGAAGATGACTTACTTTCTCAAACACACTCTGGCAGTACTCAAGATCCCAATTGCCATAATTCTCGTGCGCGGTACGCGCCACAAAAACGTCCGATATGACAAATGTGGGACATGAAATATGTGTACAACTATATCCAAGTGGAGTTCAATGTTCATTACAATAACTTAATAACCGCAATATCTGTAAACGGTGTCGGCCGCGGTCGGTCGTAAAGGCTCGTGTTATTAACTCATAAATCTTCCAAACCCACCCGTCGGACATCAAAGGGGCTATCGGCGAGTTCATTTAGTTGCTGTTTAAATTTTACGATCACCTACAATAATATCGGGCCGTGTGTCATTGTTGGACGTTTTGTATGGGAAGTTAGTTGGGTCTTATTCATTTTTTATAACGCTTCATATTTATAGCCCCACAATAGGGTTGCATTTGTCGTTGTGCCATGGAAAACACGCTTAGACAAAAATACACACTCAGACCGAGCAAAAAAATCAAACTTATTATCGAAATTCCTCGCTGGGAATCAAACCCAGGAAAGCCCTTTGAAGATAAGCCCAGTATTGTAACCATTGTGCCACACAGCATAATTATTATACCTATAAAAAGTTGATAAATAAACTATGATATTTTTTCTTAATATTTCTTGAATTTTTCTTGAAGTAGCAGACGCGGTGCATTCGATCCGGTATTAAAATTACCTCGGCAGTCCATTAGCGACTGTACCTGTTGATTATTCGAAATGAAAGACCAGTCTGATTTTAATGAAGATGAAACATTGCTATGGTTGTTTTATTTTCATTATTAACAATTTTAAAAGATTGTTTAGGATTCCCGTGTAAAAGTAAACTTTGAAGAAATGCAATTTTGTATTAACGGGTTAATGTAGGTATACGTACTTTTCTAGAGACAACCATCTTAGTCGTCAAGAGTAGCAATGAGTCTGTGGCTGAATTAGAATAAGACACTTGCTACTTGGTAAACAACTAATAATACTAACTATTCCTAACAGTTATTTCCCAGTCCCCACCCACGTTCTAATACTATCATCTAACAGTCTAACTGAACATTGGTTAGTTTGGGATGGTTCCTAGTCCCTGTTTGAGTTTTGTTCTAAGTCGGTCACAGTGGTTATGGGCGGCAGCGGAAGGGTAGTGTTGGGTGCTCGTTTTCTACGTTCATTTCATAACAAAATACTATCAAAAGTGCTATCTAGGTCTCGCCACGTAGCCACGCCCCACCACGCAACGCGAGCCAAACCATTATATAATTACGATTATTAAACTGTTACTAGCAATGTTCTTTGGAAAACTTAAGAATTAGTTAGAGCAGGTGTCCTGTCGCCGGCGAGTAAGCGAGTAACTGTCGGCTATTTTCTCGCTCAAGAAACGTACAGAGGTTATGAGATTCCGTATAAATATGCATATGTTTGTGTTTACACAGAATGCCATATTTCTGTAGGTTCTTAAAAGAGTGAAAAGGCTTTCACTAAGTTAGTGCACTTAACATCTTGGACTTCATCGCCATTTACCAACCAATAACACCTTTTTAAAAGTAAATGTTACAATCATACCGATAATAATATAATTTTATAGCATAGCAACATAACACATGATAAGACAGCTATCAATTAAACCTTTCCCTAATCTTAATAGAAATTCTTTACAGTAGGTATTTTGTTTATTCTTCCTTAATTTCTGGCGTGCAAATAATGTATTAATATGAAATTTAATGGAAGCCGCCCACTACACATTTAAGCGAGGTGAGTGGGTGCAGTTTAATATTGTGTCATCATAGCAACGCAGCGGGAAACGTTCATTGAATTCACGAAAAATATAAAACAAGATACGTTATGACCGCCCACCGATTGCGGTATCGAAGAGCCGCTACAAATTGTAAATTGCGAGCAAACAGCAACCCAAATATCAATATGCAACGGGTTCTATATTGCCTGTGCGGCTACATGGCATTTTAAACCTTATGTCGAAAGCGATAGACGTAAAACTGGCGAGCAACGACACAGTTGCTGATTGCGCCCCGCATTAAAGTGTTCAACTTATGGAGTAGTTAGGGAAGACTCGATACGGAACGGGTCGAAAAGTTGTCAAAGCCTTCTCGAGTGTATTATGGAAGTTGATGTGAATTTGTTGAACGATTTTCGTGTTTTTCGGATAAGCTGCGTGTCTGACGCTCGACGCTCGACGGTATGATTGCGTGTTTCGACAGAGCGTCTAATTTATTCGACATTACGTCTGAAATACTGAAAATTTAAAAGTGGTTACGTCAAAGGGAGTGGAACGGTTTTTGAAATTTTGCTAGAGGTGAAATGAATCGAAATGATTTTTAAAAATGGAATCATCTGTGGAGAATTAAACTTTTTCAACACACTTGCTCGTAAAGTTGCTATTTTTTCTTTAGTCTTACGCCCGGAATGCGGTTTATTACACACAAGTACGTTTTACTTTTCATTGCCGCACTAGTGTTTTTCTTATTCCACTTTTTTTTTAATATCCGTAAAGAGGTTGTTACCAAAAGATTTATTATTTTGTAAATAAATAAACTTGTTGTACTTAGTCAAAATCTGATAAGATAAGTCTAATTATCTATTAAAGCATTTATAAAATACAATATTTAAAATCATTAATTACCGTAAATTCTTATTAGAAATACATAATTATTTAGTTTAATATATTGTGGCTGAATAGCGGTGTTCGGTGTCTCTGGACTTAACCTGCGCGCGCATAGTTATTCAACCAAAGATACGGCGCGCGAAAAAAAAAACCTCCGCGCGCCATTTTGTGCAAACATTTGTTCGTTTATAATTTGCTGATTTGTGACTGAAAAATGTCGAATGTATTTTATACCTACCTAATTGTTTTTTTCCTCGCAAGTGTGTTGAAAAACGTCGTATGATACGCGTGTGCTTTGTTCATTACAGTCTTGGCTCTATTACAGCCCTCGCCTTGCGGCTCGGGCTGTGCAATACCGCCTCGACTGTAATGACCAACTTCGCGCACTTGTATCATAATGTACTATTAAGGCTCAGTTTTTAAAAATGCGCGACGTCGCGGCGCGTGCTAATACAATGATTTTAATTACATTATTTCTAGTTCTTCTGATATTATTTAAATATTGTAACAAACCCGTACTTTACTTTTATTTGTGACTCTGCCTGCGACCTCTGACTGCTCTGTCCACGGTTCGATTCCCGGGCGAGGCTGATAACTGTATGCCAGATAAATATTGGTTTTCTTCTCTTGGCCGTAAGTGATGTACATACACATATTTAACATTTGTACACCCTACCTTAAATCTGTGTCCTTTTGTAACTTTCCTCTATTTAGGTTGTCTGGAAGAAATTGCTGCTTAGCAATAAGACCGCCTATTGTTTTCTTTGTATTATATCGAGATATTTTTTGTCAAATTTGGTGAACAGTACTCTTTATTGTACATATGTGATATTTGTACCTATTGTATTATTTGTTAGTGACGTGTTATATTTGATAATCACGTCACCCACGATAAAACGAATTCGCTTTTATTTGTTTATTTAAAGACATACAGACAATAAAACATAATAACACCAAAACCTACCAAAACTGACGCTATCAATTCGTCCAAAACGTAACAAGATAGACGCCTGTACACTTCATATTATAAGTTTACTGACGTAGAGAGACGGGCACGAATACGATGTCAGGGAAGCAAAACTTTCCGAAAACTGTCAAAGGAAAGGAAAAACGAATACTAGTAAATGCAGATAGTTTATTTGGCGAAGTATGCTAAAGTCGACACAAAAATAAAAAAAGTTGATACAAAAATAAAAATAAAATAATAACGAAGTGACGGTATTGAATGAAGGCACTGAAATATTATGTGAACGTGAACCTTTGAAACCTACGTCTGCTAATTTTTAAAAGCATAAATTGAATCGTGTGTATATTCTAAGTTTAAAACTATTTGTCCCATGTTTTTGTCTTACGTGATTAAGTCAATGGTGACATAAAATTATAAAAACTTTTTTGGGGTAACTACTGCTACACGACTGTTTATAACTAAAAATAAATAAAGAATCATGCGTAAAAATTTGGAGTGTGGTCACCTCCCACTAATTGTAAGGTTTTCCGAAGCGAAGTGAGGACGGGTTTACTGGTTTCAAATATACATCAGTATACATCGGCTTCTTTCTTTTTTATATGGATTTTAGTTTTTAAATGTATATGTCTATTGGGATGATCATGTTGTTTGGGTAAGAAACCGCTCTTGAACAACTAGGTTTTCGCCAGCGATTTGTTTTCAAGTTTCGTCCCACTAACATCGTTAAAATATATCTCCACTGTAAATTCCACCGGCAACTTCGAGTAACTCAATTTACCAACTGATGGTACAAAATGTCAATGAAAATAATTTTAGTTACCCTGTGATGAAAAGTTTTAGAGGTATCGAGGGTAGATGTATTATATAACTACCCTGCTACGTTAGTGTGATAATATCTGGTCGGTTTTTCCTTCGGTGTCCATGTTCCAATTCCGCAGCCGTTGCCAAGACTAAGTCAGTTGAGCCACAATATTAATCAATGTACGCAATAATCATTCTTTATACGCCCATTCATTAGAGAGCCTTAGTTGCGGTCATAAGTGTCTCTAGAGAGATCGCGTTGACCACTTAATCAACCACGGCGTAAAATAAACCGACCTTACCTCCTGTCCCCTTCTAAGAGCTAGATTAAGCGGGCATCTGTGATAAAGCGTCCGTGGCCAACGTGTACAGGACTCTGAAATTGTATGCCGTTAGCGTGGAGTCGCCCTTACGATGGACGTTCGGAGAGGCAGGGCGGGTCGGAAGATACTGGTTCTAATATAATGCCGCAACGACCCGCTATTCCATTGGACGTTTATGAATAGCGCTTATTTTTCTTTTAATTACGACCCCCGCTGTCCGGCGCGTTTGCCGGCTCACGGCTAGTGACGGCGGGTCGCGGGCAGTGGACACACACCGCGCTACAAACGGATGTACAAAAGTCGGTTATGTACACGAGTGTGTAAGCGATTAATGAGAACTACTGGTGTTAAGGAAATTTTTGAGTTTAAACTATTCATTAGGAGTAAAAAAAATATATGAGGTAAAAAATATATTTTTGAGCTATTTTTATAAGTCTATTAGTATTTTTTAAATTTAGATAGTTAATAATGTTTTCAAGAGCGACGCGAAACTAGATTCATTATGCAATTTTTGTTACTGAAAACTTTTAACACTTCCAAAACACAATAGCGTCGATAGGACGGATCTCACTGAAGGACGAAGCGCACTGAAGTAAATATACCCACAATAACAGACCAACGCATCGTAGAGACCAAAGCGCCTTATATATCCTGAAACCACTATTTTGCGGCTTTCGGCCGACCGGATAGTTGCGGTGAAAAATGACAGTTTTGCCGTAAAAAATGTACGCCATAATCGCAAATATGTCGGCCGCGGTCGCGCGGTGCCCGCCTGTGGGATTTAAGTCGGTAATCGTATAAAACTGGGCGTCGGATCTACGCGAGTCGTGGGATATAAAGTAATGCACTGGGCATTAGTTACTTTTATCTACGACTGGCAAACAGAAAATATTATCGCTATAGTAAGCGACGCACGTGTACGGGGAAACGTGTTAGATTGTACATTTCGAATTACTAAAAACGTGGGAGTTTGTGCTTTTGAAACAACGGCGTAAACATTGCGTTCCCTAAATAACATTAAGTGGAATTAAGAGGCTAAAAATACTGAAAAACATTACTAAACAGGAAGAGAACAACAACAATCTTAGGTATAAGTAGTATAAGTACCTAATACCTACATTAATTTAAATTTATAAGTCTACATGTAAGGAATTGTTTGAAGCAAAAATTGCCTCAATAAGCTCAACAAAATATATGACCATACTTTTGCATTGATAGCGTGGTCCTAAAATCCGCAAGGCGGAAATAATTTTTGGTAATTAACAGGGAACGAAGAATGTAATATTAAACAAAAAGGTTACTAATTCACGGACAACGCATAGCCAGAGCAAGTAAAACTAGAATCATAACGTTTTGTATAGAAGTTCCTTACAAAAATTTAAGGGTAAAATAGGCAAACGATTGTAAAACTATCAAAAGTCGCGATCACCAACCAGTCAAACATAAATTCATCATAATACACCACAATAACATCTCAAACCGTGAAATTCGTTAACCCTGTCACTAGCTATAATGTTTCAGTTGTCATATCAATTCCGCTCAGGAGCGCGTTTCATTCAAGCGATTCCGGAACATAAAGGAACAGTTTCGGAACTAGGCCCCCCGCTGAAAGCCGCCGGAGTCACCGAGCCAGCGCCAGCGGCCAGGTTTTATGCGATTGTTATTGAAATATTTCCGAGTTCCGACGCCGGAAAGTTTCCACATTAAATTAGCTTGCATCGGACCGACACGCCCACTTGAATTACTTTAAGTAGATAAAAAACAATTCATGCAAAAAAAGATACATGGGTTTTCAGCATTATTAAATAAAGATTTTTTAAAACGCACATTGATTTTCAAAGCCGGGTTCCCTCATTACAAAGCTTTAAAACTCCGCAATACCTACCATGTTACGTCAAAGTTCATCGCGCGAGACATAGCCATAAATTGGTTCTTAGTAGGTAAATTAAATTGATACCATTGACGTTACCCCAAGGTACTCGTAGGAGGTAGACCGTTTGGTATGTGTCAATAGACCGCTACGACCGACGGCTTCCAAACTCGAATAATAATAATTACTGATAGTGATATTAGTTTATTAATATAACGAGAAGTGTGCTAAATTTATGATATTTTACTAGAGACCGAGTGCTTAATATTTACCTTCGTATTAAATATTTCCATGTTATGTATAAGAATTTTAAAATGGTTCTTACATAAGTTCCTATATAATATGCACTCTTTACATACCCTTCAAGTTAAGGTGCGCCCTGAATAAAATGATATAATGACGACATCACAAATAAATTAAAGATATTTTTAAATGTAAAATAATCGTTAAAATAATAATCGTTTGTACATCTGCTGCTCTACATCTTTGTATAACAAAAAACATTTTCCATACTAGAAAACGAAAATAAAAATCACAGAACACCAACAAAGTGCTCAACTCATCTAGACAACTAAACAGATTGTAGTCCCGGAGACATTAAAAGCCATAAACGGCGTCGACATAAAAGGCGGAATGCCGAACGAGTGAACAATACGGCGATAATTTAACAAAGAAACAAACCTCGGCGCCATTAACATCTGGAGGCGACGTAAGGACGCCTTAAGTCCGAGCTAAGCCGGCGACCTTAATCAACCGCCGTTCACTGTTATTGTTGTACGAATTAAACCCGCTTTTTGCTAGAACAACAGTCGGCGCCATTCAAACTTAGGAGCACGGTATTTGTATGTAAATGACTTGTAATCTCGCGGTGGCGTGCAATCACGCGCGCGTCCCTTAGGAGGTTAAGGACTGAGAGTCCGAGTGAGCGAATGTATGTACATGCGCGCACAGAGATGAGTGTGACGTGTTCGGATTGGGTCTATGATGAAGTCATGTGCTTTTTATGGACCGCACTCATTAAATCATTTTCTTTTTTCAAGACTTTTTTCTCCTAATTTTATATTTCATGTATGTATTTCTTTTGCAGTGCTTTAGTTAGGCGACTTGATACCTTTTTTTTTTGACGAGGGGGAAACCTTCAAAAGGTACCCGGTGCCGTGGGAGCGACACAGGGTTATGTGGGATTTTTACCCACTAAAACCCCCCCGGTGGCCTTCCTCAGCGCTTGTGGAGAACTCCGGGATCTCCGAAAGGAACACAACCGGAGTCCTAAAAGCGCGGCGCCCTTATTTTCGGGCTCATCGCGCGAGGGACTAAAGGCCCCATCGCTTGCGCCTTAAAACGGTATGCGGCCACACATACCGTCGTCCTTCCCGGGGTTGCTGATGGACAGTTCGAGCTCCCACTCTGGCCGCCCGCAACCCCGAAAGCCCCCTTTTAGTCGCCTTTTACGACAGGCAGGGGATACCGAAGGTCGTATTCTGGTCCCGAGCTACACCTGTACAACTTTGCGAATAGGTTATGACCTACTGTCTGGTTCCTTGAGAGGGGATCAGTTTTGAGCAGGCCAGACTGCCCCTAGATGACAGAATGTCACATGTTTTTGAAGGTCTTTAATTTAATTTTCATTTCGTTTACCTGTCATTAATTTAATAATAATTGAGTG
This sequence comes from Hesperia comma, assembly GCA_905404135.1. Taxonomy (NCBI): domain Eukaryota; kingdom Metazoa; phylum Arthropoda; class Insecta; order Lepidoptera; family Hesperiidae; genus Hesperia; species Hesperia comma. Next base: position 1,972,458 of record FR990026.1, read on the forward strand.
TTTATTTAGACCTTTTATCAATTACTTTATTCTACTTTCATTGATTTTGGTTGATATCTGTATGTAGCAATTTTATACAAAGATATGCTTTATACAACAAGGTAATTTTTAAAGATTCGCAACAAATGGGCGTTTTAGTCTCTAAAATTACGTTTTTAACATCATTCTCGTCGGACGTACCTTAAAACGGAGTCCATTATCCATCCAACTTAATTTACAAACAATTCCAATTAAAGCGAAAGGTGGAAAACTTGAGGGATCTTTGCGTATCGTCCATTAGGAGCTTGTTAATTATTATCTTGAGGAACTAACACTTAGAGCCGAGTAACGAATTATCGAAGTCGACCGAGAAGAAATAATCCTCGGGAATAAATTAAAATTAATGAGATTAAAGAAGCCCACGGTAAGTCGTCCAAGCTTACTCTAACTGAATTTAAATTACTTTCTCACCTCTTATGAAGTGCATAATAGCATTAAAATTAAAATTATTAACATTTCGGTGAGCACAGTCTTGCCGGCTTCGCAGGGCAAAAGTAAACTTACAATAATTGAATTTTCATTATGAAACTCGAACAAACACTTTTTTACGTTGACGGGAACTAAGCCCATCTTTGAATCAATCCAACCACCTAAGTTAGTGATTCCATGAATCGCGACGAATTTCTTGATGATGTCTGTATAGCTACGAGATCAAAACATCACAACAAGTTAAATTTTCCAAACAATCGTAATAAAAGGTGAGATTTATTAATTACCCACGACTAGACATCTTACACTTTCATATTTGACGCACTAAAAGTTTATGGAACACGATTTTTTCATGGTTAAAACCACAATCATTGTTTAATTACCCACAAGTACTTCAATAATGCATGCAAAGTGAATATTGACCAAACTTTACAAAAGATAACCACACATTAAATCGAATCGCTCGTTTGCTCGCCACAAAATTGATATACTTCATTAACATTTTGTCGTCCTTCGCCGGCTTATCATACCGTGAGCGGGTAACTTCAGCGATCAAAACTTTTGCTAAGGCTCCATGCACACTGTCACTGGAGAAACGGCAATGAGGGTAACCGTTTTTGTGCTCACCAGTTGGCGCCACTGCAGACGGCGGTCATGCTGTCAAAGCCCGCCCATACATAAACATTGACAAGTGACACTTGTCTGAATACTATTCAGTGAATAGACAAGAGAGAAGTGACAGGCAGACCACCCTCTACACTAGCGTCCTCTAGCGGCGAATCCACACGCGGTTACCCTCATTGTTGTTTTATTTTATTTTGAAGCGTGTTTTCAATCATTTCAATAGAAACAATCGGTTTCGATCACAGTTCGTAACCTAATAATTGAATCGCCGAAAACATGGAATGGCTAGTCCCTACTAAAAACGAATTTAATACGTGTGCTTAAAGTTAAATTAATCTTGTAAGCAAAATTTACTTAAAGTATTTTTAGCGTTAATTTACAATGAACTTTAATCACAGAGGTGGAAATCTGACATTTGTGTGGTTAGCCATTGAGAGGAATTCCATATCAAACGAGAACGGAGTATAAATAATAATTACGAATATCTAGCAACATTCTTAGCCGAGGGTCCTGGGTTCGATTCCCAGGGAGGCGGCAATTTGAATGATGAGTTTAAATTTCCGTTCTCGGTCTGGGTGTGTGTCCTTGTCTTGTGTGTTGTCCAAGGCACCCACGACACAGGGAATCCTAGTGTGGGGTTTTGAGTGTGAAGCGTTATTTTAAAGAAACAAAGATAATATCACCGAACTTTAAACAATATTCAAAATTGATAATAATCAAGACCACGGGCGACGATGTTCACTTACCTTCGGATGGCTCATCTGAATCATTAATATCACTATATTAAAGAATTCTCTCGTTGCTGAGTGCCTGACAGACAACGAACAGCCGAAACTACTTACTGAACGCAAAAACCTGAAATTTGGCATGTATGTTCCTTGGGGAGTGTGTGGTGCACCACACACCAACACACTACATACTTAGTGCACTAAGGGAGTATGTTTGAACCCTCTCTCCCCTAAAGAGGTGAAAGGGGGATAAACAAAAAAAATGCAGGCGAAGTCGCGAGGGGACAGCTAGTTAACTTAATCGTTGAAGTTTAATTAGTGAGGAGAAAACTTTAAAATTTTATGACAGGTCTGTATCACTGTCTCGCTTGTTGTATGCAATATGTATGGAAAGAATTAACCTATAACGGCAGCATATTACCTCTCTCGCGGTTAAACCGTAACCGTAAGCGAAAATTAAATTTGCGCGAGAGACATTTTTAAGACGCCGCTCTAATTAAATCTAATTAATTGACGACATTTATCAAACTCGAGCAAAATCAATTTTTATGTGAAAAATATGACTTTCACGAACCGACCGCGCCCTGGGCGCAGTTCATTTGAGAATTCGGGTCAGATGTTCTTGTACCCTTGGACCGGCGTTGAGAAAAACTTTGGCAATTAAACCGTATCAATTGCACATTGAATTTTGCTTGGTTTCTGTTATTTAATCGATCCTTCTTTTAACTTGAAAAGTTCGATGTTACATTCCGTTCTCATTTTATATTTGGATATTTGGTATTGGTTGCTTAGTGCACATCGCGACGTAGAATTAGGTCAAAAAATTTAGTTTTTCTAAAATAAAAATAAAATTTTTCTAAATTAAAATCTTTAATCCCATACGGGAACTACTTCCCGTATGGGATTAAAAGTCTATGCTAAGGGTTCAACTTGTGATAAGTCTTGCTGAAGAATAGGCTGCGGACTTCATGTCGCATGTACCATTAGTACTAATCTCGCATTCTATCTCATAATGATAATATCAATGAATCGTGGTTTTCTCAAGACTACGAATAACTAAAGATGTCTGCAGAATATAAAATAAGTTCAAGTGACTCCACTGATATCCTACAAGACTACTCTAATTACTAAGTAATCAGCAGTATTTTTAATTTTCATTTTGTCGAAATCCCATATTTTTATTCCCAAAAACATACTTCGCAATATCTACTGTATGGATATTTTCAATAACCTACACAACAATACTGAAGGAACTTCCGAAGCAACAAAAGATTTTATAAACTTCGCAGAAGATGATCCGAATCTCAGTCTCACAACTTCGCCCTTCGACGCGAGGGTGCGTTAATATAGACAGGAGGGGGCGATTAACTGGCAACTTTCTTGGACCAATCAGGAACGGTAAAAACTATGACGAAAGTCACTATACTACCTGCTTATTTGTTAATTGGAGACCAATAAGAAAATAAATAACAACTCATTGTTAATAGAGTCGGCGTTACCATGCGTTAATCTGTTATTATTAACCTACCATTAATTAATCTATTTCGTAGTTGTAGTGTACGATGGTAGTTATTTATATGTCTATACCCTTACGCGTCCATGATGCAACCAACCATCGTAGAGTGAACACTGAACATTCTCTGATGATCCTTTGAGATGTGAAACATGTTTATCCATTAATTTATTATGTAATATAACTATGAAAGATACAAATTTAAGAGAATCATTGATTATTATGATGCACATATAGCATGAATAAATGTGCCCTAGTCTTGGGATATATGTATTATGAGATATATTATAACATTCTGTCACTAAAGTTTAAAAAGACCAGCACAAACAACAACACTGAAATTTAAACCAAAACTCACCATGCATCTTATCATTCAGCAGCGCGTATCTGGGATTGGAGGCGACGTCGAGCGGCAGCGAGTTCCACAGCCACCGTATCTTCGGCATGGGGGCGCCGTTGGCCTGGCACGGCAGCGTGGCGGTGTGGCCCACCTCCACCACCATGGTCGTCGGTGGGGGCCATACCATAATCAACACAAACACAACACTCACCATGCATCTTATCATTCAGCAGCGCGTATCGTGGATTGGAAGCGACGTCGAGCGGCAGCGAGTTCCACAGCCACCGTATCTTCGGCATGGGGGCGCCGTTGGCCTGGCACGGCAGCGTCGCCGTGTGGCCCACCTCCACCACCATGGTCGTCGGTGGGGGCGCGATCGTCGGGAACCCGGGGGGCACTTTGTCCGCTGGAGGAAATAAAATTGTTTAAATATTGTTATAGATATATAAATTCAAATCTTTATTTCTTCGAAGTAAGTTTTTACACTCATTTCGAATGTCAAGTTACGCCATCGCTTCAACAAATCCCTACGGTGAGTGGTCTTGGAAGAAGAAGCGGCAAGAAACTCCCAAGGAGTCTCTTTTTTCTCTTTCTCCACTCACAGTACAGGTAGCACTTACTACTAATTATGGCTAAACACAAAAATAACTTATTCTAGTCTAAGCGGAACTGGTCGCGGCATTATCACACCCAGGCACTCTTATCATTAACATATTCATCTATAGTATAATATCCTTTACTAACAAGTAAGATTTATCTAACAAGGTATACTTCATTTGAAGGTATTACTAGATTTAAGGTTACATACGAAGAAGCTTGCAATATATTGGTGGACTCCTGGAAGCATCTGGCTACTGATACTAAATCAACTCTCAAAATAAAATTATTTTTTTAACCGACTTCAAAAAAGGAGGTTCTCAGTTTGACCTGTACCTATGTATGTATGTATAGGCGTATCAATCTGCTATATTTTTTTTTCCATTTCTTTCCAATTCCATTTTTTATTTATAGGTATTACATATTTGGATTGGAAAATATAGCATGACAGACCTTTCAGTAGTTACTCATAAGAGTCATAAGCGATCTTTGAAGAATTAAATTTTTCCTTATTTATTTACATGACCAAGTAAGCATTCTAATTCCTGCCGCTGTTGATTACTTTAATGCTCTTCAGACCGCTCACAACACTGGCAAATACCAGACCACAGTCGTACTTCCTAAGCGTGGATACCTCACAAAAAGGTGTAAAGTTTATTTTATTGTGTTGTGGGGCGGCCGAACGATCCGCGGTATGAGATGAAACGTTAAATGTTTAAAACGAACCGCAGTACTCCTCGCTGCTGGTTTACGACCCCACAATTCAAATTCCCCCGCAAATTGTGCCCGTCACGTGGTCGAATTACCTCAATTTTTCAATGAAGTCATTACTGTACTATATTAAATTCACTTCAATAAGTTTTTTATGATCTCTGAGTGGGTACAATAAAAGTTTTATGCGCGGATTGTGCGTATGCCGGTTTAGTCGTTGAAATATTACGAAATAAATAATAATATTTATATCTAATTCAATAGGTATCTCGCATAACCCCTAAAAGTCAGAAGTGCGCGCCCTGGGATTCGAACCCTGTCACTCGAGTAGGAGGCCAAATTCTTAACCTTTAGGCTATTACCATTTATAACCCTATTAAACTCCCTGTGCTAAACTATTATTCAAGTAGTAATGGAATCTCAAAGTAATTATGCATGAAACGTCAATGACCGTAAATATCGTTACAGTAACAATTAGGGCGGCGTCAGGGCGCGCCTCCACGAGTCGTATACTACGCCGTTAATGATTGATCTGCACGTCCCTAATCCTAATACAAAAACATAAAAAGTCTGGCAGAAACAAACGCACAGACAAACAGACGAATAGTTTAAAAATTATTGATATCGACTATTATGGTTCTACCTTACTTACCGACCTTACCTCACGAAGGTACGAAAAAATATAAGAATACGAAAAGTAACATTGACACAATTGACAAAATGAATCCGTTTAAAAACGCCAAGAAATCATGGCTTCTTTCGCGAACGATCTTAAAAGAAAATGAGTATAAATCGAAAATGTATCCCATGTCTCTTAAATAAAAAGGTTTCCTATATAGAGTAGACCAACCATCGCGCAGCGAAGGATTATTGAATTCATCCCTTAGTGTCAGTCTTCATGTGACGTCACAAAGATTGAACGATTCTACTCATATACGAGTATGATACGTATTCAAAGACAGTACTGACGTATTCGGCTTACTTATTGGTTTCGTTTCGCTTACGATCGATCGCGTACACGCAAAATTGAACTCTATATTCACTGCACTTCAATTTTAGATATGGATTTTTGCAACGCTCGTAAAAATGTAGGGAAATATGTCAGTTACAGTTTTGTTGATTCAAGGGATTCCGTTGACAAAATACTTTTCGGCAAAGAAACAGAACGAATTCGTTCCTGTACTTTATTTGATAATGACACTATCTGTAAAGAGACGGGTCCATGCTTTGATTTTCCATTCGGAATTGCATTTGTGTGATATAGTCGTGGTAGATGTCTTCTTTAATTGTGTCCATGACACCTGCGGCACAGGAAACGTTAATTAATGAAGAGGACCATATTTTGTTTTTTAATCCTAATGTTGTAAAGGCTTACATAGTACACCTGTATTCCCTATATAGATCTATACTCATAAACAATACTCCAGTACGATCTAGTACAACATGGATGTAAAATAACGCACATCTGGATTTTGAGATACAATGTGTCTTGATGAGCACTCATTGTTTCTGATTATAAACGTAATACAATTGTATGTGCATGTGCTCGTACTAATTTTATGTACATGTAAAAGTAACAACGGCTGTGTTAATGTTTGGATTAAACGTTAATCAAAATGATCCTTATGTAAAATACAATTTTCGAACACAACGCCATCTGGCGGATTATTCAATAATGAATCTACGTTTCAAAAAAGGTTCGTTGCGATTAAATCGATTCGGTAACCAATTAACCAGCAATGAAGTGAGGATTGGTCCGTAATGCGAACAATTAAAATGCGTAATTTATGCAACAATATATTTTTCGGATAGATATGAAACGTTACCTCCGCGTGATACAACCGGTGGCGCAATATATTACAATTTGCGGGTAGTCGGGAAACGGGCGCCGTAATTAATATCAAGTTTGCGTAAAATTTACCGCTGAAAATAACGTTCCCGGTAATATCGTCCCTGTTCGAAACCGTTAAGGTGCATTATCGTACGGTGGTGGTTGGCACAGATTGCCTTTTAAATTTCCATAAAGTTCAAAGACGAGTTTCATTGTAGTAGTGTGAACTACTTTAATTTGTTTTTCAGTTCGGACCATAGAAGTAATTACGGACCTAGTTATTAAGTTTTAACAATCTGCAAAAGAACCGGCCAAATGTGTTTTAGGGCAGGCATAGAGAAAGCTTCTGTGGTTTAACCAGTACAATATCCTATTCTTTAACTTGTTGATATATCTACCTATAGAGCTGTAATAGTTTCCTTTTCAAATTGTGTATAATGCTTAATCCTTTCAAGCACTATTGTGATTTTTTTAAACTTTCATACTCAATTGTTTAGCTGGCAAGTGGAGGCATTTGAAAAACATAAGCGCTTTTTTAAAATCTTATATTATATGTAGCAAAACAATTCGTGAACCTAAAGATGGTTTTGACACCATTTACGTGTCGGGAAACTAAAGATATCATCCCTAAATTTCCTAACATTTCACTTCACTACGTAGTTAGTTAGTTAGTGCTAACTTATATTTATGACGAATTAGTTGTTGCCCGCGGATTTGCCCGCATGGAAGTGTTTTTCAAACAAATTTTTGTTTCATAGTTTACTCCTGTTTTATCAACTTTACAAGGGACCTGTGTTCATTTATTAGCGAGACGGAAAGAATGTTGATTTTATAATTTCCGTTCTGCGTTGTTCCGCTTCCGTTTCTGTCGCTAGTATACAACCAAGTAACATCAACAAACACCGAATTTATTCCTTAGTCGTCGCGCGTTGCGTTAGTACAAATTGGCCGTTTCGCGAAACATCAAAACAAACATAAATCTCGACGGCAGTTCAACAATTTGTATTTTGAACTTTGTCCGGTGGCGTACAGACGCTTCTGGGGAACTTTAAAAATTGAACTTTGGCAAAGGAATATCTTCCGCCAGGCGAGACGACATGTGACGTCACCCTGTGACGTGTGCGCTGTCGCCTCAGAATCTACGAATCTGAAGGAAGAATCAAACATTCACCGTTCATCCAAATTGATTCACTTTTGTTGAAGTTGAATCGTAAGCTTCAATCTTGTTCAATGTTTATTCATCCATACATTGCTAACGTCTTTTTTAATGGAATTACGGTAGCAAAAGAGCCATGACAACCTGTGACCGACATAGAATAAGACTACTATAGTTAGTCTAGTTTGTAGATGGCGAGGAGACACCCTTGCTAATGCTTTACAACAATCCCACTAGATGATAAATAATGAAGATGGAGTCTAAGATTTCGAACACTCTTGAATCTCTGTCTTCGATTCTTCGAAACTCCTGTCTCTCTTCATAAAGTATTTCGCAAAATATGGAGGCAGGAAAACAGAATTGATACAAATTTTCATTACATCATGATTCATCATTAGGTCCTATAATCTCGCTGATGTTTACGGGTCGTCTCTCAATGAGTGCGGTATGTGCTATAGTCCATCAGGCTGGTCTAGTGCGGATTGGGGGATTACAAACATTTTAAGAATATTATGGGAAACTCAGCCGTGCAGGTTTCCCCTATCAGGGCCGTTAATAGACTGATATTTAAATATTCTTATATAATAACACTAATGCCCTTAATATGTGAAACCTGTAATCCAATTAACGTCTTGTATAGTATAAGCAGTATCCGTTTCATAATTCATCCGCTCAGAGACGGTGCACAGTATAATGCGGCCTAACGTCTGCCATTAGGGAGTGAGACGCTTGCATGAAATATGAACGTGTACTCAGGGATATTAATACGAGTAATATGAGTATGTCTTGCTCTTAACGAGACAATTGGGGGCGTGTTGAAGCTTTATTGGCAAAAATATACCTAATTTATTGAAGACACCATGTCTAGCGCAATTTTTAGCTTGCGGTGCGAGGCTACGGAGCGGAGGAACGGAGAAATATTAACCAAAGATTGCATAAAATCTCCGCTCAGTGCCATGGAAAGGGATTAGCGTGCTAGCTATCACTACATAGTATAAAACAAAGTCGCTTTCTCTGTCCCTTTGTGTCCTTAAATCTTTAAAACTACGCAACGGATTTTGATGCGGTTTTTTTAAATAGAGTGATTCAAGAGGAAGGTTTATATGTATAATAACATCCATTAAATAGTTATTGCACCCGTGCGAAGCCGGGGCGGGTCGCTAGTTGGTTTATATAATATCTCCGTTTCTGTGCTCCGCAGCCTCGCACCACTTTAGTGGACAGGCAGACAATAACAGGCAGCCTTATATACCGAACCATACAATCAACTCACAGTTAACTTTGAATATACAAGAAGCAAGTATATACACGGTAGTAGTTTACAATCTTCACTCGACGTAACACACTTCGAACTTCCTAACCAATTCAACAAACGCCATATTATTACCTCCTGTCAAGGTTAACTGGATTGAACGGGATGCTGTCAGAAAATAACATGATCAAAGTGAAACAAGCCTGTATAAGAATTCACACCAAGCCGTTTCCTTGAATCGTCGAAACGTTAACTTCCAACGGTGAAATGAAGATAGCGGAATGTTAATCCCTCGAATGAAATCCCTCCTCCGGCCCTCAGCCGAATTGATCTGAATGAAAATTGATTAAGCAACAAGATTGAGATTATTTCTCAGGGTTCCGAGAGGCGACCGCTTCCGTTTTGGGTAATATGACCCGTTGGATTCGTTCGTTGTATTTTAAACTAGCAATCAGATCGCGCTTTGCTTCGGGAAAAGTATCTAATTTAAGAGGACCTCTAAGGTTAATAGGAACACTCGTATTCCAAGGACCGAGTGGTTTGGTTTACCGGGACGTATACCTTCGACAACCGGGTTCTGCACATTTAAACACAAATTAAAACTTCCTAGTACCACTCGTGATTCTGTCTGTTTATCACAGTGAATTTCCTACATCGAAAAATTAGAATTAAAGATTTTATCACCGAAATAACATATCTAGCATCACTTTCACAACGTCTTACACAAACTGTAAAATATCTACCAAATGATATTAGCATACTGCAAAAATTAACACGTTTGATTCAATTTTTGTTTACAAACCAGCACAATCGGGAAAATACCAATTGAAACGAGCATCGAATTACGAGATTGCGTGAGATTCCGACACGATTTGAACCCAGTACTGTTTTTAAAACGTCCACCCATTAATTGGTTCAACCCTTAACCCTGAAATGACCGAAGCGATGCTTTTTGTAAATCAGTTCCTTCAATTAGATAATTGGGTGCAATTTAGACGCTTACGATTCCGGGTTATCTTTCGAATTAAATTTGAATTTCAATTGTTTCGGTTTTATTTGTTTTCAAATTGTTATTGGTATTGGTTCTTTCAATGTTATCATCAACGGAATTAACACGTCTCTGTAGCGCTGTTTAAGACATTTCTGAGAACTTACATAAATCATTACTTAACTATTTGTATTCAACAATTACAATACCATCATCTAGCACTATTTAGTATTATGACAGTAACTAGTCTAAGTTTTGAACGACCTAAGATAGGTAGGTTTATTTTAATAAAGCTTCAATCTAAATGGCGTGTGACGAGCTTCTCTTCCGCCAATAAAAAGTACGTCACATTGCATCAACATATCGTATTTGATATACGACCTACCGTCGTCATGGTAACAGTTGCCACGGCGACTACGGCATAACCGACTATATCGCGATTGGAATCCGATTATCGTAGACTGTTTTTGCTAAAGGCTGTCAAGGGAGATCTTGTAGTTGCCGCGTGGTCCACGGTACAAGCGGCTAGAGAGGTGATACAACATTTATCTAATTATAACGAATTGTGTTTGTTCTTCCGCTAAACTGCAGGTTGTATGCATGTTAACTTTATTTGGAAAACACTTAACATTTATTTAAATTGCGTGCTTGTTATCGTTAAACATTTTTATACAAACGCAGAAATACCTTTCGAAGGTAGGTACTAGGTACATTTCGAAATGTTCCATGAAAACCATAATTTGAAAAGGTCAAATACATTTTTTTCAAACACAACACTTTGGGCGGCTTGAAAACTTCCGATGCTGAGTTGGCCACTAACCCCTCCACCAATCCGCACTGGAGCAGCGTGGTTGAGTATGCTCTAGGCCTCCTCAATAACGAGGAGAGACACATGCTCAATAGTGGGCCATTAATTAATTTACTTTGTCTTTGACTCAATAGTGGGCCATTAATGGGTTGTAGCAAAGACAAGCCATTAATGGCTTGGCGAATATCATTGGAATCATTCTAGGAAAACCCCCAAAAGGGAGTCGACGAAAGGGTAATGACATAAACGCCAGCGCCATTAACTTAAGCGGAAGTGTGATTCGATTACGGGCCAAGTTCATAGCGGCTCCCGAGATATGCCAAGATGTCGCCTGTCGGATCGTAACGCCTACGAGCGGTGTGAGCGAGTGTGTGCTGTGAGTTACACTGTGACACGAAAAGAATTATGGACAATACAATATGACTTTTTATTGCAGTTGTATTAATATTTATTTATATAGTAATGGTGCGTCATTAGCTTCACCCTTATCCACCCTTAAAGAAACCCCTTAAAAGAAAGGCACCCTTAATTCAAACTCCAAACAGTAATTTCGTTCTGAACCAATTGAACACTCAACAAATGTACATTGCTATGTTTAAACAACAGAAAAGAAAAGATAATAGATGAGACAACTTTAATCATTTTGATTTTTATCAAAAAGTTAATTATTTTCAATGGCAGAACAAAACAAAATCGTAAGTAGGCACCAGTCACAGTTGAAATAGGTATATGTATAACCGCGATGCTATAACACAAGTCTTAAATCACCGTCTTTGTCAGAGATGTAACTTTAGAATTATGTTATGCTGAATTAACAACGCGAACAGAAGTTCTTAAAGTCCTCATTACGTTATTGTCGTCAACATAAAATCAGCCCGGGTGTATGTCGCAAGGCACATAAGTACATTTGGGGGAGTATGAGCTCCTTTTATCCCTGAATTCAAAACAACGTATGTTAAAGCAACGGCTTATAGACTCACTGAAGACGGCGGGTTCTGTACCAACCAGTTAAATCTTCACAATATTCATGGTACGACCGCAAATTATAATACACTAGTACAGATGTAAATGCACACAGAAACCTTTCACGTACACAAAATCTGGAACCACATTGAACAATGTTTGGTGAATGTTTTATGTCCGTGAACGGTGTCGTGTGTGCGTTGGGCAAGTGGCAGGGGCAGGCAAGGGCAGGCACATAAGTACATTTGGGGGAGTATGAGCTCCTTTTATCCCTGAATTCAAAACAACGTATGTTAAAGCAACGGCTTATAGACTCACTGAAGACGGCGGGTTCTGTACCAACCAGTTAAATCTTCACAATATTCATGGTACGACCACAAATTATAATACACTAGTACAGATGTAACTGCGCACAGAAACCTTTCACGTACACAAAATCTGGAACCACATTGAACAATGTTTGGTGAATGTTTTATGTCCGTGAACGGTGTCGTGTGTGCGTTGGGCAAGTGCGCAGTGTATGAAGCTTTAAGGCTAATTTACATTGATATAGTAGCTGGCGCACCACCGGAATCCTAAGGATCAGCACTGTATAAGTGTAAACATGTTATAATCCAGTCCAGCATCCAGTATCCAGCACTGGATCGAAATAGGACGGCCGCCTATTTTTCGATCCAGTGACCGCGATCCAGTGCCAGTGCAGCGTCGGAATCTAGTAATACTGGCGCCAGCTACTGTATCAATGTAAATCGGCCATTACATCTGTACTATAATAGTGTATGATTTGTGGTCGTACATACTGGTGTGTCAGATGCTATTACTGATCTTCTCTTTGTTTGGCTTTTACCAGAAAAACGTTAACGAACTCGTTGGTAGTCCTGTCAGTGAATCGGGGGATCCAGGGTCAGAATTTTCTGCAAGTAACGAATACTACTTAGGTGTATCAAAAGAAAATAAATATTTGGGTATCCAAGTCAAGTAATTTTAATAAGTCATACTTAATTTCATCACCAACACATAATAAGGCCCAATTTACAATTCGTGATCTAATGCCACATAATAATATCAAACAACTCAATCAAACCGGCGCGCGGCGCTCGCGACCGGTTAAAACTAGTTCAAACCGGTTTGCGGTATTGATTGTGGGCATATTTTTGTCACAAAACCATCCGGAAGCGGACAAAACGGACCGTGAAAAAAAGCGACGTTCGGATAGTCCGGTCATTCGGACGTCATGTTTGGCTTTCCTATCACGTTTTAATTTTTGATGCAGAAGAATGGACCGCTACAAAGAGTTAGTTTAGAACCCGTCGTTCCGACAGTGGGAACAATCAATCAATTTATTTCGCGGTGTAAATTTTTCTTTGCCAATTATTATCCAATAGACTACACAACCCAATATAAATATATGTTTTCGGATATGAGTGTTGTTCCACATTTGAATAGGTTTTTTGATGCGTGCTTTACAATAATATGACTTAAACTACCAACGTTGTAAAATCTAAGGTAAACATTATTTTAAACCTAAATCTACCCATCATAATTGGGTTGAAAGGTTCCTAGAACTAACAAAATAGAGGTAAAACGTTTGAAACGTATTATCATAAACATATTAAAATCGTTTATAATCCAAAACGGCCCGTTACAAAGTTAATTATGTAAATACAGAGTGAAATTAGCAGAAATTTTTGAGTATAAATAATTAATAAGGGTACCTACCCTTCACTTCAACAACGGGAAGAGCTATGAAAATGTCTGGTTCGGAAAGAGCTTTGTGAATTTTAATTAAAGATGAACGCGGCTTCTTAGTACGTGGAGGCAATTAAAATCATGTTAATATTATCATCGAGGCTACACTGATGTTTTAGCGGCGGCACGGCAGCGTTAGAGCCAAATCCAAAATAGTAGAAGAGAAATTAAAACAAAAAAAAAATCAAGCAATAAACTACAGACTATTATGAAAATAATTTAATGTGACCTAGAGTCCTAATTAATCCATACAAAATATTGTTTTCATGACTGTAATTATTGACTTTTCGTTTCGACCGTTTGTTTCCACTTAAATGTCAGAAATAATTAAACCAATTCGGATACAGTTTTCAGTGATGAGCGACTCAATTACAAGCTTTAGTGCTTGTTTCGTTTTGTAAATAAAAAATACGATTTAAAAAAATTGGTTGCCTGTAAAGTCGGTATACGGGCGAAAGTTTTACGTGACAACGACTTTGAGTGGTAAAATAATTTTAATGTGAATATTCATTCGTATAGTAGGAAGAAGGATGAAATAATAGTAACAATTTAAAACATTTATTTATACTGTCTAACCGTCATGTGAAGGCGGAAGCAATTTAAGTTTAATGTTTTATTTTTGTTAAATAGTTCCTCACTTGTTAACTAGATGGCATTGTACCAATTTGTGAAACGCGCTAACGAGTGTAACGTGGAGTTTATATAAGAGAAAAATTTGTAAAGGGCAATGTGTCGACTTCTTTGGTTTTATAATAAACTGCTATTTTGGGTTTGGAAGCAGTTGTGGTTATTTGTGAAGTTGACCCTGCGTTCCCGTATCTTCATGGGGTAAACATATACAAAGAATTATATTTAAAACATTGTAACAAGATCCGCCATCTAGCGCTGCTAACCGTTAGACCATTAACCATTAGTCACAACTAAGTGAGGTAACAAACTAGTTACTCTACTTCTCCAGAGATGGCGCTGTACCATTTTCTGAAACACGCCAACGTGTGTACGCCGTAGCTACTATAAGTAACGTGAGCGGAGGTACTAACGCAGTTTCTTGAAGTGCCACCCGGCAAACCAATTTATAAGACGTTGTCACGTCAAAATCTGTTTAAATATTTATTGTAAATTGTAAACAGTTAATACCAGTAGGTAGATATGCATCGAAATAACCAGCAATTACTTCAGTTTTGTATAGTAAGACAAGTTTCCTGAAGTTATCCGAAGTGAAGCGAGGATGGCATACTAGTATCTATTGAATAGAAACTAATTAAATTGCAGTGCGACTAAACACAGCGCGGCTCCTCAGTAAGGTTGCCATACGTCCGTTAAATCTAGGAATGTCCCAGAATTTATTTATTTTATTTATTTACTAGAGAACCGCCCGCGCTTCGCTTCGGGACCCGTAGGTAACAGCCGCGTAGGTCTCGCTCCCGTAAGAATTTAGGCTAAAAAGTAGCCTACTACTCGCTCTCTTCACTCCATCCTGTCTGAGGTGTGTGGAGCCCTCGGGACAGTTAGTTCCCCTTTGGGGGTGTCTCTCGCGGCCCGTTAAAACGGGCCGGTTCTTGGGTTGGGCCCTAAGGCCCTTGGTTGTCCATCTGTGGTTAACCAATAGGTCAAGTCCGGTGAGTGGTGGCCTTTTTACAGGCCACAGAGTCTTAAACGGGATGGGGTTCATCTTCGCGCCGCCCAGGCGATCGAGGCCCTACCGGGTGAATCCCGCTGGTGGGAAGCCCAGCAGGAGCCGATCAGCGCCGGGCGACGACTTACGAAGCCCCAGTATCGGTCAGTGCTAGGCCCGTCCCGCGCAACCAGCAAGTCGCGCGGAAAGGCCCAGCGGTCGGGTGGACGGGCGTGGAGCGGCGCCAGGTCCTGCAGATGTGGGAACCGCGACGCGTCGACACGCCCGAACATGTTGCGTGCCAATCTCTCGATGAAGTCGTCCAGGCTCTCGACTCGAAGGTCCCTCTGGATGACGGCGTTCCTGACGTACCTCGGCGCACCAGTCAGCCGGCGGAGCGCAATCGCCTGAACCGCGCGCACCCTCTTGCGCTGCGGTTCGCTGGCGAGCGCGTACCACGCCGGTGCCGCGTACGTGAGGCGGGATCTGATGTAGGTCTTGTAGACCCCGAGCTTCAGTCCGAGAGGGAGGCTCGAGGAGAGCACTGGTTTCTGCCATCGCGCTTCTAGAATTCACGACGGCTTTCGTAACCTGTGGCTTCATCGAAAGTCTTTCGTCGATTTTGCCCCCAGGTATTTGGCCTGTGGGGCCCATTGGATATCTTGTCCGTGAAGCTCCAGAGTAGGGTCCCGCCTGTTGAGGTATCCTCCTATGTTCACGGCCTGCGTCTTCCCGACATTCACCGACAGTCTCCACGCGGCGAGCCATTCGGGGAGGGCATCAAGCGCACGCTGCATCTTGACGATGGCGTGGGTTCTATTCAGCGACATGGTGATGTACGCCACGTCATCTGCATACAGGGCAAGCGACGCCCCCCCTGCCGCCGGGATGTCGTCGGTGTAGCAGGCGAGGCAGACCGGGGACAGGCAACTCCCTTGCGGGACGCCGGCTGCCATCGGGCGCTCGGTGGATTCGGCGTCTTCAACCACTACTCTGAAGCTTCTCTTTTCGAGGAAACTGGAGATCACCTTAACGGCACTCCGGGGCGCCGACGACTGCGAGATCTTGTAGAGAAAGCCGTCGTGCCAAACACGGTCGAACGCCTTTTCCATGTCGAGGAATACTGCACACACGCGTTCTCTCTTATTCAGAGCCGCGGTAACGGTGTGCAACACCCTCGACAGTGCTGTTCAGCGGCATCAAGAAGTAGCCTCCCACTTCTGTTGGCAGCTAGGCTATTCCACCCCGGATGCTTGCAGTTCCAGTCGCCCGCGCCCACCACACCACCGGTGTCGGCGAGTCCAGCAACTTGCGGACATCAGCCAACAGGATAGTGCCAGCGGGCGGGCGGTACACTGAATACAGCCGGAGCGGAGGTTCTCGAGGCAGAGCTAAAGTAGCCTATTACATTTGACTTAAGTAAATTACATGTAGTATTTGATAGCGTAATTCAGAACTTGCAAATGAATTTTATTAACGCCATCTATTAACAACTCCGAAAATAAATATCTAGCAACTAACAAAACATCGATCTTCCCATGGGAATGGGATGTTTTTCCGCGGTAAAAAGTAGCCTACGTCACTCTCCACCCTCCTAACTATCCCCACACACATAAACCTTACCATATAATAGCTTTGTTGCGACGTGAAAGCGTCACAAACAAACAAACAAACAAACAAACAAACACACTTTCACATTTATAATATTAGTTTATTTATTTATTTATTATCATCACAGCTATCTTTACAGGGAATGCCTAATGCGATAGAGTGGCAGTCTTTAACTTATTTACTAATAAGGTAATTAATTACACATAACTACAATACAACAAGAACATACAACACCAGGTAATAGGCAGAATATAGCGTGTTAACCATGCCCAATTACTTGACTGTTCTGTGTTTGCAACACCTATTTGTTTTTATTTAAAACCGTGTTGATCTCCAAACGAAGATAATGAGTAAACCTCAAATAGGGGCAAAATTTTTGTTGCTGTTGATACTATTATACAGTTTACTATATTATTTTCTTGTCAAAAAATAAACTAAATTAAAAGAAACATTTTTGAGGTCTAATTTAGTACCTATATTGTTCATTTACAGTGTTACCATGTTCTCTTTTTTGACGTAATTTAAATTCCTGAAGGTCAGTCCCGTTCTTGTAAGTTTGGAGACGGAGGAGACGAATTGCATCTAACTCACCCTGTCGACTGTCTTACTCTAAAATAATTGTCCCAGGAAAATAAGGCAGTATCTGGCAACCCTATTCCATACAAATCGACGCAACAATCCTACGTTAGACACCGTTTGGGAAATTACGAGCGCTCAGTGACGCACGGACAACACCACAAACCCGTTATCCTGTGTATACGACACGTGATAAAACAACAGATACGTCAAGATCCCGTCTCTATTTCATTATTCACTCTAAGGTGGCTAGTGGACATTTGTCCACTAGTCCATACATTTGTATGCTCCAGTCAGCTTTCACCCCATATTGTTCTTCACTCACCATCCCATCCCACACCTTTGAGAATATTTTGGAGACCCCTCAAGTGTGCTGGTTTCCTCATGATAGGCTGGAGGAGAAGATGGATGCAGGTGCGAAGAGAATTCAGTCCTAAGTTAGGTAGCTAATGCCTATGAACTAATTAAAAAAAGGACAATAGGGAATATGCATGATTTTTTTTATTGTTTTTATAGCTCATTTATGTTAATACAATACCGTAAAAAAATATACGAGTCATGGGAAAGTCCAAATTTATTTTAAATTAATTAATGAAAATTGCAGTGACATAAAGCCGATTCAAACGCCGCCCTTTTGGCGCGTTCTATGGTGACGTCATCGTTTGTCAGGTTGGAGTTGTTTACTAACAAGTGGTTATGAGCGAGGTTGAGAAAGAGTATTTTATAGTATTAAATTTACGTTTTCTAGTTTAATTTCATAAACGGAAGTATGAATGGAAACCGAAGACCTTATTTTAAGTACTGTATTGTACCTATGTGCAAGAATACGAGATGGAACGCGCCGGACAAAGTATTTTTTCATGTTCCATGGGATGCTTATATAAGAAAAATTGGTGTAAAATTGTGAAAAGAGATATTATATCTACAAAAAGCACTGCATACTGTTGCGAAGATCATTTTAACGTAAGAAGAAAATAATTATTTCTACCAAATATTAATAGTTTTGGTTTAATTTGGCTAACAAAAGTACAAACCCTAAAAAGTTGTTGTAAGATTCTCGTTCAGATCTGGGATAAAAACAGATTTGATTATAAAGTATTCCCAAACACGGATTTATTTATTAACAACCATTTATTCCTAAAATGTGATATGAAGGATATAATATAATTTGTATGTAGAAGGTAAACGTCTAAATCTTTACAGGTTATGTTAAAGACTTTTATGAATTACTTAGAAAAACTGTACGAGAACCATGTACCTAAATTAAATATCTATCACTTCCTCACCTTGCAGCTTTGACTCCCCTGATTTCAGCTGATGTAAAATCATTATTTGAGGCGAAGTACGAACTCATCATGAAAGCATCTATGTACAGTAGTACACTGGAGCTTGGTGCTCAATAAAAGATGATGTGATGATGAACAATGGGTTTAATTCTGGACTTTGCAAATACAATTATCATCTAATTTAATTTAATACGTGAGAAAGCTTATTCACTGTGCGCTCCGTTAATAGAATGTTCGAGTCCGAATGTACGTAAGTCGCGGGTAAAATATTATTTTCACCACACAAACTACCGACATTATTGCGAGCGCCTGCACAAGTTTTCAAAGCAATTTGACGTCAGTGAATGTAACTGTAGGCGCAAACAATCAATTATCGGAAGATTATCCGATTGCGCCTTTTGAGATCCACTTTCAGACATTGTTAGTCATTCAACACATCACTAACAAACAAAAATCACGCAAGAAGTATACGATAAACTCTGAAAGCAATCAAATTAACTGAAATATAAATGAAAACAGCTAGTTCTAGTATGTTTTTGACATGTCCATTGCGAAGGATGACGTCACGCCGATGTCTAACCAATGGCGTTGCGTTTCGACATTTTAAATTTGCCTCGTAAAATTTGCACTTTTTATAAATTTATTTTAGTGATTTTAAAAAGATTAAATAGAAAATAATGTGACAGATATCATTATTTTAGCGATAACGACTGTACAAAAAATATTTACTTAAATTTGAATGACATGCATATTCCCTATTCACTCAAGACTTGTAGACGCCCATGTAACAGAACCATCAAAATTACTCCAATCCTTCGTGTTATGTATGACGAAATAAGCAGCAAAACATGACCAAAAATTTAATAAAAGTTGGTAATGCAGCAAATAAACGCATAATAAATTAAAACTTTATTAGTTTTAAAATGGCCACTCCGAACTACTCATGAAATTATTATTGCCACCGTGTGTGCGCTATGGCTTATATTCCTACGTACATTTTATAATTATTTAAATTTTAAACAAAATTAAACGTGGATGGTAGTTTACCCAATTTGAATGCGGTTTATACTGATGAATTACAGAGTAGTTGGGACAACATTAAATAAATAACGTAAATTTTATATACACATTCAGTCGAAACGGAAAATAACATAAATATTTGGCTTCTATTTGCATACACCTTTCATACATTCGTTTCTTAAATGAAACCTATGTACAGACAATAACTCAGTTATATTTGAATAATATGTATCTATAGATAAAAAATAAAAAGAACACATCAGCTTAAAACCTCGTAGATAAAACTTGATTTCGCGTTGTCGTTCGAGAATTAAAATTAAACAGTGTTTGTGCGAAATGGCGTAAAACTCGGGACGCCTGTGAATTCTTAATTGCTGCAAAGCAAATATTTTCACGCTGCAATAGTCGGGGAGTACAAAAAAATATAGTATATACAGCGCGGCGGCACATTATAATTTAATTAAATTTTATACGATTACACAGAAACAATGGGAGCTTAATGCTAAAAGCTTTCAGACAGTGAACCCTGAGATGGATGGACATTCGGATAGATAACGAAAGCGGTTTACCGATATTGTTAATAAATGGAAATTGTTAAGGGAGAAAGCTTTTACAGCCTGATTAAAAAAATCTCAACCGTATTTTAAATCTAAGATATGCTTTGTCCCGTTTCGGCATATTATCTGATTTGAAATTCATGGGAACAAAAAATATTTTAATTAAATATCTTTGAAATACGGTAGATATCTTTATGAATAACACTGTGTAAATAGACATTGTAATTCAGCATGTGTGTTATCCGCAACGTATTCTTACTTATTTCTATTAATGATACTAAGTGATCAAACGCATACATTGGTAAGTATTGGGTCATTTCCAGTACACAACGTGACATCGTATATTTTTGTCAACTTCCAAGTTTAGTGAACATTTAAAATTGCACGAGGCGCTCGCATACAATACCGTTTTGCAATCGCTTTAAAATTTTAAGCGAAATCTGCGGTTTTAGTGTTCATTCGTATATCACTGCACGAATATCCAAAGGTACATAAGAATCACGACCACCTTTTCATTCTATTTAGAAAGTAAGGGACTTTTTTGCGTCCCGCAACTATGTTTGGGCACCGGGACAGACAACCGGAAAACGGGTCTGGCCGGTAAATACAAGACGTCTGGTCACGTTAGTCATGCATAACAGATTAAACAACAACTGCAATCTAGACCAGTTGTGACTTTGCCTAACAAGTCGTCTCAAGTTCGAACGACAAAACACATTTGTCGTCAGTGTGTTTTTAGAGCTTTATCTATCTAAAGTCGAGAATGTTTGTGACATTTCAGTTTATTAAAAATCAATGTTTACAAAACCAACCTTATTCAAATAAAAATTCCAACACTCATCGGGCCTTACTAAAAGCATATCTACACAAGTACAGTCTTGATATCATAACAATGAAACTTATACGACGATAACAAAAAAAAACTCGTCATACAAACCCTTACAATGTAGTCGCGTATAATTGTACAGACGAATGAGAACAGCGAGATTCTTCGGAGCGTAACATAATAAAAACATCGTGAAAAATGAACCACTAAAGCAACGGGCACTCGTAAAAGGATAATATCCTAAGCTCAACATCGTAAGGGTAACGTACACGATACGGGGCCATTATATTCAGAAGAAGCACGTCCCTGGTGACTTGACACGTGTAACTCGCCCATTATGCCTGAATCCTGCCATTTGCTATCCCTCAACTCACAATGGTGCGTTTGTACGGGCAAGTGCGTTGGACTAAACAGGTACGTTTCTCATAGTCAAGTAAGGTAAAAGAAAATCTTCAGACTTTAAGGTGGTTTTTTGACCTGAGCAGTGTATTTACTTCTTGGCTTAACGCATCGCTGGAGTTTTGGCGATCTTGATTCCATGGGCAATGGTGACTACTTGCTATCAGATTACTAAACTGTTCTTTTCCTGTCATTTGTTCCATTAATGGATATTAACAAAAAATACTCCTACAAATACTAGCTACTCTTGATATAATTGGTGCTTGCGTAATAGTCCCTACTATCCTTTTTACTCTTTTCATTTCGTATCATATATTTATTAAAAGTTCTTATTCTTCTTTAATTGATCTGATATGTTTTACTTAACTACAAAACGTAACAGTAAACCGATACAAGCGACGAAGCGACTGAGCTAAATAAAGACAGTGCGCTCGAACAAACGAAGCACAGAGCTGGAAGCAGCTTGTTAAGGCGGATCATATCGCCGGCGTTGCAAATCTGGACAAAAACTGTGGAACGCCAAGTGTAATTTTTGGCCTCTCGTCAACTGAGGATTACTGCGACTCGGAAACGGTTAGCAAAGACCGTCCAAATTGTTCTCATCGCGCTATAGCTGGTTCTAAAATAAAAAACTGATTCCAACGTTAATAAGAACTAAAATGAGAACATTATCGATATAGTTGCAATCAATCAAATATGCATTATAAGGTATAACTCAATAACTATTAGTAAGATCTCTCTCAAATTTAAACATATTGAATATAAAAATAATTCTAAGCTAAAAGTTATGAGGTAAGGAACATTAAAAAATTACAGTTTAAACTAAACTAAGAATTTAATATTGATAGAAAAAAATCGATTTCCAGCCTACATATAATTCGAAGTTCCCCTGTCGGCTGTCCTTAGTGACAAGTTTGAATCGAATTCAAACAATCACCGTCCACTCACGAATATTTCGTTTATCGTTTCAAAGGTCAATCGAATTCAGTTACCAAACTCGATTTAACATCGAACAAGAGTCAGTTATTAAACATTCTACACAGACGACTAATTGCCGGGCCCCAAACGCTTCCGTCATATTCCTAGTGCCATCACGTTTCAGTGCACAAAGAGAATGTGTTTCTACAAAGCGAACAATGTACAAGGCTCTTAATCGGGCCGTTTATCTTTATGTTTAGTAATGTTCGTCACGTGGCTCACTTCTCACATCCTCCCTTATAATAAGCGGGTAGTGTGCCATCGCGCTAAGTTGTTTTTGTGACCTGCTAAGACGAGGGCGGTGTCGTATCGTTAATCGGTTGCGAGTAGCACACTGCAAAGAAATAAGAATACTTTTTAGAGGCCAACTGATAGTCTCTTACTTGGATTTCTTGGGTTTCACAATTTCTTACTGAGTTTATTGTTTTTTATGAAGAAAAACCAACACAATGGTCTGACCTGCTGTTAAATGAATATCAGTAGCACCAAAGACACTATCCATGCGTTGTCTATCAAGAAACACAAGGCAAAATAAAGAAAGTACTGACTCTCACGTTCCCAGCCGTAAAGCTTTGGTTTCCTAGGAAAGCCGTCATATAGCGGCCGTAATTATTACGGACGCAAACATTATTTAAAAAAAATTATTTAAAAAAAATGACTGACGGTGTGTTAAAACGGCCGTGGAACTTTCCACATGTCATCACCGTAAAGACGGCCGTCTTGCAAATGGCGGTACCGCTTTTTGACGTTACGGTGTCAGTTACCGCTCTCCAGGAAATCGCGCCATTTCGTTTACATAGACAACGTTCTATTGACGTCATTCACCGCTGTATTACGGCCGCTATATGACGGCACCGCTTTCCTAGGAAACCAAAGCTTAACAGGACAACGAGAAAAGAAGAGTTTCTGTCGTCTGTCTTAGTCTGCCGGCATGAGACTGGTGTCAGTATTTTAGACTAGACTCGATAATATCGTAGCATTAAATTACTATAAGGCCGTTCTCGCACAACGCTATTTGCAAGCGCCTAGAAGCTTGTCCAAGTATGCTGGCGACGCGTCTACGATGCGTGTCCTGTCAGTGACCAGTGTCAGTGTCAGCGAATTGTGGATGGCGTTGGAGTCGCGTAGCTAATAAATAGCGTAGTGTGAGAATGGTCTCAGTTGAACAAAATCGTTATTCGTAACACCGCCGTCGGTAAGACAAGTGACAGTAGCTCATAATTTCAAAAGGCGTCTTCTGTTACGATTAAGCCGGCGTCATGAACCCGGAGTCGTATGTTAATATATAAGTTAATTATGCATTTCGCATGCGTGAAATAAGCTCGGTTTTGCGCCGGAATCCCGGAGATTGCCCGCGTATTTAGAAGCTGGAATGGGTGAATCTGCACAAAATTGCAAATAACTTCTTTGTTTAGATGTAATTTATTAAATTTATGTTAATTAGGCGGGTTAAAAATTCTCTGTTTTTTTTTTGTTTGCGTACAAAGTTTACATGATTATTAGGGTACACGAGATTGGATTTAGGACTTCCTTTTAAGTCTTAAGCATTGTTGGCAAAGGCGCTGGTGCCTGTAACTGTCGAAGAATTCTACTATCAGGTTCTCACAAAGTAATATTCCTAGGTATAAGACTACCAATTTCACCTAAATAGTTACATAAATATTTTGAGAGCGGATACTTCCATCAAAAAAACCTACTGGATACCGGCCCACCTATAAAATCGAAACTTAAAAACGTCCGCGTAAATAAATTCCCACCTACACAGTTTTATCTGTTTACACTAGGCCAAAAGTTTATTTTCAATCACAACCATGTAACCTAGAAATAAAGGCACAAATAATTAAACATTATCTTATACCTACTTACGATCATTCGTTACTAAACAAAATAAGAGCGGCCATAATATGACGTGGGATCTTATTTTTTAGACGTTATGCCACTGTTATGCACTGAGACATCTAGTTGGTATTGTTCATCGAAGAGGGATACATAAATTTTAGTCACTATTTATTGTGTTACATACGGGTAAGAGCCCAGTAAACAGTTGTAAGCAGAAATCTTATATTCTTCCCAAATACAATAAGTGATTCAGAGACCATTACCGAACCAAACCTCACTCCACAGTGGCATCAATATCCCCTTACATTACTGTTCGACATTTCACACAAATTGGATAATGTACATCAGTCGTACAAAACGACGCGGCGCCGCGCGTCGGTCTCATTGAAACCCTGCGTGACATTAATAGGCAAAGTTTAATTGCAAAACCAAAATTATCAGAGACGAGTGGAATGGACCACTTTAGGATTATTGGTAATGTTTTTGAACTGCGTAAGACCTCGTTCATACTGGTCGGGGGTCTGGCACGATAAAAAGGCCGGGCAATTTAATGGTTGTACAATTTTATGGCTTTAATTAATTTTATTATGCAGAAAATAGAATTGTAATTGATTGGTTTCTTCGGACAAGATGTTTGAGTAACATTATTAAAGGGGTATTTGATATTGCAATATGCAAAACAATCATTTTTAGAATTTTTGTTCCCGTTAGTTCAGAAACGGATTAACCGAGTTGCTTATGGTTTTCACTGATGTGCTAAAAATATTACGTATAATTTAAGTAATTCGGTCTGATATTTTCCCGAGGTGAATATAATATAGCTTACCCAAGAAGGACAGCCGCAGTCATTTAAATTTAATTAAAATGCGTTTAATGAATTCTATAATATATAATGTTGGAGTACTTTGTAAAATGTTAAGGTTAACTTTTTATATGTATCGTCTGGAACACAGGTTCGTTTTGGTTCAGGCTCATTTTGGTTTCATACAAAGACAAAAACAAACGTACCCAGATCAAAATTTTAACTTATCATTCAACTTACAGCCTCACTACAGATTTATCGCAGGATCCTTCGAACGGCAAGTCGGCGTGGTAACCATTACGACATAAAGATGGTCGTATAAAAACACAAGAAATGTATGTTTCCCGATGCTAGTTGACACAAGTAATATCAAAAATTTTCGAGATATACACTGATCTAATAGACAAATAGACTACGAACCTCGAAATAAGCACTGATAATGAAATACGAAAGCGCTTTATCCACTCTATTCACCGTGTATCGATGAAAATGTTGGAACAGAATAAAAAGCGCGGGTAATTTCGTTACAAATAGTGCGGAGCGCGGGTATATTGGTATGATTGTATTAACGTCTATTCTATGCTGAAATCTCGGGGGATAGACCGGAGCCGAGATAATGCGAGCATTACCTATATACGTATAGGTTTTTGTTATCAGCTCCATTCACGTTCTGTCGCTCACCTCGGCCCGAGGATTAGTATATCTGTATGATAAAGTTAGGCATCCAAACCCCATCTTAGAGAACTTATACGTAAGTTCTTTTTAACCCCTGACGCAAATGGAGGGGTGCTATAAATTTGACCTGTCTGTCACTGCGCCTGTGGGTCCTTGTATCTGTGTGTCTTTGTGTCTGTGTATCTGTATATCTGTGTGTCTGTCTCTCTCGTCTCAAACGGATTAAACGATTTGAATGCGGTTTTTTTCATTCGACAGCTAGTTTCCTTGCGGTGTTTTTAACTATGTCATCGGATCGGACCGAAAATTGAAACTTGCGTTGTATGAACTATTATTGCTATGATACTTTTGTAATAAGACAACAAACGTGAAAACTACCCACCGAATGATAGAAAACATTGATAGATGATAACTGACATAAGTAGGCTACGTCGCCCATGTAAAAGTAAAACAACACTGGTGACTATTTTAGTAACTGTGAGACGCTTGAAACGATTTATATAAAAAATACTTCGTCAAAAACAACCATCTGGTAAAAAATACCTACTCAGTTACTTATTTCGCCTCGCGCACCGCGTAGGATTGGAATAACTTACACGCGTAGGTGTTCCAGTTGGAATAATGTGGGCGTCTTCAAGACAATTTGCGTAAATAAAATACAGGGTTCCTATTTACAACAGCTAACTTACTATTTCTTACTTACTAAGTTTGCTTCACCATTTGATACGTGACACCAGGTGATTTTAAACTTGAAAATGAGAGAATGAAAAGTAAGCGCTTAGCCCGTCCGGTAAAAAGAGAGTATGAGATACAAATATTCTTAATTGTTGCCAAACAGGATAAATATACTGAAAAAAAATCACAAAATGCGGTTTTACCGTCAAAGAGCGATCTCTTCCAGAGATATTAATATCATATGAGCCTAACTCACTTTTCTTCACGCTTTAGTGGTTAAACTGACAATGTGTTATAGTACACATAAAGAAACACAGGGACAACCGGGAGACATTACAAACATACACCTACACTTGCGCACTTTTTCACAAATCACTACGCCAATGCGTATAATATAAATGGATATGGATTATTATCGGTGTCGGGTAGCTCGCGTTGTTTATATTTGATTTTGTTATAAGAGTGATTCGAGCCCTGCGCGATATCGGGCAGAGACTGAAAGCATTGGTGTGTCGGCAAACAAGCTTTGCATTACCTCCCATTTACCCGACGGGGAGATATATGGGAAACGTTAATGCGCAAAAAATCCACCCACGATTCCCTCGGCGACGGTATGTACACAATAAGTGATAATAAACAAACCTTCGCTTGATACTGCGCTTCAAACAATATTCTGCTTTGTTTATGAAAGGATTTAAAATGTTCGTAGTATAGACCGGATCATCAGTGCCGACCGTATAGTAGGTCACCGGGTTTCTAAAACGAAATCTACAAGTTGTTTTGTTTTCATGGCTTGAATAATCCTGAGATTGTATTGAATGTGCGTTGCGACTTGCGACAAAATCCTAGATTCGATATTTGAGTGAAAATATCGAGATTTTTCATATCTTTACGATATGTGTACATAATATTATGTCCATGTCAGTCGATAGATAGGTATATCTAATAGAGATAAATACATAGATCGAACCCAAAAGGATGATGCAATGGTGCTGTCGTGACGTTGCAGAAACGCCACGACACAAAGTCTTTAAAGGGATCAAGTTTGTAGATACCGGACCTCTTAAAGATTTTCTCACGGAGTTACCACCAAACCAAGGCCATATTCCATCCAATTAAGAACAAAATCAGTGCAAGACTCAAACGAAACGTGCTGAAGATTGTTATTTCAATCCACTGCGCTACGGCAATGTACAGACGTATTTAATTTTTACTCTTTACGTAGCAAAGTAAAGCTAAGCGGCGCAAGGAAGCTTCCCCGCCCGGGAGACGCATTGATAGTGCGGGCAAAGCGCTCTAGAGACCGGCGGAAACGTCTGTGCATTTTTATACAGTCATTTTAAAACAATGGCCACATTAAAATATACATTCAATTATTCTTTTTATGGTAATTTTTGTTTCAGCGAATTCTAAGAAGGAAGTTCTCGGTTAAGCGTTCCGTTATGATGTTCTTCTGTTATTATTACCGGCTATTTAGAATGCACCATGTTGGTTGGGTCTCCGGTGTCTTTAATTAATAATACCTAATTATGTTTTAGAAGGATTAACTAAGCAACCAGTTGAAGAACCGGCTACCATAAGGGACAATTAAGTTTTGTGCTGCCACGTTCGGTATCTAATTAAAACGGTCGCGATTTGTGATTGGACCATGCGTGTAATGCTCATTTTGTGATATTTACATAATTTTATTAAGTTAAATCTCCGAATTCTAAAGTGAGTTAATTATAGGGCAACATTTATGAGTACCGCTTTTGTCTATTCTGGTAACACAGAATAAATACCTAATTGAAACAACAACAACAATAAC
Source organism: Hesperia comma (assembly GCA_905404135.1). Taxonomy (NCBI): domain Eukaryota; kingdom Metazoa; phylum Arthropoda; class Insecta; order Lepidoptera; family Hesperiidae; genus Hesperia; species Hesperia comma. The sequence continues at coordinate 2,000,852 of FR990026.1, forward strand.
AAATCACTCAATAAATACTCGGAACAATAACGTATTATTTTCTATTTCAGATTTTGAAAGTCCGATTTAACGTGGTAGCTGGTAATATTTTCGTTCCCATTGTAAAAAATCGGTTTAGATTGGATTAGCTTAGTTCAATCTGGTGGAGTCATTTCGTTTGCTCAGGATTATATTATTAACGGCAAAGCCGTGCTACACGCATTGTTTTAAGTAAAAGCCTATTTACTTAGCTTTTATCGATATTGCCCTTCATTTTGTTGTATTTAAAGATTCGGTTAGGATAGCGCGAATCGCGAAATGAGGCAAATTATAGATCTATACATATTACATACCTACAATAAAACTGTAACTGATCGTATGTTTGCGCACGCTTTTCTCAAAAACGACTGAACGGATTTTTGTGAGACTTTCCGTGGGAGATAGAGGAAGCTGTACTTTTTATTCCAGAGTACCCGCGGGAAAAATTCCTATGAACGAACGAAGTGGCGGGCATATTATACATGCGATTTAAATTATGCCGGTAAAGCTTGTATCTCAATCACAGATAAAAGATTCTGTAGGTTATAATTATTTAAATACTTCTGTGAAATTGTAATCCTTTCCACGGTAATCTCGACAAATCCTATGCAAAATTTTCGTTTTAACTTTTTTAGCTCATTACATTGAGGGAACCTATTAGGTATATTTTATACAATAAGTACTACTTAACTGAGAAAATGCTTTCGATCAACACACAGACGTGCAATTGTATTTATTGTTCAATCCGTTTTTCAACTAATTTAATAATTTATTTTATAGCACTCTTTTTCCATTCGCAGACCAAATAATGCAGGAAGATTATTTTATCCACGTAAATATATTAACAAAGCAACATCGTCATCACATCGCTCATTAGTTTTAAAACTCTACATAGCCCTCAACCATCCATTATTTGCAACCTACGTCACAGAACAGATTTCACAAACGAATTTAACCGAGACTTGTGTGGAATTTTATATCACGAATTTCGTCTACATCATCAAAAAACCGCGAACCAAATTGCTATCGAAAACGCTATCGGAACAGACAACGTTCGTTACGACTGGCCATGATGGTTGCAAACTCCTGCGGGACTCTAAAATATCTAGGGTAGGTACTTTTATAACCTATCTGTATATTTTATATATAATTTTTAGCGGTGTTGCAAGAAACTTTCTTTGTTCTTTATTACAGCAACGTTTTAATAATAAACGTGAATAAAAGTGTGACATTAGGGATTTCTGCAGGATCCAAGGCGGAGAGCTATACTTAGGTTTTAATGTTTTATTCAGATTGTAGAACAGACGTAATGTAAACATTAAATATTCTAGACTAGAAGTAGGTAATGTAGATGAGGGTAGATGAAGTTAGAGGAGCGTTACGAATCCATTTAATGAATTACCTACAGCTATCTAGGTATCAATACAATTGACTTGGGCTGATGACTCCGCGTGCCCTCAGAAGCACGGAAGCTTTCACCTTCGCATCCGCTGTCTAATTCTCTGAGTCGATCAAATGAGAAGACAAGCAAAAAAAAAATGGTAAGTGGTCACAGTTATCATTGAAAATCACATTGACACATTGCCGACTACCGAAGGTAGAGAGAAAGACTGACACTTAAGATCAAGCCGCTGAAATATGGACTCTCTCGGGACGGATCTGAACGATCGTCTTGAAACAGTTCAAAACACATACCTACCTAATGCAATACAAAGACGCTTTCAACAATAGGCACATACGGTTATTTTCAATACGCCGATTCCTCATTCAACCCGGCATCAATACATTGACCGACGACCGCGCCTTAGGCCCTTCTCACACTACGCTATTTGTAAACGACTAGGATCTTGTCAATGTATGAAAGCGACGCGGCGTGGCGACGCGTCTACGATGCGTCTCCTATCAGTGAACAGTGCCAGATACAGCGAATTTTGGATAGCGTTGCAGTCGCGTAGCTCATAAATAGCGTAGTGTGAGAAGGGCCTTAGTGTGAACAGACAGATACGATTGAATACCAAGCAGTAGGAGCGTATCAGCGCAAGAATCAACGCGGGGCGTGTCAAAGCGATCCGCGGCGGAGTAATCTCATCGCCGACTTCAATACCCGCCCTGTCAGCTGTAACCAGCGATTGTTCGGCACATACACTCATATTATACAATACTCTCATACAATACAATAATCACACGTCTAATAAGTACGTATATGTATACTTGAGTCGCTGAGCGTACGCAATTGCCACTTGCCGCTAAAAACAAATTTACTACGTATGATCATAGCTCTATTTAGCTTGTAATAAAAATACTTAGGGCATTTCATATTCTCGCCGTCAATCTAAAATGAAACTTAATTATAGAGACGGAAAGCTGTCATTTGCGTGAGTTGTCATTAAAACTAATTCTATAACGAACGTGGACGGACAATAGGTACTTTTTTATTTTGAAAATTATTATTAATTATAAAGTGGTTTCACTTGAGTATTATTATGAAAACAAGTACGTTTTGTCCGTATACGAGATAGAATTAATTTTGTTTTGTTTACGTTACTATACTGATACGCCCTATAAATAGTAGATTGTTACACAAGGGACGTAAGTAAGCTATTACAGAACAAGATCCAATTTGGCGCCAGTGCGAGCGCAGCTCGCATAGGGCGCTAATGGATCGCGTGCACCCGAGATATTTAGTCACACGAGCGAGCGCAGCGAGCGAGGGTGAATATAGTTCGAGGGTGTAATAGCTACTTGCAACCGAGGTAAGCATTCTACTTTATATCATTCTTGTGAGGTAAATAAAACATTGGTAACGCAAAATGAAATTTTAATTTCAGATCAAATGAAATGCCGCCATTTCCATTTTTTTCGTAAATAGTTTTCTATTTTTTTTTACGGCTCTGAGTTCCAAGGAGTTTTGCATAGTGGTTGTACTAATAGGCAATCCTTAACCATAGGTCATGAGTATACCAATAAAACCAATGGACTGTATGGACTCAAGGTTATATTTAAAGCACTCGACATTACATTTACATAAACTTCGCGATACATTCGTAACCGTGATTCAGAAACCCGTTCAACGCCATCTATTGGCGCGTGTCGACATTACATTTACATAAACTCCGCGATACATTCGTAACCGTGATTCAGAAACCCGTTCAACGCCATCTATTGGCGCGTGTCGATATAACAATACATACATGCCGCGATACACGATACATTCATAAGCGCGATTCAGAAAACTATCCAACGCCATCTATTGGCGCGTGTGGACATTACAATTTATACACATAGTTTGAAATGTATGGAAATTAAATGCCGCCATGTTCAGTGTTTTTTTTTCAGTAAAAAGTTTTCTTACCATTTTATAAGAAAAGAGATTGTTTACCAAGGAGTTTTGCATAGCTTGAACTGTAATGTGAACATTACAATTCAAGCATAGTGCGACGTAATGTTGCCTTGAATTGCAAACACCAACTTACAAGGAGACTTTCCACCATAGTAATCCCTAGTTACTGAGCAAGTATGATATAAATGTACATTATTTGGTGAACTCTATGCCGATATAATATTCTTTTATTTCCTTCAACTCAAAGTAAATGAATAAAATTAATAGGACGCCGTTATACACAGAGAAAACGAAGTTACCCCGTAGCCCCATTAAGGGCGAACCACGTCTTCTGCCACAATGACATTCCGCAACAGAGAAACATTCTGAATTAACTTCCATTCTCCTCAGAGTAGGGCTTCGCGAAACATCCTCATCCTCCATTCTCTCAGTTAACACTATCTTTTTAGTACAGACGAGTCCAGTAATGCAACACGTAAACTTGTTAAGACGTAACAAAGGCCACTAGTTCGTTTGTCTAGTCGAATTTTCGGTTTGGTTCGTGTTTAACACTTTTGTTAGCGACTGTTCAAGTAACTAGGTCAACTAGTGTTCTCGTAATAATAAGGTGCCAGCCAAGTTTGATGATCGTATTGAATGAAAATTTCATATTGTTTTTCATAAGTGCCTTATAAACTTTAATACACCTATTATACTATTAAAGTTTGTTACTACGTTACTTTAAGACTTCAACATCGGAAAGGAACATAATGAAAGCGCCATCAACTTCGTCGAAGTCTATAAAATATGCATTATTAAATATAACTCAAAACTTACTCGTCAAATATCGCTCAAGAATATACGCAAAAAGGTTACACACAACAAAAACACTCCAATCTCAATGGGTCTATGATAATAAAGCATTTTGACTTTTTGACTTAACAAGCAGCGAGAACTTTTAAGACTTTAAGTTCTAACTTCTATGAGTGACAGGGACAACTAGCATAAAAGGCTTTTCTCCTTCGTCGGCAATTTCTATAAAAAGATAAGACATAAGAACTATTTCACTGTCAACATGTTATAATTCAGTTCGGACCATCGAAGGAAGTAGATTCTCCTAATAAATTTTTTATGCTCCTCGTTGTATTCGACAGTAAAAACGCCATCAAATCGCATCCAAGGATCGCGAGATAAGTTTCGGGAAAGATAGTGTTTTTCACTATGAAAATGCTTTTATTCTTAGATATTTTCTAAGTGCATACTTTAAAGGCATACTTACTCAAGGTATTGTGCTAATATTTTTACGAGATACTTTGCGTATCGTAATGAAAAATAAAATATCATATAAAATACCCTTCTTTTTATGGATATAATATAGGAAGCGAGCATGCAACAACACTCTTCCGTTGTCGCTCACGACAACTTTGTCATATTCACTATCTTAATATATTATAAAAATGTAGCTGGATCATGTCTGTACGTAGGAGATATTTGGGGAAAAATATAAGAAGTGTTATCATTGCAACAATAAAAGCCATAAATTTTTAGAATTTTAATCTGTAGGTATGTTTGTCTTTCATCTGTAGGCTTGTTTGGCATCACGCAAAAACAACTACTAAATGAAATTTGATGCGGTTTTTCACCGTTATATAACGGAAGGTGTAACATCTTGATACGCTGCCTTGGACTGATTAGCAGGACAATGTATGCCAAGTCACCTCAATAAATTATTTTTATGATCAATCAGGAAATAAATCAACACTTATTTATTTGTTATTTTTAGTGTGTGTATTTTAATTAATTTCGAATTATCCGCATAGACGTCATCTCACTTCATTAATTAACTTAACTACATTAATAAACGACCATTTAATTATCTTGATATATAATTAATCAAGAGGAAAAATGAATGACACAACATAAATTCAATTAGGATACGAATTCCCCATTAGTTGAGTATCATACAAATAGTTTCAGCTCCACCAATACTGTGACGGGTGTACACCGGTGTACCGGTGTGCTGTCGTTCCATTTCCGATCATTTGCCGTCACTCGTGCACGAAATGGGAAACTAAGCGGTATAATATTTACCTTCCAGCAATACATACTAATATGTATTATAAAAGCGACAGTAACTCTGCCTATCTGTCCATGCGTCTGTTTGCTATTCACGCTAATTTCGCTGAAAGGATTAAGATGAAAGTGTGGAGATATTTTGAGATCCGGGATAGGATATAGGATTTTTTTATTCCGGAAATCTCTGAAAGGTGGAATGGATTGGATCATAGTTATTCTTATCAGATTTTGATACAATTTCACACGGACACACAGACAGATCAAACTTACAACACTCCTCTTTTTGCATCGGGAGTTAAAAGTCTGTTTTATGAAATCGCGCGCTTTACGGCGTAGCTGCTGCGTCGCATTGTTGGTATTAAAGAAGAAGAGAACTCGTTTATTGCTAGCTCTTCGACACAACAACAGAAAAAAGGGGAGAATTTTTTTTTTTTCTCTCTTCCTTCTTTCTTAGTCAGTTAAAGCACCAGTAATACATTTCGTAAGATATGCTGGTAAGGTACTGATATACGATAACCACTTAGTCAAACACGTCATCGCGAAATCTGCTATAAACATGTGAGGGTTGATTTTATAAGGAAACATAAAGAGACTTGGGTTCAGCCAGGTATATAACATGATGCAGAGATATAAATAACAGTACCCTTAGGACCAAACCTGGCTGTATGATCAAAATCGCTACAACGAAACCTAGATTCGCGAACGAGAAATATTTTTAAACGATCATCGGGAACAATTTTGCAGCTTGTTTTTGAACGTAAATTTTTCATACCAGGATTAAAAGCATTCAAACCATCCACTCAAATGAAACACGAGTCTATATTTCGTCCGCGTAATATTTAATTCCCAAGGTATCCACGCTGTATTATGAAGTTTATATTTTTCTATGTTGTACTCGTATAAACTGTTCTATTTGATGTGTAAACTACTGCCTATATTTATTTAATCTTTCATCGCTGACGCGTAGGATTAATTAAATTCGCTCTAACACATCTATCGAAATGCGGAATACACGATATGAAATTGTTTAATTATTTTATTTTATCTAAAACCTTTTTTGATCTAAAACTGTTTTGACGCAATTTGATGTTTTGATTGGATTTTAAAATAACTACTTTTAGTAAGAGAATAATGTTCATCATACCAAAAATAATACAGACACACAAGGTTGTTAATTATTAAGATCATTCTCTTCTTTTCAATCATTGGGCAAACAATATAATCTTGTGAAATGTTCTAAATAAGCAACCGATTACTTGCTGATGACATACAAAAGATTTGTATCAACGAGCCGAAATAAGCATCGTCGGCTGAAAAAGATGAGTTCGTCGCGAGACAAAATATCACTGAATCTTCCATAAATAACAAACAGGTTAACAACCTTCGCTTAGAATCATGGATGAATAGATCGATTGAAGATCAGAAGGTCCGTACTCAAAAACGGACAAAGTCTGGAAGCACAACCTCAAACTGTTTGTAATACCTAGGGAAAACTTACGAACTAAACAACCCTATTTAAAGGTTTTCTATTTTAGATAATGGTCCAATATTTCCAAAACTTTTCAGTTTTATTTTCCCCAAATCCCCATTCCCACGGGTACAATTTGTCCTGCACCGACCTGCATAAACCCCAGCGGGGACGTTTGTCTGTCCGTTCACCATCCATTATTCCGTAGTTTAACGGCAATACTCTAGTTTACGAATTATATAACATCAAGTTATCCTGTACTATTTTATTTTTAACGACATCAAAAAAGGAAAGGGTTATCTATCAAATTTCGTAAATTACGTTCATCTAGTTCCCTAAATGAACGGTGAAGATCAGATGATAAAATTCGCAGAAAAATGACAATCAACATGAGTTTTTTGGACACATCTTTCATGTTATGTAGAACACAAGACAGCAATAACAGGTGCAAAAAATGCACCCTGATAGCCAATACACGGCACAAACCAGCTATAAAAAGCCCACCATTAAAAACAGTCGCAAACCAATAGCTCAGTTAAACAAACCGCCAGTCAATAATCGTGACAGATATGGCAGTTGTACAACAGTAACTGCAATCGGATAAATCCGAGCCGGCGAACAGTCGCATTGCAACGTTTCGCTCGCGCCCAACAAAAAACTGGACGATGGACGAAACGCCGCGGAAAATGCGTTCAACGACTCGTGACTGGACATGTGAATACTGCATTCATCAATGTTTTGATAGTCCGACGTGCGAGTGTGTCCGTGTAAAGTTTACACTCGTTAGGGTTACCCAGATTTGATGATGTGGATGCTATTGCATTTGTAATAGGCCATAGTGCTCAGGACTTCAACCCTCAAAGGGTCGATATATTTGTGTGGTTACCTATCTGAGCCTCACGGTATTTTTTACTTGACTAAGAATAGGTGATATTTGCTATTATAAATTTAGCTATGATAAAAAATTATATTGTTACACTACTATTAAGTAAAACTACTTATCCGATATTTAGAGCGTTCACTTTTGTTATCTCTCATAGGAATGAGCAATGAAACAAATAACATTTACACCAACATCAACGCGCTCGTTGCTCACAGATTACTACAAAGTAGATAAATCTTTAATCTGTAATAATGGACTTCCGGAAAGTAACTTCTGATACAATTAATTAATATAATTTAAAGTAAAGAGCCGGCTATTTATACCCAAAGCTATTTCCATTACTAAAGGATAACTTAAAAGACCGGTAAGTTTCATCAATACTTACAATTACCTTGATGGAGTCAAGTCGTAAAAGATCTTTATTCAGCGACTTGGGAAGCAATATTTACAAGTACACGATCAAAGACTCCCGGGGAGACCGAATAACGTTAAAATTCTCGAATATTCTTCAATAGTTTTGTTTCAATGAGGCACAAACATACGGCAAAGTGAGTGCTGTCAAAGGGAGTTACAAATGATACTCTGTGATGTGTCCCCGAATAAAATCAATCCAGTAAAAGCTCTTTGGTGAATTTAAAAAATCAAGCAGTTTCAATCGCGCCGAAGTGTTTTCGTCTTCGCCGCAGAGCCCTCTAGCCTCAAGTGCTGTCGCTCTCCGAAGATCTTATCATTATTTTTATTAGATCAAAGTAATGAACTGGTGTCGAGTTTCCTTCGTTCATATCAAAGAGATAGATTGGCATTACAATTAGATACAAACATAAATATAACGACTTATACTCACAGCCCTATACCAGGATTTACTGTGTCATAGGGGCGATGGACAACACAAGACGTACAGACACACACACACACACAAACCGAGTTATATTTAAAGTCATCATCACCGGCAGCTCACCCGGGGAAGTACCACCGCCCGCCACGGTACTTAGTACCATTCCTACCGTGTAATAATTGTTTTAAGAACAATTGTGTTCCGGATATTAAGGTGTGGAGCCGGTTACATTTTTTAAGAGGCGACCATCTCAGTCCTCAGGGGTAGCAACGCATCTGTGACCGAATTAGAACGAGACTCATTGAGTCTAGTTCTGGGTCGGTCACAGTTGTCACGGGCGGGAGCGGAAGGTGGTGCTGCATGCTCGTTTGCTATCTTAATTCCATAAAAAAAAACCTGAATGGCAGTTAAATAATATACCTACGTATTATATAAAATTCACTTTGTCTTAAATTATTCATCAGAAACGCGTGCTAGACTATTCCAGTCATACACGATCGAAAAACAAAAAATACAAAAAGACAAGCAAAGCGTGTTGTTTTTATAGAAGGAAAACAAAAATAAAATTCGTTCGCGTACGTGTACGTCGGAGTTGTATGACTGTGCAATAAATTGATCGGTCTAAAACGATTTTAATTTCGTTCTAACTCTCTTCCAATTATTCATTCTCTACTAAGTTTTCTAGTGCAATTATTTAGTTACTTTTTAAAAATAAGACAAAGAAGATAAGTATTTGTGAATTTAGATGAACTCGAGCATACAACGCGTGAGCCTCGCGCGTTGCTTGTGTTGAGAAGTTGTTTCGCAAACAGGTTCGTTACAAATCCGGCGCGTTTGCACAGAGCTTTGGTTCAACTTTTAATCGAATACTTAAAGTTCACACGAAATTTTTACGATATTACTTTTCCGTGTAAATTTTTAACGTATGTAAAATAGTTGAATTCAATCCTATTTCAAATTAATTGGAGAGAAACGGTGCTCAAATAAATAAAATATACGTGCATAGATTAATCGTATGCTCAATAAAATCTTAAGATGTTAGCACTACAGGAAATTTTTTTTGTAGTAGTTAGTAGCTGAAAAATACGAGTATTCATAATATATGAATTCATATTAGATTGCTACGCACTTTCGTAGCGATTTCGTAGCTACTTGACTGGCATACTATGTAGCTGGTTACCACCATCTTTCTGAACAGAGAAACGATTTATACAGTTTTAACGTCACGACGTGACCTTCATCGTATACAGTTTATGGACGACGGTGATCACTTATCAGATGCCTTGTGTGCGCGTAAGGCACTTCACACACAATGCTATTCATGAGCTAAGCGACTGCAACGCAACCCAAAATTTGTATGTAATTGTAATCAAATATTATCTCTTTCCTCTTTTATTACACTAGATCGCCTCCCCTATGAGATAAGCAGGAAAATATTATGTAAGAAAACAGTAGGAGTTTCTAACTAAAATTTCCTTTTAAACGTTCCCTACGTTAACACCAAAGCGCAGTACTTTAAACGGAACGTGAGCTATAAAGGAGAACTGTCTATACCTTATTCTCGTGTACAAATAAACCAGACGGTACAAACGATTTCCATGTATAAGATCAACTCAAAAGTATTGGACCTAGTATTCTTCCCTATAAAACCCTTTATAGCGAACAAACTGAGTACTTTATAACACAACAGTCACGGATTTGCTCGAACTTGTTCAAGTACAGTTTTGTATTGCTGGATTCTATTAATGGCCCACAACTGAACACGGATCTCTCTTTATCATTGAGCTTCATGTTGCTCCAGTGCGGATTATTGGAGGTATTAGAGGTCAACCGAGCATTGGAAGTTTTCACTTTGCTTGAAGGCCTCCGACAGGGCTTCACCAGGATCGACGGCTTTACGCGCCCTCCGAAGCACGGAAGAACTCGACATTTTTTCACAATTACATGGCACACAAATGCAAGCTATCCGTAGTAAAATTTTGCTTTCAAGGTGAAACGAACCATGAGCCAAGGTAATTAGTTCGGTTTTCGCGGGGAGTGATAATTCTATAATGCTCGGCGACTCAAGTGAAACTTTACGGGTGGCTGATGTTCTCACATGTCAGATCACAGATATGCAGAGACGCGACGTCGCGATAATAACGCCCCGCTGTATAGAGAATCCATTGACACGGATAGATAGAAACATTCAAAGCATACAACATAATTATAATAAACATCTATTCAGCTATCAAGGTATTAACAAAGCGGCTCTCTATCACACGAGTACGACACATTCACGATTGATACGGTTTTATCTCGAAACGGCCCTAAGATATATAGCACAAATGCTATCAGCATGGCTACTTAAATTAAAGGCATTTGAATTTATTCAGTGACACGTCATAAAGCATCATCCCTATGGGTATAATTACTTTAATGCATGATATTTGTAATAATTTCGATTATATCTATTCATTCTTTCCTCCTTGAAACATACAGTACAACATTGTTTAATTAACACGCGACACTTCAGCACTCACTTATAAACTCGACAACCGAGTACGGAGTAACCTGAACTCCGAACTACCATTCGATTCGAAGTCACTTGTGAACCGTAACGAAATCAACAAAGCAATTGGAAACCGCTATTTTCGAATCGCAAGTTTAAACAGTTTTATATCGACTTAGCGCCCGACGCACGCCCCGACTCGACTCGATCGACTCGCGGCGCATCGATTCAATTCAATTTTCGATTCAGCACTCGTGTTTATGATGTGGTGTAATTCAATTTACTATTATAGCGTTGTGGCACCAGAACTGCTGTAAAACTAGATAGTTACGGTTGTTCGATCGTTTTGTTTTTTGTACGTTATTGTGCTACGGTTCAGACGTGCATGTGTCAAGACTGATTAGTTCAAACTTCAGTACATCATCATGATTGATGTTAATAAATGTCTTACTGCTGGGTTGGGATCTCTTGTCAGTGTGAGGGGTATAGTTCACAGTCCATCATGCTAGCTAATGACGCATTAGCTGAGATTACACACCTTTTAAAACATTATGGAGAAATGCCAGGTGTACAGTTTTCGTTATGATATAGTGATATTATTCAGAATTAGCAAATCCTTAGTCAGTCATGGTCATGGGGGCACAGTGTAACTAGAACTATCCTTCAGTCATGCCCGCCGCAAAAGGGGGTCCAAGGCGTGCACCGTAAGTGAGCGGCACGCCCAGGAAGCGGCCAATGGACCACAGAAGGGTGGCAATTGGACTGATGACGTAGATGTTATTTCAATAAAAGTAAAAAGATATCAGCTTTGTTTGAAGTGACGACGGGGAGAAAGGTGTACACGGTATTGTACGCGGGTGCTCATAGAGCTAGAGGCGAGTCTGCCTACAACCTAAATTTATACTAATAATATAAAGCGAATAGTTTGTTTGCTTGTTTGTGTGTTCGTTTGAACGCCCTAATCTAAGGAACTACTGGATCAAATTGAAAAATTATTTTTCTGTTACATAGTCCATTTATTGAAGAGGGCTATACGCTATTTAACATTACGCAACGACCAAAAGAAGCGGGGCAACAAGTTTCCCGAAGCGAAGCAAGCGCGTCTACTTAAGAAAATATGTTGCAGGACGATGGCTGCAGCGTCAGCAAGTAGAAGATACAGCAGAGATATACTGCATGACGAGCGATGGATCTAGGGATCAATTATTTTCGACAAAAGCAGACATAAAATTCATGGCTGTTTTTATTCAACACAAAGCGTGGAAATAGGGAATCAGCAATTTTAATCGAATCGTATAATAACAACAATTAAAAGCAATCTTGAATCCCTTAATGGGGATCATCGCACAGATATGCACATACATATATCACGAAATTTCCTCCGGGAATATATTCCGATGGACATTGGGCAATAAAAATAATGACGGCAATTTACATAGGATTTCGATAACCAGTGCGGTGTTTGTTCATCAATGTTTACTTACCCTGGCGTCAGCTTCCAAACAGTCGGCATTGTGTACGATAATAGCCCTTATCACGTCCCAGTAACGTCGGTATTGGCACGCTTAGCGGACAGTAACTTAGTGGGCTTGTGTAAACCGTTGGTTTGCCGTATGTGGAAACTAATTAATGCACAAAGGGATTTCGCATTAGGCTATAAAGTATTAAGGCAGTTGCGTAATGCACTGTTATTCTCTTAACAAATAGCTTTGTAATCGATGGTTACGCAGCGTAATTAATTGAAAATAATTGTGTTTACAATAAACATTTGAATTTAGAAGCTTACGAGTACATCAGACGATTTACGGAGCCCATTACATGCTTGAGTTGTAATTAATCTTATACTATTATGGATTCGTGACCTTGAACTGGAATGAATAGGCTATTACTAAGTTAATGCGTTTATTACCACCCAAGACTACAGTAGGTACTAATTACATGGGGATTGTAGTGAAGCATTAACTAATAATAATCAATATAAATTACATTATAGGTATTCTGACCACAGGGCATTTAAAATATGACTAAACCAATTTTAATGCGCTTTTCACTGATACATTGTAGTGAGCTAGTAAAGGGTATAATTTAAGTGTTTATTTAATTTCAATCTGTACACAAATAAAATAATAGTATATCAATTTAAACAACCCCTCTTAAAGATTTGCGGGTACTAGCCATAGGTTTCTCTCAGCGACGCAAGGGCAGTCACCAATATCTGACATAACAACACACCATTACAGCACCCAATCACCTACTATCAAACAGTCATCAATGGAAAATTACACAGTGACTACCAATATAGGGCGAAACGACTTTGCAATATGCACGCACGTACAAACTTAGTTGCAATCAAATAATATTATAACAGGTAATCTGTTCACGGAATAGGCGGTTGATGAAATGTAGTTCCACGTGATATGGCACGTTTTTTATTGTAATTTGCATATTTCATTGTGTTTCTTCAGCCTGAGCCAGCATGTCATTTAAGGCCAGATATTATGTTTGTATTTGTTATATTTCTATAACTTATTCTTTAACTGAATCTGCTTCATTGAATTTCAATATAAGATCACAAACATGTAACTTATCACAAATTGTAATCACCGCAATATGACATCCCAAACAGCCCAAATATAGGAACAAACATAGTAATGCGACATCATTACTATGTATGTTTGTTCCTATATACATTCCTATATACAATCAGACCTCACTATCTAACTTTCGAAAGCGTACCTAACATTTATTATTCTAAAAACAGTTAATCTCAAACAAGGTATGTAGCTGAAAGTACTGAAACAGGTAAAAACATCTAAACGGCTATCGTATTAGGTCGTTATTGGTACCGGAGCACACTGTGTTCTATAGAAGCCAGGGGGTGTATTAAGAGGTCGGTCGGTGTCAGCCTTCGCACCATCGGCACCTAGATTGCGGCGCTATCTGGCGGTGCGACGTGAAACTCCAAATTTAGTACCATTATCCACAAAGCTTCTCGAAAAAATATGGTGCCGTTTGAGCTCGTGTTACAAGCTCTGTGAATTGCGCCCGGCGCTGACAGCGAGCGGAAGCGGTGAGCGTGTATTTTTTAATGGTTGGAGAACAACAAAAGGAGCGAACAAGAATAATTGGAGTTTCGTGGATTCGTCGTCTAGCAGTCATAATGAGAATGTATTTGATATTGACTGAAGTTCGCATTAGGATAAAACGTGAAGACATCACTTAATTTTGCAAGTTACGATTATGTATCTTTAATGAACTATTTATTACGAGTTAGTTACGAGTATTTATTACGATTACGATTTAGTTATTTATCACTTATTTTTGTGAAGGGAAACATTCCAAATAAAATTCACAGTTGTTCTTGTCGTCCCAAAATATGTTTCGAGTCTGCCACTATATAACGGACACTAAATGCCATCAACCAGAGTGCTGGAATGTTCACCAAATAATTACTTATTTATGTTCGGGTATGAAACGTGGTAACGATAATAATGAAACCTTGCAACAACCATTTATTAATTTATATTTAATTCGTTGATCGACCAACAATAACTTGTTCAACAAAATGCGCTATCATAACCCGCTACCCGCCGCCGCCTATCACCGTGACGGCGGACCGAGGCTTTGTTTCAAGTGGTCGCATTTATTCTCCTCGTGTCCGAGTCCTCTTTAATTATGGATAATTTATATTCAGATTAAAACCGGCAGGTGGGTGTAGGCGTGGCGCGCTCTATTATACAGCGCACGTGACTGTGTGCAATATTGGATTTTATGGGCGAATCGTTCGCAACTTGTTACTGAAACTATGGTTACAGCGCTGTAAGTTATGCTGTGTTCCTCTACGTTGTTATACTTCTTATTAGCGATGAGAATTCGTTGTTACGTTTCTTTGATTACTTTTTATGTAACACAAGTTTAGTATATATGTTACCGGAAATGTATGAAATCTAGGAACTTTATACAATTCCTAGGAAATGTATAACGGAAATCGTTAACATATAGGTACACTACACAATATTTAGAAGTTAGTCTTACTGATTTTTCATGTGGTATTATGCTATTTTAAGTGGAAAAATTTGTAAATATTATCGTAAACGTAAATAAAACACCAACATACACACACGCATTTACGAACGCACGTTCGAAGAAAGAAAGTCATTAGATCACTTTTCATACAATCTCTCTCACGTTTATTTATCTGGGAACTTATTTTTCACACAGATAAAACACATTTCTCGTTAAAAAAAGACATTAAACATCCGTGTCGATGTAACACTACAATCTATCATCTGTGAGGCCGCGGCCTCGAATCTTGCGGGCAGCGGCGCGGCGGCGGCGGCGGCGCGGGCGCGGCAAGATGTTTTGCGTGTTATCAAATGGCCCGACCCTCGAAAACAGCGGCGCGGCGGCGGTGTGGGAGCGGGTAACGAGCGGTGGTTGACAACGTCAAGCGGTGACCGCTCTCGCGTCGTGTGCGTCAGAATGGCGGGTCTGCTCATATTTAACGTTGATGTAGATTTAGAAAAAAAAATCCGAAGTATATTCGAACACAAAAAGTTCTTTTATTTATACCGTGTATAATTCAAAATCACAGATAACTTTCCATTTAAAATTTAAGACTTGATATCGACTACGATACTCTATAGTACTCTATACCGTACGCTAAATGTACTCGTATATAGGGATACTAGTAAACCCACCCTCGCTTCGCTTCGGGGAACCAGTCCCTTCAAAAATCTCTATAAATTTTAACAAATTATGTTATTCCAATGTCTAAGCTATATTACTGCAAAGTTTCGTGAAAATCCGTTCAGTAGTTTTTGCGTGAAAGAGCAACAAACACACACACACACTCACTCACTCACATACATCCTTACAAACTTTCGCATTTATAATATTAGTAGGAGTAGGATAGGATTTTATTTTGATAGTTCATATCCCTCTCGCTGTTCTTGTTAGGGTAACGCACACGGTGACAGCCCGCGCAATCGCATTGTAGTGTTGTGCAATTTATTTAGGTGTCGTATACGTAATATTTATTTTACTTACTTCTTTACTCCTTGTCTGTCATCTTTATCCTCTTTATCTTCTTCCTTGTTCACTTCCTTTAATATCCTTGCCTTTCTTTATGACTTGTTCTTTTATGTTATTTTACAATTGTTAATAAGTACTTTTACTTTCTCTTTTAACTGAAATTGTAAATATTTTAAGATTATATTGATTACTTTGGAGTTAGGTATTTTGATAATTAATCTAATTATTACTTTGTTATTTATTTGTCGGGACATTGTCTCTGTTCTTCACAATTTCGATAAAACTCGCCTTTTATTTTTCTTGTCCTATAGTAGGTATTCACTTCTTCATTTGCCCACAATAAAACGAGTGTAAGAAATAAATTTGAATCGAAAAGATGTTGTCTCCGTTGTTCAGACGTTTCGTTCGCGAATAAAACAAATATCTCAGCGGCACAACACTACGCCGCTATAGCGCCGCCGCGAGTTTCGAGAACTAGCCTGCGTTGCCCGCGCCGCCGCCGCCGCCGCCCCGCTGCCCGCAAAATTCGAGGCCGCGGCCTTATGGATTTCTAATTTCGCTTCCAAAAACAAACAACAAAGAATTGCAGCTGATATGAGACAATTCGGAACAATAATATTAATTTGACGGCAGCAGAAGGCGGCGCGGCTGCGGCTAGTTACGGCAATAACTTCACGACGCTGGCCGTTACATAAATTAGATGAATATCGAACGCTTCCAAAAACAAATAGGTAACAAAGAATGCAGCCGACGAGAGACAATTCAGAACAATAATATTAATTTGACGGCAACAGAAGGCGGCGCGGCTGCGGCTAGTTACGGCAATAACTTCACGCCGCTGGCCGTAACATAAATTAGATGCATATCGAATTGTGCGGATTTCGCGGCGCTCACATCGTGATTTATAATAATAGGTATTAGCGTCACGTAACGGCTTATCGACAAGGATTCCATTTGTGAATTAAACTTCGCATTATTGGTATTATAAAAACGAGGTTGTTTTAAGTGAATCGATTCAATCTGCTTACTATATCTGCGCTTTAGGCATATAAACGCAGAAAACCGCAACAATTAATAATTTAGAAATTGGATTTACCTAAATATTACCACTGAATCGTAGAGGCATTGTTATAGCCCTTCAGGCAACGATGAGTCCTTTACATTGCTTGAATATAAAAAAAAAATTAAAATTAGTCAACTTTAAACTATTTGAATAGGTATTGGCCATCCTTCATTGTGGTTGTAAGGAAATACACAGAAAGTACTGATTATAAATATTTTTATACAAAATCTCCAACACACACAAAGACGAATCCGACACAGACAGAACATTCTTGCTGAGAATGCTTGCCGCTGCTTGCACGTGTCTGCGCGGATACATTCCGCTACAACTGAATAGACACAATCATATACATAGATTGTATGAAAGTGTATTTTTTTAACTGAAACGTTACGTGTGTGACACGCAAAATATGTGTAGACATAATGTGTCTGACTCGCAAAATACATGTTGATATGAAAATTTACTCGTAGCCATTCGCACCGAACGACCATCTCACCGGACCCCTATCACGGTGCGTCCGTCCAAGTTCTGATTAGCGCGGCCTCATGACGAGCCGGTAATCCGATCCGAATCCGATTATACTCCAAGTTATAATTATTGTAAATATCTGCTCTCGGATCGTGATGCGGTTGTTAATAAGGCCCTGCGTCCGACGGCGGCGCGGTATAAACACAGGATTTTATGTGAAATGTGAAATCATAGGTACAATGAATACAGGGAAAAATAAGATTATAATTATAATGTCAAAAATACGGACTTCAACATAATCAACGTCAATTGAATACGCATTGTTAGGAATAACAAACAATTATTCGATATCGCTAGCTCAAATGGTACATGGTTATAATATAATAATAATACCAGCTCAAGAGCTGAGAATGAAGTCTCTTTCCAATAATAATAATCTTTATTTAATTCCTGGATATTCAGTACAAGTAGTATCTTATACTAAGCTTATTTTATATTACTAATTTCTCTTACGTGATGTAGCAGCTAATGTGGTTATGATATGGTTATGATAAATATCAGCTTTCGAAATAAAAAGAATCATCACAATCGGTACATTCATGAAAAAGTTACGAGATAAGACACAAAAAAGTGTAATTGAGAGCGTCCTCCTTTTTTGGAACACTATAATATTGCACTAGGTATATTCAACTATTGCAGTATTTGCAGTATAGTTCCATAACTAATTATAATACCAAACAAGGTGGCAACAGTGTTGTACACTATAGATATTCGAATAAAACAGAATCACAACATTAATTGGGTTAGTACCTCGGGGGCGGGATCAGTGAATATCGGGTTACTTCGCTACGCTCCCAACTTGAACGGGCTTCCGTGAACACTGAAGATGCTCCCCGATTGGTATTTAATAACAGTTATTGATTCCTAAAGGTTAATAATTATTTTTAAGGATTACTTTAATTCCATGTTGAGAGAGAATATTAGCACTATTAGCGATAGTAAGTTCTGTTAGATGCTGTTAGTATTTGGTTGTTGGTAGGAGTCTTGTGCTAATTTGGTTATTAATGCGTTGCCGACGTCTAAGACGGTCCCCACTGATTTGTACATTTTGCGAGTTGTGTACATTTTGCGTTTTGTACATTTTGCAGCGAAGCGTAAAAAAGTATAACCGGCTCCATACCTTTTTAATCGGAACACAATTGCTGAAGGCGATTTAATTGACGAGCCCTCTAAAGGTAAGTAGTCACCGCCGCCTATTTACACCGGCAACACGTAACAACAAGTAAAGAATAAAGAAAGTAAGTACCAACACAAGCCTCCGTCGGAACACGACGAGTCATTTGGCGGATTAACTCGGTCGATCAGTTACGATCGACAAACCGTCACCGCTTCGAGCTACGAACGATTCTCTTAAAATATAACACCGATCATTGATTCGCTTTAACCAATAATGCCCATAATCGGTTTCATTGTTGACTGTCTCATTATTCATGAAACCGATCGCTTTCTCTGCACTATCATTAATTTCCGCGCTCGCAGGACGCGATCGCCGATGATTCGTTCCGAGTGTTTTCCGTGAAATTTAAATATACTTTTATCACGGCTTTATCTACAGTATTTAAATGGTATTGTACTGTGAAATGTTGTTTTAATCAATCGGTTATTTAATACCAACAATACGATTTTAATCGGTGCAATGGAGTGTTGTTTTAATTTCTAAGTTATAAACGGGCAAACGCCATCATTTTTGCGGTGTTACACAATTTGCTTATTCACCTTTGTTTAAGGCACATCTAGATATAAATATTTATCCTATATGTAATGTATATGTACACACAGGACTGAAAGTTTGCGTATGGTACGTGCGTATCGGCAGCGTTGCACCCTCCTCATTATTCATTATTCACGACAACGACTGCTTTCTCTTACATATCATTAATTCGCACGCGCGCGGTAGCGAAGGCTGTAGTTACAATATTTTTCATACCTTATCTACGTATAAACCATGTCAATTGCCGTTCGAAGAGTCCCGAGTTCGATTTCGAGCGAAGCGGGAATTTTATTGCTCGGTTTACAGTTTATATTATTATTATTATTGATCGGTTTACCTTTGCTGTTGTTCGGGATGTGTGTGTGTTCTTAACCACGACACCTAAAAAATCTAGAGTTGGGCTATGAGTGTGTGGCGTATATATAAGTTTTTTTTGTGATTCGTGACTCAGATATAACCTGTTATTACCTGTTATTACCTGTTTTACCTGTGTTATAATATTATGTCTTAAATATTAATGTTAATTTATGAATTAAAAAAAATATATTTTTGAGGATATTTTGTATTTGAAGGTCGTATGGAGGAAAAGCAGTTTTGCAGTCCTTATTAGACGTAACACATAATTTAGAAGGTTTCGCTTCCTTTCATTGTCATTACAAATCAAGGATAACGTACGAAATTATCTATATCTGAACCACTTACTACGCTGATTAATTATTCAAGTAGCGGTGTGCTCAAGTTAAATGGCACGTTAATATATAATACATATTATATAGGTACGTACGTACAATAAGCATAAGTAATGTGCAAAAATTTGAAGTTCACACATTTGACATGATCGTGGATACCATATGCATCATCAAAATTGTTTTCTAAATTAGGGTAATTAATTTATTACATTATTATGTTTTTTTTAACTTATAATTTACTAACGTGACTCTACGGAATTCTACACATTTTAATATCA
Organism: Hesperia comma; assembly: GCA_905404135.1. Taxonomy (NCBI): domain Eukaryota; kingdom Metazoa; phylum Arthropoda; class Insecta; order Lepidoptera; family Hesperiidae; genus Hesperia; species Hesperia comma. The sequence goes on from FR990026.1 coordinate 2,021,245, forward strand.
TAGTAAAATTGTACCTACTTATTGTTACAAAACTTTTCAGATTACATTTTCGAACAAAAGCCACGACACGACGCACAATAATGAAAAAAATAACACCCCATTCTTGTGAAACTATCTCTTTGAAAGCAAGCATTCACGAAAGCTAACGAAGCGTAAACTTTTGAAAGTCGACAATATTTATCCTTTTAACCGCAATACACCTCGGCGGCAAGACAAAACAAACGACAAAAAGTTATAAACTTGAGCAACAGAGACGCTTTGTCTCTTGTACAGAGATAATACAAGCACGAAACAGGACCGCAACACAATTAACCTCTTAAATTTGTCGCCACGCCCAATCCGGCGGCGGGGCGCGGGGGGCGAGGGGCGTCGTAGCACCGGCGACCGAACCTTCGTAGGCCTGTTATACCCAGGAAGCAATAACCAAGTGTGTAATTGTTGACTGGTTGGTTAGTTCAACACTTCCGTATCTAGTCACCTATTAACAATAACTGTAGTGAAAATGTAAGATAACGATGTCTCACATACAAATTAATTGAGACGCATTTACAGCATGTCAAAGGTAACATAACATATTGAAGAATTTCTTGTTGAGTAAATTAATTTAGGTTGTACGTATTTTATTTATATTTTGAACGCCTGCTATTTGTTAACGTTAGGAATAAATCAAACAAAACTAATTAAGGTCGAGTTTACTATACCAATAACACAACAATTCTAATTTGAATTTCAATAAAAGAAACCTAATTCTAAGAATTTAGAAACGAGAAAAGTAATAGGTTGAATAATAATAGTTGTTTCTAATACTCTTCACATTGAAACGTCACAAAACACCCAGTTCCTTGGAGAATTAATGTCAATCCTTACTAATATTATAAATGTGAAAGTGTGTTTGTTTGTTTGTTTGTTTGTTTGTTTGTGACGCTTTCACGTCGCAACAAAGCTATTATATGGTAAGGTTTATGTGTGTGGGGATAGTTAGGAGGGTGGAGAGTGACGTAGGCTACTTTTTACCGCGGAAAAACATCCCATTCCCATGGGAAGATCGATGTTTTGTTAGTTGCTAGATATTTATTTTCGGAGTTCCTAATAGATGGCGTTAATAAAATTCATTTGCAAGTACTGAATTACGCTATCAAATACTACATGTAATTTACTTAAGTCATAGGCAAATGTAATAGGCTACTTTAGCTCTGCCTCGAGAACTCCCCGCTCCGGCTGTATTCAGTGTACCGCCCGCCCGCTGGCACTATCCTGTTGGCTGATGTCCGCAAGTTGCTGGACTCGCCGACACCGGTGGTGGGCGCGGGCGACTGGAACTGCAAGCATCCGGGGTGGAATAGCCTAGCTGCCAACAGAAGTGGAAGGCTACTTTTTGATGCCGCTGAACAGCACGGCTACACTGTCGAGGGTGTTTCACACCGTTACCGCGGTTCTGAATAAGAGAGAACGCGTGTGTGCAGTATTCCTCGACATGGAAAAGGCGTTCGACCGTGTTTGGCACGACGGCTTTCTCTACAAGATCTCGCAGTCGTCGGCGCCCCGGAGTGCCGTTAAGGTGATCTCCAGTTTCCTCGAAAAGAGAAGCTTCAGAGTAGTGCTTGAAGACGCCGAATCCACCGAGCGCCCGATGGCAGCCGGCGTCCCGCAAGGGAGTTGCCTGTCCCTGGTCTGCCTCGCCTGCTACACCGACGACATCCCGGCGGCAGGGGGGGGCGTCGCTTGCCCTGTATGCCGATGACGTGGCGTACATCACCACGTCGCTGAATAGAACCCACGCCATCGTCAAGATGCAGCGTGCGCTTGATGCCCTCCCCGAATGGCTCGCCGCGTGGAGACTGTCAGTGAATGTCGGGAAGACGCAGGCCGTGAACATAGGAGGATACCTCAACAGGCGGGACCCTACTCTGGAGCTTCACGGACAAGATATCCAATGGGCCCCACAGGCCAAATACCTGGGGGCAAAATCGACGGAAGACTTTCGATGAAGCCACAGGTTACGAAAGCCGTCGTGAATTCTAGAAGCGCGATGGCAGAAACCAGTGCTCTCTTCGAGCCTCCCTCTCGGACTGAAGCTCGGGGTCTACAAGACCTACATCAGATCCCGCCTCACGTACGCGGCACCGGCGTGGTACGCGCTCGCCAGCGAACCGCAGCGCAAGAGGGTGCGCGCGGTTCAGGCGATTGCGCTCCGCCGGCTGACTGGTGCGCCGAGGTACGTCAGGAACGCCGTCATCCAGAGGGACCTTCGAGTCGAGAGCCTGGACGACTTCATCGAGAGATTGGCACGCAACATGTTCGGGCGTGTCGACGCGTCGCGGTTCCCACATCTGCAGGACCTGGCGCCGCTCCACGCCCGTCCACCGGACCGCTGGGCCTTCCCGCGCGACTTGCTGGTTGCGCGGGACGGGCCTAGCACTGACCGATACTGGGGCTTCGTAAGTCGTCGCCCGGCGCTGATCGGCTCCTGCTGGGCTTCCCACCAGCGGGATTCACCCGGTAGGGCCTCGATCGCCTGGGCGGCGCGAAGATGAACCCCATCCCGTTTAAGACTCTGTGGCCTGTAAAAAGGCCGCCACTCACCGGAATTGACCTATTGGTTAACCACAGATGGACAACCAAGGGCCTTAGGGCCCAACCCAAGGACCGGCCCGTTTTAACGGGCCGCGAGAGACACCCCCAAAGGGGAACTAACTGTCCCGAGGGCTCCACACACCTCAGACAGGATGGAGTGAAGAGAGCGAGTAGTAGGCTTCTTTTTAGCCTAAATTCCTACGGGAGCGAGACCTACGCGGCTGTTACCTACGGGTCCCGAAGCGAAGCGCGGGCGGTTCTCTAGTAATATTATAACACGACGCCGATGGAGACGGACGCGGCGAACCATTAATTAGCTCTCGTAAATTGCAACCGAAACAAGTCAATCAGGTTTAAAAGCGATCGTCCACTTCGCTAACCGTAACAAGACCCTGCCGTCTTACACAAATACCTTCAGAAATAAACTGAGTAATTAATACTCTTCTAACTGGTGGCATTGCCTCTGATAAATAATCTGATAAGAATAATTCCGATTAGTTTATACATTTTCACATTTTTCATCCAGTTAAGGGATGTTTTCTTTGTTAAAAATTATCCTCCATATGTCTTTTGTTTCTTAACCTACCTGAATATTAAATTTCACCTATATCAATTCAGACGATTAAGCGTGAAAAGCAAATAGACAGACAGACAGACAGACAGATTTACTTAAGAATGTTTTAATGTGCCAAATAGACCAATGCCAATGTGCCAATAGAGAAATGACCTCAGAAGTGAATGGAATATTTTATAACCTAAAACGAACTATATCATATAGACATTATGGATTACGTAGGGTCTAACAATCAAATGTTATAGTCTGACTCCGCACTTAAATGGAACGAAAGTTAAGCTCATAAATCTTTTTTTATAGCTGCCACCTAATTGTGTAGGTACCTACCTCCATGCGTAACTCAGTTACTTTCTAAGAAACGAAGTGGAAAATAATATACAAAAGTAACTAGTTATCGGATACTGTTACAGTAAATTGCCATAATAAATAGCCATCTGATTAGTGAAAACACTGATAAAACAAGTTTATTCCGATATTTACTAGTGTATTAGCGGTTGTATTTAACTGTAAAATTTTAATTGAAGAATAATTCAATTAATGACAGTTTGTTTGTCTGACATTAGATACATTCATGGTACGTATGTGTATGTATGTTTTATCATTTATTTATGGAGTATTTATATAGGTTGTATGTTTATATATATGTATATATATATGTATTCTTATATATATATTTATATATATGTTATATGTATATATGTATGTATTATATGTTATTTATTTATTTACATTTTTTGTAAGTATGTATGAAAATTTATAAGTATTATCTAAATTATCTGCTACATCTAGTTTAAAACCGCTATTTCGTGTTTCTCTGTTTAGCCTAATGGTTAGCTGGTAGAGAATGCAACTTGCATTAAGCTCGCCATTTGTACCTTAATATATATCTATATATTGTGGTCAATAAAGTTTAAATAAATAAAAAAATAAATTCGTATATATAGATAGGCCTCAAGATAATTATTATCTTTCTATGTTTCCTTATATTATTGATGTGTATGTTCAAAGTGTTATGGTATATACGTACTTTTAGTTTTTGTGCTAAATTATACAATACAATACATCATCACAAAATCATCATCAACCGAATCGACAAGCAACAATAACAAAGTTAAACAACTTACAGAACCGCACGCAATATATTTCCCGTCGAAAATTACGTGGCCTCGTGTAAATTGGCTTAAATTAAGAGCATCGCTCATTCCGCGCGATATAACCGGTTGCGAAGGCGCGGCACTAATTCCCCCTCAAATGTATGCAAAGGAGTTAAGTGTGGTGGCCACAGTTGAAATATGACATAATTATCGCGATTTAGTCGTCAATTACCATGGCGAACGTAAATCGGGTGCTCCGACGCTGCGATAATAATTCGCACTCATTTACAACAGAAATTGTCATGTTATTTTGGGTGGGAGATCGTTAGTCGCAATTTACTAGGTCCTTGTTATCAGGCGACGTCGTCCGAGGGTGGTTTTAATGCTTATTTATTGAAAGGCTTCTGTCTTTGCGGCCAGCGGAGTTATTGTCGGGATCACAGTGTCAGCGCTCGCCTGGTTTATGTGCTCCGAGCTCGTTACGACACGACCGGTCTACGCCCGACGCTGAGGAGATCGCAGCCTCTTCCTTTTTTTATCGTCTCAACCGAAAATCTGAACGCTCCGGGTCGGATTTGGATTAGAGCGAAAGACTTACTTTATACATAGTCCGATGAAGCGATCAGTTTTGCGTTTCGTTAAAAATTTAACGAGTTGGATGAAGATAGAAGTAGAGATACGAGTACACAAGATGTTTTTTTAAGCAATACCATTCACACATTGGCTTTTAAACCTTCGGCCTTGGGGCAATATGGAGACAGCCGATAATTGGGTTGGTCACCAACCCCTTCCCTTCCGCCAATCTGCACTGATGCAGCGTGGTGGAGTATGCTCTAGGCCGCCTCAATAATGAGGAGAGAACGGTCAACAGTGGGTCATTAATGGATTAAAGCCAAGTCAGCCAAGCCAATGACTTTAAAACCGGACACATTCGATCTTATTCAAATGTGACATATCTAAGCACTCAATAATATTTTATTGTTACCGATAAGCTGCCGGATAAACTGGTTCACGTATAATTAGGCAAGGGAGTTACCCGATCATTAGAGCCCGCTGATGCATGTACAAGTTATATGTACATAGTGCCTAACTTATACCAACTTCGACATAGCTTAGACATCGTCTTAGCTTTCAGCTATAATGTTTCTCGAACGTTCTTGGCCAATATTATACCAAATAACTTTGTGGACCTACTTACGCGTTTTTAGAGGTACATAGGAACATAACACATCTGTGATCAAATTAGAACGACACTCTCGCTAACTACTAACTGGACTATAAACCAACAACAACCAACAGGACTAACTATCACTTATAAGTGTCCCCCCCCAGTCCCCGCCCCAGGTCTCATACTTACCAAAAAAAAGTAACCAACTAATGTTCTAATATCGTGTGCTAATCAGATTTTCTTAATGCCCATTTAAGTCTGTGTCGGTCACAATTCTCATCGGCGGGAGCGGATGGGTGGTGCTGCATGTACTTTTTGCTACCTTAATTTCATAATGGTATCATAGCTAGCTACAACCCACTAATGGCCCACTACTGAGCACGGGTCTCTCCTCATTACTGAGGAGGCCTAGAGCATACTCCACCACGCTGCTCCAATGCGGGTTGGTGGAGGGGTTAGTGGCTAACCCAGTGTCGAAAGTTTTCAAGCCGCCCGAAGGCCTCCGACATGGCTTAACGACTGCTATCAATCGATAACAACCGGGACCGACGGCTTTACGTGCCCTCCGAAGCACGGAAGCGCTCAAGAAATTTTTTGCCACTAGCGGTCACCCATCCGACTACCGACCGCGCCCGCAGTTGCTTAACTTTGTCGATCGCTTAGGATCGACGCAAGCCGCCGGGCTATGAGCGCTTCGCCGCCGGGCTATGAGCGCTTCCTGAATGGTATCATAGTAAACATCAATTAAACGTAAACATTTCTATTAGTGATGGCATTGCCTAAAATACAGATACCAATCCTACACTGGTTGAACAAGGTGTAATAAGAGACGGCAGAAGCCAGATTTCGGATAGGGTTTCGCGGCAGGATTATTCATCAAGATTATTGAGTTATATAATTCGACCTATGTGCAATATTTACCAGACCTGAGCGCCATTTGGAAGGTTCTGGGTTAATTTCTCAGCGACGACACGAGAATTTAAATGATTTTAAATTTCTATTTTCTCTCTGCGTATGCGTCATTGTCTTACACTGTGTATGTAATAATAAATACGAACTAAATGAAATTTCTTCAACAACTCGGAGCTCCAAAAGCGACGGCCATTGAATGAAAATTTCGTAAAAATACTTCAATAATGCTTTCAAAACGCCTTTGAAGCTTTCATAGCCTAAAGGTTCGCGTCGATTGTAAGTGATCTATAAATTTAAGCAATGTAGACCGCGGTCAGGAATTTAAATGACCGATAGTGGCCAAAATTCATGAAAGTTCTTACGAGAGCATGACGAGCAGTTAGCTTCTAGCTTTGTCGTAAGCGTCCTCCCAAAGAAAGAATCGAAATAATGTGCTGCGCTTTAGCAGACGAGGTTGTTTGGACTGTGCCTTTTATAGGTCTTTCATAGCAGTTACAATCTAGTTAATTAATTAACAGTTAATTGTTAGTCGGAGTTTGCATATAAAAATGACTCAAGATATAAACCTAGCATTTAACTTGTGGCATTATAAACGAAATTAACTTTAAAATTTGTTTCATATATCATTACATGTAATCAAAAGTTGGGGTCTTTCACTTTAGACTAGTGTGTATTATTGTATAACTATCCAAAAAGTGTTGAGAACTTACTTTTTCTGTGCGTAGAAAAGCATGTGGCGACGATCGATCTATTGTTAGTCAATAGTCGTAGACGTCTACGATTTGTAGCATCACAGTCGACATTCGTAGCACATTCAGTAGTCAGCGTAGCAGTTTCGTAGCGCTGCTACATTACTAGCTACGGCTATTGTGTATTGCACGACGTAAGATTGTCTATCGGTTAACAAATTCGATTTGCTGCATTGTATTGATTAGGTTAGTATCTTTTAACAAGTAACTGGTTGATAACAGTTAAAACACATTTATTTTGACTGTGAAATCAACCATGATAAAAAAAAATATTTGGAATTTACAACTGTAATATTATGGTAAAACATGAATTTCTAAATTAACAAAAATACTTCTTAGACACCTAGGGAATAATAAAAAAATTCTTGTCAGATGTCACTTCAATGGGAGTAGACGACAAGTCCCAGCTTTTGAGTATAAAAAGAGTTATTTATCAAAATGTAACGCACCCTTAAACCGACGGTTGCAAACGCGACTTACCTAACGGGATTTCTTAAAAAAAAGAACATTCATAGTTTGCACATGGGACGCGGGTCCCCGGTCCGGCTTCGCTAGCCAGGTAGCCACTAGTCAGTCCGCTGTAGGCTTCCAAGATAGTTACCGCGCTCGTCCACGCATTCAGCTCTGTTTTATTACGTTTTAAAGTCTTTCTGTTGCAAATAGTGTAATTAGTTGTGATAAGCCGTGTGTTCAATAAACTTGTAATTAGTGACCCTATCTTTCATTTAACTTCACGTTAAAAAAATAGATATTTAGCCAGTAAAAACTTATCAGGTAACAAAAAGATATACAGTCGAAATGAGAACGTCCTCTTTTATTGAATCCGGTTTAAAAGTCATTACCGCAAACGACGTTGCGGGCACCAGATAATTCCTAAGACATAATATTTCCTCCTATTTATCTTTATATCCGATAAAATAAACAAGTGTTACTTGCTTAACTAACTATACTTAAGTCGCCGAAAGTATAGAGTTGCCACACCCCGCTAAAACAAATTTATTACCTGTGCTCACACTTCCATTGCGCTTGTAAGCAAAATTTACTAACGGCATTATAAATTGTCGCCTCCAATCTGCATTGTACTTTAATCACAGGGGCGGTAAGTTGGCATTAACTAACTCTACCTACCTACTAGCTAAGGTAAAATGTTGTATACCATACGTGAAAAACAATGTTGGTAGCAAATTTATTATAATTTGGCATACTTACTTTATGTTGAAACAAATTGTTTTTCTCAGTTAATGAAAAAAAAGAAATTGTGTGTTATATAATGCATTGTAGGTACAATTAGTCACTTTCGAAACGCTGACAGCCTAATGGTTAAGATTTCGGCATCCTACTTAGGAGGTCCGGGTTCCAATCCTTATTCTGACTTTACGGAGTTATGAGCGTTTTAAGCATTTAAATTCCACTCGCTAGAGCGATAAAGAAAAACATCGTTAGAAAACCTGCATGCCGGAAAGTTCGCAACTCAAAGGCGTGTAAAGTCCGCCAATCCGCCTTAGGATTTTGCCAGAGAAATCGATCGATCGTCGATCGACTGCATCGAGCGTTGGTGGAATGGATGAGTCGATGTTGATCGATAGCTTCTGCTTTACGAAAACTATCGATCAACTTCGACTAATCCATTCCACCAACGATCGATGCTTTCGATTGACGATCGACGATTTGATAACACTTTAAGCCAGCGTGGTTAATAAATGGCTTTAACCTTCTCAATCTGAGAACAAACCCGTCCACAGTGGAACAATTACGATCGTTTCGTCTGATAACAACTTTAGCCAGCGTGGTTAACTGTGGCTTTAACCTCTTCATTCTGTGACCCATCCGCAGTGGAATAGTCACGTCCTGCGACAACAACAAACACTTACCTTCGAACACAGTGAGCGTGGCGATAGCGTTGACCGCGTCGCCGACGCCGTTCTCCGCCATGCACTCGTACGTGGCGTCGTCCCGCTGCGCGCGCACCGGCTCTATACGCAGCACCGCGCCGTTCGCGCCGGGGCCCGCCGCCGAGTCCATGCCCGACACTTGGTACCGGGATTGCATGCCTGGAAACAATTAATACGGTTAATACGGAAACTCAATTATTTTGTGTTTGGTACACCCTGTCCTCTATATTGTATGTGCTCATTCATACTGACTCGCGGGCGCGGTGGCGGGCGCGGTCACGAAATATCAAACGTATGGCGTAATACCCAAGTGTTCACACGTGAATCGCACGTGCGGTCTAAGTAGCGGGCAAGCTCGCGACGACGCGCGCGGCGCATCAAACGCATGAAATGTTTGTGTGTGTTCACACTGAACTAGCGGCGGAGCGCGCGATTCAGTAGCGACGCAACTGAACTCTCGCGCAAAACGCCTGGCGGTCAATATGAACACGAGCTCGCCACATCCACCGCGCGCGCGTGTTCAGTATGAACAAGCACTATTACTTCTATCTTAAGCTCGTCTGGAAGAAATCGCTCTTCAGCGATAAAAACGTCTGATGACATGATGTACAAATGTCTCATTCTTGCGTTGTATCCTTGCTATGGTGTACAAAAAAGCGTATTATTATTACGATTATTTTTCAATATACTTGTCATCTGTATAAAACTCTTCGAATACTGAGTGACTGACAGACTACGCACAGCAGAAACTATTTATTGTACGCAAGAATAAAAATAATTATCAAAATCGGTTCTCCCAGTACCACCTTATGAGGATAACATTCAGAGTAAGTACAGTCGATCGGTCTTTCTATCTAATGCGTTTCGTAGTTATATTTCGCATCTGTAGTTACCTAACTACTGAAATTAAAATTCCCACTATAAAATTTAGGACACAGAAAAAATACGCAGATGTGACGATCTTTTTATATTAGTAACCGTTAAAAACAAAACGACAAAGAATCAACATCTAGTCATAGATGGACATCCAGTAATCCTAAAGGTTTCAAAAGAAAGAAAGAAAAAGTAAGTACTGGGATTAAGCAAACGCTCAGCTAGAATACAACGAATCATTTATTCACGGGCATTATACTGTCGATGAGTATTTTAGTGTCAGAGACGCTTGGAAATAGACATCCGCAACCGGTTCCGGGCAATTTAATATGTATGCAGTTTGTTTTAAGTAGTAAGAATGGTTATTAAAAGATGTGCCAAGAAGTTTCTTACGCCGTTTGTTCCGTAAGAAAAATATAAAATTAAAATATGCCGTACTAGAGAACCGCCCGCGCTTCGCTTCGGGACCCGTAGGTAACAGCCGCGTAGGTCCCGCTCCCGTAGGAATTTAGGCTAAAAAGTAGCCTACTACTCGCTCTCTTCACTCCACCCTGTCTGAGGTGTGTGGAGCCCTCGTGACAGTTAGTTCCCCTTTGGGGGTGTCTCTCGCCGTTAAAACGGGCCGATCCTTGGGTTGGGCCCTAAGGCCCTTGGTTGTCCATCTGTGGTTAACCAATAGGTCAAGTCCGGTGAGTGGTGGCCTTTTTACAGGCCACAGAGTCTTAAACGGGATGGGATTCATCTTCTCGCCGCCCAGGCGATCGAGGCCCTACCGGGCGAATCCCGCCCGTGGGAAGCCCAGCAGGAGCCGATCAGCGCCGGGCGACGACTTATGAAGCCCCAGTTTCAGTCAGTGCTAGGCCCGTCCCGCGCAACCAGCAAGTCGCGCGGGAAGGCCCAGCGGTCCGGTGGACGGGTGTGGAGCGGCGCCAGGTCCTGCAGATGCGGGAACCGCGACGCGTCGACACGCCCGAACATGTTGCGTGCCAATCTCTCGATGAAGTCGTCCAGCAGGCTCTCGACTCGAAGGTCCCTCTGGATGACGGCGTTCCTGACGTACCTCGGCGCACCAGTCAGCCGGCGGAGCGCAATCGCCTGAACCGCGCGCATCCTCTTGCGCTGCGGTTCGCTGGCTTGGTTGGCTGGTGACGCGTACGTGAGGCGGGATCTGATGTAGGTCTTGTAGACCCCGAGCTTCAGTCCGAGAGGGAGGCTCGAGGAGAGCACTGGTTTCTGCCATCGCGCTTCTGGAATTCGCGACGGCTTTCGTAACCTGTGGGTTCATCGAGAGTCTTCCGTCGATTTTGCCCCCAGGTATTTGGCCTGTGGGGCCCATTGGATATCTTGTCCGTGAAGCTCCAGAGTAAGGTCCCGCCTGTTGAGGTATCCTCCTATGTTCACGGCCTGCGTCTTCCCGACATTCACCGACAGTCTCCACGCGGCGAGCCATTCGGGGAGGGCATCAAGCGCACGCTGCATCTTGACGATGGCGTGGGTTCTATTCAGCGACGTGGTGATGTACGCCACGTCATCGGCATACAGGGCAAGCGACGCCCCCCCTGCCGCCGGGATGTCGTCGGTGTAGCAGGCGTAGCAGACCGGGGACAGGCAACTCCCTTACGGGACGCCGGCTGCGATCAGACGCTCGGTGGATTCGGCGTCTTCAACCACTACTCTGAAGCTTCTACTTTCGAGGAAACTGGAGATCACCTTAACGGCACTCCGGGGCGCCGACGACTGCGAGATCTTGTAGAGAAAGCCGTCGTGCCAAACACGGTCGAACGCCTTTTCCATGTCGAGGAATACTGCACACACGCGTTCTCTCTTAGTCAGAGTCGCGGTAACGGTGTGCAACACCCTCGACAGTGTAGCCGTGCTGTTCAGCGGCATCAAAAAGTAGCCTTCAACTTCTGTTGGCAGCTAGGCTATTCCACCCCGGATGCTTGCAGTTCCAGTCGCCCGCGCCCACCACAGGACAGCATGCCTCATGCGGACATCAGCCAACAGGATAGTGCCAGCGGGCGGGCGGTACACTGAATACAGCCGGAGCGGGGAGTTCTCGAGGCAGAGCTAAAGTAGCCTATTACATTTGCCTATGACTTAAGTAAATTACATGTAGTATTTGATAGCGTAATTCAGAACTTGCAAATGAATTTTATTAACGCCATCTATAAACAACTCCGAAAATAAATATCTAGCAACTAACAAAACATCGATCTTCCCATGGGAATGGGATGTTTTTCCGCGGTAAAAAGTAGCCTACGACACTCTCCACCCTCCTAACTATCCCCACACACATAAACCTTACCATATAATAGCTTTGTTGCGACGTGAAAGCGTCACAAACAAACAAACAAACAAACAAACAAACACACTTTCACATTTATAATATTAGTAAGGATTAGTAAGGATTTGAGAAAGGGTGTTAGTTGCAAAATATTCGACGTTCATAAATACATAAGTATTTATAAATAGCTACATGAAATTAATTATTTGCGTTTGAGCCTGTGCCTTAATGTCGTTCATGTTCGGAGTCTAATTATATTATTTATAAAGTTAATGACGACCCGGATGGCGCAATGGTTAACACGCCGGATCGCTGTTCCGAGGGTCCTGGGTTCGACTCCCAGCGAGGCGGCAATTTGAATGATGAGTTTAAATTTCCGTTCTCGGTCTGGGCGTGTGTCCTTGTCTTGTGTGTTGTCCAAGGCACCCACGACACAGGGAATCCTAGTGTGGGGCTTTGAGTGTGTAGCGTTATTATTATTATACTGTATAGATGCACAACCAACCAATGAGCTAAGCGCCACAAACTTGTTATCAACCAAAGTCCGCTCAACAAAGATCAACTGCTCTCGAAGCACAGTGCTTACTCTTATATTCTAAAATATTCTCAATCCAGTTATGAGAATACTGAGCGACAATTTTATGTTATTTTGTTACAAGTACCTAATGCTCACGAGAAAATACTCTGAAGGTCTTATTCCTACAAAATACGAAACGCAGCAAAGGTTTTTCAATCAGCCTTACCCGGAATTTATGTTTATTGGAAATCTTATAACACCCCGAAGCGTCCGAGATCTTTTGTAACGTCCTGCACTTTGCATTTTCCGACTTGAGTTTGCTGAATAAAAACTGACACTATCTTACGTCAGAGCAATATGGACTTTAACGAATTCAGTTGTAAAGTTCAGATTGCATTACGAGGCTGAAGCATCTTGCGGTGGCTCTCGGCTGCTAGTCAGTGTAGGATGACAGAGTTAAATCACCACTCGTGATAAGTGCCAGGGAAACGTATTTCACAACAAGTGAGAATAATCGTTCTCTTCTCTAAACCAAGGTTTTAAAAGGATAATGATTTTTCTCTAGTTAGTTAGTTTCATATGTCTTTTGTTTCATATCCAGATTTAAGCCATAGTAATTATACTATGGCTAATTATACTATGGCAGGTCTAGTTAACTATATAGAATACGTAGAGTTGTGGTGCTACCACCAGCCACGTACACCGTATATACTGTGTGCAGAAAGTTGTAGATCTGGTTACACTTATTAAATGCGACCATCATAGTCTTCTAGGATAGGTAGGCAGGGTAGGTTTAATCTTAATTTAGAAAGGAATTTTTAATTTTAATGTATTTTATTTAGCTTCAATGTTTCTCATTAGTTTAAGCTATAAAACTTCCAAGTCATTTGGCAAAAAAAACCAACAAAAGGATTTCAAATTCATGAGCCTTGTGAGACTAACGAGTCTCACTAGGCTCAACGATAACAATCGTTGTCTTGCAATCGTTTGATTGTGTGTCCGAGTAAATTTACATGAATAAAATGTCGCTGTTTTTTCCTTTGTGTTACAATATTACGGACGATACCAGTGCCGAAAATAAATGCTTTTTCAATTGGTTAAACCGTCTGACTAGTTTTAATTACAATTTACTTATCACTTTAACACATCATATTTTTTAAAACCAAAATGTTTATACAAAACGTAAACATTTTTTTTTATTGAATTAAGGTAGCAAACGAGCATGCATCACCACCCTTCCGCTACCGCCCATGGCAATTGTGACCGACTTAGAACAAGACCCAATTTAGGGACTAGGGTGGTTAGTCCAATTAGTAGATGGTGTTAGAATGTCAGTTGGTTAGTTTGTTAATAAGTGTGAGGACAGAGACTGTTAGTGATAGTTAGTCCTGTTAGTTAATATTAGTATTGTCCAGTTAGTAAGGATTAGTGCGAGGAATGTGAACATTCATAATTTTACGACGACTAACACAGTTAGGTTAGGACTTAACGATACTTTATGCGTCAACTGTATAAGTACAACATAACTAGCTTACTACAAAAATATAACCAACTTTAACATCCATAAGTAACTTGAAAGCTACTCGTCGGATGTCACTCATATTTATATAGTATCAAACGACAAGCATTAAAATGCGAGTACATACATACTCGTAGGTATTGATCAAAATCGGTTCACTTAGTACAAAGTTGCGGGGTAACACAAATAAGAAGAAAAAAAATACAGTCGAATTGAGAGCCTCCTCTTTTTTGAAATAGTTTAAAATTAAAAATAATGGTCTCAAACCGAGAACTACATATTTTTTCCAATATATTATGCATATTTCATGCTTTGTAAGATTACTTATCATATCATAATTATGTGACAATCTGGCACATCACACATACGTCGAATTGTTAAATAAGCTCCCTGTACGAAGTCGGTTTAGCAACAAGACAAAAGTCAAAGCAAGAAACGTCTAACTAAATTCTCAACGCTGACAACCCTGTGATTTATCTCACAGTAAAATATATTTGTGTACTTGCCTCGTCCTCTTGGACAGAATGCATTTGCCGCTACCTATGTTAAATAAAATGGAGGTACATTTGTTAAACCTCTCCGTGAAGAGCGATGTTGGAAAATATTACTTATCCTCTACAAAACGTATCTACAGAAAAGCTACTTGCTTAGAAACAAAACCTTCACAGCTACAACTACAATTCATTTTCATGATTGTAAATAAAGTTTGCAAGTATATTTAATTTGCAATTACAAAATGTACTCAATACACATAATTATACAAAACGAACACTATTGATTCTGTGGTCAATTCCCCACTGATCATATTTATTTTGCTCAATAAAACGTTAAAGTTAATCAACAGACAGTGGCCCTCGAAACGTGAAAGTGTGTACTAGTAAAATGGGGATAAACGTTATTTGAGTACAAAGATAAAATTGATTCGATTTATCGAAAACTAATATTGAACCAAGAATTTAAATAATTTCCATAACTAAATTAAACGTATTATAGGATTTTAAATTCAGGACTTACGTAATAAGTTATGTACTTAAGTAATAGTGCAATAATCACTTATTTCAGTATAGATAGTCTGATGTATTAAAAAACAACTTTTAACTTCGGCATCTGTAGTTTACAAAAGTTCATGCTACTCTGTGTTGTAATTTAACATCCTAACTCACAGCTAGTATGTTATACTCCGATACTCTGAATATTACATAAGGGAGCCCATCCGATGCACTAGTTAGTAAACTTTGCAAGATCTAGTCTCAAAGAGTAATAAACTTTGCCTGCGTCCACTGCATCGGCTGTTCATAACGTTATGGAGCCCTGACTTTTTATATAGATACTCGTATGAAGCGCTCATATTACTCATATACAAAGCGCTCATATACAAAGTTAAGCAACAGCGGGCGCGGTCGGTAGTTGGATAGGTGATGGCTAATGCAAAACACTTGAACCATTCCGTGCTTCAGGCGGTACGTTAATTCGTATTTCTTGGTTAATGTCCTTAGATAACAATCGTTAATATGTCATAGGCTAATTATTCCATATCCAATCCGCACTAGAGTAGGGTGGTGAAATAATATGATATAAGCCTTTTTAAATCAATCAAAAGTTTCTAGCGAAAAGTTCCTACAACCTGTTTAACCATTACTGCGGAGCGCAATTGATTTATTTTTGTATTATTACCTCAGTAATATTTTGTAATCTTTCATACACGATAAACTCTTGGAACTTCAGAATAATTTTAAAGTCAGAAAGGTGGATTTTTTTAAAATGGTTTTAATGAGTAGGTACTATTCGTATGTATTTTCTAGGAACGAGTCACTTTAATTAAATTTATCAGGAAAAATAAGACTGAATTTTATCTTTTCTCGGAATATTCCTCTCTGGACCTCTGTATTCCGTATATAACATACGAGGATTTTAAATCGATGAATTCGTGTTATTGAAAATTGGAATTAAATCGTGTTATTGACTGAAACTGAAATTTATATTTAAGACAATTAAAACAACATAATTAAAATTTCGAAGCACTCATCTGCACTGTTCACTCCAAATAATTCAGAACCACTTAAAATGCCGCAATCACTAAATTGCTTGGAAATACCGTATGTTAAGCATTCTTCTTTAAACCAATTTCACTAAGCGTGTCTGCGAATCATGCTCATTATTGAAATGATCTGGAATAATTTATTGTCATATAATTTTTGCAGGTGGTAGGGCCTAGAGCTCACCCGGAGAAGTACCACCGCCCGCCACGGTACTTAGTACCATTCCTACCGTATAATAATTGTTTTAAGAACAATTGTGTTCCGGATAGGAAGGTGTGGAGCCGGTTACACTTTTTTTAGAGGCGACTATCTCAGTCCTCAGGGGTAGCAACGCATCTGTGACCGAATTAGAACGAGACTCATTGAGTCTAGTTCTGGGTCGGTCACAGTTGTCATGGGCGGCAGCGGAAGGTGGTGCTGCATGCTCGTTTGCTATCTTAATTCCATAAAAAAAAATATATATAACTAACCGTAAGTACCTGTAATACAGTTCTGTATCATAACAAAACGTCCGCAGTTCCAAAACTCAATTTAAAATTAAATTCGAATCCGATCGATCAGTCATTTACTCGCCCAAGTGGCACCGCAACACGTCGGATTAATCTTTGAAACAATAAAATTCGGACATTGATTGTTAACCGCGCACCGGTCGAAATAAAACGTTCGACCCGACTTTTTACGGTCAAATACGCCAAACACGCGACACTCACCGCCGCCGTCGATAAATCCCCGTTTCCCCATTTCCCCATTTTCACTTTTCCGTTTGCTCCTGTCGGTAGCCGGTTGTCTTCTTGCCGTTTCGCAGTTTTCCGTTCCGTCGAACCGACGCGTATGTGACGGATGGCTCCGACGGCAGCCGGACGAATCGAGAATAAAGTTTGATAAAGCAGATGGAATATCAAACGAGATACGTAGGTGTGATAGCCATCATTATTGTTTTATGGTCGGCCGCCGTGACGTATGCGATTACATTTTTCATGGGGAGCCGTGGAACTATTTACCTTGGTATGGCTGGTGTTTTTTGTTTGTACGATTTGTACGGATTGTTGTCGTATATACCTATGATATATCTACTTATGTATTACTCGTATTAAAAATGTTTCTGCAAATTCTGCCATACAAAAACCTTGAAAACCTCCTTAAATAAGCTTTAAAAAGTAATCGCTGTTAAAATATGAAATTGTAGTAATTATAACATATTTTAAACTTAAATCTACCGTGGAAGGTTTTGTACTTTCGTTTATTCAGTAGGAATCGAGAGTTAATCGTTGTAAATTAAAATATTGATATTTCTAGCTGCACGGATTTTCTTGTTGCAGAGCATATTCACGATACCTTTAAGTTGACAAACACAAACTCCTTTAAAACTTCTTTATATTTCGACAACATTTCGCAAACTTTTTCGCTGTTAAATACTGTGCCTGTGATTTACATTAATTACCTTCGAAGCGAAAAGAAAAATCATCAAACAACTTTTAAAATGCTCAAGGTAAAGGTAAAGAAACAAATACCTACTCCAAGATATTCCCATTCCATTGAACTTGTAAAAAGCACTTAGACGCGCACGCAAAAAGACGCAAGTTAGACGTCAGTGCGATGGCACTTCTTATGGGGGGCCATGAATGGGTTTATATTGGGGCGGGGGCCATCGCTCTATACGTTTTTTCGGCTCATTGCTCTCGGGTTATGGCCGTCATTACCGGCTCCGCGTATTTACGGCCGTACAATGTAGCTTTTTACATTTCAATCACGGACGGAATCGATGACGTAGGGTCAGTTTTATCTGACACTCGGTCGTTTCGGTCACTCGTATACGGATCAATGAAAAAATTTAGGTACCTTATCGCGTACGCCGCGACCGCTTTCGCTAACTTTACGATCACGTGCGGTACCGGTTACACTTTTTAGAGAAAAGCATCTCAGTCCTCAAGGTTATTAACACATCTGTTACCGAATTAGAATGAAACTTCAGTTAATTAGTCACCGGTCTATTAGGGTCAGCTCACACCGAGACGCGACGCGACGCAACGATACTGGAAGAGGCCAGTGATTTCGCGCTGCGCCGCGTGTCGCCTCGAGACGCATCTCAATGCCGCGAGGTGCATCGTAAGTAGGCAATCTTGCACGCCGCGCGTACCGACGATGCACGGCTGCGTAGCGATGCACCGCGCTACGCCGCGAGGCGTCACGAGACGCAGCGCTACATAAAGACTGCGCGCAGCGTCGCGTCGCGTCTCGTCTCGGTGTGATTTGACCCTTACTAACAATAATTAACAAGAATAATTAGGTGTCACAAAAGGCCTCAGTCCTCATAGTTACTAAAAAAACTAATGATCTATTACTATACTAGAGCCGTGTTCTAGGTCGGTTACAGATATCGAGGGCGGCATCAGAAAGGTGATGCGGCGTTCTCGTTAGCTATGTTGTTTCTACAAAAAAATACTTGTATAGAAAACAAAGACCGATAGCTAGATCGAAGCATAAGTTAAGTAATTGAAAGACGTCTCTAATTGGACAGATGACCAAAGTGGAAAAAGTTATAACGTACATATGTTATGTTTCAGCACTAGTCGTTTCGTCATTGTTTGCCATTTTATGAAGTCTTTGATGAATAAGAACTTTTGAAAAACCATTTGGTAATTGACTAATCCAGCAATCCACACTGAAGTAGCATAGTGTAATGCTACTTCAGTTAGACATTGTAAAAGACAGTACAGACAGACTGTACAGTTACAGATTGTAAAAGAATGATCCGTTAATCATACAAGAAAATACTGGCAACTCCATAATTATAACGAATCTCGTTGTTTA
Source organism: Hesperia comma (assembly GCA_905404135.1). NCBI lineage: Eukaryota > Metazoa > Arthropoda > Insecta > Lepidoptera > Hesperiidae > Hesperia > Hesperia comma. The sequence continues at coordinate 2,040,254 of FR990026.1, forward strand.
ATTTTTAATTTCAATTCAGTTGTTGAGTGTGAATATTTCTTTCCTGTTAGAACTGATAATGACACGACAATAATGCTGAAAATTACACAACAATTTAATATATCGAAACTTAAAAATGTACAAATAGACATGACCGACCACGATCACAAAAGTAACGATGTATCATTACTTTATTATCATAACAGGAAAATAATACTCACAGATGGCAATGTCGTAAAGAGCACTTATTAAATATTAATAACCGACATGTAATTAGTGGTAATTAGAATTTCCACCGTTCCGATAATTGCGACGGCCCAATTAACATCAATTCTAACGTACAATAACCATGGAGCACTGCTTTGGGCACGCATTGATTTTCACTTTTGTTTATTGACAACACAGTAGTTAGTAGTAATTGGTATTAGAAGCAAAATAACCTGCATGTTCAATACATACGAATAGGTATGTATGAACAAATAATTTAAGGTTAACATCATTATCATATAAGCTGCTTTCCTTGTCTTGTATAGGGTTGTCATGATAATTTTAATAGAATGTAACCATTGTTTTCGTCTCATTCCTCATATCAACTATCGAACCGGGTTCCTAACCACCCTCTGCTAACTTGACTAACGTAGTGTTACTTGAGCCTTGTTATAAGAAGCGTAAGGGTGGATGCTCCATTTACTATCTTGAAAAAAAAATATTAATTTTGCTTTGTTGAAAATGTCGGGGTCACCACTTTGGATACCATTCATCTTAAGTTTTCCTTATCTAATTAGGATAGGTGTTGCTCTTTATTCATTTGATGTCTTAAGTTCGTAAAAAAATACAAATCAACTCACTGGACACTCGTTTCCCGTTCTTCCGCCACTGGATATTGGGCACGGGGTCACCTCGCGCCGCGCAGTAGAACGCGGCAATGCCGTTCGCACGCACTTGCAGGTTGCGCGGCCGGATCGTGATCTCAGGCGGATCTGGGGAGAAAACACTTTGTTTAGCAAGACGTAAGGTTGTTTTTGCTTTAAATATGGAGTTACGACGTATCTAACATAATAATAGATATCGATCAATCGATCAATACATCAAATAAAAAAGTCAGATAAAAATAAATTAGTGATGTTTACTGTCTATAGTTAAAGTTTACCTACTTAAATTTTTCCATAGTCCCGACTAATTAGTAATGTCTTTCTCAACAGGTACAAACAAAAGTAGATTGTACAGGATTTATTTAAATTTTATATGCATACATAGACACATATAAGAAATGATAACGTTAAATAAAATAAGCCACTATCACTAACCATTTAAACATATTAGGTAATACTCACAAAATTCGCTAAAATATTAATCATGTGTAAATGATATGTGATATGTGGTCCTAAAATCGAGTTAGGTATATAACATCACGATCCAATAGGTACTTTTATTATGCTTGAGTGCGTTAGATATAAAGAACAGGGATTTGGTTCAACACATGTGTACCTACCTCATACGATGTAAGTGAACTTTTTGATAAACTCATCAATTCCCGGACGGGTGAATAATCCGATTTCGTACGACCGCAAAGGTATCTTGAACGCCTAATGACATCATCCCGGCCACAAGTGGACCAATAATATTAACGATCATACCCCAAGAGGTTGTGGATTGCCAGCCGAAATGTTGCGTTTCACGAAGGAAACTGAGATTGAAAGTAGCACGTGGGAATAACTGCCCTATTTCAGATGATTACAAAACCAGTGTTTTGAGACCCCCGCGCCGCCCGACAGATATTACGGTACTGCACTATGTTTTACACAACAAATTCAAGATATCAAGAAATATTCAAAAGTCTATGTTGTTTAATATTTAAAATGAAAAACCTAAATTCAGTAGATTTATGTAGATGATTTATTGATTGGGTTACGATTAAATTATTCAAAAATTTACTCTGTAAGCCGTTTCATTTTAAGTATTTAAACTATTTCATCAAAATTCAAATAATTATGGGACGTACGTGTGACGGTAAGAGCGCACTTCTGACAAAATTAAAAAGTACATTATAACACGTATTAAAAATGAATTCTTCAAAAAATTATAACTTATAAATAGTTATGAAAAAAATAATAAAGGTGCCTTACTAAGAAGAACAATTAATCATACTCTGTATCAGAACGCCATTGGATAGAACGTATAGAAACGTCATCAGTAACGCGATAGCTTTAAATATCTCACGGCATCACGGTATCAACAGCAATATCTCGTGAAAAACCGCGCACCGAGGCACCGAACAATTATGACCGCGAAACATTGACGGGACGTAAATATCCTGCGGTTGGAGAAAATCCGGACGACAAACGAACCGGAACGAAAATTCTGAAGGGACGCTAGAACAGGGGGCGGCGCCGCGGGTAACGTTTGATTTCTGAACGAGAAAATGAAATCCCATTTAGCTCTCTACATACATCGGGCGACCTCCCTTGGGCGAATGCGCGATCGATGTGACATTAATAAACGAATACGAGTAACGTATTTTCGGAGGCTGTCACAAAGGAGTTAAAATATTCATGGACGGACACCGCAGCGGTCACGAGATTAGAGATCAACAAAAAGGTGGATCAGCTTTGACCGCGGCCCCCGAAAAAAAAACTGGGCAAGCTGCAACAATTCATATTGAATAGAGCACCGGTCCAAAATATGGATTTTACGGAACGAATAGGAAGTTTTTACCGTCTAATGAATATGCAAAATTATGTATCGAATTTTTAGAAGTCACTTCAAAAAGCATAATTTTATTCCGCGTTTTTAATACATTGACGATCAGTATTTATTATTTGCGCCACCATTAAGAAAATAGGATGTATGGAAACTATGAACGTATACGTTTTCATAATATATGTCAATAACTCACTTACTCTACCTCATTGAAATATGGGGTAGTGCAGCAAAGACCAAGCTTAACGACCTTCAAATAGCCCAAAACAAAATCATTAAAATACTTTTCAACTATCATTATTTAACGCCAACTACTAAAATATATTCCGAAACCAAAATTATGAACGTTAGGCAGTTGTATATTTATAATACATGTATTCTTATCCGTAAAATATTGAGAAGCTCACTCCATACTAATGTATCATTTATAAAGGCACGACAAATAACATCCCGAACAACACGTCGCGCGAGTTTTTTAGTTCTATCCAAGATATTATCCAAGATTGTATCCAAAGTCTTATTTATCTTAATATCACTTATAGAATGTCAGGTAGGTAAGTTCGTTTTAACATCAATTTGGTCTAACATTTGCAATTTTTCTAAAACTTCAATCAGTGCTAACTATAATTCTAGATATAACTTCATCTCTAATAATAAACCGGGGGGATATTTCCTGGGCATCGGTAAATAGACTAGACTGTAGAGCTCCGATGTTGTTAGTTGCGCCGCTGACCGCAAATAAAAACTCTATTTATATTCATCGGCCACGCCATTCCCGCCTAATGACCGCACTCGACGTTCAATTACATTATCAACGATGGAAATCTTACTTAATATGAATACTGGAAACGAACGTGAATCGATGTGCACTACTCGTAGAAATCACAGAACACTTGAAAATGCCCTTCTTTGTTTCCTCTTCCTTGCCTGTGATGCCTGTGGTGTTACTCGTGTCCACGAAAGACGGTAGCAACGTAAGTATCGTCAGCATCAAATCGCTCATCAGCTGATTTGATGATTACATTCAAAGAAAACTGTCCAGTAGGTCTGAAGTAAAAATATCTGTAGTAAAGTCATCACATCTGAATAATTATAATAATTACAATTTTAGTTTCATTTAGTAATAAGTTATCTGTTATTGAGATCTATCATTATCTGTTTTAATATCCTGGTTCCATTACACTATGTTAATTAAATTAACTATCGTGCTCAATGTTTAATTAAATGTAATTGACCCTTGCGTACTGTGATAGTCGTACAAAGTCCGAACATTATCTTCATATCACTAGATCATTATCTATCACAGAAATCTTAATATTAACGGAAACTACCAAAATTTTTAAGAAAAAGAAACTGATAGTGCAATATCACCCATAGAGATATATCACCCAAGGCGAATTTAACCAGCTGTGTGTACCTACTAGTAGATACATCAGACCGTCGCAGGACAGTTCAAATCATACCTACTACAGCAGAATCCAAGCAGAAATTTAAAAGTTGACAATGTAAATTCACTCTTTCTTCTACAATGCAATAATACCACACTAGCGATCGTTAGCGTGCACACGCGAGTATTTGTCGACACGCGCGCGAATTCTCGCGTCTTTTTATGCTGATAAAATATGTATGTAGATCGTAGGTGCATGGTTAGGAAAATAAGAGTAAATAATAATTTTTTTTCTTAATTTAAGATATTTTCTTCTCTATGCTTTCCCTCTACACTAGTACAAATCGACTCTAAGAAAGAATGTAATATTCTCAAACGCTCGCTTTTAAATCACGTCGAGGGGCGGCTGGGGAGAAACGCGTGCGACATAACTGACAGATTATGTTTATTCCTCTACGGCTAGGATGTGAATGGTCACGTTTTATATGTACGCGGGATTGGAACGTGCGGTGGGACGTGCCAACGCACGAGTCCAAATAAAAGGTGGCCATTTTTTTTATCCACCGACGCGCGACGACGCCGCCGCTCGATTAAATTAAGCGGGGGCTAGACGACGCGACGCGTGCGAAATTAAATTGCTGTATTGAAACGCTTCCGCGTGGCATTACGCGATACCGTGTTCGCGGATGGTGTCTACGTGATTTCGCCTTGATAGGAAGAAAACGCGTTGTGGAAGGATAATATCGTTCGATATGAACGCGGTATTAGCTCGTGCGCCGTAAAACGCAAGATTGGCATAAAGATGGGCGGAAAGTTTGTGTGTGTACAATTTATATCCCACCATCAGGCGTTATTACTTATTCGGAAGTTATTACGCAACTAGTTGTTCGTCTCTGCTTTGCTTCCGTGCCCTATATTTTTTTACTTCTAAGTATAGGGTCTTTCAACAAGAACTTTGTTTTTCAATTGCAACAAACACCGACAGTATGATAGTTTTGACATTTAGTTTTTTGACGTATTCTTAGTAGATGCATTGACAATTGTTACAATGAATTCAATTTCACTCGAAATTCCCATTAAAATAATCAAAATCCACTATGAAAATGACTAATTCTGAAAAGTACATACAAACTGACAATCAGACTACCTAAACCCCAAGTTTAGTCCAGAGGTTTAAAAATGTGCTGATAAGATATTTTGCCATTTCTTCTCTTTCATGTCAAAGTACCCGCCCATAGACATAAAAACCCAAAGGGATTACCGACGTATCATTTTCACATACGATGTTAAGCTGTAGAATATGTCAACTAAACAATCGTTGTTATTTATTAGCATTAATAATGAAAAGGACATCGAAATACCTTCATAACAAAGCGATCATTATACGTTCACATTGCAATTCAGTCTATTGTAGGTCCGGATATAAAGCCGTCAGTTTATGGGGCGATTACAAATAATATCCATACCAAACAATCAAATATTTTGATGTCAAAATATCTAGGAATCACCCATTCTATTTTCTGTTTAGTTACAGATCGATATCCCCATAGTTAAATTGGTAGTATAATTGTCTCTGTATGTCTATTCATCCAAATAATATTCAACCATTTCATAATTTCAATAATGTCATTTATTATCTTATGTTGAGCGCAGGGTTCACAGCTCATTGACAACTTAAAAAAATCCTACTTACCTCATCGAATCTGAATCATTACAAATGAAACCACGAAACCACTACAACGCAACAGAGTAACAATCATTACTCAGCGTCTATTGGGGTATAAGAGCCAGTATTTGGGCGCGCAATGCCAGATTATCGTCATAAATTGGCTGCGGGTGTATCAACGCCGCGCGGCGCGGCGGCGGTGCACAATGCAAATTTCGATTAACTCTAGTGGACGACGTAATGAAATGCTCCACGTCCAATGAAATTAAAACGACAGTTACGTTAATCTATTAGCCGTTGTTAAATACCGGCCGGAGATGTGTCCATCTTCTTAATTGGCCATGGAAATTATATCGTTCAACTCTGCTCGAAATGCATTGAGATGTTTGAGAGAAAGTTTCAATTATAACAACGATTTGCAGTTTTGTCCGGTTGTCTTTTTGCTAGTGCGTTAACTTATCCGATAGAAATGCGGTTTTCACAAAAATGTATCTTCACAAAAACATAAATTATGAACAAAAGTTTTCACGCTTAATAAATTATGAGTTATATAATATGCATATATGCATATAAAATAAAATTATTTTACTCGTTTTTTATACTAACTACATTCAATGTTATGCCCATTTTTAATTTGCAATTAAATATTTCTACATTTCTTATTTATTTACATCCCTATACCCTCATTTCAAATTACTAGGCTCCATAACTGCGAATCACGAAGCTCAGCAGACCGTGTTAATATAGAATATTTTCTCTTTTTTCATTTCTTCTTTCCTTTTCTCTAATTTGTTTGTCTTGCCCTAGATTTTAATAAAACAGACCAACGACAAATGCCAGTGAGATCCTACAAAGGGCATTCGTAATACAAAAGGAAATCCAAAAAAAGAGAAAAACAAGACAATGTTTAAATTACCCGAGGTATATTTTGTTGATAGATTAAGTTTTCTACATTTTTATCGCAGCGCGAATGTCATGTTCGAGTCAAGGGGAAAAAAGTTAGGACAAGAGAATAGACGGCACAGTTTCGAAGAAAGGGTAAGGTTTGACTTTTCGTTACAATACGCCTTTGGTACTCGGCCGCCTATTGTAACGTGTACCTTATCGGTTGTAACTTTGCGACTAAATTCAGTGGAAACGTTAAGCCGACCTAGAATAAATATGTACAGAGACAATGCTCTTTGAAAGTATTAAAATTGAAAGGCTGGAAAAATAATGAGAGGGTAAATACTTGACGGTTTTAACGAACAAAATATTCTGTAAATAAAGAGACATTTATTAGCTACCGAACAATTCTTAAGCTCTCTCGCTCGATATTTTGTTCATTAACTGACACGGTAACATCTTTATTGTTTCCTGTTTGTGGCTCGAGATACCTGCCATTATGTATATAGGTATTAATATCATACAAGAAACATTCTTACGTCAAATGAATTATTTGCTAAATGAATACGTTCAACAAAATAATTATTACTTTTGTAAGTATCCGAACACACGTTTTCTTCTCTGTAAGTAACTAACTCCAAATAATATTCTCCTCGAGTGTTAATTCTTTTGGTACTAAAACTAACAATTTAAACCTCGCTACAGACAGTAAACATCAACCAATAAAACTAAACTTGACGACGAAAAAAATTTTCCACTCAGCATCGAAGTCAACAGCTCCGGCGTTCTGTAACCTGTAACAGAGGAACGTGGTTATCGACTTACGTGTTAGATAACGTATAAATATATTCCCGGTGTCGTTGACCGGCACGCCAGGTGGCAGCACCGGTATGAGCGCCGGCAACGTGTAATCCTCTGTCACTTCTGTAACGTCCTCTGCTTCTTCTGTGGGCGGCTCGGTTTCTTCTATTTCTTCGTCTGTTCGAGAAGATTACGATTTGAACCTACCTAGCGGTTGTCGTATTTTTGTTTTGAAATTAGAACGCGTATTTTCTCTGAGTAATACATACATTTTTGTCTAATAAATCCTATTGATATATATACGAGTATAAGTGTCTTACATTAACAGATTAAAATGCTAAAAGTAATTACATAGAACTTACGTTTAGGTAAAAATACGTTTATAATATTTTTTATTTTTTACAAAACAAGCTTTCAGGCATATTCATTACAATAAACAGTCATACTAAACAAATATGAAGCAAGTCAAAAATGTGATGCACACATTAGAAATTGTATCCAATGTGGAATATAGATAGTTATTTCACAAATAGAAGCACGGAAGCAGTCATGATTCAATCATTCATAATGGTAATAAAGCGCTTTCTTCTGAACTACAGGTATTTTAAGCTTCACCCCTAAGAATTATAGAATGTCTTAGTTTTGCCTTCTCCAACGATTTTCACTGTTTCCTCGCCTTAGCGACCCTCTTCTAGTCTCCTCATTCAACCATTAGCGGTCACCAAATCCCGCAATACGATATTCAACTCCCGCCTCATGATTTACCCAAATCGCACAACTGGGACCGACGAAAACTGTATTTCTCTTATTCCACTTACGAATCATACAGTCCGTCTTTCACTTCCCGACGATACGGGCATCATAAATCACCCATATTGTTATAACAGACGAAAAAAAACCTGCCGAGAGCCCGATACGGTATCGATGTAATAAATAAACACCGGAGGAACATAGATTATTGAAAGATTTATATCTCAGTTCTGTGCGGCCATTATTCACGGCACTATTGTATGAAGACGGTACGAACGGATAATGGAAATCGCGGGCCGAAACGAAAACGAATATCTTTGTATTGTGTTGCATTGGTAATAAAGTGGTGCTATGTTTGTTATAACGTCCCGATTACGCGAAGAAGGGAATGACCATATTTCACGATATTGAGCGGTAACAGCGCACCACAAATCTAATATACGACTCGGTACGAGTCTCCTTAGTATAGAAACCATTACAACATTACTTAGTTACTGAATCGTACAGCCAGCGTATATAAAAACAGTAAATTATCTTGACATTTGTTGGTATCGTGATGTAATTGTGTGCACGTCATGTAAGTACGCACTATAGAACGCACACTACCGCACATTGTCGTCCACTGTCCTCTAAAGAATATCTTTGTGTGCGTTCTAAGCTGCATAGGTACTTGACGAGGCAGTGGTGTGCACATTAACAATCTTTATTTGAAGACCCCTACTAGAAACACACTTCTTTAATAATTATACTATACTCAAGACAGTGGCCTAGATACTGTAACTGTTGAAGAAGACTTCCAGTTATATTAGAAAATAATAAAAGACACGGAAAAATAAAAAGATTTACTCATTAGTAACTAAATCGTGAACAGATTTTTACACCAATTTAATTATTTTACATCATTATATTATGTAGGTACATATTCAGTAGATTTGCCATATTGATATATGGCGTAGGCTTTCTAATGAGACTAATGAGAGGTCGTTGTACTAGGAATGAATAGGTTGGAAACTTAGGAACCCCCAATTTCCGTTATTAAGGTAAGTATCATTACATTCACGTATACTAAGACAATTTAAAGAGGTTAAAAACTGTGACATTGTAAATATATTTTACTTCTTAATAAGTAGACTGTGACTTACAGAAAACATCAGTCATAATTTGGATAATGAATTTAATCAAAATTTTTAAAGTTATCTAAAGTATGATGAGGCAATGCACAAACCGAAAAGCAAAGAATTTAAATAAAATAAGGAACCTACCTATACTTTTCTAGGGTGGTCCCAGTAAAACCGTGTTACATACATAAGTACAACGGCGCCTCATTTACTTGCGGTCAAACGTTTACACAAGTCCACAAATAAAGGTCATTGGGGTGTCTTCACGGTAAGAGTAAACAGGCCTTTTATGATTGAGTTACTTCATTCTATCACTAATTACTCAATGGTTACAACCAAGTGGTTTTATGTGATACGTATCTATACCTAACACTTATTCAATCCGTGTTTCATGTTTGAAAACTTAGTTTTAAAGAACATTGAAGTGAAGTAGTTATCGCCGGAACACTCCGGCGAGTTAAATGCAGAGTCCTTAATCAAACTAACAAATTATTAGTATCAGCATCGACATGCACACAGCTCCACCGCGTACTCCCCCTAAACAAAACAACGCACTGAGAAGTTCCGTCAATCGTCAACAAACAAAAATTTATCGTGCAAACTCTTCGCTCGTCACATCAAAGAATCTCCATCAATCGCAGTTACGCGTCAGAAGCGTTATTCACGGGCGTTCTGATCGATAGGCGACGATCGCTGCGGATCGGCAGACGGCACGCGTGGTCATATTTCAAATCGCTCCGTGCGCGATAAATAAGTTTTCTATCGCCCGGGCGAGTTATTGCTCGATCTGTCGTTAATCGTCCGCATTAATATGAATCACGGCAGCTTATTCAATCCATCATATCGGATCGGATGGTCGTTACTTGCATTTATTCACATTCACCTGTTCACGGTTATTCGCGCGCTCCCGTGGACGCACGGGGACGTTTTCTCGATTATGTTCTAATGTTGTGTTAATGTATTTTGTATGTATGTAATATTTTTGTTTGCGTCTCTGTATTGATTGGAATTCTGTATTTCGTTAATAAAACCTAGTACAGAAATAAACGGATAGAACGGACGAAATAGGAGTCGAACAAAACTACCTATAAAAGAATGTTAAGATAAAACTATTAAACGTATTGGAAACAAACTATCTAAGTGTATGTGATAAAACCTTAAAATTTTAACACTAACTTTTCAGCTTTCACAATATTTTAGTCTAATAAAGCTAACATAATCTACGTAATAAAGTTACGAATCACTTTACAAGATAATCGCGTAGTTCTCTGCAGTAGACCAAGATAAATGGCGAGTCTTCAGTGTAATTTTTTTCTTAAGCCACAACTCCAACCACTTACAATAAACATGCCAACATGGTACCAGCAAAATGGTGAGTCAGCAGAAAAATCTCCTCATTCGGAAAGAGAAATTGGGTCATAAATCTAAGCCATCGCAGTGCTACTAAAAATCTACTACCGACCTATGTTTATCCTCGTTTTATGGATACTATGAGCTATCGGTTTTTCTACTACACAACTGCAACATAACAGCAACAGAATGCCACATTTTTCAATAAAATAAACTAATCACAACTTCATTTCTATTGATTTTTTTATCCTATCGTCTCTTTATTTAAATAAAAATACATTTTATGCAAATATAACTTTAACCAGTCCTCACATGATCAATTTTGTCAATTTTAAATAGTAATAAGTCACCATGGACATCATAAGCAACAAAGGAATTAGTGATGCGTTCGTAGAAAGTAGAAAAGAGAAAAAAAGAAAGAAACTAATTGCTTTCAAGTTAACATTATCTCGATGAGTCGTTTGGTGACGGACTCATGCAAAATGGGGTAGATAGCCGTATATTCTTGAAAGTTCCGTGCTTGAAAGCATAATAATACCAATTACAGTATAAATGACTTCAAATTCATAACAATAGCCAGCGTCTGCTAACATTGTGTGGACTCAATGGAATAATCCACTAGTCATAATATACCTTCGACAACAGTATGTTGAATTCTCACGAAGATTATCTTAAGATGTTTTCTAATCTAGTGCAGACATTAATGTATCATTAAAGTAGTGCACTATTTAAACCTAACCTACATTTTAACCACTAAACTTTAGCCAAAAGTTAGGTATAGCTAGACTACCAACCCCACTTGGATGTACGCGTGAATGATGGGATGTAGTGTTGAATGGTAAATCGCACTTACTCGTATAAAAAACATTGTTGCATTAATGACAATAGAATGGGAACAGCTAAAATTTAATTTAAAATAAAAAATGTGAAGCGATTAAAAAAATTAGCTCAGAGCCACTTCTTGTATTTCTTCTCTACCCTTTCATGGTTAACAACGCATCGTTGTTACGATGTTTCGTACGTTCATCAGCACTATTAACCACTTTACCAGGCGACTCTTATCCTCCTTTACCAGCTTACCAATAATAAACTGTAACAATCGTACTCACAGAAGACTGTACGTCAGATATTGGATCATAAATCGGCAACGCCCGGAGCTAATAGACGTTCCTCAAGCGCCATTAACCAGGGCGGCGTCTTCATTCCACTCGATTCGCTCCGATGATTGACATCGTAAGGATTACTTTTTCGCTTGTGCCAGGTGTTTTTTAAGTGTGAGATGTGTCTTTTTATTACTCGACGGGTAAAATGTATGCCTCTTCACTTTAAGCCCTTCGGATTGTAGGGTAAACTGACATGTAATTGGCCACCGTTCAGTTAATATGCCACTTGAAGTTTCAATGCTTTATAATAACGATTGTATGATATTAACACAAACTCTGAGCTCTAGCTGTCATATATTCATTTTTTCTTAATAAAAAGCATCGAAATTTCTAACTGAAAGGCTAACACTTTTTTGAATTGTATTACGAGTCTTCTTTTCCACTCGTATCGAAACGAATAATTAAGATATTCATGTCTTTAATATCTACGTCCTTTATAAACCTCCTAAGTACCCTTGCTGTGGTGACACCTGTATTTTACATCAGATCTGTGTTTTAAGTTTGTCTCACATTATAATCATACTATCAAACTAGACACAGTATTAAGAAAAGGAAAACTTTTTTTATAAAGTACAATACAATGATGTTTCTTGATATTATCCATCAATAACTAATTAGGTACGAAATATATTACAGTTAATATTGTGTAAAATATTCTCTTTTTATAATAATTATTATCTACTTAATTATTTATCATTAAGTGACGATTGAAAAACCAAGCTATTTAACGAATTGCAAATCGCGTAATAACTATTACTATAAGCCACATAAAACCATATCAATAACGCCCCAGTCCACAGCAGCACTAAGTATATGCACGACGAAAAGTGTTAGCGAAACGTAATTTTTTAAAGAGCAACATTATATATGTATTTTGTTATCGATAAAGAGACACATCATGCAAATGACGCTTTCAGCGAAGTGCACTTCGCAGTGAGTGTATTAAAATATTTTACTTCACACGACATATTTCGAGAGTGTACAGTGGATCGTAACTTTTCACTCTGCATCAAGTACAGTTAAGTACACAAAATATACAGGGTAAATTCTGTAACATTATTCAGTATTAAATTTATGATTTTTAAAATAGGAATAGTAATACGAGTATACTCATAAAGTGTTATTTGAACGTTGAACTCAAATACAGGGGAGACGGAAAGACGGAAATGTATAAAAACATATTTAGAAATTCATTGTAACTTGATGAAGGAGAATACGAAGAGGAAGCTACACTTATATAGGTACACTTACCTAGAGTTCTCCTTAATGTTGCAAAATATACAATCGCCCAGCCTTGAAATTTTGGTCATTTGTGAGTGGATGGATACACAAGCCCAGCTGTGGGATGGTTGTGGGTTGCGAAGAAAATTTCATAGCGAGTAAATAACACTGCTTGTGAAGAGCGTAAAACGTTTACTTTCAGTAACACATTTCGTTTTTTAAACGACTGTATTTAGGGAGTGTATTCTCGTTTGTCAAAAGACGGAGTTCCCCTTCGCAACTTCACAAAGGAAACAAAAACAGACTTGAGTCGCCCAGTGCACACTCGGCAGAGAAGTAGCTTGAAGGCTACTACTGTAAGGTATTTCCACATAATAAATAATTTTTTATGTTTTTTTTATCGAAATAGCTGATAAACGTACAGAATTTGTTTAATTTACTATTGTTGACATAAAGCATAGGTTTGTGTTCAAGTTTCTGTTCTCGGTTAGGATGTGGTGTTATTGTCTTATATGTTGCCTACGGTATCTATGACACAAGTAATCCAAGTGTGGGGCTGTGAGTATGTAATGTTATTATTAAAATTAAATTAAGGTGTTCTTTTATGATATTCCCACGTTGTTAGTACTGTGTCGGACCAATGGTCCTTATACTTTTACAATAAAAATTTAGTAATAACTTTTATGTATTAGGTACAATATGCTGGCAATAGTACAAATCAGTCAGCAATTTATTTTTAAATTCGTACCTTTTATTCTTGAAAACCAACAACTAGTTGGCTCAATTTCGGTAACGAGATATCTGAAAGCCTCAGAAAAATAAAAAGATGTATCCTTTTCGAGTCCTACGTAACGTAACAATATGCCTTATTCTATTGTTAGACGCCTCCGACTAGCTTCGCACACTTTTACCGAGGGTAGGAATAATAAGTACAATTACAGGCACAAAAGGCTAACAATAGCCTACTTGGGTGCCTCTTAGAAATGTGGCCCTTCAGACGGGATAGTCTTTTAGTGCCGAATATATGATACAGCGCTCATACCTCACAAGGTTGTGTGGACAGTGACCAAACAAGTTACGTTATTTGAAGCCTTAGATTGAATACATGCTCTATATTATAATATATGACATAAAGTTTCAGCTGATAGTTGGGAGCAGTTTGTGAATTGTCTAACTAGAGTTATGTGATGTAGAGAACATGTGCCGACTACTGTCCTTAAGTAACAGTTGTCAAATATTTTTTAAGTAAATCATCGATACCTTTCTGGCCAAGGGAGAATATACCCATAGGTAATACCTACATCCGACCGCAAAGGTCATCTTAAGAATTTTAACCCACAAAATAACAGCTTTTGAATGAAACAAAACATTTGAATATGCGTGAATTACAGCAAAGCTTATAATATATAACTACATACTATAATACTAAACTTACAGCTAATTTACAAATGTCTTATACATATTAGAAATGACGATATAACGGCAGATATGATGATATCAGTAATACATTGTTTTAAGAAAATGATAAATAAATTACCATATTATTGTTAAAATACATAGTATTTATTTTAGTACCAATAATAAACACGGTGAAGACCTATAAGCATTATACGAAAAAAAATATAATATAGAACACCCTAATCACTGCGGGACATTGCGGGATTGTCTTTTTAAACTAAGAGCAAAGATTTTGTAGGTAATATATTGCAAGTACATACATTGTACACGGCGGGGTTTTATAGAAATACGACCACAACACGGCGCAGCAACAGTCAAATAGTCCGAAAAAATCGGATGGACTGTAGATTATTTCACTTTGTAAACACACAATGTAAATATAACTATAATTTAGGTATTCAAAGCGTAAACCATAGAAAATAAACGCAATAAAACAACTGACTCCATGAATATACCGATGGTAGCGCGCGGCGGATGGCGCCGTGACAAGATTTTCTGCTTACCATAAACAATATTACTGCACAACTCTTGGCTATATACTCTTGTGTACGCTTGCCAACAAAACTGCTTACAATTTAGCGAATATATTTTTTAAATAAAAAATATAAGTACGTCTCATTTCATCTGTTCCATTTTATACTTTTTGTAACGCGTATTTAATTCAACTTAATAATAATATTAATTTATGTTGTTTAATACTGATTAACTAAATACTAAAGATAATTTTTTCCTTTAAGATACCCATGATGTCTTTGTGTGCAGTTGCATTACTTTCAGCGAGCCCTTAAAAAGTTTCATATAAATTAAGTCATAGATATCCCTTGCTTATCTGTTATTTACTCGTAAATTAATAAACTGAGTACACTTAAACAGAACTTAAAATCCCAACTGTTACCACTTTTCAATGATTGTTAATTCCCAGCGTGTGATACGGGCGGGTAGGAAGCGGAACATATCGTACCTACCTGTACTGTATAAGTTATCCCACTTTCGTTCCAGTTTTAATACAATACGCAACGCACGAAACAGCTAAATCTGATTTTGCATGTTCCATATTTCGTATTCATTGTTTTCACAGCTGTCTGAGCAAATTTTAATACGCGTCAGCTCTAGCTTGAGCGGTATTTTGGATGGAAATCAAATTCAAAAGTATTTCCAACAAATATTTATGCGAGTACATAAAATTTTTTACTGTTATTACATAACTTATACATAAATTTATACGTAACAACATAATACCGTTGTTTAAATTGATCATCACATATTATGCAAGAATAGTATTTTACATTAGCACGATTTATGATCCTACG
Source organism: Hesperia comma (assembly GCA_905404135.1). Lineage (NCBI taxonomy): Eukaryota > Metazoa > Arthropoda > Insecta > Lepidoptera > Hesperiidae > Hesperia > Hesperia comma. The sequence goes on from FR990026.1 coordinate 2,056,042, forward strand.
CCGGGCTTTTTAAATATAATAATTTATTTTCTTCGTTTACTTGAAGTAGAAGTATAGGAAACTTAATTTCCGGTTGAATTTAATGTATGTTCTTATTATGTTAGTTGATGGAAAACACAATGTTACAATATAGGTTAAACGACTGTTCCATATTAAATTTCTTCGCAAAACTTTAATGTGCCCGAAGCATTGAAACTCCACTGAGCATTATCTGGTATCAGTTTACAAAAAAAGCACATCGCCTTTCAATTTTCTTAACCACAAATACCAGATTCCAGGTACATACATAAAACAAACAAAATATTTTCACATTTTTAAGCCACTATAAAAGAATTTCAAATAAGTTTGCAATGTTGCCTCGCGATTTATTTTCTAAGAATAACAAGTTCTCTACAAAGGGTGACGTGCCTAAGAATTTTGCCGGCGACTGTACCGTTATTCTAGTATTTACTCTCATATAACTGCGTCACATAAAATGACATACCTACACATGCAGGGAGGGATTGTACTTTCTTATGGTAATATATCAAGGCGGTATACAAGGAAACACAAAAAGGTGTATATTATGTTATCTAGTATTTTTACATGAAAATACTATGTGACGAATAGAGCAATAAATATGTAAAAAAAATATTGTGTGTTTTGTATGAGGTAGGAATGATGTTTAGGAATATTTGTGGGAAATTTTGGTAACTCTGTCTGGGGTCTCTTCATGATATAGTCCGAGGAGCCACGAAACGGGATCGCCTTAAGCGGATTACAATGTTTACGATATTAAGAGCGAAGGTGACTATTGAACTAAGATGTACTAAATTTAAATGAAACTTCTATAATTAATAGATTGAAATTATAATCGGTTCTGGGTCACTTGATAAATGGACCCTAACATAAATATATTGAACAGACACCATTTATCATTTATCCCATTTTGAAAAGGATAAAAATAGATTGAATTTTTTTTAATAATTATATGTAGGTAAGTACTAGACACTTCCGCTCGTTTCGATTCGATAAAATTAAGCATTTTTACCCGCATTCGAAACTATTCGTGTACTACAGATATTACATAAATATCAAGATTACGTCTATTGTTACTATTAGGTACATATTGTAACAAGACCAGTACAAAATAATAATCGATCTTTTTTCAATAACCTCTTTCAGAACTTCTGCAGTTACGGATACCAGTAGGTATACCTGTTATATCGAAGGAAAAGATCTATTTCCTGTGATGAAATATATCCTAGGGTTTTACTTATGATTTAAGTTACAAACCAGAGTAGACCAAAGAAACGAAAAAAAAAGGTTCATAAAAAATTATCCTCTCAATTTCATACCCTATCTAACTCGATACGATATGAAAATTTGAACGGATACGAAACGAAGTCACGTGCGCAACGTAGTTAAGTGTTAAAATAACACCACCCGTTTACAATTTCGTTGACGACTGTTGAAAAACAACAAACGCGAATAAAGAGTAGGTATGCGCACACACAATCAGCGAAATGTAACTTGTAAAATGTCACGGCTGCGCGTTTTATCCAAATCACGTGACGTACAATCATTCGCGAATGAACAATAACAATACAGTTCCGCCGGGCCGACCGGAATTAAAAATATCACGATGCCTCTTTTTCGGTGCAAAAAATTATAACAACATCGAATAAGCTCTTAGTAGATCACGTTCTAGTAACTTAGCACTAGTTTATCCACTTTAAATCGTCGAATTGTAGTAACAAAGTCAAATATTAAAACGAATTACTCTTTGTTCTAAAATAAAAACGAAAAACCTAACTGAAATCCTCAAAGCTTTGTCTGTCTTTTCTTCGAATCTCATTTTCTGCAAATCCACAAGCCGGGGATATAATTAAATTTATTGAGCCTGTTGACATTTACCACAAATAAACTATTATCCTGATTACAGCTTAGGCTTAGAAGACTTCAGAAAATATTAACACTTAAAGTTATTCATAAACCTATGAGAAAATACTGACTTTTTAAATTTAGATTTCGTTATTTTGTGCAATCGGGCCGCGTAGAATACCGACCTCCAATCTGCGTCCAGTTTGCGTAGGTATAGATAGCTTAGATTATATTGCCAATATTGTTGTTAATTTAAGTAATTAATATTATTACTGACTAGCAGACTACCTACCATTTTGAGAGCAACAGTCAATCTACTTATCCTAGGATGCGAGCTTGAGAGTCTATAGGTACTTTCTTTATTCTTTTTTTTTTACTTACTAATGTTTACGGACGACGGTCACCTCTTCTGCTTCTTTATCGGCTATTGACAGACGTAAAGACCGACATACGAATGACTCCAAGGTTTCGTTACATCGAATATACTAGACTTTAAAAGTATCGAAAGACCCGTTATCATCTTCGTATCTAAATTTAACATGACGAGGCAATAAACGCGATACATTAACCACGGAACAATTAGCATCAAACGTTGCAGTACAATTCTAACGAACGAGCGTTCAAACGGCGCCGTATTAATAAATGCGATTCCGTACACGTTCGGATTACGAGCAAGTTTACTTTTATTGTTATAAATAAAGCTAATACCTACCCCCGGCTAATCCGCCGATAAACATACGCGAGGGCCTCGCGTTACGTTCGTCTTATTTAACGCAGGTACCCTCAAGTAATCCCTGATACACGACCGAATCTAAGAGAGTAACTTAACCGCCCGTGCTTTTATTTCCTGCTACGAAACTCTCGCCCTCTCTTCGCTTACGGGGTGTCCTACGTGAACGACGAATACGACGCGACGCTACGCAACACGACGCGATGCTACACGCGACAATGACAACGTCGCGTGTTGTCGCAGACTCACATAGGACGCAAGTAGGGATACCGTCAATTTGATCGCGAACGTCGCGTTCGCAACGTCGCGTCGCGTCGTTTTCGTCGCTCACGTAGGACACCGCCTTAGGGAAACTTATTTCTAGTCGACGTTTTTCGTTTATGTCGTTAGTGAAACATACAAATAAACAGATATAGACAAATTCAAATTCAAATAATCTTTATTGTGGAAAACGGGTACTTAATAAGATGTTACAAATGTTTGAATAGGTATAAAACCTCCGTATTCCCGCCACAGGTGGGCATACAATATTTGTTATTAAATTTAAGTATTAATTAATTTAAATTTTCATTACAATTGCAATTGCCTTAATTATATTAAAATAAAAATAAGATAATGTCAAATATACAAAAAGTAGATTTTTTAGATACATAACTTAATATTAAAATATTTTGGACTTATTATTAAAAACATGGTAAAATTAAATTGTGTCATCTGTGAGATAGTCATTTAGAGTGTAGTAACATTTGTCATTTAAGAAATTTTGCAACTTCTTTTTAAATAATCGAACATCAATGGTGGTACGTATTGAATAAGGTAATTTATTATAGATGCTTGGTGCCTTGATGAGTATTGCAATAAACTGCACGAATTTTGTATTTGTGTCTGTCTCTGTCATGAAACGTATACAGTTTTGGGTTTGTTTTTATAAACATACAACATTCCAAAATATAAACACAGGGCAATGTCAGAATTTTTAATCTTTTAAAATGTGGTTGACACGAATCTCTTTGCTTGAGGTTACATATTGACCGTATACACTTTTTTTGCGCCTTAAATACAAGTTTCCTCCCTACAGAGTTACCCCAAAATATAATGCCATACCTAAGCACCGAGGCAACAGAGCCGTGATATGCAGTTAGAATCGCATCTTCGTTTACAACCTTTCTCAACATACGGAGAGCATATGAAAGTTTGCTTACTTTTTTACATACATAATTGATATGCGTCTTCCACTTCATGTTGAAGTCTAGATGTACTCCTAAAACTTAATAGTTTCTGTCTCCTCGATTTTTGTCCCTTGATAACATACGTTAGGTTTCAGAGAGTGATTTTTTCGTTGCGTAAAATTCATCATTTTCGTTTTGTCGAGGTTTATATTAAGATTATTTGATTTGAGCATTGAATAATGCATGTCAAAGCGTAATTAATGTCAGTTTCTAAATTGTCAATATTTTTATTATCAAATAATATAGTCGTGTCATCTGCAAATAAAGTCATGTTATGTCTATTTACCACATTGGGCAAATCATTAATATAGATAATAAATAATAAGGGACCTAATACACTACCTTGAGGGACTCCATATTTAATTTTTTTACATTGAGACTTATATGAATTCAAACATTTAGTATTAAAACATAACTGAGTTATTTCGGTGTATTGATCCCGGTCAGATAAGTAAGATTTTAGGAGTTCATAAGCATTGCCTCTTATGCTGTATTTATATAATTTATACAATAATATATTATGATCTACATGGTCAAATGCTTTAGTGAGATCCATGTATAAGGCAGTTGTTGGAATTTTGTTATCAATTTTAAACATAGTTTTTTCTAAAAAATTGTAAATAGCCATATTGATTGAATAATTTTTTCGAAATCCAAACTGTTCTGGCGTCAATGTTGCATTTGCTTCCAAAAAGGAATAAAGAATCTTATAGACCCATTTTTCAATTATTTTTGAGAATATAGGAAGTAGCGCTATGGGTCGGTAATTTCTGACATCTGTCTCATCGCCCTTTTATAATGGTTTTATAACCGCTGTTTTTAGTTTTTGTGGAAAAACACCGTTCTGCGTACATAAATTAATAATGTAAGAAAGTATTGGAGAAATAATGTGTGAACAAAAAATAAATAATCATCTCCAGATGTAATCGGTAATCATGATAACATTTTGCCCATCTATGCTCTACGGTAGCAAGTGGAATTGCCACTCTCCGCCAAAACCAAACTTATTCTTTGTCCTCAAACTTCAATTTAGCTTGTCAGAAAACATTACTAAGGACATTTTACATGACCCCGTCAATCTTAAATGTGCCTTAATCGCATTGGCGGAACGCTGGTATTTGTGTGCCATGCAATAGTAACGAATTCACAAACGAATTTAAACGTAGTATAGAAACTGTTAATATTTTTTATTTATATCTCCTATGCACAAACGTTAGTTACAGTTTTGATATACCTAAGTAAAAGATATCCAGCAGGGGTCTATTGAACCCGTTCTGACACGGGCATTTCTCACGTGGGATGAGTAGAGGGGTTTTATTTTCATCAATTAGATGCCGTATTCGAAGACGGAGGTCATGCATATTGCATGAGAGGGAATGAGGTGTCAAAGTTGAGTGCCACAGGAAAGAATACGTGAAATGTTGACAGAAGCTGCGCGGAAAGATATCGGTATAATAATATTTTAATGGGGTTCCTTGGAAACTGTATACGGATTCCCTTAAACACTCGTGAATTTTGGGAATTTCGTAATATCTCGTACTTTGTTCGTTACGCATCGATAACTTAAAGAGTTTCTATAGCGAATAGAGCAATCTTAACATCAGTGAAGTAACATTTAATATTACAGGCTCATAATTTTCGGGCGGCACTAAAACTTTCAATTTGTTGGACCGTATTATCTAGGCCATTCGTGTTGGAGCAGCCTGGTGGAGTGACCTTTAAAAATTTTTCATGTAATTTCATTAAAATATATGTTTTGAACTGTGCAGTAGAAACTTAACAGTACCTTAAATTTCAATCGAAACGGTAATTTATGTTCGTGAAATGGTAATTTATTTTCGTTGAATTAAAGTCAAAACGATTCAATAACATTTGTGTCCATACTATTCTCAGAATACCTTAATGAACATCAATAGTAAATAATTGATGTTAAACAGGGCAACGTTTTACTATCTGTGTTTTTTAAGTTTTATCACTCTAGGAGCGAGATCACGTTTGCTATTTAACAGTAATTCCCGAACAACAAGTGCAAATAAAACTAAACAGAGAAAAAGTAAACTCCTCTTCAATTCCCAGTCGCATTAGTATCGCTAGCACTTACAATTACCGATATTTATCACGAAGCCAAAAGAACGAAGACAAAATGGTGTGATGAAGCATGATTTATGGTTTCCATACGATCCCACGTAATTAGATTCCGCCGTCGCAAGAGTAAACACCTTCGAGGCACCAGGTGGTCTCAGCCACACATAATGTACTCATCTGCCATATAACCCTTATAAAACATTATACTGCCTCAAGGCACTTTACTGGGACTCGAATGAATGTAAATATTTTCCACGGCAACACATAAAATAAAGCTACGTGCACACGTATACTCGCACATTATATTCTTTTAACACACTGTACACGTACTAAGGCTAATTTGAGTGCTTCGGTCATTACTTCGCGTCGTTGTTCATCATTGTCACAATACATACGTATCCATTGTCCTTAAATACTATCATTTTCAATGTACTAGTATAATGCGTGGCCTGTTTGTTTAGTGCCTAATGTAGTAGTGACTGCTAAGTGACAGCTATGTCAAAGTTTAGAATTTATTAAATGTTCGTAAAGTTATACAGGTATCCATCTCACAATCCACTTATTTTGTTACGGTCAGTCTTATAAGGTAAGCCTTAATCATTCTCAATTACAAAAGCCATAAACAAGCAAAGGGACAATTGAATAGTCATGATGCAAATGTAAACATTGACATGTCTTAGAAAAGAGCTCGTAGCTAAGAAGACTTCTACAGTACACTTGTCAATTCAATTTCATTTACTGAGCATCCAAAAACCTATTTCTGTTATACACAAAGTAAAAAGGAAAAGGATCCGAAAAACACCCCAAGTTTATCACGGAAGACTTACAGTCAATTTGCAGAGTATATTTTACTTTGTACCTTTTGTGATTTAGACACCTTGGATTCGGAAATTCTCACCGATTTAAATATACATTCCGAACTATGCTGAGTTGAATAAAGAATTGGATTTGCAACACGTTTTATAATAAAAGACCAAAACAGCGGCGCCGCGGCGGCGGCTCAATCCTATAAATAGTACTGCTAATTAATTACTTATGAGTTCAACATAAATTTGTCACAGCTGCATTTAAGTCATTTCCCGGAATTTGCGGACACAATCCACTACGTTTTCCAATTGCAAATTGGCAGATATAACAAACCTTTGAGAACAACTTTCAGAAACGTTGGTATAAAGAGCAGTGTAGGTACATAGATCTTGATTGTTGACAAATAGCTATTAATATCAAACAGGACTACAATAATATGCCACTTAAAGTAACTCCCAAGATCTCTGGAAAACATGAATTATCTCGTTTGTCTCACGCTCGCCTGGCCTCTGCAAACCGCAAATCTAAAAAGTCTAAGAATCCTATAAAATGTGTATTCAAAAAATCAAGCAACAGTTTCACTAAAATGTCTTTCTTATAATTAAGATACTTTAATATTCACAAGTCGTAATAATTCGGCAGTTCAGAAGGCTGGATTAAAGGAACTGTGTACAGCCTCCAGTCTTCAATCAGCTATAAAAGTAAAGTATTGAAGTAAACCCGAATAAGATTCGGAACACGCCCAGTTTTAATTCGAGTAAGTAAATTAAAATGCGGCCTTTCGGGACGAGCGTTTGAATACAAATGGTTTCTTCGAGCGACCGGTTTCAATTTTGGCCCGTTCCTCTCCCCTTTACCCCTAACTTATTAGCTCCAATAGAACCGCTTTATGTTATTTGCAGAATATTTTTTGCACTCCCAATGCCATGAACATTCGATTATATTTAAAAAATGTCTGATCTTCAAATCTCATGATATGTGTGATATGTACATTGTACAAGTTCCAGAATATTTTTCTGTTGTTCATAGTAATAGGGTATTGGTTGTCTAATTCTAAATGAAAATCACTGCTTAGTCAATCTTAGGTATTATAAAATTTAAAATTAACATCAAATAATGCTTCACCAACAGTGAAACTACCACAATAAAATAAAATATATATTCATACTCAGTTCACAAAAAGAAGAAAATTATGGAAAGACTAGGTGCTGGAACATGAAAAAAAAATGTAAACCCGCAATAAATGAAAGATCACATCTCGTAAAACGAGTTCCCCGTCTGTTCGTCCGTCCAGAGCCGGAAAGAGTCTAGAGGCGTATAATGAAGCAATATTACGCCCAATCAGGACAAATATCTCAAGGGAGGAGCTGCATCGTTGAGAATTAATTTAGCGGCAAAATTGAGCTCGAGTTTTACCACAGTTTCATACTTGTGGATAAATTGAGTTTTAGAGTCGCACACTGGCAAGCTATGGCTGACACACCCGCAGATATATTAAGAACGCTACCATAGAACAAAGATTATAGTTTTCTATATGGAGACCAACGAATAATACAAAGGTATCGTAATTTTATTCGTTAAAGAAATAAAAAATTATACCTAGGTATAAATGAAGTTCAACAAAAAACATATTTTTTCAATGTAAAAGCTGATACGTCTTAATAGTAAAATTAGCGAAGGAAAACCCTACTAAATTTAAAGATTTAGATTAACAAGGAAACTAAATCAGCGCTAATTTGCTTATTTATGGTGTAAGAAAACGCCTCCGTAATACTTATTTATTGTGTGTACGAATTTAACACGCTATGAGGCGAAATACCTATAGCGAAAGAGGGGCCAACCATAATTTATGTCTCAAGTTAAGGGGATGGAAGGGCGGCAACTGAGTGTGACATTGTGGAATTAAAATGTCGGCAGTTTCGTGACAACGCATGTATCCATTTTAATATCTCTAATAATTTAAAGTCTAAATTTCGTCCTTATCGCAATTTTGTCGACTTTCACACTTTATGTGATGTCACGGCAGGGAAGGAGCAGGTTACAAAAATGTGACGTGACCACGTGTGACAAGGATATAGGGAGGACTCCAAAAATAAATTGTGACGTAACTCATGAACGACCCCAGATCACGGACATTAAAAAAACATTGCGTCCAGCCTAAGATTAGTAAGCCAAACATCCAGCACATAAAAGTAACATAAATTTCAACGAGACCTTTTTAAAAAATCTAAAAATAACAGGCGCCTTCTATTTCCATTACCGCATTACCAACTGACGTCCTTAAAATACCTTTTTACCTTTCAATTTACCTTCGTTCCATCGGGTTCCGAGTTTAGAACTTACCTAATCTACAGGGACTCGATACGATAGTTCTACGTTACAAAAGTACTTTACATGCCGCCTCTGTACAATGTTTACTTTAACTCGTAAAACGAAGGTTCAGGGGGCGCCGCGAGTCTCGAGAGCTCTCGACAGCTCTCCAGCCATTGTTCAGCGGATGTACGAGAGCTCAGCTATAGAGGAGTTACTGATTGTCATGAATTACTGATCGTATCTAACATTCGGTACGCGTTGAGCTTTATTCTGGTCGCAATAGTTAGTTGCCAAAGCGGGGAAAACGTTTTACGGAACATTACTAATTTCCTTTAATTCCCTTTGTAGCCTTACATGAAAACGTTTTGAGATGTAAAACAATAACGACAATAGCAATCAAACAAAGCAAGCAAAACAATACCAACAATGTTGCTTTGAAACAACCATGACCCCAATTCAGTTTACACCTGCTAGTTAAAGTCCACCAAAATTCTTGTTGGCTTTGATAAATAAATAGGTACTTGTTACAAAGTAGCACGACTTATCAAATTAGTTATTCAAGTGCGATAATTGTCGGTATAGCTTTCTCCATTATGTTTCGTATGCTATACGTGTCCTTATGTCGTTAATATTTAAGAATATAAAGATAGCTGCTTGTATATCAGTAAAATCGAAGCACTATGTCTAACAATACACAACCAAAATCCTTTTTATGCACCGTTAAACCCAAACTACATATAATACAACGTACAATCTCAAAGCGAGCGCGACCCAAATGCAGGCGATAATGAAGTATGTTCTAAATTCACGGCTCAGTGAACTCCTTTAGACCGCTTTTCCTTGTATTCTTACGTACAAAGAGGGTTAGCAACTTCAATGTTCCTAAATTGAAAAGGGACCCAAAGAGCGGAGTAGGGGATATTTGCAAATTTAAAGTAAAAAAATAGAGTAAACTATAAACTTACAAATATATATATTCAATCACCACCAGTCAAAGTTATTGATTGACTAGATTAAAAAATTGCTGAAGCTATAATTCCTGATTGTAATCTAATGTAAGAGTTTGTAATCAATGATGTAATAGAAGCAAGCGATCCAGTAGGACATGTGTGTGGAATTTAGATATCGTAGAATTTTGGGAATGCAGACGCCAGTGCGGGTGTAGACCAATTCATGTTAAATTTTTTTAGACCTCGTCAGATATGACGAACCAATACGCATAGTAAGTTAATGCTCGATTAAAGTATACAGGTAATATACATACTAATGATCAACCATGCGATTATAACGATTCAATCAATACATACAACGCAATTTTTGAGTTTAGTGTAAAAAAAACTCATGAAATGATTTATGGTAATTGATCAGCTGAGGATAAGCAATTACAGAGCGTTTCCCTAAACGTAATGTAAATGTATTGTAATCAACAATAATTACAAAAGCTTACGAGCGCCTTATAAATCAAAGATGTCAAGACAGCTTTACATACTACTTAACATTTCTTAAATATTTGTTATCTGGAAAAAGCATACTATCATAATCTCACTTATAATTAAAACAATAATAATTATATTCATCAACTCTATAGGTCTATATAACTCTATAGGGGGGTATGGGTCTCCCATTCTGTTACGGGAGACTTGTGAAAACAAAACGGAAAAGTTTCAGTTATGCAGGTTCCTTCAAAGTGTTAGATTTATGCCCGGCTCATATAATACTTTCAATACTTTCATGCATGAACATTATCAACAGCACTCACTCTAGTTATATGATGATTTAAAATAATTTAATAATTCTTTTACAATTCCTAGCGGTCCTCTTGTGAAATAAATAAAAATAGAAACATACTCATAATTGCTGTAAAAAAATGGATTGCACTAGACTTCAGTTCTATCACAAGCAAATAATTGTTTTTCTGTTCAATTTTACTTGTAAAAAGACATTGGGAGCAGTCGTGTCAAAACAACAAAACAAAATCAACAAAGGAAAAATACATTCAATTTCACATTTTAACGCAATACAGTGATAGCGTTAGCTTCGATTCAATTTTCAATCCGATGTATCTGATATTGCTCTGTGTGCGATGGCATAACATCAACGAAAATAGAAAGAAAATCTAACGGACTGAATGCATTAAACGTTAGATGGCCATAGTGGGAATTACTTTTTTTCTATCCTCATTATCTTTCTACCGTTCGATGAAATGGTACTAAATAATAATGGTGCGTGAAAGAGCAACAAACCCACACACACACTCACTCACATACATCCTTACAAACTTTCGCATTTATAATATTAGGATATTTCGAAAACCACAACCCATCAAGTATTAAAATGGCAAGAAGAAACTTATAAACATACGAAACGAACAATGAGAGAGTAGAGAAGGAGTTACAATCTTGTGAATCGAGGCTAAAGCGACCCAGTTGGCTATTACATGGAAAATTTGAATTTAGACGTGGAACACGTAAAGAGATTGTCAGTGAGTAGAAAGATTCATTTAAGATTTTTATTACGACCATTTAAGAATATGAAAGGAAGTCAAAATGGGGATTTTGAATTGAAAAGAATTGTTGAATCGTTATTGTTCCGGTTAGGATGAGAAAGTTATGGCCTGCCTGACTGGAGTTGAATGCAAATTTAAGAGGGTACAATTTGGTATTCATTTCGGGCTACTTTTGTGACTAGGCTTAGGTTATTTATAAATGTCGCAAATACAATTACATGTCATACTACAGGATTCAATATTTACTGTATATAAAATTACTTTTTTATATATAAATCACTTTTTTAATCGTCTATTGGTCGTAATTTTGTTAAAAGTATTATATTTACACAAACGTGATTTATTTATTCAGAAACGCGCTCAATTTCGTTAATTTCTTGTAAAGCGAGTGATCTAATTTTGTGGATTAAAATACATACAATGTGTTGCATACTAGTTTCAGTAAAGAAAGACTTCTTTTTTTTTATGGAATTAAGATAGCAAACGAGCATGCAGTACCACCCTTCCCCTGCCGCCCATAACAACTGTGACCGACCTAGAACCAGACTCAAAGGGACTAGGATGGTTAGTTCAGTTAGTAGATGGTGTTAGAATATTAGTTGGTTAGTTTGTTAATAAGTGCGAGGACAGGGTATGTTAGTGATAATTAGTCCTGTTAGATAATGTTAGTAATAGTCCAGTTAGTTATTGTTAGTATGAGTCTTGTTCCAATTCGGTCACAGATGCGTTGCTACCCCTGAGGTCTAAGATGGTCGCCTCTAAAAAAGTGAAACCGGCTCCACAAACCTTCCTATCCGGAACACAATTGCTCTTAAAAACAATTATTATGACGGTAGGAATGGTACTGAGTACCTTGGCGGGCGGTGGTACTACCCCGGGCGAACTCTAGGCTCTACCACCTACATCTAAATCTCCATAACATTTTTAATCAGATGACCATATTTCAAGTCCTTTTATTTTGAGCACAGAACTTTAAATCTTAGAAGACTTACCTAGGACCCAAATGATTATGAAGTGATTAAAAGCTTTATTAATCAACCATTACACGTTGACTCAGGTTGTTTGTTTAAATTTCTTTCCAAAGAATTAAAAAAAATCGATAACCTTGGAAGACATCCAAATTAAAAGCAGACGAATAAGGAAGAACAAAATTAATTAGCAGTCTTGCCCAAAGTTTGTTTAAAATTCGTATCATCGAGTTTATAGACGCTGGGAACTTGTTAAGACTATCTCGTCTGATTAGAAAATAGTACACACAGTTTAATATGCAGTCGAGCACGTTCAATCAAATAACTCTAATTTTACTGCAATATTGTGAGTAGCTGTATGTAATGAGGTATGCGTATTTTGATTTTTTTTAAGAAAATGTATAAGTAAAATCAAACGAATGTTTATTTAATATTAATAGATACGTTAGTATAAGGTGTTTTGTGATAAACTTTTTCTACATGATTTGCATTATGACGTAACTGATAGAAACTGTCTATTTTGTCTGTACGCTTTCTCTATTAGCTGTTTTTTATGATATATGAAAGGTATAGTTCTCATTATGATAATCTTAACAAACCTTTAATTATTCAGAAAAACTATTTGTTTTTTACTTGCACAAGATGAGGAGATGAGTAGGTTTGATTACAAGTTACATACAAACATGCGTTGTAAAAACATGGGTTTTATTGTATCAATGTAGCAAATTATTCAGAAGAATTTGTGAGGTTTTGTTTAATTATTTATGAGGTTTACAAAAATCATTTACTTCGTCTGCTATCCGCATCGTCTGTGTGTACGAATTTACCATTGATGAATGGATTTATTGACTACACCGTAATGAATGAAAACACGAATAGAAATTTCGTTATTTATTGTTGTTTTCAGGTACGAATGTCCTACTTTATATAAATTACCTATTTTTTAAGTCACGACACTACTTTATAGGAATAAATATTGAACGCCAAAACAAAGTAACCACGTCAGCCACCAGTGAGCCTTACACGTATTATAAATGCAAAAGTAACTCTGTCTGTCTGTTAGGCTTTCACCCCTTAACCACAAATCTGATTTAGGTAACACTTTGTTTTTTTTATGGAATTAAGGTAGCAAACGAGCAGGCAGCACCAACCTTCCGCTGCCGCCCATGACAATTGTGACCGACTTAGAACAAGACTCGATGGATTGGGACTGGGATGGTTAGTCCATAGAGTTAGTAGATGATGTTAGAATATTAGTTGATTAGTTTATTTATAAGTGAAAGGACAGGGATTGGTAGTGATTGTAAGTCCTGTTAGTTGAGTTAGTAATTGTGCAGTTAATAATTGTTAGTATGGTCACAGATGTGTTGCTACCCCTGACAGAGATAGTCACCTCTGAAAAAGTGAAACTGGACCGAATGTACGGATGGCAGCCTAGGTATAGGGACATGAGTGAAACGAACGGAGTTTGGAATTGAACTGAATATATGTATTTATTAAGGTTGCATCGGACACACATAAGTACACAGATATTGCATCAATTGCATGATACATAAATAACACACACTACACGAAAAAAGTGAGATAGTTTGAGATTTGGGAAAGGACATGGGATATTTTTTATAACACAAATAATCCCTTAACGGGAGAAAAATGATCATAATTGTTTTAATAAGATTGCGATAAAACTTGGCACATAATTATGTAGTTCATGACCCCGACTGGAACTATTTCTGTATAATTTTAACGGTGAAGTCGTTGTATATCTCTCACGCAGGCGGAGCTGCGAGAAGAAACTAGTAATTCATAAATATACGGCTCACATTATTTCGCTAGAACAGAACTGGAAGCAAGCTGGGAGCCCGTCCGCAATAATTATTACGAGTAGCCAACTCCATAAATCAACAATTTTCGTAAATGGATAAAATATTAACGTAAGGAGCCGTGAAAAGCGGGCGAAGCTTTTATGTACATTAAAAGTTGTAAACAAAGTTGATCGAGAGCCTTTTATGGCGGAACATAAAGAAAGGGAAACTTCCAATTCGCATAGGTACAAACTGACCTATAACAAACAACGCTTGAATTGAGATGCTTATAACTTAAAATCTGAATGGATATGAATTACTCAAAACAAGTAATATCTACCTAAACATGTTTCCTATTTAACTGAAAGTTGTCTACTTTTGCGACTTTCCACTACGTGTAATTGTACTGATGTAGGTAAGGCTCAAGGCGAAAATTAACAAAAATGAACTCCGAGGTTTTTTCCAACATACATAATATCATTGAAGCGATCTGGTCAAACATTCAAAATCCCGGATCAGCAATCCAAATAACGTCAGGATACATAGTAAAATAATGCTCCAATGGAAACAACGTAGACATTCAATCGATAATTGAACCTAGTTCATCCACTTAGTACTTATTCGAGCTACACATTATAACTGATTCTCCCGGTTTTGTTCTCTTACTAAACACTTATATTACTATGAAAGAGAAAGCTGACACAAAAAGCTATACCACCAAACCATGGGCCAAAATATTCCTACTACTCCTAATTTCGGTATTTCACTATACCATAATTACTTACTAACGAAATCAGAGATAGTTTTTTAAAACCGTGTATTGATCGACGAAGGCAATTGATTTTGTAATTATTGTCACGGAATGATAGCGACCACCGTCGACGGATAGTTATAATTAAAGTAACTTTAATTTGTGTCCAATTTAGCAGTTGATGAATCTTTAATCATTACATGGATCAAACAACCCTCGTTGGTACATGAAATGAAGAATAAAAAACAAAATTGAAAAACAAATTAAGTTGATTGAATGGTCACCCGTTTAAAAATTCGGCAACTTTATTGTTCATGCAGGTTGTTTTAATTTTTAATGGACTCTGTTCGGGTTTTGTTTATCATGATATTCCATTAAAAAGAAGACGACGCGACGGGTAAACCACATTTTCCTCGATTCCACAAATATGATTTTTTAATGATGAAGCTTCATCAAAATGTCGAACAGTTATTGCATACAATAAATAAGCCATTATGGGATATTTGATCAAGTTTTCTAGGAAATGGCTAAACTTTAATTTTAGATATACCTAGTGAAATTGTATTTGTAGGGTTATACTAGTTACATTATGCCTTTTACAATTAACACTGTTGTTATTCATGAGACCTCATAGCTTTTTATCTGTGAAAGCATTTCAAGCTTATGAGTATTCCAACCTATTATCAACCAAAGAAATATTTTAGGTTGGATATCATTGACTGTTTTTCTACATCGTACCGGACACGACACTCCAGTGAAGGGATCAAATAAAAATCAGGTACAGTCCACAAAAAGCTTAAAATTATATTATACCGAAATGGAGACAACCCAAAAATCAAAGTGGTTCGTGAAATACCTATAAGCGAGATAAACGAACGTCCGCGGGCGAACCCACGGCCTCTTTGATACAAAATGCATGTTTGATATGATAAAAAAGGTTGTACCCAAACCCCTTTGTATTGCGGACTTGTTTCAACTCCAGCTAAATATATTTAAGTTGGCCAAGGAACAGCTGAATTGGTCTTGGAAAATTTCGAAGTAAAAAGTTTACGAGTAAAGCGAAGCCAGTTTCAAACTAAAATTGGTCATGATTAACTATTTTTATTTTTATGACAAGTCGTTTTGTGTGGTTCGAAATACATGTTAGGTATTACTACTAGATGCGTAGCTACTTACTTACATTTAACCTACTATTGAATCGTTCACTTCATACTAAGACGGTGTACTACGTGAGCGACGAATACGACGCGACGCGGCGTTGCGATCTTGACGTAAGCGATCAAATCAACGGTTTCCCTACTTGTGTCCTATGTGACAGTCTGCGACTGTCACTGTCATTTTCATTGTCGCGTGTAGCATCGTATCGTGTTGCGTAGCGTCGCGTCGTATACGTCGCTCACGTAGGACACCCCGTTATAGGTATACGCGTGTAAGCAAAACTAAAAACTATGTCGTTTAATGGTTCGTCATAAGAAACTTTCACAAGACAAAAAATGTAAAATAAGATGATAATGATGATGTGGTCAATTTTGACACAACAAAAGTAAAGTTCTCGAAGTAAATAAATCTTCCTTTACCCAGCTGTACGCCAATCGATTGACCCCGACAAAGATGGTTACAGAACAACGGCAAGGCAATGAACACTTCTGTGGGCCAAAATACTCTCCAGAGAAACGTAATTTATAATCTCGACATCCTTCGACCAGCATAGCGAGAATGCTCTGTGCTTTACATTGACACCCTATGAGTAGCTTAATCGCACTTTGTCAATTTAAGAATCATTTTCACACATCAATAAATAATAAGTCAACGACTCGAAAGTATAATTAAAAAGCTCTCACTACTAACTCAGCAACAAATCCCGTCAGGTACCAAATATTTGTTTATTAATCGAAATATCTACACAATTAAACACATCGCAATTTATCGCCTTCGAAGGTGCCTACTTGGAAAGTCGAATAACTTAAGTCGAACGGTGCTCGAAGCTATAGCGGAATCTGATAAGGGCAACTCGTCCGTATGACTCGGCCCATATCGAATAAATCTTCTACGTTCGTATTAATTTATGCCGATCTCTATTTGTACAGCGCATTATTCGCGTTTAAACGCGATAACAGGAACATAAAATATCCTGGGCACCTTATTCAAACAAAACATTGTATTAAACAGTGTATTCTTGTCTAAAAATCTGAACCTATTGTGCACATCAGTAGTAATGGACGTAACCAGGTAGAGGCAGACAAGGGGGGCTTAGCTTTTGACCGAGAGGATGGTTAGCCTACAGGACTTCCACCAATCAAGAGCCGGCTTCTGTAGTTCTTACTTGGGATCATTATGCTAGGTTACCCTAATGTAGTCCAATGTTAATGCACAAGCTCAGAGTCACTCAACGGGCTATGGAAAGGGCTCGGTATTTCTCTACGTGATCGAATTAGAAATGATAAGATCCGTAGACGAACTCGAGGAACCGACATAGCCCAGAGAATTAGCCGGTTGAAGTGGCAATAGGCTGGCCATATATTTAGAAGGACTGATAACCGTCGGGGAAGAAAGGTCCTTGAATGGAGGCCCCGTCTCGGAAAAAGGAGCATAGGACGCCCCCCGACCAGGTGGTCTGACGACCTAAAGAAGACTGCGGGCATCCGCTGGATTCAGAAGGCGCAGGACCGGTCTGAGTGGCGCAAGTTAGGGGAGGCCTATTTCCAGCTGTAGATGCAAAAAGGCTGATGGATGGATGGATGGATGAGTCCAATGTTAAACGTGAAGATGATCAGAGGAAGCTATCGTGGTAAATAATGTCAAATATAGCAGCAGGCTCTTACACTCATCCCTCCAATTACACTTAAAACAACGAAGCCCCAACGTTATAATATTAATATGATATATATTATGTATTTGTTTTAATATGCTTGTCGCCGTCACATTCCATAAAAAATGTAACGAAAGTCCTCGACAAATTGTCTCAACAAGGCTTACCCATTTAGAAAATTAGTTTACCTTTAATTTCGGTAAGAGCAGCGTCAATCGCCAAATAACCGTCTCCCGACAAATTAGATCTACCCACCTATCTTTGAGATTATCTCCTTAGAGGCTGGGTGACCGAGCTCAGCTTGTAATCTTATGTTTAAGAAAGCATTATCGCCGTTAAAACAAGGATTTAACGAGGCGAAGAATATATGCCTATCGAATAAAGTTATAGAAATTATATGACACTAATAACTGTATACGGTACAAATAGTTTGTATGTAATACTTATAGGTGGCAGTGAAAGGGTTATTTTTAAACGAGTTCTTATGCTATCTTTAATCCAAAGAAAAAAATCACGGTACAAATTTTGAGTTCACAAAATTTTCTTTAACAGGGGTCTACTAAATTAAATTAAAGTTAATACAGAGTTAAAATCTGTCTGTCAGATATCCATGCGTATAATAATATAATTAATTATCCATTCAATGGAGTCTGTCAAAAGATAATAAACTCTCGTAAAGCTCAATTGAATAACAGAAAAGACAGCTGCCTTTTAATTAATTTAATTGAACATTGAAATGAAATACCTACACATTTAAGGAGTTTACCTTTAATTTGGCTGTGCCGAGTGACAATGGCGACGGATGAGTGCGCTGTGTTCGCGCCAAATTAAATCCATAATCTGTATTGAATTTTGCTAAATCTTCCACGAAATATAGACAGAAATTTTAAATCTAATCCTTTCGCATTCTGCTTTAATTATCTTTTAATAATAAATGTGCCGCGAAAATGTTTATTTTCGTCTCCTTTCACACAGTTAGGTACACTCGCTACTGATCTTAGATTTATAGCTTATTTAGTTATTAATTTTCTTATCTTAGTAAGTAATACACGTTACACTCCAATACGCAAATCTCAGAAATCTAACAAAGCGAGTAAAGCAACAGAAGACATTTTAGACCCAAAACCGATTGCAATTTCACGCAGCCAACATTACCCGAGAACATTCACAAACAACTTGGAGAACTGCTATTGCCATTTCAAGTTTCATTTGAAAATTTATTTCCTCCTAGTCGGAACGGTATTCAGAACAGAACTGATACTAGTACAGCGGTAACAACATAGGACAAGTTGCGAGGCGCCCGCAGCCCCGCACCGGCATCGCTCGCAATATTGCACTATTCCGACTCAATAACACGTTTGTTGTGACTGAGTTATTAGGTACGCGCAAATGGAGATACAAAAGATGACGTACGTACCGTACCACTGCGACTGCGACAAGTTCGGTGGAATATTCGTGCGGTGCAACTTTGAACAGTGCTGTCTCTTTACATATGTACATACACTTTTAAGTTTCTTGCGGCATTATTTTAAGTCAATCATAAGATAGTTAAATCAGTCAATTTGTTCTTTCATTACCGATTATTCTTGCGGTTTCTCAGTGTTATTTACATCTATGAACGGCGATTTACACTTTTTACCAGAGATCTCATCTTCATTGATTGCGAAATCTGCATGGTATAAAAGTGTTCTATGACGTTTTCGAAACGTATAAAGCCATCCGCATTCAGCGCAATCAGCACCATTGTGAATATAATTTTTTTCTTATAATTTTCTTGTATTCAAAACATTATATCTTATTCATATAAAATCTGAACAACGTTCATCAAAGGCTCACGTAACCATAGGAGTTAAGTCCATTAAAACATTGTTTCCTATAGCAGTACATAAGAGTTGCTTGTTACAAAAACGCCACTCCGACCTCCCGAACAAGTTAATCCTACAAAACACACCCAAAAGGCGAGACGCAGAGGACGGGATTAATTTGTACATCATTTGCGAGAGCTGTAAATAAAGTAGCGAATGAAAAAATGTAAGGATAATAATATAAAACACGCATCAGGAAGGAAGACGAAGCGATCAACATAATTGAACGTCGTTCAGGATGTTTGTTTGAAATTTATGATCGCAATTTACGTGTCGGCTGCCGCGGGATTTCTTTCCTCCCGGCGCTAATGTATGCGTCGTTGTTATGGGTATAAAACAGGAGGTAGTAATGACTCCTCGACGTCAATTTGTCTCGGAACGAAATTCAATAACGCGCAAATTCACGAGTTATGAAAGAAAACGTGGGGCTACGATATGGGTCCTCGTAATTATTATTTCACATGACGTGTTTTATATGCCGAAAATTCTTCTAAATTGATTATGGTCTCTAGAAAACAAGCCGAGCATAAATAACTGTTCAAACGACAATTGATGAGAATGGATGGCAATAATCAGCTTTTATTCTAAAATTTTAAAATCTTGTACTTAATGAAAATCGGCTTAGATCCTGTCTGCTTTAAAAAAAAGAATGCGTGATGATCAGTTTATCGGTTTGGCAGCCACTATACCACAGGATTAAATTGCATACCTACTGCTAATCGTATAAAACCTGAATAAATAACTCTCAAGAATAACAAGAAATAAATAACCACGTATGATATTGCCTGCAAATCCACACGTACTAAGAAAAGAACTGTCAACTTCTAAGAACTGAACACTACCAAAATATCGCCCTATTGACGCCTTTCTCGGCGTCAGAAATTCAAAACAGTTATTAACAAATAGATGCATACACAAAGTAGGCGGCGCCGCCTTACATTACGGCTAAGGCGAGTCGAGAGAGTTTCATTTCAATTACGGCGAGTCTCGGAGCGGCGAATTCAAATAGCTAGCCGAGATGTACCCATTTACTTTAATCCGCGTTTTCTGTCGCGACGTAATCCGATTGCGAGTGATCCGGTGTGTAATCTTATAAGATTGTCTGGTGGTTTACAGTTGCGTTACAAGTGTATTCGTGTAGTTACAATAGTCTACTAACGAGCCAAGTGGTCCTCATCGCGCATGAACGACGGACGTCTGTGGCCAAATATATTTCTAATGTATCGTATGTTAATTCTTTCGTAAATTAACTGATTGCTGTCGCAAATAATAAGACCTTTTTCGGGAAGACACGTTTTAATTCACAGTTAGAAAGTACAGAACAACGCGTAGTAGGAATCCGGCGGTGGATCGAAATATTAAAATGCAGTAATAAACCGTAGGTAGATCGCGTAAAGTTGGAGTTCAAAACATTGCACGGCAGGAACAATTAGGCGCGGCAACATCGTAGACCAATAAAAAGCTGCTTGCTTATGGTTGTACATAAAACGTAAATATAAGTCGCCGTTACTTGCTGAATAGATGATCGCTTGCACATTAAAACTCAACCCTTGCGTTCCTTACGTCGAGAAACGCACAAATGTGACATTATAAATTCTTAAAACCAAAGAACAAAAAATCACAAACACAGCGCGGTTTCAGCCAAACTAATGACTTGACAGGGTGCAAGTCTGTTCTCTTAATTGAGGAGCCTTAGAACACAGTCCCCCATGCTGCTGCAAAGCGGTTCTTCGTGGACAACTCGAACGACGGATTTATGCCGCCCTAGTGCATTCGACTAGGCTTAGCGACTTATAGCCAATAATAAGAATCGCAGCCGCCGGAATCACAGTCTAGAGCGTCATCTATAAACAAGACTACAATTCACACGTCGCGTCGTGTCAACAATTAGTCTATAAGAAAAACATTATCCGAACACCAATCCCTTGGCCCTCGCCCGATTTCGCTAGCCGTTGTTTATAAAAAGAAAAGAATACGACCCTCCTATTGAAAGGCGGTCAATATCTCAAAGGAGCATTTTGCAATTCCAAGTGCGCCGTACCCTCTTGACCTTTTTAAATCCTTCAAATAATATTCAAGGTAAATGGACTTCAATTTTATCACTCGGAGTGAGTGCTCTTAAAGATTTGTATGCAATATTTTGCGTATGGTAAGAGTGAACGGAAATGTTTTCGGTTCGCTGCTTCATATTTTGTTGAGATACTTACTCACTTTAGTCTAAAGACGTGCTTATAACTTCGTTTAATTTTTTATGCATAAACGTGATGATAATATTACCTATATATCTGTCCTCGAAGGAAATACCTGAATTTATAGAGGTAATCAGAACCCGGAAGAAGTGTAGAGCTACCTCTGTGACTTACTCAAAAAGAGTAGACGGTGCGGCTTTTATATAAACGTACCCAAGGCCGGGGAGTTAATAAACCTAATTTTCTAATGTCACTCTCAATATATCAAATTGAACGGGAGCGGAATAAAGGTGGCGGAGGAGCAACAATATAACTTAATACATCAAAGTTGTCACAAGGAAACACTAAGTCGGTATCTTTTCATTGTATTTTTGTAGGAAAGTTACGTTTTTGCTTTTATTGCGTTGGAAACGCTCGTGAGTTCACGCATCTATGCTAGTAATGTAACTTGAAGGATGTTAAACCAGTACATTGGATATTTTTTGGATTTTCTTATTTATGAAGCCTTTGTTTCTGTATGTAAATTCTTAACTGTTTCCTTATTAAAATAGATTTTTTTGTAAAAAAATCGTAAATGTAGTACTACATGATATTCCAACATGGAATTATAAAGTTAAACTTTAATTAAATATCGTTCAAAGCGATAATGATAACTGATAATAAAGATATTGATTTTAAAAATTGATTATGACAAAAAAATGATTAAAGTATAATAAAATTCAATTACGCTTATTTAATTTACACTTTAATCATAAAACTTTAAGTTCAAAGTTAAGAAATCTAAAATTACCGAGCGCTATAAATAATATTGACACATCGTACAACTTAAAAATGTATTTTGTTATTCATTTCATTGTTCCGGACGACTTATCCCTATATCCAAGAGGTTTCTCACCGCGGGGCGCGCTTGAGACGCGCACAGAATTAGCCAACCCATCGGCCGAGACGCTCAAACTTATTTTAATTTGTTACTTGAGCCAATATTTGGCATCGGTTTCTGGCAAGCCAGGGAAGCTTGCGTACTTTATTATGCCAGCTTATCTATTATATTATTATACAGTTCCGTTCGTATTGTACAGAATTAATTGTTGTTTAATGATAATACGGCAAGTTTTGTCTGACTAACTTAGTTAAATAATTGCGAAAGTAAGCAACGGCGGTCTTCCATTCCGGGAATTGGGATTCGAATCGCCTAGGAAATTTCCATGAGATGTATTTATATAATGTAACATTATACGTACCTATCTATAAGAAAACTGAATTAATTAGTACGAAATCAAATCTTTCGCATGTCATGTTTAGCATTGCCATGATAGACCTACTTAATATCAGGTATTGAGTACATCGTGACTATACAGCTGACTGATTCGCTCACACACCCTCACATTATTATACACCCTCATATATTGGTGATTTCATGGTACAAATGAAGATGAACGAGTTGGCTAATGATTTGAGACGTTGAAACAACGAAAGAGAAAGAAAACAAAGGGTAAAGAGCAGCGTAGCACGCTAATTGGCCGAGCGATGCGCTTTGCGCGATAGATTTATTACTTTACTAGCGAACCGCCCTCGCTTCGCTTCGGGACCCGTAAGTATCTACCGCGTAGGTCCCGCTCCCGTAGGAATTTCGGGAAGATAATAAACTATCACCAAAATTAATTCAGGTTAAATTAAATTAAACTTAGAAATAAAGCTTACGACAAAATAATAGCAAAGTAGCAAAGGATCACAGCAAAATTAATTCAGATTAAACTTGGAAACGCGGCAAGTTTGGTATGGCAGTGGGTTCGACCAAATTTGATTACCATAAAAACGGTTCTAGTGTGTTAATCTTAAAAGATAGACATATACTGTCGTGGACATTTTTTTAGATCATTTCAAGAGGAATAATTCTTTCATACATATATTTTTGGTATCTTGAATCGTTTTCGCAACGCATGCACCGAAGCCCTCGAGAATGAATAATTTTCCCCGTTTTTTCCACATTTTCCATTATTTCTTCGCTCCTAATTGTTGCAGCGTGATGTTATATAGCCTAAAGCCTTCCTCGATAAAAGGTCTATTCAACACAAAAAAAATTTTCAATTCGAACCAGTAGTTCCTGAGATTAGCGCGTTCAACCAAACAAACAAACAAACAAACAAACTCTTCAGCTTTATAATATTAGTATAGATTATTCAGAATTATGCCCCTAACATCAGAAAGTTGGCTTAAACATTCTTCTGCCTTTAGTATTTTTGCTCGTATGTGAAATTCTTAGGCAGTTTTAAGGAAATCAAATATAACTAGACGTTATATATTTTTGTCCTGTTAAAGACGATCAGGAAATTCTTACATGTTTCGATCATTATTTCGGAGAGCTAGATGTATGTAAAGCGTGTAGGCAACGGCAACGCATCGGTGATGATTTTTACAGGACTCATAAGCTACGGAACCAATTCATAGGGTGACTCGTGTATTTCATGGTCAGCCACTTGCATAAAAAGGAGATAGATAGATGTACTACGTCTATAGGTACATCTCACAACTCAAATAGCATTTGTACGGCGCATCCTGATGACTTACTTGACTTCCCGCATTCAATGCATCACTATTTCACACTAGGTAGGGGCTTTTAGCACGACTCATAAGTAAATAACGAACAGTGTATGAGCTACCTACAGATGCGTCGATCAATACAAGCCAGTAAATAAAAAACTATTTGGATATTAACTACTCGAAACTATAACAAACGCCATAATTTCACAAAACACTGAATCACATGATGCAATCTGCGGAATTGACAGAGCTATTAGCGTTAGCCTAGGGACAATGTGGGGGCACAAATACCTGGGCGGACTAACACGCCTGCGACATATTATTATATGAGAGCTTTATCTCATGCGAGTGACGAGAAAAACCCGACAACGTGACACTGTAAATAAAAAAGTCGTTTTAAAAAGCTTTTATTTAACGTTTGTTAGTTTAGGGCAAGTCTTGTGTGTTGTGTTGTAAACGACTACATACTCAACATCACACGTTCCATAAACGGTCTGTTTTTATAATTGTTTTCAAGCCTTTTGTCATTCTCATTGAATGTTCCAAACAATACATAATAAAAATATGTGAGTGTCGTCTAACTCGGTTGTACTGAAGTTATATTGTTGCATTTTACCTAAATCTGATACCTAGCTGGCTTCTTATTACTTTTTATGCTAGGTACTTCCACAATTAATTATTTAGCATATTATTTCGCATGTCTCACCTGACAGCTGGCCAAACTTCGCATGCGTGTGAATAATCAACACCTTTTACAACCTTACACAAATTTTGTTCTAGCCTCCATCCGTAACGTGCGATATCGCCACACAACCATTCATCGCTTGCGATACAACGTGGCGGTTATCAATGTAAACTATTAAATTTCAATCCGTATATGAAGTGGGGTATTCATTAGCCAGACCGACGATTACAGTGAATTAATTGGGTAATCCAATATAAATTTAGCGGCGGCTCCTCGGATTTCAATGATTCTATGTATACTACGGACCCGTGGAAATGGTTACAGGAATAACCAACAACGTCCAACATATAAATTCGATTTAGGATTAGTCAGTTTCGTTTTTTTACTTGTTAGATTTTCATGTGAAATCTAACCAACATAAATTACGCTAGAAATTGAAATGTGACACGAACGAGATAATATTATGGAAAATTTTGCAGTCTCTTAAAAATAAAAATAATTTGAGATATATAATAAATATCGTGTTCTGTAATATCCAGAAACCATTATAATATAGTAGCAGAATCTTACACCAAAATGCTCCGCCTTATTGTCGAATTTGAAATTCTTGTTAGCGTTATCTGAATTTTTTTTTTCAATGAAAAAAGGAGCTTGAAGACATTCTTATTTATTGGTTAGTAAGAAAGAATATCGTCCTAAATATTGCACGCAATAACTTAATGAAATCTTATTGGTATTTATTTACTGACTGTTTGGGCTTCTGAATACGTCTACCAATTTTGGTTGAAGTATTTCACACGACATTATCTGATGCATAATTCGAGCACTAACCTTTATCCCAACTTACTGAAGCAGTCTAGAAGACTATTCATCAAACATCTTCAATTAGATCACTGCAGACATTAGGCCGCTAATGGCTGAAGACCTGAAGAACAATCTATTGTACTTAACTATAATTTATTAATCTCCACTACAAAACTGCAAGTCATCGAATCGGAAGTTTCAGCGCAGTGACTCTATACAGATGCCCAATCTCGTTCATTACATTACTCGGTAAATCTTTATACAGAACCATTTAGGTGTTTTCATTGTTACGACCCAGTTTCGAAAGTAGCTTTTGTTTACATTGTGGTTGAGTTCAAATTGCAATGGGTATGTATTTGACAAGTCCGCAGCGTGAATAGCAAGTTCGCGCGCTGTTAGTTAGTGAACCAGTTCAGTTTACAGCGAAGTTTTGCGGGCGGGTGTATAACGGAATTTCGACTCGATGATACTATGAATCCTTTTGTATTCGTATTATTATGTTATAATGATTAATAATCGGTTCGATCCCTTAGGCTTCACAGCAATGCCATTTAAAAACAAGTCGCAGTAAGGAATGAACTGATTAGGATGCAGATTGCAGCTGATACTAATATACGGCAGTAATTCAGGGGAAAAATATAGTGTTTGATGTTTTTAAATAGATTCGCTAAAGAAAAAAAAATTGGGTCGTCGTCGTGATATAGCTACGAGTACATAATTATTTGCAAACTTAAGGAATAACTTAACCGAAGCGGTATGACAATGGGTTATGGTGTCAAACATTGTTTAAAATCGTCACCACCCGGTACACAGTATTAAGTAATTATTGTACAAAAGCATTAATAGGAAAAATAAAACCGTCTTCCGCGCACATTCTTTATTCATTAAAATGCAAAAATCATTGTGTGTAGCGAGAATACATAAGGCAGAAAAAACACGGGATAATTTCCAAAGACGACACGAGCGGCGAAGGGAGCACTGAATCATTTACATACAAAACGTACATTCTAATTGTTTGCTCGCCGTACGAAAGAAATGTTTCTCAAATATCAAATGTATACACGTTTCTGTACCAGGTTGTTTAAACGTTTTGTGCTCTTTGTGGTCATCATTAGGAAAGATAAACTGGAGCCCTCTTATTTACGGGAAAACTAAGTAACTAATGTAAGTAATGTAGGTATCTAAAATCGTTCTCCCGGTTAGCAGACGAGAACGTCCCGGGAGAATCATAATAGGTCTCATTTGAGTCTGCTTCTGTATCGGTCACAGTTATCATGGGAGACAGCAGAAGAGTGTAGAACAAATTGCACAGTACCCGTCAGATAGGCGCCAATTAGGGAAGGCCTGTGTCCGAAGAAGGCTGATAGTTCGACTAGTCGTTATAGGTTATTGGGCAATAAGTTATTGGCAAGAGCTCATATGAATAACTCTTTAGTAATTACCAACTTTTCTTGCAATATTATTACCTACTTTATTTTTATTTAATTCGTTCACCATACCCGAAAATTGTATTAACCCGCGAACAACCACGTCGGTTACAACAATAACGTTTATTCGTTTATTCATGAATTAATAAAGCAGCCGTGTAGTTTGCGCGGCGACACGCCGATCAACGGATCAACCTCTGACAACATACACACACACCGTACGTGTGTGTGTTTTGTTTTACGTGTTAATCAGCTTTTTAAACCGCCTGTGTTTGTTTTCGATCGGGCATTCGATAGGGTCGGGCATTCGATAGGATCAGGCAATCAGTCGGGGACATCGCATTGCTGAAGATCGATAAGGCGTCCCAAGTCATTAACAGATGACGCTAATAAAATCTGCAATGGGTTAACTTAAGTTTCCATAAATAAAATAGGTTTTAATAGTTCATTCATCAAAATCAATGATTTATTTAGATTTGTTAGTATATTTAACAAATGTCAGTTATAAACATATCCTTCAAAAGGAGGACATAAAAGTTTTTTATCCCAGATATTAATGCAGTCGCAGTATTCATATAGGTCAAAACGAACTTACCCGTACAGATTCTTTCTATTTTATAAATGAAACAAATTGTGCCATTTAAATAATAGCTACCTCAATAGAAGCTTGAACTTTATTCAGATTAGATTCATTCGTCGCATCGATTCGCTTTATTTTCAGGTTATCTAAGTTTAGACAATGCAAGCTCACTTCAACATTCAGGTCACGAATCGACGTTCCGTATCTTCAGATGAAAATAAACTTTGAGGTTGAAGACAGAGAGTTTGAATCGACACTGACACAGTGGAAGTGTTTAAATAGTTAAGTATTCGGGCGTTGTGATTGGATTCCGAATTCGTTCGTTCATATGTCTCCGAAAGGGGTACCTACTCTATGGTATTAGAAACAAACAAAGGATAAGTTGTTTAGGTAGTCTCTATCAATACAAGTTTTTTTTTACCTTTATACCGGTTTTACCCTTGGCTTCGTACGTGCCATGACAAACAACGAGAAAATTACAATGATCCCACAAGCACTTATCATTAGGAAAAATAATCCCATGTCTCAGTCCAGATTACGAACTTCCCATGCGGCAAACTTTATCGCAATCTGTCTGATAACTGTACCTAATTATGATGAGTGTTATATTCCTTCCAACTCCCCTTTTCACCTCGTTAAGGGATACCATCCGAGATGAAATACAAACAAAAAAGTATTCGTATTAGCTGTTGTATAAAAATAATTAAAACCCGACCAATTTCCCATCGGACTTGTTATTGTCACATTGTAATCGATGTCCCAATTTTTTTTCAGCGCTACGTAGATCAGTTCTGTTTCCCCCCACCCCGTTAGGCCTCGTAGATCAATTCTATTTCCCCTCGCCGCGTTAGGTGCACGAAAGTCTGCGGTCTGGATAAACATTGCAAAAGTTGAACGACCTACTTTCATTTATAAATCATTGCTAAGTACACGTGCACTCAATAACGCTTCATTTAGCAGCAATTCAACTTTCCCGGTGGTACGAGGTGGATAATTGGATGCCTTGATAAGATTTAATTATAAATTAAATGCTCACGAGGGTTTTGTTAATCTTATCCATTACAACGATATTCTTTATGCATAATTTTTTAATCATGTGTTAAGTTCTGTGAACAGGAAAGTGATAAAATTTAAATGGTAGAAGATTATTTAAAATTTCTTTTCGTCTGGTATTATTTTTAAATCATATTAAAACGTTTCTGACGTTTTACTAAGATTTAAATTACTTATTGCACAGTCAGTTACATACACCGGGAAATTGTATGACCTAAACGCCAAACGTCCCGTAACCATAAAAGCCTAGAAAACAGTTTATAATTATGTATTTCCATTTGAAAAATTGCAATAACTCAAAGAAATGAGCTTAAGCAATAAACAGGAAAGTGATAAAATTTAAATGGTAGAAGATTATTTAAAATTTCTTTTCGTCTGGTATTATTTTTAAATCATATTAAAACGTTTCTGACGTTTTACTAAGATTTAAATTACTTATTGCACAGTCAGTTACATACACCGGGAAATTGTATGACCTAAACGCCAAACGTCCCGTAACCATAAAAGCCTAGAAAACAGTTTATAATTATGTATTTCCATTTGAAAAATTGCAATAACTCAAAGAAATGAGCTTAAGCAATAAACTGAGTAAATGCAAATCAAATAACACTCCAAACCGTAAACAGGAAAACGTCTTAAACGTAAAAATATCGTCGGAGCCAACCGAGTGGAGCAACTGAAACAAATCGGGCCGGAGGTAAGTATAATCCAGCCGCTTATTTATTGCGATAATCGCGCCAATCCGACGCGTCGGCGCTTTTCGCCGACTGAAAACTTTTGAATACCAAACGAGTGCGTATTTCGGCACTACATTTCATCTGATACGAATCCTCAAAGCGAGTGACGTGAATTTGAAAATATCGGATTTAATGTAGCGTCGCATTTTGTCGAATATTACGATTCATTTTGCCAGCGTAAAGGTGCGATTACGCAGAACGCGGTAGACGACAGACATGACGCGGTAGACTGACGCAGATGCGTCAGATCGCGATAGCATTTGACAAGGTAGCACAGACAG
The DNA here is from genome assembly GCA_905404135.1 of Hesperia comma. Lineage (NCBI taxonomy): Eukaryota > Metazoa > Arthropoda > Insecta > Lepidoptera > Hesperiidae > Hesperia > Hesperia comma. The sequence goes on from FR990026.1 coordinate 2,086,070, forward strand.
CACTATATTGCAATATTGATTTTTATCTACGTAACTGACAGTGCAATGGCAGTGCTCTCGACTCGCGACAATTAGAGCAGCCGTAAGTTGGAAACGATCTCATACAAATTAATATCGCAAAGTAATTTCGTCTGCCAGCTTGTCTAATGCTATCACACTCAAGTACCTGTCGTTTGACGTATTCAGCGGAATGACACCTTAACGATAAACAGATGCGTCGCTTCATTGAAATAAGACATTTTTGCTCAACGTATGGCAAGCGGAACTTTATGGACTATTCATATTGGTCGCTGCAGAATATTCTTTAGCCGATTAGGAAAAGCTTCAATGGTATTAAAAACGAAGACGACGTTTCTTGACTCTTAAGACCCGCTTTCAATAATAAATGCAAGGCAAGACAGACATGCTTTCCGGTAAATTCTGTTTATTCGATATCATTGCCGGCAAAAATATTTGTACTTATAATCCTTTTCTAGTTATTCAAGCACCATGTAAATACCACTCATATATCGGGTTGTTCGGAAAATCATTTAGAGTTGTTGTTCATTAGAGTGTGTCTATTTCAATGAATACCTACGTTACTAGTTTATAGAACAACAAACAGTGTCCAGTTGATCACATGAAACAAATACCAATTTTCCTTCGATGTGTCGTATGAGTGTATTTGTGTGTTTAGACACAGTTTCACCTAAAGGAGCAGAGCTCTGATAACCAGCATCGTATAAAATCCCCTTGGAGCCTGACAGAAATTGGTAACCGTTCGATTTCGTACGCAAATCCTCACTCAGCGCGCAGCACACTCGGAACTGATTCAGAGTTCAGACCATTCTGAACTCCCACTACGAAATCACTGCAACTCCAAACTGGAGTAAATAATTCAAGAAAACTAAGATTAGAACTGATGAAGCAAACTATTGCAGATAAAGCGGCCGGCGCGGCGGCGATACGGTTAATGCAGACTTGTAAACGAGCTCGAAATGAACGGTTAGGATGTTGAATTTTATGAATGAAATCAAGCGTTGATAATATTTCGATATTTTCATCAAATTTAAGAATGCAAGAGGATCATTAATACGAAATTATTAAAAGTTATAACACTCTGTAGAATATTTTGTTTTACATCTAGTTGCTATAGAGACATGTATTATTTTAATTATATGTTTGTTAATATTGTTAAGTGTAAAGTAAATAATTAACTTAGAACGCAAACATTATTTCTGTCTTATATAGTGCTCTGTGTTAATTTCCTAATCTGTCATCCGATCTCTATGGTTCTCTCGCTCTCACTACTCCTTGCTCTCTTATAATGAATGTCCTTCCTGTGCCGAACTTGTAATAAATTCGTTGTGCATACAAATCGTTTTTATGTTTAGCAACCTAAATATCATCATGGTAGCAGAGCGTGGTTGCTAAAGGTTGATAAAAGTGATAAAAACGCAGAAAGTTTTATAAAACTCCGGCCGGCGAATTTATCCGACATTTTGAGGTTACCGCATAACCTAACCAGGAGCGGCGTGCTCAGTCACATCGTGATAAAATTTTGTTTGCTGCTCGAAGATGTCCAATACAAGCCACAATCAATTTCATATTGACAGACTCGTTGGCAGAGAAAATTACGCAAGTTGGAAATTCGCTGTAGAAGCGTATCTCAAACTTGAAGACTTATGGACATGCGTCGAAGGAACCAACAAAGATGAGAGAAAGGAAACAAAGGCAAAATCTAAGCTTATTTTACTGCTGGATCCGATCAACTATGTACATGTACAGAGCGCAACTACATGTAAAGAAGTCTGGAACTCTTTGCAACAGGCCTTTGATGACAGCGGGCTATACAGAAGAGTAGCCTTGTTGAGAGATCTCATCACAACTACGTTGGACAATTCACGAAGCGTTGATGACTATGTGAACAAGATTATGTCGACCGCTCATAAGCTGAGAAATATCAACTTCGACATCGACGATGAATGGCTCGGAACGCTGATGTTAGCTGGCTTACCCGAAACGTACAAGCCAATGATTATGGGACTGGAGAGCTCGGGAATCAAAATCAGCGCAGACTCCATTAAAACTAAGCTCCTGCAGGAAGTTCAATGCTCAGAAAGTACAGCATTCTTCACAAGGAAAGCCGCTACTCACAGGAATCACAGCACAAGTAAGCCCCAGAACCATAAAGGGCCCCGATGTTACAACTGTAATAAGCATGGGCATTTTGCAAAGAACTGCCGTGCTCAGAGGAAGAATAATACAGAAAAAGTAGAAGGAAATAAGAGTTTTGTTGCAGCTTTTTCAGCATGTTCATTGTCAATGAATCCGGACCTTTGGTATGTGGACTCTGGTGCCACCATGCATATGACTAACAGATGTGACTGGATGTATGATGTGACAAGTCCACCGATACCCACCATAACAGTAGCCAGTAAGACACCGCTACCTGTGGAAAGTATGGGAAAGGTTAATTTATTGATAAACGGTAATGATCAAAATAAAATACAGGTAAGAGACGTTTTATACATACCTAAACTTGCTGCAAATCTCTTATCAGTTAGTGCCATAGTGAAAAATGGCTGTAAAGTAAATTTCAGAGACCAGTGTTGTGAGATTTATGATAAAAATGGTACATTTCTTTGTTCAGCCCCTCTAATAAATAATCTGTACCAGTTAAACACTCACCGAGAAGTCTTTTCAAATCTTACATGTTCAAATGATATAAGCGATGCTGTCCTATGGCATAGGCGCATGGGACACTTGAACTTTTCAGATGTTAGCAAGTTACCGGAGTGTGCAGAGGGAGTCAACCCACTTCCTGTCAAAAGCAAAGATCCTATCACATGTACCACCTGCCTCCAAGGTAAACAAAGCAGACTACCTTTTAATAACATTGGTTCAAGAGCTACGAAGCCCCTGCAACTCATCCATACTGATTTATGTGGACCTATGGAGCAAGCATCACTGGGAGGTATGAAATACTTCATTACCTTTATAGACGACTTTACTAGAAAAGTTTATGTTTATTTTTTGAAAGATAAATTGAGTGTACTGGAAGTGTTTAAAGATTTTAAAAATAAAGTAGAGAATGAGCTAGGTAAAAAGATTAAAATTGTTCGGTCAGATAATGGTAAAGAATACTGTAACAAAGATTTTGATAATTTTTTGAGTAAGCATGGAATTGAACATCAAACAAGCACCCCATACACACCCCAGCAGAATGGCCTCGCAGAGAGGATGAATAGAACCCTGGTGGAAAGGGCCAAGTGCATGTTATTTGATGCTCATCTGTCAAAGCAATTTTGGGCAGAGGCTGTAGCAACAGCAGCCTATATAGTTAATAGATCACCCACACGGTCAATAGATGGCAAAACTCCTATGGAGATGTGGTCAGGTAAGAAACCTAATTTATCAAATATAAAAATTTTTGGTTCAGAAGTTATGACTCAAGTACCTAAAGAAAAACGCCAAAAATTAGATACTAAATCTAGAAAATTGATATTTGTTGGCTATTGTGAGTCTAGTAAAGGTTATAGACTACTTGATCCAAACACCAATAAAATTATTAACAGCAGAGAAGTAGTATTTTTAGAAAATGTTCAAAAATTTGATAATAACATATACTTACCTTGTTTACCTGATAGTGGACCTGAAATGCAGTTACCTGAGGAGTCCTGCAAGGGAGAATTAGAAGATGACTCCCAACCTTCTTCAAGTGAGGAGTATATGTCTGGTGACAACGATGATTCATCCTACATACCAGAGAGGTCAGTTGATCTCTCAATACCAGCGCGTGAAATAAATCTACGTCCACGCAGGCGAGTACATGAATCACAGAAGGATGACCATGATGTGAGTTACTTTTGTCCAATATTTGATTTCACCGATCCTCAAACTGTAGACGAAGCCCTATCATCTCCACATGCTGAGCAGTGGAAAAAGGCTATGCAGGAGGAATATGACTCCTTAATAAAGAATCAAACTTGGTCACTAATTGATTTGCCATCGGGTAAAAAGGCATTGCCATGTAAATGGGTGTTTAAAAGTAAAACTAATGAGAAGGGTGAGATTGTACGTTATAAAGCAAGATTAGTTATTAAAGGGTGTGCTCAAACAAAAGGTAATGATTATAATGAGGTATATGCTCCTGTGGTGAGATACACTTCAGTGAGATATTTGCTTGCCCTAGCTGTCAAATATGACTTAGAAATGTTGCAGATGGATGCAATAAGTGCATTTCTTCAGGGTGATATTGACACAGAAATCTACATGTCACAGCCAGAATGTTACATAAAGAATGACCAGGTATGTCACCTACATAAATCTATATATGGGCTTAAACAAGCTAGCCGTCAGTGGAACCTGAAATTAAATAATATTCTGCTTAAAATTGGTTTGGTAAGATCAAAAATAGACCCATGCATTTATTACTCAGTAAGTGATTCTAAAATGATATTTATTGCGGTATGGGTGGATGATTTTTTGATTTTTACACATGACAAGAAGACAGCAATGGATATAAAAGAAAAATTAAAACAGGAATTTTGTATGAAAGATATGGGTGTGATACAACAGTGTATTGGAATAAATATAAATAGGAACAGGGAGGCAGGTATGATAATGATAGATCAAGAGAAATATATTAATCAAGTTTTGGAACGCTTTAACATGTCTGAATGCAAACCAGTGGGCACTCCAATAGAAGTGAATAAGAAATTTTGTAAGACACCGGAGGATGAAAACAGTAATTTCCCATACAGAGAAGCTGTGGGCTGTCTTATATATCTGGCACAAGTCACAAGACCGGATATTACCTATGCGGTCAATAAATTAAGTCAATATTGTAATGATCCAGGCAATGAACATTGGCTTGGAATAAAAAGGATAATGAGATATTTACAGGGAACCAAAGACCTTAAGTTGTGTTATGTCAAAGAAGATTCTAAAGAAATAGTTGGATACTGTGATGCAGACTGGGCTAGTGATCCTCTGGATCGTAGATCATGCACAGGTCATGCTTTTATATTTCAGAATGCATGTATATCGTGGAACTCTTGTAAACAACAGACTGTGGCCCTCTCTACAGCAGAGGCCGAATATATGGCGATGGCTTCGGCGACCCAGGAGGCCCTGTGGCTTCGGCAGCTGCAGGAGGAGCTTGGTGAATGCTCAGACAGTGCATTACTCATATACTGCGATAACCAAAGTGCAATAAAATTATCTTCTATTGATTGTTACAAACCTAAGACTAAACACATAGATATAAAGTTACATTTTATAAGAGACAATGTTGTAAAATCCAAAGTTAAATTTTTGTTTGTAAAGGGTTGTTATATGGTTGCAGATAATCTAACTAAAGGTGTAAACCATGTGAAACATTTATATTGTATAAGAAAAATGGGTTTGCGTTCTGGGGGGAGTGTTAAGTGTAAAGTAAATAATTAACTTAGAACGCAAACATTATTTCTGTCTTATATAGTGCTCTGTGTTAATTTCCTAATCTGTCATCCGATCTCTATGGTTCTCTCGCTCTCACTACTCCTTGCTCTCTTATAATGAATGTCCTTCCTGTGCCGAACTTGTAATAAATTCGTTGTGCATACAAATCGTTTTTATGTTTAGCAACCTAAATATCATCAAATATGTATAATTATATGTGAAAAATGTATACCAATTCATCATTATGAGTTGAGCAACACCAAAAAACTCGATACAAATCCAGTGAACTTAACTCGGATACGATCCGAGTCACTAATGTTATCGAGTTGCAAACTCTCTTATGAATTATTCACCAGAAATGCAAGCAGCTTCCAAAGGATATATTAAAAAGCAAACTAGTTATTTAAAAGCCATTTCCAAAAGTATATTTGTGTTTCAGTTCCAAACTTGCGGACCTTGCGGTGACTGTGTTATTTAACATAGTTCTGTATGAACGAGCAGCATACGCGCACGCGGTCTAACTAGTATTAACTTGTATCATAACTTTGTGTACAAATTAACTGTGTTATAATGCTATTTAAAATTAGTTACAGTACTTTACTTAAAGTGAGCATCTAATAGTTCAAGCACTATAATCCCGGCTGGTGTGAAACGGCCATGGAGTTTTTTGTATGGAATTTAAAGTAACAAAAGAGCATACAGTACCACCCTTATGCTGCCGCTCTTGGCTACTATGACTGAGCAATCCGCCCAATTAGTATATGCCAGAACATAATATTCAATTCAAAATAAAATTTCCCATTTTTTGGATGTACCTAAGGACGTAAATAAGATTCATGATAAATTGGACTACATAGCTCTCGATAGCACTCGGCAACACACGTTTCTTCGGCTTCTTTCTTGGTGGTAACAAGTAAACGTATGGATAGATGTAGGAGACCTAAATAAAACAAGAGTCGTTGTAAGTTCCGCAACACCACCCAACCCAGTAAAACCCACTTGTATATTGAACCAATTAATTTTAATTCGAAATACAGCCACCACACGACCGGGAGCTTATTCTAGTTTATTACCGCGACCCACATTTAAATCCGACAACGGTGACGTGGTTGGGAAATAATCTTAATGAATCCCTTTTTAATATGATAAAACGGCCATACTCATTGATTTTTTTTTTAATATATTTACATTTTTCATTTATCATTCTTTTGTGAGCGAAATTAATACCTGGTATTTTCTGCCTACCTGTTGGAAGTGAGATTTTGTGTAATTGGAAATTTAAGGTGTATTCGCAAAGATTAAATTTTCAGCATAGTGGCGTCTTCTCAAGACTTTCATAATGCGGAGCGATCCTAGGTCAGTAGTGGTACATTTAGGGTTTGAAACAATACGTGTGAATCTGACTAGCTTTGGGCATATTAGACATATCCTAGACGTCATGAAGAGCAGAAATAAATAAATAAATAACGCTTCACACTCGTAGTCCCACACTAGGATTCCCTGTGTCGTGGGTGCCATGGACAACACACAAAACAAGGACACACCCAGACCGAGAACGGAAATTCAAACTCATCATTCAAATTTCCGCCTCGCTGGGAATCGAACCCAGGATCTCGGAACAGCGATCCGGCGTGTTAACCATTGCGCCATCCGGGTCGTCAAATGAATCATATCTCGATATAACACAACTAAATAAATACTGTAAATAAATTAATAATCAGAACTGTCCGTACGCACATCTCATTTAACTCAGTGGCGCATATCAAAATGATACATACGTACGAACAAAGCGATGACTGTTGCTGATACAAAGTATCAACTATCAATATCTATTAATTATTCGGATTACGTTAATGCTTGCAACGTCGAAATGGGACAATAGCAGCTCTACTGCTAGCGAGATAATGTGTTAAAGAAACGTAGAATTTTGTAATTTTTTAAAACATTAAACGTATTTACCGCACTTTCTTGTAACGTCAACTATAGGTACTACATACGTACACTACGTACCTTCTTAATGATTAAATGATTTTCAAGATAAATAAAATAGTTATCAAAATCGGCTTATAAAAGACAAAAAATCGCTGAACACACATGAGTAAGCATGCGATCGAATTGAGAACGTCCTTCTTTTTTTAAGTCATTTAACGAAATGACTACTTTTTGTTATCCAACTCTCGCTCTTAGGTACCCTCTAGTGTTAGGTCGTTATTCGTAAAATGTGAGACTCGCTGGTTATTGCCAACAGAACATTTTAGGTGTTCCGAACAATATCAATTAACGGTATCGAAAATGTTTGCATTACGCACCAAATTCTCTTAATTAATGTATACTTTACGTAATTGGTCAAATATTGATCCCACTTCGAATTCGAATGAAATCCAATGACGAATCATAATGTCAGTTATTGCTGTTGAAATACATAATTGAAAACTGAGCGAGTATCATTACCACAATCGTTATAATGTAAAGTCACTTGTTGTGATTTCCTTCTAATCTCCGATACCTTCAGACGATAAAGCAATAAAGCCTAGTGGTTAAGAATTAGGGTCCCTACTCGGTGGTTCCAGGTTCGAATCCCAAGGCATGTAAGTACGTATGTTATCTTTTCAGAATTAAATATGTGTGTTTTGAGCACTTAAACGTCACTCGCTACAAACGGTGAAATAAAACATGGTGTGGAAACCTGCATAGTGGAAAGTTCGCAAAACTCAAAGGTGTGTGAAGTCCGCCAATCTGCACTTGACCAGCGTGGTGGACTATGGCCATAACCGTTACAGTCTCAAAGAGATCCGTGCCCGGCAGTGGGACTGTTATGGGTCGCGATGATGAAGATGATAACTATGACCCCAAGCTTCCCTTTGCATCTTAGAATACGCCGACCGCAATTTGCTAAAACGTTTTCAGCAGTCGAATACAGTTCACACTGACAGAATGCATCAATGTAAAGCACTAGCTACCTTTTCTCGAAGTGCTTCGTCTTTTTTTGAACCCTCATAACTTTGGTTTACAATGCACCAAATAGTTCATCTTGTCAGGATATGATGACCTTAATAGAATAATTAAACGTACAAAGTCTCAATTGCATGGCTCTCATACTTAAGATTTTATTGGTATTTTCTACCTTACGCCCATATGCAGTAAAACGTTTTAGCATTAGGTATAACGTCACGTCTCCGTTTCGCGCACCGAACGTTACTGTCAGCCATAACGCGCTTCATTAGGCTTAAGTAGGCTGGCATACAAAATTGATGGCAATGAGATTGGTGGTCAAAGTAACATATGATGCAATAGAGACTTCGTGTATTTAATTATTAGCTAGTGTGCTTGGTAACGTAGTTTTTTTACATGTTGGCAATTAGTGCTTGACAACAATCAAACCCGTTGGTTGCTATGAATTCCTTGCTCTAAAGTGCCCTAGCTTGGTAAAAGCCTATTCATCTCCTCTCGAAGACATCGACGCAAGTAAGCTATTCTATTCCTTCACGGCATGCATAACGAATGATGATGCAAACCGCTTCGTTCGGACCAACTCACTCAGGATACCTACATGTAAGGATGGATACCGCTCGTGCGTCAGGTTGTACTACGGAGGATGTTACTTAAGCTACAATACAAAAGTAAGGAGAAGTTTTTATAAGGGTTTTAGCACAGAGTATTAACGTAAACGTATCGTTTACTTAATTGTACATTAGCCCTTTATCTAGTATTCGATCTCATAATAGGCGACGTAGTTAAAGCTAACTCAATAAAAGTCTATTAACTCTTGCGTTCAAGTCACCTGCAATAACATACACATTGTATTGTACTCGTACATGCAAGTAAAACATTGTTCCTCTACAACCCATAAAATCGTACACATACAGCATTACGATGAAACAATAAGTTAATTGTCTCATCCAAGCAATGCTATCCGAGCGGAAACCGTAAGTTTGTTAACGCGAGTTTCGCGGTACAGTTTTGTACACTAGTTAATTACGAAACATCCTGTCACCGTCGGGGAAACCAGGCATTACTCCTGATACCGAAGTATTAGGACGTGATCGTCGCACAACCATAATAAACCGCAAGACACGTAATGATATTATTCCGCGCACGTCACACGTCCTGTCGTCTTTATATTTCACCGCTGTAAAAAGTTTTAAAACATTTTAAAACATTGCTATTGAAGCGGTGTTATTTGTGGTGTACGATGTGCATTAATTTTTTTTATTCAACAATACAATAATTGAGAATTTTATTATGATAGAATACATTATGTTACTAAGAGAACTGAATAGGGATGTGTTTATTTTAATTATAAGGGTCTAGTAATTCTTCAACCTACTCAACTTTTTTATAATTTAAATTAACTCCTAATGTTTTAATAACTTTATGCGGCCAACAGGTGCTGAAATCCACTTGCTTCATTCGAATCATCAATATCATACAACATATGAAAAAGAGGACGTCTATAAAGAATCAAAAGTTATTTATTCAGTAGATCATAAATCAGACCGGCACGTGCACGCAGCAAGGGTGCCGAGAGACGAATGACGACAACACCCGCGAATACGACCAACTGGAGAAACGTATTCCGATAAAAACAAAGTCGCTTTTTATACTATTTACTCGAGTGAGATATTACTTTACCCGGGGTGCAAAGTTACGCAACAGTCATAGAGACACCGGCATAATATAAACTACGGATGATATATTGGTGCTGTGTAAGTGGGGACAATTTTCCGGGTTATATTGGGATGAGCGCGTGTATTGGGCCAGTTCGGATGGCATCTGCAGTTTTATGGGCGATTCCCGACCGGACCTCGTATCAATAACTCGGGCCGCGCCGAAGTTGGTACGAGTGGACGTCGCGTCGCGTCGGTCAGTACAAACTTTGTTACGGCAGCGACTCCCAACATTTTCTCAATAAAAGTCCGAAAGTAATTTCACCTTGGGACCATCTACTAGCTAGTATCTCTTTATAAACTCGTACGGTTCGCAAGTTTTATTACTTTGACATATTTACAAATTGCCCGGCGACTCGGCGAGGTAGAAATGAAATGTGACCGATTCGCTCGAATTGTGAAGTTGTGAGGACGATCGATTATTTAGTTAGATAGAGATTCGCGGATGGCCGATCGCGCTCAAACTTCGCCAACTAACGATAACAAACGCCCAGTAAATCTACTACAGAGCTCGCAGGATTGCCTGAAAAATATGCTACCAAGTCGGTAACAAAGTAAATCGGGAATTTAACGCGGCTACCGCGGGATTAGGCTGTGGAAAGTTTCCTCGGCCCTCGGGGGAAGTTTTCATCTTTGTTGATGTTGAAAAATAAAAAAATACACGGAACTAGGAATCCAGGGGTGCACCGGGTGTAAGGGACGGGGTGGGATTAGTCGGAGCGACGATGTGCCGCAATGAATAATCGAGGTCGGGTCGGGACTATTAAAACTAATACTTTCCGACGACAATAATGCTGCGGGATAAAATTTTCGATATATTTTCTGTCGTGCCTTGGAGGCGGCGCTGTCGTTTATGTAAAAATAAATACACCGCGAATGCAAAAGGTAATGGAATTGAATTAGATAGAAGAAACGAGATAAAATTATGTAATCGTTTCGTGCTTTCGTTATTCTTGGGATTTTAAATTAATCCATTGCGAAATGAAAATGTCCGGTAAATTATGGCCTTTACAGTTTGCAATCAGATGAATACCGGAGCCGAATCAAATTATTTAATCTGTTGTTTTTATGTAGGTATAAAAAGCCTAAAGGTCTCAAATAATGCGTGAACGCAAAACTTTGTTGAATCAAAATAATTCTTGCGCATGTTTTGAGCAACCATCAGGTACTATTCATAAAGTCCAAATTATTTATTAATAGCATATTATAGGCGCATACAAGTACGTAAGGAAGTTATATTCCACCATCGCCACCTGGATACTAAATCGGTTTTGTGGTCATTTCCTCTCACGTACGTACAAATTGTACACGGCTAAATTGTGGAATGAATTTCCTAGACCACTTTGCTCATAGAGCTACGATATAGTTTCCTTCAAGAAGGGGTCCATCTCTTTTTTCCGCGGCGACGCGTTAGCACTCCGCTTGTTGCTAATGTCCACGGGCGATTGTGATCACTAACCATTATGCGAATCGTCACATCGTTTGTCTATTTAGGATATAAAAAAAACTAAAGTTACTTATTTAACCAGTAGATATTGCGCACTCAACGATGATTTAAACAGCATATTAAAAGCCCACTTCCTCATTTCCCCAGATTCCGTTTCCGAAACAGCACGACGAGCTATATAAATTCACCACGGACGCACCGGCTCCCTGCACGCGGACGCCATTCACTTGGCAGCGTGTTTTCTCTATAAACGCACCCATACTTGTAATGCGGCCGGAACAGTTGAACAATATTTGCGCAAGCTCAACGAACGTAATTCCCAAAAACAACTACGAACAATATGCAAATGCCCTTCGCGGTTCTACGGCAGCGAGGAATAATAGCTTTCTTCGCTGCGAAACTGTGATGTCGAGTTCTCCATGGATATTATCTATGCCTGGAGTTCGCTATTAAGTTGCGAATGTGACGTAGTTTTTAAAACTTTAAAATTCAAGGCTGCTAACAAATTGGAATCTTAGCGCTAGGGATAGGTACACAAAGGTTTTGAACTTTGGGCTGCCAAACAGGCATTAAGTAGTCATACATATGTGTATAAAATAATTAAACCCTGCTCATGTGAGAGATCTCGATTATATCCTCAATGGTTTTTTGAAGTCTACCAATTTGCATTTAGTGATTAGATCATTTGATAACCTCGCAGATCTGTTTCTTCCAAAGGCTGTATAATGATCACTCTAATCAATAGTTGATTCTCGACAAGTTCCTTACATCTGTAATGCGTATTCGCGACGAAAATCCAACCACTAATGACATCCATTTAACTTCCGCAGCAAGGTATCGTTCGTTGTAATGGACCGAGGAGTTAGCTCGCGCTCAATACGTTCGCATATATGTAGCTTTATCATCTATCCTATATTCCACATCCGCGAACCGAATACGGTACTTGACACACTGCCAAGAATAAATCAAATTTTCTCGAGTTTTCCTGCCTTACGTATTCGCGAGTCGACTGCGAGTTCAAATCATATTCAATCCTCGGCACACTGCAATAGAAACGAAGTTCCATTGTCTGCCAATCACCGCGGCGCGTTACGCGTCTAGTGAGGCATATATTAAATTAACTAGGATTGCCAAATAATATCATTGGGAACCAATGACCCATGGCGGAGTGGCGCGTCATAAATGTCGATTGGCTTTGTGTTTATTTCAAGTTATGACATGAAACGATCGAGGGTAATTTTGAAACGTTTAGATAGATATAACGTTCGGTTTTTTGGTATTAATTGATAATTGAAAATGATTTTGTAATTTGATCTGACGAATATAAAAAAGCTTATCGAGCGACGTGTTTCGGTTTTACGCATATAGGTGAGTGAGAACAAAATATTGTGAATATTATAATATTCATGGGACAGAACGACATAAGTCTTTTTATAATTTGGCGGACCGGCCATCTGATGCTACGTTGCCTATGGACCAATAAAATATGTGACGAGGATAGGCCCCTCGTCACATATTTTATTGCACCGCATGCTAAAATAAACAAAAGCAGCGTGTGAACAGAAACATTTTCGTTAAGTAGACCCATCCAATAATATTTCTGCCTTTTCTGCACTGCTGCATTTTTAAAATATAAATTATTTAAGTTAAGCTGCAAAAAGTGTGCAACACACAACTTGTTGGATTTCTCTAACCACCACAACGACTGCGGTTAAAGATTGAATGTTTTAACTCGAAATTTTAATTTATGTAGCTTTTCTTTGTGACCATATATTCATAATCTTCCGGCAGACGCAGCTCTCGAGAGCTTAATTAGTAGTTACAAAGTACTCGCTCCGTCACAGTCTTCTTATTCAGACGTTTCTCTCTTTATCGCGAATTCTAATTAAAAACATAATTTTATATCTACTTCTACGGAGCTATTCCCGTGATTCTTTTCTAAAATGGGTTTTTAGAAATTTATGTAAATAACAAATAAATAATCATTATTGGAACGAAGTGTCTTACCGTACAGATGGAAGCTAGAAAATGAAAAGTGTAAAATTTTTGCAGATGGAAATTACAATATATTATGCTATTGATTATTGATTGATGAAGAACATACTTAGTATATGTGAGCTTATTGGTCAATGAGTTTCATTAATTACGGCCAATTTTTCAAAAACCAACCCCTAAAGGGCTGATATAGGAGATGAAAATTAAAATAAAACCGAATTCCACGCCAAGGAGCCATTAGTGATAAAAACGTACCGACTTAATTTCAGTGCAAAACGTCATATTAATACCAATGGTCACTCTCCACCAAGAATACGAGTACAAGCGTCAGTGTAATGCTACATCTATGAGTACAAGGCCATTTCCTACGTATAACACGATGTCGATAAAACAGCAGTTTTCTAGTGCAAATACACATTTTTGTAAGGCATAAAATGCTCAATTTATTTCAGTATTGTGAATAACAAGTAGGTGTATCCATTTTCAGGGGAGCGCGAAGAGTACTTACTTCGCAGCGAGTTATGAATCCCGAAGCGTGAGTGAGTTACTTGTACTGAAATATGACAGGGATCGAGGGATGCCTTTATGGGTGTAATATAAAATCATTATAATAAAAATAATACGTGGAAAACAAACGTGTTGTTGAACATATTAGGTAAGTGTGTATTATTCAATATATTCAAAACAAAAATTTTATGGTTTTCTATACCTAAACCTAATTTAAGTTTTTTATGTCATGTAAATAATCGCCAAGTTTTGCCCATAGTCCGAACAACAACGCCCTTAATAAAGAAACGCCCTTTTTCCAGGCTCCCCCAGGGAAATGAATCAATTGGCGATTGAATCAAACAAAAGAGTGATAACCAGGAGGCTACAGCAAGCAACACGAAGCTTAAAGCTTTTTAAAGTAGCTTTTAAAATACAGTCGGGAATACACTTGATGGTACAGAGGTCAGCGAGTTCTGAAATAGTGGCAAAGCGACGTTATGGGATCCGTTGTTCAGTAGGCTGTGTCAAGTCGGCTTAGGCTCAAAAATGAATGGAGCCCCTTACATCCAAGTAAGCACCTTTTACAACTAGGACAGCACTAATATTGTAACTACATCCCAAGTAATCAACTAATCACTAAGTCGGTGACCGCACAACATTGTAAGAGTTTATTTTACTAATAAGGGCGCTTTTAATTTATGCGTTTCGTGTCGGACGGCTGCAGTGCATTCGGCACTACACAAATTGAAAGCGCTCTAGGGAGTAAAAGTTTTCTTACACGTTTATCTTTAAAAAAATCATCAAAATCTATCAACAGTATAAACAAAACTTACAAATTTGACTACTAACTCCTTATTGATATCTAAAATATACGTTTTTAAAATTAATGACTAAAATTAAAATTGCATTAGAGCAAAATATTTCAGGTATTATTACCGTTTGAAAGGATTTTGGAACTGCTACAAAGAATTCCAACCACAAATGTAATTACGTTGCACGTTGCAATAAAACGACATAATCCGAATCTCGGTTCGTGTGAAAAGCTTTATTTAAATGTATACTACAATTGCTTTTTACACAATTATGTGTATTTTCAACTCCCATAAAACTATTTAATCTACATCATTACTGGCAAGCTAATAATTATGTGAAAACGTGAATTTTAACTACTAGTAAAATATTGTAGAGTCACCTTTGTCGTAAATTAAAAATATTTTTTTAATATATTTTTGTATGTCCATAGGTATAATAACCAAGAGTCATAGTCAAGCTAGAATCGTAGTTTTGGAGAAATACTAGATGATGGAGAAATAATAGCTGAAGAAGCCTTGTTAACGACAAATTTGTCTTGGTTTGCTGTGCTCGTATAGCACGCATATCTAAGTAAATATCTCATGTCTTAACTTACACTGGCTGTAGAAGACTATAGTCTGATCAATTTGTCATTGAAGACAAAAAATAATAAAAGAGAAGAAACTCCTTAATAAAATATACAAACCGACAGCGTACGATAATGTATATTAGGTAGAATCTACATGTTTCCGACGACGATTATTCTCAATAAATCAGCCGAATAAAATAAAGGCAATACTCGAAACGCCTCGTAAAGTAAAAACAAAAAACAATTTTAAACTCCAATATAAACAGAAAAAGAAAAGTTTGCATACAATTTTACGCGCTTTAGATTGCAAAACGGTTTGGGCGGAAGCAATTAAAAACTCATAAATTCCCGAATAATCCCGACATTGAAACTCACACATTGCATTATCCGCAAACCCGATAATGGAATACTTTTATTCGAGTTGTTAAAGCACACAAGCAATAAGAAACCGTTCACACCGAGTTCAAAAGTTTGCACGAAAAACATCTTATACAGTCGGGGCTTATGTAAATGACCAATAAAGGTTAAAAATATTGCCCGGGAGCAAACGCTCCGTCTAATGTATTCGGAAAAGTTATTTTATGGGGCGCCTATAAAAATATAACGGGTCAGTCGTAAATGTTAAAATTCGGCCTGTATCGATGCAAAGGCCATATAAAGGACTGGATGCCAATGACG
Source organism: Hesperia comma (assembly GCA_905404135.1). Taxonomy (NCBI): domain Eukaryota; kingdom Metazoa; phylum Arthropoda; class Insecta; order Lepidoptera; family Hesperiidae; genus Hesperia; species Hesperia comma. Next base: position 2,102,151 of record FR990026.1, read on the forward strand.
GCACTACGGCTTAGTTTAATTTTGCAGCGGCCATTTTTAGGCCATTACGAGGGACGTAATTCTGTGGGGCTTTGACTTCTGAACGACTGCATAATCGCGTCCGTTTTATATCGTGATCCGACTTTTGTTTATGGACTGTTTCATTGCACGATTCTCTTAATACCTACTATCTAAAATTGTAAGCTTTTCTACAAGGTTGGTTCTGTTCCGTATAAAACTTGTAATTATATTATGTTGATGATGAGAATTCTAGTCATTTTACTGATAGGTGGTATTTAGAAGTCAAATAACACTTGATATGCTGCATCTTTCTTAGCTTGAAAACGTGTCGATGACGCCTTACAGTTCAGATTTTTTTACACTTCAGACACCATCTACCATGAACCCAAACTATTCGTCGAGTCGATAATTCCATTATTCATCGTAGTCGCACAAATAAACATAACTTGGACACGATGAAAGTCAGTAAAGTTGACAAGTCATAAATTCTTTAATGAAATCCGTCACTGCTGCGATAAACATGTAGGTAATCCATAGCAGATAGTTGAAATCGGGCAGTTTCTAACGAGGCCAAATATAGGCGGATAGTGGGAAAAGTTCCAGTCAAAAATACACGGTTAAGTACGGTTCGGCTATCGCTAATCATATCACATAATAAAGCCATACCGCATACCACAAAATGAAACACAATTACAGTACATAATTGAATCAACAAAACTAAAGCAAATCACTTAAATTTTTTGCGCCGCCAAACCCACTAATAGAACAGTAACCCCGGGAAAACTGGCCCATTCGCGTAGAAGAGGTCATTCGCCCAGTACAAATGGTCGCTTTTTATTAAAGCGCCCAATAGTTCAGATTTTACGCCCTAATACGGGTTTGAGAACGAACAGATTCGTTGTGCCGCAAACAGTCGTAAATTCCCGTACATTGGACCGATCCGTCCTTTGGCTTAATAAAAAAAGTATACAGGGTAACGAGCATACCATTGTTCAAGGGTGTAATTTATTTTCTGTAAAACGTTGCCGTATTGTTTGAACGGGCAGAGTCAAGTGAATATGCTGAATGAGAGATAAAATAAGAACGGGAAGGAAGCTGCAAATTAATTCATTAAAGACGACAATATAATTGAAATTTTAACTATTATTAAAGTTAAGTATATAAAAAAAATCTCTTGATTAATGAACGTTACTCGAGGTGGTATCTACATATATTATGAGTATTATGAATATTGTTTGATTTAATAATGGCAGTCCGCGTTAGGCACCAAATAGCTAATTACTTACGTACTTTACATCACTATTTCAAAGTAATTGGAACCGGATGCGTCCAAGAATAAAATATAATAATATTTAATTTTAGAAGAAAAATCGAAAATAAGAAAAAAATGATTCGAATCTATGTTCTATTTTTACATGTAAGAATAAAAAGTAGAGAGTTAGTTTTATCGAAGCGAAGCGAGGAGGGTAATTGGAGCTTGGTAAAAAACAACAAACACGTTGTATACTTTATTCTTATTTTTTAACGTATTGAGATGAGCTACTATAGACAACTGTATGGTACAATATCGTGATGGTACAATGAATCGGTTACTCCGTTTGCATATTAGGTTTCGCGACGCATACATTACGACGAATGGAATGGAAATTCTGACATGCTGGAATAGAATGCGGGTGTTGCACTGAGTACATCTTATGCATAAAGTACAATGTCTATCTGCATCAGCTACAAGCTGACAGGATGATTGGATACTTAAATGAGGCTTCAATCTGTTAATGGTCCTTATAGAGCACGAAACTATCGTCGAGATCTACTAGGCGCTTTTGTGCACTCCAGGACACTGTGAACGAGAAAATTGACAGAATTTCGGATTCCCTATTGTACGTGTTTTCAAAGATAATGTGTAAATAATTGCTAGCTAACTCGATAATAACAACCATAATTAAATAGCACGGGATGAAATGGACAAACGCCACAGCAAACATTTCTAGCAACAGTATTTAACAGCAGTTTATTTGCGATTCAAAAAAAAATATTTAAAAAACATTTCCGAATGACACACTAAACGAGCCGTGAATAAAAATATATTCAAAAAGCAATAGACATATTGGTCGTGACATTCGGAAAAGCGAAAATATTCAGATAGCCATTACACCCGTCTAGTTGAACCGTTTGTTAAACAGCCTTGATGAGATTAAAATTTGATTTATATTGAACATTACATACCGAACGCGTACATTAAGTCCGGTGTCCGCTCAAACGAGCTTTTAGGATCTCCATTTTGATTCGATTACGCCGAAAAAAGGGTTAAAGAGCTTAAACGCCGTCTAAAAACATTTTCACGCTGAATTATCGTTAAATGAGCTCGCGCAACGTCGATTCGTGTCACATAGGGCTTTATAAAACAAAGATGCGAATTAATGGGCCTCATTCGGGAAGGTCTATTGTGCGTCCGTCCCCAGGGTGTACCCTTCCATTTCAGAGAATTGGACATGTATTGGTGCCAGCCTAACCGGATCCGCCCCGCTCTCCGTAAATCATTCTAATCGCAGCTTAAGAACGGAAAATATTCGTCACCCAGGAGCTCGCGGTAAAATGGACGAACCGCAAACGGAATAGATACGCGACCCGTTTATTAGATTCGACGCTTTCTTTTGTTACCTTTGACTGAGATGTTAGTATTGTCTTTTCTGATGGCTGGCTTTTTGATGGGTATTTACCGTAACGGCAAATTGCCAATAAAGGGTGCGCGATAACCGTCAATATCCACCTGTTATAAAGGAATCGTTTCCTAAACACTTCCGACGATAAATTCAGACTAAGAATAACTTTGAAGATAAGATTAATTTAAAGGAATTTGCATGATGCAATATACGACCGTTATTGTAAGCTGCATTTGCGTTAACTACATCACTCTTCAATATTTTTATTCTTTAAATAACTCATTCCATTTAGGGCCTGGAGTGTAAAGGGGTTTATTCATTTATTCAACCTCGATTGCCATCTTTCTCTACTCATTGTGGGCGGCCTCCCGATAAACGAAATACCTAGATCATTAGGCTCTTTACGTCCATTTAATTTAATTCAATATCCTGACATTAGTAGGGATTATTAAATTTTCTGGATAGCTATCATCTTCCTTCAAGGTTTTAACATTAACATTTTAAAAGCAACCAGACTAGTTCTAGAGAAGAGTTCGGGAGAAAGAGTGATGTCTTTGGCGTTACATACTTCTATGGAATATAAAAAGTCAAGCCACATATACCACATTATCACCCCGTATTTCTGTGTTCTCTTTTGACATGAACTTCGATCATAAATATTAAAAACCACGTTTAAATTTCTATTCAGCAAATACACTTAATACAGCCACGAACTCTGTGTACATACATATTATATTATGTACACAAATACAAAAACATCACACGAGTTGATTTATTCCGACACCGCCGTATGTCACTCGCGAACTCATAAATCAATCAAACATCATAAATCTGTGCCGAATTGAATATAAAAATCGTGTGAAATCCATAATAAAAATAAAATATTAGTACTAACAAGCCATTCGGTTTTTTATTACTGCTAAGCAACGATGTCAAACTTAGTTGATGTCGCAAACATTCCCTTAACGTAATACGAAGGGTGGTTTTACGACGAATAATAAAATATAACTCTGTCATAAAAATTTAACCAAAAACTTCACATGCGCTGGGGATATGCCGCTTTCATTAATTTTTACGCGAGTTTCCATGATGTGATATTTTACGCCTTCAGCTATATTATCCGGGGGCAATCAAAATTACGAGATTGCCTCGCGGAAGTGAGACAATGCGACGTCGGCTTTATCTCTTTATTATAATAATCGGCAACGGTAAGTAGTACATGAAGCTAAATGGTCACCCTCGACCATTGAAAACGGTACCTATAAATGTTTTTCGACCCCCCACATGGTATTGCTATAAACCATGTTAACTTGCTGTGATTCTGTGTTTCTTTTATTTTATTTTCGCTCCTGACTCCCGATCAAAAGATGTGAAGCGTCCTTCGCTGTAACTGAAAGGACCTACCTACGGTTCGCAATGATGCAACTTCAAAACCATATCACAACATCTGAGAACATTAGCCTACCTATATTTATACACAAACCAGACATCCGGAACTCATGATACGTTAGTAGGCGCGAGGCCATCAATCAGAACCCTTGCCTCAGGTCATCTATTGACACAAATGGTGGATAGATAGTGGTCCCGCCACTTGCAATCACCAAATATCTCGTGTCAAACGAGCGCGAAACATGGAACATACTGTTAGACGGAATATTGGAAGAGCAGATAATGCGCAACACTACGGTCATACCGATATGACCCCATCACTAGCTGGAAGATGACAGCTAGACTTGCCGCGCTTTTGTCAATGAGAAAGTTGTGTAAAGATTAAAGTTATTATTTAAATACAATATTTTGTGCTTATTAATACATACCTAGATACCTACCTACTCCATAATGTTAATAAGTTCATTAAAAGTCCGATGGAAGCACAGTTTATTCGATATAATTAATGTATTGATGACGAGCTCAGTCCGCGAGTTCATTGGCGCATAGGAATTTTCCCCGCTTAAATCCCGATCCCGCGTGAATTCCGGGATAAAAAGGAGCCTATATGTTGCTCCACAATCTCTTCTAACGTTCCTCTTTCATTAAAAGTCTCATAAAAATAAAAATCGATTCAGCCGTTCTGGAGATTAAACAGGACAAACAGATAGACATACACATTACTTATAGATGCTTTTAATTAAGAGTTTCAGTGGTCAAATTTTCATTATGAATGTCAAATCTTTGTTATTATCAATGGTTTGATGTTATGCTTCAATTAACCACGACTGTGTTATGGGGCTTACAAAAGGCGCAATTAGGATGTACGACGTGAGATACGTTGCTTTGAATAGACAATTTAGAGATATGCCGCTCTGAACGACCTGATTGGGATCAACTGAATTAAGCAGGTACAATAATAATTGAAATGTCATACAATAAAAGCAAAATATGAAACAAATGATTAAACAACACACAAACATAAGATGTCATTATTAATAGCTATGACCCGGGAACAAACATTAACTTGCTTCGGCCGAATAAGGAACCTGGGACCCCTCGTTTGTAGGGCTACTACCAATTAGGCCGTAGAGTCGATAAAATTTGCTTAGGCGAATATAGAATGAATGGCTTCAAATAAGTTTGAGACTTCAAATCTTTACTTACTTACTTACTTACTTTACTTTAGTGCTAACAACCAAAAGCAATTAATTTTGTGTATCATGCGTTGCTGAACGCAAAAATCCGCGAGTAGACATGTATGATAGTGTATACTTGATTTATTTAACACAAGTAGCAGTAAGCTTAAGCGCATACTTGCTGATGACTTTTTTAAAAATCTGCATCAAAAATTCTAATTTAAGTGTCATATACCCAATTTTCTTTTTTTTTTGATTCTTAGAGTTTTTCTATATCTATGCACGGTTTGTATTTGTATGTTATAATCTTACTAGATTACCTATAAGTGGAAACTTATAATTGGCCATCTTTACCTATCCAATTGTTATTTAAGTACCTAGCTGTTAGTTTCCCGAAAAGTTAATAAAATAAAATAAATATATGTCGGAGCGCACTCAAGTCCTGCGCTAGTCTTTCAACGCCATCTGTGGAGAATCGCTGGAACTACTTGTCGGAGTGCAGTAAAGTCCTGCGCTCATCTTTCAACGCCATCTGTGGAGAATCGCTTTAACTATTTGTGGAAACGTCAAACAGTTATTGTTTGGGCATGGTTGGCATGGAGTGGGGGTTAGAGATGACATTATAAAGATCCAGAGCTGTTATGATGAGGGGTTTTTTTCGGAGTTGAGCGCTTAGACCGAGTAGACGTGTAGAACCCACTGCCATACCAAACTTGCCGCGTTTCCATGTTTAATCCGAAGTAATCTTGCTGATCCTTTGCTACTTTGCTATTATTTTGTCGTAAGCTTTATTTCTAAGTTTAATTTAATGTAAATCTGAATTAATTTTGGAAATAGTTCATTATTTGTTATAAAACTGTATTGAAGTGATGTAATAGACCTCTAAACTCGGTGTACTGACTATTATTTCTGACCTCCAGCCACGTATAACCCAAATTATATCGACCGCTCTGGCCTTAGCGCCGAAATCAGAAGTTGGATGTAACTTCACGTCCCACACATGGCTGGCTAGGTTATTTCAGGTTTTCAGGTGATAATATTGTGAGGCATGGATGGCAAGTGAAGAGATATGACTACCACACGGTAAAACAGGATTTTGAAATAAAATGGCAAGTATCGGTGTAAAGGATTTTCAAGTAAGACGGCGAGTGTGGGTATGGCATTATTTTTATTCCATTGCGTCTGAGGTGATACAATTTCATTGCTTAAATTTTAATTTTTGTGTAAACTATATTGTGTGTGTGTATAGTTTGTTTGATAATCGTGAGTAAAAAAAAAAAAAAAAACATTATTCGGTAATAAAATCATTTAAGGCAGTTACGTAATTAAAACAAATCACTTCTCATCGTAATCTAATTTTGATATTTAATCGCTGAAAAAAAGAAATCGTTTTTATTATGACCTCTGTTTTTATTATGAAGGGAAAGTTACACCCTTTGATTTTAGTGTAATTTAACCAAATAACGTTAGTAAGTTAACGGAGTAGTAACAAAGTATTAACAAATATTAACGTAGTATTAACAAAGTAGTAACATCGGAACACATTTTTATCATGCGATCATTTTGTTGAAGTTTAATGTGGGTAGATTTGTGGTTAGTTTGCTAGAATGCCCAAGGGCTAAGTATCATTTGAAGTGTTGTGATATAACAGTGAATTTGAGTAGAGTGATAGCGATGAATCTTAGTTCAGCTGGTCGGTTCTTGCAGAGACCGTGGAAGAGTCCGTGTGACTTGTTGACTTTGTTTGTTGTGCTTAGTGAAAAGCCACAGGCCACGAATAAGATTCATGCTTTGTTTTGAGTTTCCTTGATAATAATAGTTGATGAAAGTTATTGGATAATGTTGGTACTTGGTTGGGTAAGCATTTTTGTTCAATTAATTTAATCGAAATGTAACGTAACTCGAGTCATTTTAAAGTAAAATTATTATGTTCCGAAGTTACAATAACAATTAATCTACGTTCATAAAATTCTTAAAGATACCCCCTTTGGTAGATTAGATTTTGTAGTCTGGTCGAAAAAGAAAAACAAACATTTTAAAGTCAGGTATTAGGCTATGCCTTCCGTGTTGGTACAATTTTTAATTGATAACGAGATAGGACGTACAGTGCAGTGACTTTTATCAAACGTGCGTGTTCTTTCCTTTCGTGACAGGTGTTAAATTCTTAACATTATTTCTTGATTACATTTTATTTTTGCGCAATGGGTAACACGCGGTCCTGGGTTCGATTCCCGGTGAGGCGGCAATTTGAATGATGAGTTTAAATTTTCGTTCTCGGTCTGGGTGTGTCCTTGTCTTGTGTGTTGTTCAGGGTACCCGCGACACAGGGAATCCTAGTGTGGTGTTTTGAGTGTGAAGCGTTATTTAAAAAAAAAAAAAAAAAAAAACAAACAAACAAACAAACAAACAAACGGACAAACAAAAAAAAAAGGGCGAGGTGGCCATAATATAAGGGCGAGGTGGCCATAATATAAGGGCGAGGTGGCCATTATATAAGGGCGAGGTGGTCATAATATAAGGGCGAGGTGGCCATAATATAGGGGCGAGGTGGCCATATAAAGGTGAGGTGTCCGTATAAAGGTGAGGTGTCCGTATAAAGGTGAGGTGTCCGTATAAAGGTGAGGTGTCCGTATATAGGCGAGGTGGCCATTGAAAGGTGAGGTGACCATTGTAACACAGTTAATAATAATTAGCGGCAGTATCTCCGATACTGGTCAGGTAGCCGGTCAATAACAAAGGTATTCTTTTTATTTTGCGTTTTGGTAATTTGGTGCACCGCTTATCGCTGAAAAGGATTAATTGGAAAAAATAAACACAAACAAAATAGATGCTTTATTTGTGCTCAACTTGACGAAGTATTCCATTTATCGAGTACCTACAACAATAATCAGCTTAGCTTTTAAAAAGTGAACGGTTTGTTTTTTTTCATTAGTGACGACGATCGAATTAGTTACTCATTAGTTCACGTTGTTTTAAAAGTGAAACACAATACAATTTTCAAAGTTTTATTTACTATGTGACAAAATGTTTTCGAGTAATCTCACTATAGTGACTTTTATCGAGCCATTAATTAGAAAAAAAGTGTTCGATTTCAGCTAATTTTGTTGCATCGTTTTAAAAATAAAGCACATTTTATTGTTTTGTAGTATTCTAAATACCCGCGTAGTTCATTGTTAATTTTAAATATTGTGTAAGCGTTATCTTATGATCCAAAACATTGTCATTAGATTTATTACAGACGAATTAGTTGGATTCTTACCCGCTTTAGTCACTATATTTTCGAAATAAATAAAGTCGACGTAAGTGTTCACGTCGGATTTAAGCTTTGTTTAGGAAGCGATTCTAGGTTATAAGGAACTGGAGACCAAGACCTTGTCTGGTACCTGTCTGGAACCAAGGGTGACATCACCTTGTTGTGGTAACATGAAACAAGGTAAAAGTGAAACGGCGTTTTTGGTATGACAAAGTTTTATTTTATTAAATCTGGTGTTTTTGAGTTTTATAACTTCCATTTTGATTTCGTTCCTTATGAAAATATAACCTTTTGTTGTTAATTTAAATTCATTTATTCATTCATTTTAATTCATTTTATCTTTCGTCATTTTCTATTTGATGAAAAAAAAAATTAATAGCAGTTTGTGGAAGTTTAGTGAAATTTTTAATTAAAGTAGCAGTTGGATACAATCAGTTCCACAATTATTTTATTTACAAGTGCAGCACACTTCGATTAGTTTTAATTTACTTTGTGAAACCAATGAGTTTAAAAGTAATCTCACATGTGACGATGCAATGTGCATCGTTCTGTTTTCAGATAAGTTTTCGAGGATGCACGTGCAGCAGCACACGCAGGTTACACGTGTCGTCTGGAGCCGAATCGACGGCTGCGTGCGTGCACTCGTGGGCTTCCTGGAGTTCATTCGTGTGACATTGAAGGAGGAAGCTCTGGCATCTGGCAGCCTCAGATCGGACGCAACATAACAGGTGATCTGTATTGTTCAGACTATTTTGTGATAGCTTAAAGAAGTAGTAAATTAACTTTTCTTTTCGAGACGTAGTTCACTTGGTAAAAGTCTATTTTTGAGAGATTTAGTTTTCGGTCAACTTGTCGAACGGAACTTTTGAAATTGTAATTGAATGGTGTTGTTACTTTGAAAAATGCATAGCCCTTATATGATCACTGGATAGAAGTGTTCTGTGCTGTTATTGGTGGGTGCCAAGACAGTTTTGCATCGGGACGGACGTTGCAATGCAGATGAGAGCTATGTATACGGTCGTTATTTTTCAGAGAAGTACATGATTGTACTTGAGTACCGTTCGATAAGTCAACTTGTTTGAGAAATGATAACTTTTTGAGAAAAGTAACTTTTATGAGGAATGTAAAGTTTGTTTTGGATTAATCTGTAATGTGATAGGATAAATAAAGCGACATGTTGAACAAACCTTTTTAAGATTATTTTTGATAAAAGCTCGAAATGATCATCTGGGTGGTGTAGTGTTTGTAACCGGATGGAGGTTACATGCGCAGGTGACTGGATAGAGGTTGCCTATTGGGTTGATGCTTATGACCGGATGGAGGTTATAAGTGTGATGATCAGGACCGGATGGAGGTCAGGGTATGAGCACTGCAATATTTCAATGAGTTTCCTATTATTTGACTGAGTATGGGTGTTGATCGACATGTCAGCTTTGGCCTTTGAGAGAAATAATCTGTTATGATATTCAAAATTTGTAATGATTTGATAAAGTTGTTTTTTTTTTATTCCCTGCCCACTTGGGTCAGGAATGGCCGAACGACTAGAACCAGTACTGTTCGAGAATTTTCTTTCATTCCAGTTACTTCACACGAGGACGTGTGATACTCAGGATGGCCGTGTCGGAGCGCACTCAAGTCCTGCGCTAGTCTTTCAACGCCATCTGTGGAGAATCGCTGGAACTACTTGTCGGAGTGCAGTAAAGTCCTGCGCTCATCTTTCAACGCCATCTGTGGAGAATCGCTTTAACTATTTGTGGAAACGTCAAACAGTTATTGTTTGGGCATGGTTGGCATGGAGTGGGGGTTAGAGATGACATTATAAAGATCCAGAGCTGTTATGATGAGGGGTTTTTTTCGGAGTTGAGCGCTTAGACCGAGTAGACGTGTAGAACCCACTGCCATACCAAACTTGCCGCGTTTCCATGTTTAATCCGAAGTAATCTTGCTGATCCTTTGCTACTTTGCTATTATTTTGTCGTAAGCTTTATTTCTAAGTTTAATTTAATGTAAATCTGAATTAATTTTGGAAATAGTTCATTATTTGTTATAAAACTGTATTGAAGTGATGTAATAGACCTCTAAACTCGGTGTACTGACTATTATTTCTGACCTCCAGCCACGTATAACCCAAATTATATCGACCGCTCTGGCCTTAGCGCCGAAATATACTTTCCAACCACCGCAGGTAATATGCAAAAATATATAGTTTAGGGTAGCATAACATAGTGGTGTATGTAAATAGGTATTTGAATAAATTGTAGTGAAAACACACGCTATATCATTCTGCTTTCAAATAATAACAGTGTTTACCTTGGGCCGGAGGCAAGAGAGTTCCTAAAACCTAACCTAGTCTACTTTAGAGCCTTAGGCCCTCGCGTATCCTGCAAAGCTGTTTCAGCCACTATTATAATCAATTTAATACACACGCGACGTCAACCCACCTTAAGCTATGTAGATGTTCTGTGAAAGGACTTGGAAGCAGTGAGTTAATTATACACTCGGCTCATAACTTGCGTGATGCAGCAGTAGTTACCGACCTATTGTGTAGGTATACAATCGTGGACATTGAACTCAAAGTAACTGTTTTCATAGTTTCACCTACTTATAGTGTTGTTTATTCACGAGCTATTTTGTTACTTCAGTTAAGATTTACATGGAACGGGAACTCATGAAGTTCATGTTTTATTGGACACTAGCTGTCCCAATTTTTTATTCAGATTCAGAAAACTTAGGAATAATATTAAATTAAAAATTGACAACGTCCAAACAGAAAACCCCAATAAAATAGTTAATTGTTTTAACGATTTCTTCGCAACAGTCGGAGGCACTGACAATAATGCCTGTGGAAGACCCGTCGAAAACCCAACTGAAAACTCTATCTTTATCAGACCAGCAGACTACAGCGAAATTCGAATCACTATAAAGAAACTCAAGAATAAACATAGTTTCGGATATGATGAAATACCTCCATCATTAGTAAAAAAATGCGCTGATGTGTTTACTCTACCTTTAACGATGTTAGTAAACCAATCACTTCGTGATGGTGTTGTACCGGACCTTTTAAAAATATCCAAAATTAAACCGATACACAAAAAAGGTGACCAGACCGACTGCAACAACTACCGCCCAATATCCCTGTTGCCAACTTTTTCAAAAATTTTTGAAACAGTGATGACAACACGCCTGTACTCCTTTTGTGAAAAAAACAATATTTTACATGAAAGTCAAAACGGTTTTAGGAAAAATCGATCAACTACCTACGCTGTTTTCAAATATGTCCAAGAAATTCTTAATTTACTAAACGAAAAACAGTATGGTATCGGAATACTACTAGATATGAGTAAGGCTTACGATAGAGTCAATTATAAAATCTTATTAAATAAACTTTATGGAATAGGGATACGAGGAATCGCACACGATTGGTTTTCTTCATATTTATCAAACCGCACCCAATACACTGAAATTGAATATCACGACAATAACACGAGCACAATATCCAATGTAAAATCGAAACCTGTGGAAATAAAAAAATCTATACCACAAGGATCAGTCCTAGGTTGCATTCTCTTCCTAATCTATATAAACGATTTACCCACAATCGTAAATGTCCCTTGCGTTTTGTATGCAGATGACATCTCGATTGTTTTACCTTGCTCAAACGGTCTGCATCTAAACGACACTTTAAACCGCGTTTTAAATAATGTTACTTCTTGGTTAAGCGACCATAACCTAGAGGTTAATTTCAATAAAACTAAAATAATGCAATACAGGCCATATCAAAAAACCCCATTGAATATTAATTACCACATAAAAAATACACAGATAGAGTGCGTAGAAAACGTTAGCCTACTAGGATTAATCATAGACACAAATTTAAACTGGAAATCCCATATTCAAAACGTATCCAATAAACTCGCTAGATTTACATACGCGCTGTACGAACTAAAAAAGTGCACAGACGTAAAAACAGCTAAAAATGCATACTATGCTTACGCCCACGCTTGGCTCCAATATGGAATAATACTATGGGGTAATAGCACAGACGCTACCAAACTTTTCACCATGCAAAAGAAATGCGTTCGAATCCTTGCAAATATCGACTCTAGACAGAGCTGCAGAAACTATTTTAGAGAATTTAATATCCTCCCATTAACTTGTATATGTTACCGGAAATGTATGAAATCTAGGAATTGTATACATTTCCTAGGAAATGTATACAATTCCTAAGCTCTTTAGGCAATGTGTAAAATATTGTTTTAAAAATTATTTAATTCATACATTTCCTAGGAAATGTACACATTTCCTAGGAATTGTATACAATTCCGATATCGTATTAGGAAATGTGTATGTCGTGACCACATCGTAGATTTGTTAACTTCAAATGGTCGCATTTCATGAAATGGGCAACTCAGTTTGTCCAGACCGTTAAATCGTCTACGTTTGGTTATCCACGTTTGGCCAAATCGTAAAAACGCAGAATATAGGGCATAATTTCGAACCGTGACGTCTCCGGCGCTGCGGAAGGTGCAGCCCCTTCGCCCTTGCGTAACAAAGCACAGACACCCACGCTCGCCTGCGCAGCTTCGGCTTGCTGGTCGCCTTCGGCGACCAGCCTCAGCCGCTCCGGCTCGCCCGGGTGTCTGCGTTTTGTTACAGCGGGCGGGGGCTGCCCTCCCTCCGCGCCTCCGGGTTCTAAAAAAAACTCTAGGGGTAGGGCATACAAGACTACGTGGAGTAGGGGTAGGCTAATTCGGTTCTGTAACCAATTCGACCTACCTACACCTTGAAGAATTTGACTGAGTAGTAATGGAAATGAGTATTCATTGTTTTACACAATAATATTTTTGATTAAGGCACTCGGTGAGACAATCTGGTAAAAATCATAACGTAAAATAAAATATCTTCATATTATCTATCCCGCGTACCCATTAAAATCTTGATCTATAATCTTAATGTACTACATTTCCGATTGCTGTTTAGGAAATGTATAAATTTCCTAGGAAATGTGTCCAATATAATTAATTTCACACATTGCCTGGCGATTTTAGGCATTGTATACATTGCCTAGGAATTGTATACAATGACGGATTTAACACATTTCCGTTAACATATATACATATTGGAAATCTGCAAATTTGTAAAAAAACACGCCAACCAATTCCAACCTGCAATAGACGTCAATAAATATGGCCATCGCCGCCCAAATAAACTCGTTTTACCTAAATCTAACACGAAGTTGCATAGCTCTGGACCGTATTCGATGTGCATAAAAATCTTTAACAAACTCCCAAAAGAGATCCAATCTGATAACGCATCAACTTTCACAAATAAGCTAAAAACATATCTCCAAACAAAATGTTATTATACACTGAAAGAATATTTTGACTGATATACTTATTTTTATTGATGACAATTTTATAATATTAATACACTGTAGGATTATTTTGGAAAATGTAATTATTTTATTAATTTTAATTTTGAATTTTGACAATTATTTTAAAATTATTATTTTAATTTTTAAATATTTAATGTAATATAATGTATGTGACGAAATTTTATAAATAATTGACATATTGTTCTAAATTAATTAATTTATAATTGAAATGTTAATGCTATTTATAATAATTATATAATATTGTATGACATTGCAACGCCCTCACAGGGTCTCATGCTGGGCTACTAGTTTTAAGAACATCAAATGTAATATGACGCATGATGCAATAAAGAATGATTATGATTATTCCGTGACAGATTAGCGCCTTTTTTCATCGCAAGGAGGTCACAGGACAACATGGAGAAACTCGTAGTGACTGGCAAAATGGAGGGCAAAAGACCTCGAGGCCGAAGCCCTATTAGATGGTCAGACCAAGTATCGAAACATCTGGAGATACCAATTAACAAAGCACTCCACCAAGCCACTGATCGCCACAAGTGGAGACAGGCTATTCAAAAAGTCGTAGCAACGGAATCACGATCCTCAGTAAAGAGACACGACTGAAGAGAGAGAGAGAGAGCCGTTTTTAACCCTTCAGGGGGAATTTCCAAAAATATTCTCTTAGTGCTTGCTACCATACATTCCCCAAGGAATTAATCTTATATCAAACTATGTAAAATTTTATATCAAACTATGTTATCTGTCAGTCACTCAGTAACGGAAGAGCTTATATATGTATTTTGATATATTGATTTACAATATTCTTTCGGGTCACAATCTTCAGTAAGTTACGTAACAACTATAAAAAGTACTTGTAGTCAAAAGATTTTTGATAGTTCGAATATTGGGAGCCACCGAGTACCAATATTTAGGACCAGTCAATCCATGTCATGACAGTTATGCCTTTGTTTGTGCCTTTGAGTTGGGAGATGAGTGTGTATGTGTGTGCCACATAGCTTGGATTACTTACCATATCAAGGTTTGAAATAGCAGAATGTTATAAAAATAGCAGAATGTTATAAAAAATAATCTATATAGTCGTTTTAATTACTTACAAAATAAAAAATCCGTATTCTTTGGTAGGTATAAAGATTTGAATAAGAAGTTATCAAGTCAATTGTTTTTGAGGTGATTCTGATTAGTTATATTTTTGTAGTTTTGTATTACATGAAAAGATGAACCTACCTACAATTGTAAAATTTATTTCAAATTTGACTTTTTATTACTTTTTTTAATAACTGGTCAAATCAAAATGGCAGACAGAAGCCAGATAGAATGCCAAAACCCCATACACGTCCGGATAGACAGTAAACCTGCACTGCACACAGCATGAAAACACATAATAGACCGAAAAAGCATTAGACACGGATTAAAAAAACCGCTTGAAGCGCTACTCCAAACTGATTACACGATCCGTTTGTCAAAACAGCAAAAGCATCCACAATGTAAATAACAAAACATCGAAAACCGACGTCACAGTTTCCCAAATCGCGACGTTTGGGCGCCGAGCCAAGCCTCGAGCAAAAATTGAATCAGGTACACACCACGTATGTAATATACATTCAATTTTCATACATTTCTGCGGAGCTTATTTTTCGGTTTGGTATCGAAATGGCTTGAGGTAAAACGTTCGAGCATTCAAATAACAGTTGAGTTACTACATTTCGACGTTTAAACCTATTTTATTACTTCGAACTTTCGTATTTATTGTTAAGGTCGTTTGAATGAAAATGAATAAAATTTAGCGGTCCAATTTATGTAACTCCGTTAATTTACTTTGTAGCATGAATCATACAATTTGGAGCATCAGACTTGGTATAAAATAGGATATATGTACTTTAGCATTTACACATAGCACATATTATAGCAGACCTTATAGATTACATAAATAACAATGCGAATAAAACAATCTTTTGCATATTATTAAAGATAAAATCAAGTAAACATAATGCAAAGACGATAAAATAAAAGTCAACGTGTGTAAATTGATCTTGATTGGGTTAAATTAACAAAAATAGCACGCTTGAGTATTTGTAAGGTGCCAAACATACGACTTCAATACCCACAAACACCGAATCACAATACTACAAAAAATATCACTATCATTGTTTCTTTCATAGACAGTGATGACATTCGTATGAATACCGCCTTTAGTTATTGCAACGCTGCACCATCAAAAGCGAATAGAAAATTCTCAATTCTTTTATTGGCCGCCGACTAAGAATGAATATATAGCCTTTCCAATTCCAATAAGATGACAGAGTTAAGAAGCAATAATTTCTAAAAGGAAATTTAATTCAAGCATGAATTCGCACATACCTACTTTGAAACTTCATTTCAAATGCTGTTACCGAACGTACTTATTTGCTTAAACGACTTTTCTTAAGTTATATCATGGTAATAATAAAGTCTACATAAGAGGTTTTGCATGATACTGAGTGAACTATCATATAGAGATACGTGGCCACTGCAACCGAAACATTTAAACTTAGAAATGAGTCAAAGGAGGAACTTAGGAATATAGTTTGACTATATTTTCTTAGAACTATTATAATGCCATAGCCCTGAAAAATATATCATTGACAACATTAACGGACACACAAATATTGTCATCCCTAAATGTCACTTTTGCTGACGTCAAGTAGGCTACAATGACTTTGTGTGCTGGCTGTTTTTTCTGGCAATTGTCGACAAAGAAACAAAAAAAAATTTGATAGTAAGTGATCAACATCTCTCACGGACATATAACATCAACGGCATGACCGATGCATTCAGGAAGTGAAAAACACTACCTTTTCAGCCCCCAGCCAAAACACAAATGTACGAGCTCGAGTTCCAGTGACTCAAGCAAAAGGACGAGAGGTAAGTGACCCGCGTTTGAATTTCTACCACCAACAGCCTGGGATACGGACTTAACTGGGGCAAAGTCCAGCGATCTCTGGAGAGAGGGACCGGCTGCCGTAACCCAAAAATATATCTTATGTAAACACTCACCTCCCCGTTACACTTGTCAATGTCCGAACACCCCATTGGGAATCCTAGTTCGGTTTGTGACATATAACAAACTTCGAGAAATTTCGTTCACAATTTAAACAGGCGAACAAATTAACGTAAGCGAGAGTGAACGCAAACGCGTCACGAGTCCCACATCAACAAGTCCCGAGGGTTGGTACGTGTGCAAAATGAAACATTTTATATTTTTACTTGTTTGGTTACATCCCACACACGACCTGGCCGCCTGACCACTAGGGAGGCCGAGGCGTACTCAGTTCGTTTTTTAAACAACGAAAATCTGTGTTTCATTGACGTCTCTGGTCTCATGAAATATAACGAAGATCTCTAAACCACAATGGCAATTTGGCCATTTGGAATATGGTGTTTAAAATGAATCATAACAACTACTAACTACTACTACTAAGTACTTGGAAAATTTCTGTAGTTTTGCAGCAAAAACAGTCGTCAATTTCACTTTTAACTTCCCGAAAAGTTTCATTCCTCCCTTTCTGACCAGCAATTCGATCAGTAGAACTTAATACAAATTGACTGAATCGAGTTATGAAGCCTGACCAATTTAAATCGGTGAAGCTGGATCAAAACCGCGATTTTTTGTCCAAGTCGTTAAAAGCAAACCTAATTTGGTTTGGCATTTGCGTTGGCAGTGAGCGCTCTTAGTGATCCTTTTACTTCCATAATGGATGATCTTTCGAAAACAGGAGGTCCACAGACGAATAGATACAGAAGTAGATAGTGTTTCTGAGTACAAAGTGCGTAATGGATTCGTGGGGAGATACAATCCCGGAGGGGTATCCGTCTCTTTTTCCACAAATTGATTAGGCCGGCCGAACGCTTCGTTTTCCGAATCGGGCCCTCAGTATTCTCCGGGCGCGAAGTTATGTGGATTTGGAAACGAAGTTACGTGGATTTAGGAAGTCTGTTTGTGTATCGAATGTGATTATTTGGGCATTCATGATGATTGATGAGGGCGCAATAAAATTATATTGGTACTGGATAACTTGTTAATGTTGAATTGCCAAGGTCACCACATTTTTAAAACATCTAGGTAATGGTCTAAGATCCGAATCTAAGTCGACATTCACCGGCTTGATAATAGAATCAAACTTATTTTATAATAAATTTCGTATCTTAGAAAATATATTAAAAATGGGTTGACAACAAAAATCCTGGACAGAATATTTTTAATTATTTTTTAAAAAATAATTTTTCAAAAATATTGCATGATGAAGATAATAATAAAATTTTATACTGGACTTAAAGTATAGAACATATAGAATGTGCAGACTATTATCAAATCGAGTGAAAAGTAACTAGTATTGACATACCTGTTTATACCTGTCTACCCAGTAGTTCGTCCAGGTAAATAATAGTCTACCCTACGTCTGCACATTCTCTATGTTCTATACTTTAAGTCCAGTATAAAATTTTATTATTATCTTCATCATGCAACATTTTTTTTGAAAAATATTTTTTAAAAAATAATTAAAAATATTCTGTCCAGGATTTTTGTTCTCAACCCCTTTTTAAAATATTTTCTAATATACGAAATTTATTATAAAATAAGTTTGATTCTATTATCAAGCCGGTGAATGTCGACTTAAATTCGGATCTTCTACTATAAGTAATGCTACAAGATTAAAGTCAAAAACTACTTATTCATGAGAATCCTCTAAAAATTAAATGACAGTTCAGGGAGAATCGACTTATTACATAAAAGTCTATCGAACAGTCGCTAAAATCATAATTTTGGGCTAAAATTTAATGCAATTCGGATATTCTTGACCGAATAGAAATATAAAGTTTACTTTATTCAGTTTCAGTTGAATAATTAAAATTTATAACTTTAAAAAGAAGAAAGTATCAAACAACAAGGGTTTTAAAGTAGGTAAATCAATCTGTTAGGATAACAGTAGCACATATTCACGAGTATTATGGTCATGTAATTTGACATATTCTGTAGAATCCAGCCCGGATATTTACTTGTCAATAAAATCTGAGAAAAAATCCAACTAGTCCCGGGGAAGTAGTCATGTTGCACTCAATAAGCATTAAACGCATACATCAAGTGGCCCACAAGTTCGTCAATCAGACAGGTGTAAGTTCCCAGTTATATCAACACGAAATATAATAACGATCCTCACCAAACTTTGAACCGCCAGAAGTCCTATAACTTCAACAAACAAACGGGGTTAATCGACTGTCAATTTCCTTGATAAATTGGCTTTAACACTTAATTAACTGACAAATGTGACATCGTTAAAAGAACAGGCCTAACTTTCACTGAATTTCTTCGTTAATAAGTAAGTAAAGCTAATTAATAATTAAATTTGGCAAGAAACCATTAACGAATCTCCTAGAGGAACTCTCCTAGAGGACTTATCCTAATTTAATGATATCTAGAGAGTATTTCAATACGCTGCAGCAGTGTGCCTACAGGATTGAACCTCAGTAGGAATAGAAAAAAAAACTTTTGACACTTAAAGGTCTCTTATGACTAAACGACTGCTATCTAACGCAGAGTACTTATACTCGTATCAAGAAGTAAGTTAACTTCAGCGTAATTGGAGACATTAGTGCCTACTTTTGCTTGAAAAGACAGACAAGAACTAAGCAGTTCTACGTACTAGCATTACGTCTGTATTTTGCATCAAATGTGAATCCAAACCACCACTATAATAGAAGATCTAATATAATATAATAGAAGATATAATAGAAGAGATCATCGCACCACCCGCCAAAGATTGAAGTATCATCCACATCGCTTGGATTCGTGGCGGACGAGAACGGTCCGTTTTTCACGATCTTTTCTACCACGAACTTGCAAGCTGTGGAATGAGCTTCCCTCTGAGGTATTCCCGGAGCGCTTTGACATGGGGTTCTTCAAGAAAGGTGTAAAAAGAGCTCTCCTTCAGGGCCGGCGTTCCACTGGTGACTCCCCTGGTGTTGCTCGTGTCCATAGGAGACGATGACCACTTACCATCAGGTGGCTCGTCTGCTTTTGCGTCAGCCCTTCAGGCTATAAAAAAAAGATAACTGGATTATTAACATCAATCACTTTTACCTTATAATTTATAATTCTCCGGAGATCATTTCTGAGTTTTGAATATTTGATTTTAATCGTAAGGGCGTGTCTCTCCTTAGTTATTAACTGTATTCGACTTCCATTTATTTCCATACAAATGCACACTTACACATTTTCAACACAGGACAACAATTCACACGTATCCAGTCCTAGTACGAGTATTAGCATAAAGTACAGTGAATACCGCACGTCGCGATGATAAGTTTAAAGCCATAATTGTCTAACGCTTAACGTTTTTCCTAACGTCCTTTCGCTGCGGGCGCGTATCAAAGTTGGAACAACAGCAATATCATGAAGCGGAGTTGGCAACCGACACCGTTTTTCATTTAATATTATGCCCACCGCATGGCTCGGTGGTATGCGACTTGAATAAATATACACGTAATATTGTAACGTTCACGTAAGCTTTTGCCGAGCTTTTTAATGCCAGCTTCATATTTAACTGACACTGTGATACGATAAACTTTTCACCATTAGACTTAAAATACCATAAATATTCATTGAATGTGCATGTAAATATGATTGCTGCGACGCGATGTGTTGCAATGCAACTAACTGCATTCGTTTATTGCTTGCATACATTTAAATTTACAGTGTAATACAACTAGAACATAGACTTACATAATATAAAGCTAAGCTAAGCTACAACCCACTAATGGCCCACTACTGAGCACGGGTCTCTCCTCATTACTAAGGAGGCCTAGAGCATACTCCACCACGCTGCTCCAATGCGGATTGGTGGAGGGGTTAGTGGCCAACCCAGTGTCGAAAGTTTTCAAGCCGCCCGAAGGCCTCCGACACGGCTTAACGACTGCTATCAATCGATAACAACCGGGACCGACGGCTTTACGTGCCCTCCGAAGCACATTACTTACACTTACATAATATACATTCATGTAAATATAAATGAAGTACCTGTCTGTGCTTTCAAGTAACTGTATCTTCTTAAATGTTATATCTAGTAATTTACACAATAATAAAACACAAAATTCTTTTAAATATTTTTTTTGTCAGTCTTTGTGTATATGTGCGGGCTAATCTCTGAAGTGGCTGAACTAAATTCCATGGGGCTTTCACTGGAAGATATGGGAGATTGTAGGGCAACATAGAAACTACGTTTTTTCGTTGGCATATCGTGAGACGTGTTTTGCTCCGTTGAGCGTAAATAAGTATCAATGTGGCAATCACAGATTAATTATAGCGATATTTTAATTCAACTGAATGGATCACTGCACGACTGCGGGGGCGGGAGGAAACTATTGACAGCTGTCACTGACAATGACATTATCTGTCATTAGTGACTTTCAAGTTCCTGTCAAGTGACTTCCTTGTCACATGTAACATTAATACTGATAGACAAAATAAATATCCTGAGTACCCCGTGAGGTACAGCTGAAATGTTCGTGCCTTCTATGATCAAAGTTTAAAGTCTGAGACCACCGATTAATTTCCACACGCTACCGTGGCTCCTTGAGAGTACGCCAAATAGCATAGCTTGGCTCAGTTTACATCATTACTTAATTTATGAAGCATTTAATCTGAAGGAATGGATTTCTTATCTCAGTCCCAAGCTAATTTTCGTTTCGAGTATAGGTTTGCCAAAGTTATTACCTACTACACAATACAATTTTCGCATCAACCAAAGTACAAAAACTGTATTTGTAATGTCAACCAACCGCAACCCATTTCAATAATGATGGCGTACACCAAACTTTCCCCGCCACAATTTGTATAGAAAGTTCTGGTTACCCCAGGAACACAATTTCGCGGGCAAATATAATAACTCTCACAGTGCTCAAGGGTAAATGTGCGGCCGAAGCGGGACTCTTGTGACGAGTTTACGTACGCGTCTTTGAGTTTGTTACAGCTGGTTTTCAGTTATGGACTGGTAAGCGAGCTACTTGAAATGCTATCAATGGTGAATGTGTGTCGCACAAAAAGAGCACCAATCGCCGACACTAAATGTAAACTAATTTAAGGTCTCATCCGAAGTATACAGTCATTATCTTAGCGTTCCAGGAAAGCCTAATTTTTTTTTATAAAAGTACACAATACCCATGAAAAAAATTAAATATGAAGCATAAGTGAGGACAAAATAACGTATAGGTACAGTGAAAAACTATTCTTTGATATTTTTACCGTAAGTATTTATACATGTACCACGGATAATCCATTTTGCAAATAACATATTTAAAAACATATTATATCATGTTTTAATATCGAGTAAAAAAATTATTGAAATATATAGAAAGTCATCTAAATTTTCAGCCTATTTTGAATGATGAGTACATATAAAAATAAATACACATATTCACAAACGCGTTATCAACCCTACGTCTGTAACACGCTACGACGCGCGACAAGACATCACGGCTATATCAAAATTGTTAAGGGAACAAAAAAGGGCCTTCAGTCTTAAAGTGACCGTATGAATTATTCATGAAACTAAATATTTAAATGGCCCCTCGTTTTATGTACGTATATTTGGAAACCTATTGTTCCAGTATGTTACTCGTAATTGGAACTGTGACGTGCAATGTAGGTTTGGAATGGCCTGAATACTGAATATATTTTACCGATTTTTTGATTCTGTTAGGTTTAAATGGGTTTTTTATTTATTTCTAAATCAGCCATTTCAGGCCGCATTTTTAGATCAAAGTACCATATTTAATACATATAGCAGCGCTTTATTTTACTTTCAACCTGGAATAACTTTATATTCCAAAGCTGGCGCTAGTCACGTGTTCCATTTAAATTTGAAAAAGATCGGACAGAACATTTTGGAGTTATCCCTAAAAATCTTTAATTTACTCTAAGTTGATGGCGTTCTCATTTTATTACTTGTTTATGTTGAAGTTGATTTTAATTAAAAAAAATATTGAGATTTCATGTTTAATCTGTGTCAATAACTTTCGCTTTTATACGAGTATGTAGGTCATAAAGTTCATATTCTACCACGCACCATCTGTTTCCACACTGATACAACTCACAAGCTATAAAACCAACGATCGAATGGCTAAGCCTCTACTTATCGATACGTATTACGTATTAGCCCCTGCCCCTGCATAATTAGCCGGTTGCGTACTAAGCCACGCATGTTGGAACTACTTGGAAAACTTTGTGTTACTTATAAGAAAGTTTGATGAGAAACATGAAGCCAGTTGCGCTGTCCACGCCAATATGTTCCACCGCGTGAGCAATTTGTTCCACTGAACGACGAATCATATTTATGGCATTGCGACCACTTCACGGATACGACAGCTTTCAGACTTCCATACATAATCTCTCCATGTTTTAAAACGCTGTCGTGTCGTGAGGTCGTGACGTATAAATTGGCGTTATCTTATATTTTACCAGTGGTTGGTTTTGTGATGAAGAGTGATAGCTAATTAGCTAGGCGATACTTAAGGATAATTTATATCAGTAATTACGCATGGCACCTCTTAGTGGTTGATTTACCATTTACGTTATAAGAGGATTAAATAAACTCTTTAGATCTATTTTACCCCTTTAGAGGTAAAATATAACAAAAATTGTTCCATGCGGACGCCTACTAACTATAAACTACCCCTTTGCAAAATTTCTCCTATAATATTAAGTAGTTTCCGATAGTTCGTGATAAGTGGATGACCTTTTAAGATTAGCCATCTGCCCGCGGCTTCGCCTGCGTTGAATTTGTTTTTTTTTAATTTCATACCCTATTTCAGCTCCTGAGGGATTGGTTTTGAAAAACTAACAGGCCTATGTTGGACCATGCGTCATCAAGAAAAAAAAATTCGTTAACTAGTGGGTAGTGAAATTTTACGAAAATGTTATATCCCTCAACCCTTTCCACCCCATTTTATGTTATTTAATAACATCCACATCTATCTATCTATTATAACGCTTCCGCGCGTAAATCATTGAATCGATTTTAATAAAATTTGGTGCAGATATAAGTATATCTGCTTCAATGATTTACGCGCGGAAGCGTTATAATAGATAGATAGATAGTTACTTTCGCATTTATAACAGTAGTAGGAATAAGTGAGGACGTTTATTTAACTAATTGAAAGTAAATGTTACGAAATAAATTAGAGAACACACGCGGTACGTCAATTTCGGTAAATTAATTATACACTGTACATAAATCTTAATAGTGCTAATTTTACATACGAGTATTTGTACACGCTTAAGATTTCAGTCTGTCTACAAATGTAGGCTCTAAGTGTGAGTCTTATAATTTACAAGCATGAAAATTAAAAAAAAAAACAAAGTTTTTATTAAATTACAGTACATTTTAATTTATTTTATTCTATTGCTCTACAACACCCGTTTCTCATAGGATAACCCATTCAAGTCGCGCTCGCGTTACAACATCAAAACTATACACGCTGCACCCTTGATTGTGTGGGTGGAATATGACTATCGAGTCATTCATATTCCGCCGGCGCGGCGTTACCAATAAATATATAGCGTTCACGTAAACCGCATACTTTTATTCCACAATATTAAGATTTCAAGGGGCATTCACATAGACCTGTCTATCCCTTTTCTCGCGGTACGACAGACTCAATCGAAACTCGGTAAAGCAGTGGAACAAAAAAATTTATCCTCTCCACTCGGTTTATAGCAATTCCAACAATACATACGTACACCGTTTAAAACGTGACCCCCTTCACGCGGTCGGGTAAAAATGACCGAGAAGTGATATGAATCGTTATTATATTCGCCGTTGTTTCACGAAAAAGGTTTCACAGAAAGGAAGGAGGTTAAACATTAATTTAGCTGGAAACTCGAGTGTTATAATTAACACCAGCTTTTGTGGAGATTCTTTTGCGTGTAGATAGTGTTTTATTAATTCACGAATTTGATATTTTGATGTGTGTAATGAAGGTTTTTTATAGAGTGTCTAATTTAATTAAGGGTAGAACATTTAAATGAAATTGCGTGTTAATACCATCAGTGTCAAATAAATCACTTTTATGCCGCCGAATAAATGATAACTAAAACCAGCAGGTACGCAAGGAATTATAGTGAACAACCTAATCTTTGCGATAACAGCTATTGATGAACTCGTGTATAAAAAATATTATTAAAGCAATATTATATTATCCGAAAACCATTGTTACTTTTGTTAAAACTCGTGTAACAATAAATTCAATACATTGTAAACAACACGGTTAAGAATTTAGGTTACTTGTTTATTTTAATAGCTCAAAAATCGGTCAAATGTGAATTGGACGATTGAACTTAATTTTAATTATTTTGTTATGATAGCAGCCAGAGTAATACGCATCCTATGAATTAAGATGTCTACTGTCTTTCTATCTTTTTGCGTTCAAGAGACTTGTGACGAACGGACAGCAGAGGCATATAGATAGAGTTCTACAATTACCCTTTAGTTTTGCAATTTTAAAAACCCAAGTCATAAAACATTGAAAATAGCTGGAGCATAGGATTATAAGAGATAGAAACTGTAATCGAATTACGATAGCATCTCTATTGTTGGCTGGATAGTTCTGATCGCGTTCGCGATTGTCCATAAAACGTAATGTTCGGTCAATAGGAGCTTACTACGGAGAATCTACTGGGAAATACCCGTTGTTTGGATTAGCCTTTAACAATCTAGAGACTTATTACATGTACTACTCGAGGTAGAATCAATTCCCGTCGTAAATTACGGTTGGTCCAATATTAACCGCCAGGTAACCACATAACTGACTTTGAAAAACGAAGGAGGTTCTTAATTCGGCTTTGAACGTTTGTTAACTTACAACTTTATACTGGGTGAAGCGATTTCGATGATCTTTTTTATATTCCAAAGCTGTCTGGTAATCGTGCTGTATCATTAAAATCAAAACATAAAATGATGTTCAGTAAATGACAAAAATTAGATGCAATTAAATTTTGATTGAAACAAACTTTCACTGAATTCTTTTTTATACACCCTAACTAAACGTTCATGACATTTTAATCGTAAAACCAACACTTTTGTACGAGTTTTTAAATGTTAAAAATAAAAACGTTATCGTAACGACACACACAATGCGACAACCCTGTGTAACACACTCAAACCCGTCCGTTCAAACGAGAAACGTCGATTTCCACTCATCCTACATTTAACTGTACAATTTTACAATCGTCATACCTTTTAGAAACAACAACGGTACAGGATGTACAAAAAGTACAACAAAACGGTTACAGATGCTAAACTGTTATGTGTAACGGTAACGATTCCTAGTTCGAATGGCGCGGAAAAGTTTTTGTGATGTTTTCCTACCCCTTTTCCGATTCGCTAACGAAGCTAATGATGTAAACTACTTTGTTTTCCGTGTTTATGTAAAACAGTGTTCTGAAAGTATGTAACCTGTCCTTATTTCTTTCGTATAAGGCCGCTCATTCTCATTCGCGCGAGTACGCGAATATAGTGTAGGACGGACCTTCGCAAATGATTATGCGAGGATTTAACATATTCTTGGTACCTATTCCAAGATGAACGACGTATTCCAATTAAAGGAGAACAACAGATTTGGGCCTGGAGCGAACAGCTTGTCCGTTTAATACATCCATTTCATATTTAAAAATCTAGTTACATCATATCATTAAAATACTATTAAACGACTGAAGTAGATACTACGTGTGCGCGGTGCGTAAGACGACTATATTTCATTATTCCCATAATTATCGGATACGCAACTCAAAGAATAGGTAGGTATTTACATGATTATTATTTTTTCATAATCATGCTACGTATCACGTCTCTAGTTTTTTAAGAACATACATGCACATGATAATCAAAAAAAATGATAGAAAAAAGACGATAAACAAAACCCAGTGTTGTACTATAACCGGTACACTCGAAACAGTCGATAAAAGATAAAATAACGGCCTATTTATACAAACTGTAACTATAAAGCTGATAGTAATCGACAAATGGCGCATAAAAACCTACAACCCTATTCAATAAAGGCGATAGCGGCGAAATTACGCTTCACGGCACTCGAACACAATCATCAAATAATATTAAAGCGTCTAATCATAGGGAGAAAATATCGTAAAAATAACGATAAGCCAATGTGGTTAGGATGGGCAGCGAACAAAGTTGGGCGCGGGATACTATTACCTAATAATATGATTCACCAGTCACAAGACGTGCACACGAGCGCTAAGGAATGAACCGGTCCTTAGAATGTTCATAATGGATACCGGCTAAATGAATGGTTTAGAACTAAAAAATGTATTTTTACTTGTAGGATTGCATTTCGGATAAATTGACGTTCTACTTCAAACAATTATGTGTAACGGCGGCACAAATGATTATAACCCTGTGTTATACGTGAAACCAGTTGTTAAGAGTTGTGATAGACGAAAATAAGTATAATGTAGAGGCTTTTGCGTCATGTGTTGGAGTTTGTATGGAGATTAATTATCATATTAATGAATCTTAATTGGTTTATAGAGTAGAGAAGAAAATATATAGAGAAGAATCAAAGTAACCAAAGTAGAAACAAAGCAATGTTTGTACAGGCACCTTTATTTCTAAACAAATGCGCGAGGTACTCCAAAAATGAATGTTGTAAACGTGAGTAGGTACCATATGCAGATTAAGAAATCCTCTTCGAAGTAAAGCTTTCTGTCAGATACAAACTTAATCATATTTAACGTTAAGCATCTCTATTAGATTTCATAATCGTAATGATTTATGAGGATTCTGTAAACGTTTCATATTCTCTTTCAGTATTACTAAATGTCAAGATAATTGAATTCTGAGCATACATTAATCACTCAACGAGGCACTGAGTGAGCCGTCCGAAAAAGTGTTCCAGGTAATTATTACTTCTTTCCCCGGCTACTCGATGGTACACCTTTCCCCAAACTTCCCAACGGACCCCACTCGATGGGTCTAATTGACCCCTCAATCCTCATTTGTACGCAACCCGAATCACGTCGGGATTTCCAACGTGCGATACCAACTCGTACGGTTAATTCCATAAACAAACAAGTGGCTAACGATAGCCTTTCACAGATTAAAAACCCATTTTTAAGTGCTCCCAATCCCTCTTTCGGCAAACTCTCCGCACATTCGGCCCGTTTTGTTCGGGTACCTGCGAACTGGAGGTGGCGTAAATTTTTAATGGTCCAACTTGGTAAAGGATTTAACGCTATTTAAATTATCTACGGGGAAGACGGTGGACTTAAAATTGAACACAAAGTAGGTTGTATCGAAAATGTTTGAGACGATCATTAGAAATTTTTTAATGAAAATTCACTTGAGCACTATTTGGACGAATCAATGCAGGAACAATATTATTACACAGATAAGATAAGGTCAATCATTAATATGCAAGTCAACAACGTATTGATAAATTATAAATACAGATTTCCCAAGAGCAATCGTTAAGCCTTGTCAGGGATGGTCTAAGAACATTCGATAATTAAAATAACGACCAAATTCTCCAGCAAGTTCAACAGACCGCAACGGGTACCTCCAACAACTCCACGACTTTATTAAGCGATGAGACCGCCCAAGATAAAATGTAATTCCTATATTCGAATTTAGGAAAACATTACTGTACCCTAGTAGGTAGTACATTCGGAAATTTCGAAGCGTGACTGTTTTTTTTATAAACCGATTGAACTAAAACAATTACTAAATATTGAGTGAAGCTTACAACATAAAAGTAAAAATAGCACCCCAATCAGTTAAGTGGTTTCTGTCAAATATTTGATTAACCATTGTTTTGCCTTCTATTGAGTCGATGAAAGCCCCTAGTAATAGTTTTTCTCATATATCCTGAATTACAGTTACAGCTTTATGAACATACATTTGCCTAGCGAGTAAGTATTTACGACACAATTTCAACATCAACAACTCGAGATTAGACGAAATTAATTAAATTGCAGTGAATATTTAACTGGCTCGCGGAGAATAGCTGTTCTAATGTTATGAGGAAGTTAAAGTTATAACGTGGCCGAACGGCGGGCGTAACGTTACGGACTATACCGCTGCCGCATAACGCGACTAAGGGTCGATTCAGACATATCAGTGAAGTCTCAGTTCCGACACAGTACCGGCAAATTTTTCATACATTCTCGGCATTGTCAGCACTGACACTGAGAAGTGTGTTCTCACACTACGCTATTTCTTAGCTGCGCGATTCCGTCTTAACCCTTAATTCGCCGACACTGTGGCCGTTCTCACACACAAGCGCCTAGAATCTTGTCCAGGTATGCTAGGCGTCGCTTGTGATTCGACGCCCTATTTATTTACCAAGTTCCGCACACAAGGCGACGCGTCTACGATGCGTGTCCTGTCAGTGAACAGTGTCGGCGAAGTGTGGATTGTGTCGGAGTCGTCTTAGTTCCAATTTACTCATTAAAATCTCTTCTAAAACAGCTTACTAAAATTTTGATCCATACATAATATAAATCTTGATGCACGATACCCCTAACGCATGCAGTTTCCTTTCAACGAAATTGTGTGAGCATTCAACATCGTGGAAATATGGACGGAGCGGCGACAAAGAGACAGATTGCGATTTGAGAACAATAACTTTGAACGTGCATGCAACTTTGTGTTAAACTGATATGCGAATACATTTTAAACTTAACTAAAGGAAGTAATAAAGCGAGGACAGTCCGCAGTAAAATCATATGTTTCAATGGTGAAATATAATAATTTATGTTATCATTATTGAAATATATGATTATTGTGTTGATTAATAAATTGAAGTTTGACAATTATCATTTCGTTATTTTTTTCTCAATTAAACCTAAACAATTCAAATTCACCTAAAATAAACACGTTACAGTGTAACAGAAACATTATACCTACATACCTAACATGCATAAACCAGGTATCTTGCACCCAAAAAATGTAGAATCAATAAAAAATTAACGCTTGTTGTACGATACACCATAATATCGTAGTTGGCAAGGACAACGCAATACCAACGGAGAGCAATTATTTATCTGTCTGTATAGGTATGCCTCGGTCGAGAATCGATCTTCGAGCACCTCGCTTCGCAACCAAGATCTCCACTAAGTGGGCTACTAAAACAATCAAAACTTAATTTAACAACCTAATAGTAGAACTATCCGAAAAATCCTACACGAGAATATAATCCATTCTGGTCTATCATAAATATGCAAACTACCGTCTAAATCTATTCAGTGGTATCAATGTGATAAATAAAAAAATGAGTTTTGTTTTCGAATGAAAACAAAGCCAACTCAAAAATGTAAAAAAAACATACTGATTCGGACCTTCAATGTCATTACTATTATCACAGGTGAGTCTTTGCAGACCGTAGAATAGGCGATTGAGATGATATAGTACCGACTCTTAAAAGATTTCTCGAAGGTATTCGCAAAAGTATCTATCTCGCATATTGATAGCACTAACATTAAACCAGTTGGCTAAGTGTATCGTGAAACTGGCAAACTTTGAACGAATCGTCAGCCGGATTGCAGATAAAAGGCCTTTACTAGAAATGAAGTGGAACCAGGCAAGCGAATTAAAATGGAAGTTGGGAAAGTAAAAGGAATGTATGAATATATACGGGAATTTCTTTATAGAATCAGTGATACTGAGAACATTATTTTGTTGATTGCCTTAGGAATTCCAGAAGAAAATTGGTTGGCAGGGTTAAATGTGATAAATGAAAATATAATGTACAGTGGAGTTTTAAAGACCCGTACCTAATTTGTATAGTAGCAGAAATTAGAAACAAACGAAGTTATAATACCCACGACTCTGAGAATTATACATGTACATTAAATATCCGAGTAATGCTTATTTCGATAAACTTTAGCGGAGTTTCTGAGAAAACAAACGACTTTGAAAAGTCAAAATGAACAATTTGGTTCAATTTAAGAGTCAACGCGTAACAATACATTTTTAGTAGATACATATATCGGAGCGCTTGAAAAGACATTGTGTTAATTGAAGGTGTAGTAGGTACCTATCTTTCTAGGATGTATTCGTTAGTTAAGAACATAAGTATTTATTTTAATGTAGAGGCTTAGGTAGATATATTATGATCTCATAGATGCTCTCATAGATAGAGTATCGCGAAGGACTGGAATAACTCATCCGCGTAGTTTTTTTTTTAAATTAAACAATTACTATAGTTGTTACATTTTTGCGCCTTACTACGCCATACTACGTCGCACTCATCATCATATTTATCTTTGAATGTACTATAATTATAAAATATTTGTTTAACTATCACTGTAAAATATTTCTTCCTTTACTTCACCTTATAATTATAACTATTTTTTCTCATACACCTTTTATGGGAAATATACGTGTAACCACGTAATTACTTTCTAATTACAAAAAACATAGTTGACAGTTTGGGTACACCCGGTAACGGTCGGTAGGTAATACAGGATGTTTGTTGAAAGCTAATATTTACAGTAAAGTTTGTCGGGTCATCCGACCACAAAATTAGCGACGGATTATAATAATATTCGAATATTCATCTCAGAAATTTATATAGAATATCCAAGTTAATTTAACTTTGACGGGTTTACCAAACAAACGGCACGGCCGAATTTATATTAATCGCGCGTCTAAGTTCAGTATCGAATTAAGAAATCCTCGCTTTAATTAATATTGTTTTAATGACTTAATTTTATATAAATTAACCCCAAGGTTTATGGTTTAATTGAAGATAGCCATGTCAGAGTTGATAATTAGGTTGGTAATAACCTTTACTATACCCAGGTTAATATTACAATACAAAAAGCTAATATGAATACCTACAACGATTATACCTGGTAATGAGCAAATTACAAACGGAAAAAATATTCTATTCATTTTAAAATATTTGTAAATGTTATATTGCTTTTTTTTTAATTAAAAAGGTATATTAATAAGTTTATGAGGCACAAGGACTTATAACTCAAATATAACTCAAAAGTATTTTTGAGGTTATACTTTTTGATGCACAATAGTGAAGATTTTTTAATTGTTGACAACAGTTACATGAGGTCATTTTATAGCTGTTTTTTTCTCAAATATTCCTCTTCTCAATCCTCTTTATTATAGAAACACTTACTAACATTTTATTCAAAAACATAAATAATTCTTATAAATGTTAACGTAAAACAGGGATACATTTATTAATTCTCACACAAACGAAGCAAACCACAACACTAAATATATAGATACGTACATCGGTAGCCTGCCGTAACAACAATTTCTTTATGAATAATTAACGCTGAAGATAATTCACACCAATACTCACTAAACATCGAATATTCAAATCTTACAAGTAGTGGGTGTTGCATTAAAATTGCGAGGGGCGTTGGATTTTGAACCTCAATTCCTTGTTCATAAAGATCACGTCGTGAATTCAAATGGCAATACTGGCAAACGGATCGCCGGGGGTGTGGGGGCGAAATGGTTTCGTATTCTGAATTAATCAAGAAAATAATTATCCACCCTTGTTACATTTTCCCGACAGAGCTTTAGCGACTTGTCGGACTTTACTCGATCAAACGAAAAGCTATAATCAATTTTATGTACTTACTTAGCTGTTAATTTCTTATTCATCGTAATATTTAACACAATTATTTAAAAGTTATGATGAATCATACATAATGATAAAATTCTAACTGATCTATTGATTGAGATTTTTTTTTGATATAAACTAAATTACTCGGAGTATTTTTTAGGTAGGTAGGTACTCGTTTCTCGTTCGCAATGAAGAAGATTTATTTAAGACGTATTTAAAATTCATTCCTTTTAATTTTAATATTTCTGCTATGATACAAACGATTCGGTACAAAATTAGTTGAAACAAAAGTTAAAAATAAGTTTAGTTCCATAATTTAAATTTCAATATTAAGTACTCGCGGCAGCATGAATAAAAACTTGATTTGGTTCAATAAAAGTTCTGCTGTTAGAACAAATGCTATAAAGGCAACTTCTAATTTTACAATCAGGTGTTAATTTCCGTCACCTTTGACAGCCAGGATGTAAAAAAAGGTATTGCCAAGAGCTCTTAGTGAGTAATAGTTAAAACATTAATTTGAAACTTACCTTTAGTTAATTACTTATTACAAACTTACCTTTAGTTTATTACTTATTGCAAACTTTATACTGATGTTATAAATAGGAAAAAATTACACGGAAATGGCGAAATTACATCTCCGTATCACAAACTCCTCATATCACAATTTCCATTCTACCATCAAGTAAGCCGATACACAACGCTTATCCATTTTGTCTTCACGATCATCTCTCCGGTATAAATAACGCGGTTTTCTTCGCCTTTTGTGGAACGCACCGTAAAGCTCTGGAATAACTTGCCTGCATCGGTGTTCTATTCGTATAGTGAGGGGCCTTTAATTCAAGGGTAAGAGTTTTTGTAAGCTATTAGCTAACACGCTTTGCTATCTAAGAGCTATGTTGATAGGGCGCATTCAAGTAGAACGCTGGTTACCGGCGCCGATCTGCCAGCGCTTAGGGTGCGGTTCCACTGAGGCGGAGCGGAGCGGAGCTGTGCGCCATTCACCAATCACATGGCTTGAAAACCCCGCTCATTGTGCCTCGTGTGGATTTCAAGCCATGTGATTGGTGAATCACACGCCGCTCCGCCTCAGTGGAACCGCACCCTTATCGGCGCTTATCCGCGCAGGTAGTCGGCGCAGGTAGTCGAGTTTGTGCCGAACCAGCGCCGATAAGTTCCGACCTGTCACACGACCAAGGTTATGTCAACGAACCAGTACCGATAAGCGCTGGCAGATCGGCGCCGGTAACCAGCGTTCTACTTGAATGCGCCCTTACTCAGCATCAGGTAAGATCGCAGTTAATCCGCAACTTATACAAAGTAAAACATTCATACGGTTAAAAGTAAATAAACAAACAGCAGTCAATTCAGAAATCACAAAGTTAAACGTTCGATTGTATAACACCGCAACTGGTACGTACATAAAGTTTAGACAGCGTTATAAAGCCGATTCAAGTCATACGAACGTGATATTATACCTCACTCAACAGTTTCCTTGCGGTTAGGGTTGCCAGGTCGCCAAATCTAAAAGCCGGATAGAGTAGCCAGTTTGGCCGGACATTATTATTATCAATTTCAATGTTCTTATAGTCATTAAAATAAAGTAAGTCGTCAGTCAACGATTAATATAGGAAAATATTGGTATCCGAGTGACTTGCTCAGTAACTATGATTTAAGTAAAAAGCCTAACAAAAGCCGGACAGGCCGGACACCGTTTATTTTTGCCGGACACGCACTCAAAAAGGCTAATACTGTCCGGCTTTATTCGGACGTCTGGCAACACTACTGCGGTCTACATTGCAATAACAACGGTTTAAACAAACGGCAAGTTGAGCGGTTCTAGTTTGTGTGCGATTTAATGAATGTGTAAATTGGTGGGTAGTGAAGTAGACTCCTCCAGTAAGTTACTCGGAGCCAGTTCAACTCTCGCAAACTAAACGGCACAACTGACCGAAATATTATTATTTACTAGCTGACCCGGCGGAAGTTGTTCTGCAGCATAGCATATGATGCAGAATAACTTCTTTGTATCTCAGGTTCTAAGTAGCGTATCGATATAAAACATGATGCCCGAACAAACATACTTACAGACAAAAATTCTATTGGCCCTATGAAGACCATACAATTTCTCTCAAATTTTACCTATGTACCTACATTTTTACATACATATATTATATTTAGATTGAGAATATTTTTTTTAATTACAAATATGTACTTTAAATACAGTATTTGTAAAACATTTCAATCATTGGACAACACAACACTGTAAGCTTTAGGTCGCCCGTTAGATAGAAAACCCAACTAACAGATGGATTTTCGATTTAAGATCGACTTTATTTTTAGTTTTGAAAAGATAATTCTTCTCCAGCCAGGGATTTAACCTCGTTACAGGGTGCCACCTGAAACATTGTAAAAGGTCAGAGCCGTTTAGGGGTGTAGAAACGAATTAATTAATACAATCGAGAATGCAGAATTCGATTGACTTCTAATTGAATTCTCGAGAATATTTAGGGAGGCTTTCAATGGCCACTCGCGTAGGATATGACGCAATCTCCGCAGTTGGAAAGTAGTATCTGAAGTTCGTAATGTATTTGATGAATTTTGAATAAGTTGAAGCGAAAAAGCAATTGTAGGGTAATCTTGTTAGATTAAACGCGATGTAAATGCGATTGTATTTTATTCAAAGTTCGATTTTACAACCACTTCGAAAGTGATACACTGCCATCACTTCAACAAATCAATACAAATAGAGATCCCGATTAACCGAAAAGAAACTAAGAGTTTACCTATATACTTATTCTACTAGACACTCGCAAAGAACATTCTTAGGTACTTCTCGATCAGGACCTACTTATAGGATTGTAACAAACTAACGATCAAATAAAGCTTTGTCAATGTAATTTGTGAACAGAGGCTTGAGACATAATATTACACATTACACCGACGCAGATAACTTTGAAATCATTACTCAACACCAAAAGGTACCAACGCCGAATCACAATCACACAGCAATAAACGAGAAATTGTTTAAGGACCTAAGCCCCCGGGCGGCACTTGAAACATCCGATGGGGCTGAATAAAAGCTGATCAACGAGAATCTTACAATTGAATGGACTTAAATACAAAACATTAATTTAAGTTAACAGCCCCGTTTACACCTCGTTTCGCGTTGGCCTCTTATAAGAATTGGGTAAATGCGACAATTTATGGAAGCTTTACATTTCGGTGTGATATTAAAAACATGAGAACGAATTTTTCTACTTTTGCATACGAATACTTCTTAACTTTTATCAACATAATTTTGGTGAAATCATAAATGTTATTCGATACAGAATTTAAAACCCTTAACAAACTCCCATTTTCCGTCAATACGAGAACAGTATCACATTTAATCCTTAATGAGGAGTACGGAAGTCACAGGTGGCACTCGAGACTTCATATCACCTTTATTATACGAACAGAATCAGCGAAACGCCTAAGTTACACAAATCAAATCACTCAACATAAATCGCGAAGCCTTTAAGGAAGTCTTATTCACGATTCATACCCCCACGTCGAAGTTGGCACAGGCGGTAGGTAAGTTATGAGGTAGTTTGAAATTTAACCAAAAACTATGTGCGGCATAGGTAATACCGTTAGGACTGTTTATGAGTCGAAATCGAATAACGAAGTTGGTGAATGAAATCAGAACACCGAGACGAGCGAAGTCGGAAACAATTATTAAAGGGAAGCCTCATTCGTATTCAATTACAATGAATGCGATGTTCGTTAACATTACATTTTAATTATTCAAATGAAACATTTTATATCCAAAATGATAAAACGATTTAATATTTAGAAATATCCAATACATTTTATTCAGATATGCTTTTGTTCTAAATTGATGATAAGAGAATTAAATTTTATACGTGTAGACGAAACCCAATCACACGAACAGCAATACATTTTGTTTCTCAACTTCAAGATAAATATTACATAATACTTAACAGAAGCATTGTGAAAATAAGAGAAAAACAAATGTCTTTGAATTCCCCATCTTTACAATTTCATCCGTCATTGGAATCTCGTGGCCAATCTATTACTGTTGCCGATGTCCGCGCGTTCTATCGACGAGTGATGTATGACCTAGCCTAAGCGTTTGATAGCAACGCTATTCAAGCCATCCAAGGGAGCGACAAACTACATTTTTCACTTGATTCAAAGTAATGCAGCGTTAAATTGTACAGCTCTTTAGAACCGACCATTTTTTGGAATTTAATAGTTTCCGTTAGTTTATAATATCTATGTAGGTGTAGGTGGGATTACGGTGAAGTACTAAAGTAATGAAATATTACTACATATTCTACATACTGAAGAAAGCAGCTGGAAACCATTGGATTCAGAGGGCTCAGGACCGGTCAGACTTGCGCTAATTAGGGGAGGCCTATGCTCAGCAGTGGACTTCGATAAGCTGATAGAAAGATTCTACATATCATCCAAGCTTAGCAATGCAAATTAGGTGGTGCTAAATGCTATAAGAGATTATTTTCACTCTATAAACGTTGCAAGACGTGAA
This sequence comes from Hesperia comma, assembly GCA_905404135.1. Classification (NCBI taxonomy): domain Eukaryota; kingdom Metazoa; phylum Arthropoda; class Insecta; order Lepidoptera; family Hesperiidae; genus Hesperia; species Hesperia comma. Next base: position 2,139,223 of record FR990026.1, read on the forward strand.
CATAAAGTATATAAAAATCTATACTGATATTAAAATGGGGTAAATTTTGCAGGTATGGACGTAACTTGTGATCTTCGGGTCTATCCATTCAATAAGATGTTATGGGTTGAAATGGTCATTTAAATAATAGTGTAATATATCAGCAGTCACACAACCGGTCTTAGTACATTGTCATAATTTATTTCCTTCTTTGTAGTCTGTATTCCGTCTTTAAAATTTCACTATAAAGTAAACAGTGAATATAAAGTTCGTTCCGTAATATTCACAATAAAGCGTGTAAAAATACCGGGAAGAAAGGATTCGTGAAAGCAAAACAGCGAAGCTCAATTTATATTTTTGTTTAGTAGCTTCCTTTCGTGACATTAAGCCCAGCAATGAAAGGATTTCGTGAATCCCTTGACGGGGTTTCAAACTGTGTATTATAATTTCTAACGCTTGAAAAACAAGGCGGATTAGTTTAAACATCATGATTTATGTGCAGTAGGTACAGAATATTGTGAAAATAATAATTCTGCTGTTTGTATAGAAGTTAAAAGTAATCCAAATTAAAATGTAGAACAATCTTGTGTTAATATTGAAAAAAAGTCAAAATGAAGAAAATCAAAATCAAAATGTAGAAAACTTTTTTCATAGCGAGGTTGTTAAAACACCTTTCGCGATTGGCTAAGTTTTGGGTTTTGCAACTGCCCGACAGGGTAAAAAATAGATTATAATTTGGAATCGTCTTAACGATGCTTGCTGATGCTGATGGTCTTAATAGATTTTGTTCGTCTTGGCTTAAGTAGTAATCATAAAATATATTTGTATCGATGTTTACGATAAATCCTAATAGGTGGATATAGATGTGGTAAAGACATTTAAGTATCAAAATACATTTTAACTATATCGTAAAACAACGCGCTTCCATGACAAAGGACGTAATTTGTGAGTCATAATGGTAAATGTGAACAAACTACAATTAGTTGCTACCACAGCCACTCAAAATACAAACATGTATAAAGAGGTCAGTGATGACAAACGACACGCCAACGATTACTTATAGACGATGTTGTTTCATTCAGTCACTCCGATTATACAATTCGCAACATGCAAATAAACCAACTCCCTATTTCGCATGCGATGCAACAGTAATAACAACGGTGAATTTTAACGAACTGTAAATAAATTTGATTAATAACACTTCGTACGTATAAATATTGGAATATTTCATATTTCTCCGTAATCCATTCACATTCGCTAAAAAGGCAACGAAGTTTTTGTAAAATTCCATATTCGAATTAATAATGCAGAATTGTTAACGCAGTATTTTTATTTCTAAAGAAGACATAATTCAAATAAGAACAAAGTAAAGTATTTGATGCGATCTCGTTATGTTGTCAATAAACCTTACTTGACCGAACGTTAAACGTTAATCTGCCGAAGGACTGACGGCTCATTCGTTGTCTTATAAATTGATACGTCCAGGGAGGGATGTAATCTTGTCTGAGAATACATCCGTCAACCCTTAGGGTAAAGGCTAACGACTTCTGGCTATTGTATCCAAAATTTCCTTACAATAATATCCCTTAAAAAAGGATATAAATCTTAAAAAACTTTTAATGAAAAATTATCAATAAAGAATAAGTTAATGTAATGATACTTTTTTATTTACAATACACTTTAAAAAATCATCAATATTATACGATTACGACATTGCGTGAGCAAATCTTTACAATCAATAAAGAATAAACAAAAAGAAACATTTAATACGAAGATTTTCCTGGCACCTAGTTTCTAGTAGTAGAAACTTCGTCTAAAATGTGTTTCAAGTAAAAGACATTTTTCTATATCATTTTCTCATAACCGTTGGATTACAAAAATAAAGTAGACCCAAAAACGTATTAAAAGTAGTAAATCTTCGTTGGACATACAGACGAACACAAGAATAACGTAGACTAAACACCGCCGGGGAAAAGAAAAAACTTTTGGAACGTGAACAATGCTTTTACTTATTCTTCTCTTGTAACAAAATATGGACGTGACACATTGTCAATGAAGTTTCTGAATTGTGTACCAAGTGTAATAAGTTATATTTTTTTGTAACTTGAATTGTTCGAAAGGCTGAAAGTTTATATTTATCTAATAATGTGTGTTATGACAGTATTGTCAATCCTCCATACCTTTGGGTACACTTTTTGATAATTTACTGTTTTATAACCTTTTTTTTAATAATTTTAACGTAATCATATTTTATTTTTATTTCAAAGATATTATGTAGTTGAAGGTAGGTATTGTTAAGATTTTTAAGGATGTTTTAAAGTTGAGTGTAACTATTATTTATACATTACTAACAAAAATCGTTATGTAATTGGTAAAATGTTGAACAGCGATCTCGTACAAGAATGACGGTTCATTCTTTGTCTTATAAATTGATACGTCAAGCGTTAAATCTCGCCGGAACATTCATCCTTCCCCCCAATGATTGATGAGATCGAACCACTGACCGGTTATCTCGAATTTGAGGCTATTCCAATGATCGTTTACTTTGCTATTCGATGGATTCTTCACCTTATTCACGCTCAAAGTTTTATTCAGATTCGTGGCTAGATACTAGGAGACTATGAGAATCGAGGCAACAGTTTATTTTTTGAGTACATCTCATGGTAAATGTTCAGCGTCGCCACGCATCAAAGGCATCGCTGATTTTGGACCACGCCTTTACCTACTCTATGTTTATATTGAACTCCTAGATCCCAGGCTTTGTTTCACCTATATTCATTTATAAGTCTTTTCAGGCTAAGCATGTTAAATCATTTTTATAAAAAACCGATTATCAGCTTTTTAGTGCTTTAACAGAATACTTACACATATTTAAAAAGCGACCAAGAATCTCTAAAATTTGAGAGATGAGACTGTATATGAGGTTTTCGCACAGGATTCACACAAAGTTGCACTAAACTGTCACTGCTAATAGAACGTTCTAGAATATCGTTAAGCCGAATTAACCCGCATCTGCGGCATTCATTTCAAACGTCAATGAAGAGGACAAATGCTTCTTTGGCGTCAAACGTGAATTTCGATTTACGGTGGAAATGCTCGCTATATTTATGATCGGATTTTTACTCTTTTTTTCCCTTACACGCGGCGTCTACGTAATTGTAACGTGACGTTGGATCTGACGCGCGATATGTCACTTCTAGTCGCAGCTCGACTCGAAGCCGAGTGTCAGTCTGTCCGCCCTACACCTCGATTTATTAACGTGACTTTTTCAATAACTTCGGAATATCGGCTGTTGCGTTTGATTCCTACGACTTTTCTGTCTTCAGATAACGATTGGTTTTTAGCAGTATCTCACTTATATTGGTTTATCCTTTGCTAACTTAAAACACTAGGAGCTAATCGTACAGTATCATAACTATCGTAAGTAAGTCTAAGAAAGAAAACGTACAAGAATGCAAAACGTTCTCCATATTAACATAACTAGCTTTTTACAAAAAACGACTCCAACAAAGACAAGTATAAATAATACAAAAACTACTCGTCAGATGTCGCTGTTTATACGTAATCAAACGACAAAGCACTGTTGTTGCACCTTTTGTTGTGGTCGGTCAAAAAGAACGATTAATAAAATTTGCTCAATGCAAATTGTCAAAATTCAAATAACATACGTTGGCACGCCTGATGGCTCCATCAAAAATAAATGACGATTACGGAATTAATTAATATTACAAGGCGAACACAAGTTGAAAATTGCCCCATAAAGAGCGAAAGGCAGCGGACGAAATGAAATGCAAATTAGGTAAAATTCATTATTTCCCAGCGGTCAAAAAATAGCACAAAAGAGGAATACCGCGAACCATTAATAAACGAGGAATCAATTTAAACATTTGCTCCACAAAATAATAGATCTCGTTAGTATAGCATAGTATCGTGTCTATGTAGGTATGCATGTTGGGTAGACAAACTACAATTTTAACACCAAATCAAAATTTCCCTATCCTCCAATTATTGTTATGGTTCGTAATTTATATAAAATACCTATATTTTGTTTTTTATAATTGTGTAATAAATGTGTCTAAATAACTAAATTTATTACCTTAGATTTAAGTTAAAATTAATAATTTATTATTAATTATTATTTAATTAATTAATTATCATTTAACATCTATCATTTTAACATAAGCAAATATGAAATGTAGGTTTGATTACAGTGTTATATACATTTGTTATTAACATGCATCACTCTATCTCTATAATAATGGCCGACATATCAGACGCCACACCTCACGTACCTGTATTATCGGAATTTTTAACAATACGATGCATATTCATTATCGTCGCGGCGTCCGGACGGCGACCATAATTCACTGTTAACAACATAGTAAATTTTCATTCCTATAATACAGGTATCTATTTTATTTCTTGTATCTACATTCAGAATTGATCGAAGCTTATGTATTATTATATCGGTGTCTTAGTTTCGAGACTTATTATTTACAACGCAATTATATTTTAAAGTTAAAATTAGCACACTCTGTAGTTTAATTGCAGTGACCGTGCCAATCGTATGGTACAGGATTTTCGTGCTTGTTTCCGGTCCGGTATGTGATGGTAAAATCTTTAACATTTTGTCGTAAAGGTAAAGTTAATATTTTGTGGAGAAAAAATATCAACAACATTTAATTAAATTCTATGATCTATGCAGCTATATGTATGATGTTATCTATTTCGCTACATTCCATCTCCGAGCCGGTGTACGATCGAGTGTTATGAAGTATTTTCCAATAATACATTTAACAATAGCTAACGGTGATTGACTTGCACCGCGAAGCTTGAAAATTAAAGGGGATTAATTAAAAATTCATCCCCTAAAAGAGTAAATACTGTAAACTTTTGTTGCAGATTATTAAATGAATCAATTGAACCGATTTACTCGAAACTTAAATTTCGATAAAGACAGATGAGAAGAAGGGGATTTTTAAAGTGACTAAATAAATACGAGTATATTCAATTGAATAATTTCAGTAGATATAATCGATTTAAAATCGATAAGGAATTTTCGAATGTGCTTAAAAAATATCACGCGTATGTGATAAGCCGATAGGGTCATTAATAACATTGCATGTCGAGCAATTTGGAGAGGTGGTTTTACGCATCAGATAACAGAATTTATTACGTGGATGCTTGAGATTGATCAGCGGTGGAGATTGATTGAATCGAAGCTCGCACCAGATAGATGTATAGACCGTGGCATACTGTGATCGCACACGATATTTCTCCACGGTTCGACCGAGACGGTACTTCGTTTCGTGGACTATAGACGTCAAACTTCAGTTTAATATAACCGTAGCGTAGGTCGGTTACATGCACTGTATAGTTTCAGAACTCTCATAGATTATTCCGATAGTTCTGCTGTCCTTGTAACTGATACGATGATACATGGATTGAATGCTTCAAACGTCGAAGGTTCTTATGGCACTGGAGTTCTGTAGATATTTATAGTATCATACGATATGAAGGCAGTTATCCAACAACAATAACTGCGACGAACAATTTATCGATTCCTAGAAGTTTGCGGATACAACTAAAATTCTTGCTCAATATGTTCTGTCTCTGCACAACTAGGTACATTTTTATTAACAATAAGTTAATGCTTGACAACAATCCCACCTGGTGGTTAGTGATGATGACGTTTTGGATGGTTAAGCGCACTTACTTAGTAAAAGCCTTACTCACTCTTGGTCTGAAGACTGACTTGCCTGACTGCAAGAGCTATTACAGTAGGGTACAATGTAGCAGTGGTCTTCGCCACCAAATCAGACAATAACCAGTGGCGTGTCAACGCGTGAGTAACACGAGCAGTGCGTGACTCCGACACGGCATTTCTCAGAATAATCCCTTCGTTAGTCAGCCAACTTATTTGCACCAATGACGAGGGTGCGACGTGCTTTAGGCACGGACACCCTTTAATTAGTGACGCAGCTCTGTATTTACTAGGGTCATTAATTGGCTGTAACGTTAATGACGATTGCGCCTTTTGTGTTGCTCGAGCCGAGACCTTTTCTCGAACTGGTGCCAATCGTAGTTATATTGTCGGCGTCGACCTGTGATCATGTGTGAGATCGAATAATAATAATAATAATAATAAATCTTTATTTCAGACAATATACATTACATTTACAAAGTAAAATGTATGTACAGAGGTCCATATCATAAATACCTTACAGACTAACATACATAAAAATAAAAATATAAAACTTAAAACTACGAGTCACGAATTCGCGGCGACGTGAAGCGCTGGCGCTGGCCCGGTGACCTCCGGGGGTGGTCGACGCCCGCGGAACTTGCGAAACACGACCCCCTTAGGCCACAGCTCCTCCTTCAGGAAGACCGACAGGTGTTCAGACGGTACGCGTAACACAAAGGAATTGAAGTTCACTGCGTTACGCGATTTCAGTTTCTCGACAAACACCCGGAACTTCGTCTTTATCTCCAGGTACTCCGCAATATCGGACGCCTTCGAAGTGTAATGAAGACGGGAGACATAGACGTGCGTCACAGGGACGGCGGGACGTAGCAGATGGTTCGGTCCGGTCGGCGCTGTACCACATTGGTTCCGACAAAGAGGTTTCCTCTTCTTCCGCTCCACTTTGATGAAACCATCTTTGTCAGTCTGACCCTGGGGCACAGCACAACGAGGGGGCTCGATGCGGAGATTCACGCTATCCCTCTCTGTCCTCTTCTTAGTCCGCTTCTCGGATTGCTGGCGAACAACAGCTGCGGCGTAGTCACGTTGAGGTGTAGACGTGACGACACTAGGCAACACCTCGGCAGGGGGAGGTGGGGGACGGGCGACACATACGTCACCGCTTGCGCGTGCGGGGACAGCAGCCGGCGGCGACTCAAGTTTCGCTGACTCGAAACTTGCTGACGAACAGTTGCCTGCCCCGCGACGGACGTTGATGTTGATGGCCTCCGGTGACCTACATACCGCCGAAGTCTTGCGTAACGCCGCTACTTCAGCCCGTAGATCCTCGATGGTGTTTTGGGAGGCTTCCAACTTCAACACCACTTCCGCCAGGCTTGCTTTCAGGGTTGTAATGTCCTTCAGCAGCCTGGTGACATCGACGTGGTCAAATGTGACGGGCGGCAACTTGCTCAGGTTCCTCGCCACGAAAGTCGGCACATCGTCGGGATCAGTCACCTTCAGAAGGTTGATGATGTCCTGTAGTGACTTCTCTCCCTTTTCGTCCTTCCTGCGTTCCTTCATCCGGTCGATCTGTCCGAGCGACTTATATAGAAGCGTCTTCGCCTGGACTATCTCTTCGCAGGTGAAGTTGGTCCTGCAGATCTGGATGATGCTAACTTCATCCATAGTGTCTATGGCGTGTTGTAGAAACGCCAACACCTCGTTGGCTATGAGTTGTTCGGAACCCATAGCCATTTTACCTGCGGCGGCCGTCACCGCGCAATACGTGAATATAAAATAGGTATATTCATTAACGAAGTGTACACATCCGTCAACGATCGCGTACGAATCGACACTAATAAGAATAAGAATAAGAATAAGTTAAGCCGCTGTTGAAGTGGTTGTTTTAAGTTCAAACACCTGTTTCGGACGGCTCACAGCGACGCCGGCCGACATGAAACGCTGTCACAATCGCGCTGCGATGTTAGCAAATCATTCTCGGCTACGTGGACTGATTTGCGCGCGCTCAGCACGCAATCGCCGCGGCCGCTCTTAGGAACAACCATTTATAACCGACTATTATTACAAGTATTATATTATAGCATAACTATTTTAACTAACACAAGCAAGCTCTCGTCGCCGGTGGCTCCTGATGACAAACCTCGGAATCGGTTCGAAACTAGTCGGGCGAATCCGACAAAACAGTACGTGAGGTAAGCCGCGTGATAGACGTAAAATTTTAACTAATGGTTTACACTTGTGCGACTATTACTATTATAGCCAAAGGGTTACACTGATTCGTTATTTACGCATTTCATATCTTAATATTTACACATCAAGTCCTTTTCAATTGACCGACAGAAAAATCACCTACCTATGTTTTTTCATCGATACACCTTTTACCGTGTTTTGAAAAGAAATAATAAGATATGAATTTACAATTTTCCTTCAAAACTATTACAAATGTGCAAAACGTTTGACAAAAAATCACAAATATATTCGGGAGAGCGACTACTCTCTACGCGATAAGTGAGGCGAATAGTAAAGTAAAGAGTAATCAGAAACGTTTTATAGAAATTCAATGTTTGTACGTGAATAAGCACGAAATATTTGAGAGTAATTTACCTAGTACAACGTAAGAAAGCACTTTGTAATAGAACTGAGGAATTCTGAAATTTCCTTTTTATAGAACTCCGAAAATGATAAATTGAAGCGTACAGGGTAGGGTAATTGCTTGCCGACGAGTCTTAATAATTAATACATATGTATGTAATAACATGCATATATACATTGTAAGTAAAATCAGAATTACACAGTACTCTTGGTCTGATATTGTAAAATTTCTCTGCATTAAAGTTCTAAATATTTCCATTTTGATTTCTATATAAACCTACCATCGACTTAATTAAATTATATAACAACACAGAATCGATTGAAACCCTAGCAACTAAATTAGAACACAACGGATCGTTTTACAACATTAGTAATGCGGCCCCTACGATTGAATTCCCAGCATCTAAATTAGGGCTAGCTACTACCAATCCGCACTTGGCCAGCGTGGTAGACTATGGTCTTAACCTTCTCATTCTAAGAAGAGATCTGTGCTCAATAGTGGGCCATGATGGGTTGAGATGATAATGATGACGATTTCGTCTCCCAGGCATTGCGACCATTGTCAGTTTTCGGCGACTGAGCATTTGCGCGAAGCTCATGATGCTTCCGTTCCTGTTGAAGTCTAGCAAGTATTACAACGATAATACTCAGACAACTTCAACGAGTATCTACGGCAAGTCTTTCACGTGTACAAAGGCCAAATTCGGCGGTGCGTTTTAGCTGTGTGAGTTCGCTTGACATGTTCACATTGTTCGTAGGGTATTTGTGGGTTAACGCGTTATCTATTCTAATAATATAAAGCTGAAGAGATTGCTTGTTTGTTTCGTAACAGTCGCCGTCGACCGAGTCCCGACAACTGTACCTGTAGGTAGTCGGCTGTGCGTATTGGCACTTAAAGGCCACGTAAGGATTCGAAGCGAGGGCACTTTTCTAGTAGCCAGATAAATAAACGTTCCGTAATGGCGCTCGAGTCTCGGCTGCGTTATCAATCTTCATCTTGAATTCGGATCCAAACAATGACACAAAAACCAGACAAGTGCGAATCGCTTTCGGGTTGAACAAAATTCAGTAGGTACTAAAAGTTTCACCTATCTACTTAAATGAAAATTTAAAGCATCCCGTTCCATAAGAAACTTCCGAATAAAAAAAATATGAAACATTAATCTATAAATTAAAATTATATTAAAAATTCTGCCCTAACATTTAAAAAATATTTATTTAGAAATTTCGTAACGCACGTAATAAGCACATTGTTAAACGCTTGATAAAAATAATTCTATTTTCATTTGACAGATAACGTATGATAGATATTTTGTCATTTTCTTTAATATTCACGAATCTAACATTCAAAATCAAAATTAAGTCATCCTACTCACGGAACAGATAAAAGATCCTACTCATCCATCCTTAGCTATTCACCGAGCTCTGTATACTGTATACCCCCTAAAATTTTCTGTGCAGCAGATTCTATAGCTACATACATATCTATTCTATTTATTCCTTTACACACCTACACACCAGTCCGTTCAGTCTTCCCTTTACGGAGCCCTAAAATCGAGATACTTCAAGGCTTTTCCATTTGCGTTTATGTAACCAGTGAAAACAAGGCCGCCTACCGAACGGAGCACCTGCCATATCTTAGTTTGCCTTCGACGTAATGAAAAGCAAACAAGCTTGTTTTGTGTAGCGTCTTGACTCCTCTTGGAAATTACAAGGTACACAACTTTCACGTGGCCCCATCGAGTGTGTTAGTTAATTAAAATGTGCGTACGAGCTCACGGTCTTCCACTGCTACGCTGATATTCATTTTCAAATAGCGCCATTAAAATTATTATGAAATCTACACACTTAGTGAAAGGATGTAATATGACCAAAATTTATCTTGATCTTAAATTAATAAAAAATAATTTTCTTGTACCTATTGTGAATGGGTAACATTGATCACGTTATGCCGTCGTACAATCTTTAATGATCACCATTACTTAACTATTGTAATAATTGCTTTTTACAAAAAAAATAACCGACTTCAATCTTGATAAGTAGAGATAACTCAAAAACTACTCGCCAGATGGCGCTCAATTCAACATGTAAGTGTAAAGTTCTCGTCACTACAAATTAATGAAGCCCAAACACTAGATAACTGCAGTAAATCGTTGAGGAGTTCCCTCGACTGTCTTTCGGCTTCATCAGATCGACTCCAGATCTTCATGAAATGGTAGCGCTTTAATGTACTTATGATAACATGAACAAACACACTAGTTGTCCATACAATTTTCGAAAGTTCCCCTCGATTTCTCTGAGATGCCATCATCAGATCCTGGTTTCCTTATCAGGGGACCCCACTGCGCATATCTACTTTACAACAAAAAAAGAATTATCAAAATTGGCCCATAAACGACGAAATAATCGCTGAACGTACATAAAAAAAGCATATATACGGTCGAATTGAGAACCTCCTTCTTTTTTGAAGTCGGTTAAAAAAGTTTAAATTATTCTCAAAAGATGGCGTCGTAACGCAAAATTCTATATATTTTAACATCGTGAATAAACTTCAATTGTATGTTAGAAATATTTATAACGCAAGCACGTATCCTCGCTACAACTTTAAAATAATGAAGAAACATATTTATATCTATAATTTCAATTAAAGCATCCCTGGAGAGATCGTTGAAAACGTAATTAATACGACGATACAAAAACGTGTCATCGCTAGCAGGTGTAATAAAAAATGTATGAAACTAAAGTGTTTCAATAGCTCCAAAACGTTTCCATTGTGTCGTACGCGCGCAATTCGTGAAACATGTATGTATGTAGGTATGTATATTATTAAAATCCTATAGCAACAGTACAAACAATCGTAGTAGCTCAATGTCAAGCCGTGTAACAATGAATCCACTCGCTCCAAGACGCTCCGCGCCCACCGAATGTTTGTCTTTCATTTCGTCAGCGTCGAACTAGATCGGCGAACACACGCCAGGTAAAACGTCTTGTGGTTATTCACGTACGTCTAAATATTTCTCAACCAATTCTCTTAATAAAACATTGATTATTGCCAGGACCGAAAAGATAATCTTGAATGAAACAAGTGAGGCAGCTTAGAAATTATATCACGTAGGTATGACGGAAAAAAACATGCTGAAGAATGCTATGTTATTAAATATATAAAAAGCTACAATATTGTGATGTAATACAAAACAAACAGAAAGGAAACCTAGGTGAGTAAAATTTCAATATTAAAGAATAAACCAACCAACTTCAAACTCGATGATAAAATGTGAACGTCACCAACGTAATGTAACATTATATCATTCTTTAAGTTCTTTAACATACACGAATTTTTGAATATAATCGTTATAATAATTGATCTATCTATTTTAATATAAGAACAATTGGTTCGCGCAGTTAAACGGACCATCCATACAAAAAATATACAGTTCAATTGAGAAATTCTTCCAACAACAAAAACAGTAAATCTCTAGCAGACTGGGACCTTAAGTCATGACTCAACGTAGAATACGAGCATGTGCGTAGCGGCCCTAAAGTCGGGCGCGTTATCTTCCGGCAACCGTAAGAAATTATCCCCTCGGCCTGCCGGTAACCAAGTAATGTGCACTCTGGGTTACTTTAAACGTATTACGTAAATATTTTCTGCGTGTTTGAACGTGATTTGCATCCGAACTCGACGAGGGAACCGTTTTAATCTTCGAAGGATATACTCCTATTTAGGTATTTTAAGTTAGATGATTGCCTCCCTGCGTCCATTACATTATTCCGGTCTGATCCTTACATCCTATAGAGATAAATGAGATGAGTAGTTAAAATGCGTTGTTTGAGTTGATTTTATAGGCAACAAAAAATTGTGTTGCATTAATCCTAAGTGAATAAGTTAAGCAACAGCGGACGCGAGTAAATCCATCTGTCTCGGTTGTTATCGTAGTCAGACAAGCCATGTCGGAGGCCTTCAAGAGCATAAAAACTTCCGATACTTGGCTTGGCACTAACTGCTCCACCTCTGGACATATTGATTGAAAGTAGGTACGCTGATAAAATGTACCTAGCAACAAGAAAATAGGCGAGAGATTCGAAAAATATGTTTAAGCAATGCGTCCATTATATGCGCTGAACTGATAAACGCAGGGACTTGGTACCCTAGGAACGATTTTTTTACCTTTATGTATGATACAATCATAGTTGTCTACGTAAACATACTTTGTTATGTAATTACGAATTAGTCTGTTTAATGAGTTACGTTTATGAGGCAAGTAATTCTTTGAAGGGGATAATTAATTAATATCGATTGGAGTTTCCGAGGTAAATGCCGATAAAAGAGTGGCCAACTCCCCACAGTGAGATAAATACAATTTTTGATGAAATCTGTTTAGTTTGACTTCTAGCAATTCCAGTTTATTTTAATATTGTTTGCAATTCAAAGCAAAAATAGATACCTCATTCGACCTTTCCTGCAACGGTTAACGCCACGCTTCTTTTCATTATCACAGCCGGTTTTATTCAAAGCATTATTAGAATTTTTATATTCTAGTGTAATTTGATAAACGTCAACTTTCGCCTGTATTGAAAATAACCGTGTCTTCGTTGCGTGAAAAATAAACGATCAACCCCATGCGTAAAATATGTAGAGTGAAATTTTTACTTTGGACTAAATATGGTGAAACAAAAATTAAAACGAAAATTTCTCCATAATAAATACTAAATTTTTAATTATAAATTATAGCTCCAATTTAGAACCTTAAATCTCAGTCGGTGCATCAAGTCTTGCAATTTTTCCGAACGATTCCAATGCAAAGTAGGGTAGACTGGGTACGGTTAAAACACAGGACGGTTGAAACAAGTCGAATATCTCGCGAATGGTTGAGCCGACAGGTAAGGGTTCAAGGGGAAAAAGAAGCAGGTGACAAGTCTAAACCTAAATCAAAGTGTTACATTGGTCACCGGGTGCTGTATATTTTTATAAATAGGCCTATTGTATTTTAGCACCCAAAAGTAAGTATTTTTCTTTTGAGTTTCAAGCTATTATTATGTTAATCTATTCAAGTATAAATATTGAGTGTTCATTTATGATTTAGGTGAAGTTTTTAGGATACGGAATGATGACTAGTTTTAATAAGTTATTATTACTATCATTACTATAAACTTTCTTTTACCAAAATTCGAGTTGGGGACGGTTGAAACAATATATTATGTGGGTACAGGTAAAAAAACCATATAATTTTGTTTTGCATTCTCGATGCCGAATTTGCATAGTAAAGACTTTCATAGGGCAGATTGTGTTTATTGAGACAAATATGCATATACGGAGGTAAAAGTTGGAGATAAAACTATGTACTATCAACAAATTATTCGTCAAAGCCTGGTTACGTACACTGTACGACTATTAAAACATTGAAGACCGTTTAATATTGTCATACGATTCCATGTTATTATAATACAATTATAACTAATGCTAAATAAAGCATGTTGCTATATATTTTTTGTATATTTCGCGTGCGTTTCAACTGACCCTAGTCACTGTTTCAACCGCCCCTGGCATGGGGACGGTAGAAACACATCGGAATTTATTTTCAAATCTAAATATCTCTAAAAATAGCACCCACCAGAACTAAATAGTATAGCCCTATTGTAGGTAAAGATCCACTCTTCAATTTAATATGTCATCATCATCGTTCTTTTTATAAACAATAAAATTACGAACAATTAAAGCCAAATCGTTTCAACCGTACCCAGTCTACCCTACCTATAACGTAATTACTTAGTTCCGTCTTTATTACAGTTCGGGGCCGCTTTATTTTCGTGGAAACTTCCACTTATTTTATCCCAAAGTAGTTAAGCACACCGGTTGCGAATACTAACCGCATTTATAAGGCTTGAGTTGAGATTGTAAGCATTCACGAATAACAAATAGTATGATCACATTTTAATGTCTTGGATTGCAGTTAAATTCTTGATATAATTCTACTCGTACCTATTGTTCGGAGCAGACATTTTAATGTAGCTGATATTTTTAATATTACGAATGTGAGGTATTCGACGGTAATGTATGTATATTGCTTTTAAGGGCCTGTCGTAATAGCACAGTTTATTGAAATGTCTGCTTTTGAAAGGTGCTTGTCAAGTTGCGCTTTTTAAAAACATAAATAATAAAATCCATGTTTATTATTATTTATTAAAATACGAACGTAATAGTGTCTGTTTGTTTGTTTCCTTTTCACGCTAAATCCGCGGAATCCATAACGATGACATTTAATAACTACGTTGCAAAATTTAAATATTAAATTTGATGAACGTGTTCTTTATTATGCAATAAATACTGTATAATATAATACTGTATATTATTATCCTACTTCCTACTAATATTATAAATGCGAAAGTTTGTAAGGATGTATGTGAGTGAGTGAGTGTGTGTGTGTGTGTGTGTGTTTGTTGCTCTTTCACGCAAAAACTACTGAACGGATTTTCATGAAACTTTGCAGTAATATAGCTTAGACATCGGAATAACATAATTTGTTAAAATTTATACAGATTTTTGAAGGGACTGGTTTCCCGAAGCGAAGCGAGGGCGGATTTACTAGTGTTATATAAATACTGTAAATTTCTGTTTCGGATACTCGCGCAAATTGCGGCGATTGCCTACATTAATATAATTAACGATTATGGATCACGCTGGCTATTTTATTGAAAATTTTCACTCGATAACAAATTTATAGCCACTTGTAATTTAATCTTGGTGTCCACAGTAACGTTTCCAGTAACGATACAACGTTAAATAAATTTGTATGATGTATTATGTTGGGTTTAAAGAATTCTTGTGTAACGAAAAGTATTTATGTACATAACAGCTGCTGTGTAGCTAACCATTCGTACGGTTTGTAACTAATTAGATAAATAAATAGGTATATATTTTTTAGAAAAAGATACAAGAATTTAAGACCAATTGAAACAAAGCCTCATTATCCAAAAGTTTCTTACAGGTAGGTATACTAACAGGTATACTACAATAATTATAATTTTGATATCTAAATTATTTCTACCAGAGCAAGGCAAGTTCTACTTACTACTTTATAACTTAAATATATATCCGATAAGATATCTCTACACCTAAACATTTGTTTTAACATTAAATACCTACTTCATTAAAATCCTCCTACCAAGTCGTCCTTTCAATACATGAATCAAACTATTTAAACTATAAGTACAACGGGGTACAAAATGGTATAAAATCAAATTGACATTACCGTCCAGGTATTTATTTCAACGAGGTAATTGTTTTGAAATTGAGTGGCTTGTACAGCGATGTCGTATAATTATTTTTAAACGATGCAACCGCGATCCGAAAATTGGATCTACTTACTTATCTGTTACAATGATCAACTTTATTATTACTGAAACATTATTAGCCGTATTAAACACAGCATAATTCCTATGTTATAAAATGAATATGACACACACACAGACATGTGGGCTATAGAATAAACTTTTTAATACACTGTAGCTATGAGCGAAATAGTATCGATAGGTATTTCTACTAAATGCACCTAGGACCTTTGGTATTACCTATAGACGTTTATTAAGATGACCATTTGGAGGCTCAGTTGCTACTTTGTCGTAAAGAAGACCATAGTAGGCCCGGCCCATAAGTTTGCACTTCGATATCAAGTACGTAAAGATTTATTTATTCATATGTTTGGGTACATACCTAAATATCATTCGTTTATGTTTACGTGAATTACTTTGGAAACGAATTTATATTCATATTATTTAATTTTATAATAAACCTTTTATCAAACATTAATACGCGGAATATAAATACATTGCGCTACAAATTGTTTGGATGGATGGACATTTTACCTATGCTTTTAACAAGGAAATTTTCACGTTATAATAACTTGAAATCTATATAATTAAAATAATTTCCCACGTCGCGTCGCCACAGTTTTAACGAGAGCCAGTAGCTCGCGAAGGCCTATTCCGCTCTAATACCAAAAAACTAATACCATTTGGTATTAGTTTATTATCCCAGTGAATTTTTATTCCGAACGAATACCATTCAAAAGAAGTACCTAATCAATTCCGAACGAATACCAAAACATAACTCTTAGTACAGTCACAGAAAACGTTTCTTTTGCTATTTAATAATTAACCGACTTCAAAAAAGAAGGAGGTTCTCAATTCAACCGTATACAACTATACATATATGCTTTTTTTTATGTTTGTTCAGCGATTTTTTCGTCGTTTGTGGGCCGATTTTGATAATTCTTTTTTTGTTGTAAAGTAGATATGCGCAGTGGGGTCCTTTTAAAAGGATCACCAGGATCTGATGATAGCATCTTGGAGAAATCGAGGGCAACTTTCGAAAATTGTAGGGACAACTAGTGTGTTTGTTAATGTTTTCATAAGTACATGAACGCGCTACAATTTCATGAAGGTCTGGAGTCGATCTGATGAAGCCGAAGACAGTCGAGGGAACTCCTCAACGGTTTACTGTAGTTATCTAGTGTTTGGGCTTGATTAATTTGTAGTGACGAGAACTTTACACCTACATGTTGAATTAAGCGCCATCTGGCGAGTAGTTTTTGAGTTATCTCTGCTTATCGAGGTTGAAGTCGGTTATTTTTTTTGTAAAAAGCAATTATCATTATTTATTATAATGATCGTAATTCAATCCTAAATTTTTATACACACATTTTTACTTATGAAGAATCACTTGCCAATTTTTTTTACCTGCAAAAAAGGTGAGCTCGTTCCTATTGTTTAAAAATCCAAACCAACCAATCACAGTCAAGGGTTGAGCAAACGAAGCCCCTTTAGTGTTTTGATATTTTGTTTAATGAACGTTAAGACAATAAAATAAGGTCTGTTTTTATACAAATCGTTGTTGATTGAAATTTTTACTATACATATAATTATTCTTGTAAGTATTTAATTGTAATTTTAATTTTTTGTGATAGTTTTTATTTCCTATTTTAAAGTTGAAAATTATGCCTACTTAGTGATTTGTTAGAAAAACTTTATTTTTATTCTTTAGGTATTTGTGCAATTGTTTGTTACTACACTTGAACATGTTTAATAAGACTGATTTTGATTGAAATGTACATTACTTAATATCACATTTCACAGCATTTTTATTACTGACTGTACCTTCATACCATTTTAATAATTTTGGGATTCGTTTATGACTGGTATTCGTTCGGAATAGAAATTCACTGGGGTAATAAACTAATACCAATGGTATTAGTTTTTTGGTATTGGATCGGAATAGGCCCTCGCGAAAGCGTCTATAATCTAAAGGGTTTACGATACAATACAATCGGCAACAATTTATTCGTGCCCTAATACAAGTTCGCCCAAACTAATGAGCATTAAGGACGTTATTTTAAGCGGAGCTCGAATATGAAACGCTAAACTTTAGACGGTCCCGGGCACTACACCGGCGCCCCGGGAGCTGAAATATTTCACAATTAAACCCGGAACACACCTGTGCTCGCCGTGACGAGCTATGAACATTCACGGTATTATTGCCTCTTATGTTTCGAAGACGTGGTCGGAATTTTTACTCGGCACGCCTCGGGGAGATAATAGAGGGAGAAAACCGCGTAATCACAATAAAACACCACGGGGAGCCGCTGTCGATGTATTACTTGACGAGCGGGTATTTCATGCCTTCGATGGAAATCGAAGACCTAGGGCGGGTTTGTATTTTTTTTTCTCCTAAAATACGAAAAATGAGTAGACAAAACATCTGACAAATACTAACGCCCATGGACATCGGTCATACCAAGGGTTGATGCATTCTGAAGTAGATGAAGAATAATATCAAAAAACTTACTAAAAACCTACTGCACCACGTCGTGTCTTACAATTACTTAAATAAAGGTATTAATTGTTTGTTATTCAATAACTATGTGATGACTTGAATTTAAAACATATACGTTTATACATTTCATAATTCATTTTCAAAATCGCATGAAATAAATGTGCGTAAATGTACCTATAGACAAAAAATACGTATGACTAAAACGATTTAAAATTTGGATTCGAATTACCTACCTATTTAAATTCATTACTTACACCAAAGCAATGAGTATAAAATTGTACGCAAAACTCAACACAAGACGTCAAATCGACCAAACGTACTGGAAACCGTTCGTGTTCAGCCCCAACCCAATAGATTAACAAACGATGACTTCGCTATGCTTCGGCCGGCGCAGCAGCGCGCAGCGAGCCGAGCAAGTCGGCGGACGGAACGCATACGAAGCAACTATTTGTCATGTTCGTGGCTGCAGCATTGCCCAATAACTGTCGGGCAGTACTCCCGGCGTGAGCGGTGTGAGCCATAGAGATAATACACTAGAGTAGGTGAGCCATACGGCTGTCCATTGCAATCGCCCCCGGTTAGAAAGAGAAACAACGATTACGATAATTACCTATCTGACCTATCTCTCTCCGATCCCGATGAGCCAGAAAGAGAAAGGTCATTACTAAAGATTTCGTCTCTTTTTATCCGAGGTACGCTCTGAAGCCTGGCTTCTGCGCTCTAGTGTAGTATCTCTATGGTGTGAGCGGTGCATTGCGAACGGAGTTATTGTGCCGCTCTCAGTGCAAACCTCAGTCGTATATCTCGTTGACGACAGCAGTTAGAAAGGTAATTCCGGCAGCCGCGGGTTGCTACTCAGTAGAATGCCCGGCCATCCGTTATGACGTTATGCTTGTATCAAATATGCTGTAACAGATCTTCAAGCGTCGTTCGCTTCTTGCCCACTAGATTTTTGACAAACAAAATACTTTCTGATACAGTATTATCATGGAATAATTCCATGGAAAAATCCTGCAAATTTATTAATTCCCAATGATCTAATTACCTGCTCAGTTTTAATAGCAAAATTAGTAGATATTTCATTACTACATATTTTGAGCCATTTGCTCAGTAGGAGGAGAGTAGTTAGGTATGTGATGTAATTTCTAAAGATATTATTATTCGATTACAAAAAGTTGTGGAAATAGAATTGCTATAAGTAATCGTTATATGTTATTTCTTCTAACCGAAACGATTGAATTTCTATTCCGATATACCTTGACCTACTCCTCATATCATACCTAATATGAATATTAATTATATCACAATTATTCTTTACGCAATTATAATAATATAAAACCGGCCAAGTGCGAGTCGGACTCGCGCATGAAGGGTTCCGTACCATTATGTATAAAAACGCCAAAAAAATCTGGTCTGTTGTATAAAAGCCTCAATTAAATATTTAATTGTTTTATTGTAGCCACATAATACGCACAACGCCATCTCTTGGACCGAAAGTCAACTAAACTTACGTCGAATGTATGGGCACCCACTTAACTATTTATTTTATTCTGTTTTTTAGTATTTGTTGTTGTAGCGGCAACAGAAATACATCATCTGTGAAAATTTCAACTGTGTAACTATTACGGTTCATGAGATTCAGCCTGGTGACAGACGGACGGACGGACGGACGGACGGACAGCGAAGTCTCAGTAATAGGGTCCCGTTTTACCCTTTGGGTACGGAACCCTAAAAATCATACTTTCCGGTACTTGGAAGGGTACTAATTACATTATTACTAATTACATTACATCATCCATCAATTCGGTGGATGATATTAAACAGTATAATATGGAACGGTTCACGGAATTAAAATTATCGCTATGTACAAATTAATCTACTTCATGTAAAATAACAGGTGAATTAAATAATTAATTTAGTACTAGATGACCCGGCGAACTTCATTCCGCCAAGCAGTCAATGGCAGAGCAGGTTTACCATTTAAAAAATTAATGCAAATTGATAATGTCACATTCCTTAATAACAAACAGGGAAAAGGGCAAAATAAAATACTTTTTTATGTGTTTTGATCGGTTTTATTCCATGAATATATTGACAACATCAAACCCTATTATTTTAAAATTAATTGCAACTTCACAATTATATTGTTGCAGAGATAAAAGTGCATTCGTGTGTTTCAGCTGGTCGATTATCCGCTCTGGTCACATTGTAGCCATCATTAGGCATGCGCTCTGAAGCAG
This sequence comes from Hesperia comma, assembly GCA_905404135.1. Lineage (NCBI taxonomy): Eukaryota > Metazoa > Arthropoda > Insecta > Lepidoptera > Hesperiidae > Hesperia > Hesperia comma. Next base: position 2,159,573 of record FR990026.1, read on the forward strand.
TCTTGAATTTGTATACCGATGCATGACGTTGATATTGTACTTGTTGTAGTTCTTGAAGAATTGCTCCTTTCAAAGTTATGTTGACCCTTGACGTCGATCCTTCACATCTCTCCACTGTTGTCCACTAAAGCACCGCTCTATATCTTTGCTCACCAGCACCCCAAATCTGAGTTCGCCTCGCCCCATCTCATATCACCACCTGATCTTGCTCCTCACAATTGTTTTAGAAGAGGCATAAAACTCCTCCATTAGGGTCCGTTCACATAGACCGGCTCGGAGAGTATCGGCTCGTATTTTTCTTTTCACACAGACCGGATCGCATGCGCTTAGAATTTGCCGGAGCGGAGACGCCAACTCTTTCACATAGACCGAGAAAGAGCGAGTAAGAGCACGCAATCGGAGCCAGTCGGCTCCTCTCGTTATTTCACACTAAACGCGTTCAGGCATTCCCAATGACAAAATAAATGAACATACAAAATAAACCTTAATACAATTATTCAAAACTCTGGTTTCCATCGCGAGAAAAATCTGCTCTCCTCTCCGAGCCGGTCTGTCTGAACGGACTTTTTAAGTCAGCCATCCTGAAATTCAAGAATTCATTATTCAAGGAAGTCAACACCAAACACTGGGCTATAATGATAATATTGGTATGGCATATGTACATCACCCTTTTTAAACTGAAATAAAAATGATACCTCCTGATATTTTTTCCCGAAAATCCACATGTGTCATGCCAATTTATAGTGTTTTCCACATCAAGAAATATAACTTTAGCGGAACTTTTTAATATTTTCTTCCGTATCATGAACTCTCTATTGTAATAATGACACACCATCTTTGGTGAATCAATCTCGAGCGCCTAATAATATTCGTCTTGATTCTTCATAACCATTTCATAACATTTTTAATCCATATTCCACCCATGAACCAATAAATGATTCTACCGCAATGTTGCTCCATAGAGATAGGAATATTATAGATGTTATAGATCAATGTGTTGCTCGGAAATCCACGTAAAATTTTTCTGACACATTATGTCATATATTATGATTATTTGAAATCTTCCTTTTAATTGAAAGAGCTTTCAGTTTCGTCCTAATTACCTCGCTTCTGCAGATGACTTATCACCCCCTCCTGCAGAACTTGCTCCTCACACTTGTTTTAGTAGAGGCATCAAATTCCTCCATTATAACAGAGGAGAAAGTAAATAAAATATAAGTTGAAATAAAATCGAGTATTTTAACGACATGCATATTTAATTTCCGTGCATGGCTTTCACTGCACTCTTCAGTAAAGCACCGATACTTTTCGTCTTGTTATTAGACTTGTTATTACACGACATTTTTCGTCTTGTTATTAGGTGCAAATACAAATGAAGCATGTGGTTTTCCGACCCGTGAACAGGCCACATATAATTGGCCATGAGAAAAACATGCATTTTCTAGATTCAGATCATAAAAATTCAAGGATTGTTAATGTGATTTGTTAATCGTCATAGCGAATGCAAATCAAATTGGAAATTGAAGCCGTTTAAACTCAAACGGCACATCGGTTGGGATCATCGTTATCCTCGGAATGAGAACTTCCTCACCTTTGAATTTTCCTTTTAGAATCGTTGCATGGATCACATTGATCATCAGTTTCCTTATCACCAAACGCGTTCCATTGCATAATTTTGCTTTAGTTTTTTTGTTGGTTTAGGTTTCGAAGCATGATGACTAAGTACCGAGCCAACCTTTAGTTGTAAATTATGCGGTGGTAAGCCTGGCACATCCAGTGAATTTAAAAAATTAGTTTAATAGTTGGTGGCTTCATCTTCATTTATTACACTATCGATTGATTTGAATGAATGCAATGATACCAATGCAAGGGCACCAATGATTTCATTTTGAATTATGAAGTTCATCCACATCTTTATTCTTAGCTGCCAAGATTACTCGCTCACTTAACCATTCGTAATATTTGTGGTTATCAATGATGTTTGGGATGTTTGTTTTTTTTGTTTGACAGAGCTAAATAACAACTCAAAAAATGTGTATAAGCAAAAATAATGGTTATTTTAAAGGTCATTTAATTAAAACAGACACATATGGAGTTATCTTCAGCTCCCTCCAATGTATTGCTGCGTCCCGTGGAAAGATCTATGTAACGTCATAATGTAATACCTCACGTACCTCACGGGGCGATTTGACATTTGATAAAGAGTTAAGCGAACTTTACAAAGTAGGTATATTTCTGAACGCACCCGACATGAACCAAATGACATTGTAGTGTCATTATTTTGTGTCATGTATGTCAATATGTGTATGTTATTTTGCATGTTTTAAATATTAAATACACGATAATTCGACTATTTTGGATATATGTTGTCGATTCCAACCCCTTATTTAATTTAGATCTACATGTAATTATTCTAAAAATACCGAACCGACGGGTCGAACATCAAATGTTTGACAGGTAAGATTTGTATGGGAAATTAAAATTGTCGATTTTAGTATTGTCCTCGCAATTTTATCCATATTTTCTCATCGCTGCAACCTTCCCTGAACTTCCACGAATATTTCAAGACTAAAATTAGCCAAATCGGTTTAGTCGTTGTTGAGTTTTTCGGACTCTAACGAACAGCAATCCATTTTTATTTATATAGATTTATAAAGGATACTGATATCACGTTAATATTCCTGACAATAAGCAATTTTGTGTTACAATAATTATACCTACTATAATATATTACGTGGGTGGCCCCTTTTATAAATATTTTATAAGAAGCGTGGACCAAATTTGAGATTCACTAGTTTTTCTATTTTAATAATAACGCTCAAGTGTGCCAATGATTGATGAAGATTGAAGCCTCTGGTTTTTATATTCTGATCCCACGTTTATTTATAGGGTTGTCGATCGTGCTCTACAATGAAATATCTGACATCGATTTATATGTTTTTACTTAAAATATGCCACCAACAATGAGGAGTTCGAGATATTTAATTTAAAATGATATGCCTTTGTCGAAGGTTTTAGAACTGCGAACACCCAGGTTAACCATGTTGATTAACTTAAAAAAAAACAATATATTAAATAAATATTATTCCAACAGTACGTGACAGAAAATTAAAGTCCTTCACATAATAACTATTATTTTATATTATTTATTATCCGTCGTATATGGATTATCACAAAAGACTACGGCCTTTATACATTAAGATATCAATTGTTTGATATCTCGAACACAACATATTAAATTATGATTAAAACCTGCCTGTTACCTTTAATTTATCATTAAACTCAGACACGACCAGCTCGACTTATCAGCAGTTCCATGCCTATCTTAGGCCTTTGCATCGATACAAAAGAAAATTTAAATTTTTTCCCCATCATCTTAAACGGATAACCGTCCCAGCCGCTGTGGATTTAGGGAAGCTGTGACGTAAATAATTACACGCTCCGTGGCTACGAAACGAATTATTACTTGGAACTGAATACCTTTTGTTATTGTGTAGGTAACCGAGCAAGGGTTGTGTGACCGAGGGTATTATCAGATCACATGTCTGACAAAAAACACTCGCAACTGAGACCGGGCCCCATGTAATTATGTAAATTAAAATTAAGAAACGTTTTAATCAGTTCATAATAAATACTTATACCTATCTTTACATTTTTCCAAGTCGTTTTTCGATTATCCGATCGCTTTAAACAGGTTCTTAAATGTTAAGAAGAAGATCAAGACGAATTAACAGTAAAGTTCCCCTCAAAGATTTTCATACTTATTGATCCAATACCTTGTCACACGTAACTCATGGTCATCACGCCCCAATGGCACAAACTAACCGCATCACCTTTTCAAAAGTTTCGCCATAGATAAGTTATTCTGTGTATTCTGTATAAAAACTATTATCTACGTGCGAGCCCGTCCTCAAAATAACGTGCATACCGTAAATATTGGAAAAGGTTAGGTATATTCAATTCTGTGTAACCAATATAGGAAATGGAACCTTCTTAGAGCTGTGCTTAAAAACCATTATGTCAATATAAGGTAGGTATGTTATTAATCCTGAGAATTTTGAAATGCAATATTTCATTATTAGGTACCGAAAAATGTACAATCTTACACGATAAAATATACATATAAAAACGCCGACAATAAACGTGGAAAGTTGAAAGAGCGAGAGCTACTTTATTCCTTCTTTGCATGCACTCTCAACCCCTTACTTTTTCTCGGTAAAAGGGGTGGCAACAACCTGGAGCCACGACTTGGTTAAATTGTCATTACTGAACCACTCCCTCTACAATTGTAACATATTAATGAGGTGGAGGTGAGTTTACTGTCTGCCTTTTGAGATGAATGCGACCTTAACGACGACAACAGTCACTCGGGCGTTTTGGGCTAGCTAAAGGCGAATGCAAGACACTTGTTTCATATCAACGGAAACAAAGATAAAAAACGACTTCAATACTATACTATATCAATTACATTCTGCCGGAAAAACTTAGTTTAAATTACGAATGGAATTTTAAAAAAGGCAACGCACAGTTGTGTATTTGTTGAAAATACAATGAAGCCAGTAAAAGCAACAAGAAATGTTCAGTAGTAAGTAACTAAGATGTGAAGAAAATTATTGCTTGTAATAAATTATTGGAATCATCAAACATTGAATTTTTAGAGCTAGATATTCCAAAGTAATACAATAGTGATCTGAAACTTACTCCAAAGTAATATAATAGTGAACTAGTACTTCAACACAGCGTTATAAAGGCTCAAAGTCACTCAGAGTAACGTGAAAGATTCAAGAGATATTTATTTCTCCATGCGTCTAAAATCTTAACGACCGAATCCGTGAACAAGCGAAAATAAATGACGACGTAGGTAAGCTTACACAATTATTCAGTTGAAGCAGCAATACGTTTAGATGGATTTTAGCCGATTCTAATACCAAAAACTAAGAATGTACCTACCTTATTTGTTAGTGGGCAAACTTACAGCGCTTTAACAAAGTAATCTCTTATTCTGTCTTGACTTAAAGTAGATAGATTACTACATGGTAGTAGTTGTATATTTTTTGTGGAGATATATCGTATTAATATCCTTCATTAAGAGAACTATATCATTTTCATCTCTGTTTTTACCTCTCTTAGGTACATCTTCCACCTTCTGCAAGACGAAATTATTGTCCAGCAGTTGACATCAATGCAAAGTGAACAATTACTTTTTAATGAGGTTACAACGCTATTATACTAACACAAGAATGGCCTACAAATATAAAAAAACGACCTCCTCATAATATGCATTCGAAACAGCAAAGGGTGAATAATTTAATAGTAAATTTTCGGCTTACGACAGTCACACAATGATATCGTAATAATATACATAACGATTATAATAAGTACGAAAGGGATTTAAGTCATAGAGCTCGTTCATATTGTGAACAGTAAAACAATCTCAAGCAAATAGCGGCGGTAACTTATGCACAGGAAAATCAGGCTAAATGCTATGCATTACGGATTAATTTGGCGGTAAGGATTCGCTTCATGCATAGCTCACAGCTCCAGTATTCCGAGTTGTGTAATTGAATAATAATGGTTGTTAAGGCAATCCTTTAATTTCCCTGAATAGCACCAATTTGGGGTAAAAACTTACGTGAACGGTGCTTGTGAATGAGTACTTGTGTCACGAAACACGGACACGCGAGAATAATTAAGAAACGAGCGTGACATTGGAATAAGTCCTTGGGCAGTTGTATCACAATGTTTCTAATATGAAAAATACCCGAGAAGTGGTGCTTTCCTATTGGCTTGATGCAAGCTAAAGTCGCACAGCGGGCTATGCAGAAAGTTATACTTGGTATTTCTTTTCGTGATCGAACGAGGCTTTTCGACACAGCTCAGAGAAATGAAGTGGCAATGGGCTAGCGACATGAGCGAGGGACCGATAACTATTGTTGAAACAAGGCCCTAGAGTAAATCTGTGAAAAGGAGTAGGGGCACCCCAAGGCCAAGTGAACTGACTACCCGAAGAAAATAACGGAAAACCAACTACCACACGAAGAATGGCGCGAGTTAGGGAAGGCCTATGTTTAACAGTGAACTTATAAACGGATGTGAATCTTCATTGATATAGAATAAATCCATCAGTCTCCATACCAACTGGCATATTTCAAATGTAATTCGACAACTGAAACGTAAACTTTCATAATCACCAAATTAATACTCTCAAAGTTTACATACCCTTGTACCGCCAACAGAAAACGCAAGACCAACAGCGTAGTGACGTACGAGTAACAATCAAAACAACGGAATCGTATTTACAACCGAACCCAAAGAGGAAATCATTATTCCTGACAAAGTTGGAGCCGTCTAACGGTATTTCCGCAAAGACGTCGATCGCTCGATACATGGAGGCCTCCCTTATAAAATATACCGAAACCGGAACCACGTCCGATTCGGTCTTCAAATTGAGCCACAGAATAGCGACCGGGCCGAATGTAATAACGGCCGCCCTATATCTACCGACCTAATAAAACCCCCATGCGCGGGATTGAAACAGAGTTTATCGAGTCAAAATTCCCTTTTTATTGACCGTGGTTAAGGCGCGAAAATTTGACAGGATTTAAAATTCATAGTTTTTTGGGGCGACGCGACAGGCAATGGTTAGAATTGATAGACATCGCACTAGTATACGAATAGGGGAAGAAAAATTCGACTAATTAACGTGTTTTTTATTTTGCTTTCTTTCTACCTCATTTATTCCGTGATATTATATTTGTCATCAAAAATCAATAAATATGAGATCTCGTTTTATGAACGTAACTCAAATCATTTATTTTATACATGTAGGTATCGGTAGGTAACGCGTCTAATATCTTTAGGCTTAAAATATCAATCAACATGGATTATTCGAGGACGACGACGGGAAACCGAGTAAAAAACAGCATTTCCGGGTAAAACGTGCACCGAAGTGACAATTAAGTAAAACTTCACAGAACTCGTCTGCAAATCCCGTTCCAGTATTTCACGAAACCTTTATGCAGGCTTAACTTAAAGTGGTTTTAAACCTGTACTCCGCAAAAGGGTTCAAATACATAAATAGCACCTGCGACCGTCGCGGCCGTCTACAGACTCTCGTCTAAGTCACTGTAAAACGTTTTTGTGGGCGGTGAGATTTAAAAAATACTTACTGAATATTTACAATGTGCCGCGAACAAAATTTTTCGTCAAATAACTATGAATTATTGAAAAATCGCATACTTATTACTTTGTTCAATATTATATTGTTCTCACCTCATTGCTTCAGCGTATTTTAAATCTCGTCAGTCATAAAATATGTGTAGACGCCATTACGGTTTCATTCGAATGTGGTGTTATTAAAAAAATAACGAACGACCAATTTTGGTTCCATTATAGAATTTAAAAAAAAACTGCAGGGTGAGAGGGAGGTCTTTCCAACAACAACTGAAATTACCGCAATTTCAGTAACAATTAAAAAGCGTTTAGTTAATTTAAAGTTACGAAGATTTTACGACCTAGAAGTAGATTTATTACTATTAATTGGGAAAATTAAGATATTATCGCCAACGTCAAAGTAATATGAATTGTACTTATGAATTATATTTAAACAATAGTTAGGCTACTGTATGTTTATTTATGCCACACAAATAAGCAACTGAGCAAGGCAAGGCAAGAAAAAATATAATAATTAGTAAGCAGTTACATAAAAATAATATTTATGTTACTAACTAATAACTAAACTCAGCAGCCCGCCATAATAACCGCCACGCTGCGCTGTGCTGGCGCGTTAATCTTAACTTTAAAACCGAAACAAAAAGTAGTTCAAAGCATCTTGCTACGGCGAAGTTTCTATTAGCTATCCGATATAGATGAAACCGCGTTCTCTTACACGATCTATCTATAGGATTAATGGGGATAGCTGCGCGGCGGCGGCGAGTCGGTCCACTTTGTCGACGAGACACCATTAATAGAGTTATCACACAGCATATTTCATCAAAGACTTGACGCCTCTGCGAGAGTGGTAACCCTTGTACAAAGATGCTGACGCACACTTAAGTTTCTATACTCCGTCAAAGCGGGGTACGTCTGAACTGTTGGCTGGTATAACGTTCATTCGTTTATCGCTGTCGATGTATCAATTTTATTCTTTCCAACCGTCTTATTAACCTCCGACCTATGGGAAGTGGTCTAATTTTGTCCTGTTTGTGTATTATCTGTGTGCCTGTGCTACCGTGGCTCCTAAATTAATGAATGGGTTTGAGTGTGGTTATTTTTAATTAAAAGCCGGGAGGAGTGCGAAGTTATAAGATAATATAGATAAAAAAATACATTCGAATTGAGAATCTCGTCAAAAAAAAAATAAGATGGTTCGTAAGTTTTAAATATTATACAAGAATCTAGTTGAACGCGATGATTAAAATAGTAATTACATATAATTTTAGCCGTCGTTAATCATGAATTATGGTACCGAGTCAACAAACATACCCTTCCCGCTGTATGCGCGACTCCGCCCTTACTAATACCGCAGCGCCTTTGTTTCGCGGAACTAGCTTCCACGGAAGGAGTAATCTCGACAATATTTCAAAATGATCTATACTCTCTATTAAGTGGGTATTTGGAGCGGAACTCCAACAGTTGTGATATAGTTTAATCTTAAAAGTTTAATAAAGATTCTCAGCTTATTGAGCATCGCCCACTAGAGACTAAATTCTCAATTCCAGGTATTAAATAAGTTTCAAGTCGCTAGAATAGATAGCTAGATTTTGTAGATAATATGATTCGGTGAGAAATTACTTTTGAGAATGCTTTTAAACGACTAGAAACCTGAGACTCAAACTTGCTAATTTATACATAAATGCTTTAATTGCGTTGTGTGATGTCTCAGAATAGGATGTACATTTCGCAAGTTATAATACACACAAAAAAATAAACTATCGCCACGAGTGAGTATATAAATATAACCAATGCATCATCTTGGACGATAAACTAAGTAGCTCAATGAGATTTTCCCTGAAATATGCAACAAGCAAACTTCGGTGAATGTTACATATATTAATTTTACTAACTTATTACCGTTATTTTCTGTAAAAAAGTTACATTTTTGTAAGCACTAAACATAAGCATATGATACATAATTAAGTACAGTTTTAGATTTTACTGTAGGTAGTAAAAAAAGTGTTACATTTTACTATAGTAAATACTTAAATGTGAACTTAAGCATCAATCCAGTTCCTTTGCCGTACAGTATTGAAAGACACACGAACACACCGCCACCTAAACGACCAGCAGCATAATTCTGTACTCATCATCACGCACAATGCACAAAACGCTCGTTCCCCACGCCGTATTCCCCCAAAATTGTATAATACGAAAATGGATATCGAAATTTCCTTCGAAACTCGTAAATGGCGTATCGTTTGAAACGCGTACTCGTAATACAAATTTCATACTGACCACACGCTTTCCCATTTCATATTGAAATTCAGAATTTACGCTGCAAATATATTCGGAAGTATTGCGTTTCAATAAGTATTGTCGGATATAAAATACCAATAGCTTAAATATTCGGGACTTAAGATTCCACCACACTGAACTTCAACGCATCTAAACATATAAGATTGATTTTTGTATACAGTGTGTCTACATATCTAAGAATAACTATTACCTATTAGGATAACCGACGTAAAAACTATTGTAGTACTAAGTCTATCGAATTTGTTCTTAATTTCTACTAATTGACATGCATTCCTGTAATTGATATGATCACACTGCACTAATAAGTGTTAGTTTTAAACCTCTATTAAGACTGTGATTTTTATTGACGAAGTGTTCTCTACATTAAAAAACAAAAAAAAAAACTGTATTTTCATTCATGCAGACGATCAAAAGAGCGCTGTCTAAACCTGTCCCAAGCGTGGGTAATAAGACATAGGGTTGACACTATTCTCAGAATAAAAGCGACAAGTATTGAAACACGGCAGGTACCATCCTTGACGCGCACCAAGCGAAGCACACACGGTGCATGCATCATGTATCACATGCGCTACCTTTGGCTTTGCTCTGATGTAGCGAGCCACTCGACGACACTCGAGCGAAGTCGAGTGCATCCGGTAGCGGAGTACTTGACACTTGCTTCTTTTATCGTATACGATTATCACGATAGCAGATAGTCATAATATTACCTCACTAGTTTACCAGCGTTATTCTTCAACAGTTTTAATTTACGTAGGTACAGCCAGTGACAAAAAAGACTAAACTAAAAGTATAATTCTATAGGTATACAGATAAGTATCATGGATCTCTTAGTGTGGATCAGACCGGAATAACTAGTATTTATTGCATGGTTGCTTTAAATAATTTAAAATTAAAGTTTAAAGTGTTTTATTACTACACTAAAGCTGGTCACACTTAATCAATGAGGGTAAACGAGTGTGAATTCGCCGCTAGAGGCGCTAGTGCAGAGTGAGGTCTGGCTGTCAGTGCCACAAACTTATCTGACCCGGTAAGGGGAGCGCTAGTGTCTTTGTCTGACAACAGTTTAACATTTGCATTATTTCCAATTTTGGCCACCGGGTCAGATAAGTTTGTGGCACTTTCACTTCTCACTTGTCTGAATGTCACTTGTCACTGTTTATCTATGGGCGGGCTTTGACAGCAGGACCTCACCTCGCCGGTGGCGCCAACTGGTGAGCACAAAAACGGCCACCCTCATTACTCCTATGTTTTTTCGGACGCAAACTTTGTCACAATGCACCAATTACGAAAGCAATTAGCGCGTTGCGTCGTGGTTTTTATGGGACACAACTGTGAGTGTATCCGAGGAATTGCATGACCTAATTCTTTTATACCCTCCCTACTATCGAAATGTCTGATACAACCATCTTTTTGTCGTTACCCTTCCGCGTGGGCGACGCGTTTAACCTCGTCATTTGCGTAACGCGAAAGAATTGAACAGTTTATCTGCATCACAACCTGAATAGGCTTTACAGTGCCGTACACCTAACATCGTACAACTACATAATATCTACTTGTTTATCATTTATCTGTTCAGGTACGATTGTTGTTATAATATTGAACCGTGCGTGGCTGTGTTTTGTGCAGCCGCGCATGTAACGATACTGAGAACTGCTCAAAATACATTAAATTTTAATGAACTCTTGTTGAAATCCGCTTATAAATACTATATTCAACCGAACACACGTTGCTATTAAATGCCAAGCGCAACCTCATAAATGTTTTCATGAAAAATATCCATCTAAAAGCAACCTCTAAAAGGCCTGAACGAAACTGTTTAAAACTCTTTCTTAGCGCAGATAAGATCGCCCACGCCTCTTCACAGGAGCAATTAACTCGTGCAAAGCAGGCAACGTGCAAACTATGCATCGCACACTTTGCTTTTCATTGACATGAATCAAAAGGCGGTTTTTAAGCTGAGTCTAGAGCGAATTCAATGTATTACAAAAACTTACATTAAAAGATGCCTCTGAATATATCTCATCTCATCTCACACACTAACAAAGAATGTAACATATCTATATTTATGTTACAGCTAATGGCTATTAATTAATGAATTCAAGTCCGAGGTAGTATCCTAAAATTGTGATACTATTCGTGGAAACGTAAATACCTACTTCTGCGATTTGTCCATTTGTTAGACATGCAGTAATGTGTAGTGTGTACCTTCTCGTAGATAGCAAGCGTTTTACAATCTGTAAACCATCAAAAATCCCGACAAAGACAAAGAAATGAAATATTAACCACTACACTCTAGGTGTCGTTACCAACCCATAACGGTTCAGCTCTTATTGAAAACTGTGACCTATCTAGCTACAAGGAACTAAGAAGACTGTGTTATAATAGTGGCTAATAATATAAACATCAAATAATTTTATCAGATATATCCAGGTGTCCAAAACGTATCCGGAAGGAAATATAGACCGGCGCAAATTACTACACACTACCAAAAATCGGATACAATTAAACCGGAACGCATTATTACGGTCAATGGAGGTCCCAACGTAATATGTTACTACCGGGTCCAAAATTACAACGCCCCGTATTAGTACCATTGTAAAAGTCGTGACCGTCCATTCATGGTGGTCCTGTCGTCGATTAACTCGTTGCAACCCTTTTTATGTCGCCGACTAAGTATTTGGAACTACGACTACGCTGGCCAAATAATATTCCCAGTGAATGAAGAAATTAAGTATGAAGTCTTGGAGGAAAAATATGTCGACGCGATTGATCCCAAATATAGAAGAACGAAAAATTGGCAGCGACGAGTATGTTGCAAAGTATTAGCGTAGCCATAGGTGCAGTGGAGCAGTATAATATTTTTGAAAATAAAATAACTATTTTAGTTATTAAATATAGTTCTTTAAATATGGTTATTAAATGTAATAATTTTAACCAATAACTTTTTGAAGAAAATGTTAAGTTGACGACATTAGGCCTAACATCAAATTGACAAGATTATCGGCAAAATCGACGACATTTTCCTTAAGGTAACTAATTGATAATAAATTAGACCATCCCAATTAAAATTAATTATCTGAATTATTGAAAATCACTAGCTGTAGCCATAAGACATAGTTATATATTGTCTTTTGACCGTTAGTATCATCACCCATTTTATGCCAACAATATTTAAGCCATCTAAACTAAAAATATTTAAATGTTCATGTTAACATTGGTGATTCATTAATTGTCTGACTTAAGTAATGAACCTCTAATAACCCGACCGAGACCACATCATCAATCGAAGCTCGTACCTGCAACACCGACCAGCGTCGAACGACACCATTAAACCATTTTCGTCCATTAGTTGGTGGCAGGTTAATAAGGTTCTTTGTTGGGACCCTCGTGGCTTTCACAATTTCCCAGTGAATGTAGCTTATCTCCGGCTGTGTTTGCTCCCGCCCGGCTAAACAGACCACGGTGCATGCCAATTTTTGCAGCGTTAGTTGGTAATTACGGACGCAACACGAGATACCGTGAGCGGACTTTGTGATAAAAGAGGGTCTTTTGATGTTAAAAATTGTTTTACAGCAACCGGTAGAATCTCCTGCTGTGTACAAAAACTATATAAAATTTTATATTTTTTGTTTGAATCGCGAGATTACTATTTAGATACTAGATACAGTTGATGAATGTTACAATTTTTATTGTTAACACGACAAGCAAATATTGAATTTGGATGCGTAGTTTATGTTATTTATATCAATAAACTTTGTTTGCATTTTACGATTATATATATTTTTTTGAACATTGAAAATTTTACCACCTATATTTTTTAAGTTCTCATCATTTAATTTTTATTAATCGTTGTTAATTTTTTTTAACTTTGAAGTTTGGGAAAACACCTGTCTACATAGAAACAAGAGGACCGAAACGTAAGTATATACTGTAAGGAACTCCTTTTGGACAATCACTAATTATGTCAACAAGAAGGAGTAACAGGCCGTTTACTTATAAAAGGATATTAAAAAAGACAACTGTCAGATGAAGACATAAGGGAGAACACGAATATTTTACTATGGGAAAAGATGTATGTTTGAATGATTAAATAAACAAGTTAAACAGTAAATAATTGTTTTCTGGGCTTCCTTTTAGCTCAGAAGCGGGAAATAACTCACGTAAGTCCTGATAAAATGCATTTACATACTTTGAATTGAGTAAAGATTTTGTTATGTCAAAGATGAAAATTTTAAACACGAACAATGGGCCGTCATAAGAAATGTAAAAATAATGATGATAATCGGGAAGCTTATTTACGCCGTAAATTATTGAAGGCGGTCGAAACCCGTAAATTATATGAACCTAATGAGGTACCGTCTACATCAACACCGTCCAATAAGGTCGATCAGGTGGTAACCAACAATGACAGAATTCCATCACATATTGCACAGTCGTTGGCTGAAAGCCATGATAATGCTGCATCTCGACAAAATATATCATTACCGGGGTATACTTATTTTATGCCCGGACCATCATCGTGTTCTTCGACATTTCGATATGTGGGCCGTAGTGATCCATTGCCAGAGTTTGACCCACAAACATCAATAACCACTATGGAGCAATGGATAAGAAAAGTAGAAGGCATTTCTAATATGTATGGTTGGGATGAAAAGACTCTTAAATTTAATTGCACTTCTAAGATGAAGGGTTATGCTCGACTATGGTATGAGCAATTATATGTGAATCAAATTTAAGTTGGTCCGATTGGAGGGCAATGCTGTTAACAGCTTTTCCTTCCAATCGTAGTAAATTAAATATGATGCGAGACTTGGTCAATGCATTAAGACGCTTTGATCAAGATTATATACAATTCTTTTATAATAAATTAGCTTTAGGTAACGCATGTGGATTACCCGAGTCACTGATCACGGAAGCTATCATAGGAACTCTTAACAATGATTTGATACAAGTTGGCGCTATTTCTGCTAGATGTCACGATCCTCCAACGCTCTTGAAATATTTATCATCATTTGCTCACCCGGTTCTAAATGAAGCTGAACGTCAGAAAGAAGTCAGTTACACTTACAAACCTCAATGTTACATTTGTAAGGGTCTTGGCCATATTACATCTGAATGTATGACTAAAGTACAAAACAAATGTGATAAAAACAATTTAGTCTGTTCATTTTGTAGGAAACGGGGTCATGTTGAAAATGATTGTTTTACTAAAAATAAAAAATGTAGTTATTGTAATAAAACTGGTCATACTAAAGACGAGTGTTTGAAGTTAAAATCTCGAAATTGAACAGGTGACAAGTAATGCATGATACACCAAATATTAGATAAATAAATCTATCTCTAAATATTATGTTACTATTAACATTTACCTATGATTGTCATAATGTGTACCTACGGTTTATTAAATTTTGGTAGGTCTTGGTAAACAAATGTAAGTCAGTCACTTGCTCAAAAAAAAAGTCTTTCCTAATATCGTTATAAATAGATTTGGTGGATTGAAAATCATGCCGATTTGACAGTGTCATGTTAAAAGCGTAATATTCTACCTGATAGGTAGTGCTTTAGGTATCGGTGCCGTCATCATTTTGATTTTATAATAATAATAATAATAATAATAATAATAATTCTTTATTTCAGGTTCAGGCCAATATTTGTTAGTAACATTTTGTACTTATATCTAGGGGTTAGTAAATACTGACAAAATAAGACTTATAAACTAACTAAACTGGGGACTGGAAATGGGGGTTTCCACGCCCGGGCACAGTCTGTACTGCACCACGTGCATGTAGACTTGCCCAGTGCCTGAGAAATGGTGAGTCCCACCTGTCCACTAGTGTGCCCAGTATGGTGTTGGTGCTGTCGCGCAAGCGGTTTAGGAGGGAGGCGCATCGCTTCCGGATGATGGCATGAAAGCCATCAGTGTGAGCCTCTGAGAACATCCCGGAGGCGCTACAAAAGCGCGGCAACCCCATCAGCATTCTGAACCCATTATTATATTGTACACGCAGAGAGTTGTACGTCCTCTGCGTATGGCCGACCCACAGGCTGCTCGTGTAAAAAGACTGGCAGTATGCTTTAAAAAGCGTCGCCTTTACCTCAGCGGTACAACGAGCAAACCTACGAGCCAGCATATTACAACGGACGGCCAACGCCCTGCGTTCCCGTTCAATATCAAAGACATCTTTCATGTCCTCGGAAACCCAGTGGCCCAGATATTTAAAATGCGAAACTCGCATAAGAGGAGTACCATTAATTGAGACGGGAGGTGCGTTTAGAACTCGCTTATTACCCGTTCTGAAGATCATAAACTCACTCTTGCTTTCATTGTATCTAAGCCCATGGGACTTCGCATACCTTTCACAGATGCGCAATAATTTACGCAGAGCTCCAGTCGACGGGCTTAGAAGCACCATATCGTCAGCATAACTTATGTTATTGATGCAAACGCCATCAATATGGCACCCTATACCAGTGCTACTAAGCTCTTCGATCAGACGGTTAACATATGGGTTGAAGAGCTTCGGAGAGGTAATCCCCCCTTGTCTCACTCCGCACTCCAACCCATACACGCCCTGAGTAGGAGCCCGCCCTGTGTTGGTTTGATTTCTATACCATGTACGTAGAATTGTCGTCACATCGTTAGGTAGGGCGGTCTCCCTCTCCAGCTTTTCCCACAGCAAACACCAGATCAAATGCCTTGGACAAGTCCAGGTAGCAGGCATAGACCGGTGTACTTCTATCAGTGTAGTACCGAACAGTTTGCTTGAGAGGAAATATAGCACTTTCCGTGGATAGGTTTGGCCGAAAACCAAACTGTGCATCGTTTACTTTTAAATATTTTTCGAGGTATCCATCAAGCAAACTGTCCAGTTGTAACGCCTTTTTTTTTGTAATTGGGTGTAGCCTCTAGGTGCCCTAAGTGATTAAAAAAAAAATTAAGTAAACACCGACCTGGTAACCTCATATGTTGGTTCGCAATTTCCGCTAACACTGCTGCAACGCTATTATTAATTAGTTTACCCATCTCTTCGCATTCTTTTTGGCATAGTAGGAGTTCACTTACACTATTTTATCTTGTTTATATACCAGTTTTCACATATTTTTAACCTCTAAACTAGGTAAACAAACTGGTGTAATTGTCTAATCAAACTGACGTAATTGTCAAGTCAATATCTGTCAAATGACTCTGTTCAGTGACGCTGAGGGCGCTAGTGTCGGGGTTGATTGTCGCTGGCTTGGCTACTCATTCACTTGGAAAATTATTATTCCAGAATAATTGTAGAAATTTCTGTCCTAACTAATTACCTTGTAGGCGGTCCTATTTTAATTAGTTTTCATCTTTAGAAGGTCTAAGGATTTAAACCTTTCAGTGGACTAATCGAGGTTCCTCTAGGTCTATGTGAGGGTCTATGGAACTAGGTTTTAATTTTCGGACGAATGACCTTGATCTTGACAGCTGGCTCTGTGTATAGCGAAATGAAGAAATTCGGATGTTTATTTGGAAGAAAGTGGAAATGTTTTGGTCAAGAAAGCTGGACTTGACTGATTCCTGCTGTCTGTGTACAGTGACCATCGAGTGCGTTTTTGGTGTTATTAATCTGTACCACACTGAACCAAGGAGTGAATGTGTGAATATGTACGGGTAGTGGGGTCTTGGTTCAGCGACTGGTTTTGAACGTGAGGAACGTGGCTTCGTTCTTTCTATTTTCGGGCGGCGAGCGAAGCGGACCTCGGAGCAAGAAGTCTTGAACCTCAGATAAACGTGCTGGATACCCTGGGATTGGGTAACCGGGAATACTCTGCGGGCAACGCCGCGGGCTTTGGCTGCGAATTTCGGGGCTGTACGTGCAAATTACGTGCGAATTGCGCGTCCAGTTGGCCGCTTCAAGCGGGCTGTCGGAGATCGACCACGTAAGTAGTTGATGTCTTGCTTCGTGGCAATTTTACCTATCGGTATTTAGTGAATTCGAGGTTATGTAGTATATCGTTCCTTGCAGTTGGGATTGGCGGAACGAAATAGAAAACCGGCAAGCGGGACCTCGTTCCTCGTGCCGGCCACGTGCTTTCGTGCCTCCAGTAAGGTATGTTTCCATGCCTTCACTTCTTTCATAACCTCTCGTTTTATTATCACTCTCTCTCTTACTGTAGATTTTAAATATCACATGGGGAAATTATTGAAAACGTAGTATTTCACGTATAACCTAAGCCGTTGAACGGTTAGGTCCCCCGGCTTTGTACTTTTAACCTTTTGTTAGACAGCGGAAGAATATTAATTAATTTATTCATCCTTTTCATTGTCAAATTAACCTTAAATTATCGAAATTGAACTCAGACCTAGTAAATTCACTCCGCTCTGGGATTTATTGTGGGATTCTTAGTGAATTGATGTTGATTAGGTATTTCATTTCCTTTGTTAAGCCGGGCACCGCTCGCCATGGTTCCTTGGTGGTGGTGGAATGGTCCACGGGGACGCCGTAGACCATTCCGATCCCTTGTTGTCCCCGCCTCGGGACATCGGATCCCAATGGGCCTGTAAGATTCCTTTTTTTTTTTTATTACTAAGGGAGGTGATGATTCGCTTCTTTAGTATATAGTTATTATTATATGTTAATAATTGCCCTCCGGACAGATAGCGTTGCCGTCCGCTAATAATATCTAGTTATTCCATAATGTGTGACTTCTAACTTAACTATATACTATTGTCTTTAATACATTATACCTAACGGCTACTAGGTATTGGAATATAAATGAACTTAACTATATACTATTGTCTTTAATACATTATACCTAATGGCTACTAGGTATTGGAATATAAATGAACTTAACTATATACTATTGTCTTTAATACATTATACCTAACGGCTACTAGGTATTGGAACATACATAAATGTTTAAGTTTTGCTGTTTGTGTTCTTAAATGCATAATCTTTTAAATAATTATTATCATGAACCATGAACTCCTTATTGCTATATACAAGTGTAAGCGGTGTCTGCCTAATTAGGTATTATCATTTTTTTTTAACTATAAGGTGTAACTTAGACTGAATATCCCTATTCAGCTGTGCATTAATTATTTGTAAACACTTGAGGTGACACATGTTGTTTTGTGTACGCTTCAGGAGGCGGTTCTGTACGGGTTCTGGGCGAGCTGGTTCTGTACGGGCTCTGTACTGGTTCTGTGCGGGCTGTGCACCTCCTGGTGGCTGGTGGACAGATTGGACACGGGGTTAAGCTGGCTCCTGCGGCGGCTTTGGCTGAGCAGACTTTTATTTTTAATTTTATTTAAATTAAATTCTTTATTTTTGGGTGTTGGTTAAAAAGCCGAGGGCCAGTAACCGAGTGCCAAGCGCAGCCTAGAATTACTATACTTATACCTATACCTAGAGCTACTATCCTGTACCTACTATCTTATACTATCCTATACCTACTATCTTATACTTATACCTATACCTATACCTATTCTCTTATACTTATACCTACTCTCTTATACCTCTACCTATACCTACTCTCTTATACCTATACCTACTCTCTTATACCTATACCTACTCTCTTATACCTATACCTATACCTACTCTCTTATACCTATACCTACTATCTTATACCTATACCTACTATCTTATACCTACTACCTATTATTCCTGTAGCTCTACCGAGTACTCCCCCAGCTTCCGTTGGCTTCCCCTTACATTACTTAGAGTGAGTATCCTACTCCTTCTCCTTGAACTGATCCTACTTGGCGCTACTCCCTTTCCATACTAATCTCTAACTGACTCTACTCGCTTAGATCCCACTAACCCCTAACCCCCTCTCCTCCTGCTTCACTAACCCTTACTAACGGTCCTCGCTTTCAACTCTCCCCTTTCCCTCTCACTCCCCTCGCCCCTGTCTTCCTCTTACCTTATTGTTCCTAGATTACTCTCTTCCCTTTCCCTAACATATTAGTCAACCCACATTATCTCCATCCTACATTCTAGCCTTTTCTTTTAGCTTCGTTAATCGAATTAGTTATATAATAATAATACCGCACATATTGTTAAAGTCACAAGCGAGCCAATAGTCCAAGCTTTATCGTATCCGGGTGTACTGTAGTCCCCAAAGAAACTGAATCTTGTTATTAACCTAAACATTAATCTAAGTATTAACCTAACTTTTTGTCAACCTTAATCTAAGTCTTGGTCTTTAATCTCGTCTGGAATTTTCATATTTATCTAATACAACGTGTAACCACTATATTACACTATAGTAAAATAAACATTTTGAATAAGGCCTTATATTTTCCTTTATTGTTACACCCAACTCGATAGGGACGTAATTTTTTTTATTACAATGGCGACCGTGACAGGACATTTATTGGCTTCGCGGGTGTAACCTCCGTTACTGGTCTGTTGCTCACTAGCGGATTGTTGACTTTACAATTATTGTGCTTCTTCATTTTGCTGTGCTCGGTTGCTGCCCTACGGTATTTATTTTTTTTGTTTTGTATGCTGCCATCTGAGTCTGATACTCTGGCACTTGGTGTTTAATCTTAAGTCTAAATTTATTAAGTACTATTAAGTATCATTAAGTAAGTTGCCCGGATACGATTACTGCTGATTGTTGTACCTAACTGTAAAACATTATGGAAGAACGTCCTATCCGTTTTCACTTGTTGAATAAAGACGAACTGCAATACGAGGTAGCTATCCGCGATGGGGTCCCAGAGGGTACTGTAGAGCGTTTGCGAACTCAAATAAAGTCTTTAGCTAAAGAAATTCCGACTGATCAAGTAAGTTTCTTTGAGGGTGATGTAAGGCCGGAGCTTAAAACTATCGCGTCGAAGCTTACCGAACTGGAGGAAATCTGTAACTCTAAAAATTTCCTTTTAAAGAAATTATACCGTATCGAGGCGCTGGGGAACCACTTGTTCCATAGGTTGAGTAGGGTAGAGCCTGAGGAGGAAGAGGACAAGGCTTGGAAAGAGGATCTGGATAATCGCCTACTGACTGTCTTACAGCAATTGGATAGGATTATGCACACCTTCACAAGTAGTGTTGATTTTAAACCCAAGGTCGCTGACGTCGCAGAGGAGTTTGTCCACTCTGGGGGACAGATGGCGATGACGCAGCCGGTCGTGACGTGTGATCGCTCTGCTACAGTACAATCCTTAAATATTAAGTTTAACGGTAAGGGCTGTGTTCAGTCGTTTTTGGAACGGGTGGAAGAAATTTGCGCTTCACGAAATATCTCCCTTGAGAAGTTGTATAAGTCGGCTGTAGAACTTTTTGTAGATGAGGCTCTGTATTGGTATCGTAGTGTTAAGTCGGAGGTGTCCAATTGGGATCAATTAAGAGCTTTGTTGTTGGAGGAGTACTTACCCTACGACTACGAGCACCGTTTACTAAAGGAAATTCGTTCTAGGACGCAGGGTCCGGATGAATCGATAACGGTATACTTAAGCATAATGCAAAACTATTTCTCCCGACTTAAGAAACCCCTGGACGACGCTGAAAAATTAAACATCATATTATACAATATTAGGCCGTTCTACTCGACACAGTTGGCGCTTTGCGAGGTGAGGACGTGGTCCGACTTAAAGTCGCGTTGCAGGTTGTTAGAAGCTGCGAAGCAGAGGGCGGAAAATTTCACCGAACCTCCTAGGAGTACGGCGAACGTAGTGGTCCCCGAGCTGGCTTATAAAGGAAAGGCGACTCGTCCGCGTTGTGATGCTGTCAATAGGGTAGAGAAGGTGGACAAGTTTTGTGTTCGTTGCCGGGTCAAGGACCATACACTCCTAGAGTGCAAGGCCCCGAGGATTAAAGTTTGCTTTCGCTGTGGTGAAAAGGGCGTGACTGCGGTAGATTGTACTAAGTGCACTCCTAAGGCTGGCGAACCGGCGAATCCAAAAAACGCATAGAGGGGGGCCGTCGTTGTATGACGTCTGACAAAGAGTTTCGTGATTGGTGTGACTATATAAGGGTGTTCTTTCAGACGAACCGTACTAAGGTTGCAGCGGTTGGTTCCCCGAACGCTCAGGACGCGCGTCCTTATTTGAAGGTTGAGATTAGTGGAGTTCCATTCTATGGGCTATTGGATTCAGGTTCTGAGATATCAATATTAGGTGGTTCTGCTATAGATAAATTTACTCATCTGGCTGACTTGCATCAGTCCGATACAATTAATTCGGTAGTGACGGCTAACGGTTCCACTTCGCACGTTGCTGGATATATGTTTCTGCCGGTTGTCGTGAACTGTGTTCTGCGCGTAATAAAGTTCTACGTAATTCCTTCCATTTCCTCTCCTGTGTTGCTTGGTATAGATTTCTGGAGGGCTTTTCAGGTGGCGCCGGACGTCTTGGGACTGTCGAATCGAAGTGATCTAATAGATTTTCGTAAGCCTAGTGAAACGGTAGTGTCGCAGGTTAATCATCTACATCCTTTCGAAGAACTGTCGGAGGAGCAGAAGGGAATGGCAATGGATGTCTGCAAGTTGTTTGAGGAGATATCAGCTGAGAAAAAGGGTCTAGGGCGAACTCACCTTATTTCCCACCATATTGACACTGGCGATGCCGTTCCTATAAAGCAGCGCTATTATGTGATGTCCCCTGAAAAGCTGCGAGAGTTAAATCGACATCTTGATGAGATGATTGCCTTGGATGTGGTAGAGCCTAGTAGCAGTCCCTGGAATAATCCCATCACTATGGCGCCTAAGTCTGACGGGAAGATGCGTTTCTGTTTAGATAGTAGGAAATTAAATGAGGTGTCTAGGCATGATGCCTACCCCTTACCTTACATAAATAATATTCTAGACCAACTTCGGGACTCTCGTTATCTATCTTCTATAGATTTGAAGGCTGCCTTTTGGCAGATTCCGTTGACTCCTTCCTCCAAGGAGAAGACAGCGTTTACTGTTCCGTCCCGTGGTCTATTTCAATTTAAGGTTATGTGTTTTGGTCTGACGTCTGCGCCCGCGACGCAACAGCGCTTAATGGATAAATTGTTTGGCCCAGAGTTCGGAGGGCGTGTCTTCATTTATTTAGACGACATTGTAGTGGTGAGCAAGACTTTTGAAGAGCATATTAATCTTTTGAGACAGGTTTTTGAACGTTTGAGGTCTGCTAATCTTACTGTCAGCTTGTCTAAATGTTGCCTGTTTAGGAAACAACTAAAGTATTTGGGTTATGTTGTGGATGAGTTCGGGTTGAGGACAGATCCTGATAAGGTCAAGGCCATCACGGATTTTCCAATCCCCACTAATGCAAAAGATGTGAAGAGGTTCCTGGGTACGGCGTCTTATTATAGGCGATTTATTCGTGGCTTCAGTACAATCGCGGCTCCCCTAAATGCCCTCACCTCTACTAAGAAGGGTAGGCCTCCCTTCCATTGGTCACCGGAAGCGGAGTACGCGTTCCTACAATTAAAAAGTGCTTTGACGTCTGCCCCCGTGTTGGCTTGCCCCGATTTTTCTTTGCCGTTTGTAGTGCATGCTGATGCTTCCGAGGTAGGGATTGGTGGAATGTTAACGCAGGTTTTTGACGGCGAGGAGCACCCGGTAGCGTATTACAGTCGTTCCTTGAGTAAACCGGAGCGCAACTATTCTGCGACGGAGCGAGAGGCGTTAGCGGTAGTCCAGGTGGTGGAGCATTTTCGGCCTTACCTCGAGGGCTCCACTCCATTTAAAATTATTACTGATCACGCCAGCTTGAAGTGGTTTTTAAATCTTCGAAATCCAACCGGGCGTTTGGAGCGTTGGGGATGTAGGCTATCCCCGTATAACTTTATAATTGAGCATCGCCGTGGGAAGGAGCATTTGATTCCAGATTCTTTGTCTCGTTCTGTTCCCGTATCGTCCATTGGCATCCCTATTAACGACCCTTGGTTTCAGAATCTGTATGACCGGTGTCTACGTAGGCCTCAGACGTGCCCGAATTACCAAATCGTTGAGGGAAAGTTGTATCGCTATACCAAAAGTAATTCGACACTGACTGGAGATTTTGACTGGAAGGAAGTGGTCCCGGTGGGGGAGAGACCCCGTCTCCTCTCGGAATGCCATGATTCCCCTATAAGTGCCCACTTGGGTGTTGATAAAACTTATAAACGACTGCGGTTGCGCTACTTCTGGCCCAACATGTATCAAGACGTAGAGGACTATGTGTCAAAATGTGCAACGTGCAAAGCGTATAAACACACCAATCGTAGTACCCCTGGTTTGTATGGAAACCCTAAAGTTTGTCGTAGGCCGTTCCAGTGTATTAGCATTGATTTAGTTGGTCCACTGCCTAAGTCTAGACAACAGAATGAGTACCTCCTCGTGGTAGTGTGTTGCTTTTCAAAATATTGTATGTTGTTTCCTCTGCGACGTGCTACCGGTAAAGTCATTGCGCAGCGTTTGGAAGATTATGTATTTCTGGTTCATGGGATACCTCAGACTATCATCGCAGATAATGGTCCTCAATTCATCGGACGGGATGTAAAGGCCTTGTTCGAAAAGTATAGTATTCCCCAGATCCACTACACTCCCACATACTGTCCGCAGGTAAATACCGTTGAGCGGTATAACCGCACAATTGTCACCGCAATTGCTTCCTTGGTAGGTGATGACCAACGTAGTTGGGATTCCCATTTGTGTGAAATTCAGTTTGCCTTAAATACTGCTGTGAATGTCAGTACTTCCTTCTCCCCTTTTCTCATTGTTCACGGGCGCGAGGCCGTTGTCCATGGTAAAGTGTACGGAGACAGCGAGGACTTGGATGATCTTGTTATCGGTTCCCGAGAGGACTACGTCGATAAACTAGGAGTGATGAAGGAATTGTTTTGTAAGGTGGATGGCGAACTGAAAAGGTGTCATTTACACAATGCTAGGTATTATAATAGGCGGAGGAGAGATGTAAGTTTTGAAGAGGGTGATTTGGTTTGGCGTCGCACCCACACGCGCAGTGATGCATCTAAACATTTTTCGTATAAATTAGCTCCCCGATTTGAGAAATGTCGAATCATAAGGAAGTTATCTAAGCTCGTGTACTTGATAGAGGACGAGAACGGTAAAAGGAGTGAATGTCATGTGAAAGACATCAAGTGTCTAGCCTAGTCTGGGTCGGGTTGAGTAGTTTGAACTGGTCTTAGCGCTGGGGGCCAGCGTGAATTTTACTCTCTTTTGTCGCAAAATTCTGGTGAGTAGGGGGGTACTGTAACGCCTTTTTTTTTGTAATTGGGTGTAGCCTCTAGGTGCCCTAAGTGATTAAAAAAAAAATTAAGTAAACACCGACCTGGTAACCTCATATGTTGGTTCGCAATTTCCGCTAACACTGCTGCAACGCTATTATTAATTAGTTTACCCATCTCTTCGCATTCTTTTTGGCATAGTAGGAGTTCACTTACACTATTTTATCTTGTTTATATACCAGTTTTCACATATTTTTAACCTCTAAACTAGGTAAACAAACTGGTGTAATTGTCTAATCAAACTGACGTAATTGTCAAGTCAATATCTGTCAAATGACTCTGTTCAGTGACGCTGAGGGCGCTAGTGTCGGGGTTGATTGTCGCTGGCTTGGCTACTCATTCACTTGGAAAATTATTATTCCAGAATAATTGTAGAAATTTCTGTCCTAACTAATTACCTTGTAGGCGGTCCTATTTTAATTAGTTTTCATCTTTAGAAGGTCTAAGGATTTAAACCTTTCAGTGGACTAATCGAGGTTCCTCTAGGTCTATGTGAGGGTCTATGGAACTAGGTTTTAATTTTCGGACGAATGACCTTGATCTTGACAGCTGGCTCTGTGTATAGCGAAATGAAGAAATTCGGATGTTTATTTGGAAGAAAGTGGAAATGTTTTGGTCAAGAAAGCTGGACTTGACTGATTCCTGCTGTCTGTGTACAGTGACCATCGAGTGCGTTTTTGGTGTTATTAATCTGTACCACACTGAACCAAGGAGTGAATGTGTGAATATGTACGGGTAGTGGGGTCTTGGTTCAGCGACTGGTTTTGAACGTGAGGAACGTGGCTTCGTTCTTTCTATTTTCGGGCGGCGAGCGAAGCGGACCTCGGAGCAAGAAGTCTTGAACCTCAGATAAACGTGCTGGATACCCTGGGATTGGGTAACCGGGAATACTCTGCGGGCAACGCCGCGGGCTTTGGCTGCGAATTTCGGGGCTGTACGTGCAAATTACGTGCGAATTGCGCGTCCAGTTGGCCGCTTCAAGCGGGCTGTCGGAGATCGACCACGTAAGTAGTTGATGTCTTGCTTCGTGGCAATTTTACCTATCGGTATTTAGTGAATTCGAGGTTATGTAGTATATCGTTCCTTGCAGTTGGGATTGGCGGAACGAAATAGAAAACCGGCAAGCGGGACCTCGTTCCTCGTGCCGGCCACGTGCTTTCGTGCCTCCAGTAAGGTATGTTTCCATGCCTTCACTTCTTTCATAACCTCTCGTTTTATTATCACTCTCTCTCTTACTGTAGATTTTAAATATCACATGGGGAAATTATTGAAAACGTAGTATTTCACGTATAACCTAAGCCGTTGAACGGTTAGGTCCCCCGGCTTTGTACTTTTAACCTTTTGTTAGACAGCGGAAGAATATTAATTAATTTATTCATCCTTTTCATTGTCAAATTAACCTTAAATTATCGAAATTGAACTCAGACCTAGTAAATTCACTCCGCTCTGGGATTTATTGTGGGATTCTTAGTGAATTGATGTTGATTAGGTATTTCATTTCCTTTGTTAAGCCGGGCACCGCTCGCCATGGTTCCTTGGTGGTGGTGGAATGGTCCACGGGGACGCCGTAGACCATTCCGATCCCTTGTTGTCCCCGCCTCGGGACATCGGATCCCAATGGGCCTGTAAGATTCCTTTTTTTTTTTTATTACTAAGGGAGGTGATGATTCGCTTCTTTAGTATATAGTTATTATTATATGTTAATAATTGCCCTCCGGACAGATAGCGTTGCCGTCCGCTAATAATATCTAGTTATTCCATAATGTGTGACTTCTAACTTAACTATATACTATTGTCTTTAATACATTATACCTAACGGCTACTAGGTATTGGAATATAAATGAACTTAACTATATACTATTGTCTTTAATACATTATACCTAATGGCTACTAGGTATTGGAATATAAATGAACTTAACTATATACTATTGTCTTTAATACATTATACCTAACGGCTACTAGGTATTGGAACATACATAAATGTTTAAGTTTTGCTGTTTGTGTTCTTAAATGCATAATCTTTTAAATAATTATTATCATGAACCATGAACTCCTTATTGCTATATACAAGTGTAAGCGGTGTCTGCCTAATTAGGTATTATCATTTTTTTTTAACTATAAGGTGTAACTTAGACTGAATATCCCTATTCAGCTGTGCATTAATTATTTGTAAACACTTGAGGTGACACATGTTGTTTTGTGTACGCTTCAGGAGGCGGTTCTGTACGGGTTCTGGGCGAGCTGGTTCTGTACGGGCTCTGTACTGGTTCTGTGCGGGCTGTGCACCTCCTGGTGGCTGGTGGACAGATTGGACACGGGGTTAAGCTGGCTCCTGCGGCGGCTTTGGCTGAGCAGACTTTTATTTTTAATTTTATTTAAATTAAATTCTTTATTTTTGGGTGTTGGTTAAAAAGCCGAGGGCCAGTAACCGAGTGCCAAGCGCAGCCTAGAATTACTATACTTATACCTATACCTAGAGCTACTATCCTGTACCTACTATCTTATACTATCCTATACCTACTATCTTATACTTATACCTATACCTATACCTATTCTCTTATACTTATACCTACTCTCTTATACCTCTACCTATACCTACTCTCTTATACCTATACCTACTCTCTTATACCTATACCTACTCTCTTATACCTATACCTATACCTACTCTCTTATACCTATACCTACTATCTTATACCTATACCTACTATCTTATACCTACTACCTATTATTCCTGTAGCTCTACCGAGTACTCCCCCAGCTTCCGTTGGCTTCCCCTTACATTACTTAGAGTGAGTATCCTACTCCTTCTCCTTGAACTGATCCTACTTGGCGCTACTCCCTTTCCATACTAATCTCTAACTGACTCTACTCGCTTAGATCCCACTAACCCCTAACCCCCTCTCCTCCTGCTTCACTAACCCTTACTAACGGTCCTCGCTTTCAACTCTCCCCTTTCCCTCTCACTCCCCTCGCCCCTGTCTTCCTCTTACCTTATTGTTCCTAGATTACTCTCTTCCCTTTCCCTAACATATTAGTCAACCCACATTATCTCCATCCTACATTCTAGCCTTTTCTTTTAGCTTCGTTAATCGAATTAGTTATATAATAATAATACCGCACATATTGTTAAAGTCACAAGCGAGCCAATAGTCCAAGCTTTATCGTATCCGGGTGTACTGTAGTCCCCAAAGAAACTGAATCTTGTTATTAACCTAAACATTAATCTAAGTATTAACCTAACTTTTTGTCAACCTTAATCTAAGTCTTGGTCTTTAATCTCGTCTGGAATTTTCATATTTATCTAATACAACGTGTAACCACTATATTACACTATAGTAAAATAAACATTTTGAATAAGGCCTTATATTTTCCTTTATTGTTACACCCAACTCGATAGGGACGTAATTTTTTTTATTACAATGGCGACCTTGACCGGACGCTAAGTAGTACCTGAAATTTTTTATTACACAGTACCTTGGCGATCACAGTAGCCAATGATATTGGTCTATAACTCGTCATATCTGAGGCATCCCCAGTTTTATTTTTGATAATTGGCACAACAATTGTCCTCAAAAGGTCATCGGGTAGATGTGAGTGACTCATGCAAAGATTGAACAGAAGTGTCAAGACCCTAGGCAGGTGGACGCCGACGTGTCTGTTCCATCCTATTATTCTCTTTCCCTTTTTTGTTAACAATTCTTTATAACAGTTTTTAGCACTCTCAGTAAGTATATCTATTACATGTTTGTACAGGTTATCTATTAACATCTTATGGCGGCTGTCTGTACACATCCTATCAGCACATATGTTAAATTCAGCTGGGAAGTGTATAAGCCGTAGTCTCAAATGGCAAAGAAATTCATATTCCTTTATTTGATTACTATCCCTCTCGCCCCATATAGAGCGCGTTAAATTATTGCTAAAATTATAAAAATAATTTCATTGTTTAATCGTCTATAATCTCGTAATAACTTAATAATATGATCGTTCTTGCTATTCTTGATTTATTTACCCTAACAAAATGAGTATAAATTATATATGATCGGAGGCTGTTCGTGACATAAGTTATAAATATGTTATATTTGCTTTGGTTAATTACAAAAAAAAACGTTTGCCTTTTCGTATTATCAGTGACATGGGTATGACGTTAAATTTTAAAGATTTTAAAAATTATTGTCTTCGGAGACAGATACAGCTATTGCTGACTTAGTTGATTCGATGCAATATTAGCAATGACAATGATTTTTAATATCTTAATCAATATTGTTATGTAACACAGAGGTACCTCTGAGCCTTGAGAGGCGTTATATGTAATGTCATCATGGTGACCGCAAATACTTATAAGTTGAAATTGTTTCATGATTCAAATTCAAAGCATGCTACTTGTATTAACTTTAATTATATAATTATAAGAACTAAAATATATTCACAATAAATATCGCAATAAAATATATGAAATTGATTAACATTAAGAAGTTAATTAAGCATTAATCATTAATCGACATTAAGAAGTCTGATTAATATATAACTATTCACGGATATTAAGAAGTCCGTATTATAACTTAATTATGGACATTAAGAAGTCCGACTTTTATTTTATTGACATTAAGAAGTCAGCATATTAATTTGTTTAACTTAAAGAAGTATGATTAATGATTAATAACCAATTATTGTCATAAGCTATTTAAATCGATCGAGCTCTGTATCCGTTATAAACCATTAAGAATTTTATATTGGTATTTGATCAAGTACTATAAGTTCAACATAATATCATGTAGGTCATTAAGAAGACTTACTTAAACAAGTCATAAGACTTGGTGTTGTAGGTCATTAAGAAGACTTACTTAAACAAGTCATAAGACTTGGTGTTGTAGGTCATTAAGAAGACTTACTTAAACAAGTCATAAGACTTGGTGTTGTAGGTCATTAAGAAGACTTACTTAAACAAGTCATAAGACTTGGTGTTGTAGGTCATTAAGAAGACTTACTTAAACAAGTCATAAGACTTGGTGTTGTAGGTCATTAAGAAGACTTACTTAAACAAGTCATTAAGAAGACTTGGTGTTGTAGGTCATTAAGAAGACTTACTTAAACAAGTCATTAAGAAGACTTGGTTTTAATTTAATTTTGCTTTTCAGTAAATCACCTTCAGAGGTGAGTTTATTTTCAGCTAAATAAATGGAATATAATGATGAACTAAACTTTGCGGGTCGCGAAGTGTATCAGGAAGGCCGACTGTAAGGAACTCCTTTTGGACAATCACTAATTATGTCAACAAGAAGGAGTAACAGGCCGTTTACTTATAAAAGGATATTAAAAAAGACAACTGTCAGATGAAGACATAAGGGAGAACACGAATATTTTACTATGGGAAAAGATGTATGTTTGAATGATTAAATAAACAAGTTAAACAGTAAATAATTGTTTTCTGGGCTTCCTTTTAATACTAACAATCAACATAGCAATCACTTGTTCCAT
Organism: Hesperia comma; assembly: GCA_905404135.1. Lineage (NCBI taxonomy): Eukaryota > Metazoa > Arthropoda > Insecta > Lepidoptera > Hesperiidae > Hesperia > Hesperia comma. Next base: position 2,189,722 of record FR990026.1, read on the forward strand.
TAGTTACACACTGATAGGTATGTTATCGTAGCTCGAATTAGAACTGTATTACCCAGGCAACCAGCGTGCAATTTGTCTGAAATATTTAATCTCTGATATTACTCGGAAACTGTAAAACTAACAATCAAATTCCAACGACGTCCACACGTTTCATCGATGACCCTCATATCTTTTAAATGTTATTAAACTGAAATAGCAGCGTCAATCCATGCAGAAATTTCCTATTACGAGGGGATAGAAAGAAAATCTCTTATCACGAACGTTTATTGGTCTGAGATTAATATCTATCGGCTGGTACGTCGCAGGTCTATAGATGGGATTTTTACTCGATAAATCCTTTGTAGCTTGTGAGATCTTCCTGTTTTTCATTAGACATACCTAATAGTTAAAGATTGGATCGTATCCAACAGAAACTAGAGTGAAAAAATGAATCGCTACGTTGTGTTTGCTAAGGACGACACACAAGACAACAACACACACATTCAGACCGAGAACAGAAATTTAATCCCAATGTTAAATTTCCTTCTTGCTGGGAATTTAAACCCTAAGCCTTCAAACACCGGTTCGCCTTGGTAATCATTGCGCCGCGCCGTACGAGACAAATGTTTTTATTGATAATTTAATTTAATAAAGGCCTGTCAATAGTTACTAGACGAAATAAAATGAAAAACTTCGGTCGACTTACAGAAGAGAAAATGATTCTGTAGGTACTATTATTTCTTAGTCTCATTAGGTATACCTTTTCATATAAATAAATTGTATTGTATTGTATTTGGTTTATAAACTACGTCTACTACTAGGTTATATACACTACGTCACATAAACCGACATACTTTTTGAACATGAATACCTATAGACTATAGGTAACTAAAAAACGAGATTTATGTTCATACATTCATACAATTAACATAATTTCCACCAAATTAAAACCCAACTTCCATACGTCGTTACACGTCCTACCTCATGCGGTAGTTATAATATTCAAAATAACAGTTATCTGAGGAGTAGAATTATCACATATTCATATTCATAAGACGCAAATGTAGTGCTCCGGGCGTTTCCCACGACGGGGCCCAAGGCCCGACGGCATGTGTTATGTTTTGGGAGAGGACTCATTAGGATTCTACGGTTCGTTATAAAATGCGAAGGATTTTTACCCGGGCTATGTCGTGCGGTTACTGTTTTCATTATTCAAATTACATTTTGAATGTGTTTGACGGATCAAAAGTTTGAATTGGCGCTTCGTGTTTTCAGTATAGACTAGGAATGGCTTCAATGTTATGTACAAAGGAATTGAAGCCGTGTCGATTCTCTATAGAGTCTTTTAGGTATATAAAAAGGTATTAAAATCTACTAATCTATACATAGATATTATAAATATTATTAAAGTGTCTGTCTGTAATTTCTAAATAACAAAGTTTATAAAGTGTACCTATATGTATAGTTATTTTCGCAACCCTTTTTTTATTTTAGTGTATGTCTGTTTTTTGTTAATCTCCGGAACAGGTGAACCATTTTTTATGGGATTTTCAATGGAACTAAAAAGTGGCTGTGGAGCAACATATAGGCTATTTTTATTCCGGAATTCCTGCGGGAAAATCTCCGACGCATACGAAGAAGCGGCCTCAACTCGTATACATAAATATGATAAGTCTTAAAAAGCTAGTCTCGATTCAGTTTTGAAATTGAAGTGATTTAATTAATCTATTGTAACAATTATTGTTTTATGTATATATAGGTACAATCAATGTTAGTCTTAACTTTGTTGACTTAAATTTCGTTGGATCGTTTGTACTGAATAATTTATGGATACCTATTAGTGATTCTATTGAATTCTTGAAAACGTTCACGAAATTGAAGCTTCGAAAACAATTAAACAGCAGATTTAAATATGCCTTAAAATTTATTGTATACTTTAAAGCATCTATTACAAAAGTGACCTTCGACATGTAGGTAATGTAAATCGTAAGTTCAAAAACAAAACTAGAAAGAAAAACTAGACTAGGTACTGAAAAATCATTCTCCGTAAAAATTAAAGAAGATAAGTATTCTGTTATATAAATAGTATACATGTATAAATAATATACACCATAAAATGTCAAGAGAATAGGCAGTAGGTAGTTATATACATTTTCAGGTATTTTATTGTAGGTAGTGTTCTATTGAATTAAGATACCAAGCGACCATGTAGCACCACCCTTCCGCTGTCACCCATGACCTTCCTACTTTTTAATTATAATTTACTTTCGATTGCCAATCGCGAGCATTTGCGACACGCTTCAAAACACGTACTACATTACCTGACAACCACTACAGATTGTAGCCATGACAATCACTACAGAAATTGCCGCGTGGATTTCAAATTAAAATTTAATTTTGATCCGTGAGTACAATGCAAACGTTTTCAATGGAAAGCTCAGAATTAACAAATCACTTGGAAAATTAATTTCAAAATGTAACTTGAATATGTATTTATATGTAGGTCTTTGAAGGAGGGACGTTCTTGTGATAAGTAAGTATAAAAATAACGCTATAGTCACCCACAGCCCTATACAAGGATCATGTGGGCGTCATGGACAACACACAGGATAAGGACTTGCACTCAGACCGAGAACGGAAATTTAAAGTCATCTTTCTTTCCGCCTCGCTGGGAATCGAACCCAGGAATCTTGAAACAGCGATCCTGTGTGTTAACCTCTTTTCACAGCACTATTTTACGTAGACGGGTTTGAAACTTTAAACTTACATCTTTTTCATCTTGTTCTATTTATCGAGACAGAAGACGTCAGCTGGGTGTAAAATAAAGAGATTTAAAAGAAATAATTTAATATCAAAGTATCCAACTCGGCGAGTTACGTCCTGGAAACTGTGACAATCTTTAGATTTAATATTCCTCGGTGGCTCAAGTATTAGGATTTTTATAACAGAGAGATCGCTTACCACATCTTGTGGTCGCCATCGAGTACACATAAAAATTATTTACATAATACGTCATAATTATAATTATAAATATGTAGATAACATAATCAGTATCATGATTACATAAGTGATCGATGTGGTACGACTTCTTATTTGATTTTATTCTAAAGCCTTATTTACAAATTAAAGTTTAAAAGTAAGATGTCACATTTTAAGGTGCTCGATGTATTTAAGCAACACCGGGCGTGGCAATAGTAATAATGGTGACCACCACTAGCAAAAAAGCATGTCAGTTCTCAATATTTTAAAACAAATTTACCGAAAATATGTCAAATAACTGAAACATTATGATACGGTTATTTTAAAAATAGGAAAGAGCAAAATTCAATTTAACGTACATAAAAGTTTTATTCTCAAGTCAATGGATCTCAAAGTGCGAGTGTGGCCCGTATGTGTTCGAAATCCTTATCGTGGCTTGACGCAGAAATATTAGCATTTAGATTAAGTCTCTGTTGTGTGCCGTCTGACTGACACATAGTGTACGTATACGATAGATGAGTTTTCCAACATGATTTTACACGAATTCAGAAAGTTTTAACACCTCACTTTACATTTTTAAAACGTTCGTGGCTACACCGATACTTGGTTAGAAACGTGAGTGTGTAATCATCAAAAGGTTTTTTATTTAGGTAGTTGTATCACTGTACTAGAGAACCGCCCGCGCTTCGCTTCGGGACCCGTAGGTAACAGCCGCGTAGGTCGCTCCCGTAGGATTCTCAGCTAAAAAGTAGCCTATAACATTTGCCTATGACTTAAGTAAATTACATGTTATTAGCATGTCACATATTATGATGGCGTGATTCAGAGCTTGCAAATGAATTTTACTAACGCCATCTATTAACAACTCCGGAACTAAATATCTAGCAACTAACAAAACATGGGTCTTCCCATGGGAATGAGATGTTTTTCCGCGGTAAAAAGTAGCCTACGTTACTCTCTACCCTCCTAACTATCCCCACACAAATAAACCATACCATAAAATAGCCATGTTGCGACGTGAAAGAGTCACAAACAAACAAACAAACACACTTTCACATTTATAATATTAGTAAGGATTTTACTTTAAAAAAATCGATATCATTAGACGAAAGATAATTGTCCGTTCCTTGCCAGCCTTGTCCTTGCCAGTGAAACATAATATTAAGTAATCAAAAGTTGGAAGCTGCAGCGCTGTCAAAGACATTTTTCCTTTGTATAAGTTAGCGATTGACTTCGATCCCACTTCATGGTAAGTGGCAACGTAGCCCTTAGTTGGTAAAGAAATAACCTATTCACTCTTTCTTAGAGCGACCCATATTCTTATCGAAAGGGAGACGTTTAATCATAAACATCCTAGACTTATAAAAGAAATAAGAAATGATGTATAACGCAACAGTTTGAATTTCTGGCATCCACTTACATGATCTGATTGAAGATTCATTAATTTTCGAACTTCAGCGAAATGTTCAAACAGCATCCGAAATTTATTCAGTAATTGGGATTGATCGAGTGCTTCCTCCGGTATGTTTCAATGTACTCAATAACATTGCCGAAGGTAAATTTTCCCACAGACGCCAAGCATAGAATGAACTGAAACTCTGTCTTCAGATGAGACACTTACGTAAGACTTTTGGTGTGTGCGCGATACACAGATTTCAACGCAGACTTGTCTTATAAGCGCGTCGATGGATCTGTGAGTGTACAAAATCCTTGTCGCGGCTGACGTGAAAATATTAGCATTTAGATTATGTCGGAGACACATGGGCTGCGGTTGCTTCGCGTTATATTCGGGCCCGTCGAGTGTTTATGGATGGGAATTTTACGGCGATAATTGAGTTGCTAACTTTATGTACCATTCGGCTTCTGTTATTGAGCATTTACGAGGTTTTAAACGGTCGTATATTTATATAAGGGCCTGGGAATGGTAATTTCATTTTCTCGTAGACTATTTAAAATGACGCAACGCGTCAAAATCTTCTGAGTTGTCGCCGAAATCGAGCATAATTATCAGTATTACCTATCGTTAAAATAACGCTTGATGATTTAGTTAATAACAATTGTCAAGAACGTTAGATTCGTGTGGAACGATTCTGATGGGCTTAAAGGAACTTGAACCATTATAGCTACAAAAAAGGTATAAAGAAAAACATGAAATAAGTAGGTTTTTAACTTGACGGGATCTACTCCACGCAAAAAACTCCGCGCCGACGGTTTTAACACGACACGCAAAGAAAAGCTTATTGGTTATGCATATCTGCACCGCAAATTAGTTTCAGTGATCAGTTCCATTGATCGGGCGGTTATCGCCCGGCAGCAGCACGACAGGCTCAGACGCTATCCCCTTGTGCACATTAAAATGCAAATCGAACCCAGTGGCGGTTGGTGGCGTAATTTTTTCTGTTCAGTCGATCGCGGCGTACGTACCTACGCCACGCCGACCGTAGTCACGTTTGTAATATATTTTCGTCGGATGTCGTAAAGATCTAACACGAAATCTTTTTTACTCGTTCCAATATGTGCACGCATAAAACATTTTTTGTCGGCGTTTACGCGCGCAATAAAATTCTTAATCGAAAATTAATGGTGAGGGCTGGGTGCCGGCGAGCGCGGGCGTCGGCTCTCGGACCGCTTGTTTCGGTAATTTTGCCGAGTCGGTTTTCGTGGTTGTATCATTTACGTACATTAATTGCGTACATAAGTTCGCCGTCGGCCGTTTTATCGCCGACGCAGCCGCGGCTGAATCCGCTCGCTTATGCAAATGATACACACCGTCTGTACGTAACGATGGTATTATAATTTAAGAAGTAAAGCAACAATAAATGCTAAAGCAGCTTCATCTTTCGGGTGTCTATTTGGGAATTTAAAAAGGATTCGTATTGTATACCGTCGACAAAATTCTAAGGGTCGTGTAGGTCGACAAATTAATGTTAAGCTGCTACTTTAGTGAAAAATAACACAATAACTTTTCAAATCTTAAATAACTTTTCTTAAATAACTTTTCAAATCTTAAATAACTTAACAATCTCAAATAACTTTTCAAAACTGAGCTTAAAAAATCACGTGTCAAGTTGATAAGCGAACTTCATCCTTCTTTTGTTATTCTAATAGAAGTGTTTACCTCACAGTCAAAGCCATTATAATCATTTATATCAACCCTAAATTCAAATGATACATTATAAATTCATTCGTCTTCAAAAAACGACATGTCCCGAGTTTTAAACGATCATTCTACATTTAACCGAAAGTAAAATATCAATTAATACAAATTGAACATTAATTTTGACGAGACATAAGCACCGACGATCTTGTTTTAATAAAGCAGGGCAAATAATTATGCAGGGCGGTGGGACTCGGCGCGGGTGCGACTTATAGCGGTGTTTTATGTTAATATGCACCTAACCCTATTTCGATGGTGAAATATGAGAGAGTATTCAAACGTCACCAGTTTTGAACAACTTTTAGTTCCCATGTTAGATCCTATCCTACTAATATTATAAATGCGAAAGTTTGTAAGGATGTATGTGAGTGTGTGTGTGTGTGTTTGTTGCTCTTTCACGCAAAAACTACTGAACGGATTTTCATGAAACTTTGCAGTAATATAGCTTAGACATCGGAATAACATAATTTGTTAAAATTTATAGAGATTTTTGAAGGGACTGGTTTCCCGAAGCGAAGCGAGGGCGGATTTACTAGTAACTAGATATTATAACAATGCGTGGTATAATGTTGCAGTGCTAATAATAACGTATTTGATAGGTATATTACGAATTTGATGACGCAGTAGTCCAGTTGAAAGTGGTTCTTTTGTGAAGCGATGTTTCGATTCAATTCTCGACATCCACAAATTTTTATAGGACGAAAATAGTTCGCGTTCGATATGGAATTCGCCTCAATGGCAATTCACACAAATACCATCTTTCCGCCTCTATGATTAAGATTAATTGTAGAATGACGGCGCGAATTTAAAATGTCGTAACTAAATTTCGCTTTCAAGCTAAATTGAACTATCAGCACACGTAATAAATTTGTTTATAGCGCGGAGTATAGGGTCGTGGATTTTAATGATTATGTAATTGTTACCGGAAATCCTAGGTCGCTCGCGTAATACCTAAGTGGTTAACTACATTTCATATATTGTCCTTCAACTACATCGTAAAATTGAAGAGTAATTATGACACATGAAAGTACTTAAATATAAGTCACATTACATCGTAATTTCTTATCTATTCAATCGCCCTTAGCGTGTACAATAATGGACAATGGACAATAATTGTCATTTCATGAAACGCTGTAACGATGAAATTAATCTTTTCAGGATTATAATCAATCGAAATATTAAGATACATTCACAGCGTCCAAATTATCGAAACGTTGTAAAAAATCTTGGTCCAATATTACTTTGTTAAAAGAACTGAAGGAAAAGTAATTTAAATACCATTAAAGGGAGAAACTGAGGCCTTTAATAAGATCATATTTATTTAGACGTTTTCTCAATATTGAAGCTGGCCCTCAATTTTACACAATTTTTCACTATTTGAATCACTTTTTTATTGAATCGAATAATGTTCTTAATAATCATTTAGCGAATCATACCGTACCTTACCGTACCTTACGTCTTACGTACCTTACTAAAAACTACTAAATTATATACTATTGCTAAGCTAACAACTAACAGGACTAATAGCTGTAGTAGACAGTAATAATAGTATTATAATTTAACCTACTAGTGATCTAACATCGTTTGTTCCGTCCCTATTTAAGTCTTCTGGGTCGGTCACTGTTGTGCTACATGTTCATTTGCTACCTTAATTTCATAAAAAATATTATCAATTATTTCTGGGAAACCCACGACAACTCCGACAACAGCGTCCATAACATCTAAAATAAGAATTTTCGAACTTAAATGGAGTGAATTTATTAGAAATATATTTTTATTTTTTATCGAGAGTGGCTTCTTGCAAATATTTGAGGTACTAATTGACGACTGAAGATGATGATAAAAATAAGAAATCGAAATAAAAATCAACAGTTTTATTTTAGTTGGCAAGAACGATTAGGCTGTTATTGCGCATTACCCACGGATTACATCTATGGTTGCAACCAGATAGGCTTATAGTACAGCAATTACTGAAGGTACCTTAGAATATTGGTACAAAATAGACGAACAAAGAATAAAATACACAACACGACACGTTATTCGCTGGCCACCACAGAAACATTTTACCTACTAAACATTCCAAAAAATCAAAAGAATTTCGTTGCTTGTGCAAAACGGTAACAAGTAGCAACATCAAGATAACGCGCGGTCCAATTAATAATAGATTATTACCATGCGCTCACATAATCTTCTTTTAAACGAAGTATGTACAAATTCCAGTTTAATTTCCGAGTAGCCGAATAATTAAAATATTTACGGGCTAATAAGGGAACTTTCGTAGCAGTGCGAAGGCGCTCGCCGCTACATTGGCGCCGTTCATAACTTATAACTGTGCACCTTATAACTATATAACTTAATGATCACAATAACCGAACCCGTAAAACGCGTCGTTCACCGGTTTATATATTATTTAATATTTTCTGTCGTAAATCCCTTGCCGCGAAGTAAACTTCTCGTTGTTGTGTTTATTTGATGCGTAAAAGCTGAAAATAAAAGGGTTCGTTGGAAACTGGTAACGGCGGATAAATAAAATATGAGCAACTAGGTTAAACAGACGTGCGCGCGGCCTGTGGTCGTGCCCACTGGCCAAATGGTCGGCTTGCCTTTGCTTCGGATAAATACGAAACAAATAACAATACAAATGATTCCCCTCTCAACGTGTAAGTGACAAAACATTCATCATATTTTTTGTCTGCACAAACACTTAGGTATATTAGAATGGTTCATAAAAATATACCTATTTTGCAAATGACATACTAACACAAACAGTGCGTAGGTAGATTTGATATATTGTGATAGTTACAGTCAGTATACAAAAGTAAGCCATCCGGCTCCGTAAGGGAATACGGCCTAAAGACCGATACGTAGGGCTGAAAATATCTCTATCAGTTTAATAAATTATTTATCGAAACCCTTTTTTTCGAAAATTCTTTATCAAAATTAAGACAGAATTCATCAAAAGAAGACAATCACTGACCAAATGGTAGGTGCGCGATTAACTGAAACAACTTCCCCGAGTGTCTCTCACTATCCATAGTACCTTTGTACGTTCTAATATAGCAATATAACTAATATAACAATACTCGTTTAGATCCTTTGTTTGAACCTTTAAACCAACCGTTCTTTAAATGAGTGTTGACAATTATTTAAGAAACTTAGGTAAACTTAACATCCTGCTGTGTTTTATCGAAAGTTTATCCAGTAATACTTGAATGTTCCTGAAATTATTAAATCAACTAGCTATGTGACACAATAAACTCAGGACATAACGACTGCAGTATCCGAGCGGTGTTAGGCTGTGACACAACAAAAATCCTTTTGACTCTCTTTGTTGTGTTCGATTAACAAAAAACGAGAGAAACAGTAATCGATGTTAGTATCCAAATGCTTTTTGTTTTCCCCGTTGACGTTTTTGCATCCACAACATGTTTTTAATCTGTACATATCGCTTGTGTACAGCAAATTGAAGTTACATATTCCGATGACCGTATTAGCTTTGTTTTAGTTTGAATATTTTACATCTATACAAAATTTCAGCGGATAATATGTTTTCACTACAATAACATCATGTGAGTTACGATTTCACTGAAAATAAAACTGCCAGTTGTTCGATACCACCGGAATTCTCAATTGTTAAAATGTTTTCTACAAATGTAGTAACATATTAAAAAGTAACAACACCGTATCAAATGTTTCGGTTCTCACGAAAAGCCTCGAAACCAGTTATTAGGCAGAAGGTGTTACACACTCTGTAGTTATTTCTATTCCACATTGATTATTCATTAGCAAAGCCGTTATATCGTCATATCTTTTACAATATATCATATTATACTATCACATAACCTATAAGTAACATGCATTCTGCACCCTCATTTGTTTTGTTTACAATCAAAGATAAATTACAGTGTAACATACGGGATGTATACAATACCTCATAGCGAACTTAGTTTTTAACTGGTAGTCAAATAAATTGAACAAAACCTCTTTCATTTTAATACTAGGTATTCAGAGACTGTTCGTACTACCGTTAATTAAAATGCCTTCTAAACTTTATTAATTGACGGGCTGAATAAATTACATGCTGTGATTTAAATCTAAGTATAATTTTCATTCGGTGGCATTATTAATGACAGGAGCGATCGAGCAAGCAAGCCAAAAGTAAGTTTTTTGATTAGTCACTCCGTTCGTGTTCAGATATTGAAAGAAACTTCAATATAGCCCATATATCTACTCTTAAAAGTTACAATAGCTATACCTACTGCTTCTTAAGAATTCGTCGAGAAAGCTTAAAATATTCAACGTACTTAAATATGCATCCTCTGTTGTATTAGATTCTATATAGCATTGACAATGTGCAGTGCAAGGCGCACAGACGGCTTCAGAAACTTGTAGATACAAGTTAGTACATACATATCTACATTTAGTCGTATTTAGGCTATATCAGATCTACGTAGATTTATTCTAAAAGAAGAATGCCTTGATCTCGTGATACTTTTTGTTTGCTTGTCTTTAATTCAGATTTATCCAAAACAAATGAGAGTGCACCAAAGGAACAAAATAAAGCTATGAACTCACCGGCGGCGTCGGCTTGAGAGTTGAGGAAGAGTAGGCACACGATGAGTAGAGCGGCGGTGCGGTGGTGGGCGCGTCGCCGCTCTCGCATCTTATCGGCGCCGGGCAGCGCCTGCGCCAAAAACCACGTCACAACCCACCGGACACCACATCAGCACGCGGCACCACCGCGACGGAACTCCTCCAACGATATGCTCTCCTGGTATTTATCGTACGTACGCCGGCTATACTTACTATACTCCTTAACTATACACATCACAACCCAGTTTTGCCACTTAATAAAACTAACCTAGTAGTAGTAGTTGTTATAATACACACATCAAAAGTGTCTAGGGATCAACATATATTTTTGCAATAACTTTTCTCCTGATTGATATTAATTAAAATTTTCTTTAAGGATTCATCAAATAAAGTGTTTTCGTTTGTCACAGTAACGATAAACCAAGTCACCTTTGCATTAATAAAGAAATTTGCCATTTTCCTAATAAAGGGATTTTTGACATTTGAACCACTAACATTAAAGTTCGAAAAAAGACTGAAATAACAGTTTTCTTTAAAATTTTATTGGGTAACTTAAACAATTAATAATCCGTGTTTCTACCGCGAACACTAACAACACAAGAACATCGGTTTGGCATACTCAAAATGAGTTCATCCAAATCACGCTGTGGAATGGCCGCCCATGTTCGTTGCAACAACAAAAAAAGGTCTTCTTGCCACTGGATACCCTCCATATTCGGCAGAGCTCTTCTCTGTAGCATATCCCATGCATGCTCAATCGGGTTCAAGTCTGGCGACTGAGCAGGCCAGGGCAGGACATTGATGTTAGCTGCGGCGAGAGTCTGTCTTACAACTCTTGCGGTGTGCGGTCGTGCATTATCATGCATTAACTGAAATAAGGGACCGATTTGCACTTGTAGAGGAACGATGACGTCTGATACAATCGTCTCAGCATAAATTTGAGCGTTGAGGTTGCCTCTGATCCAAATCAATTCAGTTCTTCCGCCGATCCAAATACCCGCCCATACCATGATGGTTCCACCACTATAAGGATGGACTTCCTGGCAGGATTTTAATCGCTGTTGGCGTCCAGGGGTTCTCCAGTGTCGTATACGTCTTGTATCCGGTCTCATACCAAAACGAGACTCATCAGAAAAGCACACGAAACGCCATTGTCATCTCAAGAAATCCGCATAAAAATGCTTGATCCCTAGACACTTTTGATGTGTGTATTAGTAATAATTTTATCACAAAAAATACGACAACCGCTTCGATGTTACCAAAAAAATTCGAAAAAGGACAACGATTACAATTGAATCGATTATTTTAATATTATGTACAATATCGTTTCGCTAGGCTCGTCTACAAATCGGGTTCGTTTCGTTTCGTTCGTTTCTAATAAGCGCGCTCAGTGTCCATTTCGGCGGCGTAACAGTCTGACGGACTCAAGTCAACCATATTCCATTGTTGTGAGTTTCAGTGTCCTCAACTCGTTTGTTTCGACACAGAGCACTGGCACGTTCGTCCTATATCACTGTAACCAAGACTTCTCTCGGTCAAACACATTTTTTGTCGTTTGCAGCTGGAACCATATGTTTCGCTCTCCTTTCACACCTGCAATAACAATACCAATGTTATATACCAGCACATTCGCTGTTATATAACATTATGGGAGCGGAGTTGGTATGCGCATTATGCTATTTAATATATATCAAATTTTTAAATTAAATAACAGCGACATTTAAAATTATTCAGAAAAAGTATAATCCCATCCCACTCGAAATATACGAAGGCAATTTGATTTTCCGATCGAAAGTACAGTTAATTTGTTATAAAATCGTTTTAAGTAGCACAATTAATAGTAAGGTAGTAGTAATCTATACAATGTGTTAGGGTTCGGACTTCCGATATTTTACCCACGTCTTGTACTTCAAATTTTATCGACAAAAAACCATACAAAGGGGGGTCGCATCCCTCACCCCTCTGAATGGGAGCCATTTTTAAATTTCATATCTCGTATTTTTACGAGTTCATTGAAACTCTGTTTTTTTTAGTCTTATGTTACCTACACATTTGAAAGTCACCTTATTTTAAAGATGATGAAATTTTCTATCATTTAAAACCAAATTTGATACAAAATTATAAAAAATAATAATTTAAAACCTTTACATTAGATCAAGAACTTAGAAATTTTTATTGCTTTTTTTTAGTTATTATGCTCTACCTAAAAAACCGGGCCCTTAACCTATCGTTTTTTTTCTTCTAATTTGTTTGCAGTAAGCCGGGCTAACAAATAAACCTCAAATTATTACTAATATTCACGCTAATCATTTAAAAACGGAGTCTAAGTCTTGTAATACTTGTTTTTTTTTGGTAAATAAAACTAACTTTTTAAATTAAATGTTGTTTTTATTTCACATCATGTGTAGTTTTTGCCTCACACTCACCTTCTTATCGTAAAAATATCTTTCTCGCTCACACACAATGGAAAGCTACCTGCTGTGTGAATGAGTCATTATTTTGTCAATTTTGACCCTTGTTGTTAGACTCCGTTTTTAAATGATTAGCGTGAATATTAGTAATAATTTGAGGTTTATTTGTTAGCCCGGCTTACTGCAAACAAATTAGAAGAAAAAAAACGATAGGTTAAGGGCCCGGTTTTTTAGGTAGAGCATAATAACTAAAAAAAAGCAATAAAAATTTCTAAGTTCTTGATCTAATGTAAAGGTTTTAAATTATTATTTTTTATAATTTTGTATCAAATTTGGTTTTAAATGATAGAAAATTTCATCGTCTTTAAAATAAGGTGACTTTCAAATGTGTAGGTAACATAAGACTAAAAAAAACAGAGTTTCAATGAACTCGTAAAAATACGAGATATGAAATTTAAAAATGGCTCCCATTCAGAGGGATGAGGGATGCGACCCCCCTTTGTATGGTTTTTTGTCGATAAAATTTGAAGTACAAGACGTGGGTAAAATATCGGAAGTCCGAACCCTAACACATTGTATATATAAAAGCGAAAGGTCACTCACTGACTCATCACGAAATCTCAGAAACTACAAGTGCTAGGAGTGTGAAATTTTGCATGCGGGTTCTTTTAAGGATGTAAGTGCTCACTAAGACGGGATTTTATGAAATTCAACCTCTAAAGGGGTGAAATAGGGGTTGAAAGTTTGTATGGAAGACTGTCATTTTTTGAGTTAGAAACATGAAACTTTATTTTTGGGCTACTGATTAAAAATTAATAGATACGTATTTAAGCGTTTCTGGAAATTCTACCCCTAAGGGGGTAAAATAGGGGTTGAAAGTTTGTATGGAAGTCCGTCATTTTCTAAGTTAGAAACATGAAATTTGCCATGTATTGTATGTTCCTTGGGGAGTGTAGGGGACCAAGAGAGGATTTTTGGAAATTCCACTCCGAAGGGGATGAAAGGGGTGAAAACTATTATATGAAAATTCTACAACATTGAAGTTAGTGACTTGGAAATTTGAATTTTGATTGCTTACTTCAAATTAATGAATACGTGTATCAGATTTTTTTGATAATTAACCCTCAACCCCTTTAAAAGGGGGGTGAAAGATTGTATGGGACTTACTCACTGACTCATCACGAAATCTCAGAAACTACAAGTGCTAGGAGTGTGAAATTTTGCATGCGGGTTCTTTTAAGGATGTAAGTGCTCACTAAGACGGGATTTTATGAAATTCAACCTCTAAAGGGGTGAAATAGGGGTTGAAAGTTTGTATGGAAGACTGTCATTTTTTGAGTTAGAAACATGAAACTTTATTTTTGGGCTACTGATTAAAAATTAATAGATACGTATTTAAGCGTTTCTGGAAATTCTACCCCTAAGGGGGTAAAATAGGGGTTGAAAGTTTGTATGGAAGTCCGTCATTTTCTAAGTTAGAAACATGAAATTTGCCATGTATTGTATGTTCCTTGGGGAGTGTAGGGGACCAAGAGAGGATTTTTGGAAATTCCACTCCGAAGGGGATGAAAGGGGTGAAAACTATTATATGAAAATTCTACAACATTGAAGTTAGTGACTTGGAAATTTGAATTTTGATTGCTTACTTCAAATTAATGAATACGTGTATCAGATTTTTTTGATAATTAACCCTCAACCCCTTTAAAAGGGGGGTGAAAGATTGTATGGGACTTAATAAAATTTTCAAGATAGAAAGCTGAAAATAGGTAAATACTCTTTGTTGTAAATAAAAAATCAAGTGTTTTTTCGAATTAACCCTCCAACCCCTAAAAATACGGGGTGAAAATTTGTGTTTTTTTCGTTAGTTTCCAAGTTAGGGACTTGAAAATGAATGTCCAGTCTCTTTGTTAAAATTAAAAAATGTGCTTCAGTATTTTTTCAATATCACCTTAAAAATATATAGGTAGGTGTAAAATTAAATAGAGATTTAGTACTCCAAATATTTATACGAGACGGGAAATTTACTTAGGACATTTCCACGGGATCGTAAAATGCAAATTCCTGAAAAACTGATTAAAAATTAATAGATACGTATTTAAGCGTTTCTGGAAATTCTACCCCTAAGGGGGTAAAATAGGGGTTGAAAGTTTGTATGGAAGTCCGTCATTTTCTAAGTTAGAAACATGAAATTTGCCATGTATTGTATGTTCCTTGGGGAGTGTAGGGGACCAAGAGAGGATTTTTGGAAATTCCACTCTGAAGGGGATGAAAGGGGTGAAAACTATTATATGAAAATTCTACAACATTGAAGTTAGTGACTTGGAAATTTGAATTTTGGTTGCTTACTTCAAATTAATGAATACGTGTATCAGATTTTTTTGATAATTAACCCTCAACCCCTTTAAAAGGGGGGTGAAAGATTGTATGGGACTTAATAAAATTTTCAAGATAGAAAGCTGAAAATAGGTAAATACTCTTTGTTGTAAATAAAAAATCAAGTGTTTTTTCGAATTAACCCTCCAACCCCTAAAAATACGGGGTGAAAATTTGTGTTTTTTTCGTTAGTTTCCAAGGGGACTTGAAAATGAATGTCCAGTCTCTTTGTTAAAATTAAAAAATGTGCTTCAGTATTTTTTCAATATCACCTTAAAAATATATAGGTAGGTGTAAAATTAAATAGAGATTTAGTACTCCAAATATTTATACGAGACGGGAAATTTACTTAGGACATTTCCACGGGATCGTAAAATGCAAATTCCTGAAAAATAACTTCCAAGCCAAGAGCGAGTTGGACTTTCTTATGAAGGGAAAGCAGCAAATATTAAACTACATGGGCGATTTTGTTCGATATTAAATTGAAGTTGTAATAAGATTTCAGCCTGAAAAATCTTTTTTTCTAAAATAAGTCTAAAGAAAAGCACTGTCGAGTTCAGTAAAAATACGCTATATACCTAACAAAATTCCACGCGGGCGGAGCCGCGGGCGGAAAGCTAGTTATACATATTTTCAAAGTATTAATGAGTGATCTATTAACTTCTGAGCCATTTGATGGATTGGTTATATCAAAACCCAAAACATACTAGTTTATTCGGATCCGATCGTCTTACTCGTACCTAGGTCTCTAAATACAAGTATATTGCAGTCGTCTGCCAGCTGATATTTCTATAAAATGTAATATGTACCTCCAAAGGAGATGTTTCAAAATGTATGGAGCCCCGGCCACCTCTTTGTACACCATACTTAAAAATGGAGAAACACAATTAAAACAGTTTTCAATCATCCAATTCCTTTAAAGTGCTTTAGTTTTGTGGTATAACACAAAAATGTACACTTAAAATTGCAACACAAAAACAAAAGTCTGTCATGGCGGTAAGCTGTCATCACACGTCATGTTGGTTAATTTGATAGAAGTTTGACATATGTACCTACAATTCTGTCATTTAAAGTGACAGTAGACAGTTCGCGATCTATGATCAATGACAACTTGGCAAGACGCCATGTTGAAAATTGATAAAAATAAATTATAAATACAAAAATTGTACCAGAAAAGTATGCATTTAAGCAATTTATCTTTATTTTTCCCAAATTCCATGAATTTTTCTCGATTTTTCGAGGTACTGTACATATTGTGGGCCGGATTTGAAACATCTCCTTTGTATCACTTCTGTAACAAGTTAACAACATAAATTGTGAACAGCGTTATATGATACCCGCCCCGTTCCTTTTCTAACGAATAAAGTTTGAACATAACATAACAGCGACATCTATGAACGAAAGTTTATAACTACATCAGTAACGTGCAGAGTGCAGCCGTCCGAAGGAGTTCGATATAAATCGATGTTATTACCGTCGCCGCGTCGCCGTGGCGCGGCGCGGAAACTTTGACGGGCGACGTCGACGCGCTGCCGTACATCGTACTTCCTTATTTGAAACCGCCGTCGGCGTCGGTGGAGCGTGCATTAAGTGCAATTGTTTAGGGTTAACTAGGAGCTATAGGTTCGTTATTCGTGATTCCTTAGCCCGTGACGTGAGAGGATTCTTTATACATTTATTGTAATTTTAAAATTAGATTTTAAAATAAAATAACTGGATATACATAATATATGTACGTCTATATTTCCAAATTTATCAAGATGGTCAGTACGTTCTTAATCAAAGTGATTTAATATTGAGTGGCCACCATGAGCAACTTTTTGATGATGATTTCCATGAGCAATTTTTTTTATAAGTATACGCAGGATTTTTATTTAATCATTTACGTACGTATCATAATATGAAAAACAATCGCAAATAAGCCTCTTTCAGAAAAAGTTGGCATGGAAAAAAACAAAGAATTAATTAAGCGAGCACTTGTATGTCTTTCTCGTAGCAAACACAAAAGCTAAAGAAACCTTTTTCACCTCTTCGTCTATTTCCAACCAAAGTACCTTAGTTCAATAATATGAATGGACCGAATCACCGATCCACATCTTCACAATCATTTCCGAGAGAGACAGAGTAACTTATAGCTATATATTATCTAACGAGAAAGTGAGATAGCGAGCGGGCAGTTTGTGCGACTTATAACTTCCAATAAGATGGACCAGGTGTGGTCGGCAGCTTGCTATTTGCATAGAGCGTAGTTGAAATGCGCTCAGAGTTCCTCTCTATTATATAAGGCGGCTGCCAATTATTCAGCTCCATCGCAAAGGGGAAATGCGAGGTTGTCAGAGATAAACATTCACACTATTGATTCTCGGAATTCTCCAAATTCTGATAACCAATTGTGTAGTAATGTTACAATACTTGTTTGTGGTATAGCGTAGCTACAGTGTAACATTTAACGAAGCTCATATGAAGTATTACGCGGAAAGCTGTTTAGGCGAATTCGAATCGTATAATTTATGACACGAGGATTCCAGGACAGATTCAGATACAGTAAGACAGCCCATTCCACCAAGAGCAGTCACGATATTTCGATTCAAACTTGACTGGATTTTGTCCACCTACAATGAGAAAGATTGATTGAATAGGATGAGGAAATTTTACCAAGAATTGAAACATAACATAGAGTTTGAGCTTATGCAACGTGCAACTTAATACGAATTAGCGCTTGCAGCTGTCCCCTAGAAGAACCTACATACCTACTGTCTAGAAAAAATTTGTCTTCCATAATTCGCACGTCACGGCGCGGCTCCCCAATCAGATAACCACGCCTTGATCTTAATTACCTCCCTAACGTTATTTGCGTTCTCGCCTTAACATCCGGGGCAGACACATCTGCAGGGCACCATTTATACTCATGTTGGTTCAGTTTGATATCGTTGGATAGCAATCGTTAGGAAAGCCAAGCCGAAGACCTTAGGGCACGATAACGAAAAAGGCAACGGGTCTAATTTCCAATGTTATCTGTATAGACTATGTAAACTTAATATTAGAGCTGTTTAGTCTACTCGTAATTCCAACTATAACATAGTTGTTCTCTTGCAGTTGAGTATCATGGCGTTTGTCTACTTATTCAAACGTCATTTTATAGTTCTAGGCAGTCAACGAGCGCGAGAGAGCGAGACAGAGCCGTAGAAAGGGACGTGCGCAGCATAGTCATCTATCATGGCGCACTCGGAAACGTTTAATCACGTCTCGATCTTAATTAACTAACTAACGACCTTATTTGCGAACTCGCGACGCCGACGCTTACGTCCCTAGGGCTCTATTTTTAAGTGTAATAGCATTTCGGATGATTCGTGGCGCGTCCCGACGGAGTGAATCGCGGCTCAACCTATTGGATTACAATTTGGGAAAGCCTTCACCTATTGTATCTTGAATAGACTGGTCATTTCATATTGAACATTTAAATCTTCACTACCGTTAATATTGAGAAACATATTTCAAACAATTATTTATTTGTATGTACCTTGATTTGAAAGACGAATATACTCGTAGGTACCCCCTGATATACTACAACTAGTACTAATTTAAGTACCTATTATTCTTTGTTTGTCGTTCACAGTTACCGTGGGCGGCCGCGAAGGGTGGTGTGCTGCATTAGCTGCATGCTAGCTTGCTATCTAAAATCCAAAACGAAAACCAGTTTTCATAGACCCTAGCGAACTTCCTTACCTACTTAGGCCCTTCACACACTTGGCCATTTATTAGCTACGCGACTCCGATCCAATCCACAATAATTCGCCGACACTGACACTGTTCACAGACAGGACACGCATCGTAGACGCGTCACCTCCTTACCTGGACAACATCGTAGGCACTTCTCACACAAAGCTATTTATGAGGTACGCGACTGCAACGCAATCCAAAATTTGTATGTATCTGACACTTTTCACTGACAGGAGTCGCATCGTAGACGCGTGTCCTGTCAAGTGTCAGTCGCGTACCTCATAAATAGCGTTGTGTGAGAAGTGCCTTAGGCGCTTGCAATTAGCGTTGGGTACGAACGGCCTTAGAGTTATAACACTGTATTAAAGCCGGCCTGTTTCAAAGTCTATCCATCATCGCGCGAGTAAGTACATGGCATATCGACAGACGGCACCCGATGTTCGACGGCGCAACAAATATCACTGTCAGGCTGTCAGCGTTAATCCGGAGATTTGCGTTAGCTCGGGAAATAAGCGATGACACGCGTCAAGTGTCGGTTTTACCGGGATTGTTCGATTTACTGGCAATGACAAGCTTGTTACAAAAAACGTTTCATTTTTTTTGTTAAAGTAAACCGAACAAGGCTCGCGGTATTCCCGGTGTACCTCTAGGCATATAGGACATGACATAACTTTGTCTTATTCATATGGATGTGATCCATAACATTTTTAACGATTTAACCTACAAAAAATATCAGCTCATATGAAAGAGCCAAGCATGTTTAGGCATGTTTAGGCATGATTCTGGAAGTCTTCACAACAGCTTCTACAAACACAACTCAGGTGCAAACATTTAAGGAGGGGACTATCGATGCTTCGAATTATACTTGTATATCGAATTAGATAAGACTTAAACATTAATATACCTATATTCTAAGGGATGAATCCACAAGCCGCCGTTCTCGGGTAAAAAACAACATCGTAACGCTACAACCGCGAGTCGACAGTCGACGGTAAACGTTGGCGTTGTTCAAACACACATTTCAGAAGCTGATGCGTTAACGCGTCGTGTGCTGTGATGAACATTGCCATGATTACTTTGATTAATGTTTCAACGGCATTCCGTGTGAAATATTTCACAAGTACGGCGGGCTAATTTATGTTACGCTGTTGTGTTCCAAATATGAAAGGTAAATGTTCCTTTGTACGAATCCTAAAATAATATTTGTAACGCGTGCTACATGGTACAAAATAAATGTTATTTTACAAAATTTCCGTAATTACACCTGTTATTTTTTATCGATACCCATTAAAATCCCACGGAGAGGAGACGTGTCCTAACTCTATTTAAATATTACCTACATCTTGTCTATTCTTTTAATAAATTCTTTCATCTTAGAAATACTCGATTCGCTTCCAATCTTTCCACCTGCCACAATGTCTCACCTTCACCATGGGTTGACTGGTAGAGAATGCCACTAGGCATTAAGTCCGCCCATTGTAAAAAACCTGTTTTCAGGTCTTACAAAAAGATTAAATAAAAAAATAAAAAAAATATAAACTTTTAGGTACTATCTTATGATTCTTCAACAATTTAACGGTAATTATTTGAAAACTTCATCAAATGTAA
Organism: Hesperia comma; assembly: GCA_905404135.1. Lineage (NCBI taxonomy): Eukaryota > Metazoa > Arthropoda > Insecta > Lepidoptera > Hesperiidae > Hesperia > Hesperia comma. Next base: position 2,210,542 of record FR990026.1, read on the forward strand.
CGTACCTATTTATATAAATTACGCACCTAAAGCCTTTAAATACGCAATTAATATTATTTACTGTTAATTCAATGTCTCCTTCGTTAGCTATAAATCTTTTAGCTTGGTACACCCTGCCCCCTTTCGCTATATTTACCGTCTTTTACTTTTTACCCTAAGGTTGTCTGGAAGAAATCGCTTTTAGCGATAAGACCGCCTTTTGTATCACATTTTGTACAAATGTCGTATTCTGTTATATTATGTTGCTTTGGTGTACAATAAAGCGTATTAATATTATTATACGCAACTTTGATCCCAAAGAACGTGCATTACTCTAAAAACTGGGTGAAAAAATAAAGTGGAGGCAAATAGATGTGCCTCTCGGTTCGTTAATACAAATTGAATCGGTAGATGCATTAATTTCCTGTCAACAAACGCGCCGGTTAAAACGTCCGATAAATAAAAACGGTCTCGCAGTAACAAACGATCTGTATGAAAATTCAATATCCGGCGGGAGGAGGGGAAATGCAGCGAAACACGAGGCTAAATGATTCCAGATATTCGCGAAGCTGCGACCTTTCGTCTTATTTATTTATCTTACTTCAATACGTATACAGAACGAGAGTCTGACTTATTTGGAGAAGCTCTGTCATTGAAAAATAATCTTTGTTTTATGGATTTAAGGAAGCAAACGAGCATGCAGCACCACCCTTCCGCTGCCACTCATAGCAACCGTCTGAAAGTTAGTCCTATTAGTTGATGTTAGTAATGTGTCCAGTTAGTAATTGCTCGTATGTGTCTCGTTCTCATTCGATCACAGAAGCGTTGCTGCCCCTGAGTGGAGATATCCGGCTCCACTTACCAACCTAGCGTATTAATAAGTCAGTAATGAAATAACGACCACGGTTGTAGCTGTTGGTGATCCTGCCAACGAAGCGCGTGCCAGTTTCGATTCCGGCAAGAGTCGACATTTATGTGATAGATAAATATTTGTTTTCGGGTGATGGATGTTTTTGATCCAGTAAATTGTATTTGTGTCCATACCACACGCGACACAGGGAATAATATTTTATGTTTAATATTTTAATCATTTCTGGTCACTAAATAAACTGCGAACATGACATAATTTGTGTAATTAATATGATGAATGTGTAGTTAAAATGTAACGTGCTTCAACATTTTAAATGTTAACTGTAATTACTATTTTAATTCCAGTAAAAACCACTAATGATCTCGTCAAAATTACTTTAACATATCGTTACCTTAAGTAACTAGTACGATAAAAATCTCTAAACAAAAATGATTGCAATGAATCACTAGAGCCACACCCGAGCCATTCACCAAAACACTACTATAATTTTAATTTATGCGAGCGGCAGTCAAAAGTTACGACACTAAATTACATTATTATACTTTTTGCCCAAACCCCGACGTTATGGCCACAATAAATCCATTGAAATCCGTAGTGGCGGGCGAACAATAAAATTATAATTAAGTGGAGCTAACCCCATCATGCTCGCTCCACTCCGGTGACCCCGGCTGCTCGGGCGACGGACGGCTGCCGCCGGGAATCGATTTACGGCCATGTAACTCAAATAAAACTTACATGAGAAACGCTACCTTCGCTGTCAAACTATTCACGAAGATACTAACGCTAAATACAATAAACATACTAGATAACTCTATACTCCTTTTGTCTACTTTTGTTGTCCACTTGAAGCTTAAATTGCTGAACTGATTGAAATTTGGCATGGAAACCATGGATTCAAACTGAAACCCTGGAAATGACATGGGATGGATGGGATGGATTTTAATTATATAATTTTTGCAATTAAGTTTTTCAATAAACTCCTTTTAACTATAAGTACCTTTAATTTGATTTGTCAAATTGCGATAAAAATTTAATCACAAGTAGAACAGAACTTGAACCAGCTCATTGGATACTTTTTTCCCAATTACAGAATTTTGTCGTTGCTGAGCTCGAGCAAAACCGCAAGCAATAAGTAGTTTTAATGAACTAAATGATTAAATAGTTTTAATGAACTAAAAAAAAGAATTACTCTATGCATTTTGCTGCGGCGGAGCGCAAAAACGTTTCCGCATTTCATTGCAGTCTGTTGTATGCTCGAGGCAAACATCTACTGGTTAAAATCGACAAGCTTTCCAATGTGGGTTGTTTACGCTTTAATTAAATCAGTTAGGTAATCTATCAACTAAACAACTAATTGAACAACATTTTTCACTTTGGCTACGTTCCAATTAGGATCCACTTTTGGGCTTTGGTTCACGATATCTACGAGTATGAGGCCTTGGGCATACTGCAACCTTGCTCCAATGCGCATTTTTGGGTTATTGGGCAAACAAGTATCAAAAATTATTCTGCCGTACAAATGCCTATCATATCGTTTAATCAGCTACGTAACTATAACTACATATTATGGGGGTTGGTATTATTCCCCCACTGTGTTGTGTGTAAAGTTGTAAAGCAGGAGAAATAAACAAAGTCCGAAACTTTTAGAGTTATCAATAGAAGTGGCGGAGATGGTACGCCACAATATCTTATGATATCTATTGATGGCACCTCAAGACAAGGAAGCACTCATAAAATTTTTACCAGTAGCGGTCGCCCATCCAATTATCGACTGTCTAAAGTTGGCCAGCTCGGCCGAATACTTAGGAGTTCGGGACTGACACATGCCGGTCTAAAATACATTAGGAACCAGGCAGGGTGACAAAAACTGATACCTGTAATTAAATTACAGTGCGCTCAGCTCCGTTTGTATCGCCCGCGTCACTTTTTGCCGACTAAGGGACGATCGTTTATTCCCGCGACTGTACATAATGCTTTTTGCTATCCGTGTGTGATGAAAAACAACAAATCAAATTGATTGTGAACTTTTTGCTGCGACTGTTTATCATTGTGTAATGGATTGTGTGTTTTGTTGATTTACGAGAACAGTTTTTGAATTAATAACTTGGACCGTAACAATTTAATATTTTACTAACGATATGACTAGCGATTAGAATAGTGAAAGTAATAAAATTTTAAATAAACTCTTATTTTTATTAAAGTAGCAGACAAGAGCCAATTCGGGGAGGCCTATGTCCAGTTGACTATGACTTCGATAGGCTGATAGATAGACAGATACCAGACAAGCCAACTTATGGTAATTGATTTATTTCTGTATTCAATGGTAACTGGTCATTGTCGTTCATGGATACCAGTATAACACGAAAGGCTTCATCGACTGTTTTTTTCCATTGAAGAAAAGAGATGAAAGTTATATGTGAGGTTCCATTCCATTCGGGCTTTCGTTTACTGCTAGACCCTTGCTCTTAAGTCTTCTCTGTCCGAAATCCTTTGCTCCGGGAGATCGCGTTTCTCATGTTTGATTACTTTTCGCGAAGCTCATGAGAAATCATATCTGGAGGGTAAGAAACTACGGCACTAGCCTGTATTTCGAAGACACTATTCCCCACTTAACAGCAAAGTTTAAACTTCTACCGTGGAAGATCTATTTTTCCGAGAGTCCATGTGTGAAAACGAAAGCTTTAGTGTTATTACTTCGCATTCGCAATAGTCAATAGTCCGCACTCAGAGCGCGCCAGCTATGACAATCTTCTTCTTCTGAATCCTTAAAGATGTACGTAGTAGTATAATTCCAAGTATCTAATCCCTGTTTCTTTAAATCTGATACTAAATTAACAAGCGCACGTAGCAACTAGTGCCTGTAAATCAAGCGGTGCCACAACGCGTCGTGGAGGCACGTACGTACGTAGCAACGATCGCGGCAGTTTTGATTTATGTGCCAAGGTGGAATGTTCAATTTTGTATGAATTAATGCGTGAAATACATATTCGTAGTATGCGGGATTCGTGCTCAGCGCTGCACTAAATGTTAAGGGCATACATCGTAAATCAAACAATACGCTCTGAAAGTGGTGAATTTTAGCATCGAATAATTTCGTATTCGAAAGACGGTTTCACTGATCTGAAAATCGATTATTTCCATTCGCTTGCATCAACAATGAAAAACTCATTTTATTTACCGCGCTTATCGTGCTGTTTTTATATATGTAGATAAACGCAATTTTTTTTAGGAAACCAATGTTTATACTACTACCCAGCTACATTCGTAAGCACAGACGAGAAAAAATTAGCTATTAATAGCTCTAATATGTTTATGTAATGAGAGAGAAAGGAGGTGGAATTGAATAGCTTTGGTTATGCTTTAATATTATATTTAATATTAATAGGAAGTTATAAATTGGTAAAATATATTATCAGAATTTTCTTAGACGCGTCGCAGCTGAACAATACATTAGACACGCTGAAAGTTGCCTAGATTCAACGACGGTAGATATCTACTATCTTCGTTTATAGCAGGTCTTACAACTTAAAACACAGTGGAGGCTCCGTGCAACTAATTGACGAAGTTCACACGACACCCCGCGGGGAAAACCGTACAGATGCTAACTCCCTCCGCGGTATTGAATGGGGATAATACGTGAAAATGTATACAAAAGGTGATATAATCGGATCCTGTGTATCAGATTATCTAAGCCCTTATTTATGTCGGTGAAAGATTATTGCACCTAAGTAAGGGGAATTTTACCGTAAAACACATTACTTCAAATTTTAAGCTTATAGCGATGTAAACAGTAGAGCTACTTAAACAACGCGTAATCAGATAGACCATCTTTGCATCCAAACATTCACTAGAATTGGCCCGAACAAGCGCCATGTTCACCAGTTGCAAGCCTTCTGAATCTAGCGGATATTTTGTAAATATTGAAAACTTTAATTTGCATTTGTTTGTCATTTTACATCATCAAATTCTTTTGTTACAGATTTGTAACTATTTTATTCATTGTAAGTAACGTACATTTTACAAATTGGATCGTAAGTTTCATCAAACAAGGTTGAAGAACAACGACGCGATCCAAACGATCTTTGCAAAGCCTCTATAATCTGACTACTCATTAACTCCGACGCGATCCCGCGGCATTTATTAAACACCAAATAACATCTCTCAAATCGTTCACGCGGACAGCGTTACATTAACGCCGTTGTGTACTCCCGCGTAGCCGACTGAAAGGTTATGACGTCACTAGTGGGTATCCCGTTTTGAAAGGCAAATATTTGAATCGTCATCGCTCTGATTGTTATCAATGTTCGCTAATCATTTCGGGATAATTGATTCAATAATAATCCGGATATCATCAGTTTAGCTGCAATTGTATTATTATATTCCATAGGGCCAGCAATTTGGTTGACCATTTAGTAGCTATAATTAGATTTAGATAATGTGCTGTGTATCTGTATTAATCGCTGCGGATTACTACAAGCATTACATTACACGCTTTGTTCTTTACACTGTTAGATTTCGTTTAATTTTATTGAAATATACACAATATGTCCCAGGAGAAGTACCCATATCAATTTGTGTACACTCATAACCATAACCCTAAAGGCAAAGCAAACCAAGGAATAAGACATATCAAAGGATTCGTATTATAATTATAATATGATTTAAAAAAAATGGCATTTTATTGGTGTCGACACCCCAATTATTGTGATTACATTTATTATTGTGACAACATGAAGGAAAGACAGTGATTGGATTGAAAACAGCTCAACTAGTTAATTCATATTTAATTTACTTTACTTATCTAAATGGATTATCTCGATGATAATTCCCTGGATTAAATAGAAGTAGAACGATATTTCCGAGCATAAGCTTTAGAGTGAAATGAAAGTTTATTAGAACACTATTAAATCAAACCTGGATTTTAGCTTCATTAAAATTGAAAGCTGGTAGCGAAGACTCTTTGCCTTTTTACGCGGAAATTCTAAGGGCACTCTAGTGGAAAACATGGGCGAAATATTTTTTATATAACTAGCTTCTTTCAACAACTGCATTCATTAGAGACTTTAAAAAATTATTTACAAGAATCATAATTCTAAAAATATTTCAACAGCAAAGATTTAACTGTGTCTCCTCTGCTTGTCGCTTGTTTGTAATCTGCTATGCCTACTAGGTACATAATAATATCTACTGGAGTTTACAATACGGCTCTATAGATACTACATTTACATTTACACAAACTCCTACAAAGCTTAACAGTAGTACACTGAGTGTGTGAATGCTAGGTATTTGGTGCACGATCTTTCCCGAATACTTGACACTTCATCAACGCTTTTATTTAAGTTTTATATAGCCACTCTTTGTGTAGCTTATTTTAGATGAATTAAATGCGTTTTATTTTTGTCTTCCTTTCTTCACCGGAGTTCTAACTTATAGTAATCATGATGAGTGTTCGATCATTAGATTTTTGGAGAGTTGGATTTTTTTGTGGTCGCCTATTTAAAATGGTTCGACAAGTTTTTGTACACTCTCTGAACATCTTTCTCGATATCTCCCTAGAAGAATCGAAAAACATAGCTTTTTATTCATGCAATTCTGCCCATTACATAGTAGACATGGGAATACTTCTAAATTCCACTTTGTGTGACCTTTAAAAAAATTCCTTTCAATTTCAAGACACACCTGAAGTACCTAGGTACGCTTCAAGACTTCCTAACCACTAAAAACTACTGCAAGTAAGCTGGCTTTAAATTTTAAAAAGCAATCAAGTCGGTTCATTAGTTCAGGAGCAACGAGTAATGCCACAGACAGACACACAGACATAGATCAAACTTATAACATCCCCCTTTTTAGGTCGGGGGTTAAAAATAGGTTGCGCTTAATTAGATTCGTCTGCTCCATCCACAGACAGGCAACGCGGCAACGTCTATTTGAATAAAGAGCACGTCTATAAACAGTCTATTAAGACTCCCGCCTAAGACTTCTCGCGCTACGTCGGATCACCACGCTCACCCAGATGTTTGAATATGAATACCGGGTACTAATTAAAATAACAATGATACCGTCTACTGCAGGCTTTAATTAATCATTGTGTTTACTGATTAACATTCCCCCATTCAACAACTTACCTAGTTAACGAATTTACATACAGATGGCGTTCGCTCGTTTGCCCCAAGTTTTGGCAAAAAAAAAGCTGCCGCGTTGAGATTTAATTCGTAATACCGTTCATAAACAAATGTGTCGCTGATTTAGTGCTCTGATACTGTTAGTGTGGCGAGGCGTTTTTAAATACTAAACCGAGTATTTTTATTCGGTTTGTAGCGGCCAGGGTTTTTTGTAGCTTTTGCTGAAATTAAGTGCGAGCCGGTTTGCGTGTTTTATGACAGAGATTTATAAAATAAACCTGTGTTCCTATTGTGGACGTAGAATTCACCAGCTGTTAAGTGGCAACCGCAATTCGCGATGTTATTTATTAGTTAAGGTTATTCAAACTACCGTTACGCATTTCAGTTGTAGCCCTAACAACGAGTTTAAAAATCCAATATATTTATTTATTTTAAACTTTTATTGCACCTTACATCAGTACAGGATACAAAAAGGCGAACTTAATGCTAAAAGCATTCTCTACCAGTTAACCTTTGGGAGTGAGAACCATTGTAGGCGGTTACACGTAAACAATAAATAATAAACCGGCCAAATGCGAGTCGGACTCGCGTACGAAGGGTTCCGTACCATTATGTATAAAAACGCCAAAAAAATCTGGTCTGTTGTATAAAAGCCTCACTTAAATATTTAATTGTTTTATTGTAGCCACATATTACGCCCAATGCCATCTCTTGGACCGAATGGTAACTAAACTAAACTTCTGTTTTTTAGTATTTGTTGTTGTAGCGGCAACAGAAATACATCATCCGTGAAAATTTCAACTGTGTAACTATTACGGTTCATGAGATACAGCCTGATGACAGACGGACGGACGGACGGACCGCAAAGTCTCAGTAATAGGGTCCCGTTTTACCCTTTGGGTACGGAACCCTAAAAAGTAAAGTAAGAATAAAGTATAATATAACAAATATCTATACCACAATAATTAACCAAATAAATACGATTAAAAATACATAACATAAAATTCACAATACAAAAATATGAAAAATATTTATGACTCACTTAGGTACCTACTATAAAAGTACTACAGATCATCTATCAACTGTTTAAGAATCAGAACTGAATTTTATAAATCTGATTATCCCACAGTTGAATATACTGCCACATATTCTACAGAAGTAGGCAACCACCACTTTACCAAAATCATAAATTTTACAAGATACGAAAAAAGAAAACAGTTTTGAGACGCCGAAGACTGGTTGAATCAAAACCAGGTCTACTCTCTATTAAAGTACAGTAGAAGGAATTCCCCACTGGCAATTCTCGCAGGTGCTCATTACAGATGGCGATGGAATCGAGCCAAGGTTTAACGGCAGAGCTGACACTTACCGATTATTTGTTCAAATAAACCCGTTTGCCAACTGCGGATAATGCTATCTCACGAAATACGTTCTGGATAAAGCGCGACTGTGGTTATATGGGTCTTTTACCTTTAAATGTTGTTTGGATTTTTTTTTTATGGAATTAAGGTAGCAAACGAACATGCAGCACCCTTCCGCTGCCGCCCATGGCAATTGTGACCGACTTAGAACAAGACCCAATTTAGGGACTAGGGTGGTTAGTCCAATTAGTAGATGGTGTTAGAATGTTAGTTGGTTAGTTTGTTAATAAGTGTGAGGACAGGGACTGTCAGTGATAGTTAGTCCTGTTAGTTAATATTAGTAATTGTCCAGTTAGTAATGATTAGTATGAGTCTTGTTCCAATTCGGTCACATATGCGTTGCTACCCCTGAGGTCTGAGATGGTCGCCTCTAAAAAAGTGAAACCGGCTCCACACCTTCCTATCCGGAACACAATTGCTCTTAAAAACAATTATTATGACGGTAGAAATGGTACGGAGTACCTTGGCGGGCGGTGGTACTACCCCGGGCGAACTCTAGGCTCTACCACCTATAGAGTCACGATAACCTTAAACTTATCAGTTGATGTATTCTTAATCTAAATGAGGAAGACAAATGATTTTTATTGCATTTGTATATTAATGCATTTGCATTTACATTACAAGACTGGTAACCGTATAATATTTACTCCATATTCTAGCTGTGTATGTACATAACTAAGAATTAAAGTGAGTGTTACTATTAGCCGAACCAGCTGAAATCAAAGTGCCGCAATAAACAGGACCAATGATTTCTTTTTCTCTAGTAAGTAATACAAGAATTCAATCACTGATCTAGTTATATGAAAAAATAAATTAAATAGACGACCGAAAACTTTAAGTACTTGCCATATTCGGTCAAACTTATTCATAACTCTACCGCAATACACATCTGAATACGTTTGAAATCTGATTTCCACACAAACTTCTGGGGAAATCAAATACAATATCGAGAGCCATTGGAACTTGGCAACTTTATTTATTTCTAATATACCTATGAGAAGACCAAGAACTACAAATAGACATAATAGAGACATGTTATCTTAGAGGACGTTATTTATTTACAGTAAAACAGTTTTATAGTTGTGCAATATGATTTTGTATTCTAAGGTTGTCACAAAGTTGTAACCCGACTACGCGATGCAAAGAAGTGTAATGCGTTAAACAATCTATAGATATTTGTTCTTTAATGGCGTTATAAATGCTAAATGCCTTCGGTGAAAAAAAACATTGCCAGGAATCCCGTAAATCTATAAGTTTTCCATAAATTACCTCACTTAAATACTATTTGTGTTACCAATGTCGATTATTTTTACTGATCTATTTTTTAATTATCTTTATGACGGATTCCATTGAATTTTACTGATTGTTATGTAATTTTTTAATGTTTTATAATTTTATTTAATTCAATTTTAATTTATTTAATTTAATTTAATGCAATTTAATGTAATTTAATTTAATTCAATTGTAATATTTTAATAGTAAATGACGATGATGTTCATATCATGATGTCGTTGCCTATAACTACTCTAGCACTTACCTAGAAATTGCTTTATTGAATTGTATACAATGTTGAATATTTTAGTGTTCAGAGTGTTGGCGACCTATATAAATAAATAAATAAAGATCTCAAAGTTGTTTGAAGTCTACAAAGCCGTACTTGACCAGCGTAATAAACTACGTTTAGTATCTCTCACACTGACTTGGTCACAATAGATCAGGAATGGTCGCAGTGGCCTCACGGGAATACTTGTTTTACGTGCCCAATTTTATCAAATAATAATCCCTCACACTGCGAGGAAACGTAAACCCAACAGTGGGACAATGTTATGGGCTGCAATTATGAGACGCCATATTGTGAAAAACATTAAAATGTAAATACATATACCTATACTATATTAAAATTCAACAATTGTTGAATAGGTATTTAAAAGTTTTCCACGTCCAAGTTTTTATTTCATTTGTATTTGTAATACCTGTCTGTTACTTTATAAGTTGGCGTTTAAGAATCTACAAACTAACAGCCCTAAAGCTTAATCTCCCAAAGGAAGTCGACCTCAGTTAGAGTAGAATAAAACACTTTATAACAATAAAAGCGCCGTAAGTAAAGACTTGGGACCACTCGACCGAACAAGGGTTCCTTCAGGTAGAACAATAAATTATGTTCTAAAAATATTAATTTTCAACAAAACAACACTATTACAATCGTTACACGTTTTTATTTGACTTGTAGACCCGGAAAACAAACATGACATCAATGTAATCTCCAGTGTATATTAAATTGGTCGGAAGATAAAATATGCCGATATTTGTTCTTAATTCCTTTTAAACCTGAAACAAGCATCCTCAAAAAGGATAAGATGAGGCCATTATAATACTATTTACATTACTACCACGTTAATTTTGTTTCTAGTTTTGTTCGACTGCCAAAACATTTATTTCTTGAAGACAACAGCATATACCTACCTACCCACGGATTCAAAACAACGCAAATACATAAAACTCACGTCATTTGTAAGCAAACATCTTAACAGAGGCCAAAAAAACTTCCGATCTCTAATGTGTGTGCACTTAGCGCTTCCGAATACTTCAAAAGTCAAACACGTCGCGGCGTCGACCGGAACATTTGAAATTCAAATGGCGGGAACAAAAACAGTAGATCATCTGCCGGAGGGGAAAAAATATAGATTTGGAGCTCTTCGGATAGCCTCTATAAATCCATAAGCTATCCGAACTCCCAGTAACTACCTGAGTTACTTGCTTCACCGACGAATAAAAAAGATGACGGTATCCGAGCTACGATGGGTTACTAACGCAGTGATTATTTGCAACTTTATTCAAATTGTCCTTACATTTTCGAGATATTTCAACTCGGATCAAATCATGACTTCATCAAATTACTGACATGATTTTAACGTTTGTTCTGTTTAATTTACGATCTTCAATTAAACAAAGACGAGCATAGAAAACTGTTGCTAGTCAACAATGTGAAACCTTAACGTTACGAGTAACAGAGCTACCATTTTCCTTTTTATTCGTAGACATATTTTCGGGATTTAAAAATTTTATGAACAGTTTACAAACCACTTATTGTTTTCATTTATTTATTTAAACTCATAAAAATCCCAAATCCAACAACTTACAAAAGCTCTCAACGCTGTCAAGTTCTTAACGATCATCACAAAAAATATTAGTTAAGTTTTCGTAAAGAAATATCTCGTCGACGGTAGAACCAGTACTCAATACACCGAATGATTTCTTTTCGAACGTTCCCGATAAAATACGCTCTACCAACTGAATTACGCGGATGTAAAGTATTTCCATATTATAAAGTTTAAGTTGATGTGGTGTTAAATGGATACCTGTTACCTTTTTGTTTTGAGCTAGATCTCTACGACATTACAGCGTAATTTTATGTAATTGGAGCGTATGAATCATTCGTTCCAACTTTGAAGCTACGTTCACTAACTTTGAAGCGTTGCAAAGTTGTGAGAATTCAAATTGTGGATACAAAGACATTAGGCAGATTTCAACGACGTTAGTAGTGAACTAAGTTTTGATTCTCCCAGTATTAGGGCTAAGATATGATGTTATAGACGCCTGAAACAACAGCTCAGATCCGTAAGACGAAGGGATCAGTTAACATACGAACTTCATTACAGCAACACAACTGTGTACGATTCCCACTCAGATTTTGGAAGAACAACATTCACACTCACAGTATGTATCATTTACGTTCAAATTACGATACGAACCTTACCCTCTTTAACTTATTAAATTGTGGATGTATCTACAATATCTAGATAGTAGGAAAAACAAATAAAAGTCATAAAATACATTTACTTTGAATTAGGATACCGTTGTGTTAGTGCTTCTTCAAAATAAATAATCCCCGTCTTGTGTACATTAACTGCAGGATCCATTCTGCGAGAGATATGGAGGAATACGTGAACACATAATCAATAAGCCTGAAGATTATTGGGCCAATTTATCGACCACCGAACGATTAAACCGCAGGCGGTAAGCGAAGATGCGATAAAAATAAAATTTCCAATGAATTGTCAAAAACATGTCACACCGTTAAATACATATTTCCGTATGAAACACCAAGTGCCTTATTACAATGTTAATATTTAACAATGATGAACTTTCAACCCCTATATCAAACTCCTTAAACCCCATTTTTGATGCAGACAGCAACATTTGTCCTTTGCTAAGGTTAACTTTTAGACAGATAAGATTACCTTTTTTCGTATCTATAATATTAGAAATCGTTCTTCAATATGACCATATCCTAGCTTCTCGCTGAACGTTTAGAGTAAGCCAAGTGTTATTCCTACACATCTGGAACCGATTATCCGATATTCGTACGGCTCACATTTCCAAAATATAATATCCCTTTAATGCTTATTGATTCGCTGTTATCCTTTTGTAAGTGCCTCAACATATGAAAAAATAGGGATGGTAAAGGCGAAAGCCAGACGTTTTATGGCAAATTGATGGATATAATAGGAGATATTCATATTCAGATAATATAGGTACCGTAATGCAACGCAATGATCGTTATATGGTATGGTATGTTTTTATGGGGCGTAGGGTAGGTACAGGTTGTAGCCTGGGTCGCTATGTGATGATGATGATAGTACCTGTCGCCGTGTGAGGAGGTAGAACACAGCAAAGGTCACACCGGAATTCAGGGAATCCCTAAGGCAATAGGTAATTTTAAGATAAAACTAATTCTACATCTATATAACAGCCAAAGGTCACAAACTCATTACGAAATATAGAAAATGGCATGATGAATAAATATGAAATTTATCAGGGCGGTAATTCAAAGTTAGTAGAAATCCGCCAGGACCCGATTTTATTATATTGCCCCCAAGGGGGGGGGGGGAAGGTTTGTTTGAAAATCAGTTAGATATTTCTACATGGGCCATACCACGACAATAGCAAGTACCTACAATATAATTTAATGTGGTTAACCAGATAACTGAATAAGTCATGGTAGATATTGCTAAGACTTAATTACTCTTACTGACAAGATAGAAAGAAGTGAAGACTCCTGTTAACTTAAAAACAATCCAGTTTGGAACATCATGTAAGTACCAACTTTTTGCAGACATGTTTCCTTAGTACGCCTTAAATCCTATTGCGTCTTAACCCCATTTAACGACTTCGCTGATTCTTCCAACTATCCGCATAACTTCCGCATCGTTCATATTAGGATGCTTTTATAATTAAAGCTCGTCAAAACTTGCAAAGCCCGGGTAGAGCTTCATTAATTGTTATGGATACATTTAAATAGCAAATTAAAACAAGTCAGTGAATTGTTTAATTTATTTTGGGCCTACTGTGAATTATTCATTAATAAATTCAAACGAACCTTTGTGGATTAAAACACATAGCGCTATTATGTCCATGATATACCTAGGACATATTTTGGTATAGATAGGTACTTTATGTCGTCGGGTGACGATTTCGTAATCATCGAGAACAGTGTTTGCTGGACACGACGCTGCCTACTTGTTTTCATTATTTTGCATCTTGTGTGTTCAACAATTACTAGCCCATTATTTATTATTGTGTATATCTGTCTCTACTCTTGGTTGGTTGGTTGAGGTCATTTTAATCTAATTTGTGGAGGTATACACACGTATATGGGGTACTTTAATAATGAATACAATTGGTTGTTTCATTTGTGTGCTAGTGGGCAACCCTTAATTTTTTTCTTCGTTAAATTCACTTATTTGAATGTAATGAATACCAACCTACAATTAATTGTATTTCGATTCGATGTTAACTTCTGTGTCATGGGGTGAGAATTATTAACTTTTTATGCATTTTATTATTTAACTTACCACTTACTCATTTAAAATTACAAATAAGTACCCACATTTTTGAGGTCAATGTCAGTAAAACTGTCGAACACACTAAAACAGCATTCATAAAACATTGATGAGCGTCAAAGTGAAATAACTCTTCGACACAATGATGTACGGTCGAATTTCGAGTGCAGTGCAGAAGTCACCAGTAATAATAGAACCGAGGCTCGATTCAGCTGGACAATAATAAAACTTAGTCAAATAGGGTACAGTCACAGATGCCGGCAGAGCATTGTTTGAACGGCGTCCCGTCACGTCCCGAGCTAATCTCGCTAATGCACTTAGCGACATGTCGTCTGTTTACGTTCGAAACATGTTTATTTGTACTTATTCGACTACAATATTAATAATCTTAAAGCATTTCAACTGCATCTGCTGCTAAATAAACTGAATATTCAATTAAATAATAATATGTAACATCATTTAATTGATAAACTAGCCGCACACACGCAATATTATCGGCAATAATCTTACTATTGACCTCAATTGACAATTATCGGTAAAGTTAGCATTAACATTGACAATAATACGAAACGCTCCCCGCAATATTATTGTCATATGTTAAGATTATAGTCAACCGTATTGTGGTGTATGTGTGTGTATGTGTGTGTGGACAATTTCCTTGCATTTATGGATGTTATGGTCCCTAATTGTAACGTCGAATGAAAATGGCTAGTCTTGGAATTATCTATAATATACATATAATATATGTTGTTGCAACCTATTTCTAACGTGTAACGAACAGGGTAGATAAACAAATTCCGACCCCGATGAACTTAATTGAAAAACAATAAATAGTAGATTGTATGACAAGGGTGCAAAGTAATATTTTTTCGGCGAGGGCGTTTTTTGAATCCAGAGCGAAGTGAGGGATTCTAGAGTAGAATCCCGAGCGTAGCGAGGGATTCTTTAGTAGAATCCCGAACGTAGCGAGGGATTCAAAGTACGTCGCCCGAGCCAAAAATATACTTGCACCCGAGTGATACACTCTACTTTTCATCACCCACTATGAGAAAATAATTTATTTATTTATTTATTTGGGTCACCAACAAGACATACATTAATTCATTTTACAACATAAACCTTATCTAAGATATTAAACTAAATGCTGTCTTAATTATAGGTAACCACGGCTTGCAAAGTGGACGTGGTTAAAACGTAAATATACAGAGTTTATAATAATAGTAAAAAAAAATATATTAATATAATTTAAAATACACAGACATTCTTTAAAATTTTACTAATCGTAATCCTAAAAATAAATTAAATGGAAAAAAATATTTTAACTGACAAGAAGAACAAAAAGGAATTTAACAGAAGTAATGTTAGGTAAGTTTTTAAGAAATAATATATATATATAATAGAAAATAATAGAAAATAATACGTAAAAATGCACGAAAACTTAATTTTAATTTGAAAACGAAATCTTAATTTGATTTCTTTTTTATTATTCAGCTGGCGGGGCCCTCGCGTCGTACCAGACATTCTTTATTCAAACAATATTTGAGTTCGACTTCTTTAGCGCAAAATACTAAAATGTTCTAAATTCAAAATAGGACGGAAAAGATCTAGCCGGACGGAAAAGTTGTATGAAAATTCATTCCGGCCCGCTGAATAGAAAACAGCAACTTTGGAACCCCGTAAGTCCGAACCAAATCGTCTTTTTCGAATAGGTGTGATGAAAAATATGTTTACCCGTTATGGATGCTACTTTTATTTCGTCGTAACTATACACCCTAAAAATACATGTGTGCGTGTGGATTGAGTGAGCACCCTAAATAAAATTAATAATATTATGCTAGTTATTTAGTAAAAGTATAGAAACAATTGTAAAAGCAATCTCACAATTTGTAAAAAGATAAAACGCGAGATATATCAGTTAATGTATGCTCACTCAGTTCTCACCTAAGACCACTCTGATCTATGAATCCGTGAAGGATACATTTAAAATTTGTGTACTAGCTTTTTGTAAAACCTTTGTAAAGTTGTCGTTTTTAGATACCAATCGCCTACTGCCGTATAAAAAAAGTTACAAATGCTTTCTTATGCTCACTCAATCTACACACTTTGAAAAGACCCGATTTCCTATAAACCAACTTGAATTAAATTTTGTCATATGTCTCGATTTATTTAAAGGTATTTATATGAATTTGTAAAACACAAAACGAACCATAAAGCTTGCACGTTTTTAAATAATTTATTATTTTAAGTGCTCACTCAATCCACACAATTCTGAAAAGTAATAAGCACTTATATCTTTGAATTTATAGGTAGTTATAAAGATATAAATTGTTCAAGTTTTAGTAAAAATTATTACAAAAAGTGTGCCATTTCGAATTCTTGTTTTTTAGTTTAGTTTAAAAGATATTAATTTGTTAATGTTTCAATGAGAATCTACCACACTGTAGGGTTGTCACGAAGAACTTTTTTCAAATTAAGTTTATTTTTTGAAAGACACCTATAATATTCACGAGTACGTGCTCAGCAGTGGGGGAAATATTTCAGTAGGTTCAAGAATACACCAATTTGATTGAAATCATTTATTCTTTAATAAAACGATATAACTTTGGAGGTAACGACTTAGTAATACAACGAAATTAAGTACATTGAAATTTTGGAACTTCTCAAAACGCTACAGGTGTCTTTTGTAATTTATCTAAAGCATTTGATTGTGTACAGCATCAAACCCTATTATTAATTAAGCTTAATCACTACGGCATCAAGAATACTTCGCTTAACTGGATCGCGTCTTGCTTAAAGGGCAGGATTAATGTGTTAGTGTTAACGATGTCAAATCGATGGGTACAGTGTGGTAGATTTTCATTGAAACATTAACAAATTAATATCTTTTAAACTAAACTAAAAAATAAGAATTCGAAATGGCACACTTTTTGTAATAATTTTTACTAAAACTTGATCAATTTATATCTTTATAAATACCTATAAATTCAAAGATATAAGTGCTTATTACTTTTCAGAATTGTGTGGATTGAGTGAGCACTTAAAATAATAAATTATATAAAAACATGCTACCTTTATGGTTCGTTTTGTGTTTTACAAATTCATATAAATACCTTTAAATAAATCGAGACATATGACAAAATTTAATTCAAGTTGTTTTATAGGAAATCGGGTATTTTCAAAGTGTGTGGATTGAGTGAGCATAAGAAAGCATTTGTAACTTTTTTTTTATACGGCAGTAGGCGATTGGTGTCTAAAAACGACAACTTAACAAAGGTTTTATAAAAAGCTAGTACACAAATCTTAAATGTATCCTTCACGGATTCATAGATCAGGGTGGTCTTAGGTGAGAACTGAGTGAGCATACATTAACTGATATATCTCGCGTTTTATCTTTTTACAAATTGTGAGATTGCTTTTACAATTGTTTCTATACTTTTACTAAATAACTAGCATAATGTTATTAATTTTATTTAGGGTGCTCACTCAATCCACACGCACACAAATACATTACAGTATGGTTACCCTATTACATTAAAATAATGTTTTGTTTTTACAAGATAAACGAATGTATCATGTTTACTTCCGCAGTAGAAAATATACGGGCACAGATAGATAAAATCAATTTATCGAAAGAATGAGAAGGTATACTACTCTTCGTCTTCATAATTTAAAATGTATTATTATTTATTTATAATTTATTATTTATTTACATATAATTTAAAATAAATTTGCCATAAAGAACTGACTGACACAATTATTAGTTCAGTAGTCATTTTGATAAAAAATGTCCAAAAAAACATACATATACAAAATGTTTAATTATGACAGAAGACGTTAGTTCCGATACACTGAGCCCCTTCAATAAAACTTAACACAAGCCGTCTAACTTCACGAGCAACAAATGGAAATTGCACCTTTGTGAACAGCCTAACGCCCTAACCACACACATCGAGGCGGAAACGAAAGTTGCTCGTCTGGTTACAGCCTAAGCCCTTGTAATGTGGCGGAAAACGCGAGTGGTTACAGCCTAAGCCCTTGTAATGTGGCGGAAAACGCGAGTGGAAACTATTCATTACACCGGCGTGCTTGTGCCGTCGTGCGCAATCATTATGTCGCGCTCTTCCGCCTCGCCGAATGGGGAATTCCATTGAAAATGCAACGTGAACAACTCTCCGTCCGGTCGGGTCATGCAAACATTGGGCGCCGACGTCATATTGAAAACAAAATTATCCTACGAAAACTCGTTACTTCATATTGTTCCATTTGGACACCATTACCTAAATGAGACATATCTTGTTATGTGCAGAACATATTCTGAATTGAAGACATTATATTTCGCGCTTCGCTGCTTTATGATTGGATACACACAATGGTACATCTATGTATTCATGTGTTAACAAGTATTATTCAATAGGCTATTATAAGCCTAATCTCGTTATTGACGATAATTATGATGGCCATTCTGGATTTCAAATATGGTTGATCAACGTATGAAGCCTCAAGAGAGGAAACTGGAATGTTAATTAATAGCTAGCTGGAAGGGTAGGTACTTTAAAATTAATATTTGAGTGATGGGATCGTCTCAAAATCAAACCTCTATCGCTGTGACTTACCTATTGCCATTACTTAATGTAGATTTCCTAAAGAAGTGCTCATTTGAAATAAGTCCCTAAGATTCATTCAATTAACTTAATGACCAACAAAAAATATAAAACAGATGACTCTAAACCAGAATAATTTAACTATAACTTACAGTAACATAACTCCAAAACACTAACTAGTGAAAAAGTTAACGATATGAAAATTATTAAAACGAAAGTTTGTGAACTTTCAGTAAGCTTTTCGGTCCTGAATAATTAAACTTGGTAATGCCAAGTCGGTATTAGATTAATGACATCCATCTAGGGTGACCGCTTTTCGTCCACTCTGATGGTGATTGGCCTACAAAATGGAATTAAATACTTGTACCTAAAATCATGTCTATTAATTCGTATTTTATTTTCTTAATTAAAATGGTTTCGTTAATGTAAATATATAAATATTGGGTACCGGCAGTTGACTTACACGTGTACCTTAAAAGGAACTTAAAAGGTACGTAAAGTACATATTCCTAGTACGGAACACAACGTTTGAACTGATAAAACTATTTATTAATATAAATATTACGTATGCAATTCCCACTATCGACATGAAAGAGGAAGGTTAGAAAAAAAATTGGAAAAAATTGAGTTCAGGAGACTATTATTTTTTGAGCGAACGATCCACCTAAACCTAACTGTTCACCGGTGCCATGGACATTAGACATGAGTAACTGACTTTACAGCATAATCGCATTTGCTGTTCAGCGACTTTACTTAGACCGAGGATGAGGGAAGGCTCCTACGTCATAGACTCATTCACAGTATGTGAGTATGCCGTGACTTGCACTCGCCGGCGATTGTGGCTTACGTCAAACTTCGTTCAGGCGTCCAGCATACTCTAATTAAATTCCCGTCAAGTCGCCGGGAGACGAGGTGCCTTGCGCCTGAATCGCGCTTACTTTTTGAACTTCTTAAACTAGCGTTTGAATTAAATTTTAAAGAAGTCAATCACCTAATATACGCCTATAAATTCGTCAATTGCAAAATTCGTTATCACATGATTAATCATTTGTGTTGGGCACCAGAGAGTGTGAAGTTTTATAATCATATTATAATACCTCAATACGCTAATACCTAAATTAAAGGCACGAATATAACGAGAGCAGAACCGCATAAGATTAATTATCCAAATGATTCGAATCAACTATAAACAACTATTGCATAGCTGGCCTCACTCGTATACTAAAGTGCTAAACTTCAATGTTATGAATAGATGACACTAAACAAAATGTAACCTTTGTCAAATTATTCATGACTAGCTTTTGCCCGCGGCTTCGCCCTCGTGGAATTCGTTTATATCGCGAACCGGGGAAGTGGGGAAGAAGGTACATCATCAACTATCTTCCTGGGAAAATTCATCGAAATCGGTCAGGCGGTTTAGATTTTTCATACAAACTTTCATCACCTATTTCAAGCCTTTAGGGGTTGATTTTTGAAAAAAAAGTAGCCTATATGTGACTCTGGGTCTTCAACTATTTTCATTCCGAATTTCATCCAAATCGCACCGGTGGTTTAGCCGTGAAAACGTCACAGACAGACAGACAGACTTTCGCATTTATAATATTAGTATGGATATGATTAACTGATATCAATGAGATTGGTACTAAAACACAAACTCAGTTGAGGATCAAGCAACATATAAGACACAACATCTATAGTAAACAATAATCTAAAATCCTCTAAGACCGCATAACTGCGTCTCAAAAGAGCAAACTATTAATATAATTTAATATAGAAGGATCCCTTGCAATAAATTTTAATTTACAACCATTTCGGCTGCCAGGTAGGCAAATAGCTTACACGGATAGCATAATAACCACATCAAAGTTCGCAGGAGTACATAAAATGTTCGCCCACAAAATCAGATTACGTCCGAAATACAGCGCGCCAAATAAAATATGAGTCGACCTGTAATACAATTTTAAAACTGGTGAACCATTTGGCACCGGTTCATACAGCGATGCTTCTATAATTGATAATGCTTTCCGCTTGTATTGATTTCAGCTTGAATCGTCAGAAATCGAAGAGCTACATTTTGTAGTTTCCGAGAATATTACATAACTAATTAATATTGTGGGCGATTAAAGACTGAATAAACCTGATAAAAATTCCAATGCCCTTGTAAAGAAAAAAAATGTGCATGGTTTATTACGTTAACAGGAAACATCACATAAGTATAAGGAAGAAAGCGGAAAGCTTCCCTTTATAGTAACAAGGCATCTCGTGATGCATTTGGTGTTATTATTTTTACGATTCATTCATAATATAATGTTCACTAGTTGGCTATTTACAAAAAAAGAATACTGTTCAGTACAACACAATACTTATTTCTACAATTCTACTGATTGTCAAAACGGCATCAGTAGAGGTACCTCTTGTAAGTCTAAGATCGCTGAGACGCGACAACAACGTGCCAGACAAGCTCGCAATGTTTGTCTTAAGGTACCGACGTGTTGATACATATTTGCCTTGTAACGTTAAACATAATCCACTGTGTGAGGAGATTTTCTGCGTATTACATTAGAAAGTGAAACCAGCCAAGCAAACTTAGTTAATTCAAAACGTTGTTTCAATGAGAAAATATTTCAAAATAGACAGCAATTTAAATACATAAATATGTAGTACTCACAATTCTTCAAAACCTCTGGCATTTTATTAAAACAGAATAGACGACTACTTATATTTATCCTGTACAAGGACGATTAAAAAATTTCGACGCATTGAAAAAATATCTTCATAATATGCAAAATAATGACTTACAAGAATTGCCATTTTCGAATTATATCATTGATAACTTTACAAATGTGTAAATATTAATATTAATAGAATATAAATAATGCTTACAAAATTAGAAACCTTTCGGTGAAAGGACAAGATTAGGAGTATTAAAACAAAGTAATTATATATCTGATGTTGAAATATCGATTTTAATGAATAAGTGAGTCTTTGGAGGCAGGTTTAAGCTTTATATCTTGGAAACCCTTGAGATGTTCAGTTAGTATTAATGTTTGAGCCGAGGTAAGAACCGAGGAATTACCTGAACATTTCAAGTTAATCTTACAATCGTTTTGTAGCAATACTCTGGAAGAAGAGCTCTTCACAATAACAGTAAAGTATAAAAATTGCTTTTATATTAATATGAAAATGGAAAGCATCAAATTAAAATATCGGAGCATGTTATGAGGCGAAAAAATTCTGAGGGGAAACGAAATGAAAAAGAAACATTTGAAACGTTAATTGCGTTCATTTTTGTCCCAATTTTCGTTGAGTGTCGACTTAAATTTTCGACTTAAGTTTGATTGAAGATTATTTTCGAAATGAAGAAAACATTTATACAAGATTAAATTTCTAAGAAGTTGAGTACGTCGAACTCATGCATGATAAAGACAATGAAAACAATGTAGTTTGTAGACTAGATGAAGAATTTAATCTTACAAACGAGATAACATAAACATCCAATACAGCTATACTAAATAATTTAATTACTAGGACTTTGATGGAAAACGGCATTATTACATTTTTGTAATCTGTAGGAAAGCGAAAAGACACACACCTACCCACTGATCAAACACGAAATCACGGAAAAAACTCGAACTACGATGAAGATGGAATGTGATAGGTGGGCGGTTTATGAGTCGAAGATGTCAACTAAGATGCTCTCAGCGGTTTTGTAATATTTCAGTGCTAAGAGGATTAAATTTTGAAACAGGCACTATGTAAAGTATTAAGGACAATGGTAATTAAATTAGATTAGTTATTTTATTGCTATAAACATTAAAGCATAGTCATAACCTCTGGCATGTAGCTATTTGTTAAATTCTTCTTCTTCTTCTCAACCCATCTAGCCCACTATTGAGCACGGGTCTCTTCTCAGAATAAGAAGGTTAAGGCCATAGTCCACCACGCTGGCCAAATGCGGATTGGCGGATTTCACACACCTGTGAGTTTTGCGAACTCTCCGGCAAGTAGGTTTCCTCACGATGTTTTCTTTCACCGTTTGTAGCAAGTGACATTTAAATGCTTAAAACGCACATAACTCCGAAAAGTCAGAGGTGCGTGCCCTGGGATTCGAACTCGGACCCTCCGTATAGGAGGCGGAGCTCTTAACCACTAGGCTATCGCTACTAAAACTACTAGGTACTTTGTTAAATTATAAAAGGCAAATTATCTACCATGAAGTTTGGTGAAATTGACGAGAAAAAATGCTGAAACAATAGTGTACATTGTACAATGAAACTCGTCAATTAACACAATAAATGATACATTGAAAACAAAAATCGACAAAAACATTTGGAACAATGACTCTCTCTAAGTTAACTGAACCGCGAACAGGGTAAAAAGTCGTGTTAACTCTCGTGTGGAATAGCTACATTAGAAGCAACAGCTAAAAAACTAATAAAACAGAACAAGGAAATAAACGAAAGCAGTATTCGAGAGCCACTTTTACTGGGTTGCGCGTTCAAAGAATCATCTAACACGAATATTCTCCAACTATTCAGTTCCAACAGACGCGATACTCGTATATTCAGCTCGCGGCCGCCTGACATGCGATTCTAAACACACGCGAGGTCTTTTGCTATTTGAACCTTTTTCCCAGTACCAACTCAATACCAGTGAAACATTCAGGATCAAATTCTGCACACTAATAAAAGAGGATTAGGCACTACTCCCATTTATTCCTTCATTGAATTGGACTACACACGGATTTTTACTCATTCAAATTGAACACTACCGACATAAACTGGGCTTTCGATCCGTGTTTTTCGAAACAACTATTTGAAATAAACGTTCGAACTCTGACCACAACATAGCTACAAGCGTTCTTTGGTGTTGAGATTCACACTGAATCGGTATATCTGTGACTGTGTGTGTGATGAAAATTCTAATCTTTTATCTTTTTTAACATAATATTATATGATTTTCCCAATAGTTATTTTGCACAGAAGATATACGAGTTAATGTACCAAACGTTTAATATAGGTCCAAAAGTCTGAGCAGTTTCTAGTCAGTATCAAAACATTCGATTGCACAAAACCCATTTCCGACGTAGATTCAGCCATAGTGTAGTCTTAAAAACACAGATAATAATAATCAAAAGACGACCAACGAGATCCTCCTCAATATTAGAACGTCCATTGACACTAATTACCACTCCCGGGGGCCTGATTTCTGTGAGTTCAGTTCTGTTGCTGTATAGAACTTTGTTAATTTACCGCAGACATGAATCTCATGGGCCGAACTTTTTGTTACAAAATAAACTTCAAGACCAGTTGAGGAAAAAGAAATCTTTATGTAAAATCTGGCCAATCCTTTTCTGTTGAAAAATATTGTTTTTTTTTTATTGCAGATAAAATACAGTATATAATCCAGTAGACTTTTGTCTGCATAGGAACTTTACTTATTTGAACGATCTGATGTAACAGTCGAATTAGATTCATCAAAAACACATGAAATATTCTGAATTACGCTAAGAGATTACCTCAAAACATCGTAAAAGCTTAACTTCCTTATTCATTTGGAATTCTTGGAAATATATTCAACGCAAACTAATTTGCAATACAATGCGCCGTTAACCAACAACACTCGTATAACGCGCGCTTACTACGCGTCGATGCAACGTTTAATCTAACTTTACCCGCCAAGTATTCTGTACAGAAGTCCGACTTGTATTAATTATCACCCCAGGGCCCCATGCTACGTCGTAACGGAGAAAACTGGTACATAGCAAGACTTCGAAGTTAAAAGTAAAAATTTCCCTTAGTACAGTTAATAACACGTATTCTTCATTTACCCTTATCTTCGTGCGATAGAAATCTGTGTCTTTATATAAAACTAGCTGTCCGCCCACGTCTGCCCGCGTGGAATTCTTTTTTTTTCATTTTCATTCCCTAGAGTAGTAAAAAGTATCTCCATCTCCATTCATCGTTACGGTTTCATTTTCTCTATTTATTAGTACGGTATTTATTTTCCAAGCAATAAAATTTTAATAAGCTAAGCCAAAATTTAGTTGGTTTCATCTAGATCTCGTTACAAATAAAAATATAAAAAGGATAAATGTACCGATTGTATCCGTATTTCGGATACCTAGAGACGATCAGACTCAGGATTATAGTATTTGTTGCATACACCTGTAGTTATTGGTTATGTTACCTACACCACTATAAGGTTAAGTATATTTAAGTAGGAGGATCAAATCACGGAACACACCGCATATTGTGCTCCTCCCGTGAACTTCCAAACTTGGATATTGCTTAGATCATCGTTAACACTTCCTCGGTAAACTTCGCACAACTAAATAATTAAAATAGTTGGTACATGAAACATTTTTAAAAAGCAACTCTCTGACTTGACAGGTTTAAATTTAAAAGTTTGTTTAGAGTGCTCAAGTACAGGATCACAAGAAATCTTTATGATGATAGAATCAGAGCGTAGACTAAACTTGTGCGCAGAGCGGTAGTATACAGATTAATGCCAACATTGTACAGATATGATTTACTTGTTGCTTGATATTATTATAAATTTCAATAATGAGAAACAAATACGTTTCAGGATTCCTGGAGTAAGCATTATTATTTAGTACAACTTTTACATACAAACATAGGGTGTAAGTAAACTTGAGTAGGTACCGTAGTTTGCAACTAACATAACTCGGTTTTACTTGATTTCGACGAGCACATTCCGCTCTCAAAGAAGCTGTTAAGAAACTTTGCAAAGTCGACTGAAATAGCAGAGATCCGCTGAAAACTCCAGTGGCCGCGAATAGATGCGCCGCGCCGCCCGAGTTATGAATACTCTGACCAAGTCAGCAACTTGTTACAGTCCACTAACACTAACATAAAAAAAATTATTGACGTTGCCGAGTTTGATTACATCAAAACCTTTACCAAGATACTGTTAAAATTAAAGAAATTTTATTCGCTCATAAATCATTATTGGGGAAGGTAGCGCTAAGCTTTGGATATACGACGCCATCCGAGTCATGCTCTTAACTTGACTTAACTGTACTACCACAAATCACAGCCTAGTCCAATGTACAGACGTCTCAGAAAACGGTGTCTATGTGTCTATTGCTAGAGCACGCAATGTTTGGAGCTTTACATTGGTTCGGAATAACCACGTTTACAGCGGTTTGCCAAAAAATCGCCTACTTTTTATCCATAGTGTTGCACCGACCACAGTAATCAAAATAGCCCTCAAAAACTTTCTCCGTCAAGTTTTAAGTCACTCATGAATAGCTCACGGGCCCTGACACGCTTCACTTGTTATGTTCGAAACTTTTTCATTTTCTTCTCCATTTAAGAGGCGGAGCGGCCGCCGTTTTACCGACGGGCCGATGAATAATTAGGGAGAATATCTCGCCTGTCACGATGCTAATGAATATTAGAACAGACTTGTACTTTAGGATTTCAAGGAAGAAAAAATATATTTGGAAAGAAATCTGCGGTTGTTTCGCCGGCTAGCACAAAATTCGTTAATTAAGGAAGCCCGAGTGATAAATAAGTCACTAAGCTAAGCGCAAATTTGTCCATCCATCGTGTTTTTGCTACGGCTTTGCAAGGAGTTACTTTAGCTATTGGGTCATTTTTTCTGGCGGCGCGAGCGGATGAATTATATTAGCCATTTGTGTGTGTGAATTCAGACGAAACGGCCTATTTGTGTTCCTTTGTACGAGCTACACGGTGAATAAATATAAGCTCTTTCTTAATATTCTCCTCCCAGCTGCCGCATTTGAAACCGTTGGTTAACGAGATCAACGCTCTGTACATCTTATATCTTACGTAATAAACTACATATACCTAAGGAGTAACAACCTAATACAAAATATTACTTTAAATAATGTTACTAACACTTCGAAAATAAGTAGGTATTTCACTGACGACATAGAAAAGCTGATACAAAATGTTCGATCAAATGATGCGACACTTTACAAGATAGGACAGATCCCTGCCCACTGTCTGTTGAATAAAATTTAGAACATCTCACAGTTGACAACCTCAATGACGTACCCAATGGTCACCAAGGCGAAAAATCGTTCAATTTCCAGCGATTTCTTAATTTGAATCATTTTAATTGCTCTCGTGATGTGTTCTCCATGACGCCCACGGCACAGGGAATCCTAGTGGGGGGTCATGACTGTTTACCGTTATTTTTTAGTATTATAATAGGGTAATCACTAACTTAAATGCGACTCTATAAAATTATTACTACCCACTTTTCTTAACACCATATCGATGTAAAACCAAATTATATCCACACAAAATCCGGTCAGGCTCTTCGACATAAATAAAAAATACAAAGACAAATCTTTCACCCAGGTAATCTCTGGCGCGGCGGCTCTCTACAAAAGGCTAGTGCTCCATTGATACGTCAACGGACAATAGAGGTAAACATGGGGTCCAACCCGCCACTTACTAACTCGAAAAGGTCACAGATTATACGAAGTGTTTGTATTTTTTAGGGACAGGATACACAAGGCTGTACACAGGAACGAATCATTGGAAAGCAAACACTGGCCTTTGCTACGAAGGTGGATAGATATAACACGACGACACTCGAGCATGTTTTGTAGATTAAGTTTGGGATAGAAAACAAGTAAACCAACAAGGGGACTTTTTATGAAAACATAGTGTTTCTCAATTATTTACTAGGTGTTATTCCGACGGTGTATTTAAAATTCATGAAACCAGAGCCAATTTATGTCGGTACAAACAAGCAGTAGGCATCTTCAAAACACCATCGATCATTTTGCACTGCCGGTCCACAAAAGAGTAATGTAAGCAATCTCTCGCAGTCGACCGGGGGGTCAATTTACCCGCTAACCCGCTACCCTACTGATCGGTTCACTTCCTTTAAATTACACCAACAATACCTACAAGGCCAAAAACATACTAAAGCATAACACCACCCTGTGAGTTGAATCGTTAATAAAAAATATCAGTAATTTGTAACTGAACCCTACATTATTTTAATTGTGTAGTGTTCATTTCATTCATTATTTTTAAGTTATAATAATTTTTCTCAAGTTATAATAATTTTATCGAATAATATTATGAACGAAATTTGTAATAAGTACTCGCATAACGTCCACGTCTTACCCACCCCAAGAGGGCTCACTGAAAGTAAGGTGATTGAAATGAATTACGACCAATGCAACATCAAAAGCAAACATAAATCTGTTAGACCTCAATTTTTATAACTCACAAAATTTCTAGTCCATGATAAGATTTTCTAGTTCGGTTATCAACAAAAGAATCAATCATTTCATACAAATTGATCCGAACCCATTTTCATTGATACATTCTCTGAGCTCGCTTTTATGAATTTATGTAACGAATCTAATAAAAATTATGTCCCTACTTTCGTCTCTCAATTTGAAATTATGAAACAATGAAATTGCTGTTTTTGCTGAGCCCGTCTTTGAAAATTCTTTGCTCATAAACCGTATTGGATATTAAATTGCCAGTAAAGTTGAGCACCCATTCAAAAGACGAATGGAATCGAGCACAATAGAAATATTGGATTAAGACAAATACGCAGAGCAGGTTATGACAAAAGCGGTTTAAAAGCCATTGTCCATTGTCAACGTTGAAACCGCAAGACTTTATGAAATAGAATTTCAAGATCTTGATGCAATCTTCCACTTCTCTCTGTAAAACGCATTTTTCTGCATAGAGTACTATAATTGCGCGTTTAAAGAGTGGAAATGTAGATTAATATTACAACTTCCGTGTTGCGCGTTTAAAGAGTGGAAATGTAGATTAATATTACAACTTCCGTGCTATTATTTGCGGCAACAACACATTACATTTGGCGCACGCATAATATTTGGTGCACATTTTGCGCAATAACGCATAACCAGCCTATTTGTAATGTGTCAACTCTTCTCATAAAAATATCTTTGATGAAATAAGCTTTTATTGAATACAATACGTTTTTTGAATACTTTAGAATATCATTAGGAAAATTACTTAATAATAACAAGGACCATCATTCCAATAATAACTTTGTCAAATTGAGATGGAGCAAAACATTTCAATAGAGCCTCATCCTCATTACTAATATTAAATAATTATATCAGCATGTTTTATGAAGGTAAAACATAACATTATACCTATTCATAGTTCGTCCTCGAGATAAGTAATCTGAAATACAAAAAATATCTGGTGAATAGCTTCATGCATAGGAAACAAGCCAACACATGTCTTTATCAGACTGTGCTCAACAAGTGAACTTATAAATTTCCCACGAGAATTACTACAACTTACAACTATCCTCAAAAAACATAATTTAACAAAAATATGAACCAATTTTTCTCAAGAAGCGCAAAGTGAAACTTCCCCGCGAAGTGTATAAAGTTATTACATTTCAGTTTCTCGACTCCGGGATAAACAATAAAGGAAAATCTATGAGAGACAAAAGTGTTCTGCTTTATATTCTAGTTTTTAAAGAAGCAAATTCAATAAGTTTCATATCAGCCACGCTGCTTGAAATATTAAAATGAAAACATGAAAAATTTGTTCTGAACACCGAGATGGTGAAGTTGGTTATGAGTAAAGTTACGTTCTGCAATGTTTTTGGTTAGTACGAGATAACATGAAAATTATGTTCAAGTTATCTCAAGAACCACTAGAAAGTACTAAACTTCACCTTCATCTTAAGTGAAGCTGCTTTAAGTAGGTATGCTAATTAATTAGTCCTTACATAGTAGGTAATGCAAATCTCGCTACACACATATTGACCCACACTAGGATTACCTGTGCCATGGACCACATACAAGTACAAGGACAAAGACCCAGGCAAAGAACAGAAAAAGTCATCATTTCTCGGAATCGAACCCAGGAACCTTTGAACGACGATCCGGCTTTGTAACCATTGTACCACACGGTCGTCATTGTACGCCATGTCGTCAATATAATAGTTACCTATATTGAGTTAAAAAATGGGCCTACCAGCTCTGTCTTGAAAACGATTAACAAGTAATAAACCTCAATAGAGACAGAGCTCGTCTATCTAGCTAGAAAACTCTTCTGGAAACTTCTTATACGTATTCTCGATATTTCCGAGAGCAATCACCGCTGTTTGTTCCGGTCAAGGCGGTTTCTGCAATAAATAGAATCGAACGGGACGAAACACTTGATCGCTCGCGGCTATTGTTCTGGTCTACGCTCGCCACAAAAACCCCTACCACGAGTTCTGCTCATATCCCTTTATATGTATATTCCGAGAAAGTTACTGTACACTTAAGAGTATGAACATTGAACGTACTACTTTATTAACGAATCTCGGCATCACAGTTCTTGTTTGTATTTTGACTCATCCCTTCGACGGGGTATGCGATCGATGTCTATTAATATATGTAGATAAGAAAGTAGTCATAGTTAAGTTCATATATTAAACACTGTCTGTATTTTGAAAGATGTTCACGCCTATAATTGGCAGGCACACATGTCATGTGTATTTATAAGATAAAACTTATGTAAAATTTTTGTGTGTAATGCTGTTGGTGTGTAAATAAACAAATAAATAAATAAATGTCTATACATGGAAGATGTGTAAAAAAACTATTATTGGGGTTTCCTTATAAAGCAATGGATTTCATATCATACGTAACTTGAACTTAACTTGAAGCGATGGCAGTTAGTTCCGTACTGTTACTTTACAATATTGTACCTGCAACAAACATATTCCCAGCAAGCATATCAACACGAGTTCCCAAAAAAATTTTACTCGTCAAAAACTTCAATATCAGTATAAACAATATCCCCAAGAGCATTGTTAACTAACTTCAAAGTTTCGCATCTCAAGGACGTAGCGAGCACAAAAACGAGGGCAAGCGGTTTGGAGGGGGCGCCTAGAATAAATTTAAAAGTTGTCAGCGGCCAGGCAATTGAATGGCCAATCAAAGCTTTTCACTTTGGACGCGACGTTTCAGCGCCATTTCGAAAATACAACCGTTATAACAAGGCGCTAATGGTCATATTTGTTTTGAAATCTCGTTAGGTGAAAAAAGTTTTTAAGTGTTTTGTGAAACGTGAAATTTGTTAACGAGTATGAGTGCGAGTTTGTTACTCGATAGGAGTAATTTCAACTATCAGTTTGTATAGAAATCAGTCATAAATTAGGCACAGTGTTATCTTTTAACCCTCGTTATATAGTAAAAGTAATAATTCTTCAGAAAAATTGGTAGGACAGAGGCTCAACTGCTATCCCACTTTCTGAGTTTGGGCTTTATAGTTAGGTTTTAATGAAATCCTTGCATTAAAATGATTAAACTAAGCAAAAAGGATATTGTCATTGGGCAATGCTGTTAGTTAAAACAAAATTTAATCCGCGGAATCTTGTAATGAAGACTGTATCGTCTACGGTTTTAAAAAACAACAATGATAAAGTACATTTCAATTTTCCAAAGATATAGGTACAAGTTATATAAAATTCTTTCTGCAAATTAATAAGCCACAAATACACATACAAATAAATTAACTGTACCTAATCAACACGGAATATTTAACAATCATATCATGTTTTGACACGCCATTAACAATTGCATTAAACATGAATGTGAGGATTTAACTACTAGGTTATAATAATGAAAACGAATATATATGTATACCCATTAAAAATCTATGATCATTATCACCAGCAGGTACAGTTATTAAGCGTAATTAAAAACAAAGTAACGAGTATGAAGTGCCATTAGAATGGTAGAAATTTTTCTATTAATAGTTATTGGGGTCGTCATCCCTACCATTAAATGTTAGTACGCCCACATACATCGACACAAGGACAGTGCAATTACTTACGTCACGCGCCTCATAAGTGTGGAGTTACACTTAGACGCTATGACTATGTATGATGTACTAACTCCCACGCGGTATTGTTCGCATGGGAGTTTTCCAGTGTAAATCCTGATTCTGTAGGTATTTCGGGATAAAATACATATGTATATGTAGCCAATATGTTGCCCTATAACTTACCTAGTCTATCTTCCAACAACTATCTTTTATTACAAAAAATATAGTATTGTAACAATGTAATCAATCCACTCAACCAATCAATCAACGTTACCTGTTTAATCTACAACATTCTCCTTAACTCCACCAACTAAGTAATATCTAATTGATCCTCTTTCGTTCATTCACTCGCTGTTCGTGCAACACACGCGAAACGAGGCCGGTGGAAACATCGCATTAGCCGACACACTGACTCGCAAACCGACTATTCGTAAGTTCCCCCTTCGAACGCATTCAGTCGCTCTGAAGCAATCATTGTGCGGTAATACCCCTAAAACATCTGTGAACGCATACGTACCTACAGGTGATGAGAGGGATTTGAGCAGATAGTTACCTAGCGTTTTAACGTAGGTATAAGATAAAGTATAGACAATAATTACGAATTATTCATACTAACATACGAATTATTATACATACTAACTAGCTTTTACCCGCGGCTTCGCCCGCGTGGAATTCGTTTATATCGCGAACCGGGGAAGTGGGGGAGAAAGTACGTCATCAACTATCTTCCTGGGAAAATTCATCAAAATCGTTGTTTTCATACAAACTTTCATCCCCTATTTCAAGCCTTTAGGGGTTGATTTAAAAAAAAAATTAGCCTATGTGTGACTCTGGGTCTTCAAATATTTTCATTCCGAATTTCATCCAAATCGGACTGGTGGTTTAGTCGTGAAAACGTCACAGACAGACTTTCGCATTTATAATACTATGTGTGTGCCCGCTACTTCGTACGCGCAGGAGTTTATTCCGCGTAACTCCAGATCCCGCGGGATTTCCAGGAAGACAGACTTGTTAATTTTATATTAATGTTTGTTTAGAAGCTATTTATACCCCATACGCGAAGAAGGTTTTCCCGCGTAAATTCCGATCCCGCGGGATTTCTGAAAATATCCTATATGTTAATCTAAGTTGCCCTCTTTGTGTGTGCCCGCTACTTCGTACGCGCAGGAGTTTATTCCGCGTAACTCCAGATCCCGCGGGATTTCCGGGAAGACAGACTTGTTAGTTTTATATTAATGTTTGTTAGTTTTATATTAATGTTTGTTTAGAAGCTATTTATACCCCATACGCGAAGAAGGTTTTCCCGCGTAAATTCCGATCCCGCGGGATTTCTGGGATAAAAAATATCCTATATGTTAATCTAAGTTGCCCTCTATGCGTGTGCCCGCTACTTCGTACGCGCAGGAGTTTATTCCGCGTAACTCCAGATCCCGCGGGATTTCCGGGAAGACAGACTTGTTAGTTTTATATTAATGTTTGTTAGTTTTATATTAATGTTTGTTTAGAAGCTATTTATACCCCATACGTGAAGAAGGTTTTCCCGCGTAAATTCCGATCCCGCGGGATTTCTGGGATAAAAAATATCCTATATGTTAATCTAAGTTGCCCTCTATGTGTGTGCCAAATTTCATGAAAATCGGTTCAGTAGTTTTTG
The DNA here is from genome assembly GCA_905404135.1 of Hesperia comma. Classification (NCBI taxonomy): domain Eukaryota; kingdom Metazoa; phylum Arthropoda; class Insecta; order Lepidoptera; family Hesperiidae; genus Hesperia; species Hesperia comma. Next base: position 2,243,863 of record FR990026.1, read on the forward strand.
CGTGAAGGAGTAACAAAGCTATTTATACCCCATACGTGAAGAAGGTTTTCCCGCGTAAATTCCGATCCCGCGGGATTTCTGGGATAAAAAATATCCTATATGTTAATCTAAGTTGCCCTCTATGTGTGTGCCAAATTTCATGAAAATCGGTTCAGTAGTTTTTGCGTGAAGGAGTAACAAAGCTATTTATACCCCATACGTGAAGAAGGTTTTCCCGCGTAAATTCCGATCCCGCGGGATTTCAGGGATAAAAAATATCCTATATGTTAATCTAAGTTGCCCTCTATGTGTGTGCCAAATTTCATGAAAATCGGTTCAGTAGTTTTTGCGTGAAGGAGTAACAAACAAACAAACAAACAAATACACAAACTTTCACATTTATAATATTAATAGGATTATTCATTTTTTGTTCCATCAATACGTAGTGGAGCAGTATGCTCTTAGCCATATCGGATATGAGGTGGGAACCGTGCTCAGTATTGGACTATTAATGAGCTAAATACATTCTAAGTCCTTATATGGCTTTGGTGCGATTACCAAAGCCAAGTTTATTTTTATTAATTTTTAATGATGAATAAGGAGTCAAATACAAAGAAATGTTCCAACCAAATAATGTATGAAAATAGAAAATAAGTATGTGTTATAAACAAAACGCAAAGCTAACACGGTCCATCATCGTCACATTGTCGAATATCGATTTTTGCTCGGAATAATTTGATGGCAGAATGAGTTTCCAATACCTATAATACTTGGCCGTATTTATCGGCGCGGTAGCGGGACCGCTACGTAAGAGATTTCACGACTCGATACATCGAGTGGCGGCTCGGTAACTCGGTACGAAATATTCGTATTGGAATCGTCGCTCTATTATCCGCAGATTTCACCACTTCGCACCATTAAGTGTACGAGTTGTGTACTAGTTTGGAAAGGAGCCTGGATAAAAGTTTCAGTGGAGGTTTCCGTTGAATAAATTCTGTCACTTTTCCTCACTTTACCGGCAAATTTGGGAAGGTGGCGGGATATAAGATGGAATAAATAAAACAAATATGCTCAGAACTTACAACGGAACGAAATAAGTACTGATGTGAAAAATCAAAAATCTCATCATGATATACAAGTCTATTTTGAATAGAATAGTTTTTATAATAATGGACTTTAGTTGCTAAAAGATAATTTTTAGGAGAACATTTAACTATAATGATACCAAAAAATGGAGAGCAAAATTAAAAGACATTTTACCACTTAAGTACGAAGGCAATTAAGTAACTTGGTGGTTGTAAAAAATGAATAAATAACTTGTTAAGAACAACCTTGTGAAAAACTTGAAAGCTTCACAATTTCTTCAGATGTGTAAAGACTTAGAGACTTAAGAGCTTTCCACTAAAGAACCGTTATGATGGCACAGCAACGATAAATTAAAATCTCTAGAAATCAGACGAAGGCATTACTCGTAACATGAAAAAACAATTACAAATAAAGCACAGAAGCTACAGCTAAAGCTTGTTGAAGGAACGCGCACAACAGCCACCATCTATTTGTTACTTGTAGGACAACAATTTATCTTAATAGGACACTGGCGTGTGTCCCGTCCGGTCGGCGAGAAAGCTGATTGTTCGCTCAGAGCTTTTAGCTCCAGATAAAGCTCTTTACAGTTCCGCCGAGGGAAATTTAGTGAACTTTCTAAAAGCATGATTTTTCACGTTTATTCTAGGATATATTTAACTTTAATAATCATTGAAAGTAATGTAGATATATCAGAAGAAAACTTAGCGAAATAAAAAAAATGTTTTCTACGTATAAGCAGTTTCAGGGAGTGTTTTTGTAGGTAACAACATAAAAATTATACTCTACGAATTGTATAATATGTTAATAGGATTGTTTAAGAAATTCTCATTATGAAAATCTTGGAATATATTTTAGATTGACTGACGTAGGTATACATAGTAATAGAATAGATACCCACAAAAAATGAAAGTAAAGAAAAGTCTCAAGAAGCATAAAATATTTAACAATTAGAAAGGCTCTCAGCACCTAGAAATGTCAATATAGGTTAATTTATCTGAAAGATATCGTGAACGAAAGGATTAAAATATTACATCTTCGTCACTTCTCCGGAGGGCGGGAACTTTCGAGAAGTTTCCGCGGTCGCCTTTTATCAATCAGATTGATTAATTGCTATTCGTCAGGACGGAGATAGAATTACAAGCTATTGTTATTATTATTATGCATATTCTTCGTATTATGTATCTAAATAAGAGTGCTTCAATGTGTGCTTTGATGATAGACGGTTTATAAGTATTGAAATTTTCACGTTACAACCCTCACTGATTTTGAAGAAAGGGCCGAACTTTTAGTTAGGATTCTTACAGCCTCTTGGAATTTCTTACCGCTAGTTCCACCTCCCAAAAATAAATATACCAAAAAAAATTCTCTCACCATTGAAATGAATCGTTACGCAATGTGTCATTTACCTATCGATATTTGTATTCGATATTTTTTGTATTTTTAGACTGCCACGCGGGCATAGCCGCGGGCAAGCAATTTTATAACAAACTATCACTTTTTAATAATAAATGTAACATGAATACTTTGAAATAAAGAATGCAAAATCTTCAAATCAAAATCTGTAATCGAATATTCCAGTTCTGAATTATAAACACAAATGATGTAAGAACATAACGCCACATAAACAGAGTACAGTGCTTGCAAACAGTTTACCTCCCCATAGCTAGCCCACGCACGTATACCTATATTACCATGTTTCAGTAGAGGCCGGCGGCGATATCGTGTAGTTTATTTTTGTTAATCGAAATAGGCTCGATGTTTTAGAACCGGCCGCTTCAATAACGCCGGCCGAGAGCAAAAAGTTGGACCTTCTATTAATTAAGTGGAAGTTTGTTGGTACAACTAATACCTTAGCATTCGAGAGGGTACCCGGTACACCGAACACTCGCATTATTAATATTGGTTATTTGAACACTCGATAATAATAAGGATACAAGTTATTATGATAACCCTTTTCACGGGCAATTGGTTCTGAAATGTTTAAATTAAGGTTTCAATCCAAAGTTCGCGGTTATAATGTACAGACTTTTAATTAAAATTATAATGTATGTGTTATAACCAAATCATATGTAGATAAGCAGCGAATAATCGAATCGGAAATGTTATATATCTACATTATCTTTAATATAATTTAATATTTACACACAAAAAATGCTAATATTGAAAAAAATATTACCCAACTACTGGAGAAATTTATTTAATCATTCAACGCAATGGGACGAATACCTAATAAACTATAAGATAAACCAAAAGCTTATCTTCTTAAGTCTATTGAAACACTAAAATAATCATCACATAATTCCTGCTACCAAAGCAAATGAAATCCAATACCGGCAAATAGTATATCCATTTAACCGTATTATCTAATCTACTCTATCCGGAATTGGTAGCAAAAAGTAATATTCCCATCGGTACCGAACTGAATGTGGCCAAACAAATTACAGAGACGGCGATACACTGAGATGAGTGAAAAATGTACCGACGCAATCAGCCCGGACGAAACGAGGCCGTGCTTGAAAAGAACCAAATTAGATCGTCTCAAGAACGACTCTTTCAAATACGCCGGGGTAAAAAGAACCCACTGCTAATGAAGGGTTAGCTACGTACGCAGGCGATGTTACGTCGGGCGGGGACAGAAACGACCCGGCTTGCAGGTTTGCTGATAAGTAGATGTATATTTATCCGACTACGGTGGAGCCGAAGAAAGGGGTATGTTTTCATTATCACGTATGTGTATGATATAATGTGAATGTGTGTCATCAGTATCAGTATGTTGGTTATAAGATATGTGATGTTGAAAACATATCTTTATGTTGAAAAAGTGTCATGATAAGAATCGAATGACAGTGCTAGTGGTATTTTTGAAGAAAAAAAAACATTATAACTTGCATTTTAGAGCGCGATATTCACAGAGAGAGGTTTTAGTTGTTAAAGTTAAGTCACGTTACACAGTGTCCGAGTGCCGCGGTCTAGCCACTGACTTCCATTATAAGGTTGCCAAGTTAAACTTTCTCAACGTTCGTCATGACACCACTCTATGCTGAAATATTTAGGAATTCAACCTACTCTGATGAATATGTACTAAATGATTACAATATTGTGTGTTTAAAAACTTTCACCTTCAGTTCTTGCTATTTTCTCTCAAAAGATTACTCAAGGAGAGAGCTCTAGCCTAGCCTAGTCAGTGAAGACTTCGTTTAAAATGAAATTTGCTTTATCTTCATTTCACTTCGCTCAAAATCAATTAAAAATGGCTGATTATATCTATCTACGTTCAGAGTAAAGTCGTAGCAAATTGACAATTTTAATATACATTTCTATTATGTATCTACTTGAACCAGTGTTTCCAACTTGCGTGTAGTGTGAGTCATGTCTGTTCTCCCTTGACCCATGAGTCGGAGAATGTCAGCACTGAGATGTGTGTGAAATCGCTTGAGCAATTTAACTTATTTTAATTACAATAGTTCCTTGTGTTCTTTCTCGGAGTTCTGTTCTCGGAGCGCTATGAAGTGTTGGTTAAAAAAAATGTCAAAATAACTCTCTTTTAGGGCAAGCAATGTATTGCTTCCAACGAGGCAGGTAAATGCTATTTTGGGTACCGTTCTCCGACTACTCCCATATACCTATAATACTAGAGAGAAACACTATTTCCAATGAACGAGTATCGAATTACCAAGTAGTACTTACAAACAAGGGCAACACCACATCTTAGGTGTATCGATTAAAGCGTACACAACACACGGAGCGATTTTCGCGTAATCTCATTTGCACCCGGCTCGACAGTCACGCTAAACCTCATTAAAAAGGCAAAGCGGCTTACTTTGCTATTCCCTGTGAAGCGAATCTTCGCTACAGATGATGTGAGGCAACCACGGAAAACGTTACGGCCTTTGTTGAGGCAAATACGTCTAACGAGCTACCTCTTGGGTGTCAATGTGAGAAAAAATGGACGTGGTACATTGATTTGCCGTACAATGTGTGCCTTACCTACAATTCAATTAATCCACGTTTCAAATCAGCCATATTTCGTGTTTCCCGAAACATAAGCTGAGTGTAGTAGACCTTTTCGCCGTCACGTACCTATTGTACTATACAATTAATAACACAATGTATTCGCACTTAGTGAATTTAGGGACGAAATAAATACTTTTGTACAATATACACGACATAGTGTACTTAGTGGTTATAGCGACGAAATAAATTCTTTATGTTTCAAATAGTTAATCCTAAAAGCCAAGTAAAACACTTTACGGACATGGTAACGGGATAAAGACAGAATACATCTTGAACAGCGAAAAATTGCCTTCATCGAGAGCAGGGCATCCTTAAGAATAGTAGGAATTCTAACCCAAATCGCAGTACGCGGTAAATGAACCGACGCGACGTCTGCACTAGAGGTATGTGGATCGGAACCTTCGATCGTGGAAGTTCAAGTCCAGCAAGTCTTGTAATCCACACTTGTATGCCTGTATGTGTATCTGTTTGCTTTTCACGCTTAATCCTCTGAATCGATTTGAAGGTTTAAACATGGAAGTGTAAGGAATGTAAAAGTAAAACTTATTATAATCATTCTGAACGGATTATGATAAAATTAGGCGCTTGGAGGATCCTGCACTAGGACACAGGATACCTACTTTACTCATGGTTATAAAGTCATTGTTCATCCCTCACGCAGATGAAGCGGCGGGCAAAAACTGGTTAAAAATACTATCACAGAGACTTGCGTCGACAACAGCTAGGTGCGGCAGTGGTCTCGCAAATTACCGGCGTCCCAACCGATTTATGCAACCAACCTACCACATACGTCATCTCCCACTCGGCCGGAGCTGAATATTCATATGTTCAGTTACGAGGTTTCTTGTTCTAAGTAACCGCATTCAAAATGTGTACGGTATTCCAGAGCCTCCTACCACATTTCTAAGAGGACACGAGGCAAGCTCGTAAATTGTAATGGGTTTAATTGTAAATACGTGTGACGTAAGATTAACGACACATCTACGACCGAATTAGATCAAGATTTGGTAGTAACACATCTGTGACCGAATTAGTTTTAGATTCGTACTCACAATTACTAACTAGACTATTATAGGTAGGTATATAATTATTAAATAGTCCCTGCCTCAATTCTCAAACTAACAAACTAAAATTGAGGAATTACACAGAAATAAGTTAATCATCAACGTAACAGAGAATAAGTGCCAACTTATGAACATACTGTCTGAAATGTACATAATTACACGATGAATTGACAACAAACTTTTATTGCGGAGTCTCTTTAATTACCCTTAGCAGTACAGAAATTCCAGGACAGAAATACCTGGTATTTTGTAATGTTATAAAACTTATTAAATAACACTACTGGTATATTTGGCATTACTCATACGATACAGGTATATATTTATTAAGCAAATATTTCGTTGCATTAGGTAAAACAGATGCGGACTCGGCTATACGAAAGATTCAAATGATAGCAATCGTTGAGACACAAAGATTTCTAGGCAAGGTGAAAAATGTTTTAAACAAATTGTTCCTAAGGGCGACATTTTGAACTTTAAATGTTTCGAATGTATTACAAATTAATAAGTCAAAATGTTGCCAGTATTTTCTACGAAGATTATAAGAAATATTTGCAGCGCTTTTCAATACATGAATAATGAAATACCCATGGAAATACCCTCAAGTTTTGGGCTTCAAGACGTCAAAGGCCCTATGTCACGAGTCTCGTCACAGACAAGGAGGCCTCGAGCATAAACACATTATGAAAGTAGACTTGTCACTAGCGTGTCGATCCTCCCTGGTCTACCGGTCATAAAATGGGATCAGTATTCTACGTCGTCACAAAACACACTGAATAGTTGTATTGAGTTCACTGTCACATAACTTTTACAACAATTACATATTACATAATGTACAATTACATATTATGTACTGTTATCGGCGCGGTGAGCAAGCGGTAATGTAAACAGGTGCTATATGTGTGAACGTAAAGTATGTTACCCTAAGCCACGCGACGATGTATTCCTTAGCGTTTATAATATTAAAGAGAGGTTCAAAGGTATATATTGTAACGCACGTATACGTTACCATGCTCGAAACATAACTTGTAATGTTCATAGCTTCATGTAGATTAAAAACAAACAATTTACCGCGGCACCCTGATATTGTCTACACAAGACGTAAAGTTTTACGAGGCGCGCGGATAATGTTACCGCTTTATTACATTCGTGCTTTCTCTAAAACTTATCAGAATGATAATAATAATATCGTATTAAAGTTAATTACAATTTGTATAAGAGCATTAGGAGGAATATCTTATCGTTAAGTAGCTATAAAATTGTATCTTGCCTTGTCTTTTATAGGGCTAGAGTTTAAGTAATCAAGCAATTTAATAACAATACAAGCAAGTCGAGTATAATATTATACGTATCAAGCTCCTGACCCTAAACTTCCTCCTGACTTAATTAAGACTTAATCCTGACTTAAAACCTGATAAGGGTATAAAAAGAATCAAACATGCTGTCAGCAATTAAAAGAGAAACAACAGTTATGTTTACCAACTATTTGTATTCATAATTAATTTCAAAGTCTCCATCCAACGTGTCCAACAATAACAGTAAATAAGTTACTCGTATAAAACCTACCTCATATAACGTGCATTTGCATTGAAATGGTTGTATGACAAAAATATTATATTCATCATACAGATATCATCCTTCACCTAACTACACCAAATACATACTAAGAAATTAACCATCCAAAGAACACGCCACAACCGTCTGACACGCGCTGTACTTTAAAATAATATGCTCGTTCCAATTAATTACCGTACAATTATAATAAGATTAGTTCATTAAAATACAGGAGAAGGTAAAACCTGAAGCGAGGCGCAAGCCGCCTCATTAAAACCACGTCGCCTTATATATTCTTTCACGCGTATTCACCCCCTGACCTGCTTACACGCCATTATGTAAACAAGGCTAAGACGGCTGCTCCATACCAATTACACTCCCCCGAGTGCTTTTACATTATTCGATAGGATACAGGATGTAGAACAGATGTTATAGGCTGTAACAGCGTCGTTGGAAGATGGCAGACTTTGCCCGATAATATAAGAATGATACCCGTTCTTGGTTTTATGTACTTGATAGCAGGGTTCTTTATCGGTTCAAGCTCCAACTATTATGATGAGTTATGATTACCAAATCACAAAGCTTTGGAAACTCTTTTAGGTACTATTGTTTCTTTCTTTAAAATCTGAATCTGTCGCCCCAGGTACCTACTACATAACAAATATCTGACCGCTGTTTCTTTGTAATTTCATTTATTACAATCAAAACAATTGTTACTTTCGCAGAACTTTGTGATTTGTTTCTTTTATCTAGCCTATACTAGCCTTACCTACACACGGCTACTCACGAGTTTGTATTGTTTGACCAACATGTCGACACGATGTCGATTTAGAAGTAGCGGAAGATCTGATCATGCTTGCTTTCTGGTTGCCCCCGAAACATGCGAAAAAACGAGTGCTTGAGAACTGAAATGTAAATCGTGAAACCTTTCGAAACTTCTAAACACGGAGGCTCCTAACAGAACGTTAAGATTAGACCCTCTTAGCGCAGACTACACAAGGCCTACTTGTTGCAAACCCTTCTAATTACTGCCGCGAACACAGCTCCCCCTGATTCCCGTAGGCGGAATTAGGGTATGGTTTAGGATGAATGATTTATTTCCGACCTTGCAACTTATGCTAAACTTTCCCCTTTCGGTTAGGAAATTTTAGGAGGCCAGAGAAAAATTAACCGCGGAAAACTCTTAACTGAATCATCGATTGCTAAAGATAAATACTCATTATAACGGTAACCGAACCAGAATCCTAGTTCGTTGGTGTGTTTAATTTTAAATATTAAAGCGTATAAATAATGTCGGACGTTGCATATTGCATGAAATATGTAAGTGAAGTAGCAACCATCGCTCCACGAAAGTTAATAGCCATAAATTGCACAGAGCCATAAAGCTCCATTAAGTAGTTAAGTCAAACCCGTTAAAATAAGCGAAGGCTCGATGGGGAAAAAGCTTCAATATAAGTAATGCTTTTTCATATTTTAACGAGACCTGGATATTCTCTTACCAAAATGAATAAATACAACCGAGCAACACTTCAAAATCTGTTCATTTTATTGTAACCGTTGCGGCGATAGTTACTTATCTCCGTTCATCAAGGCGGGTTGAGAGTAGATTTTTTATCCAAACGCTCTTAGTAGTCTCTCTCTTTATAACTACTTCACTGTCTCCCCTGGGAGCTCTTACGAATTTGGCGTTGTATGAATTTTTACGTTTCTTATGCGGCCTTTTTTTTCTTCTTTTAATTTTTTTGCGTTAATAGTCGTCCTTATGCCAGGTACGGGTCTCCCTTTCATTAATAGATTCAAAGTCAGATATAACGAAAATTTAACCTTAACCGATGCTAATGTTAATTATCTTTACATCACAGTAACGTTATTAAAAAGACACGATTCGATCTCGAGGGATCCGCGCAACTTCATATCCAAACCGCCAGATGTCTTGTTGTTGTTACTGCTAATTATTTTTGATATCTAAAAGAGGACGACGTAAAACGTCGTCGTATTAAGTTGTCAAATATCTTTTGCCGTATATACGAGTGGTTCCTATACATCAATGTGGTTACAATTGATTCGGAAGTAACAAACAACATTATACGTTATGTGATCACTGCACTTCACATGTCTTATCGTCGACGCCACTGCATAAAATGCAGTATAAAATTGTCGAAGAGAACTCAAGGGACTGATGTTATATTGGCTTTTGTCTAGATTCACTTTGAAAGACTTCAAAGTAGGAAATTTTGTTTGGAAAATATAAACTGACGACAATATTTTAAAGTAGGCCGATGATATATATTTGAAGCTTTTCGTTCACTAGTTTGTATTTCTAGGAAATGCTTCTATTCTAAATGATCCCTGCATCGTTTAATAAGGTAAACGTGAAATGTAATAATTGGTAAAATTAAGTGAGTGTTTCATTCACAAGCGAAACATGGGTAAGTTACTATGTAGTTTTATATAATATGTAATTGCCAAGATGTAATTGAAATCTTGCAGCATCGTAAAGCAAAATCAACCGCAATATTGTCGTAGGTAGGTATAGTAATCAACCGCGTACACACAACGCGCAAAAGAACCCCAAAATCAATTAAAGAACATTATCTACCTTTCCCCGGCAACCTTTTATATGGCAAGCAATCCATTCTCCGTTCCGTAATCAAAGCCAGCAGCTAACGATCAAACTCAACGCCATTCCGGACTACATTAAGAAAGCCAACAGTTGGGTGCGGTACATAATTCGGTGTTAATTATTCCGCAGAAGGACGATGGGCCATTATCAAACTCTTCAGCGGCGTAGGGACAAGCTGAACCAATTAGCCTGCGTACACAAACCGGGCCGAACGATTCTCGCCCGATAATACATTAGGTGAGGATAAAATGGATTGTTACGTTATATGCACACTCTCCGAGGAATTATATATTTACGAGTTCTCTACCAACAAACAACATGAATACCTAATTCAAGTAAAAATTGCAAAATACAAATCTAAAATTTTACGATTTATTCGCCAAATGTTACGCACATGATTCCTTTAATTCTTATCATTTAGTTGGATTGGCTCGCAAACTTAACATTAAGGATGTATTTAATTATCTATTATACTATTGCAACGGCGATGCGTTTGGTGTACCTAAGATTGATTAGCTCATTAATCTTGCCCCACATAAAAATAAATATTTAACCACGCTATTAAATATCTCCCTAGTTTTATTCCGGCAAGTCCTCACGCCATATAACGATCGTTTGATCCTCCCAATTTGCATAAACACACATATTACGTTAACCGTAATACATCAACAGCTATCTCAAGACGGCTCAGAGCCATTGATAAACAATTCAACCGACTACCTACTGGCCACCCACATGATCCTATGCAGCATGAATTTGCAACAACCGCCGCCCGGTGCGATGTGGCCGAACCTGACGTAGGGTTGCCGTCTAGAAATTTCAGAATTCCGAGCAATTGGTTGATCATTATAAAGATCATTCGGAAACTTCCTACATTATGTTTAAATTCAAACTGAAATGGCTTTCTTAATGTTTTTTCCAAACCAATACTTTTCAATACTTCCTTACAATACTTCCTTAGAACTAATTATAATAACATTTGGTAGTTCAAGACTTGAAAATGGCATACTATACTAAAATAGGGCATAGGCTTACCCGATAATGCGTTCCCTATCCATAGCATTTTCACGATATTTCATCTGAAATGGCCTACTCAGGACTACGCCCGTCTCAGGCTCTTCTCAGAAGGGCACAGCCCTCAGCCTAATGGTTTGATAAAAACATGAAAGCTTAAATTAACTCATTATTATAATATTGTTTTTAATTTTTACAATTTTTTATAATTAGTAGGCTCATCAAAACTTCTCACAAAAGTCGGATAAAACCCCCATTAAATGTTCTGGACCGAACAGGTCCGGACAAATCTACAGTCGACAACCCTAGCCATACACAGCCACGATACAACTACGGGTCGGAATCAGACTCTCGAGTCCACGAGGCACCGTTGTTACGTAACAACGTAACAGCTCACCAATACAAAAGCTTAGTCCGTTACTGTCCGCCGTGGTTATCGTTGCACCCCAATCTTGGATTGGAGTACAGAGGTAAACTTAATCCGCTGTAAGGAGTTCAATTTACAATTGTAGATGTATGTAGATGTACCTACAAGGAAGTATCACAGTAATGATTTATAATAACAAGAGTGTCAGCTTAGGTTCACGAAAATAACTAGCTGAACTTACCTATATGCGGCAATATACATTTATACTGAACTATTTTATATACCTATTTTGTTTGTTTACACACTCAAAACCCCCGCAATATTACTCACCACATCGCGAGCAACACTGATATCCACAAACATCTCTCTCACCGACTAACCGCGACTTACTTATTTATCTATCACATCCAATCCAACCCGCGATCTCTCTGCAGGTACGTTCATAATCAACTGGTGTATAAAGTCGTCAATATTACGCGCTACGTACCTACGTGTATCCCTGTATAATTGTATATCTGAATGTATCTGCAGGCCGTGCATCAACCGTATTTATACCGGATCGAACGCTAATCCCGATAAGCGTATCCTTCGTTAGACAACGCATACTGAGCATGTGAATCGATTAGCGGAAACGAGGCGGTGTTTACATTTTTTTTACTGGATATGTCTGAGATTAAGAACGAAGTTTTTTATCACATGGTACGAATGGATGCTAGAGTATGAAAAGTGTAAGATTTTTACATGAAGGAAAAGGGAATGCGTGCTATTGGTGTATAGGACACGCTTATTGGTAAATCAGTTTGATAAATTGTAGCCAAATGCGCTTTACTATACAAGAGCTAGATTGCCACTTTACTATCAGGTGAGATCACATTCAAGAGGTAACTTAAAGAAGTTAATCTGTGTTCCTGATTCCGTATAAACATCTTAAATGAATTAGAAAGAAACATACAGATGAACAGGGGGCCAAGCATGTTAATTTGTTGGGCGCCTGATGTAAGACAGATATTTTCCACGAACCTTCGATCGATACCTACAAATATTGCTGACCAAGTATAACTTTGCTAACCAGTAAATACTATAAATATAATGGATAAAATTAAGAGAAACAATAAAATGAATCTGATGTCTTTTCTATTTACTATAAATCCCTCCACAACAATAAAAACGTATCAAAGTCTGTACACAAACAGCTATCACGGTGAGGAAAGGCCTATAAAAGCGAAACAGATATCTAGACCGGACCCTTCCTTACCCTTACAATAGACTAGTAGACGTGTCGACCTATCGACCGACGACCGATCTCATACCTAGAGAAAATGTTGTTTTATTTGTAACCTATGCTTCGCTTTGAGATGTCGTGCAATGATTTTAAGGATATTAAAATCAGCATGCCTTTTCTTTGAGAACCTTATCCTACGCTTAGGTATAGGTATAACGGGTTAAGATGTTTCAGAGATTCAAAGGGACAGACAGACAAACATTCGAAAACCAATTAAAACATTATTTTTAAGAAATAGACGCGTATCTATATCGGAACATGTCTCAAGTTACTTAATTATGACACAGAAGATACAAAATTCTCATACAAAAGTTACTGTTGGAAGGTATGTTTGATTACTGAAAAAGGTTCGATACGGAATTAGACTTAAATTCCATTTATTCTCAAAGCAAACACATGTCACCGTCGGACTTTGCCGACTTCGCCGACACTTATTTCCGTCCAATAGTAGCCAGGCATCCTCCCAAACATTCTCTGACACAGAGCACAAATAAAAAGCGAGCAAATCGAGCGTTTTGTCCAAACGCGTCGGGCTTATCTCGCGTCGCGCCTGCACCAGTACTTCCTCACTTAATTGAAGATAAGTGGCACGATACGGACTTCCGATGGCGATTCGAATGGGCATCCTTTCTTGTTAACTGGCGCGCTGCTAAAAATAGCACCGAGGGATCGTTTAACTTCGTACGTGCCTCGATTCGGCCAGACGCGCTCTCATTTTCTAAACTCGCAACTTTCGCTACTAATCTACGGGATGATTAGGCCGATGGGTATTAAATATTCAAAAGGATTTCAGATGATTCTCATTGTTCCGGAGTGACGGCGGGGACCGTTTTAGCAAACTTTTGATGGGCTGCAGACCCATGGAAAATTAACCGCGCTTTACCCAAACGCATCTTTATGAATAAGTTACTAATGATTTATCTAATTTGTTTCATGGTCGGTTGTTCCGAGTTAAGTTGGTTTATTTTATAGAGTACTGATTAAAGGACAGGGATTAATATTGACTACCAAACTTTCTGGATAACGGAGATGGAATGACTTTATGTATAAACATCATATTAATAATGTACTATTAACATTGGTTACGTTAAGTTATAAACGACATTACTTTCTGCATGTATTTTTTAATACTACATTTTTACATTTAACGCGATAAATTAAGACTTTTGCATAAAACAAACTGCAGAAACTAAACTAAATAAATTAATAAGCAGCTATCACTGGCTAATCGTGTCAATAACAGCGACGCGACGTGTACAAAAGCAACTTTTATTAAATACCGAAACTTCGTCCGATTACAGCAATGGAACGCGTTTACCACAGGTGTGATACAAACGGGCCGGCCGCTGTAGTGGCCAAAGTTATTTAAAACATTCCATGTAACCAGAGATATTCGCGAAACGGGATTAAAGGAAAGTTTAAATGAATTCGGTAGCAAATTTAATAATTCACCTACGTGTGACCACAAAGCGAAGGCTAGTTCAGTAATGGGAATGAAAACCGCGATGAAAATGGGTTGCGGCGCCCACAAAAGGGTCAAACAACATGCGGCTTTATAGATGTTCGTTTGCCTGTTGTGTTGTTTACTATCGTACCTACTACAGATTTACCTATCCACCTCATGCCAAGCAAAAACATGACGCCTCTTCAATAATGTAACAACGCTATACATACGTAGTCAAATTAATCGTTTTCGGGGTCAAGTGGGACGCGTGAGAACGGGAATGGGAGCCAACGGGAAAAACCCGTATGGATCGAATCGCGCTATCGAAGTAGTATGTAAATGTAGATAACATTGTTTACTCAAATCCCGAATTCAAAGAATCGCAGTATGAGTCTTTCTAGGTATACTTGATCTGATTACACAGCGAGAATTCTATTAGAGGTTGCTGGGTTCTGATTCTGAGCTTAGTTTGTCCGTCTGCTAGTTTGTACACTATTTATAGATATACACAGAAACTGCAATTCTTGTAGGTTTTAGGGAGTTCGTGGGCCTGGCGAACTATTTTCCTCAACTGTAATTACACCCTAGGCGGTACGATGACATCTTATTCTAGTCCAAACTTGCCCCTTAAGTTTGCTAAAACCCAATCCACTAATTGCAATTTTCGTATTCCTTCATTTCGGAAGCGCAGTAAATGAATGTTGCTTACCGGTGGGTCGGCAAAAAACTCAGTCGACTCGGCAATTTTTCTAATGTCGCTATTTCACGCGAACACTGATTAAACTGGGAAATAGAAGAGTTTTTACCGTCGGCACTGTTTTCAGATGGAGTTTTTGTATTAAAATCTCTTTCCTATCCTATAAAGTGCAGACTTCTCATTAAAGTTTTACTTTTAAAGACTACTAGTATCCAATTTCGAGACAATTTTTAAAATCTCGCCTGTCTTTTTAATACTTAATCTATGTAATTACACTTTCAAGCGCTGTCTCTTCGAGTTGTGAATGTTTTTCGTGAGCGAGAAAAATTAATCAGAAAGTCCTTGTCCGAGCTTCTCGTTTTGAAATGCTACATGATTTAGATAACATTTATATTTAAGCCAAATGAAGATGCAAAGTCGCACGTCAAGGAATATACATTGTCAACCAATATAATTTACTTTGATCTATTTGAAACTCTCATGTGAAATAATCGTAATTCAGGTATTCAGGTTTATCAATGTATGGGAGTAAAATTAAATATTTTGAGGTTCTAATTTCTATACCTTGTGACTCAAGTGGCCATACTTCCAATGGATTTTTGTTACGAAAAAATTCAATAAAAAAACTAGGTCATCTCTCAGTTCTCTAAATATCAATGAATTCAAAAGCTTTGCGGCCAAACTACTACCTATCTATCTTTATTTTACAACTTGAAAACAACAACATAATCTATCCACGTGCAAACCAAAGTACCAGGAGCACATAGATTTACAGCGACGTTCCTTCACCCCTTTCGCACGAATATCTCTGTCAATCAATCCTCCGCGGGGCAAACAAGCGGAGATCCGTGGGCCGACACACCGACACACCGAGACTAAACACGCTTTGTCGGCACGCCAGTCACGTGCGATCATCCGTAACCAACAAAGGATGGGGACAAAAGCCACGCTTCTTTGTGAACCGGACCAAAGAACGGACGATTAGCGGGCGGTTGTTGTAAGAAAAAACTATAATATGTACATTTTATATTTTAGACGACTAAAGGTATGAAAGTAAACGTGGCTTTTTATTGGAACTATGCAATTGTAATAACTGTTCCTGCGCGTCTATATTGGTAATTAATATCCACAAGGTGCATATCTAGGTACACAAGAGAAAATTAATATGAAAAGTAAATGTAAAAATAATCGCTTGTATTTTAAATTTGTGCCTATAATTTACAAAAAGCATAATGTATTTTTTCGTACCCAAATGCTTAATAATTCGTTTTTAAATAGATTTTTTTTATTAATCAATTTTCATATTTTACATGTATAAATTCTCTTATTTTCATATATGTATAAATTCTGTATCTTGTCAGGTCCACCACTCTTAATTATCCAACAAAGAAACTGACTATCGTAGGTACCTAAAATTATTTTTGGCACTGGTGTTGAGTGTTCGATCGCTACAGTTTATCGTTTGGATCCCATGAGGAGTAGCGAAGGGGAACGATAGGCGTGCCGAACGGTTTTAGCTGCGAGTCGTCACAGCATTGCTTCTAGTATATTAGAGTAATGGAAGCGCATACTGCGACAAACTCGTCGCCGTTAGATAGATTTTCATTTAACAAACATAGGATAATTTAACAACGAAGCCGTAGCGATGCGTTCCGGTATCGACTCCCGGCCGGGGTAGTAGGTTTTTGTGTAACAGATAAATAATATTTTGTCTCAGACTGTCTGACTTGAACGATATATTGATGGAGTTGGATCAAAATTTATTTGCGATTTTAGCTTTTACACGTCCTGTTAGATTCAAAAGTGCCTACACTTATAATCGATAAGATACGTCAAACAGTTTTATATATAGCGGCTGTTTTCTAGGGGAATACGTAGGTATCATTTCATCGCAATGCAACCCATAACTGTTCCGCAGCTGGGCTCTGATCTCTCATATAGTGACTGGTACAAGCCATGTCTTCGAAACGCTGATCAAGTGCGGATACATAAGCAACGAAATTACTACAATACTGATAATTTTTCTACGCAATTCCACATGACGTGATTATATTAATAAATGGAACGAATCGAAAAAATTAAATGAAAATAAACTTGACGTAACATATAAAATGTTTAAATTGAAAATAAAATTCCGATGTACCTACCTGTATTAAGTGTGGAATGCTCGATCACCGACGCTTTTAATGCGATATCTAGCACCTGCCCCCACCACTTTGCATAACGGCTGCACCGTTTTTACTGACAGGAAAATAGCGGCAAAAACTGCAATAAAACTTTTTTGCCTTAAACAACTTTGTACATCAGGAACGTTTATCGCAAATTTCATCAATTTGTTTGAAAGATATTTAATAACATTACGTTCTTTGTAAAAATACAATAGTTTTGAGGAAACGTTTTACTATCACATAACTATCTAACAAACATTCTCTATCCGTCGCAAAGACAACATGCGAACTGCGAACGGAGTGTAGGACAGGTGCTCGCATCGGGCCAAATCGTTAAGCTCGAACCGCTCCAAATAATAAGTAGTTCCACCGTTTGAGTTGCGGAAAACGTCGCCGGTAATTCTATTGAAAGACCGAATGAAGATAAATGGTAGAGTCGGCTCCATAACGAGCCCAACTCGACTGTTTTCAATTTGCCCCCGCCGCTTCCAGTTCGATTTAGTGTAAACTCTGAGAAATGTATTATTGTTTTGTATTTAGCGTTGTGCGTTAGATGGTCCGTGTTGCCGAGATTTACGCGTCGCGCGTCGCTATTAATTTTCATTGTCGAGGAGACCATATCATCGCGTACGAGACATGGGGCTGCTTCGTTCGGTTTCTGTCAGTTTGAGATACACGCTGTATATAGCATGTACTCGTACTTTACGATCTACGAGTAGTTTGTCTTATGAAGATTAAGTACTAAAACTTTCAGTGAGAGCATTTGCTATCAGCATTTCATTTTTACGGCTTGCAGCTCTTCGATTTGTAGCGTACTTTTCGAAATATTTTTCAATTTATTTTATGGTATCATATTCAAGTAAATTACTACAAAATTCTAAAATTTCTTCATCAATAAACATTATAAACCGTGATAATTTACAAAAGTCTGAAATTGGTTGTACGAGTATACATTTGTGAGTATTGGTTAACAGTACTTCTGCCAGATTTACGCGGCTTCCTTTATACATACACTAATCCTTTAATTACACAAACAGCGAAAGCTGCAATAAAAAATACGACAAGTACGTGGTCATTTATTCATTTCATGGCTGTTTCGTCAGTTTTATTTCGAGCCGTCCAATTTGAATGAACAATTCGTATTGACAGACCGAATAAAAACCGACCACTCGATCCGCGCTAAATCTAAAAATCGATTATTTAATTTGAATGTACAATACATTCAAATCTGTGAGTTATATCGGTCATTATACGTGTATGGTATGGGTGGATGAAGCCGGTTACGCTTTTTTAAAAGCGAACATCTGTCCTCAGGGGTAGCAACGCACCTGTGACCGAATCAAAACGAGACTCATACCAACAGTTAATCACCGGATTATTACTAACATCAACTAATAGGACTAACTTTCACTGACAGTCATTGTCCTCATACTTATTAACAAAGTAATCAACTAATATTGAACTCACCATCCCAGCCCTTAAATTGCGTGTAGTTTTAGATCGGTCACAGTTGTCATGGACGGCAGCGGAAGGGTGGTGCATGCTCGTTTGCTACCTTACTCGTAATTCCATAAAAAAATGTTTCGCATCGACGTGAATTACGCTGGAACGGATGCCGCTAACGAGATATCTTCAAACACATTCTGCTTCCTATAAAAGACACTTGGGAATAGTCGTTGCCAACATTGTGAAGGTTTTTCTGTTCTTCCCAAAAAGGTTACACTTTGACGTTGTACGTTGTAGATACCTACGTTGCGGGCCTGCCGTCCTCTTGTATGTTTTCTTTTAGTCCCGTTCGTCAGTTTTCACGCATGGCCCCGTCCTGTTAGCGAGGGCAATGGCTCGCATTCATCCCGACGACAAACATTGCATCGGAAAAAGAAAACAATAATTTGTTCTCTGTACCGATGCGTCGCCACTCGTGTTGTCTAGATCTATTAGTGACACTATTTTCATCAACTACACCTCTGAGAAAATGATTTATTCGGATTTAGAATTTCCACGAACTAGATATTTACAGCCCACATCACTGGAATATTGGTTGGAACATTATTTTGTTACAATGCTCCAACACGACAGTGCTATCAATTAATTATTTA
Organism: Hesperia comma; assembly: GCA_905404135.1. Classification (NCBI taxonomy): domain Eukaryota; kingdom Metazoa; phylum Arthropoda; class Insecta; order Lepidoptera; family Hesperiidae; genus Hesperia; species Hesperia comma. The sequence goes on from FR990026.1 coordinate 2,263,251, forward strand.
ATTAACGCAAAATGCAGCTTAAAACTGCTTAGTTAAACATACCGTAAACTAAATCACACAGAATGATGCAACGATTTCGCAATAATTACGAATTAATGGAATTATAGTTTAAATGGAAACTACGGGTGCAATACACGTAGGTGTTAATAATTTGACTACTCATTTAATACCAAATTTGGTTTGTGGTTACGATCTAAATGATGGTAAATTAGTACCTAATAACATAAGCGAAGCATTATATAGAAATATCAGATGTGTTGACGTATACGATACCTTAGGGGAAGTTAACTAGGAAGTTGCTATTATAAAACACCTACCCGACTAAGATGTAGGCATGTGTGTGAAGGCTGTTTGGATCCTTAGTCCTTTATTTCATTAAGTTATTTATTATTTATTTTCGCAAGTTTTATTTCTTCAGAAACAAATTAAGTCTTCTCATGCTATCGCTCCATATTGAATGTAAATATGTTATTAACCTTTTGCAAAATAAGTAACTTTTTACAAAAAAAAAGGGATACCTCGAAAACTATCCGTTAGATATCGTCCTTATTTGTATGTGATCAAACAACAAACAGCAGCTTTAGAATTTAAAAAAATGTCAAATTATGAGGTAACACAAAAATACGAGTACGAACCTTCTTTTTTGAAGTCGGTTAAAAATTTCCTCGTCGATTACACTCACAATTCTCCGCATCACTCTCTTCAATCTTCGAAGTAATTACACAAGGCTCAGAACTTACAATCCAATAATATGGACGCTAATTAAGAACGGTAATTACTTATAAAGGGAGAGAGAGAGAGCCGATGGGAAAAAATGACTCAATTCGGTAAAATCTTTCACAGGTCATTAATTGCACAGATTGAGAAGTTTGGCTTCTCAAATTCATAGCTCCTCAAACAGCCGGCGGCCGCGCGGCCGGTGCGGGATGGATCCCCGAAATAATTGAAAGTGTCGTTTAATTTCACGCGCGATCGCCCACCAAATTATGAAAAAGATCACCCAACCACCTTACATTTTTAAGGCAAATATACATAACGAAATACAACCAACACACGACAGTAATCAAAACTATGAACAATAATCACAAAATATTAATTTTATATTAGATCGATGGATGTGTGTTAATGGTGTAAATACCTATATGTTATATGAAAATATATCGATTTTATAGTGTCGTCGAGGCAAAATAATACACTTATACTTAGTTACTTCGTTACCAAGCTATTTAATTCGTCAAATTCTAGTGTTCCCAAATTTTAACTTTCAAACCTCATTATCGCTAACAGACTGTAACATTGTCTTCTACGTTTTAGGCCCTCTTCGAGAAATTTGTTTAGTATCCATTATTTGCGTCCAACGACATCGAATTAAATTAGCCTAAGCAAACACTGGAACATTCGCAGTGTAATAAATGTCATGCATTGTGTAACTATGGTTAGGGAGCTAGTTTTTTGAAGGCCACAGCTATTAGACAACGTACCGCGTGAGGTAATTGCGAGAGTCACGAACGGCGGGAAAATTGCAAAGTGGTGTGAAGGCAGGCTATACATAACACTTGTTTATTTATTGTCAAAACGGGTGCAGGGCGAATGTATTACCTCAGTGCCGTAATGTATGTACGGTAATATGTTACTTGGACGACGAACTTGCTGCAATGCTGCCTACTTCAAGTCGGTATTTCATTATGTTGTCCATTACCGCTATTTGAGCTCGATGCAGCATATTTCATTCATTCCTATCAACTACCTCCAACCCTTTAATAATCGTAGCATCTTTCTTTCCTCTTTTACCACATTTCTTAAAAATCATTACAAAAATATTACCTAGACTGGTAAGTCATCAATAAATTTTCCATAAGTTTAAAAAACAATGACCATAACTGCTGCCAAACTTTAGGATGCACTTAAGGAGGAATCGTAGTTGAAGAGAGAAATCATACCTACTATAAACAAGAAAGTACTAAACATTCCTCAAAAGCTAAAAAACAGTAAGTAAATTACCCATTGCCAAACAATGCAGTGGCAATTATCGTCCGACGTCGGCCGACAACAGCCGAGCGCACCCGACACCAAAAGTAGTTCATTAAGCGGCACACGTGTTGATGTGTAAATAATTGGATGGTAAGGAGAAACGTAACGAATAAAAGTGGAGTTTTAACAAGCCCCGCAAAAAGCCTAATTACTGGCAACAGAGTAACATTTCCCGCACTATACACCGGCATCTGTGGGAATTTTCCACGCGAACAAACATTTGCGCTTTACAACTCCAAGTGTAAAATCAAGCAAATTACTGCTTTGTCTATCCAACTTAGAGCAAGCCGGTAGGTAGCTAACTATTTTCAAATTAATTATAGTCGTAAGATTATTGCTTTGCTTAATAATAATGCATATAGCTTTATAGCCGTCTCAAATGTATTTTTGGGCGATTCCCATCAATTCATTGGTGGCCCTACTCAGTTGAAATAGTGGGAATTACCTTTTTTGTGTCAATCGTAGGTTACTGATCGACCAAGGTATCAACTCGCGGTCGGCAATTGAGTGACAAGTTAGCGTTGTTGTGATGGACTTGTGTCCATCAATTTACTTCCCAACTAACATTTTGGTGTCATTTACAGGTTTTAATATAACTTCATTCTGTTTAAATGAGTAATAATTATCTCAGTTCTAACTTAAAATGTTATAGAGGAGTTAGAAAATAAATTTAGCTCCAACAGTGGTTCTAGAACTTTAATGAACGGTGTTAAACAGTTTTTAGAGTTAGAATAGTGCTAATCGCAGCAAGTACCGTTAAGATGTTATAGCCCAAACCTGTTTGTAGCACCTAAATCTACACAACAGTGCTCGCTGACTCACGTTAACACTTATTGTTGTGTAGTTGTTGCCGCGAAGTGTCTTATATGTCTTTAGGTATTATATTGAATATAAGGTGCAGGTATTGGTTGTAAAAGAGAGTTGGTCAAGAGTGTAGTAACTCAAAATACTAAAAGTGTTGAACAACTCATTTATGTAGATTTAAGCATTTATTGCACTGCTAATATTCTTGACTAAAGATGTTGTATCACAAAAAGTGTAATAGATGTCTTAAGTGACGACAAAAACCTTCAATGTAAGTTCGCCATTGTTTTGTTGAACTAACCTATTAATTGACTGAATTATTCAATATTTGAAAACAAAATACTTCATTACTCATGTTATTTTTTCATTCCATTGATGCCACTTTATTTAAAATGCTACTGGCTACGAAAAAAATACAAAAAATGGTATAAATTTGAAGTGTCTATGTTATTCATTATATGTTTAATTTGAAATTTTATGGAAATCTTTAATAAATTCCAAGCGCGTTAAAATTGAGATGGAAAACATGGTATACACTTACCGTAAAATCACAACGGCAGATCGTTTTCACTTCACAACAACTTGAATACTTATATGTTTATTATCCTTCTGCCAATTATTATCTCGCCATGATGTTACACTAGATCTGGTACACAATTGGTTAGTAAATATACTCAAGTAGCGGCATGATACTTACTTGAGAATATTTTACATAACTAATACGCTTCAAAGTGACATATATACAACTGTTTTTAATAGGTCTAATAAAGTTTTAATTGGTAAATAATTCTTAGCTGACGTTTTTCTATAACCCATAGTGTTAACTAACTCATCACAACCGCAGTTATACCGGTTGAAGCTATACCTGAGAATGAATAAACACTCTTGTGTAGGTACTTTAGCACCTATATACCACCGCTCTGTAAGCTCTCTAGAACCTTAGCCTCTAAAATCGTGGGCCTCTTTCGTGGTTATAAGTGAGTTAGAGCACTCTATAACTCTATTACTACAGATATTCTTAACACGTAGATTCTCAAACGGAACCGATATACAAACGATATACAGTTTGTTTTAAAGCTTATGTGCTAGTTGGGTTAGTACTATACATTATACCTAAATGAGTATGAGCTATTATCAGCCATTAACTCCTAACTAATCTAACTTACAAATCATTATTGTAGTAACATGAAGCAATAGACTAGAGACTATCGTCAGAGAGCCTTGTATTATTTATTTTGTTGGTTAAATGCTTGAAGCTAACATTGTAGCTGCCATTGCCGAATATGTAAAGATGCCTTAAGACTCCCGGCTAAGCGAAAGAGATATTTCGCACACCTAGCACGTTGAACCTACGCTACACTTAGCAAACTTCCAAAGTATGACAAAAAGCGCTGGTTTGCAAACATCCTCGTCAGCCATAATAACATGACAAATTCAATAAGGATGGCTGACACGAAGGGAATGAGAAAACATCGCAATACCGTTCCGGTATTTGTAAACATGTAAACAACGAGTCGATACAGGCACACGGACGTAAACATCGACATGAATTCACTTGCCGCGCATTGATACAAATATGGCGTATTTTTATGCTAAATATGTGTGTAACGATTTCGGATGGGTCCCCATTGCGAGCTCACGTAATGAGTATTTCAATGCTCGTACGTTCGAAGTATGGGTTGCTGAGTGGAGATAGCGTCACAAAGCGCCCGAGGAAATCTCTTTATTGATGACATTAAGAGCAGTTTGTAGCGGTTAAATACATTATTTATTAACGTTCTGTTCATTAATAAAGGTTCAGAGACATTGAAATGTAGGCGGAAGGACGAGTAACCGTATTAAAATGCACGGGTTGTATTCAATTAGCATAGCTATGATTTCACGATGAATGTTATCATCAATTATGTCATTGATAGTACCATGCACCCAGTCAAAATCCTCTCCGCGCCACTGTAGTACAATCATTTGCAAATTCGCGCACAAACTGTGTATGGTGGGTATGCGTTACACAATGACACATTCTGACACATTTATGTTTTTATTACAACTTTTTAACGTACGTGACTGTACTCATAGAGTAATATCACACTAGACTTCACTGTCAGTAGAGAACAAACTTTTATCTGTCACATAACTATCTGCCCCGATTGGGAAACGAACCCAGGTCCCCACTTAGGACCGCTGGCCACTAGATTACGAGGTCGATTATCTATTACATAAAGTTTGTCATGTCAAACATTACACAAAAACCTTAACCCTAAACTCGGCATAACAAAATCAACCACTGTACCGGCGAGTCGTCTTACTTGAAAACAACAAGCAAGTCCGCACAGCGCGCTAATAAATATAAATAAGACAGTGTCCGGAACAAAACGAAACGGTCTCACGTCGTGGGTAGTTTGCGGAGATACGGCAGCTTCTAGCTGTAATGAAATTAGCGGCATTAGCAGTTGGACGCAGAACACCGTGGCTCGAGAGATTAAGGAAGGGTCTGTCGAATAACAATAAAAGAACTGCACATGTTCCCCGCTATATCCTCTTTATTTAGTGAAGAATGACTTACTATATATTACTATAACACACACAATAGTATTTTAGGATACGCTTATTGTACACACGGATAATTGGCCCACCTTACATCGGATACAGTACAAAAGACTTTGTTAAAGGTAACAGAGATCCTTTTACATTATTTCCGGGAAGTGAATACAGAGAAAAGAATAGCGTGTATGGGTTTACAACTGATAGATAGACGCACAACGATTTCTTATGGTGTGTACAGACTATATAACAAAACATGTTATAAAACACAGTTATATAACATGTTTTATAAATGTGGACGATATGTCATTAAAAAACAAATGTGATTTCTTATATATTTCATTGTTAGACAACAATGTTAGATAGTGTGGACGTGTTATAAAACAGAAGTTATATAACATGTTACATAATCTGTACGCACCCTTATAAAATGTGTGCAATTAAATGGAAATATAAGTTTCAATGACAGTACACGCAAACCCTTGAACTAAGAATCCCTGTATTGTTTGTTACATGAACAGACACAATTAACGCATGAACTTGCATGAGAAGAATAACATTTACCCATAGTCATCTTGGCAGCGAGTGCAGCGCTCCTGCCTGCGAAGTAACAGGCCTAGGATCAATTCCCTACCGAAGCGAACATTCCTGAGACGCATAATTGTTTGATTTCGAAACATGAATGTTTTTGATGTCCAACTTATATGGTCTAAGCCACACGCCACCCAGGAAATCTCATTACGGGGTATGCGTATTGCGCTTACTTTTTATTTACTTAAATTTATTTATTTATTTATTTATACACTTTATTGTACACTGTACACCATAGCAAGGACACAACAGAGTAAGACATTTGTACATAATGTTATACAATAGGCGGTCTTATCGCTGAAAAGCGATTTCTTCCAGACAGCCTCAAGGTAGAAATAGAAAATTGGAAATTCAGTATAGGGGGCAGGGTGTACCAACTAAAATATATCTATATAAAATAAAATATATATTATACTACTTGATATGTAAACAAGTAAATATCTATTTATTATGTATGCATAGGTTTCAAACAATGCAACTCACTGGAAGCTTACGGCTAGCAAGCAAGCAATGTAAGCCCGCTGCAGAGTAATAATTTTATGTAACGACCTCATTAGGTCCAGTTAGTTACCTTTAAGCCTAATTTAATTCGTAAGATCAGAGCGGTGTATGCACATTCAGTTACCATCAAGTCTGGACTTTATTACAACTGTGTTCACAATTGTACACTTATCTATATATCTATACATATAATAAATCTATATTTGATCGCTGTCTGTTCATGTTCGAAAAGTGTTTGTAAAAACCTACTTCGAATAAAAATTTCATTCATTCATTCATACATTTATTCATTGAAGATGTAAGAAAAAACTATTATTGGGAGCCTTCTTAGGTAATCACTTATCACAATATAACGCAAAACAATCTACTAACTTATACTTATCATTTAGTGTTTGTTTTCTTTCTATCGGTTAAGTCGGTTCAAAATTTGTTATTTTCAAAAATCATGCCTGTCAATTTTCTAATGAGAGTACTAAGATACAAGTAGGTATGGTGGGAGCTTTGATGTTTTAAATATCTAGATTGAGCGTCGCCCTACAATGAAAACAAAAAAAACAAGGCAACAATATCAAGCATGTGTGCGTGCAGCCGATGTTTTACACCTTCGTCTATTGTCTATGAGTGCGTAATGTATGCGTAATGATATAAAAATTGTGGCTAACAGTTAGCCACAATTTTTTGACACATTTGCGCGGATTCGATGTTCCATCTAGACATTTAAAACATCAAAGGGTGGGAGTTAGTAAAATTATTAATTACGTCGATTGTTCAACTAAAAGGTATTAGCAAAAAGCTGCTGTAGTTTTTCTAGCATCCGAATTCACTCGTTTCACTTCACTCTTTGCCGCTGCGTTTTCCTTTCAAGTCTTATTTATGTATTTCCCACTCAGACATTTTTATGAAAGTTACCGCCGTGTCGTGCCGCAAAAGGGACCTTAATCGGCAGTACATTATTCAAATGAAACTTCGCTTCTATCCATTTCCGCTTTGTAAACGCTAATAACGCCTAATGTTGAACGCCAGCTAAAAATGTTTGACGTTACTTTATTTAACTAGCATACTAACTACAGCTTTACTAAAGTAAACTTTTTCATTGTAATAAAGTAACCAAAAGAAACGAAAATCTTGCGATCAATAAAATGAAATTCAAAATTAGAATTCAAGTGGGAACACGTCGGAATGGAATTGACTGAGCGTTGCTAAGGTTTACATTTAAGCTGTACGATATTTATGTGTCTTATTAACTAACAATTAAAACAAAAAGTAACCAACAATTTCTGATCTGCCGTACCCCGTAAAGTCAATGTAGTTCATGGAATGTAATGAACAAAATTAAATGTTACCTGTACCAAAACACAATAAACAATTCGAGAATCACAATCACTACCCACAGTGAAACAAGTATTCATACGGGAAATTTAGGAAAACCGTAAGATTTTACGAGCATGTAGCTGCAGAGCTTAGCGCAAAATTACATAGGAACTAAGCTTAGTGAGTAATAACAAGTGGAGATAGCAATAACAGAACGAACACCGCACTTGGCCGTAACGATCATAGTTCGAAATAACTGAAGTGGCGGACGGGAGTTTGCAAAACTGTTCCAACTATGCCAACCGCACAAGTCTACTCAAAATATGATGGCCTCTGCAATTTTCTTATAAAACTTTTTTTATGGTAACAGTCGGCAATTGAGAGGAAGAGAGGAAGGAAGGAGAGAGTCGAAGAACGTGGATATCGCCGTTCAAGAAAACGTCTGAAAAAATACTTGATAAACGTATTATGGTTGGCATTTTATTCATTTAGTTTAAACTGTGTTCTGCGAAGCAGTTCTTAATACCCCTAGCTGTGACTCACAACGCGATAATCCTGGCTTCGCATCGGTGATTTAGTGCCAAATACAATATAATGATTCCAATGTTGAAGTTGTTTAAAAGAGCGTATTATCCACGCAGTCTCATTGCCATCAGGTCAGGATGTGATCATGGAAACCCTGGAAAAATCGGGGGAAATCTTCAAATTTTATGCACATTTCTATGCGTTTCATATTTTTTAACCGACTTCAAAAAAGAAGGAGGTTCTCAATTCGACCGTATATATGCTTTTTTTTATGTACGTTCAGCGATTATTTCGTCGTTTATGGGCCGATTTTGATAATTCTTTTTTTGTTGTAAAGTAGATATGCGCAGTGGGGTCCCCTGATAAGGAAACCAGGATCTGATGATGGCATCTCAGAGAAATCGAGGGGAACTTTCGATAATTGTATGGACAACTAGTGTGTTTGTTCATGTTATCATAAGTACATTAAAGCGCTACCATTTCATGAAGATCTGGAGTCGATCTGATGAAGCCGAAAGACAGTCGAGGGAACTCCTCAACGATTTACTGCAGATATCTAGTGTTTGGGCTTCATTAATTTGTAGTGACGAGAACTTTACACTTACATGTTGAATTGAGCGCCATCTGGCGAGTAGTTTTTGAGTTATCTCTACTTATCAAGATTGAAGTCGGTTTTTTTTTTGTAAAAAGCAATTATTATACTACTTGTCGAAAGTCAGTTTTGTTCGAGTCAAATTATTTATATTAAAACCGACACTTAAGGGTCGGGCCACATTGATCGACGGCGATCGACGGTTTGTCCATACAAAAAGAGCGTAAAGTATGGAAAGCCGTACGCGTCCTTTCGCATCGACGAGCCGAACGCGCCGTCGACGGCTGACGCTGACGGCTGACGGCTGTGAGCTGTACGGAGGCGTTCGCTTCCGTACGGCATAATGCGTAATAGTGTGTTCCTTTTCAATCGGCAAAATGCGAAAGGCCGTCGATCAATGTGGCCCGACCCTAAGCTGTTAGAACGCCAACGTCTCTATAAACTGACTAATTGTGCAAATTTTTGTCTAGGTACTGGATATATATACATCATTATATTTACATATAAACTCAATTAGTTATAGCATGAAGAGGGAGGGATTACATAGTTCGTATGCCAAAACCTTGAATGAGAATAACTATGTCACATAAAGATACATGCGTAATTCATACTCCCAACGTGTATGAAACTTATACCATATTTAAGTCTATATAATAACAATAAAAAATATTATTTAACCTCAAATCCTCACTGAAGCAGCGTGATGATATGCTCTATAGATGCCTAATTGCCTACTTAATTATGACACAGACCAAACCCTGTAATGAATCATTATTAGATTAAATCCACCCTATTATTATTTTAATTATAACTGATAATTTCAATGATGTCAAAACAAACATATACCTAACGTTAGCACTGTAACGAAGATAAATATTTTATGATTTATTTTGTCAATTAATTTTAGCAACGAATTATTTAGCAACTAGTTAATGTCCCATGTTAATGATAAGTGAACATCTGAGGTTACCTGTGTGCAATATTCTCATATAATATCCGGATATTAAGCTATTTGGACCGGTGCGGCTATGTCGGCCGCAAACATTACTTAGGCTTACTCAAACCATTTAAGCTCGAACGTTCGTAATATTATACGCCTTTTATTACATGCTTTTTTATCAGCTTTTATACATATTTACACACATACATAATTATGTATGTATGCGTTATCCACAATGCATGCATAGATGTAAAAAAGTAATTAACTTTGTATTTCTCCAATTTAATACGACATTTAAGACGTTAGGTTCTCCTTAAAAACAAATAACATAATAATTCCAGTTTCGTGTTTCTTTGACTCAAATCCTTATAATATTGTAACATCAAAAAGTGGGTTTCATTGTCACATACCAGACAAAAGCAGGTAAGATATTTTTATCCACATGATAATAGTTTAACCATACTGCACGGGCATTATTTAAACTATTATTTCATTAAACACAACGATGAAACGAGTGCAATTCAAGTTTTGTATTATCTCGAGAAATGTTATTTAAAGATATTTCCTTCCCCCTAAGAGATTCCCTTTGCACTAAGAGAATTTTTATTAAGAAACGCTATATAAATATTCCAAGATCGCGAAGTGGGATTTCATAGAGGAGCATTTTTATCGCGCCACCCGGCACCCGAGCTCTAGATCACATCCTTCGATGAGTATTCGTACTTATCTCCACTGGAACATGATATCTGCACCATTAAAATGAAAAGTTGAATCCGAAGATACTCGTATTTCAGCTGAATACGCGAAATATGACTCAAATCGCATGAAAATAGAGACACTAAGTGGTGGATTTCTCGGAATTCACCGTTAGCGCGGCGGCGTGATCCGTTGATCGTATCGAGCGTGGTGTTACCGAGACCCAATACCGCCGCCTCACATCGCTATCGCTATTGTTTTATGTATCAATAGTAAACAAAGACATGACTGTTTATTGCTTGTGTTCTCATAACATATTATTATTATATCGTATTGAGATATTATTATGTTTGATTGAAAGTCATTATTTAAATTTCAATAAATGCGTTAGTGTTTTCATCAGAGTGTTTGTGTCAGATCAGGGTCATTGTGTGTTGTCTATGGTGTCAAAAATACAGGGAACACATTTTATGGGATTCTTCAATCAAGGTGGTATGGTGTGTCTGCTACACATAGCGGTATAAAATCTTAAATTTACTAGTATGAATATCAGGTTAATCGAGTACTTGGTTTCCGCAATCATCAACCGCAACAATTTAAACGATATCACTCCGTCCCGCGGTACGCTGGTTTTGCTTAACGTACCGTAAAGTAAGATCACAGTCGTTAACTACAAGGTTCTGTTGCTAAAACCGACAACCGTACACGAAAACATGCATAATTTGACAGCTGCATCAACTTAAGTCGTTAAGTGTGGGGACGGCCTTACTATTATTTCTATACTTCGGACGACTAATGACCTATAGACTATAGAGCCTTTCAGATCCGTTACCATATTTTACATATCTTTATCAATTTACTTGAGTAATATAATTATAATAAATTGATGCAAATGATGTTCATTTCATTTATTGAAGTTTATTTTAATAATGTTAAGTGCGCTTCTATTCATCACTCGCTGTAACATCGATGGCATATTATTTACAAGTTTTTAACTTAATAGTTTTACGCTGCTCCGTAAAAAATACAGCTAGAATTTTATCGTAAAAGTGGTATGACATCGAAATCTTTTGAATACAAAAGCAGAGTAAAAATACAAAAATAACATGAAGTATTAAACTGATTGCATATAGGTATCATTTCAATAAAATAATTGCATATAATCCTGAATTAACAAACAGAACAAAATAAAGTGTTTGAAATAAATATTACAACTGTAAGGGCTGATTCACACATATCAGTGAAGTCTCAGTTCCGACACAGTTCCGGCAAATTTTTCATACATTCTCGGCATTGTCAGCACTGACACTGAGAAGTGTCAGTGCTATTAGTATGAAAGATTTGCCGGTACTGTGACGGAACAGTGACTTCACTGATATGTGTGAATCGTCCGTAATAAAAAATACTAAACACCGTTCACTATAAAATGACAATGACAAAGGGTAATCCACAATGAAGTAAGTCGAAGCAAAAGCATTATTACAATTTAGTTAACAAGTTTTCCAAGAACGTTTAAACAAATTTCATAGCGTACAGTTTGTCTTTGGGTTGCAGTAAAAATGTCGTAGTGAGTTAGTGCGCAATACTGAAACAATGTCGCCGTAGTAAATGACGTTTTAGCCTAGATTCCTACACGACTTAGAGAATGCATGCAAGAAATTGGATTTTTGTATAGCCGACTATACTAAAATGAAATGTTACGGCGAAATTATGTAAACCCTCCCCGCTGAAAGAATTTAAGACTAGTTACTATTCCTATCCTTCATCAATTCTTACTAGTATTCTTGTAGACATTCATGGACAACCTAGCTATTCATCGTAAATACTGCATTAATTTTAAGGTGCTCATTTAACTATGACGACCTTGTAACTGTAAGTATTTTTATAAATGTTTTTATTTACAGCTGACAAACGAACAACCAACCCGCCTGATGTTAATGTAACGTTAATGTAATACTACATACATATACTTCTGTATAGTATTAAAAAGCGAGATTGAAAAGATAGAAATTCAATTTATTTCTCGTAATATTTCGAAGTTTGCGAATTCATTCTCGTTCATTGATGTTATCAATTAATTAAAATAATATGAACAATGATATATTATTTCGTCCTTCGGTAACATATTTAAGATATAAAGGCCGTTAGTTACGAAATAGTGTTTTATGCTCAACGAAAGCTAAAAATACTGTCTGTGAATTGTACAGTTTAATACCCTAAGCCTAAAACTTTTCAAGTTACCCTCATCAATAAATCAATCATAAGCAATTACTTAAACCACAACCAATTACCAAACTCTGTTATGTTTTGTCTACGCAGATTACATGTTTAGTAGATACTAGTAAATCCGCCCTCGCTTCGCTTCGGGAAACCAGTCCCTTCAAAAATCTCTATAAATTTTAACAAATTATGTTATTCCGATGTCTAAGCTATATTACTGCAAAGTTTCATGAAAATCCGTTCAGTAGTTTTTGCGTGAAAGAGCAACAAACACACACACACACATCCTTACAAACTTTCGCATTTATAATATTAGTAGGATTTATCTCAAGACAAATATCGACTTTTAATTGAATATTATTAATCAAATTTGCTTTTCATCAAAAAATAACGATCAGAAAATCACTTGCGCCTTCGTATACCTACATATATTATACTTACGCCTAAAATAAGTAATAAGAAAAGGGGCACCATACTCGTGACGTGCATAATTACATGCATGACCATCACTTCCCGTATACGTTCACAGAATCACACTTAACTATTTAAATTAAAAAAAATATGCGCATTCCATCTCCGTATCACAAGTACACAATCACTCATTACATGTATTTGAGGACGACACCGTCTACGTACACCGTAGCTGGTCTACGCCGTAGAGCCGCTACGCGCGAGCGGTCTACGCGAGGGGCGGCGTATAACTGGCGCGGTCGCCGTAGCCCCATCGAATCCACTGTTTCAATTAACTGCTTTGTTGCCTTCGTGTCACTGAAAGAGCGATTTTGTGTATCATAAAAATCCTATCCCGGCATGCACTGTGAATTCTTTTACCATGCACAGAAATCCAATTATATCGGGCTTTATGCGACGAGATTTTTATAATCGGCGCGCAAATAAAAAGTGTGAACGCTGGGAGCTTCGTCGGTACAGTAGCACGTGCAAAACGTAAAGTAAATCAACGCTAGCGAGGATTTAATTATTTAATTAAGGAAAATTTTACTTGATTATCCGAAAAAAATATTGAACAATTTTTCGCCTAATTATAACAAAATTAAAAAACGTATTTGTTTACGCCAAAACGTCATCCTTTAAAACTTTTGCCACGGCAATTCGACAGGCGCTAAGAGATTTTTTTTTGTGTACCCTACGTTCTTTTTACTTTATTCATTCATTTTTGTTAGCTCAACTCTGTAACGTTCTTATTTAATTATACTAAATTCAAACACGAAATCGCATTGAGTTTTCATTGGAAAATTCCATATGTTCACACGAAACATAATTTGGCGACCGTGACAGGACTAGTATTCCAAAATACGAGAAAACAAAAGTTGTTTCGACGTTTTGATTGCCGTTGTTGTACGTGAAGTTGTATGGGCTGACGGATTACGTGATAGACTGCAATCGTTATTCATAAAGTTTGCAAGACCAATCTACGTGATTAAGGAGAACATTACAACCGAGAGAACAGCAACTGGCCAGAACAATAATTGGGAGATTCGATCAGGCAGTTAACGAACATCGCCGGGCAGTGACGTAACAAAAACATCACCTCGCAGCTTGTTGTTTATCAGTTAAGTGCTCTGTTTTCTTTCCTTACTTCCTAAATACGCCTTAATTAATTTCTATCCAAATATTCCATACGTAAAGTTCATAAATATCATAAAATTTTTATCCTTTTCGAACATCCATTGCACACTACCTCCGATAAAATAATTTTTTCCAATATTTGTTCCTTTGTTCATTTCAAATCAATATTAAGTATATAAAACAAATAAGTGATGAATAAATATCGTGCAGTTTCTGTTGTTTCGCAATAGTTTTTACTCGTTATTCACTTGTTTTGGCCGAATAATTCCAGGTTCGCGGGCCAGCTGTTCGACCTGCCGCTCTCGAGGCTAACGGTACATCAGCTGTCTACGCAAGTACATCCTATCGCTAGTGACGTACCGGTCCCGGGTGCCGCCGAGTGAGGAGCGTGAGATTCTAAAACATTTTAATAATTCAACTATTTGCGTCGTTTGTGTATGGTTGCTTTGTGATTAGTGCGTAAGTAAGAATTATTTAACATTATTACTTCATAGTTCTTTGAGCTCCTAATCCAATTTGGTTTAATACAATGGAAAAACAAAGCACAGCAGTTGAACGGAAACTAACACAATCAGGGGGCACTGATTGTAGCTCTTCACTCCGAGATTTAATAACGAAAAGGAGTTCAATCAAGGGCCAAATAACAAAGTTTAAAAATTATTTAGACAAAGTCTCAAAGCAGCCTACACTGACGGCTATCGAATACACTGAGTTATCATTGAAACTTAGTAGATTCGAAGGACTTTCTATTAAATTTGATGACTTGCAAACTCAGGTGGAACTCCAAAATTCGGATAATTTAGATTCCGAAATTGACGAGCGAGAGAGCATTGAGCAAGATATCATTTTGTGTACCGCGATAGCTAAAGGTCTTATTGAAGCTCAAAATGAGTTGAAATCTTACGAACAAGAAAGAAAAAGACGTGAATCTGTATTTCAAGATATTCAATGCCCTCTCGATCACAATGACATAGGTATAAAATTACCTCAAATCGAAATTACTAAATTCGACGGGTCATTCTTTCGCTGGCTTGAGTTCCACGACACATTTGTTAATTTGATTCACAATAATCAACGCCTTGCCATGATACAAAAGTTTCATTATTTATTATCCTACCTTGAGGGCGAGGCAAAGCGCATAGTTTCTAATATAGAGGTGTCATCGGCTAATTATCTAAACGCATGGCAATTGCTTTGTGACCGATATCATAATAAAAGACTTTTAATCAACTATCATTTAAAATCTCTTCACAATATACAAGCAATTAATCGCGAATCTGAAAATTCCTTAAGATTTTTAGTTGATCACGTCACTAAAAATTTGCGTGCGCTCTCAAACCTCGGTCAACCAACCGAACATTGGGATACTTTGATTATATTTATGCTAACTTCAAAGATTGACAGTAACACTTTAGTTAAATGGGAAGAGCATCGTAGTAATATTGATGAGATTCCAACTTTAGAACAATTTAAATCGTTTCTTCTTGATCGTGCTCATGTCTTAGAGGCTATACAACGAAATAAAGATGTCAATTCTAGGGTTCAGCAGAATATAGGTGGCGCTAGTAGTAGCAAGCAAAACAAAAGTATGGGTTTGTTTACATCCGTTGGCAATGAGAACAATTCAGTATTTTTATGCATTGTATGCAATCAAAATCACAAAATATACGACTGTCCCATTTTTAAGCTCAAAACAATAGAAGATAGGATTAATTTAGTCACAAAATACAAATTGTGCATTAATTGTTTAAGACAGGGTCACCCAGTGAGCGATTGTCGTATGGGTCCCTGTAGGCTATGTAGGGAACGTCACAATACATTATTGCATAACGACAATATCAATTCAAAATTAAATTGTGGTAATTTACAAGAATGTGATTCAATAGTTAATTTTTCTAAGGATATTACTGGGCAAGTGCTGTTATCTACTGCTCTAGTTGAAGTCATGAATCCGGTGACAAAACAGGTCCTTAAAGTGCGTGCCTTACTGGATTCAGGCAGTCAGTCAACTTTCATTACAAAATCCTTACAGCAACGTTTATCCCTGAAGGTAAATCCAATAGAAATAAATATCATCGGTATTGGGAACTGTCTTAATAGCAAGGTACAGGAACAGTGTGTGGTGCAACTGCAATCCCGGGATTCGATTAACGATTTTAGATTAATTTTTTCCTGCTTTGTGTTAGAAAAGCTCACCGGAAATTTGCCAAAATGTCCAATCGACCCCCGTAATTTAAACATACCGAAAAACATTCAATTGGCTGACCCAAACTTTTATGATCCCGGTCCCATTGAGGTCTTGATAGGTGCTGATATATTTTGGGACGTCTTATGTGGTGAACAAAGATCGCTAGGTGAAGGTTATCCTCGATTGCAAAGTTCCAAATTTGGTTGGTTGATTGGAGGTAAAATAAAT
Organism: Hesperia comma; assembly: GCA_905404135.1. Lineage (NCBI taxonomy): Eukaryota > Metazoa > Arthropoda > Insecta > Lepidoptera > Hesperiidae > Hesperia > Hesperia comma. The sequence goes on from FR990026.1 coordinate 2,280,006, forward strand.
GCACAAAATTCTTTGTCTAAATTAAATTACAATTCAAAGGCTTCCATCAGCAAAGATAACTCATCAAATGCAACTTATACACACTCTGCTGTACTCTCGGATTTGAAGGACAGTCAAATTGATTATTTTCTGTCCAAATTTTGGGAACTAGAGGAACTGCCCCAAAGATCTCTTTTGAGTGAAACTGAAAGGGCTTGCGAAAATCATTTTATAAGCAACACCACGAGGCTAACTACCGGCAGGTTCTGTGTAAAACTTCCACTGCGAGACTCATCTGACTGTTTGGGAGACTCCTACACATTAGCTAAAAAACGCTTCCTTAATTTGGAAAAGCGTTTCCGCAAAAATAAAGACCTCAAAATGCAATATGTTCAATTTATGAAAGAATACGAGTCTTTAGGTCACCTTTCTAAGTCTGATACTTACTTACCAAATCCCTCCTACTTCCTTTGCCATCATGCGGTTTTCAGAGAGTCCAGTGAGTCGACAAAAATCCGAGTGGTGTTTGACGGGTCCGCTCCCTCTTCCTCTGGCTATTCCATCAACGACTTACAAATGGTTGGTCCAAATATTCAAGATTCTCTTTTTTCTATTTTAATAAGAGCTCGACAGTACAAATATTTACTCACCGGAGACATCGAAAAGATGTATCGTCAAATAGATGTACATACCAGTGATAGAAATTTGCAACTCGTATTATGGAGGGAAGATGAGTCTCTACCAATCAGAACAATGCAACTAAATACTGTTACTTACGGTACTGCAAGTGCCAGCTATTTAAGTACCAGATGCTTATGGCAGGTCGGGGAAGAGTGTGAAAATGACTTAATTAAAACTATAATTCAGAGAGACTTTTACGTTGACGATCTTATAACCGGTGCCAACAATGAAGAAGATTTAAATTTCATTCTAAATGTCGTATGTACGGAATTAAGAAAGGGTTGCTTTAATTTACGAAAATTTAAAACGAACCTACCGTCTATTTTTAAAGATCCTTCAAAATTGCAAGAAAATCTAACTTTAAGTGAATCTTCTAACACTCTTGGACTCGGCTGGAATCCAAATACTGATACACTCCATTTTCCTATAAATGCTCCTCCACCCAATGAAAACATAACTAAAAGACTCATTCTTTCCCACTCGTTCAAAATCTTCGATCCCTTAGGTCTTCTTAGCCCTTGCATCATGCAGCCAAAGTGGATGATGCAGCGATTGTGGGAACAAAAATTAGCCTGGGATCAGCCAGTTTCAAGTGAAATCCAGGAACAGTGGGTAACCTTCTCAAAGGGTTTACCACTTCTATCCACACTCGAAATTCCTCGGTTCGCGCTCTGTGATTCTCCCACTGCTATTGAACTTCACTGTTTCAGTGATGCCTCTCAAATAGGCTACGGAGCATGTATCTATGTGCGAACAAAAAATTGTCGTGATGAGGTCAAGGTTCACTTACTATGCTCCAAATCAAAAATAGCTCCGTTGCGACCTACATCCATTCCTCGCCTGGAGCTCTGTGGCGCCCTCCTCTCTGCCCGTTTAGGCAAGCTGGTTACTGAATCGCTTCGCTGTTCTCCCGATCGTACATTTTACTGGTGTGACTCCAGTGTAGTTCTTGGTTGGCTATCGTGCAATCCCACTAAATTGAAAACATTTGTTGCAAATAGAGTAGGCGAAATTCTAGATATCACCGATTCTGCGTCTTGGAGGTACGTGCCTACCACTGACAATCCTGCCGACCTAATTTCCCGAAGTGTCAATCCTGGTGAGTTGTTAGATGCATCTTTGTGGTGGCACGGTCCAAGATTTTTACTAGACAGTGCCGCCAACTGGCCTTGCTTAAAATCACAAGCAGAAAACTTACCTGAGATAAAAACTAAGATTACCACGTTGACTACATGCGTTCATGAACCAATAATTAAATTTGAAAGCTTTTCTAAATTAAATCGCCTTAAACGAACATTCTGCTATGTAAAACGATTTATACATAATATAAAAAATCCTAAAAATAAAATAACCGGTATGCTTACGATTGATGAACTAAATAATTCATTTAACTACCTTTGTTTTATGTCGCAGCAACAAACTTTCCAACAGGAATACAAGGCTTTATCTACAAATCAACCATTAAAATCAAAATGCAGAATTCTATCCTTATCGCCTTTCTTAGACAAACACAATTTGATAAGAGTAGGTGGTAGAATTGAAGCTTCGAAATATTCATACGACAAAAGACATCCTATACTTCTTGATTCAACACATCATTTAACCAAATTGATTTTCGAGTATGAACATCTTCGAAACTTACATGCCGGTCCACAGCTATTATTAGCTGCTGTCAGAGACACTATATGGCCGCTAAATGGTAGGCGTCTTGCTAGACGCATTGCAAATAATTGTGTGCTTTGCCGGCGTGTTCAAGGGAAATCTTTGTATCCTAAAATGGGAAACTTGCCCGCTCAAAGGATAACACCAGACTTCCCATTCTTGTCTGTTGGTGTTGACTACGCTGGACCGTTTCTCGTTCTAAACAGAAAGGGTCGGGGAGCCAAATTAACAAAATGTTACTTGTGCATTTTTGTATGTTTGAGATACAAATGCTTGCATTTAGAAGCCGTCAGTGATTTATCCAAAGATTCTTTTATAATGACCTTACGAAGGTTCATTTCGCGCCGAGGAAGGCCTTCACAATTATTCTCGGATAACGGTCGCAATTTTGTAGCTGCCTCTAAAGAACTCGCTGTATTTTTGAAAAATCACAATGAATCCTTTTCTGAGTTTGCAATTCAAGAAGGGTTTTCTTTCACGTTCTCTCCGTCATATGGCGCTCATTTCGGCGGTCTCTGGGAAGCGGGCGTAAAATCGGCAAAATATCACGTAAAACGTATAATGGGTAACTCCCACCTCACTTTTGAGGAAATTAGCACTTTGTTTGCCCAAGTAGAGGCCATCCTTAACAGCCGTCCATTGTGTCCTCTTTCCTCATCCCCTGATGATTTCCTCTACCTATCCCCAGGGCACTTTCTGATAGGAAGACCTCTAAATGCGCTGCCCGCACCAGCTCTCGAAGAAAAAAATGAAAGCAGCTTAGATCGCTATAAGCGCTTGGAGCAGATACACCAACACTTCTGGCGCCGATGGCAGAGAGAATACATCTCCGAATTGCAGCTGCGTACCAAATGGAGGCAAAACACCGCTGGCCTCAAGATCGGTGACCTAGTCTTACTGTGTGAAGACTCGCTTCCTCCACTGTGCTGGCGCGTCGGACGTGTGACAAAGCTGTTTCCAGGGCCCGACAATATCTCCCGCGTCGCCGATGTCATGACTACCAAAGGAACCTATCGACGTCCCCTGGTTCGACTTTGTCCGTTGCTGCCTCAGGAGGATTAAAATGGTTGAAGTACCAACGTCTTCAACGGCGGGGAGTTATGTTTACGCCAAAACGTCATCCTTTAAAACTTTTGCCACGGCAATTCGACAGGCGCTAAGAGATTTTTTTTTGTGTACCCTACGTTCTTTTTACTTTATTCATTCATTTTTGTTAGCTCAACTCTGTAACGTTCTTATTTAATTATACTAAATTCAAACACGAAATCGCATTGAGTTTTCATTGGAAAATTCCATATGTTCACACGAAACAGTATTAATGAAAAAATAATCGAAGAAAAAGAAATAATCAACTTAAGAGAAACAAAACGATAAACGTTCTATTAACGATTGCTCGTTAAAATTGAATTAGGGTAAATTTTAATGACGGAAGAAAAAAAGCAGAATTTCCATTTTTTAAATTGAATGTTTAAATTAAATTTCATATGACGAAAAAGGTGTGGGCGGTATAAAAGTAAACCGGGCAGCATAGCCCCGCGGCATGGAGCGGGTCAGTGGAAACAAAAATTAATAAGACTTCCTCGCAAAACCGACGATGTCCGCAAAAAAGCAACCGCATTCGATTAACAACGCAGCAAACTGAGGCGAGTTGGTTCCAATGAAGCAGCCCCGCTGACAAGTTGAGCGCTCCAGTATTATAAAAGTTTTACTACTCCACTATATTTTGCTATGGGATTATCACATCATACAACAGCTAATATGAAACTGAACATGGAAGATATTTGAGAAAATATGTTATTTAAGTAAGAAACAATAACAGTGTTATTTTTTTGTCTATTAATGTTTTCTTTGGGTGTTTATTCTCGCATATCTCAGACACGGCTTAACCGATTTTAATGCGGTTATATGTATATATTTTATTCTATTATTTTAGAATCACACACACCACGTAAAGTAATGAAAGAAACGCTCACACACACTCACTACCGGACAAGGATTCTCTGAGTCGCTAGTAGCAAAACCGCCAACAAATAAAACTATACCAATCTGTATCAGCGTAGTTATCTGTTCATTCGTAAAGCTGATGACACCCTTACATCAGATATACTTGCACGCAGCGACCGTTTTACCACCATCACCGTCAAATGATCCCTCACCTCCACCATAAGACTAAAGTGGAAACATTATCTTTCAAATAATTTAACACGGACGTCTACAAACAATCTCCTTAGCAGCGATCACTCTACAAACTAGACAAACCAAAAACAACCGTTATAAAACAAACGAACCGTTTTTAAACCGGTTTCGTCAGTCCCCCGTCGGGCCCTAACCGGGTAATCTTGTTGTCAGTCGCGGTCCCCCCCCCCCCCCCCCCCCGAACCCCGCGACTGCCACGCGATTGAGTCTTGCACGACGGCGACGGATTGAACGCTCGTTATCAACGTAGTTTTCAAACAGTAAATAGGAGAGTTATTATGTGGGTAGGCACCTCCCACAGGCTTCACAACACTACATCATACACTGGTTGACTAGTGAACTATCGTCAGTACCGCCTGAATTCGAATTGAAACGGCCGTAATCGATTTTTGTGATGATAGATGCATGCTTGATGACAATAACACCTAAAAGGTAGTAAAGAGTGATAATAGGATGATATACTGGTCTTTACGATATAATAAAGAAACGCTTATAAAGGCTATTTATATTTAAAAATTTATTACTTTTCATATCAAAATGTCTCCCAAAATGAGTAATTTCAAGTGTACAGAAAGGTGCGCCCGTTTTAAAATATCACTGTCCGAAATTTGAAATCACAAACATAAGCAAACGACCAAAAATTTAAAATAAACCATGTTCGCTTATTTTGCCTCCAGGTATAAAGACTATACATTTTTTTTGAAAATATCTTCTTAATATTATCAATTATGTCCAAATTGTACAGGCATAGAGCATAGTGTCACTATAGGAAACAAGTAAATAAAATAAAATAAAAAACCCCCCAACGCCGACGTTTTGTACAGCATACTACAAGTGAATACTACAAGTGAACTATAATAAAATCATATCATTACAATTTCATTAGTGTCAATTCGCTTTCCTCCATCGAAAATTATTCACTGCGTAAAATACAGATGGCGCTTAAATGCCAAATGCCTTTTACCATTTTGGAAAAGAGCTGATATTCTTCAAACAATTTAAACCACCGCACCGCACCGCAAAAAAAATTGCGTCGGGGGTTAAAAATAGAGATATAATAAGAACAATATCAACTAAATATGTATAACTCGAAAAAATACTTCTGTTCAATAAAATACTTTCAATATACACAATGACATGTACTTAATTCGAAACGTAACAAGTCATTATATTTTTGTAGCCAATATCCGTACAGAGATTCACAAAGAATAAAACATATGTACACAAAGATATCATTACATACATCACATATTCTTTGTGTCCACTGTTGGCATAGAGTAGAACAACACAAGAGGTTCTTAGGTTACATTACGTATATTTCTGCTTTGATGAATAGGTATAGAAGTTATCTTGTGCCTATGATGGCACAATCCAGTATGAAACGCCTGCAAAACTCAGATTGCCTATTCTATCAGCCGGACTATCATTCAAAAGGACCTGGATTCAATTCCCAACGAGGTGGAATTTTTTTTTCTGTTCTCGGTTCTCTTGATTGATGGATGGTCACGGTGTGTGTTATTCTTTTCTTTGTGTATTGTGTATATCACCCAAACAACAGTTTTCTACATAGGATTGAAATTATTAGTATAGATATACCTAGTGTAATTTATTAACTTCAAAATACACCAAAACATTACATCCATTTCATTATGTTTGCGTAACACAAATACTTTTAGAACCTATATCGTTAACGTTGTAAAAAGGAAAACTTTTTACATTATAAAAAAAAGATACGATAAATGATTCGATGACTGTGAGAGATAAAGATAAATTAGAAAACATTCATTCAATTTGTTTAATAAAAAGGCCAAAAGTTCATTGAACCTAATAATTCGTTCCCCAAACAGACATCAACTGATTAAACTTGTACTCGTAAAATTGCAATGTATAATTGTAATTACAATTTATAATTATAAACAAATATCGCTAGCGTACTAATGATATATACCTACTATCTATAGGTCGTTTTGTGAATAGGTCCAAATGCGACTAAGCCTATTAAACATACAAGTATGTGGGTAAAATATCGGTTTATTCTCAGGTCGTGGATGTTCATATTTTATTTGTCCAAGACACCAACAAGAACAATAAATTATTCAAAGCATTTAAATGCAATTAGACTACACTTGTATAAGGCCAATACATCAATAAACATCAGTGTACTAATCAATAGTTTCTCTCGGGTACCGCACTAGTATCGCAGAGAAGCAATAATAATGATTTAAAACAGAATACCCTAATGTCACGGATTTTCCTTCATCTTTTTTGTTGGCCGGATTCGGAAAGAGGCTTTAGGGAAACAGATATAAGGAAACGTTGAGACAAATAAGCGGGCACGGAGGCGTGAAATTTTTTTCTCCGCGCAAATCCCTATAAAAATTAAAATCCCCACTCGGCCCGGCGGCGCGCCTCACCATGGGTATTTCCGTTCTATTTTAATTGAGACGGTTGTAAGTCAATGTAAGTCCTATAAATTTCATCCGCCTTTCGCGAAGCGCGATGGAGATTTCGCCGGCGAATGCTTTACATTCAGGCCCAAATCACTTTACTTTCGAAATGCGCTGGATAACTTTAGCGGATTTATAAATGGCCCGACAACCGATTTTGTTCACGAACCGAAATTGCTACGTCTGAAATAAATAACAGAGTCCCGTATCAAAATACAAATTAAATTTATACACATAACGTATGCACGAGGTAAATATTTGAGGGAAATATTATTGAAAGTGTTAATCAAAGGTGTTTTTTAAATTTCGTACATACATCATTCATTCGATCAATAATTTCAAAAACTTACAGTCAGTTTCAATGTGATTGTTTCCACTAATCTTAGGCGTCACCAATGTGCATGTCATTGATTTATTGCGGTAAGATTTTTCTAACAAGCAAAGTGTATTGATAAGTAAGTCAATTTCTGCCGCGCTGGAGACTAGAGCAGCGACTGCGCTGCTCCGAATGCCGACAGCCTCTACCGATTCAGAAATAATCGTTCTCTTGCTGGGCACGCACATATCGGCTCGGTTCGTACTTTTGTATGACGCTTACTAACTATGACTTAAATTTAAACAACTACTTGTAAACATTATTTTGACTACGAATATTAAAGCATGAGAAGTTATTATGAATCCGACGTTTTACATAACTAAATATGTACATACCTATCATATTCGTTTCACGACATAAGTACATATATCTAGTCACGAACCCAACACTACTTCTAATCGACAATTGCCGTCCATCAAATGGGACGTGACGTCTGCAAAGTTGTAACGTCTTGAATCACTTTGAATAGAAGTTTCGTCGATACCTCACCAACGACAACTGTGTCGTCGTTGGACCAAAACAAAGCAGTATCTATACCTACATACATATAATAAATCTGTCACTGACCGTTGTCTGTACATGGAAGATAATTATATAAGTACTTAAAACTGTTCTTTATTAACGCAATGGAACCCAGAAGATATTTTTTTTGTCTGTTTCTCTGTGATGTTGTCAGAGCTTATCTCAGAGACAACCTAACCGATTTGGTGCGGCTTTCACTAATATATTGGGGGAAGCTTTATTTAAATAACTGCGTTTATTTATTGTAGCGGTGATAGCTTAATGGTTAAGAATGAGGCCTCCTATTTGAAGGACCCGGGTTCGAATCCCAAGGCACGCACCTCTGACTTTTCGGAGTTATATGCGTTTTCAGCATTTAAATATCACTTGCTACAAACGGAAACCTCATGAGGAAACGGGCATGCCGGAGAGTACGCAAAACTTAAAAGTCTGTGAATTCCGCCAGTCCGCCCCTGGTCAACCTGGTAGACTATGGCTTAACCTTCTCATTCTATGAAGAGACCGTGCTCAATAGTGGGCCATGATGGATTGAATGATGATGTTTGAATAATTTCATTCGATTCATAAATAAACGAGTAGAACTTGTAACATAAGTTTTGTCAATTAAATGAATCATACTTAACAATTTCCGAATGTGGCTACTAATTATTACTGGTTTCAGAAAGCGAAGGTAGGACAGATTTACAAATTCAAATACAAGTTTCGCCGAGATCTCACCTACTCCAACTGACGTCAGCGGGCCAAAACAAAACAGTATATCCAATAAGTCGCGCCGTCAATCAACTGGAAAGCATCACCCTTCCTTCAGGGAGATGAACAACACCTGCACCGCATTAATTACCCAATTACCCGGTCCAGCTAATTATAAATGAGCGCTATATATTATATGCTTAACAAATTTAGTAATTTGCCTCCTGGGCACCGTTCGAACGTAAGTGCTTTATTCATTTGCTAGTCACAGATGAGTAATGGTAATTTCACGGATCGCTATTTTAATATCATAACCAACTTTTGTTATTAGTCTGAGATATTATGTTCATCGTATCCATTACTATGAACGTTATTAAGATGTTATGTGAGTGCTTGTAGTATAAATAGATAAGACACGATAAAGTCAAAGTGAAATTATTTTGGTATTTCATCTCAGACATTACCAGGTCAAATATTGAAAGTTATAATTTTCCGAAAAACAAATAAAGGAAAATATTCACAACATAAAGCAAAAAACTCTAAAATAATTAAAAGAAACCTACCAGTTTATTTAACTGGTCAAATATTTTTATCAATATCATCCCCATATTGGAAACCCAACAACTACTAGGTAGTTAGAACACAAAAATATTATGATTCAATAATAAATAAACTCAGTATAATTGTACAATAGGCACTATACTTTTACAGAATACATATATGTATTTGTCGTATGGTCACAGTGAACGTTGCGAATATAACGGCCAGCCATCAACCAAATGATAAGTGTGCAGGCCGCATAATTTGATGTTTCCATTAACTTCACATTCCATGTTGCTAATTGCGAGACAACGGACTAATGTATTCATAGAAATTCTTTTGCTTAAAATTATTTTAGTATGGTAAATAAAACATAGTGTTGTGGGGCAGACCATAATAAAGAACAATTACGTGCCCCAAAAAAGTTCCATGACACACATCACCGTACAGAAACTTGCATAGCCCGCCTGTATAATAAAGTTTTCAAAACACATGAAAAGAACAAGAAAACAAAGAAAAACCGGAGTAACGTCAGGTAAGGCCCTTCACACACTACGCTATTTATCAGCTACGCGACTCCGACGCAATCCACAGTTCGCCAACACTGACACAAGTCACTGACAGGATACGAGCGACACATAGACAAGATCCTAGGCGCTTGCAAATTGCGGTGTGAACGGCCTGACTGTACTCTGTTCAAGTTCGATACGGAATTAGTTTTAAATTGCAACGCACGCAAATGCCAGCTTTCCGCTCCCGTCATCAAGGTTCATTGTAGATCTACAGCGAGATTTAAAATGCCTTAAGTAAAATTTGCTTACAAGCTAAATTGAACTGTGAACATTGGTAATAAATCTTGAACTCGGCGACTCTGGTGTAGGCGTCGTCTATTATTTTGCGTAACACTATTAAATTGACTGTACGTAATAGACAATTTACAATTTCATTAAATGCTTCGAAGACTTTAAGAACTTCAGACAAGTTACTCTTTTCACCGCTTTACAACATTCACGGAGTAATTATTAGAACGACAAGGTCAGAAAGTCATCTAAATAAAGTAAAACAATTTGACACGAGTGTCCTAAACTAGTTAATGTTAATCTGACTATTACGTCTAAATCACTGACTTAACCTTCGTTGAAGTTCATGAAACTTCAAGGGCATAAGTTGCGGTTAAGTAGTTCAAGAAGTTTTTTCTAAATAGAAGTAATAGGGGCGTCATTATCTGAGGACTACTAAATTTTCGAACAAAACAATAAACTGTTAATTAGCTTTTTACGAGTATGTACCTACTCGTATTTATTCGAAATGTAAGTAAATGTACTTCTTTCTTGAATCAAACTACATATTCAGTATTCTAATAAATAATGAAGTACTAGTGTGTAAATATCCAAAATTTATCGCCGTGAATATTCAATCTCTAAGAAACAATAGCGGTATGAAACCTCAAGTCTCCGGGAAGCGAACACCCATCCAATAATTGATCAGCAAATCGAAGCGCCGAGCTTTACCGCCTTCAATAATGCATTGTTCATAGCACGGAAACTATAATACGGCCAAATTCAATACACACCCAAACTCGTAGGCACTGTGCACTGCAGCCAATTCGTTCAACGCTTTTCGAGTTATATTTTCTCATTCCAATGCGACCAAATAAATCCACCTATTTTGGATCGCCTATAACCATTTCACTTAATTTTTCATGGTTTAATACGTTTTATGTTAACGTTCGCGTTCGGTATGGAATTACTTTAATGTCGACCTACACAAATATCGGCTTTATAAACCTATGAATAAGGTTCTAAATTCCTTAAGTATATTTTCCTTACAAGCTAAATTAAAATATTTGCATACGTGATAAATAAGCTTTTAACGAAGAGTGGAAATTCGATATTCTCAGCTTCTTAAGTGTAAGTATGAACCACCTACAAAAAGAGATCGAATATTGTTATTTATATTTGATAAACAGTGTATTTTGAAACATGTATTCAGAGAGAATGGCAAAAGACGTCCTCTTGTCTCAAGTACTTACACCAACACAATCCAAGAAACAAGCAAATCAAATCCAAATCAAAAATCCAAAGAATAAAGGAATAAAATATACTGACATATATATTATACTCTCAGTCTTATATACCTACTTACTTATCATAATTAAATATGTAACGAACAACAAAAATGTTGACATTAGATAAGACACGTTATTAATCTTATTATCTTCGTTTTCCTCATGACGCGCTGACCTCAAACATAAAAGGATATGGAAGCAATTTTTAATTATAAAGCTTTATGAAGCTAACACAAAGCTTCCCCAAAGCTCTAATACTTTAGGAAAGAGCTTATATTTGCACTAATACATCTTCGCAATACCCACGCTGTTTTGTAAAAATGATTATTACAAGGGAAATAATCTCGTTCGAACAATAAACTTCTTCCGTCAGTAAACTGTAAATTTATTCGGAAAATATGAATTAATCAGAACGGTTATTTCGTTGCTAAGGCTTTTCGAGTTACTCTCAATACAACAGGAATTGAAATACGAAAATTAAGAAGTCCGTAATGAACGGATCTTTTACCTTTGAAACCAACAAAATTAGGTAGGTAGCAAAACTTTTAAACGGCTGAGATGAATTCATGATACCCGCCGACGACGATGATTTTAGAGTTGTAATCATAATTGCGTAGGTAGTTTTTGGTAGGTAGGATTCAGTCCCGAACGAAAAATATTTTGTTCATTAATTTCTTAATTTCAAGACCGCAAACCAAGGATGAGGCAGCCCACGCAAAATAGTAAAATGAAGAAAAGAATTTTTTTTTTTATAGCCTAAGCAGGCAAACGAGCAGACGGGTCACCTGATGGTAAGTGATCACCGTCGCCCATGGACATTGGCAACACCAGGGGCGCCACCAACGCGTTGCCGGCCTCGAAGAAAGCGATAGACCCGCTTCTTGAAGGACCCCATGTCATAGCACTGTGGGAATACTGAGGGATGAAGTTCGTTCCACAGTTGAATGAAATGAGTTCTTAATTTTCTGTCATTATATAAATAATCGTTGGAAGTTCCTTAAAGATCGACCACGACTACGATTGTGGAGGATGAATAAGATGAAACTTTAACGGTGAATCTTGATTAAAATTGTTGAGGGTTTTTTTATGAATTTAAGATAGCAAACTAGCTTGCACCACCACCCATCCACTGCCGCCCACGACAAGTGATTGTCATAAAATACTCTATTTAAAAGTTGGTTCGTTAATAGGGATACAAAAGGACTGAACCAAGGACTTATAGTGTTAGTTCTATTAGTATTCGTAAGTAATGTTGTTATACCAACCAAAACTTTACGACAATGATTTAAAACTTGCGGTTTCAAAACTCAATTTAACGTTTACCTCAAGACCTTCGAATAACTTCGTAATCACATTTACACCGCAACTATATTATTCACGTCAATTATCCAACCAACAATACAAGAGAGTCAATAACCACAACGCATTAACCACAATCGCTACTACAAACCAAAGATAAAGTTATCATTCGAAAGCAGAACTCATTAAAGATTATACATCTTAACTCGCTAATTAGTTTCGCACTTCAAACCCCGCGCGTGACAAAACGTTCCCGCAGAGGTAATTAAAGCAGAATTAAGACGATATTTCATTCACATGCTCCGCCAGCCAGCCTTACGGTTATAACACTGTGACGTACGAACGCCACCTGAGTTATCCTACGTTAATAATAAAACTAGAACGTAAAATTATAATGTGCCGGTACGTAAGAATCTTCCCGCCGCTGAATAACCGCTACATTATTATCACGTCATTTATATGAAACACTAGCTTTGCATGCAGAATACGACGTTGTAAAACCTAAGAGTACCTATTAGTATACGTAATATAAACCTACATTATAATGGAACTGTAACAGATTGAAGTCTTTACGTAGAAGATATTTGATAAAACCTGTGAATGTAAACTATTCTTTAAGAAATATATCTCACAACAACTATTTTTAATTCTTTGTCAATTTGTGGATTCATCTGTTTATATCAATTATCGTTAATTAATATCACAAACGGCTTAATTAAATAGCACAGATATAGTTTTCAGTAAACATTTTAGCAGAATTGGAATAAAATTTAGCGTTTATTTTATTTAAATCTAATCACAAATTTATTACTATTATTATTAGGTATACAAAGAAACTCATCCAAAAATGTATTTTACACAGGCATAAATTTTCCAAATTTAAGCGTGGGCGATTCTAGTAAAGTAATAAGGCAAGCAAATAAGCAAATGTCTTATTGTCTGCGCAGAGCTTAATATAACTGACTGAGATAAATGGGTCTACGTTTCCGTCACTGATTAAAAACGCTCTAACACTCACTACTGCACACTATGATTTTGTGCCATGCGCCTGAGTAGCCAAGAATTGAGAACTTTTTACTTTTTACTGTCGTGTTCATATTTGTTTTGGTATTGGAGTGTTAAAAGTTCTACTTCCGGCACCCCGATATAACCCAACATTAATTATTAATTACAATAATTATATAGTTGTGTGTATAATAATTCTGTGTATAATAATTTATTCCTACGATTTATTAATAAATTCATTTATTGTTTGAGATTATATAAGTGCTATTGACTTCCGATTTAATTGAAAAGTGGGGTTGAGAGTAGGATATAAATATGGCGAACTAAGGTAGAGCAGGTCATTATTTTTGTAACAGTTGTAAGGCGAAGTTCTGCCCGAATGTATACTTGTAAAATTAATTGGTAATTAAATATAAAGTGTAGAGAATAATGTGTATGCGTTGTAATAAACAATGTGTAAAGATGCTGCTGAAGTTTATTTTTGGAAAATAACCTATCGATAGGGAAGTTCATCGTCCTTGCTGCAGCCAGTGTGATAGCCATCATCACACTTCAGAAGTGGGGATATTTTCCTTTACAGCCCATATTATCTTGGTCAAAGGAACGGAGATTTTTTTTTGACACGCCATCCATGTCTACCAAAGTAATCGCTGGCATGCGGCGGGGACTTCTTGTGATCCAAGGAACAAAGAAACGAACAGGTACGTCATATTCATTTTGTCTTAATCAAAGGAAGTGGTGTATTTCTTAGAAGGTTATAGAACCTTATGACAGTTCTTAAATATTGAATGTTTTGGTTAGTGGTTGCTGACACGTTTCAGATTATTATTTCACAAAACTTTAAGATAAAATTACCTAACGATAGGTATATCTACACGACAACACAAAGCACTTGTACGTATTCACATGGAAAATAATAGTAATAATAATAATTGTCTTGTTGCTATCTAAAGTGAAATAACAACAACAAAATCCTCTTTATTATACGCCAAAACATATTACATGATCACATTATCACACAGAGATTAGTACAACAGGCGGCCTTATCACTAAATAGCGATCTCTTTTAGACAACCTATTAAGCTGAATACATAAATAACTTTGGAAACAGGGTAGGGTGTACAATTGAGCTATAGAAATTTATTTGTTTGTCAGCATTAGAACAGAATAGTATTTTCAAAAAAGTAAATACAAAAAGGAAATAAATAACAAAATAACAAGACTGTGTGGTTAGAATAAAAACAATCGATCTAATCTTGCATAATAAATAAATCTGTGTGACTACTATATAAGAAAAGTGACTACATGGCAGATCTGTGTGACCACTATGAAAATTCTGTGCGTCTACTTGGCAGATTTTTACGGCTACTATAAAAATACTGTGTGTTTACATGGTGAATCTGTGTGGCTAGTATGAAAATGCTGTAGAACTGCATGGAGATCTATGTGGCTACTAAAGAAATGCTGTGTGTCCCCATAGTTAGGTTGTAGGACTATTGGCAGATCTGTGTGACTTCTATGAGAATTCTGTGCGTCTACTTGGCAGATTTGTATGGCTACTATGAAAATACTGTGTGCTTACATAGTGGATCTGTGTGGCTACTATGAAAATGCTGTAGAACTGCACGATAGATCAACGAGGTTACTAAAAGAAATGCTGTGTGTCCCCACAATCAGGTTGTAAGGCTATTATGAAAGTAGTATAACCTTTATCATATAAAAAAGCTTTAAGTTTTAACTAATCTCCGGGATTAGTGTTTCAAGTATTGAATTGACTATTCACTTTATTGAAGAAGACTAAGTTTTTAAGCATTGCTCTACGACAAACAAAATATTACGGATAAATGGTTACAAACGTAACAACAACTTTCTCGAAGCAAAGCAAGGACAGAATTATCTCCTTATCATCTTCCCACCTACAGAGGATTAAACGAAACAAGCGATCAATAGTAAGTTGCAATAAGTTTTTATTGTACATGCGATAATGTTATTTTTTTGTTTAATAATTTTGCTTCAACATACATTCTGATAGTTCTAATGACAACATACCTACATAATATACTTTTGACATAATCATGATCTGGTAGCACGCTCAGCATTCACCGCAGCCAAAAAATCCTCATTACCGACTTGCTTTACAATAACATATATACGCTGAGTATTGTACTTAAGTTATTGGTCAATATAATCGCTGTTGTGTAGTGATATGTTAACATATCTATGTATTATATGTATGTATGTAAATATGTATCTTATATTTGGTATCTATTGACGAAAGCTATGGCTAATTGGCTCTTTCTCATGAAAGATGGAATTTGACAAAATAGTCATATTATTTATTGATACATGGGTCATGAATATTAAATGAGTAATTCAAGTCAAATAATGCTATGTGTGCCGAAATAAAATTAATACACGGTATATTTCATGGTCTTGATTACAGTTACCATATTTATTGAAGGAAATTTTGGGTTCAATCCACTTATGCTCTTGGTTTATTAATTTATTTATGTATCGTTATTCACAATAATATTCAAACTCGATCAACCTAATACATAGACTAGTTTGTGATATACCTACTTACATTACAATTTTCAATTAATTGGTTTATTACTTACAACGCATGTTTTAAGTATTAAACAATTGATAATTTTATCAAGTAAATACCTTAATTAATTTCGTCATAATCATTTTATAATAATGATTTACTAAGATATTATTTTCACTGTGTTTATTAGATTTATATGCAATACACTTAACGCATTAGGACGTAGCACCTGTACCTAATGTTCGTGTTATTATTTTGGAATAAATAAATAAAAAGTAATAAGTAATTAGGTATATATATACGCAATTGAAGGTGTTACTTTGTGTTAATGCTGTAAATAATATTTCAATAAAATAATTGTTTATTTATGTTCCTATATTAATTCAAACGTTATATTTAGTTACAACACAATGAAACAAAAATTTAAAACAAACAAGATTTATTTATATGTAGTTAGATAATAACCTCGCTGATATAACATACATAATAACTTTAGCTTTATTTTCCATAGACATTAAGTATTGGCTTATTTATTCCACTTGTTATTTATATCACCTCGTTATATTATTCATTTGTTAAGGTTCTTCAACAATACATTATTAGAATTTAATTTATAGGAGATCCATTTCCCTTACCTACAGCAGTACACATCACTCATTAGTCATAAATAAAATGATTACATGCAATATTATATAGAATAAATAGATGCTACTATTTATGCTTATTAAACATACGTAAAACAAAAAAAAATAATTGAAAATCTTAATTTACCTACAATAGAATATAATCAGTACTTTACGATCTCATGTAAGTACACCAATACAATCATTTCGATTACATACAATTGCATTAAAACATGAAAGATAAAAATGACTTCTTCATGGGTATTTATTAATCAATTATTAATTTATCATAAGAGAAAAAAAAACTAACCCTAATTTTATAATTTTATTTGATAAGGTCTTTATTACGCCTTGTTATTAACTCCATATATTAAACTCCACCGATATAATCATAAATAATATATATCCATAAATAACCATTAAACTCCATATATGTATTTGCCGTAGGATTATATAAATATCTTTCACCAATCATAACATGCACCAACCACACGTTCACATTTATTACACACACGCTCATATGTACTATTATTACTAGTTCACATAATTATATATTACAGCCATCATATATAACGTCATGGATAAATATTTTTTTGGAAATAGTTAAAAATGTATTTGTTTGCGTTTTCCCGTTTGACGTCCTAGCATTTATGAGAAAACGGAGTCGGTTCGCAAACGTTCGTCTTATTGTACATACCTAGTTACTCAATTCACAAAATTAAAACATTACATACATACTTCTGACATGTCTTCCTCAACAAAATACGAACAAAATACTTACGAATGTATGTATATTATAAAGGCTTGAGTGGAAATGAGTTTTGGGAAAAACAGGATTAATTGAAACCATTTATCCATAAACAAATACAGTATAATTGAATTAAAAAGCTGTGTGAAATACATACATTCAAAGCTGTGTGAATGGAATTTAAAGCTGTGTGAATGGAATTTAAAGCTGTGTGAATTAAATTAAAAGCTGTGTGAATTAAACTCAAAGCTGTGTGAATTAAACTCAAAGCTGTGTGAATTAAACTCAAAGCTGTGTGAATTAAACTCAAAGCTGTGTGAATTAAACTCAAAGCTGTGTGAATTAAACTCTAAGCTGTGTGAATCAAACTTAAAGCTGTGTGAAATAAAATCAAATTTGTGTAAGTTACATTAATAGCAATGGGATAAAATAAATAAATACAGTTTGACTTTCTATCCTGTACGTACTTACTTAATAAACTTTAACTGATTGGTTTCTGTACATGGCAACAAATTTAAAAATTTATAATAATATGTGTGTCTTTATTTATTTACCATTTTGTCTATTTGCCTGTAGGTTTGTGCACACTAATCCTCTAGAATTGCTTAACCGATTTGAATGCACTTTTCAGATTTCTATTTTGATGGGCTTCACTTAACATTAGACTGTAAAAAAATCAAGTTCTGCGTTGGAAGAAAAATATAAACAGTAAATAAAAATTGTATAAACAGAAAAAAATGCGATTGAGGAGAATACAAACGTTACCAAAGAAAAATAAATATTATTTTATTTAACTTTTATTGATAAAAAAGCCCGATTATTATTTATTACTTAGTACAAATGGCGAACTTCTACGTGACAAGATTGTCATTCAATCTCCATTAAATTTGCAGTAATTACAAGAACCAGTTACTCGTTCGGTGTTTCAATTTCAGATGCTGCCGTAGACCAGTGACAAATCGGGACGCGAGCAGACTAGCAATGATGACCTAATGATGACCGCCGTGAGACACGACAGTTGCAGGATGGCCGAGTGTTAAAAGTTCTACTTCCGGCACCCCGATATAACCCAACATTAATTATTAATTACAATAATTATATAGTTGTGTGTATAATAATTCTGTGTATAATAATTTATTCCTACGATTTATTAATAAATTCATTTATTGTTTGAGATTATATAAGTGCTATTGACTTCCGATTTAATTGAAAAGTGGGGTTGAGAGTAGGATATAAATATGGCGAACTAAGGTAGAGCAGGTCATTATTTTTGTAACAGTTGTAAGGCGAAGTTCTGCCCGAATGTATACTTGTAAAATTAATTGGTAATTAAATATAAAGTGTAGAGAATAATGTGTATGCGTTGTAATAAACAATGTGTAAAGATGCTGCTGAAGTTTATTTTTGGAAAATAACCTATCGATAGGGAAGTTCATCGTCCTTGCTGCAGCCAGTGTGATAGCCATCATCACAGGAATCAAATTCGACATTACTGTGTCAGTAACCAAAGTGACAATCAGTTATTCATAATCATATTGTCTTGGTTAATTCACATATAGATGTTTAGAAAGGATTATTGAAATTTAAAGCCATCAGACAAGTATACGTTCAATTTTAATACCCTTGATTGTTGACATTAGAAAGCCGTCGTTGAGCTATGTCGGAGGACTTCGGGCTGGATGAAAATATTTTTTTACTTCATGACACGTTATAATACCTATATGTGTGTAGATGAGGCCTTGTAACATTCACATCGACAATTCCGATTGATCCTATCAGAACACTCACACTAGCGATCAACCATAAGTAAAAGCGCGTGAAGTTTCATCCTACAACTAGGGCAGACTCGAACATAATACGTTTTATCACGTACCTACATTCAGTAACTAGGCCTTCCACGCTGGCAGATAGATGACAAAAGATATCGCTATTGCCGAGGACACCAACAATAACTTTGGCCGCATCTGGCCCCAACTGTTTGTACCGCTCTCCTCGTATCGATGATAATTCAGTGCGGCCCTACCCTCCAAATAACTTTCCATACCACCGAAACTTAGTCCTTTATTTGTGGCGGAAACTTTATATGCATACTTGTGTTATGTACCCGTGGAAAGATAATAATGTGAAAACTAACTTGGACGTATATGAGGTTATGAGGGGAGGTTAATAGTTCTGTAAGTTCTGTAGTTATGAAAGATCGATAAGTAGATGGGTATATTTTAAAAGTGATTGGCGTTGCCCATGCAGGGTGGAGGAAGAAAGAAATAAAATAAAGAGAAAAAAGAAATTATGGCCTTTCAATCCTTAAGCCTCTTTTCTAATTTCACAATATAAGCACTCAATATTTATATTATAGGTAAATGTCGAACGAGCTTTTCTTGTTCAAGTCGTTTCCAATTAAAAACAAAAAAACTCCTAACGAATATAATAATGTCTTTATCGTTGACACCTAATAGGCATCATTGCCAGCATTTGATGATTGGCGCTAACTTATCAACTCGAAATCCATTTGGCGTGGCCTCGCCTCACCACCAACTTTGTGTATTCATCTGTTTTTCATCTATCCTTAACCTAATAATTTTTCTGTCATCCCTAACCACCGAACATCATGGAAGCCATACCCTAATACAACATATTTTGTAAACACATCAAGTTCGTACACCGCGTCGGTAAATACAAACTATTTGCATTTGATATCTGATACTGAATGCAGCATTCACTCCGCTTTACGGATAAATAATCTGCAAAACGGAGTAGCGTATAATGTCACCGAGCTAAAACATTAACGTTGTGGCCATGAGCGGGTAAACTTTCAGACGGACGAGTCTAAATTAATACCAGGGATGTTACGGATATGGAATTTCGGATCTGGATACGGATACGGATATAGGAATAAAATTATATCGGTTTCGGTTTCGGTTACGGATATCTAATTATTTCGGATTATCCGTTAGTTTCGGTTACGGATATTACATTAAAGGAAAAAAATGTATGTAATAATCTACTTATAATCCATATTATTTCTATATATTTTTTTTATATAAAACTCTTGCGTTACTGAGTGACTGACTGACAAACAACGCACAGCCAAAACTACTGAACAGAAGAAGCTGAAATTCAACATGTAAGTATGTTCCTTGGGGAGTGAAGGGAGAACTAAGAGAGGATTTTTGGAAATTCTACCCCGTAGGGGTCGAACCGGACGAAAAACTTTTATATGAAAGTTGTACACCATTGAAGTTAGTGACTTGAAAATTTGGATTTTAGTTGTTCATTAGTCGAGTTCTTTCTTCAGGAATTACCTACTTTTTAGACAGAGTGATACCAAAAAATCTAACAATGCAAGATTTACGTGGCACGTGAGTGGTGAAATAAAAACTTGTCATAACGTGTTCTATTTAGACTCCGCCCTTATCCGAAATTATCCGAAACTATTTATTTTAACGGATACGGTTCCGGTTACGGATATATTTTTATTTCGGATATCCGATAGTTTCGGTTACGGTTACGGATATCCATAACATCCCTGATTAATACCTATTAATATGGCAAAGAGGGAAATTTTGTTAGATTGCGATATCTATAACTGCGGCGCCGAAGTCTCGAGTGTCCATGTTTTAAATACTGTTACGAGTCAGGAGTATGGGGTTCGAGAAAATGCCAAAATGTACCACAAAGACTTTATTTGTACTCGTAGATACACAAATTACACGATGTACACAGTACACACCACAACACTATGCACGTAGGTACTCGTAAACACACTCGTCGAACACTGTATCGTAGAAATCACTTCACTTCTCACTGGTATCGCTCGTAGGTATCGCTGGTATCTTCCTGGTTTCGCTTCCGAAACTAGAATGTCTGCGGTTGGCCGATCGCTCCTTTTTATACCCCTCACGCACCATTCACGCCAATCCAGAACTTTCTCGCTAATTCCGCGGACCCGCTCCGAACAAGATTCGAGAACGTTCCTTGCAACCGACTTTCGCCCGTATGACTATTGCCGTAATGGTCGAAGCGTCGTGCGCGTGCGTACTTTCGAGACGGCCGTCCATTGTTCTATTGTTTCGCCTGGCATATTTATGGCCCCTATTGTTTATTGTTTAGCGAGGTACGCCAGGGCTGTCACATTGCCCCCCTCTTAGTCATGCTCGTCCCGAGCATTATTCGATCCATGAAATGGTGCCAATCTGTCCACATGCACGATCTTCGGTTTTCTTCTGTCCCCCTGTCTGATTCGGTAGGTCACGTCATTAATCCTCGTGACAACTGTGTAAGGGCCTTCCCATCGTGCTTGTAGCTTCGGAGACTTCCCTTTCTTCCGCAGTGGATTGTGCAACCATACAGAATCTCCCTCCTTGAAACCATGTTTCCGAGCATCGCGATCGTACCGGGTTTTCATCTTTTCGCTGGTCTTCAAACATTGCTCCCTTACAAGATCATGTGTCTCGTCCAATTGTTTCCGTAAGTCCGCGATGTATTCAACTGTTGGTTTCGGGGCATCTGGCGGTGTTCCGGTAAGCAAATCCAATGGCAGACGCATTTCTCTTCCGAAGTTAACTTTAGCCGGTGTAAATCCCGTAGATTCGTGTATGGCAGAGCGATATGACATCAGGAACAGAGGAATGTAGCGATCCCAGTCTCGCTGATGTTCCTCGACGACCTTGGCCAAGTGATTTTCCAACGTTTGGTTGAATCTCTCCACCATGCCGTCAGATTGAGGATGCGCCGGTGTGGTACGTGTCTTATTTATTCCCAAAAGATCACACATCTCCTGGAATAACGTTGACTCGAAGTTCCTGCCTTGGTCGCTGTGTAACTCCAATGGGACACCAAAGCGGCAAACTACCTCTTGGACAAGTTTCTTGGCCACGGTTTTCGCCTCTTGGTTCGGAGTTGCAAACGCTTCCGGCCATTTGCTGAAGTAGTCTTGAACCACGATGATGAATCTATTCCCGTCTTCAGACTGTGGGAATGGCCCAGCGACGTCTATGGCGATTCTTTCCCAAGGGGCTCCGACGTTATACAGCTGTAGTTTCCCCTTGGATCTAGTGCGGGGTCCTTTCACTGAAGCGCACACTGTACACTTCCTGCACCAGTCTTCCACGTCCTCTCGACACCGCACCCAATAAAAGCGTTCTC
This sequence comes from Hesperia comma, assembly GCA_905404135.1. NCBI lineage: Eukaryota > Metazoa > Arthropoda > Insecta > Lepidoptera > Hesperiidae > Hesperia > Hesperia comma. Next base: position 2,302,535 of record FR990026.1, read on the forward strand.
GTATCTTAACGAGGGTTTTCTTGATGCCGAGGTGCCCGCCGGAAGTGCCGTCGTGTACGAGCTTCAGCAAATCAGCCACTTTACTCCTGGGGATAACCATTTGCAGGGTTCTTTCCTTTCCGTTGAGTGATTCCCAGCTCCGGTAAAGCACGCCATTCTCTAATACAAGGCTGTCCCACTGAGCCCAGTATGCCTTAGTAGTTGTGCTTGAGGCTGACACATCACTCCACAGTGGCCTCTGTCCTTTGGCTTTCCACTCCATGATCGGGCTGAGGTCTTTGTCTTCCTTCTGAGCTTGGCTGATTTGCTCCCTTCCCCAAGACTCCTCTAGGTCCTGCATCCTTATCACCCTGACCTCTTCTTTAGCCTCATGCTTGACGCAATGTCGACATTCTTCGGAGCATGGGCGTCGTGATAGGGCGTCGGCATTCGAATGAGCTCTTCCGTTACGATGCTCTATTACGAAGTTGAACTCTTGTAGCTGTTCGATCCACCTCGCAACCTGGCCTTCCGGGTTCTTGAATTGCAGAAGCCACCTAAGAGCGGCGTGGTCCGTTCTTATCGTGAACTCGCGTCCCAGCAAATATTTGCTGAAGTGCTGAAGGGTCTTCACCACAGCCAGTAATTCACGCCGAGTCACACAATAATTCCTTTCAGGTTTCGAAAGGGTCTTGCTGAAGTACGCAATGACCACCTGCTGGCCGTCCTGGTCTTGGGATAATACTCCTCCGATGCCAGTATTGCTAGCGTCCGTGTCCACTATGAATCTCCCTTCCCTTCTGGGATAGCCAAGAATCGGAGCCGAGCACAGACGTTCCTTTAAGCGAACAAACGCATCTTCGCAATCGGAATCCCAACTGAAGATTCTCTTGTCCTCCGTGAGACGGTGTAATGGCTTGGCTATCTCTGAGAAGTTCTTCACAAACCGACGGTAATAGGCACATAACCCCAAGAACGCTCTTACATCGGTCTTGTTCTTTGGTGTCGGCCATTCTTGAACAGCTCTTATCTTGTCTGGATCAGTTCGAACACCTTCGTCCGATATGATGTGTCCCAAAAATGATACTTCCTTCTTGAAGAAGTCACATTTCTTCGGATTGAGCTTTAGGTTGGACTCACGGAATCGTCTGAATACCTTCTCCAGATTTCGCTTGTGTTCCACGAAGTTTCGTCCCATGACTATGACGTCATCGAGGTATACCAGACAAGCGTCCCCCAAAAGTCCCACCAACACTCGCTCCATGAGACGCTCAAAAGTGGCAGGAGCGTTACATAGCCCAAAAGGCATTACCCGAAACTGCCACAAGCCATTTCCGGTTCCGGTGGTAAAGGCAGTCTTCTCCTTGTCTTCTGGCCGTACTTCGACCTGCCAGTAACCACTCTTCAGGTCGACCGTCGAAAACCACTTCATGCCACCAAGCATATCCAACGTGTCGTCAATCCGAGGCAGAGGGTAGCTGTCCTTCTTGGTAACTGTGTTAAGCATCCTGTAGTCGACACAGAATCTAGTACTGCCATCCTTCTTCTTCACGAGTACCACAGGTGAACACCAAGGGCTAGTTGACGGCTCGATCACCTTGCTGCGCACCATGTCCTCGATCATTTCTGCAACTTCGTGTTCCTTTGCCAATAGTACTCGTCTCGGTCTTTGCTTGATTGGTGAAGTATTGCCGGTATCTATTGGGTGAGTGACAAGATTTGTTCTTCCAAGGTCGCTATCTCCTCTGGTAAAGATGTCCTTGTAGTCCATCAACAACTTTGCTGCCTGAGTATATTCTTCAGAGCTCAAATTCCTCCTTGTCGCCTCCAGCAAAGATGTCATGTGATCCGTTGATCCAGGTTTGACCGAGTTTTCTTGGACCTTCCTCAAGCTGTCCACGGCTTCACATCGGCCGATAACCGTATTCTTCGCGAGATGTATCGGCGTGCTACTAAGATTGATGACCTTTAACTTAGCGTCGCGTTTGGTCATGAGCAGTGTCCTTGCCGTGATCCAACTGGGGTGATCTCCATAGTCTTCCACTACGACACATCGATCCATCTGTATCTTTTCGGGAAACCTAACCTTGACCAAGGTTTCCGATCTGGGTGCTAGCTTCACTGTCCTCAAACAGTACACTGCTCCTGAACATGAACCGTCCAAGAAGACTTCTTGATCCTTGAAGCTTAACACTCCTCTGGCTATATCAACTATACAGTGATGTGTCCGTAGAAAGTCCAGTCCGATAATGCAGTCGTCAGTTATATTCGCTACTAAAACAGACTGCGTGTAAATGTCACTTCCGAGTTTCAGTCTTGCTTCCGTAACTCCTAGGACGGTCACTGGCTGGCCTGTCGCTGTCTGCAGATTGCATGATGGTCGTCCATTTTCCCACATGATAGTCCTCTTGAGTAGTTCCGGTCGAACGATGGACTTCGATGCTCCTGTGTCAATCGTAAATCGACAACGTATGCCATTTATCTCACCAGTAGCTACCAGGCTGTTCCCGTCACAAGCTTGTGACACTATAACAGTAGGGGCTCGACGAAGTCCAGCCGCTGCCCGTCCCGTGGCGCTGACGCCTTTTAATTTTAGCAGCTCCTGGGTGTCAACTTGGGTAGCCGTCGAGGTCTTCGTAGGAGGCTTGGCAGTCTTCTTAGCGGCGGCGGCGGCTTCTAGCTCTTGCACTTGCGTAACCCTCCACACCGATTTCGGTTGTTTCCGTGTCCGGCAGCTAAGCCTAATATGACCTCGTTCACCGCATCCGTAGCAGATAGGCCCAGTACGAGGTTGAATAGCTGCTACGACTTCGCGCACCTTACAACTTTTGTAGTCGCTTCGTACCGCTTCCACTTCAAGGGCATGCGCTAAAGCTGCTTCCAAGGTTGCGTGATGACCCAAGCGCACCGTTGCTCTCACTTCGGGGTCCCGTATACCGCTGACAAACGCCTCTAATACTTTGTCTTCAACCGGTGTGGAACTCGACGCATAGGCTCGACGTACGAGGCGCTCGATCTCCGTAGCCCATTGCTGCAGTCCTTCGCTCGACTTCTGTACTCGGTCTTTAAGTTGCGCGCGGTACACGTGCTCCAGGTGCTTCTCCCCGTATCGAGCTTCCAGGGCCTTAAATAGCGACTCCAAGGTGCGTCGCTCGGCGGGCAGGTTCTCAAGCACCAGCAGTGCCTCCCCTCGAAGAGCTAAAGTGAGTGCCGCCAACGAGTGTTCGTCCTGCCAGCCATTCCCGCTTGCAACAACCTCGAACTGATGCCTGAACGCAGTCCACGAGGTCGTGCCGTCGAAACTTGGGACCTTAAACTTCGGGGCCCCAGAGCATGTACTGGTTGCTGCCGTGCCCAAAACCTTTATTTTCTGCAGCTTATGGTCCAAATCCACGAGCCTAGTTTCGTGGGAGTTTACTGACGCACTGAGGCTGTTAATTGATGCGTCGTGGCTTTTGAGGGCTTGGTCGTGCTCGGATGTACGCACTTTCACAATTTCTAGGTCCTCCTTCACGGCGTTCAAATCTTCCTGGAAACTATCCAGCTTCGCATCGATTGTCCCCAGGCCCGCCTCCATGGTTTTGCGTTGGCTCTCCAATTTACTTTCCAAGCTCTGGCTCTGGCTCTTCATGTCCTCGCGCAGGCTCTCCATTGCTTCGCGCTGGCTCCGCTGTATGTTTACCATGGCTTCGCGCTGGCTCTTCTGTAAGGCGGCTAATAAGGAGGCCATATCCAGTGCACTCGGTGTCGGTGCTGACGCAGTTGATGTAGTCGAAGGTTCAGCGGTGGTCTCCATTTCAGTGCGGTCACGCCCGGGCGACTCCATCCGTGCAGCATCCAATGCCGTTTGCCGTCGCGTGCGAGTCCCGTCTTCACTTTGCGGTACTACAGGCATTCCGCTTCTGTCACCAATTGTTACGAGTCAGGAGTATGGGGTTCGAGAAAATGCCAAAATGTACCACAAAGACTTTATTTGTACTCGTAGATACACAAATTACACGATGTACACAGTACACACCACAACACTATGCACGTAGGTACTCGTAAACACACTCGTCGAACACTGTATCGTAGAAATCACTTCACTTCTCACTGGTATCGCTCGTAGGTATCGCTGGTATCTTCCTGGTTTCGCTTCCGAAACTAGAATGTCTGCGGTTGGCCGATCGCTCCTTTTTATACCCCTCACGCACCATTCACGCCAATCCAGAACTTTCTCGCTAATTCCGCGGACCCGCTCCGAACAAGATTCGAGAACGTTCCTTGCAACCGACTTTCGCCCGTATGACTATTGCCGTAATGGTCGAAGCGTCGTGCGCGTGCGTACTTTCGAGACGGCCGTCCATTGTTCTATTGTTTCGCCTGGCATATTTATGGCCCCTATTGTTTATTGTTTAGCGAGGTACGCCAGGGCTGTCACAATACAATTAAACACGACGAATCATAGAGATTAAGATTTCTCGATATAGGATATCGACCTTGCAATCATAATCGCAACCCATAACTTTCTTGTGAGACTGACAAGGTTGAAGCCGTAGTTCATCACACTGGCGGACCACCACCGGATTAGCGGATTTCACGCACCTTTGAGTTTTCCTCATGAAGTTTTCGTTCAACGTTATAGCGAGTGACATTTTTAAATGGTTAAAACGCACATACTTAAATCTGAAAAGTCAGTAGTGTCTGGCCTTGGGTTCAAACCTGACCCTCATAGTACCTACTTGATGACGAAGATGACGAATTATTTAATTGAAGAAAAATTTCATCTTTCAAAGAGATTTAATAAAACGAGAACTTCGATATAAATAAAAACCTATTACTGATAGCCATCTACTGGGCACTCGGTGTATTTAACGCTGATATCTAAACGCCTCCGCCAATATTACTAAAATACAGCGTCAGTATTTTCAAAACGAACCTTCCAGTCTTTCACACGTTTGCGGTCGGCGGACTTCGTGAAAAACCTTGTACCTTACCTTGTAAATTCCACGTTCGATATTCGAATTTCAAATATAGTTTTATTACGCTGCACCATTTACTATGGCTAGCTGTCATGTAGGTACCAAAACCGTTCAGTAATAGAAAAAAAATATAGGCCAACGGATGAATTTTAGCGTGGCCAGGTTGCTTGTACATTTTTCTGTGAAATTTATCATTGAAAGGAAAAATATTTTGACGGTACTAGAATGAATGAGAGAAAGCCGGGTGAAAGGTGAACCTTTGGTTTGGAATCGGCACCTTTTAATTGAAAACTGGAATGTGTACTGAAACAGAAGTGCAGCAATTTTGTACACATTGTTCTAAAATAGAGCATATCCATACAACGGGAGTAATAATGTCTGAACTCTACCCAATTTTCCAAATCCGTTTCATACAATCAGAGGCCCGTGAGCGCCAATCGTAAGTCCACGCAGTTAATCAACATCGTGCGCGGTACGAAATCGGATGGGCAATACTTAATGCCAAAATTTCTGGGCACCGACGCTTACCTGACATTCCATAAGTATTTAACATAAACATACATATGAAATTCGTTGATATGGCATGAGGCACCCCCCTATAGATACGAGTAGCTTCCTTCTTGGCCGGCAAAACGTTGGCGATGCTCTGACTATTGCCTACGTCCATGGACGACGGTGATCACTTACCATGAGATGACCCGTCTACCATTAAAAAGTCTGTTATAACTATAATTGAACCTGAGTAAAGGACTCAGTCAGTTCTTCCTTAATTTCACAACACCGTCCCGTCCCAAACCCGACGTACCTACATACGACATTTTAACGTCATTTAACCCTCGTTGAATGCGATCTCCGTCGAGTTGGATCAAAACAATAAAAGCTTTTGAGCAAAGCCTCGGGGCTCCGGCCGTGCCAACTGCACCCGAGCCAATCGCATGTGGGACCTGCGACCGCTTAATGTGCGCCCCACTTATCTGCTTTACCTAGACCACCTACCGAGATAGCTCACTCGGGTATCAGCCTCGTAATCTTTTTTTAGTTTTTTTTTGCATGCTGCACGCCTGGCTAATAGCAAGTCAGAAATGGATAAATTTAATTATGAAGCATTTTGCTCATAATATAATCATGATAACGGATTACGCTATACTTGAAGGCATGGACATCGCCCCACCAATGACGTTCCAATGAGTTTCTTGGTTCTACCCCTAAATATAACACTTCAAGTACTATGTCGTAATTCGTAATACAGCTCCTTCGTCTGCTTAGTACAAAGCCTTTATCCCAACTATAAAATTATCTACGGAGAACCTGTTTGGCCTAGTCATAATAAATATTATATAATACCCTATTAACATTATATCCTATGAATACCCTAAATAAATGGTAGTGAAGGTAGGCTAGGTAGTGTCCACTGCAGTAAACGCGATTACCATGCAAATGTATGCTAAAGGGCCAACCTTAACGATCTTGTTTGTAACAGAAGTAAAATAAATTGGTCGAGAAAACGAGATTTAAATTCGGAGGAAAAATTTAAAAAATAAAAATTTAATTAAATTTGCGAAACAACACCTATCGGAGTACAAAAAACGTATCCATGATTGTTAGGCACAAAAAATTCACCATGAATACGGAGAGACTAAAAGGTATGGTTCGATATATTCGGCTTAGTTAATAAATCAAGTGAAAATAAATATTTTTACCAGGAATTCCTGGAAATAACAAGGACCACTCAGCCCAATAAAATTTATGCCCGTACTCGCTTCCCAGAAGACAGATATATAAAGACAAATCCTTGACAAATATGTGAAGGTTTTTATCGTTTATTAATTTGATTTGTTTCTAAATTTCGATTTTATTATAGTGTTCATTATTATGATTTTTCAAATTTTGGATGCGATAATTGAGAAATATTTGTATAAAAAACATAACTATTATAACATTCCTGAGCCCTTAAGCCCGAACAATAGCTACTCGACTCATCATGAAACACAACAATTGCCAACCCTCTTTTTTCCTTAAACATTTTAACATCCCAGCATTCAATCGCCAAAACCATAGACCCATACGTTACGGGGTCCATAAAACAACATTTTAAATTCACAGAGCGTATTTACGTATCAATAGGTAATGGCGGAAGCGCCGTGCCCACTATAAAACATGATACGTGTGTTACACGCAGGATGCTAAGTGCTCGAGGCTCGAGCTATGTACATGTGACGCTCTTGAAAGAAGGACGTGTGGAATCGACGAGAGCGCATCCAGTGAGCGATACTAGAATGGAATAATGTGAGAGGATTCGCGATCGAAAAGATTCGTGAATGTTTGCGAGCTTAGATAAAATAACTACGTTTCTGTTATAGTTTTACACGTAAGCGCGTAACTTACTGTTGAAGCGCTCGAATATCCATTTGTCCTCGGTAATCTCAGGTACGACTTAACCGTTTAGGATGCACTTTTCAGTATCTTACTGTAATAAGCTTAATTGCTTATTGTGGTAACATTAATAAGTAAAAACAATCGTGTACCGGTGCTAGAATGCCAATTATAACAAAAATCTACAAGCACATAATGTTTTTTCCAGGTACTATAGTAATACATAACTATCCCATATGTACGTACGGTTTAAGTACATTAGTTACTGTGCGCAATCTTTCCAACTAAAAATGTTTATACTCCCCTAAGTAACATAGACCTGATATAAAATCTCCGAGAGCAATAACTAATGTTTTATCTAACCGCAGATTTCTCGAAGGCTAAAAAGTAAATGCAGCCGGAATTCAGCTTTTTAGCTCCTCAAACTCGCAATATTTTGTGGAAATGAGGGTACTTTATAGCTTTCGTGCGGCTGCCACATGAGAGTCGGGGAAGGAACTTGTCTCACCGTTGAGAAGATATTTCAGCGATTACAACTTTACATACGTACTGAAGTTTATGGAAATATATTTATCTCAAATTAAAATATTTTGAATACAAATGAATTTAAACGAAGTTCTTATTTAGTGTTAAACAACAGTAAGAAATATAATGTTATTTCACGACATTCGGGACCTATTATGTGCAGAGTAATAAAGATTGTCCAGACTATTCAAATTGTTTATGTTTTGAAACCACAACTTATCTATAGGGCCACATTGACACAAACTTTGATATATTTTATATATACTGCAGCTGGTAGTGGTTTGTTTGAAATATTGCAAAAAGGGTTACTCAAAAGATATAGAGTATTTCTATTATAAAATTACAAATATTATAGAAATATAATTATAATCTTCGCAAAGATTTAATTTTACCTAGTTTAGACAGCATTAGCGAAAACATCATATAATTTTAACATTTCCATTTAGCAGAAGTAGGTACATACATCGATCATCGCACATTCGCTCGCTATGAAAACACTTACAGGTTCGCTTACCACGGAAAGTCATGCCGATTTGGAACACCATAGCATGTCTTAACGTTGTTAGGTACCACGATCGTAATTCCAAAATCATAAGTGTCATTATGTTACAACAGATGCTTCATTCCATTTAGGCATGTAACATGGGCTTTTATTGACTGTGGCGAAAAGTTCTATGAATGAACGAATGAATGTTGTAAACAATTACTTTTACTAGAGACCCAATCTTCATTGATTCTGGACACTACGATCGTACAAAATTCACATGTGACGTCACATCGTGTCAAACGCGTTATGTATATGATGCATAAAATACCTTATATTAGTATTTAGTATGTACATTTTTCATATTTTTCAGTTGTCGAAGGAAGACGCTGACCCAATTGTCTGATTGGCAACTATTGATGCAAAAAAAATTGTGACTATGATTAGGTACAATTATTGGAATGTCTTACAACCCAAAACTCAGAGTCTTGTATCTGTTTACACTCAGTACAATTAACAGCGCGTTCTCGATTCGAATTGAAACTCAATATTGAGTTTCCATGAAACGTCGTTCAATTAACCTGATTATTAACAATTACCTAACGGAGATTGACGTAAACTTCATCATCGAACTAAAATGGTGTCGGCGTTGCAAGCACAGAGGGACGTTGTATCTTGGCAATGATATTATTTGCTGAAGGGAAAATAGGGATTCTTGGAAATAATAACTTAGTTAGGGCTCCGTAACAAATATTAAAAAGCAGAACCCTTACAGATTCGTCATGTTTGTCTGAATAAATTTTGGGGGTTCCCCATACTTTGAACTGACACTCAAATATATTTTTTCATTTAACCCATACTTGTTGGGTATCTATGGATAGGCCTTCAAAAATGAAACAAGCATGCCAATGCATTACAAAATAGCATGAAACATTTATGGTCTAAATGTGTTGAAAATAAGTGCTAACTCAATCTCTACATAATAGAGACTATTCGAAAAAACCTTCAAAAACGAGTGAATTGTCTTAACAACCAAAACAGCGATATTGACCGACAATACGTAACGCAATTTCACGTACGAGTATATGCAAACCGGGGGATCGGAACAACGGTTAAACCTGTTACGATTGTTGAGTAATTGTTGCACAATAACAGATGACAATACCAAAGGGAACACTCGAATAGGTTTATTTATGTCAGCGGTACGCTGTGAGCTTCTGAATTCTTCAGTGTATCTATGCTACCGTGAAAACAGATGACGACTCGAATGGCGCAATGGTAGACATGCTGTATTGCTGTTCAAAGGGCCCTGGGTTCGATCCCAGCGAGGCAGAAATTATGAGTGAATTATTACAAATATTACAATGAATTGAGTGATCAGTTTTTTTCGTTCTCGGTGTGTGTGTGTGTGTGTACTTGTCTGGTGTGTTGACCATGGCACCCACAACACAGGGGCTTATTCCACAAATCCCCTTCGAAGATCCCCTTCGAAGGGGGGGAATCCTAGTATGTGGCCATGAATGCCGTTATAATAATTGCTTTTTACAAAAAAAAAATAACCGACTTCAATCTTGATAAGTAGAGATAACTCAAAAATTACTCGCCAGATGGCGCTCAATTCAACATGTAAGTGTAAAGTTCTCGTCACTACAAATTAATCAAGCACAAACACTAGATAACTGCAGTAAATCGTTGAGGAGTTCCCTCTACTGTCTTTCAGCTTCATCAGATCGACTCCAGATCTTCATGAAATGGTAGCGCTTTAATGTACTTATGATAACATGAACAAACACACTAGTTGTCCATACAATATTCGAAAGTTCCCCTCGATTTCTCTGAGATGCCATCATCAGATCCTGGTGTCCTTATCAGGGGACCCCACTGTGCATATCTACTTTACAACAAAAAAAGAATTATCAAAATCGGCCCATAAACGACGAAATAATCGCTGAACGTACATAAAAAAAAAGCATATATACGGTCGAATTGAGAACCTCCTTCTTTTTTGAAGTCGGTTAAAAAAGCGTCATAGATACTCTTCTGCATAACCAAATGTTCAAATAGGTACATTAAATTTTAATTAAATATAATAAATCGAACCGGAAAAGTTCCAGCGATCTTAGTATTGGTAAGAAAAAAAATCGTATCTACTGTCACTGTCACTTTCCGTCGAGATCGAGACACCTGTGCATTAGTAGCAGACGCGAGAAAAGTTTAAAAGGGGAATCTTATAAATGATGTATCTTCCTTACTAGTGGATCGACTGCAATAAAACATTAAATATTACACCTATGTATCTTACCATAACATAACAGTAGGTACACTGCATCCACACTGGTTAAACTATTCCTGTCCGTCAATACAACGCCATCACATGTGCAATAGCAAAAAAAACTCAAAAACTTCCATTATAAAATTCTATAAGATATTGGAGCGATCTGTAACATTTTATCGCGGAGATAATGCAAGTCATAATAAGTAATGACGGCGTTATGGCGCTTGTTTTCCGCGGTCCGTCCATACATCACACAGGGTCCATACGGGCTCCACGCTATATGTAAGTACGTAGATATATCCAAGATGGCTTCCGTGACGCTCTATATGGAAAGTGCATTACTGTGCACTTTAAAAATTTCACGTGACTCAAACTACATTGTTTTACTTCGTTACTGCCAGTTATTGATGAAGACTCCAGTTTAAGAATAGGTAGATATATCGATATGTAAAGCAATCGAACATCGAGTAGGGAAGGATAGTATTTTAGTGTAATGGATTACTAATTTGTACTCTAAATTACAACTAAAGAGAACAACATAGAGTAAACAATAGAGTTAAGTAAAGTTACCCACACATAACACATTTTTACATTTAAGACGAAACTGTAAGTTCTTTGAATAAAATATTAATACTTTACAAAAAGAATTCAAACAAATAAGAATCTTTGAATACAAGAGGTCAAAAAATCAGTCGTTTTTAACCGCGCTACATAATAGTAACATTATACAGATAATCCTTACTAATATTATAAATGTGAAAGTGTGTTTGTTAGTTTGTTTGTGACGCTTTCACGTCGCAACAAAGCTATCATATGGTAAGGTTTATGTGTGTGGGGATAGTTAGGAGGGTGGAGAGTGACGTAGGCTACTTTTTACCGCGGAAAAACATCCCATTCCCATGGAAAGATCGATGTTTTGTTAGTTGCTAGATATTTATTTTCGGAGTTGTTAATAGATGGCGTTAATAAAATTCATTTGCAAGTTCTGAATTACGCTATCAAATACTACATGTAATTTACTTAAGTCAAATGTAACCGGGGTGGAATAGCCTAGCTGCCAACAGAAGTGGAAGGCTACTTTTTGATGTTTCCTCGACATGGAAAAGGCGTTCGACCGTGTTTGGCACGACGGCTTTCTCTACAAGATCTCGCAGTCGTCGGCGCCCCGGAGTGCCGTTAAGGTGATCTCCAGTTTCCTCGAAAATAGAAGCTTCAGAGTAGTGGTTGAAGACGCCGAATCCACCGAGCGTCCGATCGCAGCCGGCGTCCCGCAAGGGAGTTGCCTGTCCCCGGTCTGCTACGCCTGATACACCGACGACATCCCGGCGGCAGGGGGCCGTCGCTTGCCCTGTATGCCGATGACGGGGCGTACATCACCACGTCGCCGAATAGAACCCACACCATCGTCAAGATGCAGCGTGCGCTTGATGCCCTCCCCGAATGGCTCGCCGCGTGGAGACTGTCGGTGAATGTCGGGAAGACGCAGGCCGTGAACATAGGAGGATACCTCAACAGGCGGGACCCTACTCTGGAGCTTCACGGACAAGATATCCAATGGGCCCCACAGGCCAAATACCTGGGGGCAAAATCGACGGAAGACTTTCGATGAAGCCACAGGTTACGAAAGCCGTCGCGAATTCCAGAAGCGCGATGGCAGAAACCAGTGCTCTCCTCGAGCCTCTCTCTCGGACTGAAGCTCGGGGTCTACAAGACCTACATCAGATCCCGCCTCACGTACGCGGCACCGGCGTGGTACGCGCTCGCCAGCGAACCGCAGCGCAAGAGGATGCGTGCGGTTCAGGCGATTGCGCTCCGCCGGCTGACTGGTGCGCCGAGGTACGTCAGGAACGCCGTCATCCAGAGGGACCTTTGAGTCGAGAGCCTGGACGACTTCATCGAGAGATTGGCACGCAACATGTTCGGGCGTGTCGACGCGTCGCGGTTCCCGCATCTGCAGGACCTGGTGCCGCTCCACACCCGTCCACCGGACCGCTGGGCCTTCCCGCGCCACTTGCTGGTTGCGCGGGACGGGGCTAGCACTGACTGATACTGGGGCTTCGTAAGTCGTCGCCCGGCGCTAATCGGCTCCTGCTGGGCTTCCCACCAGCGGGATTCACCCGGTAGGGCCTCGATCGCCTGGGCGGCGCGAAGATGAACCCCATCCCGTTTAAGACTCTGTGGCCTGTAAAAAGGCCACCACTCACCGGACTTGACCTATTGGTTAACCACAGATGGACAACCAAGGGCCTTAGGGCCCAACCCAAGGACCGGCCCGTTTTAACGGGCCGCGAGAGACACCCCCAAAGGGGAACTAACTGTCCCGAGGGCTCCACACACCTCAGACAGGGTGGAGTGAAGAGAGCGAGTAGTAGGCTACTTTTTAGCCTAAATTCCTACGGGAGCGAGACCTACGCGGCTGTTACCTACGGGTCCCGAAGCGAAGCGCGGGCGGTTCTCTAGTATACTGTATAATAAAGTTTAATATTCGGAGAGAGGTTAAATGTAAAAGTAAAGTCGTCGTAAAGTAAACAGTCCCTTGCTTATTACCTAAGTTAGAAGATACGCCAAAACTACTCTAGGTATACATTGCGATACTTTTAAGAACAAACACTCAATTGAAAACATTCAACGAACTGTAAAAATGGTACTACGAGGTACTACGAATAATTTAATAAAACTTTTAAATGTTTACTCACAACGGTTCGCGTGAAACTCTGTTAGTTTCGGGGAAACGTCTCACAGCCCGTTTTCCATGAAAACATAATTTCTGCTTCAACTTGCTTCCCTATTAAAAAAATATCGTTCTCATTTCAAAATATTTAGCAGCAAATATCAGGGAATATTTAAAAAGCGCTGGGCAATCGTATGATTCATAACGATTTAAACATGTAACGTATGAGTGTTCTTTCGAGGTAATGTCCCATCGACAAAACATGCCATCGGTAGACATCGAGGTATCGACCATTCAGCTAACGTCATTCGACCCTGAGTAGGAAACCCAGCTCATAGCAGGCAACAAAATACTCGTGCACAGTCTCCCAAATCATTGTATTCATAGATCATTTATATTAAACACATATTGTCAACATTAAACCTCCTTATTTATCTTTGATCAAACATGAGTCTACTCTCGAAGATGGCCTTCACAAATATTCTCTCCATGTCTTCAATCCTCTCCACTAAAGCACCTCCCTTCTCCTCTAAACTGTTCCTAGTAGGAACAGGAACTTCCTATACACCTCACCTCACCAAATCTCACTACTTCCTGCTAACCTTGCTTTTCTGAGTTGTAGTAGTGGTATAAAATTCCTTCGTTAGGTACGTACCTCCCTCAAATTACGTTGTAGTTATTATGCGCAATTAAGTAATAAAACTGTCACACAAGTAGTCCACAAGTTTTCGGAGAGTTGGGGCTTAAAGTTTGCGTTGCAACCTTGTCGCGACGTCTCAGGACAACCCGCCGAAAGTTAGCCGTTTCAGCTACGTTACGCTAACTCAATACTACGTTACACCTAAGAAAGTTAAAATGTCACTCATTTACACTACACTGTAACTTATCACATTAGTTAATGATAAAGCATTTAGTTGAGGAAATATTTTAACAGAAGTTAAATGTACCTATATGACTAAATTACTTTAAATGTAATGAAATATTATCAAACTTCGTTATTTACCCATTATTTAACCCCCGTTTTAAACGGTGTAGGTGTAAGTTTGACATGTCTGTCTGTGTAGGTATATGTCTGAGGAGTATAAAAATAATCCATATCCATGTCTCAAAAATAATCCGTATTTTAAGATAATATGCTATGAGAAAATCGATCCAAGTCACAATTACAGTAGACATAATCCCAAATATGATAACGTAAGCAAAAATACATTATCATTCGTCGCCACAAAATACTCATATAAAATGTAATATTCGTCATTATAGCCGTGCAAATATAATACAGGCGCAGCGTGGAACGGCGAAGCGTGGACGTATTAATAGATAATGAACTATAATGGAGCTTAACGTACTTCCAGCCTGCACTATCTACATGGATACATGGTGGGTACCGGATGCGAGTCCTTACCGATATGTACGGGAACAAGCGCAATTTTAACATCACAACAACTTTTATATTTCTCCCATAACATAAGCTTGTATAGTGACATTAGTGACACAAATTTAATAATAGGTAGCATATTTTGTTACGTTAAAGATGGTTAGTAGTCGGCCAAGAACAAAGGAATATGAAAGAAAATATTATGTTAAAAACAAAACAGCGTTTTGATAATTCCGTTTGATGACCATATCAGAAAAACTTAGGGCATCACAGATGAAAGAAGATGAAAGGAAAAAGCATGTAAGTATATGAACGCGATTTTATTCACTGTAATTTCATATGACTTTCAGGAATAAAACTCACATTAATTTTATGTATTGCATAAATACTTATAGCAGAGCAACGATCCCTCCTCACAGCAAGCAGCTATAAACTGGTTTACAGTCGAAATCGGTAAATCCAATATAAAAAAAACACCCAAGTGTAACACAGAAACTAGGGACACAAGAAAAGTAACGGTCTAACACTTGGAAGTGCTAGAAGTGTTTAATCAACGCATTGAGCTCGCAAATGATACGGCGCCGTCTCAATGGCTCAATTACGGCGCGGCTTACGGCCGTAAAGACAGAGTTCGGACACAGCTTCTGAAACTTCTCACCATACTGATAGAGCGTTATTTAACGGTAAGGGTGCGTCTTCAATGTCCCATTTTTGTTACTGAGAAGCTGCAAGCTTTGTATATTCTGCCTGTATGTGGTTTCTACTTAAAGGGATTGCATCGTTTAGGTAATGTTTAATTGAAACAGTTATGACCGCTCATGAAAATCTGTAACAACGAAGATATCACCGAAGCTTTATCGATTAAGGAGAATGCAGGGTACTCGTTTACTACATAGACTACAAAAATGCCCTAAAATAGCTATAAACTCGTCCATTGCTTAGCAGGGTACACCGTGTGCAGAGAAGATTCGCTGGAACAAAGGTTCGATAGAGCCCCTTACGGCGCGCAATTGTTTGTGGCGACCTTAATCATCATGATAAGTTCCACTGACTTGTTCCGAGTAGCGAGTAGGCACTTAGACCCTGTCCATAAAACGCGTAAGCAATTTACTACGCACCGCACCAATTTATTTAGCCCACTTACAGTGATGTTACATCAAATTGCTACCAATGTATCTCCGCCTAATGACATATACATATATATACGAAGTTAGTGCTGCCGGTTTGTCTGCTACAAAGTTTTGTCTACGACTCCCGCCATTCGTTTCTCGTCCATTCATCGCTTTGATTTCATATCCGCTGTGAGCTCTGAAAGTGGCCATGAAGTCACAGATTTAATTTGTATTTATCAGTAAGTATTGTACCTGTCTAAATTAACTACCAATATCCTTTATCTCAATTTGTCCGTTTTCAATGCATAAGTGGTAAAATTTTAAATTACGTATTTAAGTTAACTTAAATAAATACATAGGAGTAAATACAAACGGAAACACATGATTTTTAATTTTTATACCTATATTTCGATTTGGTTGCAAGGATCATGGTAACGGCAATACCTGAGAGAATTTTGCTCAAACTATTCTAGCGTAGCAATAGGATTGTGCTATGCTAGCCAAACCAAAAACGCAAATAACAATTCCTATCAACAGTACACTAAAACTGTCAGAATGCAAAAATGATAGCTAAAGATAAAATCTATTTACTTAAGTAATTTCTATTGAGCTTTGAAATATTAATAAGTGAAGTAAACAACACAGATCATAATAGTTTGTTAATTTGAAGAAAATAGCTGAAGTTCACTGAGTTCATAATGTTGGAAACCCGTCGAAAGGGCATATTCCAATAAAAACTATCAGTCAAAGTCTTTATAATATTAAAATTAGTTTAATGGACTCGTATTAGGGCTCATTTTCATTGGTCGATAACTCGGTCGATAAACAGCATGCGGGGAGTCCCCGAATACGGTATAACAACTAGTGAAAGTGCGTCGTCAATATGTAGTCGATATACAGCATGCGGGGACTCCCCGCATGCGGGCTCAACAACCAATGAAATTCGTCGGTTGGTGTAAAGCAAGCATAGTGCGTGCTGCGGGGGTTTAGTTTACGATTATTATTCGATGCGAAATAACGTTGCGCGAGAGCAATATGGCTGATCGTTTTACTGAAGGACAAATGCTTAAATTGGTAGAAACATACCGAGACTACCCATGTTTGTGGAATGTGACCAGTAATTTATATAAAAATCGAGATGCCAGAGAAAGTGCATACAAAGAAATTTGGGAAAAGTTAAATATACCTGGCTTCTCGTTGAAGGATATACCGAAAAAAATTAAAAATTTAAGATCGTCATATTATCAAGAAATAAAGAAAATTGAAAACAGCATTCGATCCGGCGCTGCTCTAGACACTGTATATAAACCAAAGGTTTCGTGGTTTACCTCTGCCGATGGATTTTTAAAGACATTCAGGAATAAACAAGAAACATTCTCGAATGTAAGTACTTAAAGTTTATTATATTATTGAAGGTTATACTAGTTTAAGTGACAAAAATATTTTAAGGGTTACCTACCCTGTTTCTGAAACATTAATGAATAAATTTTGTTTGCCACGGCACTGCGCCGTCATTAATAAAGTAATGGGTGTATCTATCCCGAATATCTGTTCCACTTTCAATACATGTGTTTTCTTCATCCATGTTCTGTAAACCCAGAATAGGTCTTTGTCTCCATGAGCCACTAATTGTCCTTCCAGTAGAGATGTCCTCATAATCTACAAGTCCAGGTTCGACATAATTAGGACTAAATAACGTAAGGTAACTTCAAGTTTTAATCTTGCAGGTAACGCTTCTCTTAATGATGTGTCTTTTTTAAGGGCGCATTTTCATTGTTCGTTAGGGCCCGCGTTCGGGGTACGGGAGATTTCTGTAAAGCATGCCGTAGGGCCCGAATGCGGTAACCGTTTTCATAAGTCGATGGATCTCGGATGCGGGGTACGGGAGATTTCTGTAAAGCATGCCATAGGGCCCGACTGCGGTAACCGTTTTCATAAGTCGATGGAACTCGCATGCGGGGTACGGGAGATTTCTGTTATGTCGATGCATGCGGGATGTTTGAATTTCCTCACCGAGACAGTAGTTTTGAAGTTGTGGAGTTGAATAGACGTGCCTGCTATGGAACAGCAATTAATGTTGTGTGGAGCAATTTTAGCTATTTCCGACATACTTAAGAAGAAATTATTAGCTTCACTGAAGAAAAAGAAATCTGGCATCTCGATTTTTATATAAATTACTGGTCACATTCCACAAACATGGGTAGTCTCGGTATGTTTCTACCAATTTAAGCATTTGTCCTTCAGTAAAACGATCAGCCATATTGCTCTCGCGCAACGTTATTTCGCATCGAATAATAATCGTAAACTAAACCCCCGCAGCACGCACTATGCTTGCTTTACACCAACCGACGAATTTCATTGGTTGTTGAGCCCGCATGCGGGGAGTCCCCGCATGCTGTATATCGACTACATATTGACGACGCACTTTCACTAGTTGTTATACCGTATTCGGGGACTCCCCGCATGCTGTTTATCGACCGAGTTATCGACCAATGAAAATGAGCCATTACGAACAATGAAAATGCGCCCTAAAGCTTTGGCCTCGCGACCGCAACGCACAGCGCTGCGATATGCGACATGCGGCGCCGGACACTTAAAATATGAAGCCGCCGACGCAGATTACGACGGAAAAAGAGACCATTCACGACGTTTTTCATTATGTTTGAGTATCCGGCGCCGCATGCTGCATACCGCAGCGCTGTGCGTTGCGATCGCGAGACCAAAGCTTTACGTAACCCCGCGCGCCTCGTGGCCTCGCCACAAGAGACGGCGTGTTCCGACACTAACTCAATTACAAGCATCCGACTTCATGAGGACCAATTCATTCGCTGCTAGAGATTTTTTCTTCTTTAGATACGAAATATCTTATTATTCACCTACTTGGGCCAATTTAATTAATATTTATTCCATTCATTTCCCGCTATTCGTCTGTTTGATTACGGCTTGTTATTTCGGGAATACTGATAAGATAATATATACGTGCACTTATACAATAATACCTACTTAATTCTTCATATATATTGTCACTGTTACGTGATCATTTTATGTTTATTATGCATGCTCATAAAATGTCCAAGTCGTTCTTAAATTTGCAAAGGCGTTCCTTCACCATTTTGTGCGCGTTAAAGGAACATAACAGTAAATTAAAATGTATACCACCACGGTAAAGGACTTTGAAGATGGTAATAAAAGGGCTTTATTAACATTTGCTTTTAAGGGATCTAAACAGGGCTGTATAACCTTAAATAAACGAAATGTGAACTTACTTCGTTATAGTGTTAAAACTCATGAGTTTCTTAGGCAGTACCATCGAGGATCTAAAGAAATATGATTACAGTAGTATTTTATTCAGAGATCTGCAACGACGGCGTACAATCTGGGCGGCTTCCGTTAGTTTTTGTTACCTCCTCAAATAAACGGTCCGCGTACTGAACTCGGGCACTGCAGAATAGTTTATGAAGTTGAAATTCGATAACGTTGAAATTCCACTCTGCAAATACCGTCGAGTTGTCGTTTTAACGTGCCACTAGTCGTTTTGTGTCACACGGACCGTAAGGATCGGCAGTTACTTTGCTGAGGGTACTAAGTAGAAAGGGGTATATTTGAAACTGACTATATTTATAAAACACTTAGGGGTAGAACAACCACATGCGCCCTTAATTTTCGTTACTGAAAAAGAGTAATGCAGCATTAGGAATAATAGGAGGTTTAATCGAAATAAATTTCACTTTTAGTTTAAAAATAATTCCACAACATGCACTTACAATCATATATCAAGCGTTATTTAATTCTATACAATATCACCATAACAAATATTTTGTCAACTCTACAAATACTCATTAATTATATTTTATCCTGGAGGTTAAAATTTAGTACTGTTGGGGTAGTCGCCCACTAGCAGCACAATACGACCGAGAGCTTTCTATGTGACGAATATAAAAATAACTGTCTATTAATAACAAATGACAATAAAATTGGACTTCGCGAAGGATGCGCTACCGTACCACGCCGCCAATGTGTGCGGGCACTTAGAGCAACAAAATCAAATAATTAATAATAAGACTATAAATTATTATTTTTAATTCTAGCTAGTCAGTCGCTACGGCTGTAACTGTCTTAATGTTTAGCAAGTGAACTGTAGAGCTAACATGAGACGCGTACGTAAAGTTTGAGTCAAAATATTTATGGTAACTGAATTTGATCCGACAGGGTTAAGTTGGGCAAACAACCCTGTACGTGGCAAACATTTTTGTGCGGCTGTCGGTGCGTGTTACCTTCCACCTCTTAAGGAGAATATCTAAGTTCCCGTAAGATTACACGGTAGGTATTTGCTTGCGGTTTCACTTTCTTGGTTCACAGAGCTTGTTGGTGTCTAGTGAAAAAGTTTGAAATATTACTGGATACAAACTATAGCTATTTACTATACAATGCCATGGATCAATATCAAACTGGGCTAAAACAATTTCTACCTTAATTTAATTTATTAAAGCCCATTAACATATAAGGCCGCTGGCCTCTGTATGTCATCAGATACAGCCGTCCGGAAAATACTCGTTGCTAAATTCAGTGAACCACTTATGACTGCCACAAGCCGCCGGGCCTATAAGTGCTTCGAAGCCAGATAGGTATCAAAACGTCAAACTGTTTCAATTGTGAATTATTTGAGCAGAAGCCCACATTTCAACCCACTGAAGATCAGTGTAGTTTACCTAGCTAGGCTTTAGTGAAAACTATACCTGTTTGCTGAAGTGTCAATGGCTGAAAATCACCAATAAATAATTAATTAATCATACGACACGGGGTTTCAACATACGACTATAAAACATTGCTTTATGCTTTGCTTTTATGTCAGTCCTTAAAGCTATAAAAACAAGAGGGTCTGGGATTAATTCCTGCATGTATCTGTAATTTAAAAAAATATGCACATGCTAAAAAAATGCTTCAGAGAAAGAAAACATCCTAAAGCAACATGCACACCTGAGTTCCCCTAAAAAAGTACGAAGTCAATCAGTTCGCACTTGCCGTGGAAGATAAAGGCCTTTATCCTTTGCATTAAGACCCGAATCCAGCAATGGAACAGATATACATTTTTAATATCCTTAGATAATGCTTATGTAGCTACTCGGACAGAAAATCTTCGATATTTATATCTCATTAAGATATTTGTGTTGCATCACTCATGTGATAAACAGCGTTTCTTATGAGACACTGAAAACACCGCAGGAATATAAATACTGCAAGAATCACTTTACGTAGTCGAAAGAACGTTGTAAGTCATGAGCGTCCTCTCTATATTTCTAGATGTGGCCACGAGTGCACTTTTATGTTCGCCCATATCTCAAACACTTGTTGACTTCAAATCCAGCGGTAATTCACGCTCATGAATGTTCAAACGCAACTTGAAATTAAGTTGAAATTGAACAGTACCCTTCTGAATTGAAAAATTACAAAGTGAAATCAGTTCGTGAAACAACGCTTTCCCTAAACAAAACAGCAACACATTTTCAAAACTGCATTCGCCCCAGGAGTTGAGGTCGTAAACAGTTTAAAATAAGGTTTCAATTTGTTCTCAGCGCATAAAAAGCGAAACAACGGTCACTTGCACGTTACAACACGATCACAAACAGGCGAGAACGGCGAAAACGTTCAAGCGGCCGATTTGCATAGCAGAGTGTGGCCACTAGAGGGAGCTCTTGCCACAATAAACCCTGAATGGGATCTTATTTAAAACTCACATCTGTTGCGATTTTTAACACACTTTGAATAAATATATTTGTCGCCGCTTCGCTTTTGTGTGTACCTACTTCGTACTCTGATGTTGTAAAACCGATTTAGATGATCTTTTATTTTTGTGTAGGAGCGCTGGTGTCAGATTAATATTATTTTGATATTGATTGATTGATGATTTGATGAAGCAGGGCTGACATAGCATAAAACTTATCTTCGCTTGGAAACACAATTACTTTCCTAGTTTATATCTTCAAGATTTATGGACGAATTTGATAATATATTTTATACTTAAAGTTAGGTACAATATATTTTTTAATTTATTTTAAAAAAGTATCTGTGTTGAATATTTTTAGTTTGCTGCCTACGCAAAAATCTGAAAATTTACTATGCAAAAATCTTGTATAAATATCGACATCTAAAACTAACCAAATTCGCTACAAGACAACAAAGCCGCTTATTACAACGATACTAGAATAAATTGAAATAAAATGTGTGGTAAAAATTACAAGTGTTTCTTTTCACTTCAATTCTTTTAATTTCATCCAACACGACATTAATCTGTATCTATGGAACCGTATCATTTCACATTACATTTCATACAGTTGGTCCAATGGATCGGATGTGTGGACCTCACCTTATCAGAGCTGGGGATAAAATAATTTTCATTCTCTACTGAAATGTGAGTAAAGTTGGTCGCGCAAAAAGTTCTACTATCACGCACTGTACATAACAATAGACGAAGTATTTCAGCGAAGCGTAATCTTATTACAAGTTCTATTGTCAACTGAGTGATGTTGAAGTCTCCACCTCCAATAGTGTTTATAGGACCCTTCAAAGTATGTAAAGATTGTTGACTACATAATAATAAAATTATAATAGGTAAAAATTTGTACATTGATTATTTTTGCGTATTGTAGGTAATGTAAGTAAGCTTGTTCGATACACAGGGCTAATCACACATTTTTAATTTTAGTGTCTGCCTGTATAGGTATACAAGAAACCTCAGTTAGTCAGAATAATTTTCATCCTGAGAAACGTATTAGAAATCAATGGGATGATAGATAAAAAAACCGGCCAAGTGCGAGTCGGACTCGCGCACGAAGGGTTCCGTACCATTATGTAGAAAAACGCCAAAAAAATCTGGTCTGTTGTATGAAAGCCTCACTTAAATATTTAATTGTTTTATTGAAGCCACATATTACGCACAACGCCATCTCTTGGACCGAAAGGTAACTAAACTATCGCTGAGGTGACGAATGTATGGACGCCCATTTAAATGTTTATTTTATTCTGTTTTTAGTAGGTATTGGTTGTTGTAGCGGCAACAGAAATACATCATCTGTAAAAATTTCAACTATGTAACTATTACGGTTCATGAGATACAGCCTGGTGACAGACGGACGGACGGACAGCGAAGTCTCAGTAATAAGGTCCCGTTTTACCCTTTGGGTACAGAATCCTACAAATAATATAGACGACAATCTGGTTAAGTATTAAAAGGTAAATTTTCAAACCTTGCCTGCTTTGCAGTCTGTGAAGTCACTCGCAGTTTGTATATGAAGAGACATAAATGATAGGTATAAGGGATACATTTTAAATATGTAATTACAGTTATGTAAAGAGCTATAACTCAAAAGCAAACATATCATTACTTCTCATCTCTCATTACTCTCGTCTCCCTCCCGTACCTACTCTTTTCCCGTCTTTCCCGAAGAAATTAAAAAAAACTCGGCCCTTACACTTAGGTATTTACAATATTAAAGCAAATCTGAGAGCAAAATTTTAGCTCTCTAGTTCCAAGGTTTTGATCTAGGCGTTAATGAGTCGGTCGGTGAGACAGTTCTTATCAATTTATATAAACAGATTGCTGACTTAGTTAATAATAAAACTGTCTAACTAATAATAAGTTATTTCCAGGGGGGATTAATGGTCCATCATCCGCCAGCGAGACAGGTGCTCAACTCATCATTCCGCATCGGCCACGCTTCGTGTAATCCAGCTAATGCAAGATTCCTTACCACATGCTTCTAACCTCATCGTTTCAAGAGTAAATGACTACACTAAAAATCGGAAAAATATGTATTAGGTATCATTACTTTTCACAAATTTTTACTGAATACGAAGATATTCTTAAAACTTACATTTCAAGTAAAAAAAAAATAACGCACCTCACTCATAGTCTCATACTAACATTCCCTGTCTCGTGGGCACAATGGACGATAAACAAAGGACATACACCCAGACCAAAAACAGAAGTTTAAATAGGTAGGGGAGACCGGGGATTGTTGGCTATAGGGGCAGGTAGATTAATCAACAATAACTCGTTACCATCGCGTAATTTTCATCAACCAATCACGAGCGTCGATGCGTCCCTGGGACCCGCGAACTTGTGCGAAGTGAGCTGCGGCAGTCATGAGGCGTTCGTGAGTGAGATCACATATTGTGTTTTTGGTCTCAGTAAGTAAATTTTTTTGGTGGTAGTGTTTTTGTTATTGTGCCTATGTATCTGTTAGAGACAATGTTGTTCTTATGCCAAATTGAAATATAATAGTTCTAATAAATATAACATAGTATTGCTTCTTTGTTAGTGCCAGAGGTTGCATATTATGAGCAGGCAAAATTCAAAATGGCGTCAGGGGCTGGTTGAGAAATTTTGTTCGGGGTTGGTAGATTAATTAGTCAACCCGGAAAAACGATCACAATACATGATCCCTGATGAAGAACACGTACAAACAGAACCAGAATTGCTGCACATCCATTTGAAACGTCACCTCCACCTGGATTAAATCAAGATATACTTCAACATATTGAACCACACCCGTTTGTAACATGACCTTCATCTAGATCCAATCAAAGTTTTCTTTTACCTGAGGAGATAAAGCCTTTTCCGAAAGCAGCATCACGATTAGGAAGTGGAATTAACACTCGAAAACGTAAAAGCACCATCTACACAAACACTCCTTAGAAAGAAAAAGTTTTTGAAAATATAATGAACCAGATACAAAAGGATGCTTTAAAAATATGAAAAAAGAAATAACTACCTTAAAATCAAAAGGAAAAAACAAGGTAACAGGCAAGGGCAAACGTAAAGGAAAGGAGAAGGTTTAGAAAACTAAGAATGACGATGATAATTCAGATACAAGCGACGACGACGATGCAATTTGTCTAGAATGCACCGAATCCTATTCATCCAGTAAACCTGGTGGACAGTGGATTCAGTGCATTACGTGTAAGTTATGGGCTCATTCTAAATGTGCAAAAGACAATTTGCTATTTTAACAATGTAAGAACAGTAACTGTGATTCAGATTTAGAAAACAGATATAAGGGTCTGAATTTAAATAGGTCTTTACTTAAAGAAGATAACATGAGACAGGTAGTACTTAAAGATAAGTTTTGTTTTAGATTTTTTTTTGTTTTGGTGAAGATTCAAATATTATGATAATATTTTGTGAGGACATAGGCTTCAATACTGTAATCTGAGACTGATTTTTATATTTGGATAAATAAGTTAAGTTGAACAAACTAAGTTTTCTGTTTTAATAGTTTGGTGTTTTATTTTATACTAATCTTCTTTATTTATACTAGCTATAACTGCCTAGGTCAACCTTCCCCATGTGTATGGTCAACTTACCCCGAACATGGGGTAGGTTGACCAAGCGTCAGGGGTTTAGAAAATCGGCTAAATAAGTATAATAATCATCAATATGTAGGTGATATTATATTATTTTGGCTACCTGAATAGTTCTTCTATCTGCAGCAATTGTTGTTTTTGTCAAATTAAGTTAAACGTCAGAGATATAGCTTAAGCTTAAGTCAAAAGTTAGTCAACCATCCCCGGTCTCCCCTACAACATAATACATTTTTAACCATATAAATTTTGATAAAAATTCCCCAATGGTAATTGACAATGAAGCTCAAAATGTTGTACTCACTTAAGAAATTGTTGTTCGCCACTTTTTCCACTTATCTTGAATAGGTACCAGAACTTGAATGATCACCCCTTCCCAGCGAGCAGAAAATGCATTTTTTAGTTCGCTGCCCCTTCCCTCATATACGTAGTCCAGCGAAATAGACTCACGAACGCCAGTTCCCTATATAGAATATCGGAACCAATAGTAGGGGCAGTATTTAGTTGTAGCGTAAGTCTTGATGTAGACGAAAATGGGAAATTGCTCTTCGTACTTAATGCCGAGAGCGAAATGGTGGATTTAAAACATTGTGTTTTATGATGTTGCAGCGGTATCAAATTCAACAATTTTAGTACGTACTGCTTTATTATAACTATCTTTAAGTACGTAACATAAATAAAGTTGCATCGTAACCGTAATATTTAAGCTAGGAGTCGTGATTCAAAGAGTACTTATGGAGCTTTTAGCAAAACTTGATTCTACGGCAATAATAAAAGGAAAATATAATTACGAGAAAATATAACTCCTCAAGATACTCGGGCACTTCTTATGGTACTGTATAAAATTCATTATCAAATATTTTCTTCATTTCGTAGAAAGCTCCTCGTTTAATATTATATTCCACTGAAATAGGCATTGCATCGCATGAATATCTAAGTTGTCTGCGAAATAAATTATGGTCAATTTAATTTTACGTCGTACTTTATTCTCATCCCTTTTATTCTTATTTTACCATTTTAAGTTTATTTCCCTTTAAAAAAGTAAAGAAAATGTAATGTGCACGTTGTACAGGTCAATCCCGAATGAGTATGGTCTAGGGATTGGAATGTTTTATTTTGTAAATGTTGGCCTTAACATATTTCATATTGAAAACAACTCGTTTCATAATTCGCTCATAGCTCCTACACTTCTAAACATACTCAAACCATTTCACGTTATTAAAAGTACACAGACAAATTGGTCTTGTATCCGCTCAGAGTAAAAACCATATATCCTAATTAGGGTGTTTATGAAGTTTTCGTCACCTGCGTCATATCTTTTAGTGCTTCATTAGTATAATGCTCCAATCCATTAGCTGCTTTGCAGTGGGCATAAAACTTTCCTCACACGGAGGCTTGGACTGGTGTAGTGCGGGTTGTTGGAAGCGAAATTATTAGGAGTTTAAAGTCAGATACGTAGGTTTCCCTCCTCTTTTTCTTTTACAATAAACGAGGTGGGCTCCAGTGCAGGGTGGCCGCAAATTGCACGTCAATCCAATACGCATCCACGCGCGTTGCCGTCTCGACGCTCCGGGCCCGTTTGAACGGATTATACCGGATACGTCTGAATCGTGCCTGAATGAACTGGTTACAACCAGATAATGCCTTTGAAGATACACGTATTCTTCTATTCTTACAAACGATATGTTTCAGTTTAGGTGAGCCGTGAGGCTTACTCTTCGTATATGATGTTTTAGTTGTTACTGGATACTCTTTCGTGAACTCTGAATCTACGACATTGGAAGTAGGGAATGGCCACTACATAATTTAATTCTCCAGAATTGATTCTACGGAATTATTTTTCAACGTGCTAATATTGCTGATGCACAGAGAATTAATGAATTGGAAAGCTGGTTATAAAAAATAACTGAGGTAGGCCTCCAAAAAGATTTACCGGCTGCTGTCTAACGATAAAACTAAGACGGACAACTTATCATTTCTTCAGAGCACCCAAAGGCTTACAAAATGTTGCCCCTTTAAATTGAATTCTATTTCCTTAGCTTAGCAGATCGCTTTCATAAGGCCCACGACATCGGAGGAATAGTCTAAAATTTAGACTCTAAATTCATCAATAGATACATCTTCCATTTTTTTTCTTGTCTGGTTGTTGTTTTCCTTTTGTTACTGGAATTATTCGAGTACTAGCCACGATAGCACTTGCCCTATACCTGTTTTTTCTTCGAACAAACAAAGTCGGTACTGCACAAAATTGCATGTCAATCCAATATTTAGTCACGCGCAATGCAGTCGTCCGGCCGCTTCGGGCCAGTTTGGACTGGTTTCCGAGGACGAAACATAAAGGAAAAAAACAAAAACCGTTTTTTATAAACCTCTAGAGCGATTTTGATTTATTGGTATGTATTTGTCTTGATAAATCCTGATTAATCAGTTTGATTAGGATTCCAAAGTGTTGTCCTGTTACATCCAATTTGCTCAGAGCTTAGTTATAGTACTACTGCTAGTAATATTACAATAAAGAAAACATTAATTAAGTACCTACATAATTTTAATTGAGGGGCAGGGTCCAATGAGGGTAAAAGCGTGTGAATTCGCCGCTAGAGGCTCTAGTGGAGAGTGAGGTCTGTCTGTCACTTCTCACTTGTCTGAATGTCACTTGTCACTTCTCTGAATGTCACTAGTCACTGTTTATGTATGGGCGGGTTTTGACAGCAGGACCTCACTCGCCAGTGGCGCCAACTGGTGAGCACAAAAACGGCGACCATCATTAGAGATTGAAAATGAATGAATCCTAATTTTTTAATTACGAATAAGTAACGCTTTAGTTTGTAAGGCGTAACGTACCTATTAAGAAGTAGTCTTATACTCGTATATCCGCGTCTGGAGAGAAAATACTTGACACATTTTCGAGTTGTCAGCCGTAACTGTCTATAAACGAACTGTCAGTGGTGTCGTAAAAAAACTTCCATAGTAACGGGTTGCATAAACATTTCTTCCGTTTCTCGTGCTTCACAGCTCCAAGTATTTCTGAGTACGGCGCGGCCGTACCGACAACTATTACAAGGGTTATTAGTTCAGTTAACCAGTCTTCGGTTCTAAAATGAAATACGATCAGTTTGAAACAATAGCAGTTACCAGATAGTTTTGCGCTCGCACAGCTTCACTTGAAATTTATTCCAATTTTACTTCAATGCGTTTTCAAGATTGGAATGAACTTCGAGTATCGGTTTCTGCTTGGCTACTGTTTTATATGATCTGCATAAAGTACGAGTATAATACATTCCGATATGCATTACTGCAATTGTGCAATACTGCATGATGAGTTTTGATTTTGTTTGCCTGAATGGTGACTGTTTTGTCTCCACATCTGATTAGGCTCATTCCTAATCTAAAGGCAGAATAGAAATCCAAAATCCAAATCGAAAAAATCATTTCGTATATGACATAATCCATTCGATGATAGTTTTTTTTAAGACATGAAAGAAAACGGTAAAATGTTAGAATCCAAAAAACAGTAACTAATATTCCACACCAATACATCTGCAATACTATATTCGTATCATACTTACACTCGGTAATTTAAAAGCATACCGCGTCAAGCCGAGCGATACATGCTTTCGCTTACACATTTACTAGAGTATCATATTCGACGTCACAAAGACTTTCGGATATCATATTTATTAGAATATGTGCCCGTCGCGAAAAGCCACGCATCAAAGTGTCAAAGTGTGTAATGGGGCATTACAAAGATGTTTCGTGAATGTACTCACGTTACTTATGTTCGGAGGGAGCTGTTAACACACTATTTTAGTTTATAATTTCAACGCGCTAAGGCACTATTTCATGTGCGTGTATCTAAAGGGATTGGGTGTGAACTTTCCCAATGGAAATTGGTGCAGCGTGAAATATTGAAAATAGCAAATCGGTTTTTCCGTAACTTGAGAAGTGACCTAAAAGGCCGTTATTAAACGGCACTCCAATTTATTTTAACGATCTATGGAAGGTTCGGTATCTACAAATAATAAATTTATCTGATTGACTGATGATTGATTTTAAGATGAAAAATTTCTTTGTGCTTTGGTTATCTTATTTGAGTTCAAATAAATAATCGCAGATAATGCTATTATTAGAAAAAGGTAACTTACATACATTGAGGTATTATAGTGATATTCCATAAAATTAAAAAAAACCGAAACGGATATAGGTAATCTTTATACTTTATATCAAGTGTCATTATAGCCTTACCACATGAATAATTGAACTGAGTTTATCATTATTGCAACAGTAACTCTCGATGATCTTTGCAATCAATATAAAATATCGTTGAATATACAAAATTCATGATTAACCGTAAAGAGTTGCAAATTAAACGCACCACCAACAATCTACCTACAACAGGTGCAGCAGATACCTAACAGGACTTAATATATTATTGAATATTCCGCTATCGAACTGATGGTATTTTGGACACAAAACCACGTCGTTGTCAGCAAATTAATGTACATTGTGTCCGCAGCTACCCTGAAATTAAATAGTGTTTAATTTATGGACTCCGCTCTGTTACTCGCACGATTGTTGTTTGAATTTGCGATTACGGGACGGACCGTGTAAATTTGGACGTGCGCGAGTAGCTCGCAACAAGGTGGGCCGATCGTTTGTGCACCGCTATTTATTTATTTAATTGTTTAATTACGCCATATAATTGGATAATTAAACACAAATAGACCTGTGAAGTTAAATCTAAATAATATCCGACATTAGTGCGCTCGTTACTTTGTCAGCTAACAAGGACGAAAAATAGAAGAAAGAAGTCTCAGCTTGCTGACCGAAATGTGAGAAATTGTTTGAAAGCTGACTCGAGCATCACGATAGTAGTTAGCCTAGGAAGCCGGGCTCACGAAAAAATAATAACACCGGAATAATGACAAAATAATTATATTGATTTAAAATTATAACCTGAAACTGAGCAGTAACGTGGGCTGAATTATTATCTTTCTATGTAGGCAAGAGATTCAGCAGTTGCAATAATATGCTCGTGCACACCCTGGGATGTGTTTTGGTGTTCGAATCCTACACTCGCCTATCATTTGTCATGTAGGTATTTATGGGGTTCTCGAAATTAATCGGCATTCGTTTATTTACATTTTAACTATACAGTAGAGGTGCCTAATTCAATCCAATTGAATAAATAAACCCAGTAGGGATCACTGGCGTTCATTAGGGGTGTCACAAAACCACAAAGAGATGCAAGATATATTTTAGGTTACAAATTACCTAGCCAAATAGGTAGTCATAATTCAAAAAAAGTAATTCACGTAAAATATGCAGGTATCCGTTTAAAACTATAACGTTCGTACAGAATAGAAAAAATATAGAATAACCGTACATCAGGCATCAGGTACGCCGGTGAGCTCATTCAAAACGATAATAATTATACCATTTCTATACGGCACACATACTTAATCCGTACGCCACCATTGACATACGCGGGTGTGCAGTGACATTTAATGAACGAGGCGTTTCAAATCTGATAGCGTGGTTTACTCACCGCGTGAATACCAAACTCCTGGGAAAATATATTGAAAAGAACTTTTTTAAGGTTCTTTTTACGAAACTGTAAAGCTTCTTTGTTCGAGCGCCGTCGGAAGTTAATATAAAATTTTGGAATTCAATATGTGACGTTTTTTGCTTCCGGTTAATGTAGGACAGAGTACAAACATGGCATTTTTATATTTGAGTAACCGAGCTTATGGAATTGTCACTCTCCGCCGAAACCAAGCTTATTACCTGTGCTTAAAGTTTAATTTTGCGTGTAAGCAAAATTTACTAAGGACATTTTTAAATCCCACCGTCAATCTTAATCATACCTTAATTGCATAAGTGGAAAGCTGACATTTGTGTCATTCAACAGATTCCAAATAGAACGTGAACAGAGTATGGTAAAAAATAATGAAGAAATAAAACCTATCCGACAACAGATTTTAAACTTTTTAATAATCCGACAAACAGGCCCAATGTGTAATTGAATCAATAGTTTTAATCGTGAGTGAAATTTAAGTCTATTGTACGTTTGCAAATTAAAAGTTTTAACAAGCCCCGGTCAGTGGACCGTACGGGCCGGAATATGTTCCACGGTTTCCCCACTTAAGAGATTTGACCTCGCTAATAGGACAAAAAGGTTTCGGAACAAACCACCATCTTTCCGCCCTCATACACTGCCAGACCAGGGATTAAATTATGTATTCTTCATATTGCGTATATGTATTCTTTCGTCGTCATAATATTTTTCCCCAACCAAAAGTTACGTATGTCCATATTAGATTTTTAACAGACTTAAAAAAGAGGTTCAATGTTCGACCTCTACATATTTTAAATTGTATTTCCAGCGATTATTTATTTATTTCAAATGGCATATTTCAGAAGTGTAGACATGTGTGTCATATAATTTATTGTAAGAACTATAATATTTGTGGATGTTTAAGTCGATTTTATTTTTGTTCAAATAATAGCATAATTACTTTATGACCGCTACACAAGGTTACCTGGAAGAGATCGCTACGTAGCAATAAAACCGCGTCTGTGTACACACGATCTTGTAACTCAGAAATTATCTTTTCTCGAGTGGGAACAAATAATTCAGGTTCAACCACAAGCTCGCGGTGCGAGAGACGTCCATTAAGTAACACAGAACACTGCTTGTCACCTTTCGTCACTTCATTCGCATTATTATTCTATTTTATTACCTATTCTGCCGCACAACTGACAGCTGACACTATTGTCAGCACGTTAAATAATATAGCGGGACCGAATTAAAATAACGCAAATACACTGAGTGTGCACACTGTATGTTGCACACTCTCCGATACAAATTTCACGGAAACATTCAAATATTTTTGTCTATTAGTGTCCGTTAGTAGTCAAATACTGACCATGTTGTGATTGTAATTTTTATAAACTCTTCGTATATTTACCTCAGTGAAACACGTACATACCTAAGCGGAACCGCTACAATGTTAATTGATTAATATTCTGCAATCTTACGATAGACAGCCGTCCTACCTAACATTTTTATACATATTATTGTCCCAAATATTTCGTGCCGTTAATTTATTAGACATTAATTGTAATCTTATGAAAAATCAGTGCATTGTAGTATTTGTACCTAATAATTATAAAATGCAGGTCACCTTAGCTCCTTCCCTGGAATCATATAAATTGTATAAAGCAACAGTCAACGAACGATTCGTTAACTGTTCGCGATCAAAGGCTCCGAGAGTGTACAACCGGCACCAGACTCAATCGATCACAGGCCGCGGCGCCGCTATTTCGGTCGGAGCTTCTCGCTGCAGACGGTATCGCTATTATCTACAATATATATTGATACCTTTGATCAAGCCAATACTACTTGAATTTATACGACTAGCTGATATTTATATTACGCGATACTTTCTTGTCAAGTGTTACTAGGCTAAGCCAAAGTCTTATACTTTTTCACGGTATTCAACAGGCCCCGTCTGATGTAGAATGAGTTTTAACGTCTTGTAAAGATGTAGGTATGTTCCTTTATTGAATTACGTGTCTAACCATAACAAAATTGGTCTTCTATAGATATACCTAATATCAATAATACAATGACTTCGAAGACTTTACTATGACTTGATCAACGACAGTGGTAGGTAGTAAAACTACTTTTTATAGTCAATATCTACCATTCAAAATGTCTCTCGCCCAACAAAAACTGTAGCCTTATAACTTCTCGTACTACCCGCAAACAGCATCACAGCCTCTAATTGGGAAGCACGCGAATCTTTGTGCAGATCGATACGCCGCCTAAATTTGGACTGCACCGAGAACGCTGATGCAGTAGAAACGTGTTCTTTGTCGCACAAACTCGACTCCTACGGTCATTTACGTCGCAGTGATTGCGCTTGTTCGAAGGAAATTACGGGTTTCAATACGATTAAGTTCAATTCAGTTCCTGTTCCTCGACTATGTCCTTTACGAAGAGTGGTGACAAAAAATGACGAGTCCTTATCCGTGTAATGGTCTACTAGAGGCAAACGGTTTTAGGTTTGCTTTCAAAACGATGATAAATGGTTTATTTTCAGAATTTTTTTTCAAGTATGTCTTAAATGTCTTTACTTACAAATGACATTTGGTACACTCGAATGCAATAATTTAAATTATAAACGACGGCAATGTTTTAGAATTCAATGAAGTAGAATTTCAAAATAGTTAACTTCTATCTATCTATCACGTCGGGGTCACCAATTGTGGAGGAAAAGGGGAGATCTCCCGCCAGGCGATGTCACTGCCTGGGGACCGCGGTCCGAATGTTAACTTCGGACCATTTGTATATATGTTAGATACTGTAGAATCTTCGTTAGCGCGGTTGAGGATACGTCATCTGATTGGCCAGTTCAGTATGACGCGTATGACGTAGTCTATTGTTTTTACTGCACTCGTTGCTTGTGGTTGCGTGGTCAGCATTATGTACGGCGCGCGCTCATGTTACTGTAGGTATGCGCCGCTACACTCGCAAAACTAAAAGTACCGAAACAAACTCGCTAAACTTAACCCTGTAACAGTCTAAAACGATCACGTCACGACCATAAACGATCGTCAACTTACGCAAGCTGTCGGACATAAACGCAAATGAGAATCGTACCAAAGGGAACAGGCCCTTACAACCCTTGCAAAACTCGTTTAAGACTGACAAAGGGCATCTCTACACTATCCACAAGCAAAACGTGTATAAACTAAGAAAGAGCTTCAAGTAATCGTCCCACAATACAAATCGAATCAGTTAAGAAGATCGAAAACAAATTAACGATATCCGATTGCTTTATTGCCTCAGCACAATACAAATTCGCAGCATTTTCTGTCCCGCAGACTATCTTGTACCTAAGACGAAACAAAATGAGCAACATAGCACACAAACCAATTAATTGATTGGAACTACATCGAGTATAATGAACACGAAACGATTCCTCGTCAATACTACGATACAATGATCGTAAAATACGCCAAAGTGAATTGCTCATCCGGATAAGTGTACTAAATCAATTAAAAGTCTTACCGAGTTCAGATGGATCTAAAGAAACATTAAGAGTATTAACGCAGTGACATTAAGAAAACAATCAAATCCAATTTAATTATAAGAACGGAGGAAAGACAACAAACAAATACGATGATCTTAACAAAGAAAATCTACATCGTGATGCCGAGATCATCGGACGTTTCTACAACGATGGATGAAAAGACTCCCCAAGAGACCCGCGAAAGTTCCCATAAGCGCGAAAAGAATGTGCAGTTTACGTTAACAATCGTAGTTGTAAAAGGCAACGGGCACTGTACAAGAATTGTAGTAACTGTAAAGGCTAATAGCCGTCCTATATTAACCATTAGCATATCGGAGTTTCCTTGCTTCCACGTACAAACTCGGCGTCGCGCGAAGCGAAGGGAATATAATCAGAATTTACCTTCTCGATACAAGTATAATTTGTATAAGGTACTAAAATAAATTACAACTCTTTATAAAGCAGTACGAAATCAGTAAAAAGGTACAAAATCAAGAGTCTTTACATTACCAAACCAAAAGCACGGCAAACATGAGATCGGAGCCAACAAGAGAAAATAATTCATTAAAGAACACAAGACCACTAATGTACTTACTTGGCAGTAAACAGGATTCGCGTAGACCGCACGCCAGTAAATCAGGAACTCCGTCCGGTTTAGTTATTAGCCGTGTATCAGTTACGGTAGGTTTTACGGTAAGTATGCGCATAATTTCAAACGTTTGGATGCGGAAAATGTTGTGGATCCAATGAATTATGTTCGTATGATTCTAAGAACTCCAATTCCAATTTCAAAGTCTTATCGCTGACGTTTTCAAAAAAGCTTTATAGGCCACGAAAAGATCAATATACCTCTGCTGTCTGTCTATCACGACGCTCTATCTCTCGAACAGACTTAGGCAGAAACTTGAATTTCTTAGAATGCGGTTTAGGCACTAAGGCCGCTATCACAACAAATAATAAATTTCGATTCCAAATAAAACTTCTAACAACTAATCCAATAATATAAGAGAAGTGAGAAAAGTAATATCAGAGGTCACCGCCGTGTCGGTAGATACGTAAGTTAGCCAATTTTTCAGTTGTTGACGGCAAATTTATGAGAGCTCGGGCACCGGAAGGAACTTTAATTACCATGCTAAGCCCATAAATAACTAGAAGATAATAAATAAAGTTATATTCTTATACAAAGTTGATCACAGAACACAATTTAATTTTAATAGTACCTTAGCAAGTACAAGTATGTTATGTAAGTACAAGTGTAAGTACAAGTATGCTTTATAAAACAAATAGTATTTGTTTAATATCAATTGATTTATAAAAAAAAAGCTATGTCAGTTCAAACAATGACGCCTAATAATATCCTCATGTGACTACTCATACTACACATGTACTCGTAACTACTGAATAAATACACAAAAGGCGGCTAAAGACACAACACAAGCCGAGAGGATAGTTAAAACATGACTTGCGAGCTTCTAAGATTTAAGCGCCGAGGTTGGTACATAACTCTGGCTATAAAACTAAATAGTTTAGCAACGTACCGTACATGCGGCGGTCACGAGGTAACACGGCATTCATAAACTGACGGCGGTAATTAATCGTGCCGGCAGTTGCTTTGTGGGAAGGGGTTGCGCAAACCGAGACACTTTTTGTTATCGACACGAGACACATTCACGGATTTGTTGCCGTGTCCCGTGACGTCACTAGGCCGTTTCTATTTTCAAATGACAGATGAGTTAATGTTCCGTTAATGAGTTCTTAAGAGTCAATAGGTGTAGTAATAAGTTCAGGTATTAAGTTTTTGCTTGGATTCTACGCTGGTTGTTTATTTTTTAACAAAACTTACTCAAATACCAACGTTTGCGCAAAGCTTAATATTAAAAGAGTTTTAGAATATTTCATCCTAGAATATTAAAAAGCGATACTAAAAAATATTGAAGCGGATACGTGTGAATTTGAGTCTAAAGACATCATTATTTTTCATGGGTTTGAACAACTAAGATGCACATTGACTTAGCATAGCATGTACATATTTACGTGCAGTCTGAGTACAACCCTCAGTTACGTAGAATCTGCAGCCCGTTTATTAGAAGCTTGTCTACCGAGCGAAGAGCTCGGAGTTCAATATGTGCCTCAAGCTAATATTTAAGTAACACATGAATGTCCTTCATTTGATTGTTCGCAATGTTTTCATTTTATAATATTTCCGCCATGTCTAAGGGCTTTTATGGACAGTACTAACTTTGCTGAAACTTTACTTTGTCGTTGTCATAGCGACGTTGGTATAATGCGAAATTCAGATGTCGCTCAAATTTATATGGGACACAAGAACCAGCTTATGAAATTCGCACTATACCGACATTGTCATGACAACGACAGGCTAAAGTTTGTGTGAAGTCTAGATATCAACTATAAACAGCGTAAGTGTATGAGCTTTTTACGAGTATCTGGCGACTTACGTCACCGGTCGGATTCGCCAGACTATTTTCTATGAACTATTATTATTATACCTATAGAAGACACATGTGTAGTTAAAAACGTGTAATACCGATTTGCCATATGACACGATTTTAATGTAATTCAAATAAACAACAAACAGAGCCTTGAAATAAAATATAAATCTTGCTCCGGCTACCAGATAGAGTATTTCTTTCAGGTGATAGAATGGATAAGTGAGGGTAAATATACATATATGAAGATGGTGTCTAGTTAGAGCCTTGTGTAACTGCTAGAGATTTATAATAAAGCATGAATGTTTTGGTTTGTAAAAAAATCAGTCTTTATTTTCCCTTGATTTTTACGAAGGGAATTTGTACGAAGACATTTTGTCAACACGTAACATTGTGGATAAGATTGAATAATTCAGATAAAATACACTAAAAATCGTATTTCACAAAACAAAAAGACATAAATATTTTTATTTATCTGAAGGAGTAAATAAAAGAAAATTCTGAAATTCATTGTTTTAAATACATTTTATTAGCCCTGTCGTCCAACGTTTGCATTGCGACTGCATTGACTTGCATTGGTGACTGACTTTGCATTGCGAAAGTAAGTACTCGTAGGTACCCAAATGGTCGTCAATGGCAACTTACCATCATCATCTATGGACGTTAAACGAGTTCTAATCTGAATTCAACTTCTTTTTATACCTAATGATTTACTAGGTTCTGTAGGTGAAATTTTTCATAAATCTAATCCCCTCTCACGTTACAAATCCTACACCTACACGTCAAGACATTTTAGGTAACGAGTTTCGGCGCTCATCCATTTGATAAATGAGATTGCGCAGATAATTGACAGCTTCCGTTCTATTGGTCGCTGATGACTTGATAAATATACCATGCCTTATTTTATGTAGGTGATGAAAAATGTATCGCAATCAGGCCAATGACCTACTTCAAGACTTACTTGTATATCTATGTATGTTATAATCTTTTCTGCTCGCTGGTTATAATCAATTAAGTAGTAGTATAACTTATTGTTAAAAAAAATGGTAACGTTTTATAGTCATCGCAATCCATACCTAACTGTTCTACTGCGGGACACGGGTTTCATTTCACAATGTGAAGAATACAGAACCTTAGTCCACCATGCTGACCAAGTGTAGAATGGGGGACTTCACGTGGAGAACCATAAAGTTCTCTAAAGGTGAGGCTGCTCATCGTACACGTATAATTACAAAGTAGGTACTTAGAAGTTAATATTAGACCTTTAGATTGATGTAGATACGAAAAAGAGTAATTTACCTAATAAGTTTAAAATTGCAACATACCGCATCTTGCACTTCAAGACCGAAGGAGTGCGCACAAAAGATCCAATACTTACACCGGCAAGCCAGAGTCGGTGTTTGTTCCGAAAGCAATAATGGTCATGTCACTCCCAACATTTGACTACGCAAACCGACCACTGCACGGCAGAGCTTTGTCTGCTAGTTCTGGTTCCCTAACGGCTACGCTATTTCACTGCCTATTCTTAAACACTTGCACTTAAGTTTAAGGTTTTCTGTCTTGCTTATAGACGCAGTGTTAAGTTACTCCTAGTGTAATTTTTTTTGTCTTTTTTTAACCTTTGACTTTGGAGAATCACGTGACAATGACAAAAAAATGTAAACTTGAAGTAACTTTACACCGCGTTTATAAGTAAGATAGTTTAAGTTTTAACTTTGTCAAGGTGAAGTTAGTTTTAGTAAGTATCTATGTAAACATCCTTCTAAGTAAAAAGTACTAGTAAACTAGTAAGGTAACTTTATGCAAGTTAAAACGCAATAGCAAAATTTTGTCGCTATACACTAGCTTTTACTTAAAAGGGGTTTTCTTGAGATACTAAGTAAAATAATCACCCGACTTTGTTTACATTAAATAATCCAACTTCTCGCAGCGTTCGTTGAAAGACTTCTTACTTAGATTAATAATGTAATTAAAAAATTAACACAATCACTAACAGACCCACCGCCGATACCAAATATAATACAGGTATTTCATTGTACTATAATATTTTCCGCGATCGGTTTAACTTTAAAAACAATTCAACCGCACGCCAATGACACGCTGGCACAAAGCTTGTGAAATTTCAAATGCCTTTGAGTAAAATAGAAATAAACCTTTACGTT
Source organism: Hesperia comma (assembly GCA_905404135.1). NCBI lineage: Eukaryota > Metazoa > Arthropoda > Insecta > Lepidoptera > Hesperiidae > Hesperia > Hesperia comma. The sequence goes on from FR990026.1 coordinate 2,341,339, forward strand.
ACACGTACTAGGTCGGTATACTGACCATGTTCTAAACATGTAACTGTTTTATGTCGATATATAGGAGATATTTAAAATATAAATATAATTAAATTTATTTTTATGTTCGGGCATCATACAAAAAAACGGGAAAATTTTAATGCAGTTTTCGCAATTGTGTTGCTGGAGGTCTTACTTAAAAACTGGTGTCGATTTTCATCTTAAGAATTACGACGGACATTGTATAATATTTGTTAATTGAAAACCCGTTGAACATCAAGGATTTAGAACTCCGTAGTGAAAACAGAATCTTTATAGCTGCTTTATATCCGTCCATTCTGGCGCCTGTATGCGGTATCGTTGGGATTTTCGATAACGTTGTGGGCTATTTTTCGATTCAGAAAACCATTTGCGAAAATTAAAATCAAGTCAGTCGCACACATACCTAAGGTAAAAAAAACTTATAGGTATATCTAGAAAATTAATACAGTTAACAAGAAGATTAATTCAGAACTGCTCTTGTCCCAACACGCACTTAGCCCCATTTTACATCTACCAAAAACCTTTGATACCAACTTGCGCAGAAAAGCAGAAATCTTATCGCTCACATTTATTTATAAAAAAAAATGTCTACAGCAGCAATTGGCAATTACAGAACGACGAGCAAAGCCGGTCGACCTTCGCTCGGATTACACCCGCCCAATTACCGCGCGTCGCGACCGCTCGCTGATCGACGTTGATAAACTGAAGCTACAACTAAAGTTTATGCATGGCTGTCGACTGTACGCACATCTGTTTATAATTGTGGTCATTATTGAAATTTTACTGTTCCTGAACTTGAAGTATCGGTGAAGTAGGTAATGGTGATACCTCCATGAATAAATTATTTTTAATTTAAATAATATTCTCTTTTTCTTATCATTCGTACACTCCATCATATCTATGTACATAATTATATTAAATGTGTGTAGCTGTAGATATAATAAAACTATAAATTATCGATTTTTCTACTCAGTTATTGTAAGAAAAACTATTAGGTAGGTATAGTTTTCTCATACATTCCATTCTTTTTTATTTATCCGGGGGTGATTTGATTAAAATCAGTCGTTTGTCTCGGGACCGATAATCGATAATCTAACTCGGAACACCTCGCTTCGGTGACAGAATCAGTCACCATTTTATTGCCTCTAATTTCAAGGAGAGGGAATTCTTTTCATCAATATGTTCTAAATTTAGGTGTGTCAATATTTATCAACATGAACAAACAAATTCATTATTTTAAGAAACCTCAGTACTATTATGGTTTAAGTCAATGCAAGACTTTTAAAAATAAAGGTCTGTAGATACATGATAACACTGATCATAAGCAAATAGGTATTCAAAAACTCATGAATTAAGCTCAGTTTTAGCCGGGTGGCCATTATAATCGAATACTACACGTGCGACGTGAGGTGTAAGCATAATTTATGATTGGCAAACAACGGCTACGCCCATTACAGCAACTAGTGAGAGTCATAACCATATAACAATAGAGGGGACTCATCTTGATAAGACCCTACTTGCACACCGACCGACTTGCTCGTAGGGTTGTCCTGACCCATGACTTATCTGAGGTTGTTCGCAGTGGCTGTGCAAATGAAGGGACCGTGAACTAATTTATTGTGGCCCGATTGAATCTTCATTTGACAACAATTGGGACGGCCTTTGTTGGAGCCGCTCGGCAGAGGTGAGTTCGGGGTTTGTTTCATTATGCGACTGAACTTGCTCTTTATGAATTAAAGCCCTTTAAACTTGCCCTGTGTGATGTTAGGAGGGAATTGAACGAGCTCACTGCGTCCGGGGTGTCAGTACTTCCGAATGAGGTTAACAAACTTAGCCAAGATCCGATCTGTTCGAGAATTGTTACTGAATAGGACATCGCTTGAGATTCGGCGGGTTTATGAAATCCCGTATATCGTCTTAATAATTACCTACGTTATGTGCCATAACTTTGTCTGCTAATACTCTATGATGGTAGGTAGGTGTGTAGTGTGTAATTTTGTTTGTCGTACAATGATTTTTTTTTGCTATTCTGCAGTGAAGTTTGTTGCTTTAAATCAATAAAGACTTTCAGTAGAAAAGTAAAAAGTAAGTGACGAAGTATTCTGAGCAGTAACGCTATTATTATTTTCTATCAGCGCTATCATTAAGACTGAGGACTTATATGGAAATGCAAGATGGACAGACACGAAAGAATGGATATCAGGACAGAATCGATTATAAGTTTACCTACTTGTTACTTTGTACGAATTTGTTATGAACAAAGAAATCAAAAGAAACTTCGAGTGCGGCTTAAACATTTGGCGTCAATTTCATAACTCGTTTTTGAATAAACATTGGTATCGATTATAAGGTTTCAGTTATGAAAATTTTCCATGATTCAAGAGAACAATACTTTTCGGCACTTAAGCCTTTCTCGTTATTAGCTCAGTTGCCAGGCGTTCATATTCTTGCCAAGTATCAAACCGCCGTCCGCGCTTGCGAAACTCTTGAGCAAACGATCCATTATATCATTAAATAGGGTGTCTATAAAAAGCTTTTTCTTGTAAAAGTTACTTAAGCAAACATCTTTTCTTTGTGCGCTTGTTTTAAAGCAACCGTTGTTACTAGTTCACTTTTCTCGGTCCGAAAATTACTGCAGCAATTTTCTTCAGACTAGCCGGCCTTTTTTCCGAAGTTTAATTCAGAGTTCATTAACTAACAGGTTCCTTTCGTTAACGATACAATTATGATATTTATTTCTAAAATATGTTGAGGGTTAGGACTATAAAATCCTTTATAATAATAACCATTAGCACTAATTTGTTATATAAAAATTTACACACTGAATGGTGGAGAGTGAAAAAGCCTTCTTTCTCGCTTGAAAACCCTCATTCTATCATCAGCCATTTCTCCATGAATTATTATTTACAATCCTTCCCTTCCGTTTTAATGAACGCATAAATTACCGTGACAAAACACAGTGTAATTGTTTCAAATTCAATTTTAACATTATTTAGTATGTACTCATCGCTTAAAGCAAGTACAACATTTGCGGTCAAAAATCCTTCAATGTAATTATTTAAGTAGAGAAATCTTCATTTGCAGTCCAGCGGAGTGGGCGTGTAAAGGCTAGTTAACTACGAAATGTTGTCATCAAGAAGATGAACATCTCTAGGCCTCATCTACATACATACATATTATGTCCAATGTTTCATAAATGAAAACTTTAATTGGGGTTATAATATTAACCGAAAGCTAAAGTTACCGCATGTAATAAATAATCTATGAAATTGTCGCCATTAGTTGTTTGAAAAAAAATCTGTACCACTTAGCATCGCTTGCCCTCCGGCGTCGTATATCAAAGCGGGGACGACCCGCGCCGGCAAATGGATAAACAATGTAAATTACATCTTTTAACAGGTCGATATTAGGTCGTAATTCTTCTGCGCCTAGCAAACATTGCAAGAGGTGATACAGGCGTTTTATATACCCGTACCTCGCCCAATAAATCACGGCCGAGATAATTTGATAAGAACCTCGCCAGTGCCTACGCATTTGATTCAAGATTTGTTTTCGCATTCACTCCTTATTAATGTGCTGAAAAAGCAAATAAATTTGTCTGTGTGGTAAATGACACGCTAAAATGAAATATTACATCCATCGTTGAGTCCAATCAACACTGGTGAATAATAAACTAATTATCTTTAGTAATCACCGTTTCCCGCGGACGGCTAAAAAAGGTGTAAAGTGTTACGCGAGTTCATATGGGATTATTTCAAATGGCAACCCACATAAATGCCAACTTTGCGCCCTGGTGATAAAGTTCATTGAAGATTGACAGCAAGAATTTAAAATGCTTTAAGTAAATTTTCTAACAAGCTAAATGAAACTGTAAGCACACGTAAAAAATTTAATTTAAGCGGGTAGGGGTAATTCCATATTTTTGGCGGCTCAAGTACCATAATTACGTTATGTTAAAAAACGTCCCTACAAGTTACCTTGAACTATAAGCAACATAAACCATTATCGTGTTTAACACAAATCATTATTAATTAAATTTATGCTAAAAATAAACCATTAAAACTAAACAAAGTCATTCTCACAGAATATTTAACTCCCCGTAGCGCTTAAAATAATTTTTCGTCTACATTCACAGAGTAGTTATTCATTACAGAGCGGCGCGTCTAATGTGTCGTTTGGGAGGGGTCGCTCTGGACTCATGAATATGATTCACACTCGACTGACACTAAGTTTTAATTAAAATTGCACTGAGATTTTACTAAGAATCATACTTAAAACCTATAAGTTACCAACTTAAATAATAACATTTCAGTAAGATTTTAAAAAGCTTTGTCTAATAGACAGGGTAAGACCACATTCACCAAAAAATTTAAATAAATTAATTAAATTAGGGTCAGCAATAGGTATTACGTGGTATTACGATATTCATTCAGAATTGAAAACGCATTCAATATTTTTTTTTAAATTGTGGCCGATTATTTTTTTACCTCACTGAATGATATACCTACCCGCCCATCTTGTCATATCGCCTAAACAACAGCGATACCTATATTTCAAAAGTGTTATTGATATAACGAATTACATACGTTCACCATAGGTTAACATAATCAGTAATTTCTGCATTTCACTGCCCTGCGTGCGACTTTTGCTAATGAACATCTGCGTTACCACTCAAAACGGCGGCCCTTTTAGCGTTTTCCTTTAACTTCCTACATACAATCGCACAGGCCGGTTCCCTGAGACGCTTAAAATAATTTTTCGTGTACATTCACAGAGCAGTTATTCATTACAGAGCAACCTCGACTAATGCGTCGTTTGGGACGAGCCGAGCTGCCGTGCCGCGTCGAGCCATGAATATGATTCACACTCGACTGGCACTAACTTTTAATTAAAACTGCAGAGATCCGCACAAAAATACCGCGGCCAGAGATGGAGTATGCGACTTACGTGTGAGCTGCATTGCATGGACGCCGCCGCGCCGGCCGTGAATGCATTATGAAGGTACTTAAACTATCATAGTGCTCAACTAACAATCGTTCATTTATTCTGCTAGTCATTTTACTGCCAATTATTTCATTTTTTTAATTAGTTGCAACAATTTAAAAAGCTAAAGTAATATCATATTTTCTGCTTTGAAACTCAATTTCGTTGGTTACTTTAGTAAGTAACCAACATTTACCTCAATATTGTTTGAAAATTTAAACATTGCTTAAAACAAAACATGTACCTACAATCAAACTAACCAAGCAGAAACGATCGCGATACAGTCGTCCTTCAATATGCCGCAGACGTACAAACTGTCAAAAGATCCTTTAAGGGTACCCATTAACGTCAAACGGTGACACCCTCGACGCTCCCAGGATTAGGAATACCTTTTCTTCGCGAAAAAAGGACTACTTTAAATATGTGAGCATTAAATAATCGCAACGTGCCTAACATAAATCCAGCTTCGAGTATTTCAAAATAAATGAAGTATTTATTAAATTGTAGAGTGAAGGGTTCTGACTGAGTTCGACGTTTCTATTTGTATTGTGATTAAATTTTATTCGCCCTTATTTATTTTATTTACGCCGACCAATATCACTAAAAACTTTCTATTTATTTCTTTAAATACCACTGGGGCATGGTACGATGTGAAGAGGATTTATAGAGATAATTTTTACTTACAATAATAGTTCAAATTACTTAAGTACAAAATACCCGAGTATTTTGAATACTTCAATTGAATTGAATCTGAATCACTTCAAAATAAATATCACAAAAACATTTCTTTTATAAAATAAAATTATTTTTAATTCCTATTAAATAAATAACATTTCAGTTACATAACCAGTTGTTAAATAACTGCTATATAAATACAAAAGCTAAAACAAATCAAAACAAAAATAGTATTCCAGTTGAAAACAACACCGCCGTAAACGATAGCTAGGTATCTGTCATATTCAAAAAGGAATCTCTCCAACCGCTAGCCGGCCAGGCATTTCTCATAAAAACACAGGAACTAAACGCGTGTGAGATATTTCATAACGGATCGTCTGTCTTGCATGAAAGCGGACTGCTATCTTGATATCGCGGATGATAAGTAGTTTTAAGACTATTTTTTTGAATAAAAACAGAGTTTTTGCACTGGCAATCTTCCGACAGGTAAAACACACCCCTTTTATGTACCTACTCCTCCATCTTATTTTTAGAGTAAAAATATTTTTTGCACATACATTATATTACATGGATTACACTTGATATGTCCATGTTGTTAAATACATACATACGTGTTTTATAATTAATTGCAAGTTTTCCTAAACGCCACAAAAAAATTAACGATGTGACACATTCCAAAATTATCAGTGGAAAGTATCAAACATCACAATTAAATTTAAGTAGTCAGAAAATAGGCAATGGTGTAGAAGAGTTCCCACAAACCTACTAATAACCAGCTAGTAATGAGGTAATAACCTGCTGTAACCGACCAATTCTTGTAACCAGAAATACAGGGAAAATTGCTACAGATTCTCCGGATGCAGCACGCAGTCCGTATTTCAGACTTACGTACCTCACTAAAGGTGTTTAGTTAACAGATTCGTGTACACACCTCTCTGAGAGAAACGTTTGTTTTGCAGCACTGATGTAATTACTAAAACCTCTCCTAAAATCACTTCAAAGAAACATTTGAAATGAATACTGAATATTTACATGTCAATATGAATAAAGTTTATGAATTGAAAATGAAAAACGTATGTGGGCCATGAGATAATAGAGAAACAGTCGAATGCAGTGACATTTACGTAAAAAGACTGCATCCGCTTTGAAGTCTGGATCACAGCAATTACGTCTAAAGGATAAATACACGAACATCTACCTACCGGTATTAAGGTCATTAGGTTGCGCCAAGCAATAATGTTCTTAAAGAAAAAGAAAAAAAATAGGAAACATGCCGTAATAAATAATTGGCTCGTTCTCAAGTCTATATCTAGAAGTCCATGTGGGCGTTACATTTTATAAATTTTTCCTATCTTCGTGTTTTCTTTAAGAATCAAGTCAATATTAAATTTATAATATTTCATGTTTATCCTATTAATAAGTATATAGGAAAGAGTAAAACAGTGTATTTTTATCTGTGGCAAAACTTAAGCGTATAAAATTTTCTCTGTTCCCAAGTTCTCAAATAAAATAGAGAGAGATGGTAAAACTAGACACCGTCGAGAACAAACGTGAATAAAACTGACGAGCTAAAGGTCTCTATAGGCGAGCTGCGACGTAATCGAGTATGAAGTTTATGTCCGCCTTAAATTCGGAATCGAATGCCATCGTGATGCGATTCCCGGAGTCTATTCGGGCCATCTTTGGCATTTTTCCCAATAGGGGCCATGCAACGCCGCCGCGGTACGTGATTACGTGCTAAACAATGAGTATGGACACTGAAAATTGTTACCGAACATTTGGAAACTCTATCCGTGCTCTGTTAAGCTTTGGTTTCCTAGGAAAGCGGTGCCGTCATATAGCGGCCGTAATATTACGGACGCAAACAGACGGCCGTCTTTACGGTGATGACATGTGGAAAGTTCCACGGCCGTTTTAACACACCGTCAGTCATTTTTTTTAAATAAACGTGAAACGAAAAGTATCCAAGATAGAAAATGGACGACCTTGATTTAGCTTTAGTAATTTACTTGGAGGATGAACTATCATCAGAAGACTTTTTCTATAATCTTTACTTTTTATATTATACTAGCTACCCGCCCCGGCTTCGCACGGGTGCAAGTTAGATTTACCATAGCAGCGCCATCTATTGATTACTTACTCAACCCAGTCGAAAGGTATCGACATCTGTTACATATAATTGTGACTGTCAAATAATAACACTCTTAATTTAGTTCTCTTGTGTGGAGCTAGGTGTCTGTTCATCTGCCATGTCAATTGTCATTACTTGCAAAACTTACTGTCAATTAATAAGAGACAAATAATTAGAAATAAATTAAAATTGCGACTATAATTTGAGATTTAAAGTATCCTATCTCACAAGTTGGATCGAACTGCACATGGTGTGCGAATTTTATTATAATCGGTTAAGTGGTTTAGGAGTCCATCGCGGACCAACATTGTGACACGAGATTTATATATATTAAGATATTGCTTCGTGGTTACGAACGAAATCTAGTAAAATTTCGTCGTCCTCGCTGCTCCAAGAGTTGGAACTCACTTTTTACGTTGTTCCGAAAAAAAAACACAAATACGTATTAAAAATAGCTTCACCGCTATCAATAAAACGTTGACCAAACCATCGGACACCGACAAGACGGCCGTCATGCAAATGGCGGTACCGCTTTTTGACGTTACGGTGTCAGTTACCGCTCTTCAGGAAACCGCGCCATTTCGTTTACATAGACAACGTTCTAGTGACGTCACTCACCGCTGTATTACGGCCGCTATATGACGGCACCGCTTTCCTAGGAAACCAAAGCTTAACAGCTGCATTATAGCGTGTCGTCGTGGAAAAATCAGTTTTGTACTAATTTGACTCTATTAACAAATTGTTTCTGGATATAAGGTTAATTTAAGTCATGGAATATGTTTGTCTGTCTATCCTAGCATTGCTTTGAATACTCGCTTGCGCGCTTGCTTGGATACTTGCTTTAAATTGTGATACTCATTGCTTTGGAGATATCCATGTATCCGGCTTCGATAGCAAGCCGATCCAATATCCATGATAATTATGCAAATGCATTTTCACGAGCACATAAAAACGTGGCTTCAAACACTAATTGGCCCAGTACTAAGCATGGGATTTTCTTCTTTACTGCTTCCTCAGATAGACGTTGTAAAGTGTCATGTAATTTTAAGAGAAATATTTTAGATTGAATTTTGAAATATGAAGTAGCTACTGTAAGATTTTGATACTGTAAGTTATTTGAAAACATAACAAATAATATTTTATTTCGATAATAAATCCAACATGCCGGTCGCAACCTGACTGACACTTTATTCTTTCCTTATCTTTTTCTATCGTTTTTAGGTGGCAATGAGACAGTTTCTTTATACATATTTACAACGTCACAGCATAAACATATATTCGGATATTCATAAAGTCGTAAAAGTCACGTGAGAGCTGCGATAGAAATATCTACTATGTCGAATATCAATTTAAGATATTGACTGAAGAAAATATGGTCGCACGGGCGCGCAGGGAAATTGAAATTCGAGTTAAGATTTACGATAAATGAACTCACACCTACCACGTAAATTCATTTCTTTTATAATTTCATAATAATAATACAGTGACCTCATGTAATCAAATCTGACGACTTACCTACTTACACAAGTCAAACGACTAAATATTCCAGGGTTTCTTTAGTTCATACCTACTTGGGTGTGTAGCAATGTTAACGCAGTGTAAAATGCCAATAGACAATATCTTTATCTCCTCACATTACGAGTAAACCTGTCGTATGATAAATATCCCCCACTGGACTCGAATTGTAATCCCCTAATCGAACAGGCTACTATCGAGACTAGTTTCGCAAACGCACAAAGCTTAGATTTCAAGCCTTAATAAATGAACATGTCATATTTGTACCCACCGAGCAAGGTCCGCTTATACCGGAGTATTCCCGATACATTACGGTCATGTCCGCGCTATAGATCGGGCCGCAGGTGCCGATATTTGCATTGAACCTCCGAAACACGTGAGCCGTTAGCTAAAGTACGGCAGATGAGCTCGTTTTATGGCGTCATTTTGATGCTCTCAAGACACCGATAATTATTAGATTATTAACTCGAGTTTGGTAAAGCGTCCATAGTTTTCTCTATTGTAATACAGGAAGCTTCGTCTTTCAACGAAAATCACTACATAGTATAAAACAAAGTCGCCCTCCGCTTCCGTCTGTCTGTGCCTTTTTAAGACTTCTTCTAAGCCACGCACATTTTTTGATGCGGTTTTCACCATTAGGTAGAGAAGGTATTTCCCTAGGAAGGTTTATTAGATTCCCCGAAGCGAGGTCGGGACGCTTGTAAGTTACCAAATGCAACTCCATTGTGGAAAAATCTCACGCCTTATGAAGACCTGACTTAAGGTTGTTCACAATAACTACGAGGAGCGTCAACATAGGCTTTCCGAGGGTGAAAACTCTCTATAAATTTTACTTACGGCTGTCAGACGTACAACACCCTGTTGTTGGCGGCTACCAAATTTTGCTACTAGATGGCGGCACCAAATCTTGTGACATCATAAGGTATATTATATTTACATTGATTCATCACGAATCTTACTTAATCAGTTTATTGTTCACGTAAGTATTTATAATTAATTACTATTTTATTGATCATTACAAAATGTCCTTTTGTAGAGCATTTAAATCAAACAATTGGAACTCACTTATTTTCTGAAATACCGAAAAGAAATTTAATTACTTTAGGTACTGTAAAATACTCAATACTGTATTCTGAACACTTCATCCCCTTCAAATTACAGATACGCCCTAAGTTTTTCCATTGTGTCGATACTTCGGCTGAGGGCGACAACATTCAAACGCACATACCTATGCTCGCATTAAACACCTCGTCTAATCTTCACTAATTCGCTACCAACGCTACAAAGCGCGTCCTAGTGGGGAAGTGGATCTAAGGGCCATTCATTCAAATACTCATTTAGCGGCACTTTCGGTTGGTACATGAGAATTGGTTCATTCGGAAAATACAAAATAGGCACATGATGATTAGGTATAGTTTCTGGTCCTCAGTGGAACTTGAATTAAATATTAGAACAGTTAGGGCTCATTCCCACGGCATACGTCTTTGACGATTCGTCAAAAAACACGATACGTCTTGACGGATGGACGTTCACATTGAATACGGAATCGTGTTTTTTCACGATTCGTCAAAATATCCGCATTGAAGTTCACATTTATTTCGTGATTTAGCTCAGTTCAGATTGGTTCAGAAACATTCACGATTCGTGATTTCTAAAAGACGTATCCGTCATAATCATAAAACATTCACGATTCGTGATTTCTAAAAGACGTATCCGTATTCGTCTTTTTTCACGATTCGTCAAGCGTGTGAACATGAGTATTTAAAAAGCATTGCCGCCGTCAAAAAAAATAACGAATCGTGAAAAAAGACTATTCGTGAAAAAAGACGATTCGTCCTCGTGTGAATGAGCCGTAAGACTAGAATTTTTCAAAATGATTTTAAAGTGTGTAGTACAACGATTACATTTTAATCGACTTCATTAATTTCTTTATCCCCTAAATACTAAGGTTTTTAGATAGTAACAAACAAATAATTATAACAAATATGTTTAATTAACCAAGAAAGTAAATAAAATTTCATGATAATAACTCAACCATTTAAATTTTAATCTGTCCTCGTGCATTCGTACCCGTTTCAAAGGTTTCGTATACTCGTTTCGTTCACGCTTAGGGTATTTCAGTGTAGCACCTACTAACTTTAGCTACAATAATAATATTTCACAAGCGTGATCGTCAAAAACTAAATTGATTTTCATATTGAATATCCATTATTCGAATTGATACCGGTAATTTAATCCTTAATTTGTAAGCGATTAATACAAACGCATCATCCCTTTCAGGCTATCGTGGCTATTTTATTACTATACCAATCAATTTCACGCCTCAGATGTGTTATGATTCATATTATGTTATTAACTGAATTTTAAAACGTCTATTCCTTTGTGGAATATTTTCTCTTATTCTTCACAAAGCAATATTTCACGACTTATAACGTCAATTAAAACTGCAAATGCAATTTCCACGTTCGTCGGTTTTGCCACACAAATATTTCTGATGAAAGGTACATTTTTATTTCATTATATGTATTAGGTATTTTATTGCATGAAACTTATGTAACCACTGGCACCGCGTTACCAACATATCAACGGTAAAAGTGTCATAACTATTGAATTAGAATGAATCAATGACCAAGAACTAGTGACAAGCACACAAGAAAATAACCAAAGATTCAATAGCAATCCCTATTTCACTATACTCGTACTACATATACTTGAGTCGCCGAGAATGTGGATTTACCACTCCCGGTTAAAAACAAATTTACTACCTGTGTTTCTAGTTCAATTTAGCTTGTGAGCATTTACTTACAACACTTTAAATTGTCGTTGTTAATCTGCAATGTATCTTAATCACAGGACAGAAAGCTGGCATTTGTGAGGGATAGGTACCATAAACAGGAATTCGAATGCGAACGCAGTACAGTTCCCTAGATCACATAACCGTTGGTTGTTTGTTACTTGTACGCTTATTAAAGTTAAAGAGTAAGTTGGGGCGAGCTCCACAAATCACTATAAGTTGCAATTAGGGTGCGAGTCATAAATACCGACCGTTATTAGTTGTTCAGAAAAGTGCGGTGCAACGCTCGACACGTTATTAAAAACGTATGATTGGTGTTTAGACTTCGCCGTGGTCTGTTGCGCGGAAACTTTGACCTTACGATAGGTGATCTGTGTAATGTAGAAGTTGCGACAGGATGGTAAAAATCAAATGACAAAGGCGAATTTTTACCAGTGCAGCTGTATAAAGGGAAGAGGAATCATAATCGATTTCTTGCTTGCACTGTTATTGAGCAAGTGAGAATATTACAAGCCTGTAGCGAATTTCAAATAAATAACTACATTTATTATTATTATAACTAGGGGTTTCGGCTTAGGGAAAATTCTTTAAATGTAAATATTTTTACATTTTTGCATAATTTTCTGTTGACGCTCTGTTCCTTTGGGCCGTGTTGTGATGTTACACAACGTGTAGCCTTTCTCGAATCAATAGTGTATCCAACACAAAAAAAATATACTTCAATTCGACCCAGTAGTTCCTACGAAAACTTATCCAACAAACAAACTCTTCAGTTTACAATATTAGTATAAATACCGCTTGAAACAGAAAGAGCATTAGTGACATCGCCGGTAGAAAGCTTCGGTTGATTCCGTGTAAATTCACTAGACATTCGGCAACAGAGCTAACAGGCGCGAAATTAACGAATTCCGCGCGTCGCACTTCCGCGAAAACTTCTAATGAAGGAACTAACGCTTTACTTACCTAACAACCATTGATTCAAATGTATTACGATTCAGACTACGAACATCGGTAGGTACCTTACCGAGAACACTCCGCAACAAAAATAGCTACTCAACCGATATTACTGTATTATCTGTAGCAAGTGTCATTGATTTGGCAGCTATAAAATATCTGTACTGTCATTGGTGCAGCCCTCTCCCTCTCTCTCGCTTGTCAGACCAAGCCACCATTTTAAGTACGTTCCTACAGGTCTATTTGTGACGTAAAACGTTCTAATTCCAAATTAATGTTTACAAATATGTACTTACGTATCATTTGATTAATTTGTAGTTTAGAATATACTCGTGTATATTTAACCTTTATATCAAACAGATTTCTATTTCAAACCGTGTTCTATCTATTTATAGTACCGTCTATTTTAGGCGTTGTAACATAGGTACAACATAGTGAATATTTTATGTTGTAAGTACATTAGAAAATCTTTAACCTTTAGGCCACTAGCAGTTAATACAAAATACTATCACTTATTGTGGCACGATATGTATAAAGTAAACGATGCCATCAGAATATCAATTACTATTAGGTTGTTCAGAAAGTCATTTCGTTTTTTTAATATGAAATTGAAAGCCAACTTTCGTATGAATAAAAATATTTCAGTAAATTCTAAATTAGCCATTCTGGTTCAACATCATTTGCGATCTTTCTGGTAGAATACCATCTTTCTGGTGCCATCTTTCTCGTCTTTATTGACAAAAAAACTGATACAGGTCATTTTTGACCTCTTCACTTCAAGTTAAAGATTTAACCATCCAAAAAATTTTGTGGCGAATGGAACAATTAATGATAATCCGAAGGCTGGAAAATATGTTAAAAGTGGCATTACATCCACATCAGTTCATCCGAAATAAAAATTGTGACTTAAACAACATTTTTAATTTTTCCATACTAAAAAATACATAGTGACGAAAACACTGCTTATTGCTCGCCATACTTAAAAGGAAACCAACCAAAAACCACTGCATAGATTTAATTGAGGTTTTTCACACACAAACCTTGCTTTATTGGCTCTCAAAACATAATATATAAAGGTTACGCGGCTTGAGAGTGAAGCTTGGTTCAAGAATCACAATTAACTCTGTCCGGAAAAACGAAATAATTTCCGAACAACCTAATATTACTTAATTTAAATAACATTGTAGATTTATCATTTTTAAAATCTAGGTACATTTTATGCTGACCGTACAGCCCGATCGAGCCAACTATTGCCGCAAAGCCAGTAATACTAATCATTAGGTTACAGTCGTGAAGTAACTTTGTTTTTGAGCTGTAATTTTAATAATAGGTAAGTATCTTCACTTCATATGGCTTCAAGCCATTGCAATTCTTTGAAAGAAACATCACTTTCCTTTGGGCTACTGAGCTCCAGTTAAAAATAACTTACCTACTTGCAACACAGTATAATTTCAAGAAAAATAGAACCGACTTCAATGCCGAAATGTAATGTGAGCAATTATATTAAAAAAGGAAAGTTAGTAAAAATTTAGAGTTTTCCTTAATTTGCCTAGTATTATTAGAGGCACTAATTGAAGAGAAATAACAATTTTACTTTAAATCAAATACAAGACAAAACGGTGGCATAAAATCAGTGTAACACTAACAATTTACAGTTAAAACAACAATCTCATATATGAACCATAAATATGTACGTAGTATTGATACGCGCGAAGCAATTAATCACGCGGCAGTTAGCTTATTGGCAAATAGTTTCGACAGTTATGCATGTTATTTGCTCTAATCTGAACTGGTGTTAGCATTGCCAAGTCGTCGTGTTTGTTGCGTGTACCTTGTTTACTTTGATTAAACTAACAAACTAATTTAATGAGATGTTTTGATAGATCCGACAGATAAAAAAATTATAAAACTATGTACTTACAACTTAATATGTTTACAGTGTAGTAAAAAAATAACTGTTATTTTAGGTAAAAAATCTTTTAATACAAGTACTTATATAAGTATTAATTTAATATCAAAAACGTGTGTACTTCCAAAGTTTACCACACAATGCATACGCAATAGGTACACAAGCCAAAAGGCCAAAAGCCTAAAAGAAAATTTGTATTCTTATCTGTGCTTCTTAGCTGTGTGTGTGAGCGTTGATAAGAAATACGGATTACTCAAAACGAACAAAACAAAAAAAGAAGCAATGATACCGAAACAATATCTCAACAACCGGCCATCCTCTGTTGTCTACACATTAATATACTGTTTTCGGAAGCGAAATCGTGATCGGGGTCACCTTTAGCAAAGGCAATAATCATCCGTATTGTGCAAACATTTAAGAAGCACGATGTTGGCAACTGACCCGGCTGGATGCGACATCTTGTGTGTCAGTCTGTCCGCGCCGTCCCGTTGGTAACGAAACGTGACCGGCGCCAAATTAACTCGTACCCTCATCTCCGTTCCCACCAAATCTAGCCTTTACGCCCACGAGATAAGGATTCCTTTAGCTGTACATTACTGCACTGCAATGTGAATTCTGACGTCTGACAAGCGAATTTCGACTTTATTGCCTTGCATTAGCCGCTATATTGGGTGTATAGTGGTAAGATCAGGAAAGTAAAGCGTTGTCAAGAGGCACGAAAGCTTCCCAGCATGTTCGTCGTTGGATCGCGGTCGTCTGCCGTCCGCCTGTACGTTGTCTCTTTAGATTTATGTTTCTATTAGAATAGAACGGTGGGCCAAGCATTCATTGAATTATCTCATGCACTGATGCCTGCATGGGAATAGGATTTAGTTTGAGCAGATTTCTTACACATCTATTAGTACCTAGCTATTACAATAATATTTTTCTACAAGTAGACAACGAAACACATGAAAGATTTCTATTTCGATTCATTCGACCTAACAAGTGAAGACAGATCAGTAACATTCGTAGGTACCTATAACACCCTCGACACAATTGGTAGTAATCTTGTTTGCTCGGAGACCCGGAATCGATGGCCGGCTGAGGCAAATGGTTATATGACAGATAAAAGTTTGTCTCGAGTCTCGCTGGTTTATGTCTCTCAACTGTCCTTGCCACATGCGACCTGGAATAATTAACTAGTGGGGCCGGGACTGCATGTAATATTGTATGTTTGTTGCTCACACGATTGACAGCATATGTATTATACGTTTGGTGTTTATGTAAAGTGTTGGTGTGGCGGTATAGGATACTAATTCCAAATCCATATCAGCCTAACATCAAGTCAAAATGTCTTTTCGTGTTCGGACTGCGAGCCTGTGAATTGAGATTACTTAAAGAGCGAAATCAGACGAGTAGGTACTTTTTGATTTACTCCGCTGACATCGCATTGATGATACATACGTTTGTTACTGCTATTCGTAACCACGATTACTATTACCCACGATCATCATCATCATCTCAACCCATCATGGCCCACTATTGAGCACGGGTCTCTTCTCAGAATGAGACGGTTAAGGCCATAGTCCACCACGCTAGCCAGGTGCGGATTGGCGGACTTCACACACCTTTGAGTTTTACCCACGATACCTATATCAAACACACACAAACGTGTATGTACAGTCAGTCACATAAAAAACGTCTAAGACAGCGAGTTAAGCATTTGTTGTATAATAGATTTTTCTAGTAGTGAAATGGTTCTCAGCGAGTGCAGTGAAGCCGCAATATATCACGCGAGCGCGACACGGAGCGGCGTCCTCAAGAAATTACTCTGTTACACGCCACCGACTGAAATGTTTCAGCTTCTTGATCATTTTATCATGGCCTGCGAGTTTAGACGGGGTTCTTACTACCAGATTGTATTACCTAACATATACATATACTAACTTTAAACTTTAAAGAAGCTCAATTCGTTTGATTTAGGTGAATGGATGTTGTTTGTTGAAGAATAAATACTAGTTTTTAGTTCTTATATTAAATCTTAGCTGTATGGGTAAATGAACTGTAATAACTATGTTTATGTCCAGGCATATAAATTATATAACTATATTAACTATCCCCCGTTATATGATGCTTACTTCGCCATTCACTATCAGGTGGCCAAGAAAGGAATTAGAATAGGAAAAAAACATGTTTTGATGATTACTAGAATGACAAGTAAAAAGTTAACTAAACAGGCCAATTGACATTTTTAAATACTGGACTAACAATCAAACTCGATGTAATCGATTATGGTCTTTTTTTATGGAATTAAGATAGCAAACGAGCATGCAGCACCACCTTCCGCTGCCGCCCATGACAACTGTGACCGACCCAGAACTAGACTCATGAGTCTCGTTCCAACTCGGTCACAGAAGCGTTGCTACCCCTGAGGACTGAGATGATCGCCTCTAAAAAAGTGTAACCGGCTTTTCTAGTATGGTCATAGTTGCCAAAGGCGGCAGCGGAACTGCTATTTTTAATATACTATTTATCATTTAAATAGTTCATAAACTGCCAACACACAATATCTTCACAGACAACATAGCATACAGCGCATAGCACAGTTCGACTATACTCTATCGTACGAGACCGAGACTCTAGTGGCGCGTTGCACTGGCGTACACCCTACAGCCCTACAGTCCTTGTCACGGCGATGTAACGGCTATGTTGTAAGTTGTAAGTACTTAACTGCGCTATCAACAGGGTTACCTTTTGATCTTTGAGACTCAGTGCTTTGACTGGTACAAGGTAATTGTAATTGTAGGGCTTATGTGTGCTTGCCTACATGCTATTAAGACTGTTAAGTACATTGCTAAAAACCTTTTATTGTCGTGTTTTGCTTCGCTTCTTTTCCATATGTAAAACATAACGAGGCGATAATGATACACACTTCTACGACATTAAATTTAAGCCTTATTTTTTTTTGTATTAGCTCTATATATATACTACATGTTTATTTTACTTCACCAAACGTAACACTCCAATAAAAACTTGGCTATACAATTCACTCCTGAAAAAAAATGGTCTTTAACGTCGGGAAAGTTCACACGGAAGTGCAATACAAAGTTTAATACGATGCAGTCTCGCTTGACACCTCTCAAGTGCGTTCCAGCTACAAAGTTCAATAAGAGTGCTCCAAGACTTTTTCACTAAAGGGTATTGAATCCTGGAGCAATTTCAGTTAAACCCCGTTGCTTGTTGCTATCAAAAACTGCAAGACTAGCTCGGCGTATAAAATATAGTACCTGGTTGACCGAGCTTTGCTCGGTTGAAAATTATATTTAGTATGAATCGCAAGAAATACGAGGAATTCCGCCATCTATTCAGGAGTCAAATCATACAACTGTTCACTGAGCACAAAATTCATTTTACTTATGTTACGGCCAAAGGATCTCAACAGCGTGTTTCACAAAGTTGTACAGCGCCATCTAGTTTCATACTACTGAAATTTCAACACGTTACAAACAGTACCTCATAGAAGTTAACTGTGTGAGCGAATTAATTGCATTTTAAATAGGTACATACTTAATTAGATAAATTCATTGAACTTTCCTTCGTACTTTTCGCAGGCTTAGGCAGTCCCCGACTGAAATTTTTATTTGCGATAAAATGTATTGAATGTTTATGATAATTAAACAACATAAATAAATATACTTTTAGTTTAATGAGCAAGTTGTTAGGCGTACTTAAAATTTTATTGATTCTATTTACAACAATAGTAATTTCATCGATCTGACCATTATTTATTTAAAACTTTATTAAAATATATTATTAAATCGATAATAACAAAACTAACATTTATTTACAAATATTCTCGTAAATATCACAAACGCACGTTAAACTATCACTACGCGTCCTGCGAGGTCAAGCGAGATAATCGCACTGATTTTTAATTTTATTCAAACAGAAAATAGGTAGGTATAACGCAAAAATAGCGCTTCAACGTAAGAATTAGCCGAACAAAAATATATTCGAGCGCCATCTAGTTTCATACTACTGAAACAAACAAACCGTATCTCATAGAAGTTATCCTAATGTTTCATAGATGGCGTCAGTTCAACACGTTACAAACAGTACCTCATAGAAGTTATCCTAATGTTTCATAGATGACGTCAGTATGATGTTTTTAAAATCTCTTTATCTCGGGATCCGAGCTTTTCTCGAACCTGGGACCTTGATAAATCGATTCCTTGAGCCGAAAACCCCCTAATCTGTAACTTTCATGAAAATCTTTGCAGCCGTTTCCGAGATCGTGATTATATATATAGGTATAAATAAATAAATAAATATACAAGAATTGCTCGTTTAAAGATATTAGATGTACATACTCTTTGTATGGAAATTAAGTGGCTTGTGAGGGCATTTTTATGGAATCTAGGTAGCAAACTAGCATACATTTTATAAAGGCCCTTTAGGGGTTTATTATCGCTAATACTTTATTAATGCAACAACAAAAATAGAACCCAAAACAATGATCTTACTTATATCTATTTGTCTATTTTTTTGTTGTTCTGTTCGCGCTGATCTCAGAAACAGCTTAAAAATCTTAAAATACAGTGTTTTACTTTAACTGTGTTTGTTTTATTTCAATCAATTTATAAATAAATATCTATTGTTAATTTGTGCAATAGAGAAAGTAATTATAAAAACTTGAAAAATCACGCCTAACAATTACCAAATATGACTAAGGGACTGATTTCCCGTCGCGAAACGAGGGCGGATTTACTTGTCTTGAATAAAAGATCCCACGCAATACAAACCTTACCTTTTACATACACACAGATACTTAATTAGGTACATCAAAAAACCTTTCATAACAATTCGTACGGAGACATTGAAAATACGTAACGTAAAAAGCAATCATAGACAAAGGACCAACAATGGAACAATGAACCGCCAACCACTCCGCTTCTCGGTAAAGTGATTCTTTTACTCATTTGTTTTTGAGCATGAATATTGTATAATTTAAAACATCGATATTATTTTATTTCGCCTCTTTGTTATAAGTTTATTGTTCTTGACTTGTTTGAACTAATTGTTTTTAATGTACTTTGTACGTTCTAAATTGACTGTTTTCGATATTCAGATACTTCTTAAGTAAAAATCGTATTATTATTGCCGTTGTACAATGAAAGAATTCTTACAGTTAGGCTCAATAAAGAATAAACCTTCGAGGCTGTAAGGGTCTAATGTTTGAAACAATAGATTGGTTTTAAGATGAAAAAGGAAAACCACATCATAGTCCTTTTAAGTAAAAGTTATGTAGCTACTTTTTATTGTGTAATTTTTTTTTATTCTTGACATAGTCATTTTAGCAGTATTGTAATCAATTATTTATAACTTTAAAATGTTTGGTTCTGTAATGTGTTTTATGTTCATATTTATCTTGTGTGTTCTTAAAATAGTGGGTTGCACCTATAATTGAGGTGGCACTGATCTTGCGACTGTATCTTTCTTATGCTTTTTTTTATCATTGTATAAGTGTACACTTTGTTGGTGCAATAATAAATAAAGAAATAGAAATAAAGAAATAAAATCTTTTAAGTATTTCTAGCTTTTAGATTAGTAATAATCTGTAAATTTGAACTGACCATTTTGTTCATTTATGTCGTTAATTGTGTTACCTCCTCTCTTCGATTTTGATATAGCTAGACTAGACAAGTAAAAAAGAGCCATACGAAGAACGTTCTTATGCTATCCACGATGTCCTTGTTCACCATTTAAATGCGCTGGGACATGGTTGTTAAATAGCTTTCCACTGATCGGACGAAAAATTGGAATATTTAGATATTAGGGCACGTAAAATATTCATCGCAAATTGGCAGATCAACCAGACACGCGCTACAACCGACTACCAGTAGAGCTGCTGAAAATGGAAGCACTTCAATATGGGCAAATTATAATTTTCTGAATATTTAGAAAAACTCAACTCAAAACAAAACCTATGCCATCACTTCAAAAAATCCCTTGTCCCCACCATGAGTGATCACGAAAAGCAAGATAGAAGATAGAAGACAGGCAAGAAAGTTCATAAGAGTTTTTCTTACCCACTCTTTCGAACTCAAGTTCGTATTGGGCGAACGTGGGATTATTACCTATCTACTGTTACTTGGTCTGACTATCAATATGTATATTATCGAGAAATAACGTTTTTGTATCAGCTATCGCTAAAGCCAAAATGATAAGTTGTCCATTATGATCTTCATTACAATCACAGAAATTCTATTGAATAAAATATTGCCACCCGAAAGTCTTGTGCCTTTACGCTGCAATCTAACAACATTACATATCTTTAAACGACATGTCCATAATATAGCAGAACAATATTATTATCACAGGAGAATGAAATATGGTCGTACCCTAATGTTTTATGTCATGCCCACTCGATAACTTGTGAAATTCTATTATAACTCCAATAAAATTTATGGGAGGGACGACAGCTCCGCTCGGTCAATTTCCAACTGAGTTGAATATAATGTATCAATTGTCAACGAGTTTCGTTTTCTTTCTAATGTTTATCAAATTATCTATCTCGTTTGAACGTTTCTATGGAGTATAAAATAGGTGAGCGAAAGTTGGTGCTTGTCGTGAGGTCTTATTTAAATTTGATTGAGCATGACGTAGACTTTGGACTCGTTAATAATTAATTAATCGACTTGGATGGCGATGACCATTTTCTCATGTTATTGCCTGTTGATACAAAATGATCAATTATTGAAGTGTTTTTTGAATGAATTATCACTCGAATAACGGTAAAAATACCTTCATCCAAATTCAAAACTTTACCAGTACATCCCGTCCACTGAATCACTGCTGGAGACGAGCGCCCGGAATTATTTATATATGTTACTCGGAGGGGCATTTTCATGGAGTGCTCAGAAAGGTTGGCAGTACAGTGGGCAGCTGCGAGATGTGTTCGGCAATTAGGCGCTCTCAGGTGACGAGTTGACGGTACTTGCTTCAATTATCTGCCTAAGGTTTTATGCCCTGAAGTTTGTTCCACTAGAAGCGTTATATACGACTGGTAACATAATTTAAACAAGTAAGTAGGTTATACTTGTAAATGCCATAGAGAAAAATAAGTCATTGTTTATTTTTTCATCATCGCATATCCGCTGTTGATTATTGGTCTCTACCATTTGTTCTTGGCCTTGGCAGCACTTCAACACAGAGGCCTTCTAACTACTGCTACTAGGGGTTGTAGGAACCCACTGGACTAGAAGATCGTATATTTTAACTACATACTAGTCAGGACATTTTGTAGTCGCATCTAGCGCTTCTATCTCGTATATTTTACGCGTTGTTTCCTAAGTGGCTCCACCACCCTCCCGCTGTAAACATCTACGGGTAAAGTTTAAGCGTCAACCCTTGCGAGATAGATGCCGCGTCGCGTTATTGGGGTCCTTTCGACCCTTACAAGTGACATTTGATTTTTGTCATTAAATATATTGTGCTCGAGCTCGTACACGTTTTCATTTACGTAATCCTGTAAAGTGGCCTGTTGTGTAATAAAACGTATGAGGGTCGGAAGAAGTAGTGTGCGTTAGGTTAGGACGGAGTCGAAACTTTATACCTAAGGGCCTTTGTGACTACTTTTGATGATTTGCATTGGACGCCGACACGATGAATGACATTAAGGTCATAACCACATTTGAGTCTGGAAGCCAGTCTCAAACGACAAAGCTCATAGACAGGAGAGATTTAAATAAACTCAAATACGCTTCATTTCTCGGACCAAGACTAATACGAGACCAGCTTTATCAATAATCAAATCCTAAGCAATTGGAAATTAATTTCCGCACGATACATACAATTACCTAGGCCACATACAAATTCACTCTAATCTTATTAACATTATCTACATACATGACGTAAGTAACAGCATAGTAGTAATAAAATTAAATCCCTGGCCATTAATTTAGGTGGGTAATTGTCTTGTATAATTGCATGTGGAAATTAGCATAATGTGTCGCAATCTATGGCGATGTTTGTTATATTGTTCCCATTTGTATAGCAATTCGCCTCATTGTATATGTTCACAGAGGACATAAAGGATTTGGACACTAACGAGAGACCGTAGTTATGGAGGTATTAGTCACTGGCATTATGGTGCAATGGGAAATGCGGAAAGTAGGCTATTGGGAATTTGATAACCTTCATAATATTTGTACCTACTTGACTACAATCCTACCTGATGGTAAGATTGGTAAGTGGTGATGTAGTTATGAGTGAACCGAATCACGACCTTCCATCCAGAGGGATGTTTACAACGATAGGATGGATACTCGCTTTGCTATGTTATGTTAGATGTAGAAATTACTTTCTCATTGAGTAGCTACTGAGCCTTCTCTGGTATTGCCAGAGACCCGTGCCCATTTTAGGGTTAAAGTCACTTAAAGGCTAATAACTCTGCGATCCCATAAACCTTTCCTTGCAAATTTTATTTACTACCAGCGTCAAAACAAGAACTAAACAAATATACACACCGCCCACGAAATGTCTACAAATAACCCGTCTCTATCTAATGAAATACAAACTGGGTAGGTCGGAGCCGCGCGCGGTACGGTCCGAGTGAAATAAAACTGAATATTGTACAAACCAGATGAATGACGGCAGGGGAATGATGCATAACGCGCCGGGACGAAGCGACAAGAGCTTGTGTTAGGGTTGCCTATCTACTACAGAGCCAGACCGTTGGCAATAATTGGTTAGATAGGACGTATACTTTTTGTTGTTTTGTACATGAGAATCCTACCTCTCTGGGAATATATGAGTTCCATCTGGAATTTCTGTTCAGCAAACCTTTTCAGAAATCTTCAAGCACATTTTAGAAAGCTTTGAAATTCACCATGTGAACCGCACCGGTGACCGAATTTGTACACAATATTATGGACAAAATATCAGAAGTAAAAAAAACCGAAATCATGAAACTGAGTACATACGTACATCAGTTGTTAATGTTCTTTTTTATACGGTACAGACTTGCTCTAAAGAATCCTTTAAACCTACCTTTATACTTACGTTTAAATAAATTCTGCGCGATCTTTAGAAAATACAACTCCCCTTACATTACAATATAGTACACCTGCCTGTCGACATTTAAATCGTCATTTTGAGAAGCACACATTTCATCGTATCGTAAGGGTTGGGCACCCTACCCCTGGCAGTGAAATTACCAGGGGAATGATCGATGGCGGCCAGGTGCCGTGCATCATAATTATAGAGAGTATATATTTTTTTTAAATCTCATCGTCCCGTGAAACCGTGAATTATGATCCCTGAATATGTTTGGTTAGTCAATTACGAAGTGTAATCCCAGATTTATGAGGTGCATCCAGGATAAATGGAATATTTATAAAGTAACTGCAACATCATTTATCATTATTATGCTTTGGATGTTTGTATAAAATTTTTATTACTTGTGCAGATATTTCCATGAAACAATCTTCATTATTTTCTTATTTACATTAATAACGAGTATCCTAGATTTATGACATTGTAAGCAATAAACAACGCAAAGCAGAAAGTTTTAAATTACAGTATGGTGGGATATCACAAGGAACTATACTGAGCCTAGTTATGTTTATGGTATATACTTAGATACTTGAAACACAAATGATATTTAAACATAAATTCACAGAAAGTGGTTGTGTACAAAAATCAAAAGAAGTACCAAAGCATCGGCGCAAGTATTTTAAATTGTCAAAGTATGAAAAGCATTGAATTATGAATTAGTTGCAACAGCGACACTAAAAGGTTTATCGCCAGGTTGACAGACGGGAAGCCATTTTCGCACAAGAGTTTTCAACTCGTTCGCAAAGTAACTGAATGGCAATATTGAGGCAACTGTCATGGTACAAGCTATTAACTTTAAAAAAATGGTTGGTTCCGCAACGTAACGAAAAGGTAGAAGCTGTCAGTGTAGAAGGATTCTTATTTTATTTACAAGCAAAACTTAAAGCTACGTCATAAATATACATTTGTAGCTTTCATTTTCACATTAACATTGTAACAGCAACGGGAAATGCGTATTAGGTCAATGAAGACACATGTTTGTAACAAAATATAGGTAACTTATTGAATACATAAACCAAAAAAAATAATGCAGTTTCTTAAAGATATCAGAAAAACAGTTCGGAAAATTTGGTTACTCGCCGCTCGTCCATAGTAGAATCGTAGGACGCGCAATTTAAACGTACTCAACGGCTATTTTACAGTGCGCAATACCTTTTTTCTTTTTGTCATGCAACAGAGAGTAACCCAGAAAGCGCGGTATTCACTAAAAGATACCTTTTTGTTCTCTACAGCCGTCCACTAAATGGAAGGGTTACAAGTGGGCATACGTCTAAAACCGGAATTCGCCTCGAATTCACAGGTGACGAAATGTTTGAACGGAATAGTCTTTGATACAAAATATGTGAACTAGGCCTTTGGAACTAAGTAAAAGTATACTAAGACTAAGAGTAAAAATATATGGAACTATAAACTAGGAGTAAAACTTTATTGAACTTTTAAAAAACGTAAACCGAAGGTATAGTACGTACCTACCTACTTAGATATAGGACGTACGTAGTGTACGTACTATTAATATTTTTAACATTTTTTTAAAAATGGGCTTTTTTACCTGAACAAACTTACAAGTAACTCCTTCTCAAAGTTCCCTCGATTTGATAATTTATCGTTTTTACCAAGAAGCAAACGATTAAATATTAAAATAATGAGTGCAAAGAACAGTCGGTGAGAGTTCAAAGATATTCTAAATGGACTTTGCTAAATGGATTAATTCAAAAGCGGACAGACACTCTTGAATAAAAAGACTTTAGCAGTTGACCTGCTGATTTGTACGATAAAATTGTGAAACCTCTAAAATTAAAACAATAAAACTTTTAAGATAATCTTACATCGTTAATAGTCGCATGAGAAATCATTTTATACCTACTGTTATTTAAAATAATCTCTACTTTTATAAAAGCGAATTATTTTAAGCAACGTCGCAACCAGTCTACAAAATGATTACATTCCCCACAAACTTAATGAAGAAACGCTTATGCATGAAACACATGTTTGCAGTGTTCTACTCGATAAACTCCTACTCTCTGTTCCAATTAAAAATTATTCCTTTAAGCCATAAGATGAATAATGTGTAGAAATAAAGACAAAAGGCACGAAATGATCATATACATATTATTCATTCATACGATGCGTCCAAAGCAAAACCTTACAGTGCATTAAATGAGTGTATTACAAATCTCATTTTAAATTAGTCTTTAAAGTTTCAACAGTGACATCAGAGTTAAATTTTCCAGTAGAAGTCAGGTACAACGCCGCCAACATTCGGAAGCGTCCAGTTTCCGCCTTCAGTACAACGCTAAGTAAATTCTATCCAGAAAGTTCGCTGCGTCGTTTATTAAATTACCCCTGTCCGTGGACAACTTCTGTTCTTGTACTAAGATAGAGAAGTTACAGAACGAATCGTTTCATTTTTGCTGAGCACAGCTGGTTTTAATAGAAATAGATGTTTACGTAGAAACGTTTCTCATTAGATACGTTATATAAATAAAGCGCTGATGGCTTGATAGTTTATATCAGTTGTATTAATACTTTTTATCAAAAAGATCACCTCAATTATATTCATATAAATTTCTACCAAACTGTAGACCAGTTTGTCAGCAGTTCCCGTTATCACAGGTGTGTAGTAATGTGTAGGTAACATTTGAGTGGAGTAGGTAGGTACTCATGCAGGGTAAAAAATTGCCAACAAATATTTACCAAGGCGATGAGCGCGTAAGATTTCATCAAACAAGATTAGGTCGACACACACAGGTGATAATATTATGTATCGAATAAAATTAATATTTGTTCAGTTCCTGCAAGTAAATCTTTGGTAACGGACCATCTGAGATTTTCTTATAGGCGTTACAGAAATCTCTATGTAATTTTTTTATGGATTTAACGTAAAATGATCAAGCAAAACCACCATTTGACTGAAGTCCGCACAAATCGGAGGATATTTTGGAATTTAAGAGTGGAAGATATGAAAAATTGTCTTTGTTATTTAAAAAAGTTTTTAAGGTTTTTATTTTAAATTAGAATCTTAAGTAAGTTCGATTGGCTCAAATATTGTTAGTTAAATTAAAAATTTAAGTTTATCAAGATTCATAATGACATCAGATTGAATGTTACATATGTAATTATGATGTACCTACAATCAACCTCTAATCGTCAACACGAAACTATACACTTATAGAACAAATGGCATGGATTGACAGTTTTTCCCAGTATTATCAACTAATAAATGACACAAAATTACACTCCATTCGTATTAACGTTGTTATCATAGAATTACCTATTTGAGATCTATTTTTGTATGTAGTAGAATCAACAATGACGCTGTTTTATTTATGATATATTATAGTTATTCCTATAGTGAATAATACTGAATATCTGTTTTTATAATAATATCCAAATAAAGTAATTATCGAAATCATCTTTCTGTGATGCTCGCCTGGCTAGTTATACCTCTTGCTTAACAACTGCCAAACAACTCTTGTTTCTGCCGGGGGATTCAGTGCCTTAAGTACTTTCTTCCTAATTCCCGCATTTCTCTTACTTTCTACTTCCTTCTTAGGCAACGCTATGGACTTGTGTTTCTTGTCACCGATGGTCATGCACTAGGACATACCTGTATTTTATGATTAAGATATTATAAATTACATATACTTACACATACAATTAATATTTACATTGCCACAACATTATTTTGCCAGCTTAGTATCAACATAAAAAATATTTTAAGAAAATTGTAAGCCACCGCATACGAGGGCAATATTCAAACCGCTAACCTAGTTCATCCCGTTCACAAGTCTGCGCATAACGCGCGGTAATATCTAGGCCCATTTATAATTCATTCGCAAACTCATCGTGCCTCACACAATAGACCGAAAATTAACATTTATATCTCGGTTCGAGACCGTAGCGTACAATACCCCCCCGGCTTCCAAGTCACAGCCGCGATGTACTTGTTAGGTTACATTTAGATGTTTATAATTTAGTCTAGATAATATATGATACCTATGTGTGTCTGAGTGTGTGTGAAATTTGTTGTGTATATAGTGAATTTGGGATGCAAAATAACAAAAGTTCAAACAATAAAACATTTTCGGTTGTCCTGATTTGAGTCTGATGGCCAGAACTTCCATTATGCACAAAAAAACTTACGATACGAACAAATATTGATGTCACGAAGATGTGTCGAAGCATCCAAAGTCTATATGCCTTTTTCAGTCTGGAGTACTTTACCCAGGTACTGCTCAGATCCAGATTCATTATAAGATTGTATCAACTCGTAAAGATTAGATAAATTATAATTGCACGCGCGCTCTCATACAGTCTTCAACTTGACTTGCAAACCACTTCGTCCAGACGACTTACAGTTCTTTTGTCTGCACTTGTTGTCAAGTACGATAAATGCATATCAGTAATTAGTGCGATCAATACAGTCGCCGCACTAATTCTATGTTCTATATATTATACATTATTGCATTTAGCTGTGACGTCATCGCTGTCAGTGCACCTAATGTTCTACGTTACAGGACTTACGGCCATTTGCATAGATCCCCAATGTAGATAGTTATCACTGAAAGCAATAGATAATTGATACTCTTAATTATAACATTATTACCTACTGTTAAACGAACTATTATTTATTGTGTCATTACATACATATTTGTAGGTACAGGTACATGTCTAACACATATGATTTACAAAATCCTTGTTGATTCTTATAGTATAGAGTAACAATAATAAATACACGTCTTAAATGGGCAACATTATTATCTTAGTGGGGAAACTTACTAATGTACATAATACATTTATGTGTATCTAATTATCACAATGAATTCTAAAATGAACCGTTTTTTGATCAGATCATAAATAATCAGACCTCGTGATTAGAATAATGAAATTGAACTATTCCGTAGCAGGGCGGTAAATGATAAAAAATGGTTCAGAGATGGTACGTCATAAAATATATAATCCCTAGACAATTTTAAACTCAACAAACAAATTACGATACTGTAATTTGTTTTCTCTTTCTGCCTTATCAAGGTTATAAAATATGTTTAGTATAAAAAAGCTAGGAATAAAATAATAAAATTCCCAATCGTTAATTCATTTACAAGCGTATCTGTAATAGAATATCACCCCGAAGAATAAACAACTTACAAATTTTTCACGTAAAAAGTCCAATGCAAACATTGTATCGTAAATTAAAAGTAAACGGAATAGATAGGAGGGAGCGCAGTGAACCGGTATTGCCATAAATTCCGATAGTTGCCGTATTTAGCGCTAATTTAGCGGTAAATTCCCGCGGCTGTTAAAGCATAAACATTGGCCTTAAAGTCGGAGTCATTAATCACGACACGTTTTCGCAATATTTAATGTTCATAAATATAAAATACTGCGCTAACGCCCACGATTTCGTCAAGGTTCGTGTAGAAGAAACTCATTTTGTTAAACTTATAAAAATGCGACGTCGTATTGTAACCGGAGGCTATACTAAAAATTTAAATATAAATAAGCGAAAGAATACGAAAAAAAACCGTTTGAACAGCGAAAATAAGTAGTCAGTTATTTTTAGTCTGTACACATCTCTAGCTCTATTTCTACTGCAAGGCTTTTTGTAAGTTACTATGATTAAGTTTTATGAAAATGATAAATGATATCATCGGATCCGTGGATTGGATCACCTCTAGGAACATGGTCAATAAATGAGACCGACGCGTCGTTAAATAGTACTTTAATATTTTCAAGTGGAAAAAGCATTAGTACTGTATGTGATATCGGATACTCAAATCGTTACTCGTATACAGTACATGGTTTGTATTTTTCAGACACTTTTTACAGTTATCTATTATATTAAAACTATTATCACTACTTGAAATAATATTCCTGTAGTCTCACTACCTACAATACGTCAATAAAATAATGGGTAATCATAGCAACGCAATAGGGTTGTGTCTCTATCTACTAACGCTACATATTTTATGAAAATTTCTTTAAAGAAAAACTTGTTAACTGAGGAATTACGTTACACAGAGCGGAGAAGAACGAAGCGTAATTAAGTACTTACTTAATAATAAATAAAACTTCCCAACCTGTTTTATTGAATTTTATAAAAGCTCATCGGGAAATCATCAAGAAAATACACAATTCCACAAGTACCTTCTTATCGACTTGTGCGGCAGCGTCCAATTACGCGGAACAACCTAAAAAATTAACAAAGCTATGTACTTAGTACATAAAAAGAGTTTTTATTCATTAAATATATCATTTGATATCTTTTACTTCAAGTATTATTATTATTATTAACTTTTGATGAAAGGTAAGGTAAAGATAAATAAAGTAAGTCTCCTTGTACTATATTTTGCTCCTTTTCAATGAACTCAAGTATGGCATGTTAAATCAAAAGTATGTTGGTGTTCATGAAGGAAACATACTATTTGTTTGTGACTATATGTAGTTCTGAGAGCCGGTGTCTGTTTCGGTCTGAGAAAGAAATTTAAGTTAGTTTAGCAATATTTTCTTTTGAATACGGGTGTTCGTGATGCCTTAATTGCATACGCCCATGCTTGGCATAAAATCTTAGTGCAAGGTGTAAGTTTGCTTAATATTTCTTCTTTTTAAAGCTGCCACAAGGGTACAGAACATGAAAATAGGTACCTCCTTAGAAACGTAGGTAGCTTCCGTATTTAGCACAAATTTAGCGATAAATTCCTACAATCGTACCCTAGAGATGCAAGCAACTGATCTTAGCAAAGTTTGCCTTTGATTTAGATGCAGTGTTTTAATATCATAATTTTATTTTATTACCCATTTGTTAAATATAATATTACGAATACAGTAATGAAATAAAATGAGTTGGATTCATTTATTTTCAAGCACCGGACTAAAGATAATTATGAAATTAAGTAGTTAAATTAATTTCATAAGTGACATATAAAAATAGATACCTAACCAATTACAATAAAAAATATATTTTTTTCAATATGATTTATCTATTAATAAGTACAAGGGGGCCACAACAAAAAATGAGTTGTTGCAAAAGATAAGTTAATGCCACGATTATCCGTACTAATATTATAAATGTGAAAGTGTGTTTGTTTGTTTGTTTGTGACTCTTTCACGTCGCAACATGGCCATTATATGGTATGGTTTATGTGTGTGGGGATAGTTAGGAGGGTGGAGAGTGACGTAGGCTACTTTTTACCGCGGAAAAACATCTCATTCCCATGGGAAGATCGATGTTTTGTTACTTGCTAGATATTTAGTGCCGGATGTTGTTAATAGATGGCGTTAGTAAAATTCATTTGCAAGATCTGATTCACGCTATCAAATACTAGGTACATGTAATTTACTTACCTATGTCATAGGCAAATGTTATATCTGATGTTCCAGTATCTCATATTATAGGCCACTTATTAGGCGATATTCCTACGGGAGCGGGACCTACGCGGCTGTTACCTACGGGTCCCGAAGCGAAGCGCGGGCGGTTCTCTAGTAGCCGAATAAGTATGGCCCATACTTCAATAATATACGAGTAGGTAGTTTTAAACACTTTGTGCTGTAGGTACCTCCTGTAGTTATTCTATGCAAATAAATGAATACGAATGTACGGAAAGTTGTGTATAATTGCAGAAGCTTTCTCGGAAACAGAAACTGTAACGGTGCTTAGGACACCTGTGCATGACTCTCTGTAGAGATTCCTATGTTACACTCAATATTGGTTTTCAGAATGTAATGTGCATCTACACTGATAATTTATAACGATGACCACGTAAGTACGGGCTTAGTTGATATAATTATCCTGCCTAGCGAGCGAGGGGTCCTAGGTTCAATGCCCGGCAGTTACAGATATTTTATGAGACATAAAATTATTTGTTCTCAGGACGTTAATGTGTTAGCTGTGTTATCCATACTATCGGCGACACAAGGAATGTGGGGTATGAAGTGTTTAATGTTATTTATTTATAATTAGCTGACCCGGCAGACGTCCTCTATACCCTTCCTATATCCCGACTTTAGCCTTCCTCAATAAATGGACTATTCAACACAAAAAGAATTCTTCAATTCGGACCAGTAGTTTCTAAGATTAGTGCCTTCAAACAATCAAACCAACTCTTCCGCTTTATGTATTTTTTATTCGTATAGATTTTAACGAGGTTTACTGTAAACTTGGTTAACATAAAAATGTCAAGTAAGATTATGCCACACAACTTTAAGTTTTAAAAAAGGCAGACTAAACTGCATGATAACCCATTTTTATTTACACCAATTATACAAACTAGAAGGAATAATAGTAATGATGTAAAATATAAAAATGCACCATTTGTCTTCTATAATTCGTTGAAATATTTTTCATTCGATACTCTACCGAAAGACTTACTAAAATTTTCCACTGAATTACAGATTTAGACGTAACTAATAGTGACTGAGGGTGACTAAATTTACCTGAGCATTAATTTATAAACAAATAGAGTTTAATAATACGTGAATGACGAAATTAGAGGAGACACAATGAAGCCTTGTAATAGTCATTATTAAATTAATAGCCTATAATGGTTGGAGTCATCAGAGCGGTGTAGAATTTTGCCTAGTTTATTTATTAATTATTCTAAGGGTAATTGCGCTACAGTACTTAATTATACATGTGTGTAGTATGTAGACGACTTTGGCAGTTGTATCTTACGATTTTATTTCAAAGCAAACTGAAACGCAAAATTATTATTTACAGTGTAGTTTTCATTCGGTGGTCATAGAATCGCGCATCTTTTTTAGAGAAACCTTTTTAAAAAAATAACAACCTTGTCTATGAACTACATGTCCAGACCTGTCACTTTTTTTCGCGCGGTTGCTAGAATCGGTGCAAGTTTTAAGTGTCCCAAAGGAAATTAATTATAAGGATGTGGAAATATCATAGATTTATTGTAGTGTATGCTAAATCTATGAGAAATATAGTGACACAACAATTCAAAAGTATAATAAGCAATGTATAGGGGATGAGTTGAAGTTCTATGTGATACCTACTTGGACATCGAAGGTAAGTTCAGTAACTTAACTGATAATGGACTTTCCTGTGCCTACATTTTATTTGTAGTAATAAAATATTCCTCAAGCAAACAGGTATACATTACTTGTTGACTTATTTAACAGTAAACACGTTAACATCATTTCACTCGGAGTGATCAATACGTAAATCGATCATCGTATTCATCGTAATCGATAAGCCTAAATCACATCTTCACAAGACCTTAAAATGGTATTGGCCAAAGGACTATGAAGTAACTAACGTAAATCAACAAAAGGCCAATTTGTTTATGCTGCTGGGAGGTTCCGTGGCCGGCACGCGATGCCGAATACGAAGATCAACTTTTGTACGAGATACATTAGTTGATATATATTACAAAGTCTGACAATGTACGCGATACAGTCTTTCTTTGTACCTTCTCGATGACAAGTGCAGCCAGTTAACATTGAGCATTACGTACGCGATACGTGCTAAAACTGAAAATGCATTATGATATTTTTATTCATAAATTACTCCCCGAGTGCAGCAAAGATTATTATTATGCAGCATTACGTTCGAGAAACGATATAATGCTAAAATATTAAATACCTAGGGTATTGTTATAATTCCTATGAAATTAACCCCTGAGGTCCAGCTCAAGAGATACAAGTTCAAATCTTCATATTTCTGAAAATGGTACAAATAAGTGCAGAATTGTAACAGGCACTTGCTGAAGTTTATAATATACCTATGTGCAATAAACGAAGATGTTTCAAAAGATAGCATATTCAAGATAGCTCAAGATAGCATATTGTGATAAATTTGCAAATTTATTTTTATGTTCCAATTTGATGTAAATGATGAAATTGAGGCAATTATCTCTAAAAGGGGGAGGAACAAAGGCAAGGCCAACTAAACTGCCAAAGAGGGATTGCAATTTTAATTTTATGACACATGATGTCAGTATGTTATACCAATGTTTTTTTCTAATGAAATGAATAATATGTTAAAGTTTGTTTGAGTGAGGTTATATGCTTTATATCTATATAAAGCTATCTATATATTATGCTCTAGCATAATATACTATCAGCATTAAAAAACCAGGATTTCACTTAATGCGCAATGAAACAAACAATTTCAGGAATAATAAAAATAAAAATTGGATGAAATATCCATTATGTGAAAGGATAAAAAATGCAACAAAGCTCTTATTCCATCAAAAAGACAGGTCCATGACCAGCAGTATTAGTAACAACTAATAATACCATTAAAAATGATTTGGGAAACCAGATTCAGTCCATCATGATATACCATCTAGTTCAACGATGGTATAAGAATGACTTAGTAGCCACTCTAGCTAGTAGTAAGAGTAAAGCTAGTGCCTGAGTTGCACTGTGGCTGCCAATTAATGGCAAATCCAATTAATGACACTAGCATTGATCCCTCTTCATCATTAAGGAGCTTCGAGTAAACTCCACTTGAGTAACCAGAGCAGGTTGGTGAAGAGCTGCACAGTCATCACATAAATTTATTCACCTTCTCCAGCATTCCGAGAGAATCAAGAGAGCTCATTACAGTACAAGTGCAGTAAATAATGCTTGTATTTGCAGGTAATTTTAAATAATTAAAAAGATTGTTCATCTGTTGGTAATCATTAACAAATGATTCCAATTTACTGTAGTGGGTCCAAGCACATCACATTCCATTCAAAGTTATCAGGTTCAGTATACTGTTCCTAAAAATAATGAGTTATGAATTATTAATAATAATATAATAATAACGCTTCACACTCAAAGCCCCACACTAGGATTCCCTGTGTCGTGGGTGCCTTGGACAACACACAAGACAAAGACACACACCCAGACCGAGAGCGGAGGTTTGGACTCATCATTCAAATTGCCACCTCGCTGGGAATCGAACCCAGGACCCTCGGAACAGCGATCGGCGTGTTAACCATTGCGCCATTTGGGTCGTCAATGAATTAATGAAAATATTCTAGTTAGAAACCGAAGTCATGCTGTCACTTACAAAGAATATTTTCCATGGGTTTTTCATACAAAACTAAATGGCAAATAAAGTTAAATATTACATCTGAAGCAATTAAATGTTTATGTTACACATACTTCAAGGAATCATATTTATATACATGCCCATAGTAAGTGGGTATAGTAAATATCTCAGCTTTGAATTTCATTGCATTGTGTGTGAATTTTCAGAATTACTATATGGACTTTGCACCTAGGGTGTTTGCTTTTACCCAGTAGAGCTTTATGCAAGGAACTCAAGTATCTGTCAACTATAGATGGTTTGTTATGCACTGGTGGTACATAAAATGGATGCAAAGAGAGAATATTTCTGACTGCCTAAATTATATCATTTAATTATGAAGAAAATACAATGGTGTACAGTAAATACAAAAAATTTCTTTGATCTAATAATTTCAAGTAATAAATTCAACATCAATGTATGGTTTAAATATGGTCAACCAATTTATTTGAGCTTATGTACCATAACAAATTTTGTCCAGTATTACACATTAAAAGCATGAAACATTAAAAGTTATATGAAATATTGGACATTAATTGATTCTAATGATATCAAATCACATCCTTTTAATAGGATTGCTACAATGAACAAGAACAAACATTATTCATCAGCTGGTGTTGATCTCAGCAGATTTTGTTCCAAAGTAATGCGCTGAATCCATAAGTAACTAATGTTTTACTGCAAATGGACAATAGATTGCATAAATAAAATGGGCAGTAGTATTCAATACTTTAAGGCCACCAGGGGGAATATAATGGTATTAATTGGACACATGGACATTGATGGTAATGTCAAGGTGGCAGTATTATAAATATATATATTATTAAATATATATACTCTTGTATGTATGTATAAGAAGAAATACATACACAATCATTGAGTGGAAACTTTCTTTTGATGCATTAAATCAAATTGAGAGGTAGTTGTAGTACATCATAAAATGATTATTTTGTTACTACATTAAATTCAATCAAGATAATTAAAATAATTTCAATCTTTTGCTTTGCTTAATATTTACAGAAAATGAAAGAAAGGGAAGCACTAGGATTTCTACTGTACCTATGGTTGACCTCTCAACCAGGGTATTCAACGCCTAAAGGGCTAGTGGTTACACAACTAACCATTTAAACCTGGCATTAAAATTATACTATCTCCTTTCAGTATGAAGCATAAGATTTGACCAGTTTTATATGGCGGCGAGAATATTTTCACAGAAAGTACTCAGATGCAGAGGTTTGGCACAATGTTCACTTAATAATGACATAGCATCAATCTCCTCAGGTATGAATAAATTTTATATCACTACTTGTAAGACGAGACTTTGCATTGTCAAGGAATTGACTACTAATATAGCATCAATCTCCTCAGGTATAAATAAACTTTATATCAATACTTGTACGACGTGATTTTACAATGTCAAGGAATTGACTATACAGCCTCAGTACCAGAAGTTTTATTCCTTGATTAATGTGATACAAATATATTGTAAAGTTTAATAGTTATATATAGTTCTTGCTGTTATAGCAAGGCTTTAATTAATATAACAGCATCACTTTCACTTCTATGGAGTGTTAAATAGGTAAGCACTGCCGGATTCAGCAGTACTTTAAAGGCATCCAGAGGATAAGGCAAGCCTTACATAAATATAAGCGGCCTGAAATTGTATTTTGCAGTTATTGTCTACCTAGTGAAAAATGTAGTAAAAAAAAAAAAAAAAAAGAAAAATCACATTATTAGCATTGGCTACAGCGCCAAGAGTGCAGACCATACTAGTAATTAATTTGTAAAGATGTTGATTATTTTGAATAATAAAATAATCATAAAATTTGCGATCTTCGGGAGCAGAAATATAGTAGTGTCTACAACAAATTTTTTCAATTCTAATAAATATTCTGTTATCTGTCGAGTAAAGATCTTGATCTTTACAAACAAGTGTTCATAAGGATTGAAATTCTAATTATATGTTTGTTAACTTCTATGGTTATAATTATAATCTTGAATACTAATGTACTATAATGTTACATACTAAGGAACATCTTAAAAGACTTTTACAGTTACAGTAAAAGTGCAATTACATAGTTACAGTTACAGTAAAATTTGATTTAATACCACAACTGTATATGTACTGTATATGCATCTACATTAGCTGCTAAGCAAGCAGGAGTATCAATAAATGTAATTAGAAAATCTGCAGATTGGTCTTACAACTCACTCACATTTTTCAGAATTTATATGGGTCAGTAAATGATAAATATGATTAATGCTGCTTAAGGTAAAATTATTGATGCTGTAGGTTTTGATACCTATAATATGCAACTATCACCTTATGAAATAAAACTTGTTAAGAGGGTTATTTTAAAAATACTTTATGCATGTTGATTAAATGGTTGTATGCAAACTAACGATATACCTGGATCTTTATTTGGGTTATATTATGTAAATTATGTTAACTCGAAATTAGACTTATAAAAACATAGTCGTGTGTTTTATCTACGTATTTCATACTAAAATATTGGATGATCACGTTATGTAGGCACATGATTATCTCAAAATTAAGATACAAGATACAAATATTTCCTATTTTATTTACGATACCCATTTCGACGTAATTCTCTAAACAGCTACACTGTAAATAATAATTTTGCGTTTCAGTTTGCTTTGAAATAAAATTAAATAATTGGACGACTTACCTAAGGAAGTCCGATTATGATTTTATGAAAAGCAAACTGAAACACAAAATACCCTCCCCTCCCTGCTGCTGTAAGCAGCCTTCTGCTTTACAACAACATTCCCAAGTCGAATGGGTAAAAATATCTTCTCTTCTCTTTCTCTAAAAAGTGACAGGTCTGGACATGTAGTTCATAGACAAGGTTGTTATTTTTTTAAAAAGGTTTCTCTAAAAAAGATGCGCGATTCTATGACCACCGAATGAAAACTACACTGTAAATAATAATTTTGCGTTTCAGTTTGCTTTTCATAAAATCATAATCGGACTTCCTTAGGTAAGTCGTCCAATTATTTAATCATACGACACCTAACGACCTTATCTTTGAACTCGAACGACCCTTCGACCTTTGCTACATCATGTCATCTATCGCACTGAGACATAAAAGGTGCAACCTGCAGCGATGACTTGAAAAAAGAGGCAATTGATGATACAATCTTCTGTCTCGCATTGCGTGACGGTTTGTTCTAAGACGGCAAAGAACTATACCGGGCAAATTGTTCTTGTGCCACATACAATCGTAACTTCTCGTGCTATCTCATATTGGGCACACTAACCTGAGCTCTTTTTTTCTTACGTTTTTTGGTACAAACTGACGATATATTATCTTAAAACGACAGACAACGCGTCGCGTCTTGTCGAACATTCGGCAGTTGCATTCGGCGTTTTGTAATCGACTTTCAATCGAGCTACGGGGCCAATGAATGTGATTGGTGGTTGTCAAAGACATTCTTAGCGACGTATCTTAGCTTAGCTTTGGTGGAAAAACACCCTTATAATCGGTTTCAAATTTTCAATTAAACCGAACGCCGCTTCTACTGGAATGTGTTGACCTTAAGAAATCGCCAAAATTGCTGAACAAGAACATTTAGTACTAAACGGGGATCTTATGCCTGTTACAACGATGTAAGTGTAACATAATCCCCTGCTAAGTATAGTCTACTTACATGTTTAAAACAAACAACAAGAGTATTATGAGAAGCCTGGGGGTTTGAGTTCCCGTGAAGTAGGTACGCAACAAGCTCGAACTACAAGCTTCAGATAGAATAAACAATATCAAACCAGTAGGTACATAGATGTAGGTACTAAAACTGTAACTGATCGGTGTCTGTACTGCTAGATATTAGACAAATTCTATCAGCCGTGTTCAATAGGGCAGTTGATATTAAAACAAGAATGATACCTACTGTTTTTCAGTTTGTACGACTACTATTCACAGAAACGGGCTTGATATATGACCGATTTCGATGTGGTTTTTCATGATTTGTTGCTGCAAGGAAGGTTGGGAAAACCAATCCTACTAATATTATAAATGCGAAAGTTTGTAAGGATGTATGTGTGTGTGTGTGTGTGTTTGTTGCTCTTTCACGCAAAAACTACTGAACGGATTTTCATGAAACTTTGCAGTAATATAGCTTGGACATTGGAATAACATAATTTGTTAAAATTTATAGAGATTTTTGAAGGGACTGGTTTCCCGAAGCGAAGCGAGGGCAGATTTACTAGTTACCAATAAATATATTTTCAACGATTGGTTCTACTCATTTTTTCGAGTAAAGACTTGATATAATTATGTATGTTCTATGAAACGAAACAAGGGCTGATAATAGTATTAAATAAGCGTAATCGAGATATTTAAAGGTCTTGCCGAATTTAATAGCGAGCCAAGGTGGGTGGCGAGACTCGGTATAAACAACAATAGAAGCCGAAAGAACACCTACAATATCTGTCCTTTTCTTCAGTAGGTACGTGTTCCCCTTGCCGCAGACAATAGAAGACTTTTGTG
Source organism: Hesperia comma (assembly GCA_905404135.1). NCBI lineage: Eukaryota > Metazoa > Arthropoda > Insecta > Lepidoptera > Hesperiidae > Hesperia > Hesperia comma. The sequence goes on from FR990026.1 coordinate 2,380,966, forward strand.
TTCCACTATCTACCTTGTTCAAACCTTTGTACTGGACTACATACTATCTGATTGAATAAATCAACTTTATATTTGTCTAAAACGATGTCATGTTCAGCGATATTAGGGTTGACAAAGTTTTATTTATGAAGTAGTTGAGGTCGGTAGGTAGGAGTATTGTAGGTAGGTACAAACTTGACACATAATCTGCTTTTACGAGTATTTATCACTAGCTATCCATCCGCAGCCTCGCCCGCGTGGAAGTTTTTTTTTTAATTTTTATCCTCTATTGCAGACCCTCTATTGCAGTAAGGGTTAGATTTAAAAAAATATATCTATGTTTGACCTTTACTATGTTTTACCTTGCGTCAACAACTATTCTCCTGAGAAAATTCATCGAAATCTCCTATTTCAGGCCTTAAGAGGTTGATATTGAAAAAAAGTAGCCTATGACCCTGTGTTTTCAACTATTTTCATTCAGCGTTTCATGCAAATCGGGCCGGTGCTTTAGCCGAGAAAGCGTCTAAGACAAACGGAGTAACACAGAGACTTTCGTATTTGTAATGTTAGTAAGGATTTGAAACCGAGAGGTGAATTGAAATTTATCGGTATTGTGAATCAATATCATCGGCAAGTTGTACCTAAGCTACACTGTTTCGTGAGTGTAGCCCCCTTATCGGTAACACCGTGAAAACGAACACGTATTACAAAGGCTAAATACCCTAAGAGGGAGGTTTTTCGTTGACCTTTCGTGTATATACAATAAATAAACCTACTTAATATACAAATAAATAAATCTAGCTACGTTCATAATTTGTATGAGTGTTTAACTGAACAAAAAATGGCGCATCCAGTATGTGTAGATTGTAGAATATTCAGTGTCAAATTTTATTGAAGCCAACCAAGTGTGTTATGGGTTTCGTGCTACGATACTCTTGTATTAACGTAAATTATTATTGACCCGAGCAAATAGAAATTATTATGTTTCAGTACCTATACTTACCTACTGAAATGTACGTATACGATATTATGACTCAATTCTATTTTGTGAGTACAACTAAAAGTGTAACTAGCGGAAGTGATCTGTCTGTGCAAAAAAATATTTGGAACTTCTTTTATTATTCTTTAACATTATTTTAAACATTTATTGTACGTCGTGTCAGTTTGACTGTGTGTTGGCGTCTTCAAAAACAGAATAACCGAAATTAAGGTAGGTACTAAGGCAAAGGTTTCCCCTATAAAAGACTACCTATCTATTAGTACAGACATAACCCTGGCTTCTTCGTTACAACATATATTGAGAACACGCCACAAAGCTTTTGGGGACGGCAATTGTTGTCGTCAATAGTAGCAACGCATCTGTGACCAATTAAAACGAGATTCATACTACCAATTACTCACTGGACTATTACAAACATCAATTAACAGGAATATCTATCACTAAAAGTCCCTGTCATCACATTTATTAACAAACTAACAAGCTTATATTCAAATACATCAGATAACTGGACTAAACAACTTTGTCCCTAAATTGAGTCTAGTTCTAGGTTAGTAACAGTTGTCACGGGCGGCAGCGTACGGGTTGTGTTGCATGCTCGTTTGCCTTAATTCCATAAAAAACACACGTGAAGCAACATGACGTGTGAACGAGTAATGTTTGTTGATTCAAATTAAGATTTGGTTTTATAACAGACTAGATAACCGCCCTCGCTTCGCTTCGGGACCCGTAGGTATCAGCCGCGTAGGCCCCGCTCCCATAGGGATCTCGGAATTAAAAGTAGCCTATGTGTTATTCTGGAACATAAGCTTTAACATTGCCAAGTTTTATCAAAATCCGTCTAGTAGTTTCACCGTGAAAGAGTAACCAAACATCGAATCTCACAAAGTTTCGCATTTATAATATTAGTAAGTAAGATAGGATGGTAGCGACGTCGACCATCGAATATTTCAAGGTTTCCGGCTCAATTTAGGGTCAATTTACATTGCCGCGGAATGGAATGGAAGCGAATTTTTGCAACGAAATTCTACATAGCATAATGAACTTTATATCAATTGTGTAAGGTACAAACTAAAGACGAGCCGAAAAAGAGTGAATTCTCGAGAATGCGCGGGGATTCCCCGGAAGACGCGCGACCTCTTATTCGGCTCGTCTTTAGTTTGTACCTTACACAATTGATATAAAGTTCATTATGCTATGTAGAATTTCGTTGCAAAAATTCGCTTCCGTTCCCTTCCGCGGCAATGTAAATCGACCCTTAGTCGTCAAACAAATTTAACGAGGCAATCCATTATCAGGTCCGCGCGCTCATTGATGGCGGTCATTAAAATGCGATTCAATCTTACTATATCATTTAGAGGCCGGACAAATTGGGACGATAATATTACTTTCGCTGATGAATCTCGTTCATTTTTAATAATTAGAAAACATTATTCTTTTGACTTATTGAAATATTCAATATTTCTATGTCCACGGAGTTTTCGTGTACCTAATGTAAAAAATTCGTGTAAAATGTTGCCAAGACGAGGCTACATTTCTAGCATTGTTAAAAAGTTATCAGTTCTTATGTACAGCCAAGCTTCTCTGCACTCCCATACTCAACAAGCTGTAACTGAACACCTCAGTGAGCGTAAGGTGAATAATAAGCTTCTTCGCTCGAAACAGTGCACATTTTTATGAATAACTTGCCTAACAGGTATTTTAACTGTATTTAAATCACAATATAACACCATTTTATTGCATAAATGAAAATAGAAACATAAATAAATAAACGAAATGAAGTGGAGTGATAGTGTCGGCACACAAAAACGTAATGACGTTTGACAGAGTGTTCACAGGTACGTTGGGAAGTGGCACAGAGTAAAAACTTTTTTTCTCTTAGCTTTGAATATGTGATAGTTTTGGCGATACGTGGCCGTAAACTACACGTGTAAACCCTCCAGAACAAGGAGGAGTACAATTTCGTCACTGTTCATTACTTTACTTTAGTAATCAATAGATAGTTCATGTAATAACGAAACGGCCAACCGGGTTTTTCGATTTTCTCCTGTTTACGGACAACAATTAAAAAATTTAAGTTTCAAATTATTGTTCAGGTTTAAACATGCACCAGTTTTAAGTTAGAAATTGAATTGTGGACAAAAATACCTGTAGATAATTATACAGACAGGCAAAATAATAATTTTCTTGACTTCTTTAAGGCAACCTACCTATGCATAAAGATCCTTACTCATAATTTTCAAATTTCTCAAATATTTCGTTTGTTCCAACTCAAATCATATTAAATCAGATCAAATTATCTCGATTCATTGGCCGAACTTTAATAACATTAGATTGAGTTCCAGTTTGTTATCAATATCGATTCCTGATTAACGTTGTCATAAAACAGGAAGAGCATCTGCAATACACAAACGCGTATGCAAATAGCTACTGCAGTTCAGTTTTCACTGCACCATTAACATTTTATTGCCTTCAGCGTATCCGATGCACCAAATCTTTCAATACCATCCAATCTATTCAAAGTATTTTTTGTTGCTATCTAAAACACGATAGAAACAACATTCACTAACATTCTCCATAGAGATCGAGCTTAAATACCTATGTTTTTTTTTGTAATTTAATTAAACTGTATTTTCAGATTTTCTAGGAAAAGAAAGAATTTTATTGAAGGCAAATCGTAAGTCAGATAATCTTATGGTTCATTTTAATTATTACACAATAGTTTTAAGTGTTGTAGAGTGAAGTAAGTAGAAGAATGAATGCAGTTGAGTTTCCACAAGTGCAAATCTAGAACTGGACTTTTTGTAATATGTGCTTAGCAGTGCAATACCCACATTTGCGTAATGAGATTAAATATAAACCCTGCCTAGTAACTAGGTGTTTATTATATTAAAACACTGAGGCTTGTTATGGGGCTTCTTAATGCTTACATGTTCCACAACGAACATAATTATTTCCTTATTGAATCCTGTAAAATAACAGTATTTGTTGAAAGTTCTGTACGACTTTATAACGTAGGTACATAACACGGAACTAATATTAAACATCATTACAATGTGTCAGTAAATAATGAATACATCGTAGATACGTTCATATTAAATTAATCCATAACCCATCACGAATAGCTAGCGTTCGCCTATTCGGCGAATAGCTATAGCGACTAGTCTATTCGGCGAATAGCTACGTAATATGTGCGTAAAACATTTCCAGTCACGGCAACCGTCCCCATATCTACACTACAACACGGTGCTAACTGCAAACACGTCGGCGTGATCTACTCAACGTCAATTACGCCAATTGGCTCCCTTCCGCTATTTGACACCGCAGTTATGACGTCACGTCACGACCGACACGGTTTGTCTCTCCACTCACCATCCAGCGCCTATTCGTATTTGCCTTCGAATAGGGGTGATTTAATTGATGTTTTTGAGTTCATATGTTATATAATCACCGTTATCTATAACTGTCCTAAATGTCCGTTATCTGTAACATGCGATGTCTCTAAATTATTAGGTAGACTGATTGTGTTATGGGCATTATGTAACACCCTTTTTAATCTGTAGTCGGAATGTTCATTAATTTTTATTATAAATAAGCAAACAACTTCGGAATGATTAATAATAAGCTCCAGCAGAAATACAAATCACTATGACGAGGATTGGAATTCTAGTCCTTGGATTTAAGTATTCTTTACGAGTATAACACTAACTTGTGCCTCGTCAATTTTCAACCGCGGGCTTTAATTGTTAAATAATTTAAATATTTTTGGTATATTTGACGCATTAAATATAATTGACTACCGTCACTCATTTGCTGTGTACTTACAAGGGGACATATTTATTAAGGTTAGGATCGGGGCGAAAAAGTCCTCGTTCATTGGTAAAAAATCAAATGATAAATTGAAAATTTCACGACAGTCATCTAATACGATGAAAGGGAGACCTGCAATTGTTGGCAGGCCTGAGAGCACTCCGCCACAAATATGAACAGGGAAGGGAAGCGCACACTTTATTTCCAATTCGAGGGTTTTATCCACAGAAAAAATATAATAATTGTGTAAAACTCATCTGATATAAATTCAAGTTATCGTTGGGTGTATTCGTCTGGCCCATAACCTCCATTTTGGATTAAAACACAGCGGGTAGGTATATTTTTTGTGGGTATGTTTTTTAGCAATTTTTATCATGTTTACATAATGGAGATTGTAGAATACGATGTTCATTTCTAAATACAATTTAATAATCCTGTATTTAAATATTTTTTCAATAATTAGCGTTAGGTTTTCCGTTTGTGTATTCTTTATATTATAGCAGTATTAGCATCGCCTTCGCAGTTTTGTGTTTAAACCAAAGGTAACACTGACTTTTAAACATATAACATGGTATAAACATTTAAGAAATCGGTTTTCGAAGCGATGTAACATAGTTACCAGTACAATAACGAGCAATTTACCTCCATTACACGAATGGCGTGTCATTTTAATCCATCGTACGTGCGCTGTGAAAAGGGATGTTTGCCTAACATTCATAACATCATATGGTATCACTGGGGAACACCATATATGTCTTTTCGAGTTAAGTTAAATTCTTAACAATATTTCTGTTCAAGAAAAGGTCCTGGGTTCGAAATAAGTGTGACTGGTCAATTAAAAATTCTAGGTTTGATTTCTATTGTCTCAAGTGCCTTTACAAGCTGTGGTAGAATAAAAATTTTAATAGATATGTAATAATGCAAGTAATATTATATCACCATGACTTACATAGCTAGATACCTAGGCATACTAAGGAAAAGTGTAATTTATTTATCACGCCACAGTTCCTATTCCTTAATTTTGCATAGCGTTTGTAGGAACAAACGCTATGCAAAATTATGCAAAACTACGAAAAATCGTAAAGCATCGGTATTTGTACAGTAGAGCTATTGAATCTCGATTTATCTAATACCGTAAGCGATGCTGCATACGTAAATGTTTAATGCCATCAACCGGAGTGCAATTTATGAAATGCAGCCGCCGGCGTTCGCGGCTCTGTCTATCGATACAAACTTACTCACAAGATAACATAGACGTTCTCGTGGACTATTTATTGTTATAAGACTGGAAAAACAACTACATATATATATGTATATATGAGTCCCTGTGAATATGGAATTGCCATTGCCCGCTAAAACAAATTTAGTAGCTACCTACCTGTACTCCCAGTTAAATTTAGTTTATATACAAAATATTGGTATGCACATACATACAGCATTATAAATTCTCGGCCTTAATATGGAATGTACCTTAATCACAGAGGCGGAAAGCTGACATTTATGAGTAATGTAAGAAAACGTATTCCATATCGAACGGGGACGCTGTGTACACCTACAAATATACTTGTAAGTTTAACAATATCTTTAACTCTCCCAGCTTTAGACTCTGATCACTTAAATTATAAAGTATATAATATTTAGTTTACTATATTTAACCTTTCCCCAAGTAATGGAACCAAAGGGGTACTCATGCTAAGAGTATTCTCTGCCATTCAACTATAGAGCAGCATTAAGACGATTCGATGCATTTACCACAAAGCATGTCAAAAGTCAAAAGCGATACATTAACATACAGTCGATAAAGTTGGTTATCCGCGTGTGCAGTAGAACTACTTTCCATAACCAGACCAACCGAAACCAACTTATACGAACAAATAACTCTTTCATGTGGTACTAAGTTACTGCGCTGACATAAATACGAACGTTTTCACATTTTTAAGGCGGTCCTAAAATTTTCAAAGCTTCATATTTGAGCGACAAATCCAGACCGTTAGTCTATCGTCGGCAGCCGGATATTGCGAATATCCGTTCGACTCCTTGTTTATCGTTTCCACCGCACCGTATTGGTTCAATCTTTGTTCAGAATTTTGAATTTATTACCAGTTAGGTACTCACCAGACCGGAATAGAAAATAATTTAAAATATTATGATCCACGTAGGTATTACTCGTTAGGTATCAAACCGGAATAAAAAATAATTAAAAGTATATCGATCCACTCTCGGGATCTATTTTCAAGTATCAAACCGGAATAACTCTCAATATGTATATCAACGTAGGGATTTAATAACACAGACATCGATATGTATACAGTCAATATGTGCTTATTTCAAACTCAGATTTATTTCATGTAGGTTGTTATCAATACATTTATGAACGTCAAATATTTTACTACTTGTAACATTTTATTTTTTATCAGGACCTTCACTTGCTTCGGTTAAGGGAAACATCGTGAAGTAACCTACACACATTAGAGTTCCCCATAATGTTCTCAAGTGCTAATGAAGTCTCCCAATCCACACCTGGTCAGCCTAGACTATGGTCTGTACCTTTAACACTGTGAGAGGAGACCCGAGCCCAGTAGTGGAACAGGAGTTACTATAAACTAAAAACAAATATATTACCTACTAGCTCTTACCCGCGGCTACGCCCGCATGGTGAAAGGAATATAACAATTAGTTGTTTAACTAACACCATATATACATTTAACGCCATCTATTAACAACTTTCGGAACTAAATATCTAAAAACATCGATTTTTCATGGGAATCAGATGTTTTATTGCGGTAAAAAGTAGCCTGCGTCACTCTTGGCCTTCCTAACTATCTCCACACACATAAACTATATCCTATAAACAAACTAACAAACACACTTTCACATTTAAAATATATTAGTATAGATGTTTACATGAACTGTAAGCATAGGCAATATATTTGTTGTTCAGCTTGTAAGCGATATTAACTTAAGGCATTTTAAATTCTCGCCGTCAATCTACAATTAACGTTAATCACAGGGGTGAAAACCTGGCATCTGTGTGGATTGCCATTAAAAATTATATATCGAACGCTGAGCAAATAGGCGATGCGTCGTAGAACGAGTATAGGTGATGCGACGGGAAAATCTACAGTCATCGCCGAACGTAACGCAATTCAAATCATCACTCACAACTCATAACTGGTCACAGTAACGATGAACCGAAGAGTGAATTTCAGAATATTTCATGCCAATGTGGGTCGGAGAATGAGTATAAAAACGCGTTTAGCCTCAGTACAATCACGAATTTGGTATAAACGTAGATGTCTCCCCGCATTCTCAACCGTAACGGGTGACAATTAGTTTATGAAACTAGGAGTGCGCACGTGCTGACGGAATTTCAACGTAGTCTTGTTCAATGAATACTTATATTCATACTTGAGTCACACAGAATATGTAATTTCGACTCCCCTCTAAAACTAAATTTATTACGTGTACCTACTCACAGTTCAGTTTAGCTTGTAAGCAATAGTACATTATGATGTAAGTGCGCGAAGTTGGTCATTACAGTCGAGGCGGTATTGCACAGCCCGAGCCGCTAGGCGAGGGCTGTAATAGAGCCAAGACTGTAGTGAACAAAGCGCACGCGTATCATACGACGTTTTTCAACACACTTGCGAGGAAAAAAACAATTAGGTATCGACATTTTTCAGTCACAAATCAGCAAATTATAAACGAACAAATGTTTGCACAAAATGGCGCCGAGGTTTATTTTATTTTTTCGCGCGCCGTATCTTTGGTTGAATAACTATGCGCGCGCAGGCGCGCAGGTTAAGTCCAGAGGCAAAGAGCACCGCTATTGAGCCACAATATATTAAACTAAATAATTATGTATTTCTAATAGGAATTTACGGTAATTAATGATTTAAAATATTGTATTTTTTAAATGCTTTAATAGATAATTAGATGAAGTATAATCTTATCTTATCAGATTTTGACTAAGTACAACAAGTTTATTTATTTACAAAATAATAAATCTTTTGGTAACAACCTTTACGGATATTAAAAAAAAAGTGGAATAAGAAAAACACTAGTGCGGCAATGAAAAGTAAAACGCACTACTGTGTAATAAACCGCATTCCGGGCGTAAGACTAAAGAAAAAATGGCAACTTTACGAGCAAGTGTGTTGAAAAGTTTCTTATGGCATTTTAAATACTCGCCGTCAATCTACAATGTACCTTAATCACAGGGGCGATAAGCTGGCATTGTTGTGGGTTGCCATTAAAACAAATTCATTTCGAACGCGAACGGAGTACGAGTCTCTAGACATATAAAAATGATGTAGCTGATGGCTATTTGCACATGAAAGTGATTAAGCGTGATAAATATTGTTGGGGGGCATTTTAACGTAGTAGAAATCAAAGCAATGATATTAATAACTATCCGCCTTTATGCGCATATGTACCTACGCACTAATTTCAGGGCTTATTTTAATTAATTATTGTACAATTTCAAGAAACTCATGATAGCATTTATTCGTAGTTGCGTAACTACTTGCGTGTCTACTATAACGTACGCTTGCTTAGCAACGCGAGGGCAGTTACCTACTTCATCTAGATAAATTAGACACACGACCCAAGTTCCTAATTACTTTAATATTTTGAAATTTGTAGTCAACGTAGTGGAACTATTATCAACCGCGTCTCTGTCTGTAGCTAACGTAATTAACAGTATTGTCAGGGGGTAACTCGGTTAGTTCCAGAGCTGTGCACAGACAGCACGATTCAGTTATAATAAACTGATTGCTATTTCTTTAACTAATTAATCTATTTCACAAGGACGATCAACAAAATATTCAGAATTAAAACTAAAACCAATTTCAAAATCTGAAGTTAATGGAAAGAACAACTTACTGCAATCTTTATAGAATCATTTCTTCATAAATATTTGGCAGATCTACACGAAATTTCAAGAATCAAAATCTAAATGTGTGTTCACAAAGTTACATTGTTAGGTCGACATGTGACGGATCATAATTTAAATAGGTATATTAAAGTTTGGTTTGTAACACAATCAAGCATCTATGTTAATGCGCTTTACCACCCACGATTACATTACTGCTTACCATCATGTGGGATTGTAGTTAAGCATTTACACACACACACACACAAAAAATATATATATGTCGGAGATGATAATTGTTTGATGCTATTTAATCTGTGGTATGCGCGGATCGAAAGTGAATCGATAATCTGTAACGAAACGTCAAGTGGTACTAGCTTGGGTAAGTTTGACAGAACCGGCGATGACAGATGACGGGACGAAACGTCAGTCATGAGCGGGCAGCGGGGGGAGGATGCTAATGTGCCGCGCCGGGTTCTGGTCCAATTTGCCTGTTTCGTAAATACAGAGTATCTGCAATGAGAGTGACTGTGAAACAGTAGTTGAAAGTCCAACAGAGATAGCCTACTCGTTATATACGAAATATTACCTAATTTATATTTATATTGTTTAATGATGATTTCACTTATTAAAATTCATATATTTCTTGAAGTCGTAATAACCAACTAGACTAATAACACAAGTTCCACAACAATCATAGTAGATGATGATTACACCGTCACAACACAGTACACACCGATATACCCTAATCTCACTAATTACATCGCTAACAACAAACAACGAATTCCACCGTTTAAATCCGGGCTCAGATATAAAGAGTCTTTCCGATAAGTTGGTAGAATGTTCAACTCGCGCAACATATCGCTGTTGTAAGCTTTAACTTCTTTGTTTGCGAAACTAATGTGAACGGGAAGGGTTGTTTGGCAGCGGGAGACATGTGCGCGTGCTGATCTCTTGAACAAAGTTGTTGAATAGATCAACGTTGTACTAACCAAACAGAGATTCGCGTCGGCTGCGATACAAAACTGTCACCGGCGGAACGTTACACCATGTTTTTACCTCTTAACATTTCAATTTCAAGTTTCTTAGAACAAGAGTGTCTTCTATATGTATAATTGAGAAATCCATTTTGTATTTTTTTAAGGCGGAGTATCTTAATTCGACTGTATTTTTTATGTGTGTTAACCACATAGGTATCTTTTTCGTACTTTTCCATTACTTATGATTCTTTTTTTATTCGCAATCTGGTGTCATCATGAAATGTGTTCGTTCTTATGTAAATATTAAAAATATGTCTCCATAAATTATTTCAATTTACACGCGTTTTGCCATGTGAAAATTCCTTTCATGACAAATGAAGAGGTAGGTATCTATTAGTGTCAGTTAAACACAAGTACCTATTAAACAATTGAATCCGGTGCAATATTTGGTAGACAAATCTTTTTCACTTTTCAAAAATTCGCTACAACTTAAAATATTAAAAAAGCTACAAAAACACCCTCGAATCCCTTCCTAGCTTCATAAATTTTATACAAAAAAAATCACGATACAAAAAAAACAATAAAAAATCCCGACAGTGATGAGCAAACGAGGCACGCAATGTGGTGACGCGGTGACCAAATTAGACCGGCCACATCGGACTGTCCGGCCACACGTGACGATTAACGCTGCCACCGGGTTCATTAATCAACCAATGATTTATGACCCCCGAACCGCCTCCCATTGTCTCTCCGAATGTTTTAACAGTAAAAACTTAGTGTAGCCGACACTACTCCGAGGCCAAAGGGTGAATCCCTTTACTGTCCACTTCATACGTGAAACTGACAGCGGTTAAAAATACCAGTTCCAAATGAATTTAAAACGGGCTCGCAGTGAAATGACAAAGGAGGATTGTGATATTGTAGTGGAAGAACATAAATACATAAATAATTGAATAGTGTAGGTACTAAAGTAAAATATTATATACAAGTCCTATTATTTTTTAGCCATGACATCGACAAAGTAAAGTTCGAGCAAAACCAAATGTGATACCATTGATCACAGTTCAATAGCTTGTAAGCAAATTTTACTCAAAGCATCTTAAATTCTCGCCGTTATTCCAGAAAAAACCTTAATCACAGGGGCGGATAGCTACCATTGGTGTGGGCTGCCATTAAAACGAATTCCATATCGAAGTATCAGCGTATAAGTATCGTATATAAATATACTAATGATTCGTCAAGAGTGCGTACTTAGCTTAATATCGTAAAGAATTGAAATAAGAACAATCATAACGCTTTATTTTTAACTCAGGCTTCGTAGCACTGTGGAGTGGAGAGATAATTTTGTCTAGATTGCGTGGGATACAGGAGAATCTCCAGTGGAGCATCATACGTCACTGGCCGACCGCGACCGCCGCTGACGTCACTCCAGGTCGTACACAAACCTCAACATTGAAGACATTCTCTGTAACGAAATGTCTCCATAATTTACGCTAAAGTTCACGTACGTACGTCGAAGATCTGATCTATACTTTATCAAGGGAAACAATATGTTTCTTTAATATACATATTTACGAGTACAAACGAAGACGAAGATATTAAAATAATGCGTTATGTTCATACTACGGGAATTGAATTTTGGATCAGTTTATATACAGTAAACTATACATGATTACGTACCTACTTCATTCCATTTTTTTTAAATGTATTAATGAACGAAGAAGACGATATTAAAATAATGCGTTGTGTTCATACAACGTTAATAAATATAATTAGACGTTGTCAAAAAATTGTTAATTAATTTAACTGTTAAATATTGATAGTACTCGTATTATTACTCGTACTCTCAGATATTCAGTAAAACCGGGTTTATATTTAGGGTGACCGCTACCGGAACTGACTCACTAGGGTTGTCGAGAAGCCACACTCATACTGACGATAATCTTGTGATTCCAGACGAAAAAAATCCTTAGCTAACAGCTTCTTTTACACTCATCAATGAAATTTTTCACGTTTTTATACATTAGTGCTGCGATATTATTACATAGGTATAAAGTTAAACCAAGACAAAATCATAATGAAACTAGTGGAATGATTTATCGTCCTTTTTTCCTGATAACAATACTAAAATCTCGATAATATTTGTGAATTAAAATATGTATTTATTTTGCACTAGCAACCCTAACGTCCCCGTTTGACAGGTCCTTTAAACCTCACACGCCCATTCCGGATACAGTTTTTGTGAACAATATCTGGGTCGGGCTTGTCATAGTGATACTATCTAGAACGAAACAATGGCGTAATTAATGACAACGCTTTACTAAAAAGAACAAACAAAATTGAAACATTTAAATAATTGAAACGAAGTCGCATAAAAGAACATCCAAAATCGTATGTTCCTATAATCTCTAAACTATGTTACCTTCACTTAATTTTACAGAGAAAATTTTCGTCGTGTCTTCTATCACCCAATTGGAAGCCGAGGGTTCTTTACCGGCAGTCGTGTCCGATGGCAAAGTTCATTTTATCAGCCAGTCTAACCTGCTAGGAAACATTGTGAAAAGTTTTAAACCTGTTGCGGTCAGAGAGCCCGATAAAACTCGATTAGAACTCAGCTGTCAGGTCGCCGATTAACAATAACGTTTTACAAAAAAAACCGACTTCAACGTCTCCAAGTAGATGTAAGTCAAAACTACCCAATAGATGTCGCTCAATTAATATGGGACTAGATGACAATCGCCTAGCTCTCTACTGTATAAAGATTTATGAAAATCAGTTAACCCAGAAAGTTATGAGGAAACTAACACACATATAAAATACAATCTCATTGAGACCCCCTTCTTCTTTTGAAGTTAGTTAAAATGTGACCCTTGAAGAACCCTATCGAAAATACATAGGTATACATAACGTTTACCTGTGAAGAAGTCCACGTTTTGTATTCCATAAGTTTGTTACGTGAAGTAATGTTCAAAAAAATAAATACCTAGAGTTATCTTACTAAAAACACTTAATATAGGCAACAAACTGTCAATAACATTGATAAATTACACCGTTTATGACAACACTATTACTAAGTAGTACCTAAATAGCACCGTTGCTACTAGTACGCTGAATAATTATTAGGAATCCATTAAATGCGTTTCAGTGTAATAGTCGATGGGCAAACCGATAGCATAAAGTAGCCATTACGCAATGAAAGTTTAACAATTAATAGATAGCACGTTTTCCATTACACAAATTGAAGACCAACACAAACATTATTACTAGGTTAGGTTTTCTTAGTAACGCACAAGTAGCGCATAAGCATGTCCGATGTTTTTACAGACGTTCTAATCAAATATTGTCGTACTTTTGTAAATATTATGCGGTGCGTGATGCCACCTTTTGGAAAAAATTACGGAGAACCCCCTATCTTCTTCAATGTACATAAGGAAACTGAACGAATCAAATATTTTATTAGTGTAAATCTATACTGATATTGTAAAGCCCAAAAGTTTGAACGGGCTTATCTCAGAAACTACTGATGGGAATTGAAAAAAATATTTTGTGTTGGATAGTCTATTTATCGTGGAAGCATGTGGTTACGAACTGGGGCGGTGTTGGGGTGAAACATGTCGCAAAAATTGGAAAATAGTTCATTAGTCAATTAGAAACGAACTGACAAGTCATCTGATGTAGAGTGGTAACCTACCCTGTGGATATAAGAAACGATGAAGACATCGCCGATACTTCAACGGTTATAATAATCAGTTCAACTCGTGGGAATCGCCCACTTTTTCGGGCTTTTTATCAATCGAAAATAAAATTTTTATTATGATAGGTACGGGTAGCGGGGTGGACTATGGCCTTAACCTTCTCACTCTAAGAAGAGACCCGTGCTCAATAGTAAGCCATGATGGGTTGAGATGATGATGATGATGACGGGTAGGTACTCACTATATTTGTATGGCATGCCGATATTTCGAAGCAGTTGCATGGATCCTAATCAACGCTGAACCAGGACGACTGAGTTCAGATATGTAATATCTTCTAACACTCGTCTATTTTATGAGAAAAATATCCCACATTGCACTCTACTGTAGGTTCCTACTTGACCTATTCCCGGAATAAGACTTAACGCCGCTCTTAATATCAGTCGATGCGGAATCGGCTTACGACGAATGGAAAAATCTTCATGTCTATGGCAATAAGAACAAAAACGCCTTAAAGATTTTTATGAAAGTATCATAATTCTGTAACATAATAAATATCGTTCAATTATCTCGTTCTTACCTATCGGCGTAACGCGATAACGAGATATGAATTTAATAATATAAGTATAATACCTATACCGCGAAACGTAACGTTATATAACTACCACAAAGCCATTTTAAAGTACATAATATACCTTTAAATACCAATTTTACTTGTCATATTAATTTATTTATTATAGTTACTACCGAATCCAAAATCCTTTTTCTCATATTATATTTATAATAATACTCTCTACCAGCATTTTACAGCAATCTTAACGAATGGTTAGTGGCGAAGATGGTCTTGATGGTGGTTGTACTAAGTAAAAGCATATTCAACCTTCGCTTTCCCGATTGTGAACCATCATTTACAACTTTATGATACAAAAAATTTAAAAATATGTTGCAATATGATAAACTAAGTAAATAAGTAGGTACCAATAATTAACGAAATTATAAATTCATGGTTATCTTTACCTACAAGCATAACGCTTCCATAAAAAGTTTTTATAACCTTCATTTTTAAAATTCTTTCGAGCCTGATTGGGATTAGCGCAAATCGATGGAAAACAAATTAGACGGCTCCACTCGGACCCCTTTCATAATTAATTCGACGTCAAAAATAATTTAACTCAATCAAGAGTAAAGGGGTACAAGGGTACAGCGATATTGAAAGGAAATACGTTTCGAATAAAGAACACGTCGATAAATAAATGCTTAACTATTGTACTTTTGATTTAAGTGTAAAAATATCAACAACATGTAACAATCAACTTTGTTCAATCAAACTAATAAATATACTCGTAATTACAAAACTCGAATTGTGTCTTACAATACATCTGTATTATTCATTTTCTTATCGAAAACCTAAAATATGGAACCAAGACAACACGACCTCTATTGTAACTAAATCATTTTTTTGGACCCCACTTTGGGACGTGCACAGATTGAGAATGAATTTTTAAAGCGACAAGGGATGCTATCAAATTGAGCCTGCCGACGGGATAAGAACATTTTTAATAATAACTCGGGCAATTTACTCTGAAGATCCTTCGAGGTACAGATAAAACATCTACATTATGGTAGTTTGTGTAGTGGTTATATCCTTTAATCTAGGTACATCATAATAAAAATGATTTGTTATGAATTCTAAATATACCCTGCGATTATTTATGTTCCATGTATTCTAGAAGTTTGATATTATTTATCATCAACCGTGACACAAAAACGTATACTTAGAAATACATAATGTTAGTAGCAGTTCCAAGTAGTCTAAGATAACTTTAGTGCAAAACAGCCACTTCCAAATACCCCTAAGATAGCGTGTAGTTTCTCAAGATCAGGCTTTAGTTGAATTGCGCTGTCGACGCTGCAAGCACCGAGGAGTTAAATTAGAAGTGTCTAGAGCAGGAAAGAGCAGTTTTTGCTATCAGGGAGGGAACACTACCAAATTGTTCCACTGCGCAAGACTACACTTACTACAAGAAACCTCGAATTTCGTTAGCAAATATTTAATTAATATCGCAGCATAAAATGGTCAAGGATCAAGAAAACTAAAAAAATATGCATTAACTGATTCTTTGTATCTTTACATGCAGAAATGATTCTGTATCACAATGAATACTCGCAATTGTTAACTGTTAAAATTTCGTACCAATAGACTATTTCTTTGAAAGATTACAAAAGCCCGCTCGAATACAACACAGATTTACCAAGTGAACAAATAAGAACATCTCGAACTATACAATCTTTCCTATAATCGCCTTCCGTTAACGATACGACGGATAACTAACCCAGTGAAACATCGGTCGGACATAGCTGAAACTTTGCCAAACGGCACGCCCACGGTCGTATATCATAAACCGTATTTAAATATATTTTTCACGAGATCATAAATCGCAAATGAGAAGCAACTTCGCTCATTCGTTGTCGCTGCTCGGGAATTTTGTTTCGTAGTTTGTTCCAAGTTGCGGGATAAGTTAGGAGTGACATTGCATTGAATTTTAAATTAGGATCTCGGGAAGCGCTCGCGGGATTCGGTGACGATTGTTTCACAATTTGATTCGCTCTTTTTATCGCTAACTACCGACTCGTTCCGGAGAATCGAGTCTGTTTAAAGATCATTTGGAGCTTGTAAAATTTTCGTTTTGAAATTAAACGGTAGTTTCGACCTGAATTGAAATAATGGGCAGGACGACACTAGGGCGGAGTGAAATATGTACGGAATATTATTCCGTACATATTTCACTACTACTAATATTTTATTCCGGGAATAAAATACTAGTAGCCCGCGACGAGCGAAGGTTGATACGAAGTCTGTAGGAAGTTAGTTAATTATGTAAATTGCGGCGCGTTCCCTGAAATATGGGCTGGATTCACTCAACCCCAGGCGGGCGAGTTGATACGAGCCAAGAAGGCCTAAGTTATGCGTCAAGACCACACACTTGTTTTAGGAGAAAAAAATGTTTTGCGTTAAATAACCCAGTTAAATATTTTTGAAGTATAATATTACGTTCCCTATCTACCAACTCGCGGGGATTTTGATATGGGGTCAAACAGAAAAAAACATTTTTTCAAGCGGATGTTGCGTGATAGGTACGTTTTTTTAAAAATAAATTATATAAGTACCTACCTACTGTCACGGTTGTAAATTTAACACTTTAACAACAAAGTAGACTAGGATAGAGTAGTAGAAGCACGCGGTAGACTAAGTTTTGAAAGAAGACTGTGATAGGGTAAAAGTACAGTAGACTGCGTTAAGAAAAAAAGAAAGAAGTTAATTTTTTTATGTGTAGACTAATTCGCGTGCCTACTTCTTTATATAGATGGAATATTCTTCATTACACCACATTTGATGGCCTCAGCCCTAATCGATAGACGACGATTTTGTGAGACAACCTTTGTCTACTCCAGACAGCTTGTATTTATTAGATACCAACTAGTGGATGCTATCGCTTCGCTTCGATAAACTTGTTTTTTGCATTTACAAATATTAACTACATGTTTTTTCCATTTTTTGAACATTTTTTATTGATGCTCCTATCCTATTGGTAGTATCGTGGTTTTTTATCTTTAACTATAATGCCTTGATAAATAGTCTAACCCGCACAAGAATAAATAATTTATCTGTTAGAACCAACAGTTTCTGGCATTAAATTCAAATACACAAACAAACAATGTCTTCCAGATTAAGGTAAGTAATATATTATATTATAAGATTAGATTACCTATAGATATCTACATATTATGATATGAGACAGACACTAAATGACAACTAAAAGCAACCAATAAACAATAAGATTTCTCAGCAGCAAGTATAACTCACAGAACTAGCTCGACTACATTAATCAGTAAAGAAAGCCCGAGGTGGTGTAGACGATAACAGTGGAAGTTGCTAGACTGCTTATCTACAAATTCACAGAAATAGTAAAGACCTGGTTTAATCCTTTACATTAATCGCTCGGAAGTACGAATCAACGTTACTGTATTAACTGTTACTAAGCTACTGTAAATCTTTAGCTAAAATTCTACTATCATACTACTTTGATCTTTGATTTTGATTGTATACTATCCTAAACCACACAAAAAACAATAGTAAAAAAGCTTTTGCCCTAAAAACACCGCACTAGAATTATCTGTGTCATGGATGACTATATCAATAATTAATCTAAAGCAAACATCTATATGCTGCATAAATGTCTGCCCTAGCTTGAAATCAAACTCGGAACCGTTCACTTCGCAAGCGTCACAATACACTAGGTAGGTACAGAATCAAAGATAACCTAATATGAATGAATGAATGAATGAATGAATGAATATTTTTAATTCGAAGTAGGTTTTTACAAACTATTTTCGAACGTCCATTTACGCCATCGCTTCAACAAACCCTACGGTGAGTGGTCTTGGAAGAAGAAGCGGCATGAAACTCCCAAGGAGTCTTTTTTTTCTCTTGCTCCACTCACAGTTACAAGTTGCACTTAATACTACTTATGGCTAAAATACGAAACTCATGTCCAAGCTGTTTTATCTTTAAAATAATCATCAAGTTTGTAATAACCTTGTAATAAAAACATTAGGTATTAGATAATTTATGAAAGTTGTAACGAATATAATAATACCCCATTTATTATTATTTGCAAAGGTGTTGGAAGGATTAACTAGAGCGTCGAAGCTGTAAACTTTCCTAAATACCTTCAACAAGTCTTAACTTTAGCCATCCAAATCCAACAATAAAACCTAGGATCAATTTCTTACCGAAACAAAAACATTCTTATAAAATTTTTCAACAAACTATCATACAACTTTCGCTGCGTTCATCATAACAACATAATAGGGTATTGAATAAGGTTTTTTCTTACAAAATATCTAATAATAAATCATGACTGACAGACATCATACATTTTCAACCAGTTGGCAAGAAGGTTCTTTTGTGGTGTGGAGTACATTAACATAGGATTTTTAACCTTTATATCCGTCAAGAGAATAAGGGGAAGGAATAAAATGATTTAAGTATAATAATGTTATTTCCGTCGACGAGTGCCGGATAGCTTGTATAATAAAATAATTCAGTAATCTTCACCGTACAATCAGTAAACTATAGGTAAAATCTCCACATCGTATTGTAGGTACGTCAGCGACTAGATATACACATAGCTAAAAACATTTTGTTAATTACTACAAAACATGTTTCCTCCTAGACGATGCCAGGCGCACAAGCGATTTCGCTATAAATTTGCCAACTTTTAGCGAGCAATTTTCCTCGGTGTACAAGACCTCGATTCACGATACCTACCCCACTGATCTGTAAAATAAAGTGAGAATTTCCCCTGTAAACTATGAGCTTTTAAACTCCATCGGTTATTTATTCGACGGTTTTACTTAGCCAGATAATAATTATAATGTGAAATTTAAATATGTTAAATCGTCAAAAGAACTTAAGATCTAAAAGGCTAAAACTGCAGAATTTTCGAAATTAATAACTAAGCCGTTATTGATAAAAATATTCCAATTTCAAAATGCATTTCCGCCCGTCATTGACAACAACCTAAAAAGTTAAGAATAGCAATGACTCAAATAATCTTTTCAAAATGCTTCCGACCAAATATCATCGATTTAATCGATGCTTGTTCTAGAACACAAGCTATACATAGATATCAACTGTTCATATTACTGCTAGCAACACTAAAAGTAGACTCCCTATGGTTCTACCACTCCAAACTACAGCAGCAAACTATTCCAACGCGGAGCTACTATTCAATTGGGTACCCTAAACAGTTGCGAGTTAATTATCCGGCGACGGCGTCAAATAGCGAGTGTCGCATAATTGCCGTCTTACACGCACCAACTAGAATCCAAGACACACACGTTGATCTAACAGTCTAACACACACGTTGGATGAAGTTGATCTTGGAATTTTGGTTACAAACATCAATGGTGAAATTGAGTTTTGGTTACAAAAATCAATTTCAGGACAAATTCTACATATACATAGGTTACGCTGCTCATGGTCACGAAAACTAGGATATAAAAATTAAAGGTTGAAATTGAGAGAAAAAAATGGAATTAAATTTGCGCTGATGTCTGTGGGGAATGAGTACCATGTCAATACTTTATAATGTAGTTCATCCAATAAATATAATAATAAATCCAAATGAAAAATACATAAACACAATATACATTTTAAACAGACTGTTGGTTTCCTGAGGCATTTTGTGCGATATCATCATTACATTATAAAAAAAACCACGAAATATTAATGTTTATAAATAGGAACAAGGTGAAAGCATCGCAGCAGATGATTAATGCAGGGCCAGCCATCCGTGGCGCGTTTATTCATATTCCAGAGGCGAGGCCTTCAAACGCACTCTGTTTAATGGCAGAACCCTCGAGAGACAGACGATTTAAAATACCTATCCGCTCTCGATTTTACGGGACGCCGTGAAAAGAAATTTGCTAATGGGGCAAACTTCTAAATAAGTGTTCAATTTACGACATTTAATAATGTTATTGGACGATGTTACTTGTAATCGCTGATATAATAGACTTTTCTTATAAATTAAAGGTATTAAAGAACCTTCTTTTTTTAAACAATGTCTTAGAAACAACTCTTTGATGTAGGTAATATAAAGTAGGTACCTAAATTACTATTCTTTTTTACTTCATTTATTTATCAAACAAATAATACCTAAATCCAAAACTAAGCCTAGAAGTACTTATTTAAATTTAAAAAATTTACAGAAACATCCAATACACAGTTTTGGCTACGTTACCGTTTTATAATTGGCACCTATGTACTTACTTATTATGTAAATACGTTAATGCAATTAAAACATTTAAGAGTAGGTATGTATAAATATAGGTAAATCCTTGGTGAACGATATTTGTGAATAACACTGACATGCTTTTCACCTCATGCTTATGAGATATAGCTACGCCAAAGAGTATTGTTATATATCTCCACTTTTTATCGAGAAAAAGTAGAGTGTACTCGAAAGTGCAAGCGGATTAGTATTACACTTGTACCTTCAAACGTTCCAGCAAACTGGAGAAGGCAACAGCAAAGCAAAAACAAAACGCCACAATTCCTTTAATTAGAGCAGAGCTGGGATCTCGGATCTGTGCATCTGAGTGGTCTGTACGTCATTGTGCAACATGCTAACAACCAGCTGCGCTCGGTCTACCAACGGTTGGACGCAAGAAGCGTTGTGCAGTGGCTAAGTACCAGAAATACCAGAATACGTATCCGACGCCACTACACGTTAGAACTTAGAAGTTCGTTACGTTACGGTGATATATTGGTACGACATGTAAATTCAAAGGGGGTGACCACGTTTTAATGTAACATTTTTTCTCTGTGACACACATAGGTAAATTAATTGGTCAAATAATTAAAAATTATCTTGCATTTTAATCATCTAAATAACGCTATTTAGATGATTAAAAAAACTGTCAGCGCTAGTTTCCACGCCAATTGAATGTAGACTATTCTTGCAAGAATAATTAAAAACTACAACGTAGTAATAAATCAATATTCAGTTGTAGTTATAATAAAGAATTATTAATTACATTATGAACTGTTATGAAGTAATAACCCAAGTACAATTCAATATTTACTTTTACTACAATGAGATTCTAAAGGACATTGCGCATTAGATATCATATTTATTCAAATAACAGCAAACAACCATAGCCATAGTGTAACATAAGCAATACAACTAATGGATTCATAATAAAAGTAGCAAATACACAGTGATACCTTAATCTATTATTATGATAGGAACGAAAACGATTGCATCGTCTGCATCTCATCACGATAATGGAGCTGGGTTTCAGCGGGTAGCGAGACGGACTGTGCGATACTTGTGTATGTATTGAGTACTTATTCAGACCACATTGTGGACGCATAACTAAATAAAAGTTTCATACTATCATCGCTTGTATTAGGACAGAATTCGATTTGGTGCACTTTCTTGTATTTTTCCGGTGGGATTTTTGTCTTAACTACACTTTGCAAAGAAAACGTGTGGTGTCCTTAAAACGGTTGGTTAAAAATTATTATTTAAAAAAATGGGTAAGTAAAGCCCATCAAAATAAAATCCTGAAAATTGCATTCAAATCAGATAAGCTGTTTCTGGGCTTAGCGTGCACAAACATACCTACAGACAAACAGACAAAATGATAAAACATTGTTTCGGATTCACATGCGGTTATAAAGGCCCCCCATTATAAATTCTTATATAAATTGGCCATGTACAGACAGACAATCAGGCACAGCTTTATTATCTAAATAGACAGATAGATAGAAGATAGATATGGGTGAACAATAATCGTGTAGTTGGCGCCGTTTGCTCACCCATTAGCAGCAGCCACTCTCGCCCGCATCCCGCCGCGCGGCGAAGCTCCAAACGGGAAAATGTATTTAGCACTTACGGCGCTGTTTAACCTCCGATGACAAGTTATTGCTCAGTTAAGATTTTTGTTCTTATAAGTGACCTATTTCGCAGTCATCGGTTCGGTTCGTGACCATGGTAGCACACTTAAAGGCATATCGGAAACGTTTAGTAGGCAAATAAAGTCCCGATATTTGGGATGACCAGTAAAGCCTTCACAAATCTGAACCAGATGGAAGCTAGGAATAGTAAAACATAATAATACCCTTTTCGCGTAAAGATTAATATTTTATTAACATATTTTTTTCCTAAATAATCTGTGGTGTCTAAGGCCTTTCTCACACGATGCTATTTGCCAGCGCCTAGGATCTTGTCCAAGTATGCGGGCGACGCGTATACGACGCGTGTCTTATTGTCAGTGACCAGTGTCAATGTCAGCGAAATGTCGCGTAGCTAATAAATAGCGTAGTGTAAGAAGGGCCTAAGTCATGTTAGAAACATCACAATAAATTGAACAATTTGACGTCGAAGTGTACTCCAATCCCGCTACCGTGATGAGGAGAAAATGCTCAACCTAAACGTCGCTCTTGAGCCGATCGAAGGCCTTTGAAAGACGAAGAAGCGAAGTCGCGGCGCCACTATCAAGACACATGCAGGTTATTTTTATATAATAATAATAATCAATTCACTCTTGACTTAAATGCACCCACATAATAATTGAGCGGGAACACTGACGCAGACGAGTGTGAATATTACACTGTAAATCATTTCCATTCAACACAAGAGCTCTGTAGTGAGTTCACAACAAACACCCTTCACAAATAAATTACGAACGTGTAACTTATAAACAGTAAGGCCATTCGCACACAACGCTATTTGCAAGCACCTAGGATCTTGTCCATGAGTTGCTCGTGAGTCGACGCCCTATATATTTCCCAAATTCTGCACGCAAAGCGATGCATTTACGATGCGTGTCCTGTCAGTGAACACTGCAGTGTCGGCGAACTGTGGATTATGTTTATGTCAGAGTCGCGTACCGTAGGTTGCTAATAAATGGTGTAGTGTGAGAAGGGCCTTATACGTACCCACGCTTTTAGTTTTATACGTAAGTTGCTCAGAGCCCGGTGCAAATCAAGATAAATGGGTACTTCGATCGGGCCTCGCCACGTCGCCGTGCGACTTGTTGAATCGCATACACTCCGTAAGAAAGGTAAATAAAGATAAATAGCGATTATTATCTTATTTACTATATAAACAAGGAGTTACATTTCACAAGCAATTTCTGAAGTTAGTTTAATGTAATTGTAATAAATAAATAAAACACAAGGTACAGAATATCACGTGGAATCTAGGTGACGTTTTCGTGAATGTATTCTCTAACTTAATCATAACCGAAGACTAAGTAGGTAATGATTTGTAAGTTTGAATATTTACAAACCTTTCCAGGTATAAAAATATTTGACACAACTACAAATTACACCCCCAAATTTTCTCACCGTTTCCAACTTGCTACGACATGAACCATCACTAGCGAATCAAATAAAGTTGCCACATGTGAATCGAATGACATAGTGCCCAATATATCTAACAGACTTAAAAAAAGAAGGTTCTCAATTCGACTGTATGTTTTTAAGTGTGTTAGGTACTTACTTCATAACTTTACCGGCTGAACCGATTTAATAATTCTTTTCTTTATGAAAGCTGTTACCTATATGTAACCTTGTCCCGTTTTTATTTGAGGGACACCATCCGTTTTGCATCATCAGTTTTTGAGTTATATCTAAAAATGCATATTAATTTGATTTCGACTACGTCGCTAAAGTTCTCATGTTCTTGCCCATGTTGAAGCCATTTTTTCTGTTGGAGTTATAGTCAATATAAAAATTCAAAGTGTACATCGTAACTCTCGCCGACACTTACATCCCCAAACAATGCAAACTTGAAAAGCTTTTAAGTAAAAAGCAATACACATATTTTGCTTTTATGCGGTCCAACGGACAGCGCACAATGGCGCGGAATGTTATCACGACGGGTTTATCACAACGTCACTGCACAGCATTCAAAGTATGTTGACCACGGTAATAAATATCATCAATTGCTTTATGGTTAGCTTCGATTTATGCTGTTTATGCTTTACTAATATTTCAAATGCGAAAGTGTCTGCCTGTCTGTCTGTGACGTTTTCACGGCTAAACCATCGGTCCGATTTGGATGAAATTCGGAATGAAAATAGTTGAAGACCCAGGAACACACATCGGCTACTTAAAAAAAATATCATCCCCTAAAGACTTGAAATAGGGGATGAAAGTTTGTATGAAAAAATATAAACCGCCTGACTGATAACGAAACGATGTTGTACCCCCATCCCCACTTCCCCGGTTCGCGATATAAACGAATTCCACGCGGGCGAAGCCGCGGGCAAAAGCTAGTGCTTTAATAAATCATGAAGTCTAATTTACTGCTGGTACATATTTTTTTCAGGTTCTCTGGCTTAAGCAATGATTGTTCGAGTACTTCAGTCAAAAGGTATAGAAAAACGTGGACAATAAAAAATCTACTTCGAAGATCCCTGGCACGAATTCCGATCAGATCCCTATATTTTTACGATCTGTAGATTAGATCATCTTGAGTCTAAGTAGAAGGTGTTGTTCACATGATGGTTCCAATCATCGGCGTCAAACACGAACAGAAAGACCCGTAAAAATTATGGTTATCAGCAAAAGTGCAAATTTACTTGCTAATATCTTTCGAAAACGATTATCTTCACATGGAACTGCGCGTAAGGTGACTACTATGTCAAGACGCATCAGCAATTTTACGGTGCGTGTGTGCGTGAGTATTCCACTCCACGTTTGTGTCTCCATATTAGTGCATGGAATTGTGACACATATGTACAGATGGGCACATAAGTCTATATAGGCATGACAATATACAAATACTTTTCATGTTAATTAAATATTTGTGTAAAAAATTTTGATCTCCGTAACGAAACCGAATTAACTCAAGTGCAGACGAATCGTTGCATTCGTTGATGACAACAATCCCGCACCAACAATTATCAACTGAATAATTTAATTAAAAACTTTGAATCAACTGCATCGCTCCGGCCAGCAACGATGGCGATAAAATGAAATGTAATTATTTAATTGTTGACAAAAACAACGGTAGTGTCCAGTTAGTTAATGTGCAGTAGGCGGCGCGGCGTCGTCGTCGGCGAAATGGATTTGTGCATTTGAATTCAAGCTACTGGTACTTTATGCCTATAGGTACTTGAGTCGCCGAGGCTATGGAATTACGGCTCCCCGCTAAAAACAACTTGATGACGCGTGCTCACATTTCAATTTACCTTGTAAGCAACATTTACTTAAGGAATTTTAAGTTCTCGTCGTCAATGTAAATGAACCTTAATCACAGGGGCTCAAAGTTAGCATGTGGTATCAAAAGCAATGAGTTTTAGTAAAATATATTTTCGTGAGACTAAACCTTCGCTCAAATTTTAATGAGACTTATCGAAATACGAAGTTCTGAGGTAGCACACATAAGAAAAAAACGAATTGAGAAACTCCTCCTTTTTTGAAGTCTGTTAAATGCCACTTGTTTTTGCATTTATTATAGAGCAGATAGGTACAAATCATGAAGGTTTTCCCAGAATTTCGCTTCGTAAGCATAGACGTACGAACGAACCGGTATTTATTAAGGATAGTCATTTAAGACTTGTGAACAGAGATATATTTCGCCGGATCATAATAATGAAGAAGCATTTCGAAGTTTTATTAAGAGCAAAAATTTTACGGCTTAATTATCGTATTGACGAAATGCTGAAATGATTAAGAAAATCTCGAAATGAAATCAAATATTAAAATATAATAAAAACCTTCATTTCTTGTACCTAACTGTTACAGTATAGTTACTAATGAAGTTGACGTTTTATTACTCAAAGGATTATTTAATTCCACATTCGCAAGATGAAAGGAAAGCCTCCGGCTGTCGTCGTTAAATGACATAGGAACTAAAAGCTACCCATGCCATGACATGTCAAGAGGATCTCCGCCGAGGGCACTCTTTCATAATAAACTATGTACTTTTCTCAGTTGCAAAGGGCGTCAGTGCTAACAATATATCGTTAAGTATCGTATCTGAAAAAAAGCAATTTCGAGCTAGAAAGTTCATTTTGGGGCAACACGGCCGAAATTAACTGCAAGAACGTACCGCTATATTCTTACGGCGGGCGGTCAAAACGGGGCACGCCCTGAAGGGTATTTACGCTAAGCTGAGAGATAGAATATAAAATGAAGGTTACCATTTAAGTGGTAATATGAGGTAGGGCTTTTTACACAATACCGAATTCCCTCAATGGCGGACGACGTGTTTACACAGTGCGGTTTTGTTGCGAGGAATAAAGTTGAATCGCCGCCCCAATTCCTCGACGATGGGAAGAGTCGTAAACGATGCGGAACGACCGCCGTAAGTTACCGCGAGGGTCCCCCCGTCGAGGCGACCGCTCCGGCGCTGGGAGCGACAAAAGGCGCAATTAATACTAAACAAGTACGAGACGGCAAGTAAGTCCTCTTCCATTAGCGAACAGAGTAAAAACATTCAAAACGCGGCGGCACAGAACGACGGAACAATTTCGCGACAATTGAGTTGCGAGCGACGCAACGCTGATTTACATTATATTTTTAGCCGCGACGCAACACAAACACTAACGGAATAATATTTGTTGTGTTTGTCTAAACGTCGGTTGTTGATACAATGCTTTATGCTTCGATAGGCCGGTGCGATCGATTGAGCACGGACGCAATGCGTGCTCCCGTCAAACAATAGCCGGACCTTTTCGAATTACATAGAGTACTGTGGCTATTTTGCCGGGTTTACCAAACAT
Source organism: Hesperia comma (assembly GCA_905404135.1). Taxonomy (NCBI): domain Eukaryota; kingdom Metazoa; phylum Arthropoda; class Insecta; order Lepidoptera; family Hesperiidae; genus Hesperia; species Hesperia comma. The sequence goes on from FR990026.1 coordinate 2,408,608, forward strand.
TTTATGCGCCTAACATTCTTGGGGAATTTTATGTAAATCCTTCCAGTCAACTTCCACTGCACCACATGAAAATTCGATCAGGGATTTGGAGACTTTGCGCGTATGTTACCTGTAGAAAAAATTTTCAAATAAATATAGCACATAGGTACATGTCCCTATTTAAATTCTATGTATTTAAATTCTCACAAATTTAATCTAAATACTATTAGAAATTAAATTTTCGAGTGGTGATGTAGGTATAGGAGTAAATCCGCCCTCGCTTCGCTTCGCGGAACCAGACCCTCTCTCTATAAATCAAAAATCTCTATAAATTTTAACAAATTATGTTATTCCGATGTCTAAGCTATATCACTGCAAAGTTTCATGAAAATCCGTTCAGTAGTTTTTGCGTGAAAGAACAACAAACCCACACACACACTCACTCACTCACTCACATACATCCTTAAAAACTTTCGCATTTATAATATTAGTAGGATAGTAGGAAGGATGTTCTTCGAAACGAAATTGAATCAAACAAATTTTTCACGTAAAATGTCTTCCGGAAGAGCGACACAACGTAGCAGAAACTACAAGTAGATACATTCATTCCTTTACCATTTTGAACTATTCAGTAATTTTAAATCAAGTTACATTTTACAACTTATATAATATAATATAATATTATAATATATGTTAGATACTTCATGATTTATTCTTCCACAAATGCAGCCCCAAAATTAAGATGAGAATAATTGTATCTATTCCTATTTATTACCTATATGTTTGTTCTATAGAATATAGAATGTTAAGAACACCAACATAGTATGTATTGTGAACAAAGCACAGTCAATGTTTCAACTTACCTAAGCAGGAGAGAATTCAGCGATAAAACCTCACTTCGGGCGCTGCATATAATTTTAAAAGCGTCCAGCATTATTGCATTTTATAGGAAGATGAAAATGATGGCTCAATAAGTATAAAATGAGAGAAAGAATGTTGCACACATAATTTATCTACCCACCACAGCCCGAGGGACACATTTTCTAGAACAGTGTCAATATGATACGAACATGTACGGCAAACGAACTATCTTGATATTAAAATTTTATCTTCATATCTATCGTAAATATTCTTGAAGCACCATTTATCGCGAGACATAAACTTAACGTATAGCTGGGCAGAGATGATCTGAAAATTGTGTAGTAGGTACCTACAAGAATGGAGAAGGGTTGGAAGACTTTATGCAAAGTTTATACTTATAGACAATTTAAGGTTTCTTGTTACCTAAACTTGATAAATGAATTAAAATTTCTGGGTGTGTGGTCTTGTCTTGTGTCTTGTCCATGGCAACCGCGACATCGAGCATCCTAAAGCGATGAAAGTATTGCATTTAAGTCATATTAAGTCAACGAATTAAGTCCATGTATAATTTGACGACCCGAATGGCGCAATGGTTAACACGCCGATCGCTGTTCCGAGGGTCCTGGGTTCGATTCCCAGCGAGACGGCAATTTGAATGATGAGTTTAAATTTCCGTTCTCGGTCTGGGTGTGTATCCTTGTCTTGTGTGTTGTCCAAGGCACCCACGATACAGGGAATCCTAGTGTGGGGCTTTGAGTGTGAAGCGTTATTTATTATTTATTTATTATAAATTGTTTTGTTATCACAGTGAGACACTTCAATTTTATTTAAAAGTAAAGATGATATGAATGAAAACAACTCAATGTTTAAATTTTAATACAAAGTGCTAAAACGAAGTGTAGGAACGTACATTTATAAACAATCACTAATAATAATTTTGTTATCACTAATAATACACGTAATCGTCGTCATGGTGCATAGGCATAGGTAACCGCGATATTACTGTTCAGTCATTATTTTCAAATAAGCTTCGCAGTTAATATAATTATTATGTTTGACACGTTAATGTAACATTGTGAATATTAATGAAGCAACAGCGGTGTACCTACTACTCCTGAAAGGGTACGTACCTACCTACTCACGTTTCGATCGGCAATATTAAATTCATTTATGAAGTAGGTACAACACGAAACCTACCACGCAGGTGCGTATAAACTGCTTAGTGGCATACCACTAGCGGATTCTCACGGTACTACCATATGGTGGTTCCCCAAGCAAGTTTGTCATATGCTTCTCCAGAGACACATAAATTATGTCATTGGGATACATGGCCATGATGCCCGTTCACCTATGAACATCAGCAACTTCTAAGGCATCGCGATGCGTTGCCAGCAATGAAAGAAGGAAAATGGAAGTCGATTTGCAACTGGCTCGAGCAAGAAGATGAATTTTAGCAATGAAGCTTTACGGAAAGATATAACTATAAAACGGATACTATAAATGTCTGCCTGGAGCGGTTGTTTTGTCTAACCTAGGACCTTTCTTTCGGCTGGTATGGTCACTCCCAACTGGCCTGGCGTCTTGTTTTTAATAAAAAATGAAACAAGTAAACCTCTAACTTAAAAATTAACCCAGGTCTCCTAAAGTATGTTATCTAAAAGCCTATGTGAACACCACGACGTTTTTGCACTATATACATCTCATTTACGAGTTACTTAACGCGCATAATAAATATTCCGTACCTACATTCTCTCCTGAAAATAAAGAAACATTACATTCATCACAAAAATGTGACCTGCAAAATAAATGTTGGTACATCAACATAATGACGCTGCCATGATAAAAACTCATTATGTCAAATTAAATGACTTACTTCGCTACAGTGGCTACGGACCTTTATTGTGAGAATATCATTAACCTATGTATGAAAAGAACAAAATAATAGTTTGCGCTTAGTGATGAATGTGATTTACTTGACAACAAAAGGAGTGTGTGGTCTCACGTGATTATGACTTGGTAAATACGACCACGTTGAAAATTCATTGCATTATCTCCTCATTTGTTTGTATTCTGTGGCTTCAGCCCATTAATAACCAAATAGTTGAGCACTGACTACCTCATAAACAAGGTGGCCAGAGCATACTCAACTACGTTGCTCAAATGCGAATTGGCGGACTTCAATAAGCTCAATTGCTCAATTGGAGAAACAAAAATACGATCAAAAAATAAAACTAAAAAGAGGAACACAAACATTATCATTATGTTTCACACACATTGGGTGGTCAAGCAATGTAAGAAAAATTGGTCTTTAAATATTTTTAGCTAGTCCCGTCATCAATCGTATTGTTTACTTCCACACACATTGCATTTATTCACTATATGTACCTACTAAAATATATGTTTAAATTAAGTATATGGTGTTAACAGTGAAAAAGATGAATCACTAATGTATTAAAATCTATGAGGATACTATATAATATTATAAATGTGAATGTGTGTTTGTTTGTTTGTTTGTTTGTGACTCTTTCACGTCGCAACGTGGCTATTATATGGTATGGTTTATGTGTGTGGGGATATTTAGGAGGGTGGAGAGTGACGTAGGCTACTTTTTACCGCGGAAAAATATCTCATTCCCATGGGAAGATCGATGTTTTGTTAGTTGCTAGATATTTAGTTCCGGATGTTGTTAATAGATGGCGTTAGTAAAATTCATTTGCAAGTTCTGAATCGCGCTATCAAACACTACATGTAATTTACTTATGTCATAGGCAAATGTTACATCTGATGTTCCAGTATATCTTAAAATAGGCTACTGTTTAGCCGAGATTCCTACGGGAGCGGGACCTACGCGGCTGTTACCTACGGGTCCCGAAGCGAAGCGCGAGCGGTTCTCTAGTTCACTATATGTACCTACTAAAATATTATGTATATGTTTAAATTAAGTATATGGTGTAAACAGTGAAAAAGATGAATCACTAATGTATTAAAATCTATAAGGATTTAAGGATTAGTACCTACTGTAGGTACCCATGTAAACAGCTATCCAATTGCCGCAATGAACGTCACCGTTTATTTATAACTACATACATTGTTTTGTTATAATATATTTATGTATCTCGAAGGAATTAGGCAGCGTTTTCGCTGAAAGCTCCCAGGCGAGTTAAACCCAAATTACGTGGCTTTATCTACTATTTATCTTCTATATTTAGATAAAAATCATAAGTTTCGTAAGCTATCTTATAAATATTTGTAATGTCAATCTCGTTTCTTACATATGTATACGATTGTTTTACTAACATATGAAGCAACTTTTAGATAATAAATCCAAAACAAAGTATCGCGTGTCTATCATCATAAGTCAGCATTAAGTCACATTATTGTCCATTACAAGTTCCATGCCACAAAACGATCAGTTGTGCGCCAAATCAGCGAACTTTTAACTTTTATAATGCGTAACTGTCAACGAAATGGCGGGCGTAACTGTCGCGAGTGACAACAAAATGGCGCCTCAGTTTTGGCGCGCTTTGCGCGGTAGCAATGAAGGGATGGACAGATTTTGGTGGCTTGACAAGGGTTACCGGACATCATTTGGTGCAATTTACGAAAATAAAATATAGATCGATCGAATCGGGCGTCACCGGGTTCACAACGATATTCCATTACGGGGGCGGACGCGGAATATCAAATGAGAGTGACCCCCATATCTCCCGCCTGCTAGGCCCGGCTAAGATCATTATTGTACGGCGCACATTACACTTTAGATGTTACATGTAGATATATTACAACGACCAATGATATTGGTTCATCGCATGCGTTTCTAAGCAAAATCGTTTCTCATTCGCTGAGGTAGTCATGAGGTAGTGTATCACGACAACAAGACAGGAGTGCTGAATAATTAACGAAACAAAACGGTAACTTAATAACATTTCTACCTACAAAAGATAGGTTATTAATAAATACCTACCATCTGTATTTCTGGCGTTGTAGTTGTTCTGAAATATTAATCCTAAAAGGATTCTTGATAGGTATTACAGAGTTCAGCGAGCAATTAGTTAGTCTAATCATCTACGCGAACTAAGTCTGGATAACTTCGTAACTTTATTATGACATTAGTTACATTACCAACACTGAACCTAAAGTGTACCTAACTATGTATTTTGTTCGATGTCTGTAAGTGGGAGGGAACTTTGAAAACTTTTATTGGGAATATTATTGATGTAATAGATCATTTCAAAATTATTTTTCTAATAGTTTGTCTGTGCGTTTCCTCTCGCTAAACTCCGAATCAGCTTCACTGATTTGATTATTTTCAATAATGCATTGTTTTAGACTTGACGTAACGTTCAATGTCTATTATACTTCAAACTGTTAGATACAATCACAAAGATAAATCAAATCAAATCAGTCAAATGTTTTGGAAATCTGCCCAATATTTTTGTAACCGTAAAAAGTACCTACTTCCTCTACCAAAACGAAAAACTTTTGTCTAGTTACAAACAAACTAATACAATTTCCTGCTCATCAATCAGCTGATGATTCTAATCACGTAATCTTAATAGCTCAGTCAGTTGGAGATTAAATCAATCGAGTGTTTCTGCGATAGGAAATTCGGAAACGGAAATTAAGTTCGTGTTACCCAGAGGGTAATTAAATCGCCACCATTAACGCTGCAGATGCTCACCAATTGAGGGTAGAATGAATGGAGCTAATACCTACTGAATATATTAACTGCGAGTAGCATGGGTCGGAGCAATCTGTCGGCAGCGACCGACGGTTGAATGGCGCGCGGACGGTGACAATACTGACAATACATCAGGCTCATACAATCGCACATACTGAACATCCATTGACACAACGATATTTGATATTGAGTTGCAGCTTTCCTTTGAGGCCAATGCAAGTCCAGTACAAATATCTGCGTGTATTCACAAAGAGCAATCACAATGCAATGATAAAAGGTAACGAGGTGATATTACAGCATCGTTTAGCAGTAACGTTTGCATCAGAAATACGTCAACAGGGTTTGCATTTAATTGATAGAAGTGAAGAAATAAGCGTCCTAATTGAAACAACGCAAAACTGCAAAACATTAGGTACTCACATTTATTATTTTACGTAAATTACGTAGGCAATCGAAAAGAAATTTATCTCTGCTCGATTGTGATTTAATCACAGTTGCCCACATAATCACTCAAACCAGACAACCAACGCATTACCAAGCAAAAAACTACTGATCAAATTTAAATCCGACCAATTCTATTTGAGCGGCTAACTACTGGCTGTGTGAGTCCGGGGGAAGTTGCCTTATCGAATTTTAACTTGGTAATTCTCGTTGCCATCGTAATGGACGGCAGTTTGTCACGGTCGCCGTCTTAGCGTTTACACTGAAGGCTGCCAGTATCAACTAATCCGGGATCACGTGACGCAGGTGCGAGGATCCCAAATGGCTGGAGCCGATCATTTTACTGTCCACTTTATCATAGAACAACCTTCCGATCCTTTCTCCTTCTAGCGCCCAAGGTGCGACAAGGATGACTTTATAAACTATAGCGCGTCACGTTCGTTGATTTTCAGACAGAACTGTGCGTTTTCCCACATCCCAGAAACACCATAAGACTGAAATTTGTGAGTCCAAAAAATTATCTTTGTGAGATCAATTGTTTTGACGCACGTTAATTTTCAATTAGAATACAAATACAGATTGTACAGCTTACAACCTCAATCCAAATCCACTCAAGATTGATAAAATACTTATGACATTTGAAATAAGAACTGAACGTTACTTAACGATCTAAGCTAAGCGACCGTAGATAGCAGAGTCTGTGCGCTCTGCGTGCTTCGTCCCACTAGTGGCGAGTGCTTCCGCAGATGTATCAAGCTGCCACGCGGACACGCCCACTAGCCCATTCTGACCTCTTGCAGAGATTTAAACTGCACGGCCAGCGTAAAGGAAACACTGGAACAGTACGCTAACTACGTTGTTATTTTACTCAGTCTATGTACGGAATGCATACGTGACATTTCGTCGTCGTCGTAACGTTCGTCGTGACGTGACGTGATCGAGGTATGTGACATGTGACGTCACTTTTTAGTGTCATGCCTATTTTTCACGATCAAAGTTAATATTTGCATTTGATTGTGTGACAAAGATTAATCAGCAAATAGCATTCCAAGTCTTATATCCTGGTACAGATGTACGTGTGTGTTTCTTTAAGCAATTTTATAAAAATCGCAGAGTCAAACAGACGATACATCAATATAAGGCATTATTAATATTTTTTAACATTGCAGAACAATAAACACTAGCCAATAGAATAGAACTCAAAGTTTTTGATGTTAATCGATTCATGAGATTAGCCTAGGTAATAGAATGAGCTAGGTACTTAAGTTGTTTACTACTGTTATGTAGTTTTAACGTAACGATGCCATAAATTATAATCTAAAAGAGCTTCCTATTTTCCTTCTAAATAAACATGTAATAGAAATACGAAAACAATAAATTAGCGATAAAATTTAACATGGATATTACATAACATGCATATTACAGTAAACATAATTTTCATTTACTGTACAGGAAAGAGAGAGGGTAAACACACCAGTACCTAGATTTTAATAAAAGTAAAAAAGGGGAACGAAAGTATAATAAAGGAAAAGATAATACTATAATATAATACTGAAATATTACGTGCCTAATAATCTCGCTAAGAAAATAAACGTTAACCTCGCTCCAACATTACGTAGGCCAAATACATCAGTTATTGGGAACGCAGCCGGCGAAATGATTATACGGAATCCGGGGAATCAGGAGAGCACTCGTCACGTCAACACCATCCTCTAACGTTCCAATAAAAGCTATACCGGCTATGAACAAAGCGGCTACTCGGCATACGGCCGGCCGATTCATTTCCCTGATGGCAACCCATTACACCGGTCAAGATGGATGGATAACAAACCGGCAATTACACTGTAAACACAATGACAATTGAATGTTTTCACTAATTGAAAAAGCCGCCCTCGATCCCGCCATCGACTGAAGCACTATATGAAATGAAAGTTACATTGGAGTGCGTGACATGACGGCAAGCTTGATATATTAACTCCATCGACTTTACGTGCCCGCGCGACGTTTATTAATCTAGCGGGCCGCCGTCGGACGTTAGCGTTATGAATTAAACGAATAGTACAATGAATGAGTTACGAGTGCTTTCATCGGGCACTCGCACCGCAAACGCTGTAAATATTTATTGCTTAGCCAAACACTTAAAACCCTCCTCGCACGTCCAAATGACTTAAACTTGGGCGATAATGGTGGAATTAGCAAGTTTGCATCACTTGGCAAAGAATCCTAATCATAATAACTCAAGATCGTATCGTGCGATGAACAAAAGACGAAGGCGCAACAATGGCGCCCGAACCGGGGCCCGAGCGCGGCGCTAACAAATTACCAGCCCGCAGATAACTAAGCAATATTAAATCATAGTAATTTGTGGTCCGGAGACGCAGCCCCTTTTCTAACAAGCTATCTGACTAGACTCCGAGATATTATTGTTGGCTTTTTTTCGACAATTACCGAGATAACCCAGTTTTTCGGCTAACAAAAACTGCATTACGTCATCTCAAAAAATAATACCGCCGTTGTAACCGAGACTTACGGTGATGCCCAAGAGTTAATGTTTTAAATTAGTATAAATTATATGCGGCTTCGGATGAAAGCTCGGCGCGAAACTGCAATTTTGCCGCTCATAAAACAGGAAACCGTCAGCCATGTTGGCAGAATGCTATCGCATCTTTTCACTGTACTCCTTCGGCGTTGCATTAGCAATTCCAACCGGCGCAACACTTACAAGGAAATTGTAATATTTAGTCTTAATAAAGCTATTCGTAACGTTGAATATCCGGGGCGGGCGAGTTGGATCTACGCGAGTAGCCCGAGGCACCCCGCGCCATACTTGAATTTACGACATAGCTTTATTCGTAGTCATGCTACGTTTTAGCCTATACTGCCTATAGCTATAGCATAAAGAGACTACACCCTCTATGCTTAAATGTGGTAAACGTGGACTATAGACGCGATCAATTTACTTAATTGAACCGAAACGACTCGAAGAATATTAACAAGTATTGAAAATTGTAACCGCAATAAATTGATATTGTTGTTTTGAATCCAACCCACGCCTACGACGTACCGTAGGCGTAGCGGTCGTAGCATTGTATAGGGAGCGGCCAATATAGTTATTAATGAATCGATAGTGAACAATATAACCGAAATGCTCCCTATAAATTTATCGGCTATCGGCCCTCGGACAATGGATACTTTGCCCGTGGGTCCGACAGTGTCATTTGCAATCTTTTAATATATGTATTTTAAAGGCAAAATCCCGTGCCAAAATGTTTTAATTCAACACTTATAATTATGGCGGAACTAATGTGGCGTGGGGCTCACGAAACAGTGCGAAAAATGAAGCTCGCTCGGTTCATATGGACCATTAAATTGAGCTCTCCCGTAGAAAATCTTTTAGATGATGTACTTGAATTTTAAAACGTCATAAAACTTTTCAGTTCAAATATTTTTATTATCAACTTTGAAATACTTTTTTACTTTTAGCACCACAAGAGAAAACCTTTTTTTCTAACTGAAAAAAGTATTTTGTGGGCACTTGACTTCTTTGATTAGACAATGATAAGTCAATGTCATTAGTTCAATGATTAGTCACTTGAGGTAAAAAATCTTAGAATAAGTACCACCTAAACCATATTTCGTAAACTAGGTAGGTACCTAAATTGGGTCAATAAATTCAATAATGAATTTTTGGATTTGAAATAAGTACATGTCCTAACTAATAACAACGCTCGCTTCGCTTTGGGAATCCTAAATCTTAGTAAATTTCAAGGCGGATTGTACCTATGTAAACTTGACGTAACTTTTACTGTTCATCTTTGCAGCTATTACTATTATCTTTCTGCAAAGCTTGCCTGCCTAGTTCACACCCTATTGCCTGAGTCAGCCGCCAAACGACCAGTTTTTTCCGGCTGGGGGCTTGGCAACTGGTACTTTCTTTCGTACCTGTATTAGTCTACTTCACAAAAGGAAGAGGTTCTCAATTCAAATGTTTTTTTTGTGTGTTTCACCTCATAACTTTGTACTGGGTGTAATGATGTTGATATTTTTTATATTGTAAAGCTATTTAAAAAAAAATTAAGAATTAGCAATAGATTATTTCCAGTGAAGGTGTTGAGATATAACTTCACCAAAGAGAAGCGAGACGGGTTACTAACTATTAAAAATACAATTAATACGATTAACGTCGAATTTATTTTGCGTTCATAACGTTTTGTTACCATTGTTTTGTAATTGTACCAGTAACTTTTGCTTTATATTGAAACCAGGAGGTACTTCCGACTCGAAACGCACCCTATCTTTAGTATCTTTACCTGAAATACTCGTAATAAAATACTGACATCTTCCTATTTTACATTGAACCCGGTTTAGCAGTGCTGAAGTACGAACATAATGCAAAAGACGCCATCTGTCGAATCCAGTTTAGAACTCGTCATCCAACTGGTTAGGTACAATATTATACGTTGTGCTGTCCTCTAGTAGGAAGTGTGAACAATGAGTACTAACCAACGCCATCTACTGAGCTTTTTACCATTTACACCAACTTAGAAACGAACCCGATTTCATCCTTCCCACAGGAACTGTATCCTCATGTTTCCATACTCGCCTAACAGATGGCGCTGTACTTGAAAACTGAGATTGTGATGTGTATAAAAGCCGGATTATTTTTTAACAAAATGCTTTGATAGCATAAATTTTACTTATTTTTCAAATAACACATTTTTACATACTTTTCAATGAACAATATATTAATTCTAAAGTACTTACGGGTGTGGTCGCGAGGTTCATCCTGCAACCTCTTTTTTCAGCTACTGTCTGAAAATAGGAGAAAAATATTGTTAATTTATATAAATTATTATGCTTGTTAAATGAAACATTTCACATTAATATGTACCCATAATGTAATTATATCCCAAATGTCTCAAGTAAAATATTTCGTCAATTCTATAGGTATTCGTTAAAACTTACAATTAAGTAAGTAAATTATATCGACGTGTTTACTCTGCAAGTTCTGCGATCATACATTTAAATAAGATAGATATTATCGCAACCTGCAGACATTTTGGTACTAAACAAATTATTATCACAAACATACAAGACCTCAGTAGGTCAAATCATTTCAAGCATGTGCGATAAGTAACTCTCATTTCTCATTAATCTCATAATTATCATACAATTATGAATATTGCAACATTATACTAGTCAAAATTCAAATTGAAAATTTAACTAGAACTAATAAACTTAGCCTTTTTGTAATTTTGATTTTCTTAGACACAGGTGTCCCGGGCCGCCACTCAGTCGACGAGTAAAACTCGGCTATTTTATAAAAAGAAAGATCATAATCTGACAAATACTTCAAGAAATCTATGATCACTTAAACATAACAGAAATAGACGGAATTATCATGTCATCTACCTACATGTGTCATCTACCTACATGTGTCATCAACCTACTCTACACCCATCAGGGTTTGGAATTTACCTACCTACATACTCGTAATATAATCGCTGCTTAAGTTTATAATCTCTATTTTTAAATAGCCCGGCGTGCAAAGCAAGGGCTCCAAAGTTCGATTCCCAGCTAGACAAACATTAATGTAACAGACAAATCGAGTGCCCCAACGAACAGTATCAAAACCACAAAGCAAACTAATTTACACAAAAGCATGTTCCAAATATATACAATATTTAATAACAAATATATAATAGCTATCTTCCATTTCAATTTGTCGTACAACTTACGGGACACCCTGTATATTTTGATTTTTGATTCAGAATAAGAAGTTTTAAGTGTTTTAAAAGTTCATGAATGAGCTTTATATAGCTGCCATATTACTACTATAAATAGCAATAACACACAATAGTACATAATTATAAATTAACTAACTACTTTGAAGTTTCGTAGGTGTTAATAATCCAAAGTGCGTGGTTATGAGTTACCTACGTAAGCGTTTACTTGATATGAAGGCTAAATAACAGGTATAGACTTAGTGTTCGTATTAGGACAAAACCAATTCAATTACTCGAAAACATCTGGTGGTTAGTCATCGCACTACCTAGTGAAAGGCAGACGCTGACCAGAGATAACCATGACAAATAGGGTTTACTTAATTTTGCCAAGATTAGGCGCAATTCGTTGTAATCTCTACTGGCGCCAGTACGCTTTCTCTCGATAATTTATTTCTGAACAGTCCTAACTCCTATCACCTATTTACCTGTTGCCCACTCTTTGATATCAGTGCAACGATTGTAATATTCCTCTGAATTTTACAAACGAGAAAACAAACAACCTTAGTTCGTCATATATGTATTAGTAACATCAATCAAATCACCAAAGGTATCGTTTTCCTGCTCCGAAAAAGAATTAGGGACTCATATTATCGTAAAAGTGTTATTAACCTGAATAAATCCCTATTTTTCCATTTCTTTTTCATTATTATTGGTTGCATGAATAACCTCTTGAGAAATTTGTACGAGACTCCAACATAAGGCTTCCTCACCAACAATAGCGCCACTATAATTAATTATCATATTAAAGTAGGGAAATTACACTTGAATTTTAGACAAATCTAAAACTTACAACCCCAAAAATTAAGATAATGCAAACGACCAAGACCTGAACTGTTTACTACTGTTATGTAGTTTTAACGTAACGATGCCATAAATTATAATCTAAAAGAGCTTCCTATTTTCCTTCTAAATAAACATGTAATAGAAATACGAAAACAATAAATTAGCGATAAAATTTAACATGGATATTACATAACATGCATATTACAGTAAACATAATTTTCATTTACTGTACAGGAAAGAGAGAGGGTAAACACACCAGTACCTAGATTTTAATAAAAGTAAAAAAGGGGAACGAAAGTATAATAAAGGAAAAGATAATACTATAATATAATACTGAAATATTACGTGCCTAATAATCTCGCTAAGAAAATAAACGTTCACCTCGCTCCAACATTACGTAGGCTAAATACATCAGTTATTGGGAACGCAGCCGGCGAAATGATTATACGGAATCCGGGGAATCAGGAGAGCACTCGTCACGTCAACACCATCCCCTAACGTTCCAATAAAAGCTATACCGACTATGAACAAAGCGGCTACTCCGCATACGGCCGGCCGATTCATTTCCCTGATGGCAACCCATTACACCGGTCAAGATGGATGGATAACAAACCGGCAATTACACTGTAAACACAATGACAATTGAATGTTTTCACTAATTGAAAAAGCCGCCCTCGATCCCGCCATCGACTGAAGCACTATATGAAATGAAAGTTACATTGGAGTGCGTGACATGACGGCAAGCTTGATATATTAACTCCATCGACTTTACGTGCCCGCGCGACGTTTATTAATCTAGCGGGCCGCCGTCGGACGTTAGCGTTATGAATTAAACGAATAGTACAATGAATGAGTTACGAGTGCTTTCATCGGGCACTCGCACCGCAAACGCTGTAAATATTTATTGCTTAGCCAAACACTTAAAACCCTCCTCGCACGTCCAAATGACTTAAACTTGGGCGATAATGGTGGAATTAGCAAGTTTGCATCACTTGGCAAAGAATCCTAATCATAATAACTCAAGATCGTATCGTGCGATGAACAAAAGACGAAGGCGCAACAATGGCGCCCGAACCGGGGCCCGAGCGCGGCGCTAACAAATTACCAGCCCGCAGATAACTAAGCAATATTAAATCATAGTAATTTGTGGTCCGGAGACGCAGCCCCTTTTCTAACAAGCTATCTGACTAGACTCCGAGATATTATTGTTGGCTTTTTTTCGACAATTACCGAGATAACCCAGTTTTTCGGCTAACAAAAACTGCATTACGTCATCTCAAAAAATAATACCGCCGTTGTAACCGAGACTTACGGTGATGCCCAAGAGTTAATGTTTTAAATTAGTATAAATTATATGCGGCTTCGGATGAAAGCTCGGCGCGAAACTGCAATTTTGCCGCTCATAAAACAGGAAACCGTCAGCCATGTTGGCAGAATGCTATCGCATCTTTTCACTGTACTCCTTCGGCGTTGCATTAGCAATTCCAACCGGCGCAACACTTACAAGGAAATTGTAATATTTAGTCTTAATAAAGCTATTCGTAACGTTGAATATCCGGGGCGGGCGAGTTGGATCTACGCGAGTAGCCCGAGGCACCCCGCGCCATACTTGAATTTACGACATAGCTTTATTCGTAGTCATGCTACGTTTTAGCCTATACTGCCTATAGCTATAGCATAAAGAGACTACACCCTCTATGCTTAAATGTGGTAAACGTGGACTATAGACGCGATCAATTTACTTAATTGAACCGAAACGACTCGAAGAATATTAACAAGTATTGAAAATTGTAACCGCAATAAATTGATATTGTTGTTTTGAATCCAACCCACGCCTACGACGTACCGTAGGCGTAGCGGTCGTAGCATTGTATAGGGAGCGGCCAATATAGTTATTAATGAATCGATAGTGAACAATATAACCGAAATGCTCCCTATAAATTTATCGGCTATCGGCCCTCGGACAATGGATACTTTGCCCGTGGGTCCGACAGTGTCATTTGCAATCTTTTAATATATGTATTTTAAAGGCAAAATCCCGTGCCAAAATGTTTTAATTCAACACTTATAATTATGGCGGAACTAATGTGGCGTGGGGCTCACGAAACAGTGCGAAAAATGAAGCTCGCTCGGTTCATATGGACCATTAAATTGAGCTCTCCCGTAGAAAATCTTTTAGATGATGTACTTGAATTTTAAAACGTCATAAAACTTTTCAGTTCAAATATTTTTATTATCAACTTTGAAATACTTTTTTACTTTTAGCACCACAAGAGAAAACCTTTTTTTCTAACTGAAAAAAGTATTTTGTGGGCACTTGACTTCTTTGATTAGACAATGATAAGTCAATGTCATTAGTTCAATGATTAGTCACTTGAGGTAAAAAATCTTAGAATAAGTACCACCTAAACCATATTTCGTAAACTAGGTAGGTACCTAAATTGGGTCAATAAATTCAATAATGAATTTTTGGATTTGAAATAAGTACATGTCCTAACTAATAACAACGCTCGCTTCGCTTTGGGAATCCTAAATCTTAGTAAATTTCAAGGCGGATTGTACCTATGTAAACTTGACGTAACTTTTACTGTTCATCTTTGCAGCTATTACTATTATCTTTCTGCAAAGCTTGCCTGCCTAGTTCACACCCTATTGCCTGAGTCAGCCGCCAAACGACCAGTTTTTTCCGGCTGGGGGCTTGGCAACTGGTACTTTCTTTCGTACCTGTATTAGTCTACTTCACAAAAGGAAGAGGTTCTCAATTCAAATGTTTTTTTTGTGTGTTTCACCTCATAACTTTGTACTGGGTGTAATGATGTTGATATTTTTTATATTGTAAAGCTATTTAAAAAAAAATTAAGAATTAGCAATAGATTATTTCCAGTGAAGGTGTTGAGATATAACTTCACCAAAGAGAAGCGAGACGGGTTACTAACTATTAAAAATACAATTAATACGATTAACGTCGAATTTATTTTGCGTTCATAACGTTTTGTTACCATTGTTTTGTAATTGTACCAGTAACTTTTGCTTTATATTGAAACCAGGAGGTACTTCCGACTCGAAACGCACCCTATCTTTAGTATCTTTACCTGAAATACTCGTAATAAAATACTGACATCTTCCTATTTTACATTGAACCCGGTTTAGCAGTGCTGAAGTACGAACATAATGCAAAAGACGCCATCTGTCGAATCCAGTTTAGAACTCGTCATCCAACTGGTTAGGTACAATATTATACGTTGTGCTGTCCTCTAGTAGGAAGTGTGAACAATGAGTACGAACCAACGCCATCTACTGAGCTTTTTACCATTTACACCAACTTAGAAACGAACCCGATTTCATCCTTCCCACAGGAACTGTATCCTCATGTTTCCATACTCGCCTAACAGATGGCGCTGTACTTGAAAACTGAGATTGTGATGTGTATAAAAGCCGGATTATTTTTTAACAAAATGCTTTGATAGCATAAATTTTACTTATTTTTCAAATAACACATTTTTACATACTTTTCAATGAACAATATATTAATTCTAAAGTACTTACGGGTGTGGTCGCGAGGTTCATCCTGCAACCTCTTTTTTCAGCTACTGTCTGAAAATAGGAGAAAAATATTGTTAATTTATATAAATTATTATGCTTGTTAAATGAAACATTTCACATTAATATGTACCCATAATGTAATTATATCCCAAATGTCTCAAGTAAAATATTTCGTCAATTCTATAGGTATTCGTTAAAACTTACAATTAAGTAAGTAAATTATATCGACGTGTTTACTCTGCAAGTTCTGCGATCATACATTTAAATAAGATAGATATTATCGCAACCTGCAGACATTTTGGTACTAAACAAATTATTATCACAAACATACAAGACCTCAGTAGGTCAAATCATTTCAAGCATGTGCGATAAGTAACTCTCATTTCTCATTAATCTCATAATTATCATACAATTATGAATATTGCAACATTATACTAGTCAAAATTCAAATTGAAAATTTAACTAGAACTAATAAACTTAGCCTTTTTGTAATTTTGATTTTCTTAGACACAGGTGTCCCGGGCCGCCACTCAGTCGACGAGTAAAACTCGGCTATTTTATAAAAAGAAAGATCATAATCTGACAAATACTTCAAGAAATCTATGATCACTTAAACATAACAGAAATAGACGGAATTATCATGTCATCTACCTACATGTGTCATCTACCTACATGTGTCATCAACCTACTCTACACCCATCAGGGTTTGGAATTTACCTACCTACATACTCGTAATATAATCGCTGCTTAAGTTTATAATCTCTATTTTTAAATAGCCCGGCGTGCAAAGCAAGGGCTCCAAAGTTCGATTCCCAGCTAGACAAACATTAATGTAACAGACAAATCGAGTGCCCCAACGAACAGTATCAAAACCACAAAGCAAACTAATTTACACAAAAGCATGTTCCAAATATATACAATATTTAATAACAAATATATAATAGCTATCTTCCATTTCAATTTGTCGTACAACTTACGGGACACCCTGTATATTTTGATTTTTGATTCAGAATAAGAAGTTTTAAGTGTTTTAAAAGTTCATGAATGAGCTTTATATAGCTGCCATATTACTACTATAAATAGCAATAACACACAATAGTACATAATTATAAATTAACTAACTACTTTGAAGTTTCGTAGGTGTTAATAATCCAAAGTGCGTGGTTATGAGTTACCTACGTAAGCGTTTACTTGATATGAAGGCTAAATAACAGGTATAGACTTAGTGTTCGTATTAGGACAAAACCAATTCAATTACTCGAAAACATCTGGTGGTTAGTCATCGCACTACCTAGTGAAAGGCAGACGCTGACCAGAGATAACCATGACAAATAGGGTTTACTTAATTTTGCCAAGATTAGGCGCAATTCGTTGTATTGTAATCTCTACTGGCGCCAGTACGCTTTCTCTCGATAATTTATTTCTGAACAGTCCTAACTCCTATCACCTATTTACCTGTTGCCCACTCTTTGATATCAGTGCAACGATTGTAATATTCCTCTGAATTTTACAAACGAGAAAACAAACAACCTTAGTTCGTCATATATGTATTAGTAACATCAATCAAATCACCAAAGGTATCGTTTTCCTGCTCCGAAAAAGAATTAGGGACTCATATTATCGTAAAAGTGTTATTAACCTGAATAAATCCCTATTTTTCCATTTCTTTTTCATTATTATTGGTTGCATGAATAACCTCTTGAGAAATTTGTACGAGACTCCAACATAAGGCTTCCTCACCAACAATAGCGCCACTATAATTAATTATCATATTAAAGTAGGGAAATTACACTTGAATTTTAGACAAATCTAAAACTTACAACCCCAAAAATTAAGATAATGCAAACGACCAAGACCTGAAACCCAAAATTCAACTATAACATCTATCACCAATAAATCTCAAATTGGAATCGAACAAGAATTTCTTAGACCTTGAACCAGATTTAAAAACTGAACTAACAATCGTTATTAGAATCGTTCAGTCATTGGAAATACAATATAATGTACTTTATTGTAACACTAACAGTTAAATACAAAACAGCGTAAATCGTTATGAACACAATAGGCGGTCTTATCGCAGTAAGTACTCATAGTAGCGATCCTTCCTTTCAAACAACCTTAGGATAGAGAACACAAAAATTACAAAATAACTTCTAGTGGTAGGTACTTATAATACAAAAAATACAAATCCTAGTACCAGTACCAACCACCACACAGTGTAAAGCACTTCTCACACAACGCTATTTATGAGCTACGCGACTGCAACGCAATCCAAAATTTGTATGTACCTGACACTTTTCACTGACAGGAGACGCGTCTACGATGCGACTCCTGTCAGTCAAAAGTGTCAGATACATAGTATTTTGGGATTGCGTCGCAGTCGCGTAGCTCATAAAAATAGCGTTGTGTGAGAAGTGCTTAAGACAATATCCTAAGTACCAACTTTAAACAAATTAAGAGGGTGACCCTATTCCTCCAACTGCCCCTATAAGCCTAAGCTACATAGTTCAGTGTTCCCCTGGAGCGATTACAGCGAGACTCGTCTCCGCAATGTTTACTCTACGGGCCAACTTCCCCGCCTAACATCCTCCGCAGTTTGCACTGCCTCATTGTGCTACAGTATTAATTAAATCTTAATCTGCTTTCAACCCTTACTCTTACCTTCAACTATTCTGGGGCTAAACACTACATCTCTTCACTTGATTTTAAAACTCTACCTACCTGCTTGAGGGTTCTTCCAGCTAAAAAGAAGTTTATTACGTGTGCTCTCAGTTCAATTGAGGTTTTAAGCAAAAGGAGATGTTTCAAATCCGGCCCACAATAGGTACAGTACCTCGAAAAATCGAGAAAAATCCATGGAATTCGAGAAAAACAAAGATAAACAGCTTAAATGCATACTTTTCTGGTACAAAAATTGTATTTATCATTCACTTTTATCACGTTTCAACATGGCGTCTTGCCAATTTGTCATTGATCATATATCACGAACTGTCTACTGTCACCTCAACATGACAGAAATGTAGGTACATATGTCAAACTTCAATCAAATCAACCAACGTGACATGTGATGACAGCTTACCGCCATGATGGATTTTAGTTTTTGTGTTGCAATTTTACGTGTACATTTTTGTGTTGTACCACCAAACTAAAGCAATTTAAAGGAATTGGATGATTGAAAACTGTTTTAATTGTGTTTCTCCATTTTTGAGTATGGTGTACAAAGTCGTGGCCGGGGCTCCATACATTTTGAAACATCTCCTTTACAGGCATTTTTTAGTCTCGCCGTCAATTTACAATGAACCTTAATCACTTAAGCTGAAAGAAGCCATTCGTGTGACTTTCCATTGAAACGTATACCATATCGAACGCGATCGGAGTATAGTAGTACCTAGTAGTAGATTGGTTTTTCGCCATCGTTTTCTTAGTACCACCACACTTGGTCCATTTGTGTTACCACACAGCATGACGATACGAGTTCGTAGTTCAAAACATAACATTTTGGGAAAATCGTAATTAATTTAAGTACAAACCATAGTTCTATTTTCCATACAGTGTAGGTAGGTCTACTGAGTCATAAGGTTATCAAATTTTGCGAACAAGACCTACCTAAATATTTCGTAATGAGTGTAGGTTGAAACGATTTTCAGAAATTAATAAATATAATGACGAATACTAACTTAAAGTATGTAATTAAAACAGAATAAAGGTGTGTGTGGTGTGGTGTGTAAAATGAATTGACCTCAGATCCACTATCACCTTATCATCAAACTTACTAAGTAAAACATTTTCCTGACATTCATGTAATTTATAAATTGATGTCGTCCAAGATTCATAAACCCACTTTGGTGTTCCTAATACTCACTACTGCAGACGCGAATAAAAATCGTCAACGTTGGACATCAGTTGGGCCAACTTGCACCATCGCAATAGGTGATACGTAGTCGTACATCCACGTACGATGAATCTTAACAGTATAAGCAACAACACAAATTCGTAGACGTTCTCATAAGCAGTATCACGATCTCTTGCCGCGTGAGAAAGGCATAAGCTACATATTACAATTGACAGTAAGTATCTTATTTGTCCACTTTATCAAAGGAGTCTGCCAACCCTGAAAATTTCAACATCAGCACGGCACAATTCCCCATTTACTAAAACGGATGTTATCTTCTCTGGCATTGCATAACCGCTCAATAAAACTGTTTTAGGCATAATGTAATTGTAGTACAACGTTCACAAAGCGATTACACGAAGCTTTGTCTCTGTGCACTGTTTGCTTTCCTCTGCGGGATAACTTCTCTACTTAATAGTACGCTCCGAAGTTCCCGCCACGTCACTGCGGTGATGTATATAATCCTATTATATTTTAATACGATTCCTTTGCTTGGGTTTGTTTACCAGGAGCGTTCCAGTTTTGACTTTACCAACCGCTCCAGGATAAATTTGCCGTCGGTTTTACAGCGACAAATCTGTTTTTTAATCCTCTGTATCCAAATGAGAAACTTGTTTATTCACAGACGTTGTGTGCGGTAGTTAGACCTTCGTTTGGTACCTACATTCTGAAATAGGTTATGTAAAGCTTATCTTTTTTAAATTTAAACATATTTTAACATTTTAAACATACTCTAAACTCGAATGGCGTAATGTTGCTAAGCCGGATCGTCGCTTTAAGGGTCCTGGATTCGATTTCCAGAAAGGCAAAAATTTTAATGATGAGTTTAAATTTCTTGGTATGTGTTTTTGTCAAATATAGCCATGGAACCCACGACACAGTTAATTCTAATGTAGGGCTTAGTGTGTAGCGTTATTAAATTGTTTTTCATCACAGCCCTTAACTAACGCACTGCTGAGCTCGGGTCTCTTCTCACAGGGTGATGGATAAAGGGCATAGTCCACTACGCTGTCCATAACATCCGATTTGGCACACTTCGCACATGTCGGAAAACATTATCGAGAATTGTCACATGACGTGTAGATTTCCTCTTGCTCTAATTTTGAAACTACCGGTATTAGAAGGATTTCCAAAATACTTTTATGTAAATAGCTAGCAAACGGAAACACGTCCGACTATGGTCATTGCCAAGAGGAAAGTGGAGGAAATCTTTTATCGTCTTTTAAAATAGGTACGCTTGCTTATCATTACTTGGCCTACGTGGATCGCAGTCTTAACCCCTGACGAAAGAAAATCTTAACTCAATGGTTGGATATGATACTCCTCAATCCAGAGATTTAAAAATACCTCTATCTATTGCTAATTTTCTATGAGTCTAAACATTATGAATCCCATGTTCCAAATGGTGCTCCCAATCTTGATGAAGTCAACCATAAAGTTTGAAACTAGAATACATACAGTAATGAGTATAGTATTAAATAGTCTACTCCAGTGACGTAGTGCAAGTTCCAGAGAATGTTAAGTAGGGAAGTTGGCCCGCAGAGTAAATATTGCGGAGACGACCCTCGATGTAATCGCTCTGTGGGAACATTGAAGCACTGTGTTACTTAGAACTGCCTATAAACCTACAGTTCTACAAATAGGGCAACCGTCTGATTACATTGAAGCACTTATTACTAACTGAATTTACGTATTTTGATGACTACTGTGGTGTCTAATTCTGCCGTGGTACCGAAAAAGGGCACAACTGACATTTTTTGTGAAATTGAGTTATATACATATTCGGAATCAGGAAAAAAAGGCCTATCTGCCTAATTTTTTGTGGATTTTTAGCTACAAAATTAACGGAAATACCATAAGCTTAAAGGGCATAACTGCACTATTTTTAAAAGTTCATTTAAGATAAAAGGGCATATTGTAAGATATGCTTTTATTTCACCTTTTTATTTTTAATACATTTAATTGAAAGAGCATAACTAACGTACGTTTAATATAAAAGGCTTATGTCGCAACTGTGCTTATTTTTTATACCCACACTTTAGCAATTAATGTAGAAAGAAAAGTCACAACTGGCAGTTATGCCCTTTCTATTTACCCTCTACGCCTTAAAATCCTTACTTCCTTACTAATATTATAAATGTGAAAGTGTGTTTGTTTGTTTGTTTGTTTGTTTGTGACGCTTTCACGTCGCAACAAAGCACTATTATATGGTAAGGTTTATGTGTGTGGGGATAGTTAGGAGGGTGGAGAGTGACGTAGGCTACTTTTTACCGCGGAAAAACATCCCATTCCCATGGGAAGATCGATGTTTTGTTAGTTGCTAGATATTTATTTTCGGAGATGTCAATAGATGGCGTTAATAAAATTCATTTGCAAGTTCTGAATTACGCTATCAAATACTACATGTAATTTACTTAAGTCATAGGCAAATGTAATAGGCTACTTTAGCTCTGCCTCGAGAACTCCCCGCTCCGGCTGTATTCAGTGTACCGCCCGCCCGCTGGCACTATCCTGTTGGCTGATGTCCGCAAGTTGCTGGACTCGCCGACACTGGTGGTGGGCGCGGGCGACTGGAACTGCAAGCATCCGGGGTGGAATAGCCTAGCTGCCAACAGAAGTGGAAGGCTACTTTTTGATGCCGCTGAACAGCACGGCTACACTGTCGAGGGTGTTGCACACCGTTACCGCGGCTCTGAATAAGAGAGAACGCGTGTGTGCAGTATTCCTCGACATGGAAAAGGCGTTCAACCGTGTTTGGTACGACGGCTTTCTCGGCGTCGGCGCCGTCGGCGCCCCGGAGTGCCGTTAAGGTGATCTCCAGTTTCCTCGAAAATAGAAGCTTCAGAGTAGTGATTGAAGACGCCGAATCCAACGAGCGTCCGATCGCAGCCGGCGTCCCGCAAGGGAGTTGCCTGTCCCCGGTCTGCTACGCCTGCTACACCGACGACATCCCGGCGGCAGGGGGGCGTCGCTTGCCCTGTATGCCGATGACGTGGCGTACATCACCACGTCGCTGAATAGAACCCACGCCATCGTCAAGATGCAGCGTGCGCTTGATGCCCTCCCCGAATGGAGACTGTCGGTGAATGTCGGGAAGACGCAGGCCGTGAACATAGGAGGATACCTCAACAGGCGGGACCCTACTCTGGAGCTTCACGGACAAGATATCCAATGGGCCCCACAGGCCAAATACCTGGGGGCAAAATCGACGGAAGACTTTCGATGAAGCCACAGGTTACGAAAGCCGTCGCGAATTCCAGAAGCGCGATGGCAGAAACCAGTGCTCTCCTCGAGCCTCCCTCTCGGACTGAAGCTCGGGGTCTACAAGACCTACATCAGATCCCGCCTCACGTACGCGGCACCGGCGTGGTACGCGCTCGCCAGCGAACCGCAGCGCAAGAGGATGCGCGCGGTTCAGGCGATTGCACTCCGCCGGCTGACTGGTGCGCCGAGGTACCTACGTCAGGAACGCCGTCATCCAGAGGGACCTTCGAGTCGAGAGCCTGGACGACTTCATCGAGAGATTGGCACGCAACATGTTCGGGCGTGTCGACGCGTCGCGGTTCCCGCATCTGCAGGACCTGGCGCCGCTCCACACCCGTCCACCGGACCGCTGGGCCTTCCCGCGCGACTTGCTGGTTGCGCGGGACGGGGCTAGCACTGACTGATACTGGGGCTTCGTAAGTCATCGCCCGGCGCTGATCGGCTCCTGCTGGGCTTCCCACCAGCGGGATTCACCCGGTAGGGCCTCGATCGCCTGGGCGGCGCAAAGATGAACCCCATCCCGTTTAAGACTCTGTGGCCTGTAAAAAGGCCACCACTCACCGGACTTGACCTATTGGTTAACCACAGATGGACAACCAAGGGCCTTAGGGCCCAACCCAAGGACCGGCACGTTTTAACGGGCCGCGAGAGACACCCCCAAAGGGGAACTAACTGTCCCGAGGGCTCCACACACCTCAGACAGGGTGGAGTGAAGAGAGCGAGTAGTAGGCTACTTTTTAGCCTAAATTCCTACGGGAGCGAGACCTACGCGGCTGTTACCTACGGGTCCCGAAGCGAAGCGCGGGCGGTTCTCTAGTTTTATATAAAAACAGCATATTGGCGTTTGTGCCTTTACTATAATTTATAGTATATAATTTATAGTACTTACTTTTTAAGATTTCTTTTGTTTGTAACCTTTTTTTAAAAATAAACGTTTATTTTCTTATAACTACCTTATTTTATTTGTAATACAATTATACTTATACGCCTATTCTATGTTATACAATCCCATTGCAGGGATTCAATAAACTACACATCAAAAAGTATAAAATATAAAATATTAGGAATATAATTTAGGAACTAATTGTAATATTTACTGTATGTATTTATTCAAATTATTTACAGAGAAAAGGCACATTTGAGTATAAGTGCCTTTTCATTGTAACATTTTAAAATTTCACCCAAAATTTTACAATGTAAAGGCATATTTGGTTACATGTGCCTTTTAAACGTAATATTCCTGATTTAATGTTAATTTTTATGTTAAGTTAAAAATAAATATGCTTATTATTAAATATATCCATTAAAATTAAAAATATAATATTACATAGTTGTATACATATTAAACAAACGCAACTTTTAACATTCACACAATTTCGAAAAAACATTTTTAACATTTTTTTTTTCAACAAAATTCAAAAAATATTTCAATCGCGATTTTCTCAACATTTGTAAAATGTCAGTTGTGCCTTTTTTGATAACGACGGCAGAATTGGTAGTCTTTATAGCGAGGCTTATAAATTCTGTGTTAGTATCTTGGCCTGGCCAATTATTTTTATGACTCTCAAATGTTTTTCATTATTGGAAACCTTTATGTTTCATTTATTTTTTATACTATCCGCCACTAAAGTATTGACACAGCTAGAGAGTATGTATTTGTATATGTATTTTTTATGCCGTATGGTATAGATTACATGTATCTATTATGTACATATCATTATGATTCAGAGGAACGTAAGATAATCATAAATCACAGTCCAACGGCGCCGTCGAGTCGGAAACGTCTGAGGATGCCTTCGTGTCTCCTCTATATTAATAACCGACTCCGAAGCCGCTGGTAGAAACACTGCCTATGGATGGTTCAGGATTCGATCTCCAGTTGAACGCAAAACATACCTAGATGGAAGATTTGTTTGTGCTTTGGTAGCATTTAGTATTGGATATTGGAGATTTTGATTAAGTAATTTGTAGTATGTTGACGATACCTGTGTGACGTGCTACATCGATACAGATAAGCAGCAGTGCGTATTTTAGTTAAAAAGCATTACATTACAATGTGGGACTTTAACAAAATCGTGTAACTTTTAAGATTTGACAATCTTACCAGAGAGCCTTAAGAGCCCGCGTTCAAAGTATCAGTGCTTGGCGGTGCAATTATTGTCGTGCGTTAAAAGCAATGTTATACCTACACGTAACAACATTACAAGGCTCAAATACCATAAAAGGTCATGGAGTGTTCTTTAAGCAATATTATTTTAATTTAATTTGCGAATTAGAAATGAAGCTAGTAGGGAATAAAAGCACATAAAAGTCTCTAGCGTGTCGTGTATTGTCGCCCAGCTATTTAGTTTGGTAGTTTCATTCGACCCATATAATTTACTGTTTCCTGCGGTTTGGCCCGCGTAGAAGTTGGTCCTTTTAACTGATTTTCAAACAAACTTTTATCCCTTAGGGCGGAATATGACTTCATGTCCTATTTATACAAAACTATCTCCATACCAATTTAATCTTCATGTATCAAATAGTTTTCGAGATTTGGTGTTTAATGAACGAGTCACTTGTACATCAAAATTAAATGGATGACAGCTCGAGAATTGGTTTGCCGTATGTCCAAAAAATCACATTAGTAAAAATGACTTTTGTTTTATTCTTCGACAATTTAACTATTTGCCGACTCTAAGCTAAGCTACAACCCATTAATGGCCCACTACTGAGCACGGGTCTCTCCTCGTTATTGAGGAGGCATAGAGCATATTCCACCACGCTGCTCCATTGCGGATTGGTGGAGGGGTTAGTGGCCCACACAGTGTCGAAAGTTTTCAAGCCACCCAAAGGCCTCCGATACGGCTTAATGACTGCTATTTATCTATAACAACCGGGACCCCGTCGTTCCGAAACACGGAAGCGCTCAAGAAATTTTGCCACTAGCGGTCACCCATCCGACTACCAACCGCGCCCGCAGTTGCTTAACTTTGTCGATCTCTTAGGATCGACGCGAATTCTTAGAAATTATAGTTTGCTTTGACTTTTTTGTTTTTGATATTCTAAATAGTTTCTACAGTAGCTGAGGAAAATACTGCCTACTTAACCAGCGGATGCTAAAACAAAGGACAAAACCGAAAACATACGTGAATACAACGATACAGCTAGTTAAAATGGGTACTTAGTGCATTTGAACAACCGCCGTGCGGTGCTTTGAGTAAACCACAAGTATGGAACACCGTCTCTACTGAAAGCTCTTAGCGGAGCGTGCAAGACATCTTGATACTAAAACATACGAGCTAGTTGACTGCGAGACATCTTCAGTTAAGCATGAATGTTGTCTAGGGCATGGTACGGTTTTTTTACTTTTTCCAGCAGTGATTCTTAGCAGATTCGATTTTAACTTTGTTATCTTCTTCTTCTCCTTCTTTAAATCATTAAGTCTAAAACTCAGGTCTCAAGCAAATCTACTAGAGGTACCTATTCGAAATTATGGTTAGCTTTGTTAAGAAGTATTTATATTTACAGCAGAACCATAACATAAAGGAATTAACATCGCAAAACTCTCTGGAGCATATTTAGGTATCAGTCGCCAAGCGTCGTCAAATAGCTTCGAGTGGAAACTTGATACGCAAAGCCCATTTTTCAGTAGCGGGCCATAATGGGGTGAAGGCAGAAGTATGCCAATTCACATTACTTACAGATTACTTCATAATATTATCTTAAAAGAAAACTAATGTAACGCCAATCCTTTGTCAGTGTCATAAAAATCTCTTTGCAAATGGAAGTAGCGTAAAAGTTGTGAAGTTTGAGCCGCGGCAATATTAATTGTCGGGCAATAAACCATCTATAACAACAATACTTCACAATCCACCGAGCTAATCGCCTTAGTTTTTATCGAGCGACTCCAGAGCGGCTTGCGCAACGTCTCAGAAAATACAATAATACGCCTCCACTGCCTTATTAACTTTTTATTCTATCTATTAAATACCATTTAATTGCAACGCCTTGCACTTACGGTGATTATATTTAACTACTAGTAAACCAGTCCTCTCGGAAACCAGCTAACCTTTCGGAGAACTACTCCCTAAGTACCCACATTCGGACATGGTAATGCGCGATTTTTTAAACTGACTCTATCATTTAAGTAAAGCTTACCACAACATACAAGTCAAAACTGCATCCAGCTCAGTAGAGCCGTTCCTGAGATTAGCGCGACAAAATCACAAACGAACATTCAAAAGTTCAAAGAATCATTTGAAAAATTAGTTTTTCTCATATATGTATAATTATATCTTCCATGTAGAGACAGCGATCATTAAACATATTATTATTTAAATAAGTAATACATAAGTATAATGCATAACCCGGCGGCTTGCGTCGATCTTAAGCGATCGACAAAGTTAAGCAACAGCGGGCGCGGTCGGTAGTCGGATGTGTGACCGTTAGTGGCAAAATTTCTTGAGCGCTTCCGTGCTTCGGAGGGCACGTAAAGCCGTCGGTCCCGGTTGTTATCGATTGATAGCAGTCGTTAAGCCATGTCGGAGGCCTTCGGGCGGCTTGAAAACATTCGACAGTGGGTTGGCCACTAACCTCTCCACCAATATGCATTAGAGCAGCGTGGTGGAGTATGCTCTAGGCCTCCTTAATAATGAGGAGAGACCCGTGCTCAATAGTGGGCCATTAATGGGTTGTAGCCAAGTATAATGCAGTGATCGCTGCGCTTCGACCCCGCGTAGGTATAAATGGATCCTAATAGTACAATCTAGATATCTAAAGCAACGCGAGCCACCGGTATACAGTATCGAGTAACACGATATTTCAACTGAGCTGTGATTTGCTATTGTTTGTTGCGTAAAACTAGCCCGGAACAAACCGCGAAGTGTCAAAATTATTTTATTGGCTCTA
Source organism: Hesperia comma (assembly GCA_905404135.1). Classification (NCBI taxonomy): domain Eukaryota; kingdom Metazoa; phylum Arthropoda; class Insecta; order Lepidoptera; family Hesperiidae; genus Hesperia; species Hesperia comma. The sequence continues at coordinate 2,436,728 of FR990026.1, forward strand.
TTTCGCAATAACTATATTTCAGTTTTGTTATCTGTTAAATAGATACCTATACTATAAATAACGTACGCCATATTGTCTCAGAACAGATAAAATCATTAATTAGGAGAATAACTTTTACGGCCGATTTCCATAAGTATTTTCTAATGTTTTCATACTTGTTAGTAACTGTTATGAAACTATTACATTTTAATACACAGAAAACACTTTTATATATTGTTAGAAAAAAATACAAGTAAGGGTGCATTCCCACGGAATACGTCTTTGACGATTCGGCAAAAAACACGATACGTCTTGACGGATGGACGTTCACATTGAATACGGAATCGTGTTTTTTCACGATTCGTCAAAATATCCGCATTGAAGTTCACACACAAACGCATACTAAACTGTGCGCGGATCCGTCATAATCATAAAACATTCACGATTCGTGATTTCTAAAAGACGTATCCGTATTCGTCTATTTTCACGATTCGTCAAGCGTGTGAACATGAGTATTTAAAAAGCATTGCTGCCGTCAAAAAAAATAACGAATCGTGAAAAAAGACGATTCGTGAAAAAAAACGAATCGTCCTCGTGTGAATGAGCCCTAACCTGTTATCGAATATACTGGTAAAACTCGTATTGGATCCTTAAATTGCCATCTATGCTACGCGGGCGAAGCGGCATACGGCAAATAACTTAATCCAAACATAATAATGTATGTTCTTCATTGTACTATGTAGGAACCGACCGACTTACAATCTGCCAAACAAAGCGTCTACGATAGAGTACAACAATACATAATATCGATATGTTCACGCCTTCACACTGGTTCATCTGTGCCATGTCATGATTGACAGGGCTGCGTCATGTCATTAATTAATTTTATTTATCTACGTTAATTTTTTAATAAAAATGCCAATACATATTTCCTCTTAGAATAATAATAGACACTACCTACAGTATACAAGAGATTCTGCTATACTTAATAACACATGGTTGGTGACAAGTTTTATTTTATACAGTAGTAATAAAATTTGTCTGGTGTTTAGGACCGCTCGCCCACGGTCTTATTCCCGTTAGCAGATAGGTATTATTAGACTCGGTTTTAGTCATTTGCCAAAGTCCCTCATTGATTAAAAAAATAGACTACTTATACATATTATATAATTGGATCACAAAGCGTCGTCGGTATAATAAATTTAAAGTAGTACTAAAACCTACATACTGCTGCGTGGGATTATTAAAGTCTATACAATCACTAGTAAAGCTATAATGTAAAGCTAGTAAAGCTATAATATAATGTTACGTCATAGATATTGGTTTCCTAGAAGCAAAACCAGGACAGTCATCTGAAGGTAAGTACATAATATTAGGTGTTGTATGTTTAATGAGCTTATTTTGTGTCTATAAGAACTGCAGATCACAACATAATTGGCCATTGCTATGTATTTTCCAACTAATCTTCAAAAATCAAGGTCAAAACTTAACTTCAAACAGTAACACATTAGTAATTTATTCATTGACTGGTCATGAATTCAGTTACAAAATATTCAAAACCCAAAACAAATAAGTCCTTAGATTCTAAGGCTTAGAAGTTTAATAAGAGCACGATATGTGAAAGCCAGTTTGTAACATTACATTCATGTAACAACATGGGACTCCATGGTGGCTGGAGCCTTTAACACATTCCGATCTTGTCTGCCTAGTAGATATGTATATTCAGATAACACGGTATCGATCCTGGAAATAAGTCAGTACGTACTTAAATCTTAACTACTCTTTCTCCTTAACTCCTAACTAATTAACTTGGCCACTGGGTTTATAATTTACCCTACTGAACTCAAACAAAACAAAACTACACTTAAAATCCAATTACATAAACGTGGTTAGATGTTGGTTGAAAACTAACGATGCTTTTAAATGCAAATTTCCTTATTCTTGGTCCAGTGTACGAGACATAGTGTAGCGAGAAGTTTTTCTAACTTGATTGCAGATAGGGCTAAATCTAAATGTAATCCGATTATCTACAGATTACGGCACTTCTCACACAACGCTATTCATGAGATACGCGACTGCAACGCTACCCAAAATTAGTATGTATTTGACACTATGTACCTACTGACAGGACGATGCGTCTTCTGTCAGTTAAAAGTGTCAAATACATAAGTACTAATTTTGGGTAGCGTTGCAGTAGCGTATCTCATGAATAGCGTAATGTGAGAAGTGCCTACGACTACATTTGGGACACATACATATCCCTGTCAATATCACAGTATCTACATTTACAATTTCGACGTATCCTTAAATTCCGCAAGCCTGGATAATGTCAGAGAAAAATATTTTTTTAAACAGGTACCTACCTAATTGCAACTTTTTAGAACTTCGAGAATACCTATCCGTCAAATTTTGATACGTGAGTAAATTAGTGACAAATTTCGAAATCCTGATAATAAAGTCTAAAGTATAATCTACACAAATCAAACTTATGAACTGATCCTGAAAAATGAACCGATTTGAGAAAAGATAGTTATTAGTGGAATATTTCCGTGCCCCAGCATAGGTGCATTTTGCCCATCTCTCCCTGATAATAAAAGTTCTGAAGTGTTTCGTTACTGCGCATATAATAATTGCAATATCCGTCCAATAGGCAGGATAACTAGGGCGTACTATATGGAGGTCTAACGTCTAGGCAATTCCGAAGGTCATTGTCCCGGGAATCACTAAACAGTTTCTCATTACGGGCGCGCCTACGTCGGCCAGTGGAGCGCAAATTCACTACGCGGTAGCTGATTATTGTCATGCTTGCTGGCTTTCATGTGGGTTTAGTTATGTCGAATGTAATAAACCGATTCCTTTTTGAGTAATTCCGACACGCCTACGAAGGGACCGAGTCGACCCAGAATAAGAAAGGAACCTCAAAGGGAATGGTAAAAGCACTCATTGCTGAAAGAATTATGTGGGTCTTGTGTACCTACCTACAATCATTTTTAATGCCTTAGTAGTTTGACAGGTTGTGAATTTTAAAAAGTTTATTCAGATGTCAGATCCAATGTCTGTACTATCCGAATTGCTTCCGCTAGTTGAGGTTCCAATTTGTTACCTAAGAGCCAACAGTCATCATAAATTGTTAAGCCACAGGTCTTCTTAAGCAATTTGACATAAAACTTCCAATTCAGATTGTCCACTTACATCTCCACTAATCCACCGCTTATGGGCTATAACCGATTTCAGAGGCATTTTTTAAAAGCGAAAACTGAAAATACAATGAAGCAATACTAAATTGTACGAAGTTGGGCCACAAAATCTAATACTATGCTCGGAATCAGTTTTAAAACGGAAGGTTATGTTCCAGAAATTGACACGAAGAAGTTCTATTCTAACTATCCAAGTAGCTGAACACCAAGCTATGCTCTACTTTATTAAGCTACGTTAATAAACCTCCTTCGGGTTTTAATAACTTATTACAAACATTCCTGAACATGTAGGTAATCCATCAAGCTAACTGTCAGTTTAATAATTGAGGGCTATTTCGATCGTCTAACACATCTAAAATTACAGTTAACATTGTTATTGAGCTGCCTCTACCATCACTAGACTTGGGGCACAATAACGCGAGAATTTACAACTAAAAAACATTTTGTACTGTTTTCCTTTTCTCTCTGGTACTTTCCCGCTCGGAGCGAAAGGGTCGATTGATGCATTATATACGGGGAACGTGTGAAATTCCATCGAAACAAAGCGCATTTGCGCGCGAATCGTCCGCCATCTGACCCCTATAACCCTCGTCGCAAACGCGCGGGGTCCCAAGGTTGCCTCTTGACTTGGTCAGGCTAACGTGGTCATGGCTCTAATTGGCTTAACGGCAGTCATCATGCCACGGTGAGGTGAGCTTATCGTGGTTATAGAAAATGGGAAACTTACCGGACATAATGGTGAGGTGGGAACGATGGGATAAAATCGACTATATGGAAAATATACCTTATGTATTTAGTGATGTATTGCCATCAATTTTAGCGTAAAAGATATGTATTTCAGAAGATATTTTGTACCCAATTTCGTATACTAGTCACGACACCAAAACATTGTGGCTACTCCAATGTGTTGACCGTTTATTTTGAATTTAAATTTAAAATACCAGCATCTGTATAAATTTCCCTTTTAAAATAACGTCGGGATATCCACAAATGCACACTTGGTCTCAACTAACCAAAGCGCTGTGCCCTGCAGCGTTGATAAAAGGGATGAAACCACCCAATCTCTAAGTAGTACGATACTATTGTAAACATCTCAAATGAAAACGGTTTTAATTTTCCTGATTAATATCGTTAGGAGCTGGGTCCAATAAATCTGTCACCGAAAGGATCCTTTAGAATAATAAACGGATAATCCGTCGAGAAATATTTTCAAATACGTCTAGATACAGTTAATTCCAATACGGCGCCTTACCATAAATCCTAAGTTAGAACAGCTCAATCTAGCTCAAACAAGTTCAGGGTAAAATTCAATGACGTGAAACGGTCCAGCCATTTGGTACGGATCGGTTCACTCAATTTCCTCGCGAGGTCTGTTTCCTAATTATAAGGCTAAGTCATTTCAGGATCTAGGATTTTTAATACATACAATCGGATACTGTGAAAGTGAAAAACCTGGAAATAATTGACTGACCTCGTGGATTATAAAAAGTATGACTGTAAATGATAACTCAAAAGATACACGTGAGATATCGCTCAAATGTGACCACGGAAAAAGCAACAGCTTTCGAATATAAAACGAATCGTCGAAAAAAGGTCACCCAGCAATAAGTTTTGAGGTTGTATCCATGCACATAAAGACAGCCGAATAACAAATTTAACTTCCTCCACTTTCAAGTTCATTAAAAACAAATGCACTACTTATAATAATTTTTGATTCAGCAGTATTAGCACGGTGATATAGAACGGTAAACTAGAAAGTAATAATAGTTCTTCAAAGGCCGACCCATGTAGTAGACGCCCGAAGGACTAATCGTTCGTTACGTGCCATATCACCACAATGCGAATGAATAAGACTCGACAATGTGAATTCACCGCACAACTGACTGGTATTGTCATAGCTCGTTTGTTCGTTCTGTTTTATATTATTCAAGCAGCGGACAAGGTAATTAATTAATTTAATATTACATGAGGTACTATCATTTTCTGAATAAAGATCCATTCTCCACACTACAATCACAATGTGAAACTATAAGTACCGACTAATAATGAAATACATAGTAACCAGAACAAATGCATTCGATATTTTTCGAAAATTTTAATATTTTATCTTTATATATCTCTCTCTTCGGTTAAGAGTGAACACTTTAGAAATGATACTTGGCACATTTGAAACTAATGTCACGGTTATTGTTTAATGTGGTATAATAATCTCTTCTATAATAATCCTTCACTCATTCTAAGAGTCAATCTAAACAGCTTCCCATCATTCTTATACTATAAAAGTATGAAAAAAGCTAGCTACTACATTTCTAACGTTGTTTCTTTTTTCACCAAAAAAACTGGTACCTAACTGAAGCATCTAGGCTGACAAAAGATCCAGTAAGGGTCCTAATGAAAACAAATTTTTAACACAGGTTACCTTTATCTATCTGCTCTAGTTTCAAAGACTACAAAGTGTGTGAGAGTATCCAGTGAAAATTTTGTGATGTCGTTACTTTTGGGAATTCTTGTCTCGAGTTTAATTTACGACTACAAGAGACCACATGAAAACGCATGCGATATTTAATAGACACTTTAGCTAAAGATAATTGTGATGTTTTTAATTTGTCATTTAAGCCCCATAATTTTATAGGCATGTACTTCACCAAAGCAAGTTTTAGCGGAATAAAAACTGGACATTATGGATACAAATAGCCCAATGAGTATTCTAGCCGCAAAGCCTGATATTTTTCAAACTAGCCGTATTTAGAAAGTATTCCTAACATTACTCGCCTTGTTTACGGATAAGTACACATAGGGTAATGAGATTTCCCCGAATGCCTTTTTTATCCGTTTTCCGTTTTTGCCTAATACGTTCCTGTCCGGATTCCGAGCGCGTATAGTGACGTTCAGTATCCGACAACTAATGTGAAGAATGTTCGCTCTTGATACGACTTTAGGGAAAAGGAAAAAGTAGCAACATCCTTACAGGATTTAATTTCCAACGGTAAGAAAGGTGCTGACACTGTGTAGATGGTTATTTTTTCATTGATTCCATTAAAGCCTTCTGCCCCTCTTCAAGTCCAAGCCAAATCCGCTTGGAGTAACTTTTTTCAATTGGATAATAATATGGTAAAGACAAAAAGAGATCCGTGCTCGCTAGTGAGCTATGAATAGACTGAAGAAAAGACATACTATGGGCACAATAAAATCTCTATGGTATTCTAGACTACATAGTGTTTTGAAAGCCAAGTGCAAGAGCGAGTTACATTTATCCATAGCTTCGTTGACTCCTCTGTTATAGAAGATTTCCATAGACAACAGTGACCCTTCGTAATTTAATGGCCGTCTCCTCACGTATTAGCTGTTGAAGCAACATTTCAGTTTCACTCAAAGCTTCCCTTTTAAAACAACATTTCGTTTGTAAATAAAAACAACACCGTTAAGTATTATTTATTTATTCAGTTTAAATCTTTGAGTCCATAATGAGGCCGAGAACTGAGGTTCTATTTTAACGTCACAATGAGACCAACCAAGCATTAAAAACTGGGCAGACTTCAAATCTGTGTTTACAATTTAAAAAATCATTGTTCGACTCTCTTCATTATAAATTGGTCTACGAACCAATGTACAATTAATCGTTACAGCACTTTCATTCATATTAATTTTCAATGTTACTCGTAAAGGTTATTTGATTGGGTTGTTTCGATGTAAACCGATCGCTCATTAAAAAGACCTTTCAAAGCTTTATTTACATCGAACCTTTACAGCAAGCCAGAAACAACGAAATTGGAAGACTTGTTTGAAGAATTTTAAACGATTTAATTTAAATAAATAAATAATAAATACTCAATTTACTGACCAAGTGGACTGTAGAAAGAAGTTATAAACCATCCATCAAAGTTTATAAGCTTACTACTCATTCATTATCCAGGTGTGAACACGATTCTTTCAGTGGTAAAATTTTGTGCCCATTATTTTTTAAGTAAAAAGAGATCTCCCGCCAGGCTAGGTGATTATGCCTGGGGAGCGTTTATGTTCCGATTCTTCATCCTCGGAAGTGGTATATTATTATGATTACACGCGAACGGTATAGAAAATTTCGAAAGTATATAGTAATATAGTAATTATTGTCTGACGTCACCATGTGATGTGTGTGCCAAGTTTAGAAGAAGTGAGATAAAAGTTTACAATTAAAAATCTACGAAAAATCCTACCAGACTCACATCCTGAACTCCTAACTCGGCAAACAGAAGCACTAACTAAACGGGCGAACACATCATCTCGACTCAACAGGATTTTTTTTAATGGAATTAAGGCAGCAAACGAGCATGCAGCACCACCCTTCCGCTGCCGCCCATGGCAATTGTGACCGACATAGAACAAGACCCAATTTAGGGACTAGGGTGGTTAGTCCAGTTAGTAGATGGTGTTAGAATGTTAGTTGGTTAGTTTGTTAATAAGTGTGAGGACAGGGACTGTTAGTAATAGTTAGTCCTGTTAGTTAATATTAGTATTGTCCAGTTAGTAATGATTAGTGTGAGTCTTGTTCCAATTCGGTCACAGATGCGTTGCTACCCCTGAGGACAGATGGTCGCCTCTAAAAACGTGAACCGACTCCACACCTTCCTATCCGGAACTCAATTGCTCTTAAAAACAATTATTATGACGGTAGAAATGGTACTGAGTACCTTGGCGGGCGATCCATGAAGCGAACTACACCTACAGTTTCCCAACCGAACAAAACCAATACAGCTACAATCAGTCCGCAATCCTCCGTGTAATTTAAACCAAAATAAATATCTGTATTCGCTCCCATAAAATTTATTGCGCTCCCGTTGAGCGAGCGCCCACAGTGCCTACCTGGAAAAAGTTTTCACTTTCATCCGAGGATTCCACGAAATAAAGTAGGTACTTGCGGGTTTCCCTATAAAAACACACACTTCGCTCGCGATAAATATGCATCGCACTAACAATGCGGCGAGGGGTGTCAGGGCGGAAACTATATGTGGATGGATTTTACTGCTTTGGTTTCACTTTTGTTTTAGGGACCAGCCATCCAGGTGATTTTTTATTTGAAAAGCCGGCATACGATCGGCCAGCCCGTAACCTTAGTAATACCCGCCACCTTAGTAATATCAGCAGGATCGGTCCCTTATTGGCCAATAAAGAAAAAAAGAGAGAGAGAAAGAAGAAACAGATTAAAAAACTAATTTACTAATAAAAAAACAATAAAAAAACAGAAGAAACAAATGCTCTTAAGCTCTCATCCAGAATACGGTGACTGATTTGACAGTTGACTTTAGAAAGCGACTTCTGCTGCATTTAACGACAGACAGAATGATCTACTCAACTTGGGCTTGATGCTGGTCGCTCCTATATTGTCAAAAATAGACATGTATGCATTTATTTGTGTATTAGAAGTGTAGGTAGATATTTATACAAAAATAAGTACTCACTCTCATATCACTCTCATATATCAACTATTCAAAATTGCGCACACGAGTTGAGAACTTGGATTTTCCGGCATGACCAGCAGGGTCAATTTCGGACCCTTAATTTAAGTTAGAAATAAATAACGTTACACCCCCATCTGTTCACCGGCTCCCGCATGACATGATGTGGCAAAAACATTACATGTATACGAATTTATCTAACAAAATTGATTAGGTCTCTGCGTCAGCAACAAAGCCTTAAATGAAAATTTTCGAAACATTAAATTAAAACCAATCATATGAAGCCGCTATTCTTCTACCAAGGCCACTCATCGTAGGGATTTGTGGAAGCGATGGCGTAGATGACATTCGAAAAGTGTTTGTAAAAACCAAGTTCGAAATAAAATCATTTCATTTACTTAAATGACTCAATTAGTGTAGTTACCTCGCCTTAAGATAAAGACATGTATGTAAGCACGGCAACTTATTAAATATAATTAATTTCGAGTGCACGTGTTAATATTAATTAACTTCGAGTGCACGTGTTACGGATGATGTTTAATATTTTGTGTACATTATTATGCAATAAGTATTGGCAAAGAAGTTTTTAAGTTCTTAAATATGAAATAGGGGAAATTTTTAAGTTTCCCGAAGTGAAGCGAAAATGTACTCTATACTCGTAGTTAATAATAGTGCCAAAAAGTAGGAGCATTAATAGTGCACATGCGTTTTACGTCCTACGTTAAAGTACAGATCAAGTCAGGAAGCACTTTAAATCACGTTACAAACGAAAAGCTTTCACGGAACGAACATTTGAACGTGGCCTCAATTTTCCATCTTTCATTTCGTTTCATCTGCGCTACGGACGTGTGATTTGGGGGCTGTAAAAATGAACACCATTTGTCAGAACTAATGAAAGCACTCTCCGATTTAATCACTCATATGACCGTAATGGAATGTTATAATAAAATGCAGTATTTTTACGACTTCCAAATCTCTATAGTTGGATGTTTGATACAATATGAACTTAAAGCTTACGCATACTATATTTTAGTAAAGTAATTTGTGTACACTGACACCTTAGGCCCGATACATCTAGTTGGTAGTGACCCTACCTATGAACCTAGAGGCCGTAGCGGATATTTATGAGGCTTATAAATCGTTATTTTCGGTTCTTGGTTGTTAATGACGTGTTATTAGTGTAGTCCATGCCAATGTCTCCGGATAGATCTCCTAGTGGAGGATGTGACTTATGGTGTGTTAATTCATCAAACGCTTTTAAAACGACAATCCTGTTTTCTTTGACTTGCGTGTTACAAGATCTGAACCTCTAAGTCGACAATACGATAATCTGGCCACAATCAACTAAGTTATAAGTCTGTGATTTTAAACTGTTATAAGTTTGTGTTGTCATTTAAAACACGTGGATTCTATTGTTTCAAAATTCAACGTATCCGATGTGAATAAATGTGAAGGAACAACGCATTACGTCTAGTTTAATAAAAATTTATTTTACCTTCGAGCGTCAAATTAGTGCATTGATCTGAACGCTGAATGGTTCTCTGTGGTTGATTGGATCCTCAACGCTAAAAGATAAACCTTTTTTCTTTTTCGCAAATTGCACCAAGAGAATATTATGGAGCAATCTATACTAATAATATAAAGCAGAAGAGTTTGTTTCTTTATTTAAACGCCCTAATCTCAGGAACTATTTACTGGTTCAAATTGAAAAATTCTTTGTGTTGAATAGTCCGTTTATTGAGGAAGGCTATAGGCTATGAAACAAACATCACGCTACGACCAAAAGGAGCGGAGCAACAAGTTTTCCGAAGAGAAGCGAAGGCGTCTTTTAAGAATATAATATGTTACAGGACGACGTCTGCCGGATCAGCTAGTTTTATATACGTCTGTACCATACCTACTTGTTATGTTCTCATCAAAATAGCTTTTATCGATTCGAAAATTCTCTGTACCCAAGTGGAGTATAAATGGTTGATATCTATTCTCCAACGGCTACCACAAATCTTTAGATCTTACATCGGACGATCATAGAAAATTCCGAAACACATTTTAATACATTTCAGTTAAATCTTCTGTGGAACAGAACCACTTCAATCTCATGTAGCTTTCTATAATAATGAGGTCTGTAATAGCTTCGATTTATTGTAATTAGGTGAGGCGGACCAGGCCCTGCAGGTCAATGACCCCTGGCGAACTTTCCGACGAGTTTACCACAACAACATCGATCAGATAATGCCCAATATAAAGACGGTAGAATACGTTAAAGGCATTGAGCTTCCGCAATATGGGAATTCTGAATAGTTTATGACCACAGTATTCAGAAGGCTTCCGAGGAGGCCCTTGGCACTTGAACCGTTTGGCCCCGCTTGTTAGGGTTGCAGTCGCTAAGTTATCAGACACTTGGGTAAATTATAAATGATCACTCAACGAGACACTTTGAGAAACATTTAGGCAAATTAAAGAACGTCAAAAATTATGACGCACGTGAACAGTAACATGTTTTTAACATCTTTTATCATCTGTCGGTCAGTTTTTGAGTAATTCTCAATAATGTGCATTTCATTTATGCCAACTTATGACTGGGTGTTCCTATTTTTATGATTATTTATTTGTTCCAAAGATAGTGCTTGTCGTGTGTGTAAATTGGAGCGACATCTGGCGAGAGGTTGTTGAGTTATCTCGACTTTGAAGTTGATATTTTTTTTGTAAAAATTTAGTTATGAAACATAATAACGGTAAAAGTAAGTACTTAATTGTCGAAACTCCAAACATCTTCAGTACCCTATTAATAATAAAATAATTCTCATATGATTCTTCTCACGCAATTTTTTCTCGGTTATTACAAGGTCGATATTGGCCACATCTGGTGGTGAGCGGCCAGTCAACCCATGCAGACTACTCGACTATTAGCTACCCGCTGTCTGACATCGATCGCTGTCTACTGTACGCAGGCTGACTATTGTGTTGTATTGGCAGCTTAGTTTAGATCCCACTTACATTATAATCGCGAAAGTTTTTGTCTTCAAGACTTTGACTCAATTATGCAAATGCGCTGCATGGATTTTGATGAAATGTAGCATCCAGATCCAGATACCTACCTTGTTATTTATCTTGTTTTAATAAGACATATTATTTTTAATCTTGTATTGAGATTCTCTCAATATAATTCAAAATTAATGTTTTGATTGCTTTCATGTAACTTTGTAAAAATAAACGAATTTTCATTAACGATATTTTTCGTTTCTTTCTGCTCCTAATTCCACGTAGCTGAAGTACCTAAACTACCTAATGACTAAATAATATTAAAATTGATTTGCCTTTGAAAGAGATTTTATATTAAAATTTCAGTGTCGCTTACTTTATATTTTTTATATCAATGCAATTCATTCCCCAGCAATAGGGAAGGATAAAAATTAAATTAAATACGAAGCCGCTCGCAGGGAACGTGAAGAGCTGCAAAAAGCTACGAGTACTTTTTCATTAAAAGCAAAATACTCTTTCCATTTCCAGAGAACACAAAAAATATTTTATCACCTTGAACACCACCGCTCCTCTCCTACTAACCTATTTGGAATGAAATGTTATACATCACCATTATAAATTACTAATTTAAACTGAACTTTTAATACGTTGAACTTGAAATCCAAATTCCTACACTAATCACTACCACGCCACGCCCTTAAATCAATGAACAAATCGGTGAGGACACTTCTCCTTTCCGTATCGCTTGTGTATAGCGTAGGGAAACTCTATTTTTAGAGTAAAGTACAAATCGACTGAGTCCTCCGGAAGAACGAGTTAGATAATGTGAAAGGAATGCATTAATAACGACATGCGCATTGCTATCACCGACACAAATAGAGGCGGTCAAGTGCGAGCCGACCAGCTCGTGAGCTTTAAACGCCACTCATGAAACGATAAATCTTTGCTCTAATGAAAGCATAAACGCCTTACGTTTTTCTTTTATTATGAAATAATGCGTGTACCAGTCTATCGGCCTTGTGCGCAATAAACAAGTTATTAAGATATAAAGAGCACTCGTAAAGGTTGTAAACAATTACGAGTATAATTATTGATGTTAGACAAATTATATTTATAACTTTTGCAAGTTAATAAAATAAATAAAAAATCACAACCTAAACTAAACTCTATAGATCTATAGGTACTAGGGCAAACAAAAAAAATTCTTATTTTGTAAAAAAAAATCTTATCGGGCCTTTTTGTCAGTTAACTTTTTATATTTTAAATTATAGGTAATAGGTAACAAAAGATAGTTATTATAATTTATTACCTACAAAAGTAACTGCTGTTTTTATTTTAAAAATATTAAAAAATATATACATACTTAATATTTTCTTTCGATAAAAATCAGTCACGATTACCTACATATTTTTATGCATTACACGGACGGAACTCATACCTACTGTATAAAAATTCATACATAAATATACAATGTTCACCTAAGAATTATATAGACAGCATTATAATAAAGCATAGCCTGCATACAGCGAGCAGAAAAAGCAGCATATTAAAAAAACCAGCAAATAGTAAATTTCAGCATTGTTTTTGGTAGAGCCTAGAGTTCGCCCGGGGTAGTACCACCGCCCGCCAAGGTACTCAGTACCATTTCTACCGTCATAATAATTGTTTTTAAGAGCAATTGTGTTCCGGATAGGAAGGTGTGGAGCCGGTTTCACTTTTTTAGAGGCGACCATCTCAGACCTCAGGGGTAGCAACGCATCTGTGACCGAATTGGAACAAGACTCATACTAATCATTACTAACTGGACAATTACTAATATTAACTAACAGGACTAACTATCACTAACAGTCCCTGTCCTCACACTTATTAACAAACTAACCAACTAATATTCTAACACCATCTACTAACTGGACTAACCACCCTAGTCCCTAAATTGGGTCTTGTTCTAAGTCGGTCACAATTGCCATGGGCGGCAGCGGAAGGGTGGTGCTGCATGCTCGTTTGCTACCTTAATTTCATAAAAAAAAAACAGATCTACGACACATGAACGAGTTATAATCATATCGTACGCAAATATTCGCAATGTTAGCCGACATAGGTCTAAATGAGTTACGATTTATTAGTTCCCCAATATATAAACTCAGTCATATGTACTCGCAACACCAAACCGAGCCAATTTAGCGGAATAAAAGCATTCGGGGGGAATCAAGGCGCTTTCCTCTCTTAAGAATTTTGCAAGTCACATACCTAGTTTCTTATTGGCTTACGGTTTGACCTTTCCAAGACTTGGGTGCGGCAAATATGATTAAATGGGTCATTCCCTCCATTCTGTACCAAAATAGAAGAATATTGTAGGTATTGTTTATTTAATAGTGCCATATAAAATACAATATCTGTGTTTACATCTGCCGAGTTACTGCAAACTTGCGGTGTAAGGTTATCTTCTATCGAATAACACATTAAAAAGATAAGCAAAAACGGCACAAACAAGCCATATAACGGATTTCCCGGCCAACATGAAAACTTATCATAAATAAGATGTCGCTAGTTATAAAAATAATTATAATCAATATTTTCTGTGCTTTATAACGGACGTAAGCAGTCGATAAGTAGGTACTGAATGATAAACCTTTCGTACAGGTTATAAACTTTTTTGGAGGACTTTTACATTCATGGCCATCTTATCTACCCATCAGTCTTTGTACGTCAACTGCTGAACGTAGGCCACCTTTACCTTGCGCCTCTCTGTCCAGTCTGTGAACTCTCTGGATTCAGTGGATACCCTCTGTCTTGTTCACACCAGACCACCTAGTTGGGGGGGTCTTCAGATCGTCAGACCACCTGGCCGATGCCAATATCTGTCGCCGTATTCGAAACTGGTATCCCAATTTTGTCCAGGAAAACCCGGTATCAAAAAAGCATTAAAAAATCAGGTCACCGTTGCGAGCAGAGATCCGCGGATACTTTACGTGCAATAACCGAGCTGTAAACTGCAAATTTCGTATCACAAACTATGAGCATAATAAACGGAGACAAGCTTAATAAGCCGGAGCGGTAATTGGGTTAAAATGCACGGCACACGGCATTTTACACCGGCGACAATAGCCGCTCGCCGATCATTTTGCACGGCAGATTAAACTGACCACGTGCGCTACTGTGTGGGAAGTTGCGCATACATTATATAGCATCTATGTTAATCATAATCATTAGCGAGCTAGAGTTCCGATTATTAAATAACCCATTAGTAGCTTATTAGAGGGCGCCTGTTTCTCGAGTCGAAGGTGTCTTTTGTTCTTCAAAAGATATACGACTTCTGGGGAGTTTTCGTTGCACCACCGTTCACCTTTTATTTGGCTTATAACGAAGTGCAATACTGTTTTCTATGAACTGACTTCCGTCTTGATTACCCAACGGGATCATCGTAAAGTCCTGTAATATTGTTCTAGTCGTAATTCACGACACGTTCTATGTAGTAACGCAGCGTATCTAAGACTAGCTTGTCTTCAGGGTGGAAGTGACCTAGCTCGTACTAGAGCTTCTATCGCCCGAAATCTTCTGACAAAGGTTACCGTACCTGATTGCTACACAACCAGTAAAACCATGAAATGCTACCGCCTTCCACTATAATATTTAACTGTATTTTTTTTCAAGGCATGTATGTCACTCCTACAAAACTATGAAGGCCTTAAATTCAATGCATTCGTCACTTACACCACCTTGCCTACCCTCTGTGCTGAAGTTTTTGATAACAGCCATCAAAATCGTGTATTCAAGACGGAAGTTGTTGGAACGACGATAATAATAATATAACTTATGATTGGAACACAGATAGAGATCAAACGCCTCAGCACAGCCCCGGCTAATAGATCGATAGCTTACATGTGATGCAATGCAAACCAATGAACAGCGAGCGCTTTTGGTTTATGAGGTTAATCAGTAAATTTAATAGCTGTTTTATTACGAAATAACGAATACATGTAGATAGATTTTTTAAAGTCAGATTTAACTTTTCCTTTTTACGGTCGTAGATTAAAAATCATTGCAGTGGAAAGTGATGAAAAGTGCGGTTCGCTGACAAAACTGCGCCCGCTCTACCGAGAGTCTTTACGAAGCGAGCAGCGTAATTTGTAGAAAATTCTGATTTATGCGGTTATACGGCACGTACACTTGTGATTCTTATTCTTAACACTAGCAAACCCGCCCTCGCTTCGCTTACAGAGACCAGTCCCTTAGTAGTTACATTCGAAAATACATTGTTGATGGAATGGTTGGATCCGATCTTATTGAAATAACTTAATCCATTATTTAAAAAGCTTACCACAATATATTAGTGAAAACTGCATTCGAATCGGTTTCCGTTTCTGAGATTAGTGCGAACATCATCACAGACAAACGGACAAAAATTCTAAAAATCTTTATTGTGGATTATATTTCGTTAATAAAGACCATAGATTTATCTTTCACGTACAGACAGCGATCAGTTACAGTCATTTTATGTAATGATTTCAGAAACAATTTACAAATAATATTGTAGATAATTCACGTTCATTAAAATGACATCCTTAGAAATGGGATTGTGATAATAGCATAGTTTAGACTTGTACACTACACGGAAACAAACCGTCTACGTTACCGATGGTCATCTGGGGTGCGTATAACTTAAACATGGAGGTCAACCCACGCCATTAATTCCTCCCTCCACCCATTAATACGATGGTTTTGCCCATGCTTTTTACGTCTACAACTAGTAACCGCCCTCGCCTTTGAAATATCTCACAACTCACAAAACAAAGTATTTTTAGCAATTAAGTTTATTGCAACTTATCTTTTTTTTTTCACGAAATTGTCACAAAATAAATCTGCAACTTAAACTTTAGGGAAGTGTATGAAACGCGATTGAGCTAATAAACTTATGAAATTACTGGGAACAAGCGTACAAATAATACCTAAAAATATAAATATAAATCGTTATTACCCTTTGGATTCCAGCGAAGTGAACGTACTATGCATTCGTGACATGCATGCATGTCGTTGGAGTTTAATGAATTAACGTATACGTTAATGGTTATCCCTGTTTAATGATAGATTTTTTAAATTATATTTTCTTCGATTCGAAATTGTTTCAGCGGTTTAAGCATGAAGTAGACAGACAGCAAACCTTCTGTCTGTTAAATGTTAAATTAATTAGTCTTTTTATCAATTGCTTTGGTGAAGGAAAAATCTCGCCAAGGGCTCGCCATAATGTTCTCGAAGATGTGTAAAGTGTACCAATTCGCAATTGGCCAGCGTTATGGACTACGGGCTGTATGTACATACTCCTTACGTTAAGATAGGACACTCACGCCCAGAAGGGGGATAGAAGTTTTGGGTTACGATCATGAATTATGTTTTTGCTTGACTACAATTCAACCTGTTTGTAAGTAGGTAATGATAGCGATTCTCATATTTCATCTCATTTTCTCTTCAACGTTGTATGTAGGTAAGTGTACTTTGTACAATCGCGATGAAAATAAAATTTATATTTATTTCAAATAAAGCTGCACTCGATGTGGCGGAAATCACTGGAACGGCCTTGATGTAATTCAAGTTGATAATTTATATTTGGGTCAACATAATATAGCACATTTTGTTTCGCAACGTGAAAATTTTCATCTAACAAAAGTAAAAACCTTCACATGTCCAGTGGATACAGTGACATGAAAATACATTGTAAGTCTGAATTAGGCCATCTGTAAGCTTATTTATAGTTTCGTCTCCAATTTAAATGCATTCATTAGTCGAAACCTTTGCCTTATAACTAGTAACGTTTTCTCCAAAAATAATTAGTGCTTCTTTAAACGGATAATGTAACTTTCTTTATTTGTGAACCGATTGAAGTAAAACAAACACTAAATGTTATTTCAAGCATGAGTTAAAAACGTATTCAAATTGTATAAATAAATAACGCTACACAATTTACGAAATATGGGATGAAAGTTTGTATGAAAAATCTAAATCGCTTGTTCGATTTCGATAAATTTTCTCAGGAAGATAGTTGAAGACGCAAGGTCAAACATAGGCTACTTATTTTTTTTAAACCAACCACTAAGGGGCTGAAATATGGGGTGAAAAAGGCGGATAGCTAGTCAATAAATAAATAGGTGCCTCTGCTTAAAGTTTTTCTCAAGTTTTCCTATTTTCTAAATGCAATCTTCACCATCGAAACGGATGTTCACCAGTTAGTCCAGTAACTGTTAACAAGTATTTATGTATCTTTAGACACAGTGCTATGGTAATATTTACAATGACGACTCAAACACAAACATTTGACTCAGGTATATTCTCGTTACGCACCTGGCTTCAGCCGATTAAGGGCCCACTACTGAGCACGGGTCACTCAACATTGAGAAG
Organism: Hesperia comma; assembly: GCA_905404135.1. Lineage (NCBI taxonomy): Eukaryota > Metazoa > Arthropoda > Insecta > Lepidoptera > Hesperiidae > Hesperia > Hesperia comma. The sequence goes on from FR990026.1 coordinate 2,454,711, forward strand.
GCCTGCAGCATACTCCACCACGCTGCTTCACAGCGGATTGGTGAAGCAGTTAACGATCATATTATCACGCTGCCAGAAGCCTGCCAAAATGGCTTAACAACTGTCCTAACTATCGATAAAAACCGAGACCAACGACTGTACGTGCCCTAAGAAGTACGGAAGCGCTCAATTGCGGTCACCCATTCAAATACCGACCGCGCCCGCAGTGTCTAACTTTGTCTACGTAAAAGAGGACAAGTTTTGAGGTACAATTGTTAACAAAGTTAAATTTTAAGTAGATCGCAGGCACAATTTAAACGCAAAGAGATAATTCTCAGACGAAGCATACAGATATTTCGAGTTAGAATATTTCGGGAGCTTTATTAACTAATTGAAACTTTACTCCCATAACAATCACGATACGACATAAATTTCAATTACAACGTTATGTCATCGGATGATATTAAAGCGATCGTTGTAACATCGTAAAGAGTTACATCAGCTATAATGAGCTCTCATGGGACTACTGGAATACTAACCATAACTAAACATAGAAAATACATAAATACATATTATATAGAAGTCCTTAAGTGGACGGAGCAGTAATGTTTTATTTATTTTAATTTGGCGTTTGTAAAACTAAAAACCAACTTTCTTAGCCTTAGTGGTCTTATACCTATCGGTCTCTCTTCCGTCTTTATTTCTTTTGCTCTTTTTCTTCTTGTTTCGTTTTATATTATAGTATGTGTATGTTTAAAGTATCTTCATTTACTCTGTAACACTAGACCTGTAAATTATTAACGACTCAATAGCCTAGTCGGTAGTAGCTCTGCCCACGAAGATAGGGGTCCGACGTCCGAGGTTCGTTTCCGACAGATAAATGTTTGTTTTTGGTTGAATCGCGACATACGAAATCTTAATGCGGGAATAATTAGCCATTTACTTGCTTAATATTATTGTTTGCACTATTTTATTATTACGTATCACAGTAGCAACGCATCGTTGATGTCTAATAGACTGTGGTAATTATTTAACATTACGGTCCATTCTTATCCATTCTCTACGTATTGAAGCACTTTATAAATGCACTAAATTTTGTGCGGTTTTCATAAATCGTAAACCTATAAAAATAAATCACAATCCTAACTGCACTGTATTGCACAAAAATAAATTAAACGTAGCTAGGGTTAAAGCTTTATGTCTATATCTTGGTATTATCCCATATAACAGTGACATCCTATATATTCCGGTATCGAAAAGGATTACTGAATTCTTGCGAAGAAATTGCTAGAAAAATCAAGTAACTGAGTAACTTAGCCTCATTTTTCATGTAGACGGTGCCAACTTCGAATATCCTTGTAATTTAAAGCGTCGCGTCTATTCATAACTACGAATAGTACAGCTAAGAATCTGGGCTAACTGTTTGCTGAAGATAAGCAGACAGTAGTTCTGTTATTGAGTAGTCAGGAATAAATATATAAATGCTAACACATTCATACCACTGCGCTAGGACAATACAAATAATACATCACTATAACCCATGCATAATATGATGAATTCATCTGTCACATAATATTATCTGCCCTAGCTGGTAATCAAACCCATGTCGGATGACTTTAATGGTAGGGCCACTTCTTACAATGCTACCGGTTGGTCTAATTATAATAGCATCCTAACTATGTATAACAAGTTAAAACCATATCAGTACCATGTATAACACTTCAAACATTGCATGCAATCAATCTTCGTAAGGTAACTTTGATCCTCCAACCACCACCAGTAAGTCTATCAAATCTAACAATTCCTCTCCGTTATCTTAAAATTCTTCATCCATTAGTCAACAGCTATAAGATAACAAGGAGAATGCAGTCTTCGGTAACATGTAAACCATCAGGAAATTTATTTGTTGGATTAGTATGGAGGTTTTTATTTAAATACTGATTATTTATTAACCAATGTAATATGCTAATGAATAAATTTTCCAGATACTTATATAAATAAGTATGGACATAAAATAACAAGCTTGATAAAGTTTGATGGACATGATTGAATTTGGTCTCCCAATTATGAAACAACTAGTAAATCCGCCCTCGCTTCCAGTCCCTTCAAAAATCTGTATAAATTTTAACAAATTTCCGATGTCTAAGCTATATTACTGCAAAGTTTCTTGAAAATCCGTTCAGTAGTTTTTGCGTGCAAGAGTAACAAACCCCCACACACACACTCACTCACTCACTCACTCACTCACTCACATACATCCTTACAAACTTTCGCATTTATAATATTAGTAGGATTTAAAACGTCTTCACCTACCTACGCATAGCTGTGAAACATAACAATCTCCACTGTAAAAATAAAGATCTGCCAATTATTAGTTATTTAAAGGTTAACGCCGGTCAAGTCCATCACAAATACATTGTCATAAAAGGAGATAAACATTGAATTTACTTATATATGTAACACTTCATCATATTGAAATACATTTGTGCAAAATTCTTGTAATTTATCTGAAATTATTAAATTATGTTTTCATAAGCTATTAAGCATGTCCCCACAGATTTTCTATCAATAATAATTAAGTTAAACAAGATAGAGTATCATAACATCATATCTGTTAGAACACTGGCCTCTTATTATTATTTCATTGCCATTTTTTACATAGGCCAGAAACATCACTTTTCATAACCTGTAGACTAGACATTACATAGATTCAAAAGTCATTGAATTGGGAGTTCCGTGCCGCTTCATCTTCCAAGACCACTCACCGTAGGGATTTGTTGAAGCGATGGCGTAACTTGACATTCGAAATGAGTTTGTAAAAACCTACTTCGAAGAAATAAAGATTTAAATTTGAATTTCAATTCAATTTGATTTCAATTCAAAAATCAATGTTTTCCTTATATAAATTTCCACTTAATTTTTGTTCATTTTGTATCAACATAGTTCCATTAATATTTATATAGGTTTATATTTGTTTGTTTGTGAGGTAACCTTTAAATGTTTAGTAGTTTATAACTTAAATTTATCACTAAGTAATCCACACATACTAACTTATGAAGACAGATGTAGATTGAAAAAAATAAGATCAAACATTAAACTTATGACAGTCATTTCAGGGTAATGAGCTACAAGTACTAGAACAGCTGATTTATTGACTTAAATAAAATGGAACTATAAATCATATCATAAGATCATAAGTACAAAGTTCTAAAGAACCAATCAAAAATGGTTCTCTTAGGATGATCCTCATTTCAAATTTATAAAAGGAATGTCATAAATCATTGTCCACATATGGCACATGAATCATGGGATAAAGACACACATGTGTCTGAATCATAAACATAGAACATTCTTAGATGGATATTTTATAAATAAAACTCTTTTTGTTTATTTTTATAGGATGCCACTATGTCATATATTACAAGTGGGGATATGTAGATAAGATCTCAAACTAGTTTGTTAAACAATATCATGTTTGGATATCGGATGATTATATTATGCCATTGAGTGGATAGAAGCCCCAGAGCTTTAGAAAGTTCGGTTAAATAAAAGATTAATTTGATTTATATTCATTATACTCTCACACCTATTAGCTATTGTGATAAAAAACGACCATTTTATAAACTTTGAATATTAAATAGAATTTTTTATGTATTCTTATATTATTTCAATCATTTGTGGTGAAAAGGGTACAAATTTCAAAAATTAGGAATTCCTTAGAATGTTACAATCGTGGGATTACATATACGTCATTTTTTTAAATTAATAGTAATACTAGCGATATTTATGACAAATTTTAATAATTATTAAGTCAAAAAGATTTGATAACAGCTACTGCAACGTAAATTTGTTTTATATAAAGTGCATTATTTATCAAAATGTTGTCAGCTGGCGATAACCTGCTTATCGATACCGAAATTTCAACAAACTTTAAAATATATAAAATAAAATTTCCTGTATTTTTCCTACACACGGCTCTATTCTGCACTTGATCTAGTAAAGTCCTACCAGGTAGAACTTTTCAGTCATTCAAGTATATAGAGAAACATACAAAATACGTACCCTTAAAAGTACACTGAAGTTTCAAAGCTGCTCATAAGTCCGGGCACAAAAAACATAATCACCAAAAAAACACTTTATTCACAGGTTCCACTAGCACAATCCCATTAATAGTTATAATAAATCCTCACCCGCGCAAACGAAAATCAGTTTCTTATTGACATAAACACAAACTGAGCGTCCGCCATATGCAGGTACGTTCCGCACAGACGTGACTACTATTTTTTCCCCTCCGGTGTTTCAAAACAGAAGCAAGCGACAAACGCCAAATTTGATTTGATACTTGTGAAATTTGTAACTAACGTAACGGTAATAATTATGTTAATTAAATATTAGGATGTTTTAATAAGGGCAAGAAGTAGCGTTTGATATTTTACGATTTTAAAATTAGAAGTTACCTTTTTAGTATCATAGCACTGGGTAACGAGATTGTATGTTTCGAACGCCCGTCGAATTGCACCTCACTTCATAGATATGCGAACTACAGACAACTTCACTACACTTCAATCGCGACGAGCTTTGATTTCGATTTACGGAAGAGTATAGCATGCTTGAGCGAAAGGGATGGATTGCGATGTATTTTTTAAGTCAACGGCCTTTGTGAAGATACTGCTCGAACTACGGTATTAACTGAGCTGTGGCTTTTTCGTAGCGGCATTACTTTTCGTAGCATGGAATTGGAATGACTATTATTGATAAACTAAGTTTTTTTATTTACCAAGTTATAAAATTGTTAGTAAAACCTAATTCATACTAAAGTTAAATGAATTCAGTGTTGTACTTTTGATCGCTCCAAATTTTTAAAATAAAATTACAAACTTATATAACACTGTAACTAAATTATTTGTGTATTAGATATCTAGGTTTTATTTAGTTCGTGAAATATAAATAAGCAAATTTAATCTACTTCGATCATAATAAAAAAATATGAATGTATTATAATCTAATATCTTTAAACGAGCAATTCTTGTATATTTATTTATTTATTTTCACGATCTCGGAAACGGCTGCAAAGATTTTCATGAAAGTTACAGATTAGGGGGTTTTCGGCTCAAGGAATCGATTTATCAAGGTCCCAGGTTCGAGAAAAGCTCGGTTCCCGAGATAAAGAGATTTTAAAAACATCATACTGACGCCATCTATGAAACATTAGGATAACTTCTTTGAGGTACTGTTCCCGGCAACGGCTGCTCCTGGAGCACTGGTGTCTTTGGGAAAGTTGTAGGTCTCGTCAAGATCTACATTTCCAATGACAGCTGTCAAACTTCGAACCGAGATATCCCGGCAACGGCTGCTCCTGGAGCACTGGTGTCTTTGGGAAAGTTGTAGGTCTCGTCAAGACCTACATTTCCAATGACAGCTGTCAAACTTCGAACCGAGATATCCCGGCAACGGCTGCTCCTGGAGCACTGGTGTCTTTGGGAAAGTTGTAGGTCTGGTTGAGACCTACATTTCCAATGACAGCTGTCAAACTTCGAACCGAGATATCCCGGCAACGGCTGCTTCTGGAGCACTGGTGTCTTTGGGAAAGTTGTAGGTCTGGTTGAGATCTACATTTCGGATGACAGCTGTCAAACTTCGAACCGAGATATCCCGGCAACGGCTGCTCCTGGAGCACTGGTGTCTTTGGGAAAGTTGTAGGTCTCGTCAAGACCTACATTTCCAATGACAGCTGTCAAACTTCGAACCGAGATATCCCGGCAACGGCTGCTCCTGGAGCACTGGTGTCTTTGGGAAAGTTGTAGGTCTGGTTGAGACCTACATTTCCAATGACAGCTGTCAAACTTCGAACCGAGATATCCCGGCAACGGCTGCTTCTGGAGCACTGGTGTCTTTGGGAAAGTTGTAGGTCTGGTTGAGATCTACATTTCGGATGACAGCTGTCAAACTTCGAACCGAGATATCCCGGCAACGGCTGCTCCTGGAGCACTGGTGTCTTTGGGAAAGTTGTAGGTCTCGTCAAGACCTACATTTCCAATGACAGCTGTCAAACTTCGAACCGAGATATCCCGGCAACGGCTGCTCCTGGAGCACTGGTGTCTTTGGGAAAGTTGTAGGTCTGGTTGAGACCTACATTTCCAATGACAGCTGTCAAACTTCGAACTGAGATATCCCGGCAACGGCTGCTCCTGGAGCACTGGTGTCTTTGGGAAAGTTGTAGGTCTCGTCAAGATCTACATTTCCAATGACAGCTGTCAAACTTCGAACCGAGATATCCCGGCAACGGCTGCTCCTGGAGCACTGGTGTCTTTGGGAAAGTTGTAGGTCTGGTTGAGACCTACATTTCCAATGACAGCTGTCAAACTTCGAACCGAGATATCCCGGCAACGGCTGCTCCTGGAGCACTGGTGTCTTTGGGAAAGTTGTAGGTCTCGTCAAGACCTACATTTCCAATGACAGCTGTCAAACTTCGAACCGAGATATCCCGGCAACGGCTGCTCCTGGAGCACTGGTGTCTTTGGGAAAGTTGTAGGTCTCGTCAAGACCTACATTTCCAATGACAGCTGTCAAACTTCGAACGGAGATATCCCGGCAACGGCTGCTCCTGGAGCACTGGTGTCTTTGGGAAAGTTGTAGGTCTGGTTGAGACCTACATTTCGGATGACAGCTGTCAAAATTATTAACGTTGAATATTTATTATTAATGATGCCAAAGAAGTATAACTTCTTACGTGCGTACATAAGTACACGCAATTCTTTTTAAACTCATATTATGTCGGAAAGATCGAAGAACATTATTCATATTTTATCAGTATGCGATTCATACTAAATATAATTTTCAACCGAGCAAAGCTCGGTCAACCAGGTACTTATAATTTATTCCTCCAAGAATATAATATTTTAAAAAGTTTGTATAGGTATCATAACATAAAGTAAATTTTACACAAAATTTTATGATTTTGGTTTAGCTGAATAACTGGTTTTTTTAAATCAAACTTGTTTAATTACCCCATGAGAAATGTCATTAAATAATTCATTTGCTAAATAAGTTGTAATTTTATAAACTTTTACGGACAACTTAATAATATGTAAGGTAAATCCTGCACCATGGTACGTAACTCGTCTCTGCAAGGTAGGGGTCGCATCGACCCCGATAATGTGCGGTAGACACGCTAGCCTAGACAGTGAAAGTTGATAAAAAATCTGTTAAATATACTTATACGAATCTATTTTATAGGCTATTCTACTTAATTCATTTCTTTGGCGTAGGTATTCACAGGAAAATTTGTTTGCGTTTACAGAAAACTAACTTACTTGACATACTCGTATTATAGTGTATATAGGTGAGTACCTAATAAATTGATGAAAACTAGATTAACTTAGGCACTTTTGATTTTAAAGAAACAAACTTTATACTTACTTTTGAAACACGCGGCCGATGGCGATAAAATAAAAACAGTAAGTAGTAAGGGGATAATTATCAATTACCAATACTTAATTTTATTAAGTTTTACATTGTTCATTTCTATAAGTAGTACCTAGGTACTTTAATATTCTTCCCATTTGAGTTCCGAAAGTTATTTTCTTTTTCAACACACTTGCTCGTAAAGTTGATATTTTTTCTTTAGTCTTACGCCCGGAATGCGGTTTATTACACACTAGTGCGTTTTACTTTTCATTACCGCACTAGTGCGGTAATGTAAAGTTTTTCTTATTGCACTTTTTTTTTAATATCCGTTAAGAGGTTGTTACCAAAAGATTTGTTATTTTGTAAATAAATAAACTTGTTGTACTTAGTCAAAATCTGATAAGATAAGATTATACTTCATCTAATTATCTATTAAAGCATTTAAAAAAAACAATATTTTAAATCATTAATTACCGTAAATTCTTATTAGAAATACATAATTATTTAGTTTAATATATTGTGGCTGAATGTTCGGTGCCTTGGACTTAACCTGCGCGCGCATAGTTATTCAACCAAAGATACGGCGCGCGAAAAAATAAACCGCGCCATTTTGTGCAAACATTTGTTCGTTTATAATTTGCTGATTTGTGACTGAAAAATGTCGATACCTAATTGTTTTTTTCCTCGCAAGTGTGTTGAAAAACGTCGTATGATACGCGTGTGCTTTGTTCATTACAGTCTTGGCTCTATTACAGCCCTCGCCTTGCGGCTCGGGCTCAATACCGCCTCGACTGTAATGACCAACTTCGCACACTTGTATCATAATGTACTATTACTACATCTTCCAGACACCCTTCCAGATTCTCGGTGATACCGTTTTTTTTTTTTTTTAAATAAGTTAATGCTTGACAACGATCCCACCTGATGGTAAGTGGCGATGAAGTCCAAAATGTTGTACGCACTAACTTAAAGCAGCCTATTCACTCTTCTCGTTTGATTATAATATGTGTATCTCTAAGTCAAGAGTGAATAAATGTTTTCTAAGTTATTGCGTTGCCACTTAACATCAGGTGGGATCATATTCAAGCGGTAACTTAAACAAGATAAAGAAAATCCCTGGAACAAATGCATTTATTTCATTAGGCTTCTCTCTTGATCCCTTCGTAGTAGTATCGTTGGCTCAGTGGAACATTTTTCAAGCGATAGATTAGTAACAAGATGAGTAAAACCCTGGGCAATACGCGTTACTATCAAGACGCGAAATATTTACTATATTGATTAACTGATAAGGAGGAAGCGGGAAGCATCTCAGTAAGATTAGATAAGAGTTCTTTGGCCTGTGTAACCGTGTTAAAACTGATTAATGCTTTCAGTTCAGATAAATCCTTGGTTACTGATTTCTCTCCGGGCCATTTCAGAATGTCAGTTCACATTTATTTGTATCTTTTAACTTGATATCTTAAATTTTTATAGACGTATTAAGTAAATATGAGCAAAATTGTTCATGACTACATGAAAATAACTGGCTAAGGATTCGTTTGGAAGATCGGAACGGAATAAACAAGTGGAACAAACCAAACATTGCTTTATGGATTTCCCTAATATCAATGAGTCAATGACCATTAGCAACCCTTTGAGACTTAGGTACTAACTTAAGTGTAAACTACTTACCAAGTCATCGGGAACAGAAGTAATATTTGACTAGGATAAATAATATTTATAGATACAGTCCGACCAATATTGACTAATTGAACACCTATGATGCTATGAGTAAGTCTTAGTAGGTACCTTGGCATAGGGAGATCTCCCGCCAGGCGAGACGACATGCCTGGGGGGCGGCCGAGGCCCCGAGTGAATGTACTCGAGGCGTGGTATTTAAATGCGGGCAATATAGAAATAAATCTTCGATAGCGCGTTTCAGGCTTCGATGACGCCACCGTGTGACGTGTGCGAGGTGTTGCCACATACTCATCCAAAATTTTCCAAACAACTAAATGGTTGAATACATTACTCAAGTCCTTACAGTTCAATTTTGCTTGCAAGCGAAATCTACTTACGGCATTTGAAATTCTTGATATTAATCTTCAATGTACCTTAATCACAGGGGCAGAAGCCTGGTATTTGTGTGGAATACAATTAAAAACAGATTCCATATGAAACTCGAACGCAGTCAAAACATGCTTAGTATATAACAGGTAGGTACTCACGGTAAGATAATACAATAATGAATGTGTTGTTGTTTTGTTAGTAATACTGTTGTAGTCGGATCGCTGAGAGAATGATTTATCGGAATAAGACATATTTATCATGAAATATGATAAAACATACCGAGATGATATCGTTTCGGTGATTCTTAAGGGATCTCACAAACAAAGAATTGTATTTTCCGTAATCATCTCAATTTACAACGGCTTACCTAATGCCATTATAAGTACCTATTTCTTAACTTTATAACATCGTTGAGTATACCTACTTATTTATGAGTAGGTAGGTATACTCCTTAGGAGGTACGTATTACATTAATGAAAGTGTTAAGTAGGAATACTAATAAGGATAACCTGTTGTTTTATAAAACTTAAATTATCTAATGCAGGTATCTATTTATTTCAAATATAGCCAGCATATAAGTCGTTTATAAGCATTAGAGCCACATCACACCAAAACGCCCGTGCCCACTAGCAGGCTACGTAGCCGAATATTTTGTACCCCGTAATCCGCCCTAGCTGCAGGAAACTTATTCCTCATGTTAACAGTCAAGACCTTCAGCAATATAATTGTGAAAACCGTATCAAATTTTATTCAGAAGTTTTTGCGTGATCCGTGTACAGACACACAGACAAGCAAAAATTTGACTCATATATATTAAGTATTTAGTATTTTGGTTATTTCGACGTCGATCCATATAGCGCAACGCAATGCCTACCATGCCGGACTGACGTTCGAATGATCCTGGGTTCGATATCTAGCGAAAAAGAAAGATAGGCGTAGGTACTATCATGGCTGATATATCATCGATTAGTCGGTCGTCAGTCTCTCAAAACATTTCGTCATGGGTACTCACGATATTTATTATTTGCACCGATATTTCGACCCAATTGCATGGATCATGGTCACGGCGAGACTGCAAATAATAAATATCGTGAGTACCCGTTACAGTTAAAATGTTTAGTGTCCGCGATGATAAAAGTTTAATTTCGTCATGGTTTAGATTAGTGTAATTTTTTCTTGATTTAACAATAGGGAATATGCATGTCATTCAAATTTATGTAAATATTTTTTGTACAGTCGTTATCGCTAAAATAATGATATCTGTCACATTATTTTCTATTTAAACTTTTTAAAATCACTAAAATAAATTTTTAAAAAGTGCAAATTTTACGAGGCAAATTTAAAATGTCGAAACGCAACGCTATTGGTTAGACATCGGCGTGACGTCATCCTTCGCGATGGACATGTCAAAAACATACTAGAACTAGCTATATTTCAGTTAATTTGATTGCTTTCAGAGTTTATCGTATACTTCTTGCGTGATTTTTGTTTGTTAGTGGTGTGTTGAATGACTAACAATGTCTGAAAGTGGATTTCAAAAGGCGCAGTCGGATAATCTTCCGAAAATTGATGCTTTCATGATAAGTTCGTACTTCGCCTCAAATAATGATTTGACATCAGCTGAAATCAGGGGAGTCAAAGCTGCAAGGTGAGGAAGTGATAGATATTTAATTTAGGTACATGGTAATTCATAAAAGTCTTTAACATAACCTGTAAAGATTTAGCCATTTACCTTCTACATACAAATTATACTATATCCTTCATATCACATTTTAGGAATAAATGGCTGTTAATAAATAAAACCGTGTTTGGGAATACTTTATTATCAAATCTGTTTTTATCCCAGATCTGAACGAGAATCTTACAACAACTTTTCAGGGTTTGTACTTTTGTAAGCCAAATTAAACCAAAACTATTAATATTTGGTAGAAATAATTATTTTCTTCTTACGTTAAAATGATCTTCGCAACAGTATGCAGTGCTTTTTGTAGATATGATATCTCTTTTCACAATTTCACACCACTTTTTTCTTATATAAGCGTCCCGTGGAACATGAAAAAATACTTTGTCCAGTGCGTTCCATCTCGTATTCTTGCACATAGGTACAATACAGTACTTAAAATAAGGTCTTCGGTTTCCATCCATACTTCCGTTTATGAAATTAAACTAGAAAACGTAAATTTAATACTATAAAATACTCTTTCTCAACTTCGCGCATAACCACTTGTTAGTAAACAACTCAAACCTGATGAACGATGACGTCACCATAGAACGCGCCAAAATGGCGGCGTTTGAATCGGCCTTATGTCATTGCAATTTTCATTAATTAATTTAAAATAAATTTGGACTTTCCCATGACTCGTATATTTTTTTACGGTATTATATTAACATAAATGAGCTATAAAAACAATAAAAAAAAATCATGCATATTCCCTATTCTCTACATGCCTACATAATGAGGGTAACCGCGTGTGCCTATTAGTGAAAAAAAATGTTATAGAAGCCCTACCACAGAGCTGCTTATTTTAGATGTCAGGAAAGGAATAAATCCCTAGCGATATGACGTATTGATTGGTCCTGGTTCAGACTTCTTTAGGAACGACTGTATGATATCTACGAGTGACGTCATCGAACAATAAGTCCCGAACGACATCGGTATGTGATAATGTGCGGCCGTTCAAATTGCGTGTAAAACTACTATTATCTACTGTGCGGTAAAACCCTCGCGGCAGAGGGTTTACATGTTTTGTTGGATAGGTTAGGGATTCGTTTACAACGCGACGTGGTTCGGTTTTTAACCCTTCGTGTTTTGGAATGAATGCATCCCTCAGACAGGGAGCGCTTTAATAAACATACCTAGTTCATGTGTGTAGACTGATTGTTTTTCTTTTTATTTTAGTGATGTAAATACTATGTACTTACGTTAGTAACTTTAACCTGTAAATGTTGTTGTATTTTATGATCGTTATGTCATTAAAGTCTCAAACTCGAATTAGGTCCAATATTTTCTAGACAATTGCAATAGAACCATCGTACTCATTGCTGTTTTAAGCTTCCAGTGAGATCAATGTATCGCTTTATGTGCCTACTTTAGGATTATGAATGTCTTTTCCTAACTGTCAAGACAAAAAAAGAAATTCCAGTTTGCTGCTACAGTGCCTTTGTGGATAAGTAGTTACAGACTGTCTTAATTTGGTCGATATTTTTTAAAACTAAAACCAATCCATCCATCATCAAAGTCCCTTGAGTAATATATAAATGAATAAAGGAGTAAATTCAATAAAACTTCAATTATTAATTTTAATGCATTGCCAACCCTACAATCGTGCACCGCACCCTACTGCATTAAACTATCAAATGTCTCGAAGCACATAACTTCCGATTTCTCGTGCAATATCAAAAACTACGAGACAATGGAACGTATTTTCGGCACTACCACCGTATTCTCCTGACCCTCCGTATCGACTACGGCACCCTCGTATGACCGCACACCTCTATTTAAACATCTGTTGGATGCTCCTCAATATGGTCTAGGTGCATTCATAGACAAGCAGATTTCTGTCGCTCAAAAATAAAATTATATAATATGCTCCGATGAAGTATTGACATTAATGACCCTTTTGAAACTTTTACAAACGGATTAAAAAGAAATGTCAATAGAATTTCCTTTTTCTCTGTCAATTGTAGATTGAAAGAACCGGAAGGTTTTAGCCCGTCAGATTTAATTTTGAAGGTGATAATAATACGATTGCGTTCAATGAAATTGTTTGGACTAATTATGTACCTATTCAGCCATTTTCGTCCTTTTCTTGAAAAAAATGTGAGAGAATTTTTTTGGTTTGAAATTATAAATTACCAGTGAACGACCTCGCTTCGCTTCGGAAAACTCAAATATTTCTCCTATGTTAGGTCCTGTGGTTAGATTAGGTTTTTGAGAAAAAAAATATCTTGTGTTTGAACTTATCATTAATTATCTTCCTGAGAAAAATCATCGTAATCGATTAAGCGGTTAATCCAAATTTTCATCTCCTATTTCACATATATTATGTGTGACCCGGAGTCCGGATCATACCGGAATTTGCTAGATAAGATCTAGGATCTAGATAGGCACCTACAATCCTACATTCATAAAATCTCAGGAATCCCATCTTAACATCTGCATTTGTGTAGATTGTAGTAAGTTTTGTCATGGCAACCACAAAGTCGACTTGAAGCGAGACCGTAATTAGGAGGAAGTCCTAGATGAGCTTTATTCTCTGTACCAATTAAATTCTGTCGCGCTAATTGCCTGCGGCCGACTCTCATATTTCAAAGGTAAGTTCGCTTCGCTATACACGCAACCTTATTTTAATGGGAAGGGTGAAGCGTAAATTAGGTGACAGCATGTATATAATTTAGTCATTGACTCCTATAACGGATAGTACAAATTCTAGATAAAATTTGATCTACCCGGATATCAACTACTATATATTTTTCAATTTACAACCAAGATATATAGCAATAATGTATATTTGATTTGATATTATAGAAGAAGACACATGACAAATTACATTAATGTGTTTAGTTCACAGCCTAATAAGTAAGTATATTTTTTATGCTGTGACTCTACATTGCTTAATTTTCTTTTTTCCTTTAATTTTTTAATAATAATTAATATAATTATAATACAAATTTTTAATTAAATATACTTACTTAAGTCAGATTGTTCTTTTCTTAGTCAAAACTTCTGGAGAACTTTTTAAATATATTTCTTTATTGTTCTAATTTATATTAGGTATTATATTATTGTACAGCAGGGAAGGAAGATTACAAAAAAGGCGAAAAGGACAATAATTAACATTAACTGTGTTCTTTTATTCGTGAGATCTCTTTCCTAACCCAATCAGATAGGTCTCAGCCTGCGAACACCCGCTCGATAAAATCTATGTAATGGTATAGTTTTTTTAAGCCAGTCCAGTTATATAGTTTACAATAGAAAAATAACATGTACTTAAAAATAAATAGAGTAAAGTAAATTAAACCTTAATATAGCTGTATATCTCACAGTACAGGTAAGTACGTAAGAAAACTGCCAGCTTTGCAATCGCATGCGTTTGGTTGAAACGTTACTTTGTATTGCATTGCTACAGTCGGCGTCATGAGTCCTTTTTTTTTTACGGAATTAAGATAGCAAACGAGCATGCAGTACCACCCTTCCGCTGCCGCCCATAACAACTGTGACCGACCTAGAACTAGACTCAAAGGGACTAGGATGGTTAGTCCAGTTAGTAGATGGTGTTAGAATATTAGTTGGTTAGTTTGTTAATAAGTGCGAGGACAGGGTATGTTAGTGATAATTAGTCCTGTTAGTTAATGTTAGTAATAGTCCAGTTAGTTATTGTTAGTGTGAGTCTTGTTCCAATTCGGTCACAGATGCGTTGCTACCCCTGAGGTCTGAGATGGTCGCCTCTAAAAAAGTGAAACCGGCTCCACAAACCTTCCTATCCGGAACACAATTGCTCTTAAAAACAATTATTATGACGGTAGGAATGGTACTGAGTACCTTGGCGGGCGGTGGTACTACCCCGGGCGAACTCTAGGCTCTACCATTCATGTTTGTCAGTTTTCGGCAAACACTTAATTTTCTTGACCTGCTTGTAAAGGATTCTATCAGCCTCATCTCTCCCCATCATGACCCAACTTTAACCTTAAGTCGCTTCTAAGAATGAGGGTCGCCGTTTTTGTGCTCACCATTTGGCGCCACTGTCGAGTGAGGTCCTGCTGTCAAAGCCCGCTCATACATAAACAGTGACAAGTGACATTCAGACATGTGAGAAATGACAGTGCCACAAACTTATCTGACCCGGTGGCCAAAATTGGAACTAATGCAAATGTTAAACTGTTGTCAGACAAAGAAAGACAGTAGCGCCCCTCTTACCAGGTTAGATAAGTTTGTGGCACTGACAGACAGACCTCTCTCTCAACTAGCGCCTCTGGCGGCGAATTCACTCGCTTTTACTCTCATTAGAAGAAGGTTACGGGTACGTCACGATTCACGATGGCCTAGTGCGAATCGGCAAGTTTCAAAGTTAAATAAAAGTTTCCTAAAAGCATGCTTTTAGGTTTCTCAAGGTTTTATTTATTCTTTTAAAATAAGAATCAAGTTGTACCTACCATAAAAAGCCTTTCTAATGTTCACCAACTGGGTAGGTACATAAATGTTTACGTGATACCAAAATTCGTAAACACTTCGCAATCAACGTCTTCCGAGCCACGAGCTCACTCCGAGCTTTCGTTATATTGCCACCAACAGTCACGTATTTTACAGGACAGATAAAAATTCTATACCTATCAATGCGTAAAATATTACGAAAAATTAGAAATATTAGGTAGTTTTCTGCGTCGTTTTGTAATTTCTGTGAATTATTTCAGAACTAGAGAACCGCCCGCGCTTCGCTTCGGGATCCGTAGGTAACAGCCGCGTAGGTCCCGCTCCCGTAGGAATCTCGGCTAAAAAGTAACCTATAACATTTGCCTATGACTTAAGTAAATTACATGTAGTATTTGATAGCGTGATTCAGAAGTTGCAAATGAATTTTACTAACGCCATCTATTAACAACTGCGGAACTAAATATCTAGCAACTAACAAAACATCGATCTTCCCATGGGAATGAGATGATTTTCCGTGGTAAAAAGTAGCCTACGTCACTCTCCACTCTCCTAACTATCCCCACACACATAAACTATACCATATAATAGCCATGTTGCGACGTGAAAGAGTCACAAACAAACAAACAAACAAACAAACACACTTTCACATTTATAATATTAGTAAGGATATTAGTAAGGATTTATTTATAAAACCAATAATTGTTATTCATTCTGACAAATCATGCGAAAAGACATGTTCATTTCTAACAAATTTAAAATATTTTTTGACAATAAAAAGTTAGCTCTTCCTCCGGGTATGATTAATTAAATTCAAGGCGGTTTATTGACCTTAAATAGTAAAAACTTGGGGGTTTGTCTCTCACCGCCATCGCCACATGAGTTTGTGAAATGTAAGCACAGCTGGCCATATTTAATGTATTCTATAGTCGGGCGCAAATAAACATTCGGTCATTTAACTCTCGTTATTTTAATGACATTATAATGTACGCATATGTATGTACTTTTTATCCGGTTCAAAATGTTCGACACGGATTTTTTTTTTGTTTTTTTTTATAGCCTAAATAAAATTTTATAAATCTCGTCAGCCCTTCTGACGAGATTTATCGGATTTAAGACTGAAGGATTTGTCGGCGTAGTTATCATAATCTAGAAATCTAGACAAACTGATGCTCCAGCCGATAACAATAAAAAAATAAGAAAATACTCAAAATGTATCCGGACATATAATTCTAAACATGGCCACCGTACCTCCGCCCATCTCGGAACAACTAAGAAACTCATGATGTATTACGGGTACGCAGGGGATACTTGGGCATATTTCCCGCGAGCGCTATAACCACGATAGGGTAGGCCGGGGTCGTAGCGTATGCACTCGAAGGCGTGCAATAGAATTGCGAGATCACTCGAAACGGGAATGGAACGTGCACGACTGAATGGGAACTCGCTCCTTGTGTTGTATTGCCAATTGTAGACCGGGAGCGATTCGGTGATTGTTGATTCGGCTCGACTGGTAATTGTTACGTTGTTGCTGAATGTGTCTATTGTAGGTACCGTAATATTACACTCAAACGGCGTGCTGGGTAATCTTAGTTTCTGCTGCGTTATTCATTGGACGAACTGCACATCCATTTCCGAAATTACTGCGTCTACTATAGTAGGTATATACCTATCATGTTGAGCAATATTTCCAAAGAAAACGTCAAGAAAACGAGAACCCCTGATTAAAAAAGCACTGAGATAATACCTACTAACAAACAAGAATCCTACAAGAAGTAAAGTTGTCGCTGAATATCAATTTCTTCCCTTGCCGCATTGCTCAAGCATCCGTGCTAAAGGCATATAAATATATGTATAATAGGGCAAGACGAACAAGTTCCTAATTAATATTCTTTAAGCGACGCACTCGCCTCTCAGTGTATGCTACATCTATGCTCACCTCTTAAATTCGTGCTATCATCAATCAACACTTACAACGAGGCACGATGAAGAAATATCCCTAATTCATTAACGCCGAAGTTAATTATCTAAGCCATGTATTCCCGGAGGGTCGGCACACGACGTGTCATGTTGTGATCTGGCGGGCGATGTTGCGTGACAGCAAACGGCCGTGCGACATACTGCAGGTAAAACCTATGACGTGACAGCTTAATGCTGTTTGTCGTGACATTACACGTGTATCTTCGTGTTAGTAAGTGAGATGTTAAACATCATAAATTTTAAAAATGTGTCTTCTTACCTGTCCAGAAAATGAAGGGTGCGGACGATGTTTCGATGAGCGAGATATATTGTTGAAAGGAGTTGAAATAAATTACGGCTTATAGCTCCGTATTCAAATGATATTACCCCGAACACTGGCGCGCTACCAATTTTTTTACATGTGGAACTTTTTACAAAAAAAAAACGACTTAAAATTAGTAGAGCTAACTCAAAAACTACCCGATTTCAAAATCGATTATTTATTATTGTGAAAGCTTAGTTGTTATTATAATTATTTTTTATTCAAAAGCTGGTGCATAACGTCCATCTAAAAGAAACACCTGGCGGATGTGTTTGAGTTATCTCTACTTATTGATTTTGAAGTTAGTAATTTTTTTGTCAATTATTTTGAAGTCGTTTTAAAAATTATTATTCTACGACTACTTTTTCGGCATTATACCTAATTAAATTGTACCGGTGCTACATTACAAATGTAGATACAGTACAAAAATTGTACCAATATGAGAAGACAATAAAATAATAAATAGGGTAGAACATAAAAATGTAAATATGTAGTATTTCGAATAAGTTAATGGGATTGAGATTCTTCTGATACCTAGATAAATAACGGAGATTATTCTGTTCAAAAAATCTTTCACACTTTTCAAGCTTTTTTCATTTATTTCATCTCATTTCGTTGGCATAGCTATACCTGCATTTATGACGGGAAATTAAAGTGATCAAAAGATAATGAACCTAATGAAATCTCTACTCACAGAGGCGCTATACGGCGGCGTCCATATTGAACACTTTCTCTTTTAATTGCCTGGTAAATTGCATCGTAGCGTTCCAATCATGAACGTGCCTTTCAAATAAAAGAGCACGTTATACATTATAACTTGCCTTTACTAAGTAAATTTATTTAATGTAAGTACAAAAATGCAATGTAATAATTCTAAGAGCATATAAAAATAAGGTGTTTTAACCAGCTTTTATTACTATTTAAATTCCACTGGTCTTAACGCTATTTAATGCGATTTTCTAAAATATAGGCTATACATTTTTACATAGCAAGGAAATGAAGGTTAATTGTTGTCTACGAAGTAGTAAGAAGACTCGTATAATTATAAGCCATAAGAGATTTTAATAATAGTTTAGAACTGTACTATACTTTTTTCCCTTCTCTCTTCGCTGCTAATGTAAGTGACACTTTCAATTCGTGCTTTATGCAAATCAGATTTTCGGGGCAAATTTTGTGAGGGGTTTATACCCTTACACTTGTAATAACTAAATAAGTGTTGGTGCTTTATCCGTTGTCCATGCCCAATAATGTGACTCGTCTGTCCATTTATCGGCTACTAGCTGATCCGGCACACGTCGTCCTGCAACATAATATTATCAATTAGGTAGAAGTCCTAGCGTAATGTTTATTTATTATTATATATTTATTATTACATATATGTTATATTCCTACCCTATAAACTTCCTCAATAAATGTACTAATCAACACAAAAATATATATTTTTTCAATTCGAACCAGTAAGTAGTTCCAAGCGTACAAACAAACAAATTCCGCTTTTATTAGTTTAGATTTACATTTACTTCGAATATAGTGAAACGTTTACCAAACAAAGTTTGGAAAATGGCCAATTAAGTACTCCAATGTGCTTCAGTGCAACTGCACCTTATAACCAAAAGAAATTAAAACTATTGTAAAATGTTTAAGGTTTCACAAACCACGTAAAATTGTAGTCGGATAAAAACTTGTAGTCTCGCTAACAGAGTTGCCCGGAAGCCCCCTAGTTGTGTGTGCTTTCCACTCTAAACTTTTATGAATGCCCATAAAGGGGTGGGCGTTGTCTTGGGGCGCAACTTACTCCATAATTGCATTGGAAGCTCTCTCGCCCTCTTGCAATATCACCTCGCTATTTATACGACAAATTACCTTTAGTAATAATGCATTTCATTTGAAACTTTTATACAAAAATTATGATAACGTTATTTTATTTACATTTAAATTTGCTTAAAAGCATTTATGAAGAAAGTAGAGCTGAAATATTTTATCTTTCGTAATAAATATTTAATATTGTGATACGTTTTTTAATTTACCTCTTTATTAAACTGCAGTATAAGGAACCTTACAAGACCACCGTATTTATTTATTTATTTATTTTATTGTTAATTAGAACGACATTACAATAATATTTTCTAACAATTCCTCATTGACACACCTAAATTGTTTGAAAGAACATAGTGTGTTCAGAGAAACTTAGAAACGAAGTTTTACAAGCAAACGAGTGTATGTAGCAAACAAGCTTGCTCCCCCACCGATCAAAAAATATCCTTTAGCTATAATAAATATTCAGTTCAAATTTGTAAGACACCTATCAATTAAATTCAATTTTATAATACATATGACATACATACATATTTATCGATTTAATCGAAGTATAAAATAGACGAATACGGAAGTAGCCTCCCCAGTTGATATCACGTCCCATTTAAGCAGACGTCCCCGGACACCGCACACTGCGCCGTAATTACATTCGAAGCCAGCACCGACCAGCCCAGGCCTCCCCACTGCGTCCTTTTTAAATTGATATCAGCTGTTCATAGTCCATTAGCTTTTAATTTACTGCGGCCAGTGTTGGTCATGTCGCTTAATGGCGGCGTGCAGCCTATGTGCCTATTAATTTGAATACCTAGAGGTATTTTGTTATTATTATACATTGTTATCTGAGTTTTATAAGGTATGTTCTTTTAACAGTCCTTCGGGAAAGTATGTCCATCTTCGATGAATGTTTAGACGGGATTGTTTAACTTTTAAATTATATTAAGAAAATATTATAATCAACTAGAGATTACACACTCTCTAATCTACTGTGAAGATTTTTTGCTAAGTCCACATGGTATCTAAATCGTGTTTCTTCTTTATGATTTTTGAACTTGTTCCCATATTTTATTAATGTCTCAACCAGCTCTGTGGACAAAAAAATATATTATTAATATCTCGTAATGTGACTGGTATAGACCATATGTACCTACCCGCTCTTGTCAAGAACAAATTGGCAAACTTCACACACCATAGAAAAGATTTCAAAAAACTCTGGAAAGAGCAGGTATCCTCACAATGTATTTTTTCTCCGAAGCAAGGAAATTAATTTCCAATACGAACATAAATTTTCGAAAATTACTGACGAGTGTAGATTTCAAACCTAAAAGCCTCACTACTCGGCAAACCAAAGTTGAAACCAATTACACTGCTATAACAAAACTTAAGTAACTGAAACCAACTAAAGTATTTATTACGTTAAAGCAGTAGACAAACGACTGTTCCTTTTATAAGGAACAGAGAGCGGAAAATGGGGCAAGATTTAGTACACTATACTTGTGCCTACTTATAAATCTTGCTTACAGAACACTGCCTTTCGTATGACGTCGACGACAGTTCACCGCATCGCTGGAACTCAGTTATAAAATCGATACTCCAGTGTATACCGTAAATCAGACTTTAAGTTATGATGTTGAAGCCTAACCTTCCTTATAATCAATCTGTCTCATCTTAGAGTAACTTGTAGGTTGTTTGTTTTTTATGGAATTTAGATAGCAATCGAGCTTTTAGCTACGCCTTTCTACAACTGCCTATGGCAACTGTGACTGACACAGAATAATTGAGAATGAATGCTACTGGTCTCTTCATAGTTCCATCATAATTATGAATCTCGTAATCAAGGTGAAACTTTTATAATACAGCGCTAAGAAAGTATATAAACGTAAGCATGTGGAAGATTTTAAATAAAAAGGTATGTAAATTGGTACGTTAATCCATTCAATAAACTAACCGATTGATTTATTGATTGATTGATCCTTGATTTATTCACTGACTCGTCATTTTCACTATAAAGACATAGACCAGATTTTTTTAATATGGCTGTTAAAACGAGGAGCCATGGTTTTTATGAAAGATATCATATTTTTGAGGGTTGGTAGTTTGATATTCGAATATTTTTTTATGTAAACTTTTACCATATACCTACCTAAACCAGATGATAAGTGAAGATGATGACTGTACTCCCAATGAATACTATTAAGACTACAGACAAAATATACTTTATTAGGTACTTACGTGTGACCTCAGACAGATAGCGAGGAGGTGTGCTTCCAACGACCGTGAGTGTACGCATTCACGAAGAAAAATGGCTCCCCTTATCTCCTGATGACATCACCAACGTGTTGACGTCATCGAGACTCAGTCAATCGAGGCTTCTACAATATGTAAAAGAAAAGTATATTTTAAACTTTAGAAACGAGAATTGTATTGTAGATTTGTATTGTATAAACGGCACACACACATGTACCTACATATGTATTATATCATATCAACATTATCCAAAAATGAAATTTTAGGATGTACCTAGGTAAAATCCACAATCCCTTCTTATTCAATGAATCTTGAATTTATTCGGCTAAGCTCTTAAGAATAGGACCCGACGTAGACAGGTATTTCTGATCCTCAAAACTAACACAGAATTTCGATGTCAAAATACCTTCGAAACTAGAGACATTTTTCTAAAAAGAAACACTCAAAGAATTTTATTAGCGTGACTCTAGTATCTACGAGCCGTGAAAAGGTTCTATTGGCTACAAAAAGACTTGTTCCAATTCATCAATAGGCTTTGTGTTAAGTGGTTTACCGGCTAATTGGTTGAGAGATTAGCAAGAGCGGCAACGATTAAACCTTGGCTTAACGGCTTACCGAGCGGTATCAACGTAAACCACTGGAATAAGTTTGTTCCAATCGAGTTTCGTTCAACGATTGGACTATTTTTGATTGAGGTCGACCGATTTCAACAATCGCCCTTTGTAAATCCATTTACCAATTACTTTAAGAATTGTTAATTTGGTTCATTGTTGAGTAAACGAAATAATTAGGCTTTAATCCATTAGATAGTGAACTAGATAGTAAACACAGCACATAAAAATGAGATGCGTGTTAGATAATTACCACAATAACAAATTGGGATTTTAATTAGAATTGAGAGAGTTCAGATTATAGTTACTCTGTTTGCGAAGTGCTTTTTAATTTATTTCTTACTATTTATTCTTGTCATCAATCGTGCTGATGGTAATACAAAATGATAGATAAATAATCTTCAATTTCACACAACGAAAATTACAAATTCTCTATGTTTTCTGGGTGTTTAAAACTACATATTAAAGTTACACACTTAAAACAATTATAGGTACACTGGAGACCTTCTTTGTCAAAGAGAAATTGCATTAAACGACATTTAATATACTTACTGCAGTTTTTTCTCTACAAAATTCAGTTCAATACGAACCTTTCTGCCGCAGACGGTCTCACCGCACTGTAAAGAAAGAAAAACCAAGTAATTAGGGATAGGGCGACGCGATAAGGCGTCTGATGAACAACTTGAAAGAATTCCTATTAAGATATGTCGCCGGCAAGAGGCCTTTGCGAAAAATCGATTCGCGTTGGAATCATTTTTTACGTCCAGGGTTAGGATTGTGCGATGACTCAGGACTATCGACGACCATGGGAAAGGGCGCAGGGCTGGGGAGGGCTTGGGAAGTGCTTTTCATTTGCATGATATTAAACTTTTAAGTTACATTAATTAAGTAGACCGCAGATATTTATTTCATGGCTTATTCTTACCTTAGACAAAAAGGTATAATAAGAAAATATAGGATTGAAATTTAATCTAAAATTTAAATACATTGTACCTAAATCGTTTAGTATAAAAGTATGCGATGTAAATCTACATATATCAATTACAATGTAAATCATATTTACATTATTTTGTGGTACATACTAATTAAAAATATAAACAAAACAAAAATAAAAATAATATACCAAACTAAAATAAGTTAAACTAGGGCCCTGTGGTGCAGTACCCAGTACGCTGGCAGCATTTCCTCGCTGTATACCAATGCTTATACGTTGAGCGAGGAAACCGCCAGCTCTTGGATCACTAGTTTTTTCCTTTATTTTTTATTTCTTTGAAAATGTAGTGGGCGTCAGGACCCCACGGACCAAGAGTTTCAACTCCAAAGGCTTTGAAAAAGTAATAAGCACTTGAAATATTGTCATATTTCAAGTGCTTACTCTTCTCTGCCGCCTCTGCCGCAGCACCGGCTCTGACTTTCGTACCATGGATATGGGACGGAGCCAGTGTATCAACGCACGTTGCATCCCACACTAGTGGCCGTCCCATAGTCCACGGCACGATCGACATACCGTCAGACCTCTTGCCATCCTTCCTAAAAATACTTACCGTTTGGTTCTAAGACTGAAGGAATGTTTATTGTGACAAGAGACCTTCTAAATATGTATATCAAGAATACTTTAGAATCTTTAGATAATGTTGAAGCAATTAGAAAATACGATATTATCACGGAAACTAAAAATTAAAACAGAAGCTTTTATGCAAAAAATAAATTCAACTGTAAATTATTTTTATTTTACTTTATATTTAGGTCATACTAAAACTATGTCATTGCAATTAGAGTAGATAGAGTTGAGAGCAATCACACTGTTGGTACGTTAAAAAATCTATGCCTACTATGTTTTGTCGTAAATTATACAACTAATTGAGAGTAAAAACCCTATTCCTATCGGCTTCCAAGAGACCAAGCTCCGAAGCATCGTCCGTTATTGAGCAGGGCAGGGTGCACCACGATAAGGGGACACAAGGTGAACGGAGCTTTTAATAACCCACTATGTATTCGTTATTCTTCAAATCCATTAAAAACGAACATTATTAGTTACTTGTTCAAAATTTTTTAACTAAAGATAAGAATCAAAATGACGAAAGCTTTGTGGATACCTTTTCATATAAGTAACTAGCTTTTGCCCGCGGCTTCGCCCGCGTGGAATTCGTTTATATCGCGAACCGGGGCAGTGGGGGAGGGGGTACGTCATCAACTATCTTCCCGGGAAAATTCATCGAAATCGTTTATGCGGTGCAGATTTTTCATGCAAACTTTCATCCCCTATTTCAAGCCGTTAGGGGTTGATTTTTGAAAAAAAAAGTAGCCTATGTGTGATTCTAGGTCTTCAACTATTTTCATTCTGAATTTCATCCAAATCGGACCGGTGGTTTAGCCGTGAAAACGTCACAGACAGACAGACAGACAGACAGACTTTCGCATTTATAATATTAGTATGGATTTAAAACATATTTTTAATACATAATTGATAATTGTTTTGACCTGATAAAAAGTTTTGATCATCTACCTATTAAAAATCTGAACCAACATAAAGAAAGCTGTAGGCACTCGTACTAAATACAATCTGTAGCGCGCTGACCTTCTAAAAATTGTATTGTGTGTATCTTTCCAGAGAAAATTCATTAAAGCGAACGCCTCTGTTGAGTCGATTGCACCTTTAGGTTCCGCTACATTTAGCAAAAACTACAGACACACTAACTCTCGCGGGGGATAAATTTTAATCAATGCCGTGCCGATTTACTGACTAAAATAATATCAGAGCAACATCTATTGTACTTATTTAGATAGCATTTTGAATGAACTGAATGTGTTGAATTGAACAGACGGGTGCAATTTGCAATTAGTTCTTTATTTATTTTCAATTTCATGTTAAACGCTTCATATATTATGTTTTACTATTGAAATTAAAAATATAGGTAATGGGCTGGTTAAAAGCTTTAAGTCTGGAGAGTATTTAATTTATCTAATTTAATTTGCTCTAGCGCCCACGATTACGAGTACATCACCACTTACCACCAGATGGAATCGTAGTTAATTAACCAATAAGAAAAAATATTGAAATAATTGAAAAATAATATTTGAAGAGTCACGTGTGTTTACACAACCAATGTATAGCAATACTTAATAATAAAAATAAGGTATGCTTAATGCATTTCCTATCAGGATCCAAGAACTTAACCTCAGGCATTTTGAACAAAGTTTTCAATATTCAAAAATATCGTTTGCTAAAACCATTAAACAAACAAACTACCTTATTGACACAAACTCCCTTTCAGAACCCATCTGTTGTTAGTAGCATTAAATGAAGGATGAGTAGTTTCCACCTAAAAGCCGTACATTAGGAAGCGCGACCGCGTCACGTATGATAACAGGATGTCCGCCCGCGGCCGCCGGGCGGCGCCACCGTCGCGGAAGGCTTTTAAGGAGCGACATTGTGTTTAGATACACTATAATATGATTGAATAACACCTTGCTCTAACTCTAAAGCGTAGAGACACGTGTAAATACGGACTAGGGTTTGAAAATACATGCTTAATAATTCAGGAATTTAAGTTTAGTAATACCTAATGAAATCCTTTTAACTAGGGGGTCTGTTTTGTCTATATGACTAATAAGTAATCACATCAGTTTATCATAAGTGGTCACCGACGGCTATGGGCATCAGTAAGACTTAATTCATCAGCAATGCGCTACGGGCCAGGAATGAAGGAAGCAATAAGAAATAATGGTTCAAGCACAAGGTAAGATAAGTCATGTGTCGGCTTACTCAAGCAAGAGTTTTGTAGGTAGCCAGGAGAGTTTTCAACCATAACATTAGCAAAAGCACACTACTAAAAGAATTAATTCAATAAAAGATATACCTAACTGTAACGTACTTCTAAAATATACAGCCTTAACTGCTCTCAGAGCGATATAGCTCCGCAATATGTAGGTCAAGATTAGAAGAATAGCCGTTACCTCATTGCCGACCGCATTCCGCAAGATTTAGTGCGCGAACAATTTGTTTAATGAAAAGAAGAACCGACATTACTCTCCGGAATCCTGGAATCGATAAAACATTCAAATTAAATATCCAGTCTAATGACGTTAGCCTTCAGTCGGAAGGCGGACGAAGCGTCTTCTAATAACATTAATTCGTCAGACAATAACCTCCTCGAATCGCTTCGACCGAAGCCCGCCGAAATTACATGTCAAATGGATGGAAATTCAGAAATATTCGCCGATAATTTTGTGGGTTGTGCCGTCTCCGCGAACAGTCTCCGTCAGGGTTGCTTGATCGATAAATGTTACTTCCACCTTAATTGTTTTCCAATATTTTACAGGACGAGATTTCATTATGAGACCCTTGTAAAGCATCTCGCAGTTCACCAATGCGGATTGGAGGAAAAGATAGCAGTCAGCCCTCATTCTCTTTCTGTTATAAAACTATTAGCTTATAAAAAACTCGTTT
Source organism: Hesperia comma (assembly GCA_905404135.1). Classification (NCBI taxonomy): domain Eukaryota; kingdom Metazoa; phylum Arthropoda; class Insecta; order Lepidoptera; family Hesperiidae; genus Hesperia; species Hesperia comma. The sequence continues at coordinate 2,481,695 of FR990026.1, forward strand.
CTCATTTGGTCATATTTTTTTGTTGATAAACAATTTATTTGTGTGGTAGCACGGGTATCACTCGCCGAAGATTGAAGTTTCATCCACATCGCTTGGATTCGTGGCGAACGACTACGGTCCGTTTTTCACGATCGTTTTTGCCGCGAACGTGCAGGATGTGGAATGAGCTTCCTTCTGAGGTATTCCCGGAGCGCTATGACATGGGGTTCTTCAAGAAAGGTGTAAAAAGAGTTCTCCTTCAGGGCCGGCGTTGCACTGGTGACTCCCCTGCTGTTGCTCGTGTCTATAGGCGACGATGACCACTTACCATCAGGTGGCTCGTCTGCTTTTACGTCAGCCCTTCAGGCTATAAAAAAAAAAAAAATCAAACCCCGCCTTGGCCAACCAAGGCCTTGATGAGCACATTCTACAACTCAATATACCTATTAAGTAACATTTAAGTAGTTTGTGGCAGGGAAATTTTTTTTCTTCTCTCTAATCCAACCTCATAATAATCTATTTTCTCGTAATCTAAGCTTAAAGGATCTGCCTACAATCCTACATGCTACCTTCATGCTACAATACCATACAGGTTCCACTGCTTATTGTGCATTTCAAAGCACCAATCAAGATTTTATTTTTCAACTGAGTTCAATCGTATAACCAACGTTCAAGTTCCTATAGTCCATTGCTTGCTGCCGATACACTTTACATTACTTCATTGCTTAAACTATATATACCATACAGGTTCCACTGCTTATTGTGCATTTCAAAGCACCAATCAAGATTTTATTTTTCAACTGAGTTCAATCGTATAACCAACGTTCTTTCAAGTTCCTATAGTAGTCCATTGCTTGCTGCCGATACACTTTACATTACTTCATTGCTTAAACTATATCATTTTATATAAATTCCATTTTCATCCACAAGTTAATCATCGCTGCTTCTTACAAATGTTCAGCGCCATTCATGATTTTCAGATCTCTTTTCATTTGATTTGCCACCTTCCTAATCGAACATCATATCAGGCCAAATTACATCGCGTCAAACCACCTAATGTCTCGATTTGTAGCCGCGACTCAACAGCAATAACTCGTAAACGAATTCACCTCGGCAACCCTACGTCGACCTCGATGACAAGAATATCTAAATGTCATTATAAGTTTGAGTGGATCGCGCGGAATTCCGGGCTGAGGGCTGTTTCCAGCAAGCGGTTATCGACTTTATAGTATTTTTTAAAAACTTCCACTACAGTTGGTATTTGTTCTGTAATGGGTCTCGCCTGATATTCACATAGATATATGTATTCCACCGTTTGTTGGATGCATATTTAAACTCGTGTTATTATTTTACGGTATACGGTAATAATGTTGTGGTAACGCAAAGACAACACATATCCGCCTTTGAAGAATAACTTGAATGGTGTGTGCCGTTCTTAGATTTAAAGGTAGAAGAAAGGTAGGTACGTAGACGTAGATACTAAAAAGGTAATCAGAATGCTAAATAGGTAACAGGATTAAGTATCACTAACAGTCCTTGCCCAAATCATACACTTAACAAACTAATGCTCAAGGACCATCTGCTAATTGGAGTGAACAACTATCCAAGTCCCTATTTCAGTCTTGTTCCTAGGTCGCTGGTCGGTCACAGTTGTCATGGGCGGCAGCGGGAGGGTGAAGCTGTTTGCTCGTTTGCTACCTTAATTCCATAATAAAAAACATAAAGCTCGTTAGAATACAGGTATTCGCCGACAATAAACAAAATATGTAGTTCAGTTGAGACTTGTAGGTCGCAGATGTCATGGGTAATTTTACCGCAGCCATTTTCGAAAATTAAATAAATCACGTATTCAAGGTTGTATCACAGAACTTTCCACCAGCACCTGTCTACATTGATTGATGATAAAATCTAACTTATAATAAGAATTTTCTATTTATCTCACCTAGTAACTGACTTTCAACCTTAAGGATAAGATATAAGGTTGAACTTCGTGTAATTAAACGTGTTTATGTCTTATTTCATCGGTCCTTGTTTACTCTCTCACCGGTAAGCAAAAGATGTTGTGATTTTGAGCCTAGACACACCTCCCCTGGTTTTTTCATTTTACATGCTGGGTAACAGACGCTGTGTACCACCTAGTCCTGATGGTACACCATAGTGGGAGGGTTTTTAACCACATGACGGGCTATAACCATCCTTCTAAGGTCGATCGACCGCAGTGTCGTAGAGTCAGTAATAATAAGGTGGGTGAAAGGGTTTGGCCTTTCATTGGGTTAACACTTGATAGAAATGGAGAAAATTACGGATGGCACTATCAAGCGTTCGCTTCCTTCCACCGCGCCGACAGACCAGGATTCAATGTCCGCGCAAAACCTCAAGCAAATATTGTGCACGACTCACCTTGACAGCTACACTGTGCTCCAGCCTTCAGATCCTCGTTTGGTACTCACTGACACTGTTCTGGCTGGCCAGCCTTTCGGTATCACAGCGCGATGGAAAGTTCTAAGATGTCTATAATAAAATAAATTATGATATTCACGTCTAGAAGGTCATTGATATTCACGGATGAACTGAACGATTGGGACGATAATCGGTTGATTTCAGAAGGGTTTCGAATTTTCGGTAGAATCACGTAACGGGTCGATGCGTATGCGTTTAACTCGAATTATGAACTGCCCTGTCTTCATTCCGTATCACGTGGTCGTGCATTGCGTATAACGCGTTGCTATTGGCCTTTTGCAGGAGCAATGAAATCCAACGATCAACGCTGGCGAATGGAAGACGAACGATTTTTGTTAATGCCATCGAAGTAATAGAAAAGAAAGATAAGAACGGAACATTCCGCCCACCAAAATACAGGTGAATGTATTTTAAAAATAAAATGGAATTAGTGAAAATTAACGAATACGTACATGAACAACTTACTAACTAATGGTTTGACTACGAATTAAAGATTTGTAACGATATTATGATCAATCCATTGATCCGGCAAAGAACATAACTTCGTCAACGGTCGCATGAGAACGGATCCATTAGATAAGGGAACGGTAGCGACGCGAACTACACCGTCTGGGCCAGGAGGCAGCGACAGTACCCGCGCGACAGGCCAGTGTAACGGTACGGTACTATCCGATTTGATGATAACCATGCTACCAATATTTAGCGGCTGAGAATCATTCGTCCACTTTGCTCGCTGAGTCAGCGTATGAGGATATTCTGTCTTCCAACGCGAGCAAAACACTTGCTGAAAGCGTTGTATGAGGCCACTCATACTATGAGTGGCCATCTTCCCAAACGGTTAATATTTAAATTACAAACATCCTCATCGAGAACAGATGTTAACGGTTCGAGAGTGAGAAAGTGGCCAGGAGTTAATATCGACAGGTCGTTCGAATCTGACCTCAGTGGACAGAGTGGCCGCGAATTTAAACAGAGGAGCGCTTTCGAAATTTTCGCTTCGCGATGTTTACCTGCCTTGATACGAAACGGTCCAGCGTAATCAACGCCCACGATGGAAAATGGCACCGGATTGACCCGTGCGGCTGGTAAATCACTCATGAATGGTTCGAGAGACATGGGGTTCGTCTTATAACACTGAATACGCTTTGACAGACGTTTACGAATTATACATTTTGCAGACAAGATCCAAAATTGTCGAGACAGTAAATATTGCATAGTATTAGTACCTGCATCACATTTTTCGCGGTAGATTGCTTCAATAACTTTGGAAGTCAATTTTGAATCGCGAGGTAGAAGAGCGGGGTGTTTATGCTCAAATGCGAGTCCGGATCTAGACAATCGCCCGCCCACCCTGAGAATTCCTTGGGTATCTAAGAAGGGAATTAACCTTCGCGTTTGCGTAGCGAGAAGGGTTCCCGACCGTATCTGCTTAATTGCGGTAGCAAAAAACCGAGCCTGAATATGTTTTACAATTAGTAAAAGCGCTTTATGAAGGTCGGATCGACTTGATATTGGTGAAGAACAACGAGTACGAATAGAATCAAAAAACTTAAGCCACACGCATACAGGGCGTTGTATTTTACGAATTGACGAATAACGTTCAAACAATGTATCTAAAACGGAAGGCGAAGAATCACTGTGCGTGACAAGTGAATACGAACTCTTTTCTTCCGCCTGAAGAGCAGCCTCATCCAATACTTCTACCGTACGAGGCAAAGACGATTTTGGTTGAGATAACCAAGAAGGCCCCGCCCACCATAACCGACTATGAACGAGCAACGATGGAAGTTGGCCGCGGGACACTACGTCTGCAAGAGGAAAATTATGATCTTCATCCAGTAATAATTGCTTATAAGGATTGGGGTTTTCGACAAGCTTTCTTTCGAGCGAATGACAGCAACGTAAAGCAATATCACGGGAGCCAGGAAAAGGCAAGTTATCGGAAATTTCTTTAAATGGCAACGAAACAACGTAGGCACCTTCAGGGTCATGGGAATGCTGCGTCACGAAGCTTTCCTCGCATCGCTGATCATCAGGAGTAAGGCGTGATGAATGGTCGAATGGTTCTAACTCCCATAAATTTACTGCGTCATGAAGTAAGTCCTCATCTTTAATGAAAAAAGATTGTACTTCATCATCTTTACAGCTTACATTTCCCAGAAGGATCCAGCCGAACACAGAATTGAGCGCAGACGGTTGCGTTAGTCCTCCACCGATACTTCCGGGTAATAGAATTGTGGCGAAGACTTCAGCACCGAGGAGAAGATCTATCGAGCCAGGTTTGTGGCATTCCGGGTCAGCAAGAGTAAGACCTTGTAAATGATGCCATGAAGAATTGTCGAGGCGAGTGGACGGCATCACTCCAGAAATGCTAGGTAACGTGAGAGCAGCGACGGTGAACAAAAACCGATTATTTGCACCAATTTCAAGCTGGACACTGCCTGTGACGGCTGAAGTCGCCTGGCCTAGGCCACGGACCTGGCGTGAAAGAACATGACGATTTATGCCTAGCCGTTTAGCAGCATTTTCAGTGATGAAAAGCGCCTGACTTCCTGAATCAATCAAAGCACGAAGGGATACGAAATTGCCGTTCGAATCACGAACTTGAACAACAGCAGTGGAAAGAAGTACGGAGGAACCGCTACCAAGGCTAGTAAGTACATTGGGTGAACCTGGTCCATTGGAGTTCTCTGAGGACTGTTCATCTTGATGGAGAAGAGTGTGATGTCTCTGATGACATTTTTGACACGTAAAAATAGATCGACAGTTCCTCACACTGTGAGCAGGTTTCAAACAATTGAAACACCAGTTTTGAGCTTTCGCATGTTCGATTCGTTCAGGAGTTGATTTCCGTAAGAAGCTATCACAACGAGAGATAGAATGGCTTTCCGAACAAAAGACGCATTGATAACCCCTTGAGGTGGACGCTGAAGAAACTGATGATGATTGAGGATTGGAATTGGCAGGGCGCTGGTTCAAGTTAGACTCGAATATATCTGCAAAGCATACAGTAGGCAACTTATGTATTTTAGTATTCGTATTAATTGCCTGACGATGTTCTTGAGACGTGAAGTGTGTATCTCGAACGAGGGCTTCACACTTTGAATAAAGAAATTCCTTCAGAATGCTATAAGAAGGAAATTCCGTTTTAGGGTTGCTACGCTCAAATTCGCATCGCGTTTTCGAATCAATTTTAGAGAGGATTAGATAAGAAAGAACGAAATCCCAGTGGTCAATCGGTAAGTTAAGACTCTTTAAGATAGATAAATTTTCATTGAATAGATCAAGGACACGTCTAAACTCATGCGGTGAATTTGTTTTGAAATTAACGTTTAAGATTTCCTTCCAGCAAGTAAAAGCTAATTCACGTTTATCCCGGTAACGTGTTATCAGTGTTTGAAACGCTTCCTGATAATATTTACCGTTGACAGGAAACGCGCGAACCAGTGCGGAGGCCTCGCCTGATATATTAGACAGTAGGTAATGCATGCGATCTGTGTCCGACAATGTCGGATTCGAATGAACGAGTGAATTAAAAATATCGTAAAACTCAGGCCATGACTTTATGTTACCGAAGAATTTAGGAATTTGAACCTTAGGTAGTTTGACTTTAGGCTCGGTACAATTTATACTTGAAGTTGTATTGGACGTATTTGAATTAATCAGTTTTCGATGAAACACAAGTATCTGAAAGTAAATATTGTCAAATTCCACGCGCAGCTCATCATCACCTCCTGGCTCGGATGTGGACTCAAGAACGGTTAAAATATCTGAATGATTTTCTTCGAAACTATCAACGTATCCTTGTACCGCCGAATAATGAGCAAGGAACAGTTCAGTCTGCGACTCATCGTATTCCGCAAGTCGAGCTACCTCCAATACACGAGAAAGTCTATTGAACGCCAAGGTTCTCTTTCGACGAAGAATGGGTAAGTCCTGAACTGTTGGTCCCGTTGTACCAAGATCAATGCTTCTCGAATATTGTTGTTTTACTTTCTTCGTCGCTGATGAACGCTTAGAACGCAATAAAGACATGTTCAGTTAAATTATTTATGTAGGTACTTAATTCCAATAACAAAGAAAACCGGAATTATTGTATTAATACACGTATGAACAGCCGCCTTTGATATGTACGCGATTCAATGTTTAATAAACTTCCTAAATAATTAGTAGGTATAAATCTGTACTACTAATTTTATTATAGGCTTAAAAGTTTTAAACGATTACATGCACAAAAGTATGTTTTTAAACGTAAGTAAGTATCGATTTGTTTATGCAGCCGGTTGAAATGATAACGATTTTTAGAATCACTACATAAACATGATCAATACCTACACACAAAATGCAAAATTAAACATATGAAACCGAACGCGGCCGGCGAGTGGCGATTAGTAAATATATCTAGGTACGTAAGTCGAGCGAACAACTAACACTAATAAATACGCCAGCCAAGTAGGTATCCAGCAACAACAAAGCAATACGGAACGTCTGGTAGAATACACGAATCGGTCTATGGCCTACTCAGATAGCGGTCTATGGAATATGTCGAACTTGATTAATATTGTTTTGTAACGAAAAACGAACGAACGAATTTAACGAATACGAATACGAATAGTTATGTCCTAATTATTTGCAAACGCTTCCACTAACAGTACTTACAACCGTTTATGTACTAGTAAGTAATTATCGTATTTGATGTAAGTAATGTATTGCCGTGCGATCTATAAACTCAATTTAGGTATATAAAATAAGCCGACACAGATAACGTGACTAAATAAAAATGACGTTTGCGTTACGAATGCAATACGACGGATAGGTACCGTTCGCCCGTGGTCGGATTATACACATACAAAATGAAATGAATATTTGAAATATTACCGAAATACTGACGAAGTTATGTTATTTACGTATACAGTAAGCAACTAAACGATGTTGTTCATGTATAACAATAAATGATTACATAAAGAATGTTGAAGATTATTGTACGACTAATTTTTATTTTAAACTGAGGGTGAACGGAGAAAATTACACAAATAAATTTTGCAATTTAAGATGGAAATTATGCTATTTTAGCTTATTTTGTCCCTGTTCGGGCGCCAAAAAATGAAAGGGTTTGGCCTTTCATTGGGTTAACACTTGATAGAAATGGAGAAAATTACGGATGGCACTATCAAGCGTTCGCTTCCTTCCACCGCGCCGACAGACCAGGATTCAATGTCCGCGCAAAACCTCAAGCAAATATTGTGCACGACTCACCTTGACAGCTACACTGTGCTCCAGCCTTCAGATCCTCGTTTGGTACTCACTGACACTGTTCTGGCTGGCCAGCCTTTCGGTATCACAGCGCGATGGAAAGTTCTAAGATGTCTATAATAAAATAAATTATGATATTCACGTCTAGAAGGTCATTGATATTCACGGATGAACTGAACGATTGGGACGATAATCGGTTGATTTCAGAAGGGTTTCGAATTTTCGGTAGAATCACGTAACGGGTCGATGCGTATGCGTTTAACTCGAATTATGAACTGCCCTGTCTTCATTCCGTATCACGTGGTCGTGCATTGCGTATAACGCGTTGCTATTGGCCTTTTGCAGGAGCAATGAAATCCAACGATCAACGCTGGCGAATGGAAGACGAACGATTTTTGTTAATGCCATCGAAGTAATAGAAAAGAAAGATAAGAACGGAACAGTGGGAGACCTTATTATACCTGGCATTATCGGTGATGTCGGTGTTATAATAAGTTGTAAAGGGAATTTACCATTTTTTTGTAACAATTATTAGTTTTTGACTAACTATACTAGTTCCACCTGATGATAAGTACTGATGTAGTTTTGGATAGGAAAACGCACTAACTTAGTAGAAGCTGGAAGCCTACACATTCTGGGTTTAAAGAAACCTACGTAATAATCGAACGGGAGTTTGATAATTTGTAGAATATTTTTTAGTTTCTCTACAGGCCGGCAAATACCTTACGATAAATATTCACGTGTAAAATGATACATCATACACATTATACGTAATACGGCATACAATTATGAAGTTCATAGCATAAAAGCAAATAAACGTGTTTAGAGTGACTACTATCCGTAATTAGGCGCGCATAATATTGCTTGAAATATGGGACGTTCACAATGCTTACAGCTATAAACAGCTCGTTAATGTGTCAACCTCGTCATTATTAATTCAAAATTCTCGTAGTGTGTGCCTAGTGCTTAGTAAGGTACACTAAATAGACTATTTCTCAAGTGCCTAGCCGAAACATTACGATTCGTTAGCAAAAATCAAGGATAGGGTTACCACCCTACCCCAGTATACCGACTGGCAGCAACCTAGTTTACGCGGAAATATATTAGTCCTAGTAATTCTCATAATATAGTTAAAAAAATTACCTGTCTTTCTCAATGTTAAGTTCTATATAGAGTCCAGTAAATTTTATTAGGTCGTCAAATATTCAGGAATGGCTTAAGCGGAGTGTAAAAGTAGGTTACGCTGGCCCCTTCATTCATTCGATCCCACAGATCGAAGTCTTTGAGTTCTGACACGTAACAATGGACTGCACTATTTAAATATTAAGAAGAGGTTTGTATCTGAAATACGAATATGGTTCGCTACGATAGTCACGATTTTATATATTTTGCAACTTGCATCTAATCTAATCCAGCCGAAAAAAAATTTTGCATGACAACTGTGGCTAACCCAGAACAGGAATAAAACAGAATGGTTAGTGCAGATAGCGAAAACCAAAAAGATTAAAGAGCAAAAAACTTCAAAAAAAATGTAGAGACTGTTTACAACGTAAATCGCGTATATATCAGAATCATGCTGCCTTCCACAATTTTGGCAAAACTTACAGCGGATTTTTGTCTATTTTTAAAAGCAATTAAGATTTTTCAGTACTAAATCGTTAAATCAAAAAGGTTTTAAATGTATTCAAATCAGTGATTGGAATAAAATTAGAAGCCATCATTTCATGGATAAAAGAAATCAAAGCAAAATGTAAGTATCTAAGTGAGTTGAAGACGATTTCTTACCTACCAATTTAGTCTATGATGTTTTAAATTATTGAAGTTACTTCAAAGCACTTTGAGTGAGACAGGGGAACTCGCGTTTGCTAACCGCTCTCCTTTTGCCCCACTTTTCTTCCATATCTACAGGCCTGCCGGAAAATGGCAGCTAATCCGTATGAACTGGATTTCACTGTTTACCTGGCGTAATATTCCTTGTGAATCGCGCTTCGCTTGCAGATCTTTAAAGATGAAAACGGAAAACTTATCTCGCAATCTTGTGTAATTTTTTCAGGATGTAACACAAACCCAATATGTCTTTCAAAGTATTTTTCGTTGGATTTTAATAACTTCATCTGTGTCACCACGAGCACACAGATTTTCTTTTGCCTTGTCATTAAATTCTGTAGCGGTGTGTGGTACGTTTGCTTTATAGAAAAAAATGCCGTCGAATACCTAATAGTGTTACATAATATTGCCGCTTAGCAAGCGACACCACATAATTTTTTTTCACACAATTTTTGCTATTAGATATATAATACATATGTATATAAATTGGGGTGTTACTGTTAATCGATGGGATTAAACCATTGCGTTTGACTAAAATCGATACTTGAACGGCTGAGAAACAATAAAACGAAAACAAATAAATTATAACTTTCTACATAATAACTTCTTCATCAAGAATAACAAACAATTATCTGCTTGATATTCTTGATAATATTATAAGCTTAATTAGTCATTACTTACCTACGGTTGGTCGTAAACAATAAGAAAAAAATAATAACTAAGATAAAAGCTCGCTGATACGTAAAATGATGTCAGCGACAATACAAATATTAATTACACATTTCAGACGAATTATTATCTAAAGATTAAAAATATATAAAGAAAAGAACTGGCTATTATGAACAATAATTTATTAATGTTCTCATTACTTTAATTAAGAGCGGACCGAAAGAAGCTTTTTGCCAAAGGCCAGAAAACAAAAGCTGAGGCTTTCTGGAACTTTCTGTAAGAGATACTCGCGGAGCAAGAAAACAACTGAAAAGGAATTTTACACGCTTCATTAGTTAAAAACAGGTTTGTAAAAACACGGTGCCTTGGTTGGTACGATGCGCTGTTTTGTAACAAGTACTTACCTTGCGGTTAACTATCGTAGAGTTACAGCCTAATGAGCTTTTACAGGCTGTACGCGGAAACGACTAGACAAGTTCACTCAGTTTTGATGTAAGTAAGGGGAGCGCGAGGATCTCTATAAGTATTCCGGGAGTTAAGGGGAAAGCGCATTCTTAAATAATACTACTGGAGTGTAGGTAGTGGTAGATACTATTTTTAATGGTTGTTATTCCAATGAATTCCCATAGCTAAGCTGTGGTACAAGCGATAGATAGTGTAATGTGTACTTAATGCCTATGTGTGATGACGTACAAAAACAATCATGTACTCACAAAATAAAGATAAGACAATATTAAAGTAAGAAACACCTACTGTGAACGTGCCGAACATTACATAGAACGATTTTAGGTTTAATATGGACCAACAATAATTTTCTGGTAAACTCCTTTGCAATCATAGAATAAACCGTCACGCAACGAGAGAAAGTAGATAGTATTGTCCGTCTCTGTTTTGCCCATGTCTAGAGTATGCTTCTCCTTCTTTTACTTGTGTGAGATCGATAGATGATAGTCTATTACTCGTTTTGGTCTTTGGATTAGGGGGTCCATACTCCATGGTGTAAATGCACACATTTTAATACTTCAGGCTGGTACGAAGCACTTTATTACTAATAGCGTCGGTTAACCCTGTTGATGCGGAATGGGACTCTTAAGGCTGGCAGCGAGCCAGGGCGCGAGTGACCCGGAACCGTCGGTGCCAGCGATGGTGTATCCAATTTACTCTAAACTTATCAACGTGGTGAGTTAACAGAATTAATTGTTTTAATTGTGTTTAACATTATCTAGTTAAACATTTTTGACATTGTTACATTTAGACCCATAGAAATCTTTTAACACGTAAATGTTGTATAATAATTTAATTTTATATAAAGTTCCAACGGGTCAAATTTTTAGAAAAAGTATGTTGTGTTACCGCCCTCAGTATGTGTATAATTAAAAAACCGATACTAAAATATTCGTTTAGCAGACACCTAATTTGTTTAAGTTTGAAACGGTATTCAAGAATTTTAGTGTGCGAGGGATGGACACTTCATCTGAGCTATAACCCACTTTAAAAGGCCGATCTGCGTGGTTTAACCCTTCCATTTATGTCGAAAATTATTCCATATTTAAATTAAACCTCAATAACTTGTATTTTATATCAGCTAAAATTTAAACACGTTTGACAAGGAATTGAACATAGAACCATTGGCACGACAGTGGAATAAATACCAATGAGGTCGACAATTGCTAAATGAAATATTGCGACAATTCACTAGTAATAATAGTGTCGGCTAACCCTGTTGCTGGTCAATTCCACGCTGGCAGCGCGCCAGCCACCGTGTGATCCGTAGGGCTTGGGATCGAAAGTTATGAGTAATTTCGATAAATGGGGTAGGGAACTAGCCGCTTTGTTTCTTTTATTGAAACTTGTAGGTATTGTGCCAATTGAATTTATTCAACTAACTGTCACAGATATATTACTCGTGAAATAATAAATAAAATTCTCATTAAACGCTTTTGGCTGGAAGTGCCAGTTATAAACCAGTAATAAAGTGGTTATTTAAGTTGTCTTCTGTAATATATTACATGCGATACCGGGGCATAAATGCGATACAAATCAGTCTTAACGTCACATTCACAACACCAATATTCCCTAAGTGGCGTATGTGTCCAGCGGCTATATCAAACTTTCACGACGCCAGAAAAACACTTATCCGTCACATAACTGTCTATCTAGCTATTAACTCAGCTCTCCTGTGCTATCTCTCTAACTGTCAGCTTGCAACTTGCTCGCTACCAACTAGATAAAGATAGTTGTCAATTGAATCATAGTTGACGATTTAATTTGGAAGGAAATTAAATCGTCAACTATGATTTAATTTGGAACTATGATTATGTGGGGTGACCTACGTATCCAAAAAACAATTGAGAAAAATAAAAAAGTTTTAGTCAGAAAACATTCCATAACCCTAGTCTGTTGCTCTCTTTACAAAACTGAATCAAACTGATCATTTGGACGTCTTAGGAACTTCCATTGTTTTAAAACTTTTTTATACTACCGCCCATAATTTATCTTCATTAAGTTTTTACCATATTACATCATCGAAAGCCTCAATAACATTATAAACTATAACATAATGATGTTATATCCAATCTGTTCCGTCCCCTTAACTTTAAATCACGCTTACAAAATAAATGAAAAAGAGCGTGACTCGCAATTTATTGGACAGTTAATGCGATTGAAGAAAATGAATGAATAGCTGTAGGAGTTCTCTCCTCTTTTAAGATATCCGAAAAGCATATTAACTAAGTTACCTATGTATTTTACGTGTCTAGCAGTCTTGTCTTTCTCAGATTTGTATTGGTAACTAAAAAAATTCGTTACAAGATTGCATTTGAAATTATTTTCAAAACAGAATGTATGTATTTTACGTGTCTAGCAGTCTTGTCTTTCTCAGATTTGTATTGGTAACTAAAAAAAATTCGTTACAAGATTGCATTTGAAATTATTTTCAAAACAGAATGCCATTTCCGACAGTTGTTTCGGCGAATGCACGAAACGCCAGCTTCTTTGAAGAGTAGGTCATTCCACGGAGATTTTTTTAGGGAAGGAATTTTGCGATTAAGTCCATTATCGACAAAACCCGTTTTACTGAGTCCGTGGTACACTAAAATGAATCTTTCGTACCTAGTATGACTGTTGTGAATATCACCCGCATCACTGTTCGCTAGTATGTAGATGGGCCGGGATGGCGCGGCGACACGTGGCGTGGTTTATTACTAAACGAATGGTGTCGGTTAACCCTGTTGCTGCGGATTGGGCCCGCGCTGGCACCGCGCCAGGAGGCCCGTAACCCTGTCGATTATCGATCATTACTACTCCCACTTAGCAGACTTAATTGGTATTAATTATCATTTATCTTCTCTTGAAACTACGAGAAGTTATTACCCGTTATAAAACATATATCTAAGAACCGATGCGAATATGCCACTTTTGTTTCAATAGTTTATTCAACGAGTTTTGTATCCTTAGCAAAAATAATACTCATTACTATGTAATCCACTTATAGACTATAGAAATATTTAATAAAACATTTTGAGAACAATTCATTCGTATAATACCGGTACCTATTCACGAAAGATTCATTTCAAAGCAAAATTTGACTTGCAAAAATGTATGGAACATGAAATAACAACATAAAATTAATACGCCTCTATACCCTTTTATACAGCTGCAGAACGCAAATAATAGCAGTTTGCCGGGCATTGTGCGCATTCATTGTGAGCAAGCTCGAGGCCTGCAAAGGGCCCATCCCGCTACTGAACAGCCAGAATGTTTTCATTAGCGCTCGCACTGTTCCTTAAACATGACCTACATACTTCCTCATTCGTCGCATTTTAACTGGAAATGGGTGAATTGTGGATTTTTGTGTCACGAATTTTATTTCGATAACATTTGTGGGTTAATGTTGTGCGCTGACTTTGTATTTTGTATTTTATGTTAGTAGCAATTAACTACGATTCTGTTCGAATTGACCACCAAGATAGCTGATGGTAAGTGGTCGCCATTACAAAGGGGGGTCAACCTTCATCAAAAGATATAAAGTAATAATATTCTTACGACATAAGTTTTTATTTAAGCCGTGTATAGCAGTGAATGCAATCTGTAACTGTTAGTAGGAAAAAGCCTATTGGGAGTTTTTTGCCCCGTCTTCTATCAAGACAACTCACGGGATTGCTCGAAGCGATGATGTAGTGTCACTTTCAAATGTGCTACCTACTGAATTACACAAGTGCACATTAAATTTCTATTGACAACAATGATTACTTACTTAACATTCGAGTTCTCATAATCGTGTTAAATGCTAATATATCTCAATTGTGTCTATCACACACACGGAATACCTACCATCCGAGTACGAAAGTCTCTTTGTGTGAGAATTTTTGGCTGCCATGCCGCTCAGTTGCGTTATATTCACGATAATTTCAAAAGAGTGAACATTATGAGAAATTTCTTTTCCAGTTAAATTCTGGAATTCAGCTGTGGGATTCCAGCTTTTAGTGAGCTTTATTGCGAAATCTTGTAGACATTTGAATGCAGTTAGCACGCCGCATTGATTTTAAGTGCCGACTTTTCGAACGGATTATTTTCAATTAAACTGAAAATGCATTTATACATGTTGAAATAATTTCTTCAAATATATTTAGGGTATGTATTAATAAACTATTAATAAAGAAATATGGTTCATACACCATGTTATTGACGACTGCTCGTGAGGCGTACCTATAATATGTGCCCACACCGGCGATATTAGGTACATGATGACCATAACCGCTCTAACAAGAGTGATACGAGTACGAAGTAAAAAGTTATAATCGTACAAAAAGCAGTTTAATTGCGAACCTTCTCCTTTTTTACATCGGTAAAAAATGAAACAACTAAGGTCTGGACTAAGTTGTTCATGCGCAGCCCTAATAGTTGGCGAACCATACTCAGAAGAACCCCAGTGAACATAGCCCATACTTCCCAATCTGGTTGTGAGAAACATGACGTAAATTTATGATTTCCCCGCGTCGAGACGGACCCGTACGTATTTATAACTTCAACCCCTCTCTGTGACATTCAAAAAGTTTTCCAATCTCCGCAGTTGGTACAAAGTTAAAAGATGATACTTAAAGGATACCTCTTTTATATAAGGTACATTAGCGTAATGTTACTTTATTGAACTGTCCAGTAGTACCAAGCTTTGAACTTTGGAGCTAAAAATGTTATTAAAACGCGATTTAATTATCATTCAAATTGATTTTTCTCTTCTCTACTTTTATAAACGTTAGCTACTCGCCTGCCAACCAAACAGTTTTTGTCACAAAAAAGTTAAGCAGGAAAATAATTATAAGAAAAGTCCTATTCCTTTTGCGGATACATACCTATACTTCAGTTATATTAAAAAGTTATGGTAATTGTCACTTTCTCATAATTCAAGTATCTACACATGTCTAACCCGCAACCGCCCCATTTAGATAGTTTAGTAGATAGATGTGTCAGTACGTTGTACTCGTAATGTTGTGCCAAGGATGTACATAATTGGTTTTCACGCCATCGGCTGGCAACAATGTAAGCATATGACAGTAGTTATTGCTTCTCTGATAACAATGTACGAGTATCTGAAAGTTTATATCGATACTAGTAACTCGCCCTCGCTTCGCTCTGGGTCAAGGGTAAAAGGAGAAGTTGGCAAATGAACGGGGCGTTGAGCTTTTAACCAAGGGACAGAGTTAGACTTATGGTGGCTTAGTAAAAAACAGGTAAAAAGAAAAAAAGTTACCCTTACCACCTCTTAGGTACTACCCGCTAAGATGCCTTAATCTTAGCGGGTAGTACCTAAGAGGTGCAAATCTTGACTGGACAAGTACATATAAAAATAGGTAGTTACTAACGCAAAAACTTATTAATGTTTAATGTAGTTTTAGCAGTTATATTTCTGGAAGTCTACTTTAAAAAATATGTATCTTTCATTTAGATGCACCGCTTAGAACCTGATATTTAAAATATCACCATGTTGCATGACAACATATGCCGGGTTAGCTAGTACTAAATAAGTAACTTCGTTCCAAAAATCCATTAATGAAACAGTATATAATATAAACTGTACTGTAATATTTATAAAATATATATCTAATTACTATTCATCAGAACGCACAATCTTTATCACGTTTCTTTCTTACTCGAAATACCTTGCGTTAAATGAATTCATTAATTTAAACTTCAGAGTTAGTTGTTGAATCTCCAGATCTGTAATCGGCGTAAAAGTTCGCAAGCCTCGAGTCCGCAGTGCCTCCAATCAGTAGGTAAATCTTTGGACTTATTAGCAAACTTTGCTTTGGAATCGAATGTAATCGATTTTTAAAACTTCAGGAAATGTATTTACTAGTACGAATCGGAACGTAACTAAATAGCTACAAGTATTAAGTTGGTAAGCTGTAAGGGATGTTTCACTCATTGAGATACTATGTACTAAAGATGGTTTCATTACATTAGATACGTAGTTGTAGTGAGATTGGGAATATAATTATAATATATCTGTCATATACGAATCACACCGTGGGCTGATTGCAGAGGTAATTTACACTGAAGATTTTATAATGGGTGAGGATTATGTTACTAATGGCCACTGCCATTATTTTTTTATGGAATTAAGGTGGCAATCGAGCAGGCAGCACCACCCTGCCGCTGCCGCCCATGGCAATTGTGACCGACCTAGAACTAGGCTCCATTTATGGACAGGGGTGGTTAGTCCAGTTAGTAGATGTTGTTAGAATATTAGTTCATTAGTTTGTTAGTAAGTGTGAGG
This sequence comes from Hesperia comma, assembly GCA_905404135.1. Classification (NCBI taxonomy): domain Eukaryota; kingdom Metazoa; phylum Arthropoda; class Insecta; order Lepidoptera; family Hesperiidae; genus Hesperia; species Hesperia comma. The sequence continues at coordinate 2,498,658 of FR990026.1, forward strand.
ACAGGGGCTATCAGTGGTAATTAGTACTGTTAATTAATGTTAGTATGAGTCTCGTTCCAATTCGATCACAGGTGCGTTACTTCTCCTGAGGGGAAGATAGTCGCCTCTAAAAAAAAAGAAACCGGCTCCACACCTTTCTATTTGAAACACAATTGCTTTTGAAACCATTATTATGACAGCAATGGTACTAAGTACCTTGGCGGCCGATTATACTACCCCGGGCGAACTCTAGGCTCTACCACATCATATTAATAAACTAGAGAACCGCCCGCGCTTCGCTTCGGGACCCGTAGGTAACAGCTGCGTAGGTCCCGCTCCCGTAGGAATTTAGGCTAAAAAGTAGCCTACTACTCGCTCTCTTCACTCCACCCTCTCTGAGGTGTATGGAGCCCTTGGGACAGTTAGTTCCCCTTTGGGGGTGTCTCTCGCGGCCCGTTAAAACGGGCCGGTTCTTGGGCTGGGCCCTAAGGCCCTTGGTTGTCCATCTGTGGTTAACCAATAGGTCAAGTCCGGTGTGTGGTGGCCTTTTTACAGGCCACAGAGTCTTAAACGGGATGGGGTTCATCTTCGCGCCGCCCAGGCGATCGAGGCCCTACCAGGTGAATCCCGCTGGTGGGAAGCCCAGCAGGAGCCGATCAGCGCCGGGCGACGACTTACGAAGCCCCAGTATCAGTCAGTGCTAGGCCCGTCAACCGATGTGCGCAACCAGCAAGTCGCGCGGGAAGTCCCAGTGGTCCGGTGGACGGGTGTGGAGCGGCGCCAGGTCCTGCAGATGCGGGAACCGCGACGCGTCGACACGCCCGAACATGTTGCGTGTCAATCTCTCGATGAAGTCGTCAGGCTCTCGACTCGAAGGTCCCTCTGGTCCGCTGGCACTATCCTGTTGGCTGAGCAACTTGCGGACATCAGTCAACAGGATAGTGCCAGCGGGCGGGCGGTACACTGAATACAGCCGGAGCGGGGAGTTCTCGAGGCAGAGCTAAAGTAGCCTATTACATTTGCCTATGACTTAAGTAAATTACATGTAGTATTTGATAGCGTAATTCAGAACTTGCAAATGAATTTTATTACCGCCATCTATTAACAACTCCGAAAATGAATATCTAGCAACTAACAAAACATCGATCTTCCCATGAGAATGGGATGTTTTTCCGCGGTAAAAAGTAGCCTACGTCACTCTCCACCCTCCTAACTATCCCCACACACATAAACCTTACCATATAATAGCTTTGTTGCGACGTGAAAGCGTCACAAACAAACAAACAAACAAACAAACACACTTTCACATTTATAATATTAGTAAGGATTGTTGACTTTAACTAGTATTGACCAAATTGTGATATAATGCGAATTTAGGATAATTATCTAATCTCGCCAAAAACATTTTTATGTCAAATGTTGCCAAGACGACGCTATGTTTCTAGCCATGTCACATAGTTATCAGATCTTATGTAGAGCCAAGCTTCTAACTCTACACACCCAAACTCAACTAGCACTAAATTTACATAATCAACACCTTGGGCAAAATGCGTCCCTTGGCCATTTTGCATCCGTGAAATGGGCGTAAGGTGAATAATTTCGTCACTGTTCATTACTTTTCAGTTAGGTAATATTATAATCAATAATAATTCTGCTAACTGGACTCACGATCTAAGTCCCACCATCTACCTACGGATTTTATTTTTGTAGGTCGGTCACAGTTGTCATGGGCGGCAGAGGGAGAGTGGTGCTACATGCTTATTTGCTACCTTAATTTCATAAAAAAAGGTAATATTTATACAATATTACATATATACTTGATTAGGTCTGTCGTATATTATATTTTTTATATTCCTAAGCATAATACATAATAAATGGTCTACTCAAATGACCTAGCACTGCTAAATTCGGTAACAGAAACAAGTCGGCGCATTTCCCACATCCATATCCATACTAATATTATAAATGCGAAAGTCTGTATGTCTGGCTGTCTATGATTCTTGGTTCTTTCACGGCTAAAGCACCGGCCCGATTTGGGTGAAATTCGGAATCAAAATAGTTGAGGACTCAAGCTCACACAAAGGCTAAAACTTACTCCCAAAGACTTAATTTTGGGTATTTAAGCTTGCATGAGAAATCTATTCCACTTAACCGATTACGATAAATTTTCTCAAGAACATAGTTGATGACACAAGCTCAAACATAGGCTACAAATTTTTTCAAAAACCAACCCCTAAGAGGCTGAAAAAGGGGATGAAAAGGAAAGAAAACTAAGTCCACGCGAGCGTCACCGCGGACGGATGGCTAGTTTCGCAATATTTGAGTGTCAACAAGACGTAACCGATGTCGGTGGTGTATTCCGATCACGTCGCCGGCCGCTCCGAGCTTGCCCCGGATTGCCGCGCAATCCTGTCATCTCCACTACGGACATGTTTGACTTATTATGAACCTCTCGCTTAGGCCGTTCTCACTCAACGCTAGGATCAAGCGCCTAGGATCTTGACCAATGCAGGCGACGCGTCTACGATGCGTGTCCTGTCAGTGACCAGTGTCAGTGTCGGCGAACTGTGGATTGCGTCGGAGTCGCGTAGCCAATATATAGCGTAGTGTGAGAAGGGCCTTACACTCCAATTTAGGGACTGACTTATTTTCATGAAAATTATGTTTGCCAAATTATCAGGCAACTACATAGTAAATCTATTTTCTACCTGCCATTAACCTGCGGATTATGGAACGAACATCCATCTCAGATTTTCTTCACCATTTTTCACTTCTTAGAAAAAAACAAAATAATCTTTTCCCTTGGTACGTCAGATAAGAACGATGTCACACAATTTAATTAGGAGTACTTTGCACTTGCATTTTCTATGAATTACGGCACGCAGTTGTGCAATACGTAAACAACTCCAAGGAGAGAACATGTTCTTTATGAATAATCCGGAGAGAACATGACAAATAATAAGTATTAGAAAAAACATAAATATGCGTCGCAAATAGTGTTGCAAGATTTTTATGAATATCGATATCGATATAATATATCTAGTCTAGAGCCGATATATCGATATTTCTTTTTTTAAAAACTTATAAAATCAATTGTAGTTTTAGTTACATGAAACGTTAATCAATTACCTACCAACTTTCGACCTCCGACTTCGCATGCTGTGTTGTCACTTGAATGCCTAGAATCTGAGAATAGTACTTCTGATTTACTTTCGATGTAATTATTTCTATGGATTTAGCTTCAAAACTGATATTTTGTACAAACTTACCCTTACTTTGGTGGGATATTCGATATTTGTATAATATTATATTGAATTTTATATTTATATAACGATATCGGTGTATCGTCGATATCGACAAATGTCGATATCTTTGGGGGGTCGATATATCGATATTTATCGGTTTTCCGATCCATCGTCGCATCCCTAGTGACAAACTTCATATTGAAGTTAAAAATTAATAGGCATTCCTTCCGGAAGAGGAGGGAGTGTGGAAATGTTTTTCGGTTATTCTGTAATTATTAACGTCATTCTATCAGCATAATTAATTTTATATTAATCCCTATTCCATCGTAAAATAGTCTGGTACATTTTTGCAGGTCTGAGGATAAATGCCGGTTCTGTTGATTTTTAATAAATTCTTAATGCCAAATTTTATAACATGCTTTTAAATTAATGGTTTCAAACGTCTTTGATGAGAACTTTTTAAATCAAATAGTTTTACATTACACTTCCCTTCACTACGTTGTAATTTAAACGGACTGAAATTATGAAAATTAAATAAAAAAACCTTTGAAAGGTAAATATTATCATGTTCCAATCCAATCGCGAAAAATGAAATGTCAACTTGGAACCCATCCAATTAAATCTATCCTTATCAGAAATTTACTTTGATGCCAAAATTTTAAATCCTTTTATCAGAATAAATAGATACCTTTTACAAATTGGGTCAATAAGTAAAAAAATGAAAGAACTCAAATTAAAGGACTTTAAAAAAACTCTATTATATAATTTACTTACATAAACAATTAAATACTCTGGAAATACTTACTGGAACGAAATGAGCGGTTGTCCAACTTGCGTGCACTTACTGCCGCTCAATTAACAAATCATTAACTTACGAAACACTATCGTTTGATTAAATTAAACCAATCACTACAGATTGAAAACCAACGACAATGTACCTAAGTCAAATACAGAAGAAGCTTTACTTTTTATATTAAATTAAGGAATTAAGCGTCACCCACAGTTCGACAGATATAAAAGTGGATACCGGCGTATTGTCTCCACAGGTGAGAAGCGACAGCCAGTCGGACTACTCACTTCGTCATAGAACCTAATTTTTTATTATTTGCACTGAAAACAAAATTAACGTAACAAATGGTACAATAGAATAGCGAGTTTAGTTATCGGCCATCTTGTTTAGCCGTGTAACAAAATGGCGCCGAATTTCACCGATGGATTCGGTGGGCCGATGGCCTACGCGGTAAAAATGTAAGTTTTTTTTTGTTTGTATTATTTTATTATTTGTGACACTTTTTCATTTTTTTAATTGTTTAACTGTACAAAATATTTTATATTAATCGTAAATTGTTTTAATTTTTATAACGTCGTAATAATTAGTACCTACATACCCACATTTAAATAAAAATTTTAATATTTTATTATTATTTTTTGACATAAATTACTTATTTATTTTCATTTTCTAATCTCAGTTAGATAGTTAAATATTATTATTTTAAATGGGGCCTTAGGAATAAAAATTAAATCATTAATAAATAGGAACATGTAATACTAGGTTTTATTTTCGTTCTTTATTTTTTATTATTATTTAAAATATTTTATTTTTAATTAAGATTACAAAAAATTAAATTATTTAGTTTAACCTTTTATCTATCTCCCATTGGAACTTCTTTTCTGATACATATTTTTTTTACAAAAATATAGCCGACTCAAAAACTACCTACCCATCAGACTTCGCTCAAATATGGCGCGAGAATCACTATTTACATTCCGAATTAAAAAAAATCAAAATCAGTTCACCCCGTTCTTTCAAAGTTATGAGGTACCTACAATCTACATCCAAAAAAAATACAATCGAATTTGGAACCCTGTATGAAATCGGTTAAAACCAAAAAAGCGTTTTGAAACCTATAATGCTTTACCTATATCCAAAAACTCTAACCCTCCTTCAATACCAGGGTAGCAGAGGAGATCGAGGTGCACATGCTGGGCTGGAACATTCCGGACGAGTACCAAGACCTGGTGCACGACCACTGGCGGAACTTCCCGGCGGTCAACAAATTCTGGCACTTCGGCCTGGCCTTCATCTACACCATCCTCATGATCATGTCCCTGTTGGGCAACGGCATCGTCGTGTGGATATTTAGCACGTGAGTATTTTGTAACGCTGTTAAATGGAGACAGTAGAGCGCAGTTATTGCGGTATTATTAATATTAGGTATGTGTTCCTGGTAGACGTCCTAGCTTTGCTTCGGGAAACTTGTTACTCCGCTTTTATTGTTCGTAGCACTCGTAGCGTGATGTTATATAGCCTAAAGATTCCTCGAAAAATCGACCATCCAACACATTTTTTTATTTTTTTTAATCGTTGAAATTAACCAACTCTTCAGCTTTTTATATCAATTATATGTTATTATGACAGTTACCCCTTGTATAGTCCAAACTGCTTAAAAACCTATCAACACTAAAGGCGCCGCTAGCCTCACCTCTCCTTCCCTACATCGCTGGCACCATCATAACATCGCTATAGCATGAAATGTTATTTTGTAGATTGTCATAGATGATAATGTGAGTTTAACTTTACTGCTTATCATCCACTCCATTAAGCGTGCCGCCTGCTTGCTGAGCACGCCTTGCATACCCACTTGTGGCAATTCTGATCAAAAAAATCTCTCTGTTTTCACGGTTTACACAATATTCTGCTATTGTAAAAATTGTGCTATTGTTTGGAACATGTAGGTACGATTCACGCGTTCATTTATTACCCAATGTTCTGTTCAATGTTTTAAAATTATCCATTTGTCCAATTACCAAATAATGATATCCACATTGATATATGCGACTGCAAAAAAAGGTACATTTCAATTTTCACTCCTCATAAATAGGATCGTTTATTCATGCAGCTCTGTATGAGTTTACGATACACGCAATTTCTAGCACCAGTTGTGAAATATCATATTATATTACTATTAGATATCTACCTATAAAATCTCAAAAATTATTAAATTTTCATTATACATATTGTATTTTACTGAGGTATTTTATTTATACCAACCTTCTGAAGCGATTAATAAGGTCAGATTTTCTGATTAATTAAAATTGTTTAATTTGCAGTAATTAAAATGAGTATACCATTTGATACACTTTTAAATGACTCGTAAAGATATATATATTTTCATCAATGAAAAACAGATGTACCTAATGAACGAAATAACTATGCAGACATGTCCCCGTTTCTTAAAAGCGCTTTTAGGTAGCCATTTACTGAATAGACCTAAATGACGAGCTTTAAGAATATTCCCCTGAGATACTGTTCTGCACTGGATGTTTTTTATGGAATTGACCACTCATGGCAACTGTAACTGTAACCGACGTAAAACAAGACTCAAATTAGGGACTAAGTATGTCGATGGTATTAGAATATTAGTTGGTTAGTTTTTTAATAAGTGTGAGGTTTGTGACTGTTAGTGATAGTTAGTCTTGTTAGTTGGTGTTAGTAATTATGTTAGTATGAGTCTCGTACTCATTAGGTCACAGGTGCATTACTACCCCTGAGGACTGAGATGGTCGTTTCTGAAAAAGTACGAAAGATTATGTACGTATTGACTACCAATATACCTACGTAAGTTATGTTGTACGTAAATTTAATTCATAGCTTTACAAACCCTATTTATCTTCTTTAGGATTGCAGTCTCCAAATGCAGTATCAAAAAGTTGGCGCCTTCATCAAAAAATAAACCCATTGCCCTAATTTCATGTTTTTCTCACTTCTATCTTCATCATTCAAGTTATGATAATATAGACGTACGTTTTAACACCACCTTTATCGACTTAATATCTCAGACAAAATAGTTGATAGGTCCATTTTGTCTCCCGTCAAAGATAGTCTGATATAACCCAAGCTACACAATCATCTCATTGAACCCTAGCATGCCTTCCAAACTATAACATCACAAAACTCTTCAGCAAGACTAAAGCATAAACTGCGGGCAATGAACCGAAGTTCAAAAATTATAAATTCAGTCAATCGTCCCAAGTGACAGTTTCAAATGAGCCCGTTTAACTTAAAACCGAGAAGAATACATTAAAGTGCTCTCAGACAGACCAAAAAGAGAAAGTTCGGGAATGAATTAACACTTTAAAGGATCGGGAGCAGATGTACCGAGTTAATAATGCCGAACAATTTGACAGAGCTCTCCATAGCCTCTCCTTACTGCGCACTCCGTCGACACTCGACTATTTAATTAACTCAGTCATAATTTGAATTTGAAGTACAAACACAACTTTGCTGAAAATTTTGCACAACTGCTCGTACTTATCGTATCGTAGTGAACACGTAAAATTGAATCAGATTATTTCACATACAGTACAAAAAACATGTGTGTCAGGTAACTTAATAATTTCCAAAAACAAACCGATTAGTTGTAAGTTAAATTACGCGACAATGTTCCTCGAAATATTATGCAACTGAAATAAGCTGTAAATGTACAGAGTATTGACCTCAATACCTATACGAGTGAGTGTTCTGTTTATCCTATGTAACTTCGTCGGGTAATACGCGATGCATACGTGGACCAACTCTCTGGGCCGAGATCTAGCGCACTGATGTGGAAGCCTACGACTACATAGATACTTCACTGAGAATACTGAGATTACATGGAAATACCTTCACGGTTATGCAAAGAGATTTATACAAGGATTTAGGACAGCGCCTATTTCGGAACTATCCACTGAATTTCGGAACGTAGCGTAGGTAGGTATTTTAAATTACCAAAAACGTATCAGGCCTTTTGAATCGGAAAAGTCCCAAGTTGTGATACGTTTCGAATGCCAACTGCTAAGAGTCGAGGAATTTTCTGTAGTTATATTTATATTTCATTTCCAAGTCACATCATGAGACCCTGAGTTGCTCAATGTTAGACCTAATTTAATTTTTCTATATCGGAATTCAAAGTAGATAAATAAATAATAATTGTTTAACGGTAACCAAATACAGATTATTCCGATTATTCCGTTCCGATGGCCCACTTTCTGAAACAATCGGCGCGGCTGAGATACATTCTAGGGGCAAACGCACACTGATACTTCTGATACGCGTATCTATGACGTGTTCATAGGCTCTCTTCCTCAATAAGAAAACATTTATTTATTTATAATTTATTAAAGCATAGAGAATACTTCATTATCCTTCTTCTGGATTGGAGTAGAGGTTTGCAGCTAACCCAATTTTTGAATTTCTTATGCGTCCTAAGTCTTGCGACATAAGTGCTGTTTATAAATCCAACTACCGACCGCGCTAGGTGTTATGTCACTCGGTCATTCGCACATGGATATAACCCGTTAAGAAATAGTTTAGAACGATACTTATTTATATATGTGTAAAGACTTATATGTATTATTCAATGGCGTGATGTTGACGCACGAGCGCAACGAGTGCGATAAATGCCGATATTAACATTTCTAATGGGTAGTTTTGAAATGTATGCCTGAAACTGAAGGAGCGCAGCCTTATGTACCAAACGGGACGCGGGTGGCAAAGCCCCCCACTAGGAATTTATTACAAACTTATTAATATTTAAGTAAGTTTGTATATTAAATGTTTTCTACAACATATTTTTTATGACATGTCTGGCAGGACATATCTACATAGGTATCATTTTTGAATAGTGTGAAGAAATAATCATAATCATTTTAGCCCTTTCAAAAATCGGCTACTTTTGCAACGAAAAAAACGTAACATAATCAGGGCCGCCACTAGTAGCATGAGGAGCCACTGGGCATGCCGCCCGCGTGCAGTGCACGCCTTGCGGGCCTGGTTACGTAAGCCCTGGGCATAAAATCGGGTTCCAGTCACAGGGTGCTCTAAAATATTATTCACTTCAGTGTGCGTCATAGTTTCCAAGCGAAATAAGAGTTTACGTCGGAACACAGGAAACGTTTTCAAGTTCCGGAAAGCGGCGACGCGGCACCAACTTCCGTTACCACACTTACTGGAAATCTGTTACAGAAATGCGGCTAAATTATATTTCACTTCCCAAAGAATAAAAGTTTCCGCTGTATTTAATAAGTTGTACACAACGGCTTCCGATAAATGGGCGGGTGCGAGTGACGTTCCAGCTTACTTCCCAGGTGTACTTTAGTTGTGACAAATAGTTTCCGAGTGTATTCTTCACGGTACAGATAAACGAAGCGTTCTTACTGTATTGTTGGAATGGTAAGGCCCGCTACGCTACGAGAAACTTTTGCCTTAGTACCCACAGTCAATAATGTTTAAAGTCCTTTTATCTTAGCACCAATGAGTGGGTGCTTGGGTGAGCAATTTCTGAGATAAGCACGATTAAACAAATAGACCAATATTTTATAGGTAATTATGAAGGGTTTTTTTGCTTTAAACTGATAAAGTTTTCGTCAAATATCTACCACGACAAACATCACTCAATTAGTTTTTTTACTAGCTTTTGCCCGCGGCTTCGCCCGCGTGGAATTCGTGTATATCGCGAACCGGGGAAGTGGGGAAGGGGGTACGTCATCAACTATCATCCTGGGAAAATTCATCGAAATCGGTCAGGCGGTTTAGATTTTTCATACAAACTTTCATCCCCTATTTCAAGCCTTCAGGGGTTGATTTTTGAAAAAAAAAGTAGCCTATGTGTGACTCTGGGCCTTCAACTATTTTCATTCCGAATTTCATCCAAATCGGACCGGTGGTTTAGCCGTGAAAACGTCACAGACAGACAGACAGACAGACAGACAGACAGACTTTCGCATTTATAATATTAGTATGGATAATCTTCCTAAGGCCTAAGTTTAAAATCTTCCTAAAATATAATTTGCACATCTTGTCAACCGAACGACATTAATCAATGATTACTATTATTCTCTAACCAATTTACAGACTTAGCAATAACGAATGTAACTCACAAATTCGTTCTTAAACAAACTTTGGGTTGCAATTTACGATATTGTAATTGTAATTTTGTACATACCTACAAAAAAAATACTTTTAATATCACACCCCATGCTTTATTCACTATCATTGATCTATTATAAAACAATTATAACAAGTCAATTAATTTCTATTAATTTTTGTAATATTATAGCGAATTATTTCAATGATTTCATATGAGTTGAATAAAATGGAGTCGAGATCGAGTTCCGATAAAACATGCGCATCTTAAGTCCTACATAAACACGTACTTTAGTACCCCTAGGATTTAAACTACACAATACACGCATCTTGCCTTTGTGCACCCCCACGACCCACTTCCAGCCAGTAACAAACACAAATGTGTGCGCCAACAAAAGGATACGCTTTTTGGAATCACGCGTTTATCTTGCTCGTGAAGTATTTTGTTTTCTAAGTAGGTATTATTTGAACTTACATTCTATGTTATTATTATTATCGTTTCGGAACTTATATCTACGGAAACTACCTCAGGCTTTCCTTAATTGTCAATGGTTTATTGTTACCTTAGATACACCCAGTCAAATCATACCTAATTCCCACTTTCTCAATTTTTCGACCCCGACAATATGTCATTTCATCACTTTTCAATCACTTTTCATCACCAATCTGCGGATCAATTACTGATTTGCCATATAAACTCTACCTAAGCGATAGGTACCTATTGCAGACGAGTTTAAAACTAAAACCTACCATTCAAAGCGAAATGCCGAAAATAATAAAAAATATCTGGACTGAGGCATATCATCGTGTCAATTCCCAACCGAGGCAGACATTTATCTAAGCTAAATCAAATAAACAAATAACGAACTTTTTCTGACGTGGATATCAAAAGTAACATGTAAATTATATTATGTAAAGACAACGAAAAAGTATCTATAGTTTAACGAAACTGTTTTAGTACTTTCGAATTCTGTAATTATGTTTTTAGATTTTATGTTAACATCATGTTAACTACATAATTATCTAAGAAGGTAACAGAATTCATAGATAAGTTATCCCTAAGTTTTATAAGTATAGTAGGTACCTACTTAGCGTGCTAACAAACTTATAACGTGATTTTGTTCACGGATAAACATCGTAAAAGTTTTATTATCGAGAAACTACGAGTATTATTCTTAAGAAATGATGAGTCGGGGACCAGTCCATGTTATTCTATGATACCATAGGCGTAGTCGGCAAACGCAAAGTCTATACGATACGATTCGCAATGTTATTGTCTGTCAGCTATTTGTCTCGCGGCAGTCATTACGGGTTTGATTAAATTGTAAGGGCTCGGCTCGTGATATGTGATGCCAGTATTAGTTTCCAAGTGCTCTTAACGTCGCTCACTTGCAAATAATTGCTATACAATTAAACTTTGATGTTTCATTGGTACATATGACGGTACGAAGTGATAGCTTAGTGGTCTGAACATTGGACTCTCGAATTGAAGAGCCCGGGATGAAATTCAGCCAGCCTCAATTTTTAAAAATGATGTGCCGTAGTAACAACTCATTAATGGCCCACTACTGAGCACGGGTCTCTCCTCATTATTGAGGAAGCCTACAGCTTACTCCACCAGGCTGCTACAGTGTCAATCAGTGCAGGGGTTAGTGGTCAACCCAGTATCAGAAGCTTTCATGCCGCCCAAAGGCCTCCAACATAGCTTAACTCCCGACTGCTGTCTATCGATAACAACCTATTTTTCTTCACAATGTTCTCAAAAGTTTATGGAGTCCGCCAATCAGTATTTGGCTAGTGTAGGACTATGATTTGTACAATCTAAGTGTTAGTAGAGACCCGTGCTCAGCAATACAGTAATCGATTGTGTTGAGAAAGATCAGATTTACTCACGACGTTTTCCTTGAGCGCAGAAAATGATAATTAAATTATATAAATTTAATTTACTAGTTCTCACCTCGCCGCTTCACGCGCGTGGGTTTATTAAATTAGTTTATCCACTTCTTTATTTTTTTACGGGGGATTTTTTAAAAATCTCTCCCTAATGAGCATGTGTCAAATTTCAGCTTCTTGCGTTCAGTAGTTTCGGCTGTGCGTAGTTTATCAGGCACTCAGAAGGTTACGGAAGAGTTTCATACATATTGAATTCAAATTCAAATATGAATTTGAAAATATCTTGACAATTTTTGGAAATTGGAATTCGAACTTAAGCCCCAAGTTCGGAACTCCAATATTCAAACCACTTGGCTATCCCAGCTGAACAATAAACTTACAGCGACATAACTAGTTCATATGAAAATTCTCCATAAAATCATACACAGAACAGACATAAACAGACACAATTAATTGTGTAACAGTGTTATAGCACGGCCATTTGGCATAGTTCGAGGAAAAACGACACGCATGCCAAGAAAATGCGTAAAGTTCTCACGACGCTAATACCAACAATCGTGTCGGGGGTACTTAGACATCAGCCGATTACTCCTCGCCTCGCCGTCTCAGTATAATACGAGCTCAATTAGTGAGAGGCTTTCACTTAAGGCGATAAATACACACTCGAACGCAAGGATCACTAGGAAGAATCGCTTGTACTCGCACGATAACAGCCACTCGAATCTAGTACCAGGCTTTTTGTTTAATGTTTATTTGTGACTCGGCTTCAAAAATGTTAATGTTACGATTGATGTTGAGCGTCATTGCCTATTCTTATTATTCTTTGATATTTATAGGTATGTAATTGATTCCCAAACAAAATGGAAATCATCAAGAATTAAATGAAACGTGATCGTAAAGTTATGCTAGCGTGGTGGACTATGGACTTAACCTTCTCATTCTGAGAAGAGACCCGTGCTCAATAGTAGGCCGTGGTGTGTTGAGATGATCATGATGATATTTCTTTCGCAGATCAAAATCCCTCCGCAGCCCGAGCAACATGTTCGTGATAAACCTGGCGATCTTCGACCTGATGATGATGCTGGAGATGCCGATGCTGATCCTCAACTCGTTCTACCAGCGGATGGTCGGCTACCAGCTGGCCTGCACCATCTACGCTGTCCTGGGAGGCTTCTCGGGCATCGGCGGCGCGATAACCAACGCTGTCATCGCTTTTGATCGATATAAGTATGTGCCTTTTGACATCTTTCAGCTAAATACTTACATATGTTGTTCTTTTATAAGTAGACGTGGTCGGTAGTTTAATGGGTGACCGTTTTTGGGAAAGAAATGTTGACCGTTTGCATACTTCGGGGGGTACAATAAGTGTTTTTATCCTGTTGTTGTATAGCTTTCTAAAGCTGAATGAAGCAGCGTGGCGCAATATGCTCCGCACTCAGTAGAGGGTAGATTTAAACCAAGCTCTACGTTAATTCATTAATTAATTAAACTATTTAAATGATTTCACTACCCACTAATACGCCTAAATTTTATATTTTTACCATGTTTGTTGTGCAGAACCATCTCGAGTCCATTGGACGGCAGGATCACCAAGGTACAGGCAGCGTTGCTGATCCTCTTCACGTGGATCTGGGCCATACCCTTCAATGCGTTGCCGGCCTTCCAGATATGGGGGAGATACGTACCTGGTGCGTATTATCATCATCCTCGCAATTTGTAACTATTCCACTGAGCTCAAGTCTCCTCACACAATAAAGGGTACAATTAGCGGGTTAGAGGATTTTTACTTAGGATCGAGAAAGCTATGAAGAACTCTAAGGTGTACAAGTTTCCTTGCAGTGTTTTCTTTCATCAATGAAATGGATATTTACTTTGCAATATATCCGTAATGAATACTTGCCTCGGCCAAGAATCGAAACTGAAAATTCTGGCTTTGCAGGTAGGACATCAACTAGGCTACTTAACGTAAATTATCAGTAAGTACCTATTTAATTTTCAAACCCACACTATGTCTCAGAAATTATATCTACATAATATATGTTTGAAAGCACCGGTACCTACTCCGTATATTTTTAATAAAGTTGCGAAATAAATTCCTAGGAAAATTACTGACTCTATTCGATTTTCGATGGCTTCTTGGTAACATCGACAAACAGCTCATTTTATTAAAAGCTCAACTCTAATTTATTTATCGCGAAACTTGAGCAAACGTAATAAAAAAAATCTAGTCGTTAAGATTGTAACGATTCAATAAAAAGTGATGAAGTGCCTAAAATTTCATATTATTGGATCGCCTACGAGATTTCACGCAATTCACAGTCAATTTAACGCAAAATATTACCTGAGGAAACCATAAATTGTAATTTAGAGTGACGAATGAAACTCTTATATTATATTGTTGTATCCTGGACTACTCTTTAGTAACTTACTAGGTACTTCCTTATTCCTATAGCGTTTATGTTACTGAATACTGTTTTTTACAGTGATACTACCAAGTAAAATGGCCGAACTCTAAGCTATACTACTGAACTATTGGCCATTTATTATGGGTAATATTCTTTACCAATCTACTACAGGTAACAATGTCTATCTGCCAGTTACCTCATAAACGAGATATTGTAGCCCCACGGCGATTGTAATAACATGACTGAGATCGTAATAGTTGACACCAGTCCGGCAATTTAGTGCAAACTATGCACTTCCGACCAAACGCTTCTCGTAAATGAGTCGACGACAACTTGATAAGTAACTGATTGTCGACATCCTTCATTTCAAAAATTATTTCATTTCCAAACACAATGTGGTAATTGACAATTTACGAGTATCGTCGACAAGTACCGTTGACTAAAGATTATCGAGTTCTTACAAAACTCCTGGGTCCTTCTCGCGCGTTTTGGAGTCGATTTAACCGGGTGAAATATTTATGTGACTGATAAATTAATGTTTTTTCTCGGGTCGTGGATGTTAGTGAAGTGTTATTTGTGTTGTCTATGCCTCCCGCGACAGTGATGCTAGATCTTAGCGGGCGTTTGTGTGTGTGTGTGTTTTTTTTACTTGTTAAAAGTAATTGCTTGACCTCATTCACTTCTGATCATAATTTGTGAATGAGAATGATTTTGTGGCGTTTATTATTATAATGTTAAGGTTTTTGGAGATAGCCCACGATTTAGGACAGTAATGTCTCATGTCAATGTTGTGTTATTGCTGCATTTCAGTAACTTGGAATATTTGTCTACCCTTTTATCATGTACTAGCGATCCGCCCCGGCTTCGCACGGGTGCAATAACTATTTAATGGATGTTATTATACATATAAACCTTCCTCTTGAATCACTCTATCTATTAAAAAAAACCGCATCAAAATCCGTTACGTAGTTTTAAAGATTTAAGGACACAAAGGGACAGAGAAAGCGACTTTGTTTTATACTATGTAGTGATAACTTATCCCTTGACTATTATCCGAAGATCTTAAATGGCAACGTAGCCTTAAGATACAAACCTATTCACTCTTAACTTAAAGACACCCACATGCCCACATTATAGAAAACGGAATAACTAACCGTACGTACCTCTCTATAACTTCTCTCCTTACCACTCCTTACTACTAATTATTAATTTAATTGTATTCCAGAGGGCTTCCTAACGACGTGCTCGTTCGACTACATCTCGGACGACCAGGACACGAAGGTGTTCGTGGCGTGCATCTTCGTGTGGAGCTACTGCATCCCCATGTCGCTGCTCTGCTTCTTCTACTGGCGGCTGTTCGGTGCCGTGAGTTGATTTGTTCGCTGTTGTTTTTATTTATTGTCATGTATTTTAATGGACACTGCCATTATTAGGACTGCGTCATCAGAGAAAGCCCTAATCTATCTATCCATCTATCTATCAGCCTATCGAAGTCCACTGCTGGACATAAGCCTCCCCTAATTGGCGTCACTCCGACCGGTCCTGAGCCCTCTGAATCCAGCGGTTTCCTGCTGTCTTCAGGTCATCAGTCCACCTTGTCGGGGGGCGTCCTGTGCTCCTTTTACTAAGGCGTGGTCGCCATTCGAGGACTTTTTTGCCCCATCGGCTGTCTGTCCTTCGAACGATGTGGCCTGCCCATTGCCACTTCAGCCGGCTAACTCTGAGAGCTATGTCGGTAACTTTACTAAAGCCCTAATACCTACGTAGAACTATCCTGAAAGGAAGACTGCAAACAAAGTGAAGAGTAGGTGACTTGAAACATATTAAAAAATGAATAAAATATGATGAGCTGTATGGGATAATGGTTACCAAGTGCAATAACAGGTAAAAATTTTCAATAATTTCGAAAATAATTATTGGTAGAGTACCGTACCGTAGGATTAAATTAGAACTTCCGTGCCACCTAAAAATCGCTTGATTCATGACAATGCATCAAAACTTTGGAAACAGCACCCTCAAAACGAAGCCAACAATTAAAATTAAATTAATATCTGTTGAAACGAATATTTCAATCAGCAAACATTTACACCCGTTCGGCGCGATCCGATCGTGTTATGGCAGGCGTTACTTTCATTAGGATTTTCTTTATCGGCTTTATTCAGTCGCGATTAATATTGAAATTATTCCATACAATATGTGCTAACTCGTTTGAATGCGACTGTGACATAAAAATATGGAATAATAAGTCTGGTGTTCGATGCTTCTCATATTTTATGATGGTAGGTAACTGTCTTCACTTCGTTGCATTACTTATAATAATATCGAAAAGAATACTATAGTATTCCTATCCTTGTTCTTGTCGGTCTCTCAAAATAACGGTTCGACGCGATTTTACATAACATTATACCTATTTGCATACAAAGTAAAATAAAACAATAACTGAAAGTTACCGTAAGCTTCCTGCGCATACATAGGTTCGAATAAGTTTATTAATATGTCCAAGG
This sequence comes from Hesperia comma, assembly GCA_905404135.1. Classification (NCBI taxonomy): domain Eukaryota; kingdom Metazoa; phylum Arthropoda; class Insecta; order Lepidoptera; family Hesperiidae; genus Hesperia; species Hesperia comma. Next base: position 2,515,588 of record FR990026.1, read on the forward strand.
TTTTCCCAGGTTTAGATATTAATGTTTAGTTATCATATCTTTCCTTATATCTTGACCTTCCTTTCACACCCGATGGCATCACTGTAAGTAGCTATGGATGTCGAAGAAAGAGATTTTCGCGCGCTAGTGACATAATCTCATTGCGCAATTACCTAATAAGTAAAACGTTATTTCACGTTTATAATTGTAAGCCCCTGTTATTGTACTAACGTTAAAGTTATTGTTTTACCTGGGCAACCATTAAAATAAAACAGTTTATTGCCGTTCAAATCACTGGGTAAGTATGTCAAACATGTCAGTCTGGTAGAGGGCAGAGGGCAGTGGGTAGAGAACTCCCGCATAGTTCGCTCGGCCACCGACAGGTAGTATCCGAAGTATGTCGGAGGCCGCGGGCGCCTGAAAGTATTTCAGTTAAACGACCCGTCAGCATGGACGGACCAGTCTCGGGGATAAGTTGTTTGGTAAGTAGGTACTAACGTTTATTTGATAAATAAACGATGTTAAATAAAGTCAACCAATACCTGTCTAGATGATCGTATTCCATACTGTGGATCTAAAGATTGGGATGATTTCAGGTAGATTCTATGTATGTTCACTTGTTCACAATCAGAACGTCTAATATACTTCTCATAGTTCAAAAAATGAGGTTTGGCAAAAAACGTCTTGTTCGAAACACAAAAACTGAACTCATTTGTAGATTGATTGATTTATAGAGCAACTCTAAGTTAGTTAGCTGAGTCAGTAGGTACCTTAGTGAATGCGTCAAGCCTTTAAAAATCATTTCACTAGCTGCTTTAGTTGTGTATTCTAATTCACAATTCAATGTTGAACCTAATAACTACGATAGGGCTCTTTTCAATGTGGGATGGCTTAAGGAAAATGAAATTAATATAATATAAAAACCATTCAAATCAATCTGATTCTTTCCATTTATGGATCTTTTGAAGATACTTTAATTTGTTCAGTAATGTTATTGGAATGATCCTATCTTATGAAATCAATAAGCCCCGAAGACCGGTCGGTTGCCAAATAGACAACCCTTCAGTAAAGAATTCAACAAAAATCGTTTTCGGAAAATCTGATAACAAACTGCAAAATGAATCTTTATAATTTAATATTGCTTGCTTAATATTATTATTATATTAATGCTTAATTTGCGCGTTTTCCGCTAAGAAAACCCCATTTGTCATGGCGCCTCAATTCCAGGGTACCGCGCTCACCGTTGGCAAAAGTGTTGGGATTCTGGGCGTTAACATTTCGAGCGACGTGCAGTATCGGAGTCATCTGGAAGCTAAGGCCAAATTGGCCTCCAAAAAGCTTGGTGTCCTAAACCGGGCGAGGCAGTACTTCACTGCGAGGGACCTACTGATGCTTTATAAGCACAGGTCAGGCCTCACATGGAGTACTGCTCTCATCTCTGGGCAGGGGCGCCACAATACCAGCTTAGTCCATTTGACGCCGTACAAAAGCGCGCGGTTCGAATTGTCAACGACCCACGAGTCACTAACAGGTTAGAACACCTAAGTCTGAGGAGAGACATAGGTTGCCTCTGCGTGTTCTATCGGCTTTACAACGGTGAGTGCTCCGAGGAATTGTTCGATTTGGTGCCAACTTCACCCTTCCATCATCACACCACTCGCCGAAGATTGAAGTTCCATCCACATCGCTTGGACTCGTGGCGAACGACTACGGTCCGTTTTTCACGATCGTTTTTGCTGCGGACATGCAAGATGTGGAATGAGCTTCCTTCTGAGGTATTCCCGGAGCGCTATGACATGGGGTTCTTCAAGAAAGGTGTAAAAAGAGTTCTCCTTCAGGGCCGGCGTTGCACTGGTGACTCCCCTGGTGTTGCTCGTGTCTATAGGCGACGATGACCACTTACCATCAGGTGGCTCGTCTGCTTTTACGTCAGCCCTTCAGGCTATAAAAAAAAAATATTCTTTCCAATTAAACTTCAATAACGTACCTAAGTACAAATTAATTTGTAGTTTATGAAGTTATGTAGGCGTACTTAAACATTAAGTTAATGATTTTTAGGGTTCCGTACCCAAAGGGTAAAACGGGACCCTATTACTGAGACTTCACTGTCCGTCCGTCCATCCGACCGTCCGTCCGTCCCTCCGTCCGTCCGTCTGTCACTAGGCTGTATTTCATGAACCGTAATAGTGACATAGTTGAAATTTTCACAGATGATGTATTTCTGTTGCCGCTACAACAACAAATACTAGAAAACAGAATAAAATAAATATTTAAGTGGACGCCCATACAAAAGACCAGATTTTTTTTGCGTTTTTATACATAATGGTACGGAACCCTTCGTGCGCGAGTCCGACTCGCACTTGGCCGGTTTTTTCCGTTTGCAATCCTAATTTTAAACAACCAAACATTTTGAACAAAGTTGTCGTGAACAAAGTTGTTGTTGTTTTGAACAAACCTTTACACATTGTCGAAAATATTATAAAGAACTTTTAGCTTCCACATGAAGGGTTTATGCAATTTTTCAAATACCTAATTGTATTACTTGCTCAATCCCTCTCTCATTGTTTCTGCTTTAAAATTAGTTGTATATTCTCGCTAGCCAGTAAAATTTCGTTGGTCACCAGCCACCAAGTCTCCTGTCGTCTCCTACCCACTCCTCTCCTCTCCTCTCCTCGCCTATCCTCTCCCTAGCTCACCTCGCCTCACAATGATCATTTGCTTTAGTAAGCAAATATGCAATAGTAATGTAACGAAATGTCCAAGGATAACACAGTCGCGTATAATGTAAGTAGGTACCAATAAGGTATTGCATTTTCATAGCTCATCAAGTCACGCACGAATTATGCATAGACAATTTCCCGCATCTTACACTACTCTGTGCCTCGACGGTATTCATGAGCCTGCACGATGGCCCAGAGAGCTTATTAACTTTGAATAATGTTTTATTAAGTACCCTCCTTCTTCGGCCCCTGCATTGTAGGTCGCGGAGTCCTTATTTAGTATCTACTTTCATGTATTACCTACTGTACTTTATTTGTTTACTCACCTACTGCAATTTGCTAATACTTTTATCAGTAAACGGCGTACTTTCAAAACTATTTTCTATATTAGCATGGAGCATTTGTCCTCCCTTATTACTGCTCATACTACGTACACGTCTTATCCTTTATGATATTGATATAAGATTTGTACGTAATATAAGTGTAGTAATAAATGTAATAATACCTACTCATTAACAGTATACATAAGAATCAAAAATAGGTTCCTACATTAGTAAGTTTCCATGATTCTACAGTATTCTTTTTATTTACCCAGTTGTGTTTTGCTAAAATGGGCATAGCTATACTACAAAGCCTTAATCGCACCTGGATCGTTAAAAAATTAACCGTAAGACCGCGAAATAAATGTTATTAATCAACGCTTTCTTATAAGTTGAATCGAAGTAGAGCAGAATTCAGTGGATGTAATGCTCGAAGACTTTGAAAGTTTCCAATCGTAACAATTAAGGAAACTCCTTAATTTGGTAACAAATACCCACTCGGATTAAATACCTAATTGTATTAGTTACGACTATGGGTATCGTATTAACGCCCTCTCAAAGCAGATTGTACCTACTTGTTAAACGGTTGAAGGAGTTAATAACGTTTACTCGTCTTCATTGATTTTGATTGTGATTATCGATTAAGAATGTAGAGTTAATTAGGTATTTACTACCCATTAATTACCCATCTTAGTCCCAATTTGAGACTTGTTCTAAGTCGGTCACGGTTGACAAGGGCGGCTGTGGAAAGAAGGTATGCATACCTACTCCATTAAAACAATGTAACATTAAAACGTATAAAACTATATTCTCCAAACTCTCAAACAAACATAGTAAATAGACACAAATATTGTCGCATTTAAAATATTAGTAAAGAAGTAATGATAATATTTATAAACTGATACATAATGATCTAAGTACTCTGATCTCATAATGCACAAAGCTAACACAATCCGTCTCTAGTTAAGTGTGATGAGGCTCGAGTTATCGGAACGTTTTTCGCACCGAATGGTCCGTTAAGCAAACATTTCATAAAGCTCACCGAAATTACACGGCCCAAAAATTTTTGCAATCATCTCTTTGAATTGTTGAGGTTTTGCATGGAAATTAATTTATTTCAGACATCAAAGGAGATTCCGCGCTTCTTCTTACTGAAGATTATCAGGCATCTGAACAAACGAAACTTATAAAAAATTGGCTTAAATAAAGATCTTAATAACTGTTTTAAAACTTTACCATAAACGCGATAAAGGTCAGTTCAGGCTCAATGATGTTCCCAAAAGACGATGAAAACAAAGCTGTACTTTCGTAAAAAAAATCTTATTTCGTCATTTTCGAAACCTTCCAGACCTCCGACAACACTTACCAAACTAATCTTATGCTATTGAATGTATTGTTGTGTATTAGATACCCGAATATCACAATGGTTCACTTGCCGGAACGCTTTTCCAAGGGTCCTAGGAATCCTAGTCCCCGCCTATGAGTATGTAGAGTGTAGAGTTATCTAATATAATTTATATACCATCGATAGGCGACATAATTGATTAGATAATAGTATTTCGCCATAATATAATTACTGTAATTAGTCACTTTATCGGGCTACTAAATAACTCTATCACCCAGCACGATCCAACGTTGGCACAGAACTCAATGATAGACTTGGCGCCATAGTCTGATCTCCTCATCCGTTCCAGGGAGAACCAGAATCTTCAAAGGCCATTGAGTCCTACTCAACGTATGACCTGAAGGACATCAAAAACATATTACTCTATCAGGACAATAACTCCCAGACATTCTATTAATATACCTACCAACTAAAATCAAATTCTCTTTCAGGTCCGACTCCACGAGAAAATGCTCCGGGACCAAGCGAAGAAGATGAACGTGAAGTCTCTCGCGTCGAATAAGGACGAGGCGAACAAGAGCGTAGAGATACGCATCGCGAAGGTGGCTTTCACCATCTTCTTCCTGTTCGTGTGCGCGTGGACGCCGTACGCAGTCGTCACGTTGGTTGGCGCGTTTGGCGACAGGTGAGCCTGGCTCATTGACTCTGTGACCTGCCCTCGGCTACCGGTGTGGACATATTATAATTCATGGCTTGTTTTAGGGAAAGGCTCATGAGAAGTCCTTATAACCCGGCAGCTTGCGTAGATTCCAAGTAGTCGGCAGAGTAAAGCAATAGATAACAACTAAGTTTCCGTGCTTTAGAGGGCACGTCAAGCCGACAGTACCGATGAGTCGATTACGACTTTTGTCAATCGATAACAACCGGTACCGACGGCTGAGGGTTCCTTTCCTTCCTAAGAATGGAAGCGCTGAAAAGATTTTATCACTAGCTGACACCCATCCAACTACCGACCGCATCGGCAGTTGCTTAACTTTGTCGATCTCTAAGAATTGGCTCAAGCCACCGGACTTTCAACTAAATTAAAGTATTTATTGCGAAGATATTTGGATAAACACACAAGTACTCTAACCTCACCGATATTCACCCGATCCTTTTTAAAGCTAACAATATTTCAACTTAAGCGCTTCCAAATACTTTACATATTACTCATGTTATCCATTTACATGGTTTACATACGCGAATAACTCCGAATCCCTGTCACTTGTCAAGATGTTTTGTTACAAAGTTCATTAATTACACGGTCGTACTTTGTATTTCACGTTAATTAATGAAGTTTTAAAAGCAAGCGAATAACGTGAGGTTTTTATGTTGGTACAATCATTTTTAATTTAATACAATGTTGGGCTTAATGAGTACAATGTTTTACTTATGTAGTCCTGAAATGTACAACTGCACAACATCCTTAAAAGAAATCCGGGTTTTGTTTTATATGGAAGAATCAAGGTTTTTATATCAATAACAGCAAGACGTTATCTGATGGTAAGAAGTCACTGTCACCCATACGCTCGGAGCCGGCTAAACTTTTTTAGAGGCAAAGATCTTAGTTCCCTGGGCTAGCAACGCATCTGTGACCAAATTGGACGAGACTCATACTAACAATTACTAACTGGATAATTGCTAACATAACCTAAGGGGACTAAGTATCTACTAATACCTAATAACTGTCCCTGTTTTTGGAACGAGATTCATACTAACTAACCATCAATAACAAGGACAGTAATTACTGATAGTTAGTCCTAGGAGTATTAGTTTATGCTTTTAATAGTCCAGTTAGTAATTGTTAGTAAGCGTCTCGTTCTAATTCGGTCACAAAAGCGTTGCGACCCCTGAAAAACTGAGATGATCCCCTCTAGAAAAGTGCAAAAGGCAAATGACTCAATTATCTACCATTCAACTGTGGATTATTTACATAAAAAATATGCAGTTGAAAATTTTGTACCCGTAAAAAGGAGTAAATAATAAAAATTCTATCTCAAGTGTCTATTATATATAATCGCTATAGATGTTCCTGAAATATTAGAAATTGTGTAGAAAAAGCTCCAAAGCTTTTGAGAGGATGCGAATACTAAATGGCACCGCTTTGAGATTTGCATTTTGTGATAACCCTCTTTTCTAGCATGCACGACGTTTATTTGAAGTAATATGTATTTAAATGAGAGGCGAACTTTCAAAATGCTAAGCTCGTATCAGTATATGAGATATCTGGCTTTTTCGGTGCACTTTCAAAGATACACAAAATCAGGTAGTCTATAGAATCCCGAGGCGTCCAAATTAAATGTTTTTGGAAGTTTTGTGCGAACATTATTATAATTGAAATCAATTTATTATTATTTACTTTGCCCAGGGCACATGAGTTGTCTCTACGCTCTCAAATTAATATAAATATGGTAAGGTTAGGTTAGGTACTAAGAGAAACGATATCGGTTGGGACTATGTAGAGTCAGGTAGCCCGAACGGCGCGTGAGAGCGGGTTGGTTGACGGAGCAATAGATTAAAACTATATCAACAATAGGTAACTACAATAAGGAATTACATAAGAGACAAATATAGGTTTATTTTTCATCTTCTCTCGATAGTAAAATAAAGTAATGCTTTTTGTACTGACTCGTAATATTTTGATCTCAGGGGCATACTAACACCAGTCGCGACGATGATTCCGGCGGTGTGTGCTAAGATCGTGTCCTGCATAGATCCATGGGTCTACGCCATCAACCATCCAAGATACAGGTAAGTCCTTATGGCATGAATAACCTCTTTTAAAACAGATTTTTCAGAGTTGGTATGGTTTTAGAGTACCTAAACGGATATTGTTGATAAGACCCCTAAACAAACCAATGACTTACTTAAATATTAAGCCATGTGATAAGAAAAAGAAACAAAACTTTGTTCAGTCTAGTTGGGGCAGCTGTATTATTTAAAGAATCCAAATCATAATACTATTGGAAAAAATTCATGGGTTCCTTAAAACTGCATTTTACTATGTAGGTACCTGCTATGTCTCATGTTTGTCTGATAAATATCTTAACATGCCATGAGAGGAGGAATTGGAGGATGCTCCCGTGGAGAAAAGTTAGTTAAAGCGTTCTTTGCGGGGTATTTCCGTATATCCTGAAGTTACCGTAATCCGTAATCATAAAACAAATGCCCCGTATCTGTTCAAATAACAACATATTTTCCTCAGAGCGGAATTGGAGAAACGGGTGCCATGGATGGGGGTCAAGGAACCTCAGACGGACAACGTGTCGAGCACAGCGTCCACTGGGACCAGCGTGGCGACTAGTGGCGACGCCTAGAGATGGACTGACAAAACTCGCGATGTTATATATATACCAAACCAATAACGTGGCTTGATTACGGAAACCGATTACAACTAGAAGTGATGCAACCTTTCAGTGGCGTAGCATTCGGGATAAAGTTTGATACGATTGTCAATTACTTCATAGCTGTGTTTATTGGATGGAGGAAGATACATGTACATCTGTCTGTCTGTTGTAAATATTGATACGTCCAGATAGTTTGCTCAAAATCACATTTTCGTAGTCTAGTCAATATGTCTGTAATATAGTAACATAGAAGTTGAGTAACTTAAGAAATAATGACGTCATCAAATGACACTAAAAATTAGAATAAGACGTTAAGCTGGTATTAAAAAAAATTCTCCGATTTTTGTCGTTTCAAATGAGTTACTATGAGGGTTTAAATATCATATTTGGTAGTGTTTCGGACAGCGAGACGCCACCAAAAGTGCAACGTGTCGGCGGAACTAAATGACGCTTGTGTTACCGGCACGTGAAGTGAATTCAGTGGAAATTTTGTTTGTTTTGCTTCCGTTAGCTAGGGTTGCCAACCGTCCTGTTTTCCCAGGACATGTCCTAGTTTTTGTAGTGTCCTGGGACGTCCTGAATAGTTTTTAAGCAGCGTCCTGGGTTTTTAAATTCCTACTCTAAAAGACGACAGCTTAAACGCCTTGTGGCTAACATATTTCAAGCAATGTATTTCTGAGGAGCAGTACGCAGAACTGCAGAAAGTGGCTGAATATGTATTTAGTATACCGTGTCATAACGCTAATGTCGAGAGAGTCTTTTCCCTCATAAATTCACAGTGGTCAAAAGAAAGAAACCGATTACTGCCAACAACAGTAGCTGCAATCATCAAAACTATTTAAATTATAGATATGAAGTGTGACCAATTTTATGATTATTTGATAACTCAACCACAGCTACTGAATGAAATTGGTGGGGTTGAAAAGTACAGTAAAAATTAATAACTTATAACATATATAAGCTACTGTTTATCCCGGAATTCCCGTGGGATCAAGATTCACGCGGGAAAAACCCCTATGCATGAAAGCGCCGGCTTAAACTTTTATGGAACTTTGACTGGGTGATAGAGGAGGTTCTGGAGCAACACAATGACATAGGCTACTTATTATCACGGAATTCCAGCAGAATTAGGATTCACGTGGGAAAAACTCTTATGCGCGAAGCCAAGTGGTGGGCTTAGATTTTTATAAGACTTTCACTGGGAGATACCTAAAGGAATTTGTAAAGTAACATATAGGCTACTTATTATCCCAGAATTTCCCGCGGGATCAGGATTCACGAGGGCAAAACTCCTATGCGCGAAGTAAGTAATGGGCTTATATTTTTATGGGATTTTCACTGGGAGATAGAGGAAGTTGTAAAGTAACATATATGCTACTTTTTATCCCGAAGTTCCCGCGGCATCATGATTCACGCAGGAAAAACTCCTATGCGCAAAGTTGCGGGCTTAGATTTTTATGGGATTTTCTCTGCGAGATAGAACAAGTTCTGGAGTAACACATAGGCTACTTATTATCCCGGAATTCCAGCGGGATCAGGATTCACACGGGAAAAATTCCTATACGAGAAGGCGCGGGCTTAAATTTTTATGGGACTCACTTGGAGATAGAGGAAGTTGTGAAGTAACATATAGGCTACTTTTTATCCCGAAATTCCCGCGGGATCACGATTCACGCAGGAAAAACTTCTATGCGCAAAGTTGCGGGCTTAGATTTTTATGGGATTTTCACTGGGAGATACCTAGGGGAAGTTGTAAAGTAATATATAGGGTACTTTTTATCCCGGAATTTCCGCGGGATCAGGATTCACGTGGGAAAAACTCCTATGCGCGAAGTAAGTAATGGGTTTAGATTTTTATGGCACTTTCACTGGGAGATAGAGGAAGTTGTGAAGTAACATATAGGCTACTTTGTATCCCGGAATTCCCACGGGATCAGGATTCACGCGGGAAAAACTCTTATGCGCGAAATAGTGGGCTTAGATTTTAATGGGACTTTCAATGGAAGATAGAGGAAGTTGTAGAGCAATGTACGGGCTACTTTTTACCGTGGAATTCCCGCAGCGCAAAATCGCTTATGTGGGAACGAGGTCGCGGGTTCAGATGTTTATGGGACTTTCAGTGGGAGATAGAGGAGGTTATGGCGCATTGTATAGGCTACTTTTTGTTTCTGACTTCTCGCGGGATCGAGATTTATGCGGGAAAAACTTTGTGACACACTTGAGTTCCACGCGAGCGGAGCCGCGGGCACAGCTAGTTTATAATATAATGGTGCGTACAGACTATGTAACAAAACATGTTATAAAACATAGTTAAATAACATATTGTTTTACAAATGTGGACGCTATGTGTTACAAAAACAAGTTATACAACATGTTATTAGTTTGTGCAACAATATTATAAACATGTTATAAAATTGTTATAAAACATTGTTATACAACAATGTTAGATAGTGTGGACGTGTTATAAAACAGAAGTTATATAACGTGTTGCATAATCTGTATGCACCATAAGAATTTATTAGATAATATAAATAACCTAAGTTTAAAAAATTTGTTACAAACTTAAGTGTTTGTTTTATATTTTAATAACTAGTTTTCAACTCGTATAATTTTATTAAAATACGTTTATTAAAACATATTATGATTATTTTAATTACTTGAATTTCATTTCACCTATTTTTATTTGATATTAATTTAACTATTGCAAATTTATTACTGCGTCCTGTTTTCAAACTGAATTGTCCTGGTTTCTCCAACTGCAAATCCTGGTTTTTTAAATTTGAGGTTGGCAACCCTACCGTTAGCGGCACTTTGTGAGGGCTATTTATTATTCATACTATGTTTGCATCGCTTCCAAATGTTCCTATAGAATTTGAATATGTAGATCTCAAATATCTAGTCTGATAATTTTGCTGCGACGAGACGTGGCCGGTTAGTTAGGAGATGTTTTTCAGACATCGAAATCTCTTATGTATTTATGTTTAGTTTCATGCTAATATTATGATAATAGTGCATTGAAATGGTTGCATCATTTTAGTTCCTCTATGAAAGTTTTGTATTACATAATTTGCGCAAAGCAATGTAATTTAGCATTATTTTGTTTAATGAACAGCATTTTAGAACATTTTATATATGTTAAAGGTAAATATCAATTTATATTCAAGGTGAATGTAAATTTATATTTACATCTGATCTTTTTGTATGAAGCATTAGTTATTAAAAAATGTTCTACTACGCTACATTTAAGTTTCTGCAGGCAAATAGAAAAATACAAAAAAAATGTAAACGGCTGATCCCGACGACTACGGCGAAAATAATTTATTTATGAGCAAATGAAGTTGTAAAACTGAAGACGTAGTTTTATTTCATTTTTCCACGTGATAAATGGATTCCGGCAAACTTGTACAACTCCCATCATGCAAATGTCTTTAATTTTATTCAAGAGTTAGAAAACTTTTGATTTTTAAGTGGCTAAATATAAAACGAATACATAGACAAGCTATCTGATGGTATATAGTATGTATAACAAGTATTTATGGGACAAATAAATTAGGGTTTTGACAGCCTGTGAGTGTTACTAATGTTTGTGTTGTCCATGCCGCTTACAAATGGTAATCCTAGTGCGGGGGGTATAAGTGTGTAATAGTTAGGTATGTATTTTTGGAACCATATTTTTACGTCTGGACTTAGACACATGACCTTTCGACAAAGGAACTATTACGCCACAAGGGTTCGATACCAATTACTGAGCAAATAAAAAACGAAAACTAGTAAAAATGTTTTATTTAAATCTATGGTTTGTCCGTGTCACCAGGCACGCGAACATTCAATATTACAACATTTAAAATTGCTAGGTACAGGGTACATGTGTATGGAATGTAAATCGAATAACGTGAACAATACCATTCAGGACTCGCTACATACTTAAGGAGTACTTCAAATAGAGAAAAAATTACATTTTAATCGATTAGAAATGATAAAATGCAATAGGCGCCTCCAACACGTACTAACTTCAACGTTTCATACCTACGTTTTTTTGAGTACTTTTTAAATCAAATACTCGTAGTTACACTTCCCTTCACTACGTTGTAACTTAAACGTACAGAGATTATGCAAGTTAAATAAAAAAATGAAAATGTAGGTAAATAATCATGTTCCAATTGTGAAAATTTTAATGTCAACTTGGAACCAGTTAAGATGTAAGTATTTGTATCCAGTTTAAATCTATCCTTATCAGAAATTTACTCTGATGCCAAAATTTTAAATCCTTTTATCAGAATAAACACCTTTTACAAATTGGGTCATTAATTTAAAAAATTAAAAAACTCAAATTAAAGGACTGACAAAAACTCTATTATGTAATTTACTTAAATAAACAATTAAATACTATAGAAATACTTACTGGACCGAAATGAGCGAATGTCCAACTTGCGATAGCTTACTGCCGTTCAATTAACAAATCATCAACTTACGAAACACTATCGTTTGATTAAATTAAACCAATCACTACAGATTGAAATCCAACGGCAATGTAAGTCAAATACAGAAGAAGCTTTACTTTTATATTAAATTAAGGAATTAAGCGTCACGCACAGTTCGACAGATATAAAAGTGGATACTGGCGTATTGTCTCCACAAGTGAGAAGCGACAGCCAGTCGAACTACTCACTTCGTCATAGAACCTAATTTTTTATTATTTGCACTGAAAACAAAATTAACCGAACAAATGGTCCAATAGAATAGCGAGTTTAGTTATCCATCTTGTTTAGCCGTGTCACAAAATGGCGCCGAATTTCACGGACGGATTCGGCGGGCCGATGGCCTACCCGGTGAAAATGTGAGTATTTTTTTTGTTTGTTTTATTTTATTATTTGTGACACTTTTTTATTTTTCTTTTTTTATTTTCTAACTGTACAAAATATTTAATGTTAATCGTAAATTGTTTTAATTTTTATTACGTCATAATAATTAGTACCTACCTACTTTTAAATAAAAATATTAATATATTTTTTTAACATAAATTACTATTTTATTTTAATTTAGTTCTAATCTGAAATAAGTAGATAGCTATATATTATTATTTTAAATGGGGCCTTAGGATCTTTGGAATAAAAATTAAATCATTAATAAATAGGAACATGTAGGTAATATTAGGTTTTATTTTCGTTTTTTTATTTTTTATTATTATTTAAAATATTTTATTTTTAATTAAGATTACAAAAAATTAAATTATTTAGATTAACCTTTTATCTATCTCCCATTGGAACATAATTACATATTCTGATACATAATTTTTTTTACAAAAAATATAGCCGACTCGAAAACTACCTACCCATCAGACGTCGCTCAAATATGGCGCGGGAATCACTATTTACATTTCGAATTAAAAAAATATCAAAATCATTTCACCCAGTTCTTTCAAAGTTATGAGGTACATTACATTATACTGGAAAGTATGAAAAATCGTGGTATCGATACTACCACCGTAAACTGGATGGAGTCCATGCTTCAGAACAGAGCAATTCGTACATCCATTTTTGACGCCACACTGGAAGTGAAAGTAACTAGAGGATGCCCGCAAGGAGGAGTTTTGTCACCTCTACAATGGACCATTGTGGTAGACTCTCTCATCCAGGAACTAAATGATGCATACCTGGACACTCAAGGATACGCAGATGACTTGGTCATAACCATACGTGGAGGTTGTCCAAGCACTGTGTCTAACCTTATGCAAGCAGCTTTACACAAAGTGGAATGCTGGTGCAACCGCACCGGGCTGAACGTAAATGCTAACAAAACGGTCATTGTACCGTTCACAAGGAGGAAGAATACACAAAATATGTATAACCCCTCACTGTTCGGAACCACAATACCGTTCTCCAAAGAAGTAAAGTACCTAGGGATCACAATGGACCAGAGGCTTACTTGGAACCAACACCTTACACAGGTGATTAAAAAGGCAAAAATCTCACTAGGGACCTGTTGCCGATTCGCGGGCTCCAAATGGGGCCTGAAACCCAAACAGGTGCATTGGGTCTACACGGCAATCGTAAGACCTGCATAGCCTGGCAAAAGAAAAAAATCCAGGCGACATGCATCAAGAATCTAAATAGCATTCAAGGCTTAGCCTGTCGAATGATAACTGGAGCTCTAAAAACAACTCCAATAGCAGCCATGGAGGCCGTCCTCAACCTGGAGCCATTACACATATATGTGCAAAAGGAAGCGAGGGCGGCTGTACTCCGAGCTGCAGAAGGAGGCAAGCAGAGCTGGAAATCGAATGTCATGAGAAAAGTCTATGAAGACCTCATGGCATGTCCAATTATGGCAATGCCAAGTGATGCCATACATAAACAGCTAAGTTTCAACAAACTGTTCCAAGTGGTTATACCGCGACGGGAAGAATGGGACGAAGCTGCACCAAAACCCTTGGGAGGAGGCGACATCGTCTGGTATACAGACGGCTCCCGCAAGGGAGGAAAAGCGGGAGCGGGGGTTTACGGAAACAAACCTAAAGTAATGTTAAACACAAACTTAGGCCGTTACGCAACCGTTTTCCAGGCTGAACTCTATGCAATAATTGATTGCGTACATCAAAACCTTAATAAAGGTTACGCTAATAAGCGTATTACCATCCTCTCTGACAGTCAGGCAGCACTTCTAGCACTGAAGTCGGAGACAGTCAACTCTAAGTTAGTAAATGAAGGCATCCAAGCAATAAATCGACTTGGATATAACAACAAGGTCACCCTAGGATGGGTACCTGGACATAAGGGTATACGAGGAAATGAAAGGGCAGATGAACTGGCAAGGAGGGGTGCGGAGGCGCCCACCATGGGACCAGAGCCCATGGTGGGCGTTTCCAAAGCAGCTTCTCGAGCTGTCCTCAGAGCCTTGGCTCTGAGACAGGGCGAGGAGCTGTGGCAAAAAGCACCCGGACTAAGACAGGCAACAAGTGGCCTCGTAGGGATACTTGTTCCCTATGCCCAGACACCTAAATAATAATAATAATATGAGGTACATCCAAAAAAATACAATCGAATTTGGAACCCTGTTTGAAATCGGTTAAAACCAAAAAAGCGTTTTGAAACCCATCATCGTCCAAAAACTCTAACCCTCTTTCAACACCAGGGTAGCAGAGGAGATCGAGGTGCACATGCTGGGCTGGAACATTCCGGAAGAGCACCAACACTTGGTGCCCGACCACTGGCGGAATTTCCCCGCTGTCAACAAGTTCTGGCACTTCGGCATGGCCTTCATCTACACTATCCTCATGATCATGTCCGTGTTGGGCAACGGCATCGTCGTGTGGATATTTAGCACGTGAGTATTTTATCAAGCTGTTAAATGGAGACAGTAGAGCGGGGTAATTGCGTTCTTATTAATATTATGTGTTCCTAGTAGAAGTCCTAACTTCGCTTCGGGAAAACTTGTTACTCCGCTATTGGTCGTAGCACTCGTAGCATGATGTTAGGTATACAGCCTAAAGACTTCCTCGAATTCCTGAGATAAGTTTTAAGCATTTAAATGTCACTTGCTACAAACGATAAAGGAAAATATCGTGAGGAAACCTGCATGCCGGAGAGTTCATGTGAAGTCCGCCGATCCGCACTTGGCCAGCCAGCGTGGTGGACTATGGACTTAACCTTCTCATTCTGAGAAGAGACCCGTGCTCAATAGTAGGCCGTGGTGATTCGAGTTGAGATGATGATGATGATATTTCTTTCGCAGATCAAAATCCCTCCGCAGCCCGAGCAACATGTTCGTGATAAACCTGGCGATCTTCGACCTGATGATGATGCTGGAGATGCCGATGCTGATCCTCAACTCGTTCTACCAGCGGATGGTCGGCTACCCGCAGCTGGCCTGCACCATCTACGCTGCCCTGGGAGGCTTCTCGGGCATCGGCGGGGCGATAACCAACGCTGTCATCGCTTTTGATCGATATAAGTACATATGTGCCTTTTGACATCTTTCAGCTAAATACTTACATGTTGTTCTTTTGTAAGTAGACGTGGTCGGTAGTTTAATGGGTGACCGTTTTTGGGAAAGAAATGTTGACCGTTTGCATACTTCGGGGGGTACAATAAGTGTTTTTAT
Organism: Hesperia comma; assembly: GCA_905404135.1. NCBI lineage: Eukaryota > Metazoa > Arthropoda > Insecta > Lepidoptera > Hesperiidae > Hesperia > Hesperia comma. Next base: position 2,531,438 of record FR990026.1, read on the forward strand.
CCTGTTGTTGTATAGCTTTCTAAAGCTTAATGAAGCAGCGTGGCGCAATATGCTCCACACTCAGTAGAGGGTAGATTTAAACCAAGCTCTACGTTAATTCATTAATTAATTAAACTATTTAAATGATTTCACTACCCACTACGCCTAAATTTTATATTTTTACCATATTTGTTGTGCAGAACCATCTCGAGTCCACTGGACGGCAGGATCACCAAGGTGCAGGCATCGTTGCTGATCCTCTTCACGTGGATCTGGGCCATACCCTTCAATGTGTTGCCGTCCTTCCAGATATGGGGAAAATACGTACTTGGTGCGTATTATCATCATACTCGCAATCTGTAACTATTCTACTGAGCTCAAGTCTCCTCACACAATAAAGGGTACAATTAGCGGGTTAGAGGATTTTTACTTAGGATCGAGAAAGCTATGAAGGACTCTAAGGTGTACAAGTTTCCTTGCAGTGTTTTCTTTCATCAATGAAATGGATATTTACTTTGCAATATATCCGTAATGAATACTTGCCTCGGCCAAGAATCGAAACTGAAAATTCTGGCTTTGCAAGTAGGACATCAACTAGGCTACATAACATCTCGTCTAATTTATTTATCGCGAAAGTTGGGCAAACGTAATAAAAAAATTCTAGTAAGATTGTAACGATTCAATAAAAAGGGATGAAGTGCCTAAAATTTCATATTATTGGATCGCCTACGAGATTTCACGCAATTCACAGTCAATTTAACGCAAAATATTACCTGAGGAAACCATAAATTGTAATTTAGAGTGACGAATGAAACTCTTGCGTTAATTCTTAATATACCGACCGAATCACTTTACCCACAAACGTAGGCGTATTGCTTTTATTACTGAACGTTTAAGTAGCTACTTCATTAAAATACTGTAATCACATGTGGGTTATATTAATATTATATGTATGTTTATCATTGATTTAATTGTAAACCGAGAACAGATCATTGTATCAATTTAAAGAAAGTAGACATTCATGAATTACAAAAAAAATGTGATTATTTCAATTATTGAATGATCTATATATAGTAGTTTTACCTATCTTTGACTACTTTTTAGTTACTTTTGTCTTATTTTTTGGCCAGTAAATCGTGTATTAAGTACGAAAAGGCAGCAAACGAGCATGTAACCCTTGCGCTGCCGCCCATGACAACTGTGACTGACACAGAACATGACTTAAATAAGGACAAGGATGGTTTGTCACTAAGCAAATGGTGGTAGAACGTTAGTAAGTTAGTCCGTTAGTAGTTGTCAGTAATAGTCCAATGAGTAGGTAATTATTGTTAGTACGAGTCTTGTTCTAATTCGGTCATAGATGTGTTGCTGCCCTTGACGGATAATAAAACGTCTGAAAAAGTGTTATCAGATCCACGCCTTTCTAATCGGAACACGATTATTGTAAAACAATTATTACACTTTAGTAATTGTGTTAAATACCGTGGCTGACAGTAATACTACCCCGAGTGAACTTGAAGCTATAAGAACTACCTACCAGCCATTTATTTTATATACCTGTATAATATAAATTTATATTTATATTCATTACCTATGTACTATAAGATTGTCTATTTGTCAGTTATATCATAAAACGTAAGTTTATTATTGTAGCTACCCGATAAACAAGATATTGTAGCCCCACGACAAAGTAACATGAATGAGATAAACATCGTAATAGTTGACACCAGTCCGGCAATTCAGTGCAAACTATGCACTTCCGACCAAACGCTTCTCGTAAATGAGTCGACGACAACTTGATAAGTAACTGATTGTCGACATCCTTCATTTCAAAAATTATTTCATTTCCAAACACAATGTGGTAATTGACAATTTACTAGTATCGTCGACAAGTACCGCTGACTAAAGATTATCGAATGTCCTTACAAAACTCCTGGGTCCTCCTTGTGCGTTTTGGAGTGGAGTCGATTTAACCGGGACAAATATTTATGTGACTGATAAATCAATGTTTTTTCTCGGGTCGTGGATGTTAGTGAAGTTATTCGTGTTGTTTATGCCTCCCGCGCAAAGCGTTACTACATCTTGCGGGTGTTTGGTTTTTTTTATTAGTTAAAAGTTATTGCTTGACCTCATTAACATCTGATTATAACCGCGTAAATGAAATTGATTTTGTGGCATTTATTATTATAATGTTAACGTTTTAGGAGATAGACCATGATTTAGGAAAGTAATGCCTCATGTTAATGTTGTGTTATTGCTGAATTTCGGTCACTTCGAATATGTACCTAACCTACCCTTTTTATCATGTATAAGTTATCCCGTGACTACGATACGATGATCTTAAATAGCAACGTAGCCGTAAGATAGTAAAATTCAATGTATATAAAACCTATTCACTCTTGACTTAAAGACACCCACCCACATTATAAAAAACAGCATAAACAACCTTACGTACCTCCTTATTACTTCTCTCCTTACCACTCCTTACTACTAATTATTAATTTAATTGTATTCCAGAGGGCTTCCTAACGACGTGCTCGTTCGACTACATCTCGGACGACCAGGACACGAAGGTGTTCGTGGCGTGCATCTTCGTGTGGAGCTACTGCATCCCCATGTCGCTGCTCTGCTTCTTCTACTGGCGGCTGTTCGGTGCCGTGAGTTGATTTGTTGCTATTGGTTTTGTTTACTGACATGTGTTTTGATGAACGCTACATTATAAGGACTACATTATTAACATGAAGACTGCAAACAATATGAAGAGCAAAGGTGACTTGAAATTATTTAAAAAAATTATGAATTGTGATGAGCGGCATGGCAATTCAATTCAATTCAATTCAAATATTTATTTCTTCGAAGTAGGTTTTTACAAACACTTATCGAACGTCAAGTTACGCCATCGCTTCAACAAATCCCTACGGCGAGTGGTCTTGGAAGAAGAAGCGGCAAGAAACTCCCAAGGAGTCTTTTTTTTCTCTTTCTCCACTCGCAGTTACAGATGCACTTACTACTAATTACGGCTAAAATACGAAACTCATGTCCAAGCTGATTTATCATTAAAATATTCATCAAGTTTGTAATAACCTTTCGTCATAAGAATGCTTTTGACATGGGTTTTAAGTTTACAGTACGGCATTTCTGTTAATTGTATCGGAACTTTATTATAAATTTTAATGCAGTTACCCATGAAAGAGCCCCCAGTTTTGCTAAGTCTGAATTTTGGTACAATCAGTTTAGCCTTATTTCTAGTATTTATATTGTGTACATCACTCTTTTTAGGAAAACAGTCATGATATTTTTTTACATACATAATATTATCTAAAATATATTGTGATATTACAGTTAATATATTTATGTCTTTAAACAAATGTCTAAGCGAATCTCTCGGCCTGAGGTTGTAAATGGCACGTACTGCTCTTTTTTGTAATATAAATATTGACTCTATATCTGCAGCTGAGCCCCACAACAGCAGACCATAAGACATTATACTGTGGAAATAACTAAAATAGACTAATCTTGCTGTTTCTACGTCAGTCAAAAGCCTTACTTTTTTGACAGCGTAGGCAGCAGAACTAAGTCTCCCTGACAAGGCTTTGATATGAGGACTCCATTGCAAATGAGAATCTATAGTAAGGCCCAACACAGAGAGCATAATGGTAACCAGGTGCAATAACGGGTTAAAATGATTAATGTTTAAAAAATAGTTATTGGTAGAGTTCCGTAGCGTAGGAGTAGAACTTCCGTATCACTTACAAATAATTTGATTAATTTAATAATGATAACAATGAATGAAAACTTTGGCAACAGCACGCTCAAAACGAGTTTTTACACAAAAAAAAACATTAATCGGTACACGTTATAAATTATTCTGGGTAACGTGTTAAAACGGAAGCCAGATATAATTACAAAGCTAACAATTAAAATTAAATTAATATCTGTTGAAACGAATATTTCAATCAGCAAACATTTACACCCGTTCGGCGCGATCCGATCGTGTTATGGCAGGCGTTACTTTCATTAGGATTTTCTTTATCGGCTTTATTCAGTCGCGATTAATATTGAAATTATTCCATACAATATGTGCCAACTCGTTTGAATGCGACTGTGACATAAAAATATGGAATAATTAGTTTTCTGTGCTGTGTTTATCATATTCTATAATGGTAGGTTCTCATTTCGTTTTTATACTTACAGCGGTATTCCTGTCGGTGTTATTGTCAGTCCCTCAAAATGATCTTTCAACGCCCCATTCTACATAATATTACCTAATTTGCATATAAAGTAAAATAAAGCAATCACTGAAAGTTACCCTAAGCTTTCTGCGTACCTATAGATCGGGATCTATTAGGTTTAAAATATGCCCAATTTTTTCCCAGTTTACCTACATATTAATTTTTAGATATATATCTATCATATCTTTCCTTCATACCTGGACCTTCCTTTCACACCCGATGGTATTACTGTAAGTAGCTATGGATTTCGAAGAAGGAGATTTTCGCGCGCTAGTGACATTATCTCATTGCGCAATTAATAAGTAAAACGTTCTTACACATTTATAATTGTAAGCCTCTGTTATTGTACTAACGTTAAAGTTATTGTTTTACCTAGGCAATATAAAACAGTTAACAGCAAAATAAAACAGTTTATTGCCGTTCAAATCACCGGGTAAGTATGTCAAACATGTCAGTCCGGTAGAGGGCAGAGGGCAGAGGGTAGAACTCCCGCATAGTTCGCTCGGCCACCGACAGGTAGTATCCGAAGTATGTCGGCGGCCGCGGGCGCCTGAAAGTATTTCAGTTAAACGACCCGTCAGATTGGACGGACCAGTCTCGGGGATAAGTTGTTTGGTATGTAGGCACTAACGTTTATTTGATAAACTAGCTGACCCGGCAGACGTTCTGCAACATATTGTTAAATATGCCGCCCGCAGAACATAAAAGTGGTTATTGTAATTGTCAACCGTAAGAGATAGAGACATGCTATCGCGGACTTTTTATAGTATTTTTATCGATCTTGAATTCGCTAGTACATTACTCAACTATATTTGTGCTTGTTTCACAATAACACTCAAATTCCTTGTCCCCAGTCTTCATCTGTACTCATAAACTAAACAACTATCATTCTTAATAACAGCCTGTGCTAAATATACCCATGAATTAGTCCCAATTTTGATACTTGTTCTAAGTCGGTCACAGTTGACAAGGGCAGCAGTGGAAAGAAGCTGCTGCATTGGTACCTACTCGTTAAATATCTCGAGGCCCGTAAAAATAAATAGTAAGTACATACTTTTAAGTTACTTTACATAATTGTTATTCTAACTAAATGGTATTCTACGTGTAGGTACTTACAGCCAAAATCTTGGTTACCTTATTGACATTAAAAGTGGGGATACAAATACTTTTACGAAATAAGTAGGTAGATACGTTTAATGTATTACCATAACATTCATTAGGGTATTTTAAATCTTTTAATTTAAACGCCTGACAAATTTAAAAGTTAGGCACAAATTCTTGCACCTTTTCTACAGTTCGACATTCCTTCTCACCAATTCGCAATAACTTTTCTCATTTGAAGAAATTAAACACAAAGTTTGACATATCTTCTGAGTTCGGTCGTTAAATTAGAAATGGCGCGGTGTCGTTAAAGTTCAACGAGCTTCAAGGAGAACCTAAAAGATTAACTTAAGAAGGAAGGGAATTGTTGTACGTATAGTAGAATGAGATGTAGGTTAATTTACGTAATATGATTGTGACGATGTGAGCCAATAAAATATTTCACTGGATTTTTTAAAGTTATGGTATGGGTATGTAAATATGTATAATGTACCTAACTGACTAACTGCCATGTCATGCCATGCCATGCCATGACTGTGTAACAATTAGGTTTTTACAAATTCAAAGTATCAGAAAAATTATACCTATTATTATATATTTGCTAATCCAACCATGACCTACTGTTAATCAAGTAAAACAATTAAAGAGCTTTATCTTTTAGTAGTATTGACTATTGAAACAATAGGTATATCATCAAACTTATTGTCAGGATAAAAACTATATCCTCCGAGATCTCAAACAAACGTAGCAAATAGGCACAGTGATTCTCGTATTTATAATATTAATAAAGATAATAATAGAATGGTCCGTTAAGCAAACATTTCATAAAGCTCACCGAAATTACACGGCTGAAAATTTTTTGCAATCATCTCTTTGAATTGTTGAGGTTTTGCATAGAAATTAATTTATTTCAGACATCAAAGGAGATTCCACGCTTCTTTTTACTGAAGATTATCAGGCATCTGAACAAACGAAACATGAAAAATTGGCTTAAATAAAGATCTTAATAACTCTATAGAACTTTACCATAAACGCGATAAAAGTCAGTTCAGGCTCAATGATGTTCCGAAAAGACGATGAATACAAATGTGTACTTTCGTAAAAAAAATCTTATTTCGTCATTTTCGAAACCTTTCAGACCTCCGACAACACTTAACAACTAATTTTATACTTTTGAAGACCCAAGTGTATTAAATACCCGAATATCACAACGGTTCACTTGCCGGATCGCTTTTCCAGGGGTCGTAGGAATCCTAGTCTCCACCTACATACATAGGAGTATGTAACGTTATCTAATAGAATTTATAAGCCATTGATGGATGACACAATTGTTCAGATCATAGTAATCAACCATGTAATTAGTCATTTCATCAAGCCACTAAATAACTCTCTTACCAAGCACGACCCAATATTGGCACAAAACTCAATGATAGACCTAGCACCATTGTCTGATCTCCTCATACGTTTCGCTTTAAATTGTCTAATGCCTGACCCGTACCAAGGAGCACAGGACCTTCAAAAGTCACCTAGGTCCCAGCGGATGACAATACCAAAGTCATCTTGCTCTGTGAGGGAATAAACTCCCTGACATTTTCTAGAAATACTTATAATATTAACTACTATCATTAAATTCTTGTTCTTAGGTCCGACTCCACGAGAAAATGCTCCGGGACCAAGCGAAGAAGATGAACGTGAAGTCTCTCGCGTCGAACAAGGACGAGGCGAACAAGAGCGTAGAGATACGTATCGCGAAGGTGGCCTTCACCATCTTCTTCCTGTTCGTGTGCGCGTGGACGCCGTACGCGGTCGTCGCTTTGGTTGGCGCTTTCGGTGACAGGTGAGTGTGACTGAGTGATCTGCCCTCGGATACCGGGCTATGAGGACAGATATTAATGCCAGGGCCCCCGTAAGCGGGTGTGCAAGGCTTGCGCATCACGTGGATGGCAAGACAGGGGGGGCGACTAATGGTCTACGACAGGACAACATAGAAGGGCTCGTAAGAAGTCCTCATAGCTCATAGCCCTACAGCTTGCATAGATTGTTCGTTAATCGTGTGAGTAATCACTATTATTGAAAAGCTGGCAACATTATTTCGAAAAGTGACATTAGCTTACGTCAATTTAGGAATCGAATTAAAAGTTGGAGTATAGGTGCATTAATAGTAAATGCGAGCCAAATATCGATGTACCTATAGGTATGTTTTTCATATTCTCTCGATAGTAAAATAAGGTGATGCTTTTGGTACTGACTCGTAATATTTTGATCTCAGGGGCATACTAACACCAGTCGCGACAATGATTCCGGCGGTCTGTTGTAAGGTCGTGTCCTGCATAGATCCATGGGTCTACGCCATCAACCATCCAAGATACAGGTAAGTCCTTATGCTCTGAATAAGCTCATTTAAACAGTCCAGAATTAGGAAGCTCATAATACCAAATAGATCCAGCCAGTTTAAGCCCGAGAATTGAATTTTCTGGAACTTGCATGGTTTTTTAAAAGTTCATAATAGGCCCGCTGTAAAAAAATGATATTTGGGATTGCGTCCCTTTCGCATTTAATGAGCGAAATGCTTCATTTTTCGTAATCGTCACGCTTACTTATATACCAAATTCTTTTTTTTCCGTTTATTTTATTAAGGGGGTCCGTGAAACCTGTGCTTGATTTCCTAAGGGTCCGTGGACTGAAAAAGGCTGGGAAACGCTGCCTTAACGGATATTGTTGATAAGACCCCTAAACAAACAAATGACTTACTTAAAGATTAAGCCATGTGATAAGAAAAAGGAACAAAACTCGGTTCAGTCAAGTTGGGGCAGCTGTATAATTTAAAAAATCCAAATCATAATACCATTGGAAAACTTTATGGCTTCCTTAAAACTGCATTTTACTATGTACCTGCTAATGCCTCATTTGTCTGATAAATATATTAACATTTAATCAAATAAAGGCTTAAACAAAGATGGTCATAATGTGGTCCTGATTTCAAATAACAATTGCTTTTTGAGGCAAGAAAATACTCCCGATTGCGCCCTTGGAGAAAAGATAGAGCGTTCTTCGCGGGGGTATTTCCGTATCTCCTGAAGTAACCGTAATCATGATTACAAATTCCCCGTCTCTGTATTAATCAACATAATTTCCCCAGAGCGGAATTGGAGAAACGGGTGCCATGGCTGGGGGTCAAGGAACCTCAGACGGACAACGTGTCGAGCACAGCGTCCACTGGGACCAGCGTGGCGACTAGTGGCGACGCCTAGAGATGGACTGACAAAACTCGCGATGTTATATATATACCAAACCAATAACGTGGCTTGATTACGGAAACCGATCACAACTAGAAGTGATGCAACCTTTCAGTGGCGTAGCATTCGGGATAAAGTTTGATACGATTGTCAATTACTTCATAGCTGTGTTTATTGGATGGAGGAAGATACGTCCTGTACATCTGTCTGACTGTTGTAAATATTGATACGTCCAGATAGTTTGCTCAAAATCACATTTTACAGTCACATATAGTAACATAGAAGTTGAGTAACTTAAGAAATAATGACGTCATCAAATGACACTAAAAATTAGAATAAGACGTTAAGCTGGTATTAAAAAAAATCTCCGATTTTTGTCGCTTCAAATGAGTTACTATGAGGGTTTAAATATCATATTTGGTAGTGTTTCGGACAGCGAGACGCCACCAAAAGTGCAACGTGTCGGCGGAACTAAATGACGCTTGTGTTACCGGCACGTGAAGTGAATTCAGTGGAAATTTTGTTTGTTTTGCTTCCGTTAGCGGCACTTTGTGAGGGCTATTTATTATTCATACTATGTTTGCATCGCTTCCAAATGTTCCTATAGAATTTGAATATGTAGATCTCAAATATCTAGACTGATAATTTTGCTGCGACGAGACGTGGCCGGTTAGTTAGGAGATGTTTTTCATACATCGAAATCTCTTATGTATTTGTGTTTAGTTTCATGCTAATATTATGATAATAATGCATTGAAATGGTTGCATCATTTTAGTTCCTCTATGAAAGTTTTGTATTACATAATTTGCGCAAAGCAATGTAATTTAGCAATATTTTGTTTAATGACTGTTCATTCAAAATGCTGTCATTTTAGAACATTTTATATATGTTAAAGGTAAATATCAATTTATATTCAAGGTGAATGTAAATTTATATTTACATCTGATCTTGAAGCATTAGTTACTGAAAAATGTTCTACTACGCTACATTTAAGTTTCTGCAGGCAAATAGAAAAATACAAAAAAATGTAAACGGCTGATCCCGACGACTACGGCGAAAATAATTTATTTATGAGCAAATGAAGTTGTAAAACTGAAGACGTAGTTTTATTTCATTTTTCCACGTGATAAATGGATTCCGGCAAACTTGTACAACTCCCATCATGCAAATGTCTTTAATTTTATTCAAGAGTTAGAAAACTTTTGTTTTTTAAGTAGCTAAATATAAAACGAATACGTAGACAAGCCACCTGATGGTAGGTATATAGATATAGTATGTATAACACTGCTCTTAGATATTATTTAACATCAAGAGCATCAACGATCCATTGATGGTCAAGACAGCGCACACAAGTTATTTGCTACGCAGCATTCACAGAATAATATAAAATTAAAAGCCTAACAGGCATCACCATAGATTAAATGAATGTAGTTCCTGATAAACGTTCAAAACATTTTGAGAAAATTTATATTTAAGGTCAATCTATTTTCTCCACACATTTACAAGGTTGAAAAACTTTAAGATCTAGTAGCAAATATGCATCACGTGATAAATTTGGTATTATTAGCTCAATTTCGACTTGATTGTGAGTTTGAACGTTTTTCAGCAATGTCTAAATAAGTTTACAGTATCATATCTCAATCAAGGTTCATGTAGAGTGATCGTAGCACGTAGCGCCTCCCCACACGCTCGTAATTGCTACGAGCTACGGTTTTATTCCAACAAGCGCTACAAAAAGTGCTACGAGAAAAATGTTACTTGAAGCGCAGAAAAGCCGCTTACGATGACGGAGTTCCCAACTTACGTAGAATGTAGGACAGTCTTAAAATTTTAAAAGGAAAAAATCTTTTTTAATATATTGGTTTTAAAATCGGATAATTACAGATTCCAACCTTTCTTACGATTATCCATAGATTAAGCATACACTGACCTATATTTATATGTATCTACGTGTATTTTCTTGATTTATGTATAGGTATACAAAATAATTATTTAAGAGATTAAGGCACTGCCATCTAATAGGTACTCAGGATAAATGGGGACATTTTGTCAGTACGCAATCCATTATAACAACGATATCATAACGTGCATTTGTATTTTACGAGTATAATTAACCGACTTCAAAAAAGAAGGAGGTTCTCAATTCGACCGTATATATGCTTTTTTTTATGTACGTTCAGCGATTATTTCGTCATTTATGGGCCGATTTTGATAATTCTTTTTTTGTTGTAAAGTAGATATGCGCAGTGGGGTCCCCTGATAAGGAAACCAGGATCTGATGATGGCATCTCAGAGAAATCGAAGGGAACTTTCGAAAATTGTATGGACGACTAGTGTGTTTGTTCATGTTATCATAAGTACATTAAAGCGCTACCATTTCATGAAGATCTGGAGTCGATCTGATGAAGCCGAAAGACAGTCGAGGGAACTCCTCAACGATTTACTGCAGTTATCTAGTGTTTGGGCTTGATTAATTTGTAGTGACGGGAACTTTACACTTACATGTTGAATTGAGCGCCATCTGGCGAGTAGTTTTTGAGTTATCTCTACTTATCAAAATTGAAGTCGGTTATTTTTTTTTGTAAAAAGCAATTATGTCATGGCGAAACAATTTAGATAAACTAGACTCCGTTCGCTATCGATATGGAATACGTTTATGGCTACTCACACAAATATCAGCTTTCCGATACTGTGATTAAGGTCCATTGTAGATTGACGACGAAAGTTTAAAATGCCTAGTTAAATTTTGCTTACAAGCTAAATAGAACTGTGAGGATACGTAATAAATTTGTTATTAGCGGGGAGTGGCAATTCCATATTATCGACGACTTATGTACCTATAGAAACCGGTACAATCCAGGATGATAAAAATTTAAAACCATTCTTCAAAACAGTAACGTGAACGTGCAACCTTTCAGTTAGTGCTGTATCCTGTCGATATTCACCAAAGGCTTGGAAACCCTAGCTGCGACTGGCCACTCGTTTTTATCGGAGAATCATGAACCCTCTAATGAACAGTGAAGATCGGAAGACAGTTTTATGACTACATTTCCCTTTAACACAGCTCTTATTTCGAGATTACAGTTCCAATGGAGCGAATATTCGTTGATTTCGTTGGTAAGTGTAATGATGTTCTTTCTTGAACATTAGGCAAGAGCTTATAGTTTCGATTCTTAATGCTTGTACAATACGACATGATCTCTTTGATATACCTAGAGGCAGAGCCTAGAGATAAGATCTTAATGGCATATTAAATTAGATCTATGAGCAAACAAATACATACAATAACAAATCAATAACAATACATCATCTTCATCATCGCAACCCATAATTGTCCCTCTGCTGGACACGGGTCTCTTCTCAGAATCAGAAGGTTAAAACCATAGTCCACCACGCTGACCAAGTGCAAATTGGCGGACTTCACATTCACACACCTTTGAGTTTTGCGAACTCTCAGGCATGCAGGTTTCCTCACGATGTTTTCCTTCACCGTTACTAGCAAGTGACATTTAAGTGCTTAAAACACACGTAACTTCCAAAAATCAGAGGCTGGGATTTGTACCCGGACCCTCCGAATAAGAGGCCATCCTTAACCACTAGGCTCTCACCGCTACTAGTACAAATACTTATAAATAATACGCGCTGGTATCTACTTACAAATTACAATAATAATTAGAGTAGGACCATTAGTAATAGATCACTTTGACAACTATCAGCCTTTGCTGCCCGCTTACAGCGGTGACCAATGAGGGTCGCCGTTTTTGTGCTCACCAGTTGGCGCCACCGGCGAGTGAAGTCCTGCTGTCAAAGCCCGCCCATACATAAACAGTGACAAGTGGCTTTCAGACAAGTGAGAAGTGACAGTGCCACAAACTTATCTAACCCGGTGGCCAAAATTGGAACTAATGTAAATGTTAAACTGTGTCAGACAAAGACGAAGACAGTAGCGCTCCTCTTACCGGTTCAGATAAGTTTGTGGCACTGACAGACAGACCTCACTCTCCACTAGCGCCTCTAGCGGCGAATTCACACGCTTTTACCCTCATTGCAAACCACCGACTTCCTACTTTCCATTTTATTATGAAAATGCGGGTAGATATCTATCGTGGACAAATAACTGTGACCCATATGGTTTTAAGATAAGAGTGCTAAAGCAGCAACACCTAAGCGAAGAAAAGCTAAACAACTGCTAATATCCAAGATAAAAAGGCTTGGACATGAGTTTCGAATTTTAGCCATAAGAAGTAGTAAGTGCAATCTGTAACTGTGACTAGGAAAAGAAACTCCTTTGGAGTTGCTTGGCGCTTCTTCCAAGACCACTCAGCGTACCGTACCGGATTTGTTGAAAGGATGGCGTAGTTTGAATGTCGAAAAGTGTATGTAAAAAACCTAGGTAGGTAGCTGGTATGTCTCTGTGTTCCGTGGTAGGTAGGGTAGGTACTTCGAATAAACTTTTTATTTCATTCATTCATATTCTTTAAAACTGGACGCTTAATAATTGTGGAGCGATGACTTGTACAAATCAGCAGGAAGATTTCGAGGCCCAGAAATCAAAAGCGTGTTAGTTGACATTCTAATATAAGTACTCGATTTTTGTTAATTAAATTATGTAAGTATGTATCTAATTATTAACTACTGTTACTTAATATGTAAATCAAATCCTTACTAATATTATAAATGTGAAAGTGTGTTTGTTTGTTTGTGACGCTTTCACGTCGCAACAAAGCTATTATATGGTAAGGTTTATGTGTGTGGGGATAGTTAGGAGGGTGGAGAGTGACGTAGGCTACTTTTTACCGCGGAAAAACATCCCATTCCCATGGGAAGATCGATGTTTTGTTAGTTGCTAGATATTTATTTTCGGAGTTGTTAATAGCGCCATCTATTAACAACTCCGAAATCTAATAAAATTCATTTGCAAGTTCTGAATTACGCTATCAAATACTACATGTAATTTACTTAAGTCATAGGCAAATGTAATAGGCTACTTTAGCTCTGCCTCGAGAACTCCCCGCTCCGGCTGTATTCAGTGTACCGCCCGCCCGCTGGCACTATCCTGTTGACTGATGTCCGCAAGTTGTTCAGCCAACAGGATAGTGCCAGCGGACCAGAGGGACCTTCGAGTCGAGAGCCTGGACGACTTTATCGAGAGATTGGCACGCAACATGTTCGGGCGTGTCGACGCGTCGCGGTTCCCGCATCTGCAGGACCTGGCGCCGCTCCACACCCGTCCACCGGACCGCTGGGCCTTCCCGCGCGACTTGCTGGTTGCGCGGGACGGGCCTAGCACTGACTGATACTGGGGCTTCGTAAGTCGTCACCCGGCGCTGATCAGCTCCTGCTGGGCTTCCCACCAGCGGGATTCACCCGGTAGGGCCTCGATCGCCTGGGCGGCGCGAAGATGAACCCCATCCCGTTTAAGACTCTGTGGCCTGTAAAAAGGCCACCACTCACCGGACTTGACCTATTGGTTAACCACAGATGGGCAACCAAGGGCCTTAGGGCCCAAGGCAAGAACCAGCCCGTTTTAACGGGCCGCGAGAGACACCCCCAAAGGGGAACTAACTGTCCCGAGGGCTCCACACACCTCAGACAGGGTGGAGTGAAGAGAGCGAGTAGTAGGCTAATTTTTAGCCTAAATTCCTACGGGAGCGGACCCACGCGGCTGTTACCTACGGGTCCCGAAGCGAAGCGCGGGCGGTTCTCTAGTCCCTTAAATAAAAGTGTATATGAATCTAAATTCAAATAAGCTTTGCACATTCAGGATGGTAGGTAGATAGATAGTAATTGTAATGCAGTGATACCTACACCTATTATACCTAACATAAAAATATAGGCTACGACCCCGTAGCCTAGTTGATAATTGCCCTGTCTAGGAAGCGACGGATAACAGGATTAAAGGATGAATAAATGAGGGTTTTTAACAGATCGTGAGTGTGTCCGTAAACGTGTGTTGTGTATGCCACTTGCGAAATGAAAATCTTACTGCGGAAGTACATATAAGTATAATCATGTATCTATTCGGGGAACCATGTTTCTACCTTTCTGGGAAATAACACAAAACCTTTCGACATAGGAACCATTACGCCACAAGGGTTCGATACCAATTACTGAGCAAATAAAAAACTAAATCTAGTAAAAATGTTTTATTTAAATCTATGGTTTGTCCGTGTCACCAGGCACGCGAACATTGAACATTACAACATTTGAAATTGCTAAGTACAGGGTACATGTGTATGGAATGTAAATCGAATAACGTGAACAATACCATTCAGGACTCGCTACATACTTAAAGAGTACTTCAAATAGAGAAAATATTGCATTTTAATTGATTAGAAAATGATAAAATGCAATAGGCGCCTCCAACACGTAGATACTAACTTCAATTGAAGCAACCATCACTACTTCTGATTTTGTCACTATGTGTGAGAAGGACGTAAGTACAATAATGCAAAGCTAATCGCTCACAATCTTTCGCAATTCACCTTATTTGTTAAAAAATGCACAATTTTTTATCCTAAACATATTTATTATTTACTATATAGTCTTGTAATTATATAAATTAAAAAATTAAAAAAACTACTCAACATTTCATAATTATAGAGACGATCACACTGTAAACCTTAAACAACACTTGAAGAATTAAATAAAAAGAATATAAAAATTATGTAAGTAACAATTTTTTCAATTGCATCAAAATTCCAAAAGGATGTAGCGAGCCCGCGTTAATAACATTTCAAAATGTCTAAAAGCATCTGGTCACATAATGCAACGACACACTGCACGTATTATGAAAAGAAGTTAAACATCTCGTAGGGATTTCGGGAGAAACCCCTTAATAGTGCAACATGTGGATTGGAGTGAATGTTTTCAATAAATCTTAGCAAATAATCACATATTTTAAAATAATTTACCACTAAAATATTTTTATTCACAATACTATTTGTCACAAATATAAGTTTTTTGACAAAAGACACTACACATGTATGCACACACGCTACGCATAAGATAAAAACGTCAGATTTAAAAGTAACGCCTCTTCAACGATGACAGAGCTTAGACAGAGCTAACACATTAATCTCCTAATGAAATTAGACTTTTAATTTGTAAATCTTACAAATGTGTATTGTGCTATGCAAAAAGTCGTGTTTTAAGCAAGCGAAAAAACTAAGAGTATAAGCAAACATTGTAAAAGTGTATCCCAAAATATAGGTGTACTTAATACAGTACAATCTAATTGTTGCAAATTGAGTACAATAATCACTGTGGTGTTTTAGAATTGTTAGGATTAGATCATAAGTTGCTAAAAGAACATAACACTTAAGAAGAAAGGAAGCAGTTGAGAAGAGTAGATATAATTAAGCTCGTTAATAATCTTATTAAAAGGCATTAAAACAGACATGATTTGCTTCCCTATCACGACACAGTATGCCGTCACACATAGACATCCCAAACTGAATCTATTCACTAGCGGAGTTACTATCGATAAAACATTGCTAACTTACATTAAAAATAGAAATTCACTCTAACTTACTTAACAATACCTAAATAATCTCCTACTACCTTATGAGTAATTTCAAAACATCTCCCCTATTGTATATGAACAATAATTTGTACGACATAAATATTATGTTACTGGTCTAAGACCTATAAAATTGGAAAAATTATGAATAAATATTATGTGATTATTCAATTTCAATAACAATAAATTACACCTTGAATAAAAATTTATTCAAATAGCTCGTAAAACATGCAATGAATAAAATTCATGTTATTGAACTAGAATAATCAGATACATAATTATAAATTTCTAAACTTATACCTCCAATTCAAATTACGATTATACACGACAAATACATTATACAAATTCTACACACATACCATAATATATTATGTCATTGTCATACTTTAACGTTTAAAACTTAAATATGTGATGTTCAATTTACGCTTGTACGATACATTAATTTAACAAATAACGTTAATATAATTTATTGCTAAGTGTGTCAGATATTACTAAATAGATGTTATATTTATCACTAATCATACAGGGGGGACTATTGTATAACCACTATTTTATTATACATACATAAGTACAAAAAAGTTCACATATCGCAGGGAAAACTCAGAATGTCACAGAGGAATTATAGAGTACAATAAAATTTTAAAACTTGATAATATCTCATTGTAGCATTTTCATATTTCATCACATAATTAAGATTACTATTAAAAAGACATACACGTGTCTCTGTATCATATTACGATTCGTATTCCTTTAAAAGGCTTACCACTACAACAAAATTAGCACACCTATGAATAAAAACTTATTATTTTGCTGGTACATATTGCCATTTGAAAAGGTAAGTACAGATTTCCATGCTATGATCGCGACACTTCCCTAACGTAAACATAGCAATAACTGTCCAATCGGTGAAATGATTACCTTTTTTACAAGAAGGAGCCAATTATCTTCTGCCGCTTATGTCAGGTTCGTCGTCATTACCACTAAATGCACTTGTAACACAAAACGATGAGTCCCGCCCAAGGCCCACTCACAGTATAGTACAATGAGATAAGATCACGAAGGGTAGGTCTAGGAACTAAGAGCGGTGTTTGTTCCGGTTTATGCTCTGCAGGAGCCGGCGGCCCCACCACTCCTCGAGGTTGAAGGGTCTGAAGTTGGCGAGCTGGCGTGGAGCTAGCACCTCCTGGTAGTATTTCGCGTCTTCACAGCCCCGCTCTAGTTCGCGAGTCACCTGAAAGTAAAGGGAGACTTGGATTATTTCAAGGTCGAAGTGGTTAGAGATCGGCTTATGGAACTCCATCAATTTTAAAGACTGCCAATATCCATGAGCGTAACAGAGGCCCTCTTGGAACTCGGATGAACAAGAACAACCTACAGTTTGCGAAACCCCTTAAAAATATGCCTCGAAAATCCTGTTCTCCCCTCCACATTAGCTCTCCAATCGTAGTGCATCATGCGTCACAAGGTTAATAAGGTTAACAATCCCTTGATAACTTTATTCTGATTGAAAATATACCTTTGCGAGTTAGAGACGTCCATGAGCGAAATCCACGCGTGATTAGAAGATCTTATGCCAACGGCAAACTCCGAGCCGAATATCTAGGATCCTGATCCTGATCTTGGGATTCGAGGGTCTTGAATTTAAAAGGGTACAATACAACACCCTTGGGTACTTTATTATTTTAATCTTTTGCTACAAGGGAATTCTAAGTGGAATAAAAGTTGAGTAACATATTGTGCTCAAACATCTAAAATAACAGTTTTAGAGCTATTTGTAGTTATTGAAAGCCCAAAATAATAGATTGAAATCCATGTGCAAATCTATTATGCTACTTGCTACCTTCAAATGCAATCAACAAACATTATTGTATTATTGGATTTTGCTGATTTGATCATTGACTTTTATCACTGTGAAGTGCTATGACTGATATGATTTCAAAAGATAAAATATTACAGAATTGTAAAGAACTTTAAGAAATTTAATTGTAGTTGATGGACTTTTATGCAGCCAATAAGCTGCCAGCTCTTATGTCATGTCACTCAGCATGCATGTATGTGAGTATGTTAGATGTTCACGTGTCAGAGTTAAAGTGCACTCACCTTATTCCAAGAATCATATATGTAATTGATAAGATCATCATGCTGGTTGATGTTATTGTTATTGATATGCACGTGCGGCGGCGTCTGGGCCGGCGGGCTGAGCCGCGCCGCGTGGCTGTTCCCGTTGTGGCGTTTACCCATGTGGGGCAATGAGCGGGTGCCGCTGTTTATGTACCTGGAATATCGGTATGTTCAGGCTGAATAGGGTTTTTCTTGGATATGTTTGGAGTGAATAGGGTTTTTTCGAAGTTAGTTCACTTTACTATTAGTGGATGTCATGATGTTGCCGCTTGACATCCAGTGGGATTGTAGTCTCGGGTTAACTTGGACAATCGTAAATAATTAAACATTTATGACTGTGACTGTTGAATAAAATAATGAAAAGTGTTATTTATATTGATAATAGTGGTGTTAATGTCAATGTAAATAATAAATAATTGCCTTATAATAATGTGTAATTGTATGTTTTACACAATGATAATGGATAGTTAATTATGAATGCAGTAATGTGTGAAATATGAAAATACCAGTGATTTAATTTACCATTGTTACAATTATTATATGATAATTTGTGTCAGTATGACATAAATGGGTGTAAGTTTGCATAATTAGTGCTATAAATATTAAAAAGGCAATTGAAGAGCAGGAAACTGGTAATTGAATTAATGTAATTACTTCCACTGTAAACACTAAACATTATTTCATAAATGTTATAATGAAGGAGTTTAGTATCTTTTGTTTTGTTGACTTTAATATTATTTGATGACAATCACATTTAATAGCTTTTGCACATGGCTTTTACCAGTTTGGATAAGCATACAAGAGAATATTATGTTCTGTTAAAATTATCCCAAAAGAATTCAGGGGTTCTAGATTTCAACTTAATTGATGCAATGAAATAAGCATCAAAATATTGCTGAGAGAAAGACATAAGTCTCACTTGCAAGCTATTTAATATAGGAAATAGTGAACAATCTTGCTTCACTTTGGGAAAACTTAAATGTTTTCCTTTAGAGATTTTTTTCAAATAAAGGTAGCCCTGAAGGAGTCATCAACTGTCTTAATGAGAAAGTTCATAGAAATCAGTCAAGTGGTTTCCATTTTTCATACAAAGTTTCTTCCCCTATTTCAACCGTTTGGGTTTGAATTATTGAAAAAATAATAATAATAATAAATTGATGTGCCATTGGAGGTTTTGACAACTCTTTATATTTATTTATGAGTGAACGTGACCGTCTTCGAAAGAAAAGTGACAAGTCAGCGGTAAGGACTGTGTAATAAGGACAACACTCTACAAAGCCGAAACTAACCGATATCTCTTTCTGAATACCGATGTGCATTATTTCTTGCCGGGTACTGTAACAACTTTTAAAAGTCAAAGTTTTTCTAATAACAGTTGTTTTTACAATTTTTTATCCAATACTTTTTATTTTATTTGTGTGAATTATATATTCAGTAATATTTATTACAACTAAAAAATATAAAATAAATAAATAAATTTACATTTGTATATTTCGAACATCAATATTTCCTTCTTATTATATGAAAAACTAGGTCAAATTTATTATTTTTCATTGTTCAATCTACTGTTAAAAATTTATAACAAATAAAATAACCAAAATTAAACCCTAATGACTGGTTCTTATGGATGTATATTGAATAAAACAGTAGTCATAAATGTTCAATTTTATTAAAAGCATAATATTGATAATGCTTTGTTTGTACACATGTAGGAACTTAAAGATACGAATAGAGTTAATAAACGTTAAACAAATTGAACTAGAATGTACCACAAAATATACATGAACATAATTAAAAATCCATATGTTTCAGTAAACAAAAGAACTAGGTCTAAATGAACAAGCATTCGTTCAAAGAGAATAATCTTAACGTCACGTAACAAATCTGGGTTATCACAAAATGTAAAGCGCATCACGAATAGATTCTCAATAAAATTCCTACTAGAAATCAGAAACCAGTCGAAACTTCCAGGTTTTTGTTTACTTCGCGAGATGCGTGGCAAACGTGAAAGTTCCACGCGAAACGCCAAGAGAATATCAACATCTCGACTTACCTCATATTTCTATCCATCGTTAGGATTAGATTTACCACGCCAGGCACTTCTGAACTTAACTTATAAGTACTTCAAAAAGTTTAATATCTAAATCCCACCTTATTCATACATTAAAACAAAATACTTGAATATAATCTAAAAAACTATGAATAGAATTCAACAATAGAAATAGATGGGACGCTACACTACCTATCTATACAAAAAACAAGACAACATGACATAAAATAATAATAATTTTCAATACAATTCAAATCTGTCAAGTTGTCAACAAAAGTATCAGCTGCCTTTTCATACCAAATCGCTATTGGTTGTTTTTACGAACTTAAATTTTATAGCCAATCACTTGAATGAAACTTCTAGTTCTATCCATAGAGCAAGAGTAATTTTACCCAATGGTCGAAGTAGGGAATTTTACGATCAATGCTCATTGTAATTGTACCACAGGATAGTAAATGTAGAATACATTATCTAATTTGTGACATTGGTAAAAGTCTACATTCTTTAGTACACTTTTTTTGCGAATGTGTATTTAACTATTTATAATTTTTTAAATAATATAATTATAGGTGATAAACGTTCCTTTGTGATAAACGTTTTTAATATGTTTAATAACTTTTATGATTTCAAAGTCCAATGTTTATTGAGGTATCATACATTCATACCTAATTATTATCAGATCAAATAAGAATTATTTAAGTCTTGAGGTAGTGATATTGTTTATTTGGTAATCAAAACCACTTAATTTTCATTTTCCTTTTAACTGATTTGATTAAAATATAGGGTCTTATTTTGTGATAGATAGCACAAATTATTATCCTTATTTTGTGCATGAGCTTAACTTCTGTAGTTCTGTACTATCCTTATTTAGTGGTGATAGTAGGGTAGGTATTGAAACTTAATTTGTAGGTACCTGTATACTCTGTGTTGATCAAACTAAAATTGACAGTCAGGTGATTCACGTCATTTCATGTGATAGGTAGTCAATTAAGCATTGACAATTAAGTCATTACGTCATTAGTCAATAGTGTCAAACTGTCAAGATCGTACAATTATAGGTAATTAGGTACTACAACTACATGCGTTTTCAAGTTTTCATGTTTTGTTTTGATTTCTTCAACATTTCCACGTTTTTCTTGATAACTAGTATTGTTTTCCCAAGAACTTTTTATAATATTCTCGTTGTAGTTTAACCTCAGAGCAATGGGAAAGAAAAACAAAGATTCCCTTGGACGTGCACTTATTAAAGATAGATTTTCTAAGAATCGGCATCGCAGACATGTTGAAGATAACACTTTGGTAAATACTAAACACTCAATTTTCTATTATCTCATATGATTTTATTTATTTTATTATAGTTTATAAATTTTGTGTTATGAGTATGAGTAGTTATAAGCATGATTTTGTGTATGAGTATTATACGGCTATACCGTAAACAACTACACAATCATAGAGACTTTTAATAAATTATTTAATAATTTAAACTACAGAATGTTGCAGAACAATATCACAATCTAAATATTGTTTTAATGACTAATAATTATGTATTTACTTTTATTTTAAATTGAATGCTCTTATAACAAGTTGCAACCATATTTTGTAATAAGTTCTAGGTTTTGTGTACACCTTACTAAGTATTGCATACACTCCTTATTTTTTCATTACTATGGTATACAATTAAGCATATTAAATAAATAATTTATACACCATAATACAAGTTAATATATTTATACAACCCTGGTTTCAGCTGCACACAACAGAGGTAAATGACGGATATGAGTGGGGACGCCTTAACCTGCAGTCAGTGACAGCAGAATCTTCATTACAAGAATTCTTGTCCACCGCTGAGTTGGCTCAGAGAGAGTTCATAGCAGAGAAGTTAAATGTGAAATATGTTAAGTCAGCTCCGTGTGAAGTGGAGCTTGTCACCTCACAACCTGACTTTGATGAACCATTGACAGTGCCCAGAAGGTAAAGCAACAATTTACTTATATTTTTTATTCCATTATTTATTATGCTTTTGGTATGCGAAGAGACCAATGCTATTGTTTGGGAGGAGTAAAGCAAAGGTGTGGTGACAGGTCAATCAATTTAGTCACATCCCTTGATGTCATATCTGATGTTAGACTTTAATATTGTGTTAAGTGCAAAGTTATTTTGTGCAATGTGTTTACAGAATTTTAGTATTATGTTATAATCATAATCTTCAGGCCTGCTTGGAGACCCGGTGTGACAGCAGAGGAGCAGCTAGCCCGGGAAAGAGATGCTTTCCTGGACTGGAGGAGACATCTTAATGAGCTTCAAGCTAAACTCGGAGCTGCAGTAACTCCATATGAAAGAAATTTAGAACTATGGAAGCAGTTATGGAGGACCCTTGAAAAATCTGATGTGGTTTTAATATTGTTAGATGCTAGGAATCCACTTTTATTCAGGTGCCATTTTATTTTATTTGTAATTTAATTAAAATGCTAAAACAAAACTTGAATAAGATTACATATTAAGTCACATAAGTTTAAAAAATAATTACCCAAATTACATTTTCTATTACAGATGTCTGGATCTTGAAAAGTATGCAGCTGAACAAAAATGCAAATGTATTTTGCTACTCAACAAGGCTGATTTAACTACTGAATATGCAAGGAAATGTTGGGCAGAATACTTTGAGAAACAGGTATAATATCTGGATAATTAACTCAGTATAATGCTGTTTATGCTAATATTTAGGGTAACTAAATTTAATATAATATATAGGAATGTATTCATTCTAACTCATGAGGAATATATGCGTTTTGGGAGTTCCAATATTCCCACAGAAGAAGTCAATTACCAGAGAGAAACTAATGTAATACTTACTTGTCTGTTACAGAATGTCTCTATAATATACTTTTCGGCTGCCAAAAGTACTAAAGAAAGGAAAATATCTGAGGAAGAAGACCAGAACTCCACTAAAGAAGACTCAGGTACAGATTCAGCGCGTTCTGAGGATGAGGATGCAGATGAAGATGCGGATGATGAAAGTGAGTTAAAGGACACCGAATCTGATATAGAGGGATTTAAAAGGCAACTTTCAATAATAAATGAGGCAGTTTCCAAAACAGCAAATAAATTAAATACCATTCAAGCAGCTTTGGACAGAGTAATGGATAGCTTAAAATTAGGAACACCAATTGATGATGTCATAAAGACTGAGCAAAATATAGAAACTGCAGATATTACTGAAGAAGTTAAAGATGGCAAGGTTAAAGAACAAGTACAGAATTCCCATGAGATACTGGATAGGGATATGTTAATAGAAGTACTCAAAAAACAGAAAGTTGACAAATTAAAGACTCCACCTAGAGTTACTGTGGGAATGATTGGCTATCCTAATGTGGGAAAATCTAGTACTGTCAATGTTTTAATGAATACTAAGAAGGTAAGACAAGGCTTTATCTATAATTTATATTCTATTTCTAAATTACCATAACCTGAACACTATTCTTTGTTACAATGATGGGCATCTCTATGAGTATTCTGATTTTTTTTAAGTACATGTAATTCCAATAGCTAAAGATTTTATGTGTATCCAGTTACATAGTTTTCTAATCAAAATACCTTTAACAAGGATATTAACACATCTTAGTTTGAACTTGCATTGTCATTTGATTAATTGTGAAATTCAGTTTTCGATGCAATGGTACACCTTTATAGTTTATAGCACACCTTTTAAAAACCATAGCTCACGTCATTTTTGGTCCTTCGAGCCGATTGCAGCTACCATATAAAACTTGTAAATTACATGCCCACTAACTATCTGATACACATTTAGTACTAAATAAATAATCATATTACTCTATGTGTCAGGTAAGTGTGAGCTCAATGCCGGGCCACACGCGTCACATCCAATCCCTGATCCTGGACGAAGACGTGGAACTCCTGGACTGTCCCGGACTCGTGCTGCCGGCGTACGCCGTGGCTCCCGACTTGTTGCTCACTGCCGTGCTGCCTATTGATCAGGTTAGTTAAAGAATCAACTAGTTCGTTTTTGTGGTTATGTTACACAAAACGAATTAGGATGTTGACAGTGTAAAAAGCAAAAAAAAATGAAAAAAAAGTTTCTTTATTTTTTTATTTACATTTTTTAATGGAATTCATAGCAAACAAGCATGCAGCATGACCATAACCCATTTGCTGCCACCAATGACAATTATTGTGACTGACCTAGAACAAGACTGAAATGAGGAACTAGGATAGCTAGTCCAGTTTGTAAATGGTATTAGAACATACACATTAGAACAGGGACTGTTACTAATAGTGAATCCTGTTGATTT
Organism: Hesperia comma; assembly: GCA_905404135.1. Classification (NCBI taxonomy): domain Eukaryota; kingdom Metazoa; phylum Arthropoda; class Insecta; order Lepidoptera; family Hesperiidae; genus Hesperia; species Hesperia comma. Next base: position 2,555,989 of record FR990026.1, read on the forward strand.
ATGTAAGAGTTTCAATACTGAATACATTTATTGCTTAGTTATACACATATTATATTACTTAAGATTGGAACTGAATTACTTGGACGTAACGTTTTTATATCTAGAAGAGTCACATCCAGGTACCGTACAAGTAACCATCACTGACTACGACTACAAAGGAAGTTATTCCACACAGAAATGTTAAAAATAAATTAAGTATTTTGAGACAATTGAGGAAAATTTTGACAAGAGGCCGCTAAGACCGTCACGCTGTCTAAAAATTGGTTTCGTCTATCCATCTCGCTCTGTCATATGTGTATCATATGTTTTGCTCTTTTGCATTGCCAATCTATCTAAACGTCAGTGTGTGCTAAATCTATAGACATACATGAATCAAGTTCAAATTCGATCACAGACGCATTACTACCATAGACATACATAATATAGACCGGCCTTGCAGGTTCGAATGTGTGTCAAGTTGTAACAATCCAATTTTGAATTGAATCGGTTTGTGCGTGAAGTTGGCGCAATGGAAATTTGTTACTATACTTATTTGAAAACGAACAGATTACATAGTGATATCTCGCTTCCGCGTTTGGAAGTTTTAGTCGTGCTGTCTCTGTCACTCTTACATATGTCACGCGCCATTTTACTAAAGTTATTATTTTAGAAATAGTGAAAATAATTTACAATTTAATGTTTACATAATGAAATGTGATTCCTTTGGACTTTATTTGTGTTTCTTGAATTGTTAGAATATTTTTGAAGGCACAGGAAGCCATATTTTCTACATTTGCGGACGTAATTACTGAAATCAATTTTGCGTAAGGAAGATGTGTAACTCGCTGCTGTCTACAACAGACTGACTTGATCAATCACTCAATCACACAACCTAATGTTGACTACTCGTCGTGCGCCTTATGTATGTTACGGGCGCATCTTTACTTTCTACATCCATGATTACTACCATGTTTGGTTCCAGATGCGTTCGCACGACGCAGCCATGGCGCGACTGTGCCAGCTGGTGGGGCGGCGCACTTTCGAGGAGCGGTACGGGCTGCTACTGCCCGAGTATGACGGCAGCGAGCTCGAGTACAAGAAGATATTGACTGCGCATGCTTGTGAGTTTGTTTGCTAGTTTGGTGCTATGTTTGAGTCACCGAGCAGGTCCGAGCATAAATATGGAATTGCCACTCCTCGCTAAAACCTAACTTATTACCTGTGCTCAAGTACTTTTAGATCTTATTGTAAATCTTAAATCTACCTTGATTGTACAGGGGCCTTATTATGAACTCTTAATTCCAGGCAGTTCACGTTCACAGCTTGTGGGTGACAGAGACAGCGCCTTACAGGTAATAAGGCGCTGTCTCTGTCACACACTGAACTGAACGTAAACTGTCTGGAATTAAGAGTTCATAATAAGGGGGCAGGTGGAAAGCTAACATTTGTGTGCTAATTAGTAGACTGGAATAATATTGTATGATGTTTATTAAGTGCCCAGTAGTGTGTAGTTGTAGGATAAGTGAGGAGGGCGAATCACCTTAGTAACTATAAAAACGACAAACTGATTCCACTTGTGACTTGTTGGCACGCGTAAGGTTGGTAAGCGGCACTATCTCTCGAGCCGGTTTTCCACCGCGAAAGAGTAATGAGCGGGAAATGGCTGAAAGGAAATGGGATGGACTCCGTTTATATTTATACTAGCGACCCGCCCCGACTTCGCACGTGTGCAATAACTATTTAATGGATGTTATTATACATATAAACCTTCCTCTTGAATCACTCTATCTATTAAAAAACCGCATCAAAATCCGTTGCGTAGTTTTAAAGATTTAAGGACACAAAGGGACAGAGAAAGCGACTTTGTTTTATACTATGTAGTGATGAAATAGGTTTCGCTTCAACCAACAAAGAGTTTTTATTTTTCACTGCAAAAGGATGATGAGAGAGAGCAAGTCATTTTCAATTCTTGCAGCTCAGTCCTTTTCGCTCGACTATTTATTGTTATTGGTGAATACAGTTCACTCTTGCGAGTTGAACGGAGTCCTTAATGGGTCTTCTCCGTTCGGTGGCATCACATTTACGAAGAATACGAAGTATAGTTAACACATTTATAGTAAGAAAAAGACAAGATAAATGAACATGGAATCACTTTATTCTGCGTTTATTACTACCACAATATTATTAATATACATCTCAGACCAATAAACTATAGACTGCGCGCCGTGAACAAAAGCGTGAAGCCGGCAAAAAGTCAGCTTAAGCACACATCGAAACCAATAGAATGCCCTATGTTGACAGTTTGAACTAGAACAAATTTAAACTTTATTTTTTGGAACACAAAGCTTCATTTATTTTTTATTTTTTAGAACACAAAAGTCGTTTTGGTGCGAGTGCCGCCGTGTGTATTACAAGGCTAAGCTGACTTTTTGCCGGCTTCACGCTCTTGTTCACGACGCGCAGTCTATAGTTTATTGGTCTGAGATCCTACTTCCTACTTCCTACTAATATTATAAATGCGAAAGTTTGTAAGGATGTATGTGAGTGAGTATGTGTGTGTGTTTGTTGCTCTTTCACGCAAAAACTACTGAACGGATTTTCATGAAACTTTGCAGTAATGTAGCTTAGACATCGGAATAACATAATTTGTTAAAATTTATAGAGATTTTTGAAGGGACTGGTTTCCCGAAGCGAAGCGAGGGCGGATTTGCTAGTTATTATATAAATTTGTGCGCAGTCAACCGCGGGTACATGACGGCGGCGGGGCAGCCGGACGTGTCGCGGTCGGCGCGCCAGCTGCTCAAACACGCGGCGGCGGGCGCGCTGCGCTGGGGGACTCTGCCCCCGGGCGCTGCGCCCCCGCCCGACGCTGGCGAGGAACAGAGTACTGCCAGTGGGGCTAGGAAGCCCACGCCACGGGAGACACGGGCGGTTGAGGTGGGTGTGATTACCGTTATATTGGTTCCACTGTGTCGCAGTCGGCGCGCTGCGCTGGGGGACTCTGCCCCCGGGCGCTGCGCCCCCGCCCGACGCTGTGGAGGAACAGAGTACTGCCAGTGGGGCTAGGAAGCCCACGCCACGCGAGACAAGGGCGGTTGAGGTGGGTGTGATTACCATTCTGTTAGTTCCACTTTTCAATCAACAATAAGTACTAGTCCAATCAAAGAATTTCTCACAAGTCTAGAACTCTAGAGTCCGTGAGCGGGAACCTTAGCGATTTCTTCATAAATGTATTTAGAGTGTTTGTGGAAAACATACATACTAAAAGTCCTGACAAAGGTGCTATTTTTTTAGGTTTGAGCAATGTTTTCTTTTATTTAATATTTTGCTTTATTTTGTACAACAAAATGTATTTTTTGGTACGAAATACAATATAAGTTGGGCGTTTTCAGGGTTGGCTGAACAAGTCAAAGGAGATCGACAACGCGTTTTTCGCTATGCAGAAAAGTTCAGCGCACGTCAAAGGAAAACCGATATTGGGGTGAGTTACATAGTCGTGCGTGCGTCATACTAACTTAAATATGATTAGTTGGAAAACTATAGATAATTTCGATCAAAATTTAATCTTACTAAATCTTACCTATGGAATAAAACTTTCCTAAGTGAGTTATGACAGATATTTAAGTAAAAAGTTGTGCGGTAACATCACTTATCGCTTCTATCGAAGTTATCTACACCGCTCGCATATAGGTGCCAAAGCAGTATTATATCATTACACCATGTTTCTTACGACTTAATTTTCAACACTTTTTCAATACGTGTATACCGCCAACCTTGATGAGACCGTAAATTCAAACATAGAGCTACGACATAAAGCTTATAATTTCAATGCGTTCCTATTAGTTGAGTGGCACCAGAGTAGCGTCAAGTGTAATTTGTCTAAACCCTAATAGATACCACTTAAAGTAAACTAGGTACTTACACTTGAGTCGCCGGCATATGAAATTGCCACTCCACTCTAAAAGCAAATTTATTACTTGTGCTTACAGTTCGATTTGGCTTGTAAGCAAAATTTACTTAAGGCATATTAAACTCTTGCCGTCAATCTATAATGAACCTTAATCGCAGAAGTGGAAAGCTGGTTTTTGCGTGGGTTGCTATTAAAACGAATTCCATATCGAATGCGAACAGAATTGTATGCAAAACTAGAAATTCGTCCGATATCATTCCTCATATTTCCCGTAACTATGAAGGAATGCCGTTGGAATGCGAATCGGAGGCGATGGTATACATTTCATAGGGAAACGTCGGTCATAATAGCGCTTGCATCATCGGATCGTTCGATTTCTTCGCTACTAAGTTGTGTAGATAACCTGTTATATTTTAGTATAAACAAAGAATAGGTTTAGAATTACTTAAATTTTAAATATTTGATAATACCAACCAATGAATAAACAAATAAGTGCGATATATGCAAGCTCCTGAGACGCATGTATGTATGTCTGTCCTGCTCTGTGTTAGGTCGAATTACTGGCACATAATTTTATATCTTTGAGAAAGTGTTCAGAAGGAAAATTTCTAACCACGATATGATTTATCGGGAGCAACAATGTGCTATAAAATTGAATTATCGCTTAGTGATTCTAATTAATCTCTTTTGTATGATAGATATGTGTGGTAGAGGAATGTTGAAAACAACTTACCCAATATTTTAGTATCTGGGTTCTGTTTCTAAAATTACTCTCGTACCTTCTCGTACTCTCTTCGCGTTTCTATGTGGGTGTCTTCTAGTCACGAGTGAATAGGTTTCTTCTTTCTAGTGTTTTGCCTCGCAACTCTTAACAAAACATTCCTTCACGGGAATGTTGAACAGACGTCATGCGTTTTTAAGTAAAAATAAATAACTAAAGAATGATCGTGTAGATCTGTAGATAGTGTAAAATACGTATTAACATTTACGTGAATCAGCTTCGTCTGTGTCGATTGGGCTTACCATGAAAATGTTGTACTTTGTTAATGGCAAAGCCTATTGCATAGTACGCTGGTATAATATATTTTTAGTACACTGTAAAATTATGGATAGTAAACTGATCATCAAAATCAAAAAATAAGGTAGGTACTCAACGTGTGGCCCAGTCCAAAATCAGTCTCATTTTGGTGAACTTCAAAATATTTAAACGTCGATAAATATAACCACTTCATTGAAAGAGAGTCGCATGCTTGTGTGTCTACGTCTTATAGGTCAAATATTTAGTTCCTCTTACGTACGAACGGAAAAATGTAGAGAGGAAACAAACTCACATTCCATCGTTATATTTCGACAGACGTCGACTAACGATTGCAATCTTTTCGTGTTTACATGTTGCATAAAGCTCAGTAGTTTTATTATTGCCAGTAAACTGTGAACATTTATTATAATAACAGACAAAAAGATAATAAGAGAGTATTATGATACTCATGTTGTCAGTTAAAAACGTCAATGCGAAGACGTTTAATGAGCTCGGATGTGCGCGCGCGCACGACGTCTCCGATGCCAGTAGGGTGACCATTATTTAATGAAAATTCCGGATAGTCTGGATGTTTTAGTCAGATTGTTTATACCTTTTTTGGTTGAAATAAAATCTGTTTGAAATATATTAAAAAGGATGTTTTTGAAATGACACTGATTACTTAATATATGTTGCAAAAAGATGAAAGCTTATGTGAAATACTTACTGGCGTTTTTGAAGTTTTTGAGTGAAAATTTGTATTTGCACTTCTTGCTACGAGTGCCGATGTTTGTTAAAATCAGAACATTTAGTGTTACTAATTGTAATTTAAAAATAATTTAAAGTTAAAATACAGTTTTAATTTTCACTTCTGTTGGCATTCCTCATACCTGCCTCCGTTCTTTTTAATATCCGAACAAATCAATACGGATAAACTCCAAACCCGGAAATAAGGCCAACAGTCCAGGCTTGTCCGCTCAAATCCGAAGCGTTGGTAACCGTAGCCGGGCGCGAGTCGTCCGCATTTACTTTGAACGCAATTTTCACGATCGTTAACCCGCAGATCCTCGTAAACTTGGTAAACTTTATGAATTAACGGCTGGCGCGCTGCCAGGGTGCCGATTTCGTCTCCAGAAAGTTTATTTAGGTTTCCCTTAACTATAATTGATAATATTCTGGCGATCTCTTTTATCTCGCGCCGGGAATGCGATATTTTGAGTGGTGGTCGCGAATATCTGGATTTGCTGCTATGTGCGTCGTTAATGTCAAAGAAATACTACATTTTGTTGATTGGTCTCATTCGATTTCACGTTCCGTTTCTTTGAAACGTCTTTATGACTTTATTTTAAAATGGAATGGAAACGGTGAGTTGATGTAATCGACACCCAGTGTGGGTCATAACTTTGAATGAAATTTTGAACAATACTTTTATTCACTCTGAAAGTTTAACGATAAAGTCGTTTGCAAAAGGTATTCATGCCACATTTAAGGGCAGGTTATTCGAAAACGACCTATTTTCGGTGGACTTTTAAAGCATCAAATATTTGTTGTTTCAACTTAAAAAAAATATATGTTATTGATCAAGAACCCATCTTCAATAATCAATGGCTCAAAACACGATAGTTATTACGTCACTCGATCATAAAAATAGGCAAAGATAGGTAAATTTTGACAATTTTTATGATATTACGTAAAGAATATTTACAATTTAGACGAAAAAATTATACTGCAAGGTAGCACATGACATTATCTAAATTATTCAATGGCTAATTTTTAAAATACTGTTTATTTTTTTTCACAATTCCATTATATAACAATACGACGCGAGCGCTTTGCTTCAGACGCCCGCTAGGCATCGTCGGAGCAAGACCTATGCCGATTTTCGCAAAAACGACCGCAGCAATACATCGTCACATTTATATAAATTTCATTTAATTTTTTTAATTTAAATACTTTTTTCATCTTACAGTTTAAATAGTGCATTGTTTCATTGTAAATAAATAATTTAAAGATAAAAAAAAATTATTCAAAAATATTTATTTAAAAGTATTTTCGTAGTATCCCAATAACATAGACATAGTACAAAAAAATCAGTAGTGCAACTACTAGGTATTTTACTAAACCAAGATAAGTATTTATTTTGTCAACACTGCGATTGTGTTATAGGTATAACAACTATGAGGAAAAATGTAATTTTGGTACGATCGGCAAAATCTATATATTATGTCGACGGCAGCAAAGAACAAACGGTCATCTACAAAAACGCTAGTTTTCAGGAGAGCGTTTTTAGGGCAAAAATGGTATAACTTCTACAATTACAAAGACATCTTCGTCGATTTTGGAATAGTAAATTATTACAATATTAACTATTATTTGGTATAGGTAAATTATAATAATTCTTTAATTTTTAAAAATACGGCAGATATCTTTTTCTACTTCGATCAAGAAAACAAGCAAATTGAGTCAACTGCCATATATTCGTTCCTACTTGGGACCTGATAATTATTTATTCTTTAACTATTTTATTAATTTAATGATTGATTTTTATTTTTATTGATCAGATAAAACCAATTTCATCAAAACAACAAATATAATTATTATTGTCACTTAAATAATGTAGTTGTCTCACATTACTTCGGCTTTCTTACGTTGAAGCTATTGGATAATTGCAGATATACCTAAACTATTTTGAGTTATAGGGTGTCTTATAAAAAAAAAGTTTTGTGATTCTTGTTAATAATTGTATTTGTAATATAAAGTAACTAAAAAGTATAGTTTCAAAGAAATAACTACTAATAATAATTATATTTTAACAGTACTTTGTATCATAATCATCATCTTTGTATCAGTGTCATAAGTAACTCAATAACTATTCGTTTGACGACACTCAAATTTTTACGGGACCTAACCTAAAGCTCCAGCTTTCGACTAAAAGAAGAATGATTAAAATCGGAACTCTAAGTAGTAAGATATGAGGTAACATACATACATAAAAATTATTAAGGATAATTCAAAAACCATTGGTCAGACGCCGCTTAAACTTATATGAGACCACAATGCAAATACCAGCTTTCAGATAGAAAGAGAATCATAAAAATCTGAACACAATAAAAAGTTATTAGGAAAAAACCATAAATGTGTAAGGTAGAACCAGAGTGGTCCAAGTGACTTTCTGGATTGACCCCCGATTTTGGCATAAAGATCTCCAAAACTCAATATTCTTTTATTCCACTTTGATCCAATTGCAGTTCAGTTGCAGAATTGCAATTCAATAACATTGTCTAGGGCAATTGCAACAAAGTGGAATAAAAGAATATTGAGTTTTGGAGATCTTTTTGCCAAAATCGGGGGTCAATGCAAAAAGTCACTTGGACCACTCTGGTTCTACCTTACACAAATACACACTTTTAAAGATCCTTACACATTATTCAAGTAAATTCAAAATTACTCATCAGATGTCGCTCAAATTTATATGGGACCTCAACAAAAGCACCAGCTTTCAAGGAAATAAAGAATCATACAAATCGGTTTACCCAACACGAAGTAACAAACACACCAACAAAGATAGAAAAAAAAGGTATAAATATTTTTTACATTTGTGGCTTGGTTGAATGTCACTTCCGGATTCAATTTTCAATTATTTTATTATTCCAATTGCAAGCAGTCATCATCAGACATTTTTTCTTGCTGAAGAGCCTCGAGACTTCGCAGGTTATTTTCGTAAGGACAGCTGGCCCGCCGCATTGCGCGACGTACACAAGGACAAATGGTATATGTCCGTTTGTACTTTGTCGAATTTTAAATAAGTAGTGCAGATGTCTTTTTGTACGTTGAAAAATTGGTGTAAAAAACAACATTTTTCGAGAAAAACAATATCACAAGATAGAACAAAGAATTCTGAGTTGAATTATGCAAAAAAACGATTTTGGCAAAATTGCAGATGTCTTTATGTTATTTGCTGCCGTCGATGTTATACCTACATATATTGAGCATAATTGATATATCAAATACCACGTATACAGCATTGAAGTAATTTTAATATTTGGTATCACTTAAGGTTTAGGTCGGTGACAGTAGTAGGTATGTATAACTATGAAAATATACATACAACCATGTGTTTGTATTTTGCAGTGCCTCAATCCGAATATTTAACCGAATATTTAAAGTTAGATACTTAGATGCTAGTAAAAATTGTAAATTTAGTGATTGGGCTACTGTAGGTATATTCAAAAGTAGGACCAAATTGTATGATCTTTATGACGAAAAACAATATAATTTTTCTCCCTCGTTTCAGGAGCATGTAAAATATTATTCTAAAATTTTCAAAATGGTTTGATTCAAAACAGTCAATATTAGTGTAATAGATAAAAATACTTTTTTATTTAAATAAAGAATCATTATGCAACGTGATGTTTTATTCTAAAGACAGTGTTTACATTTTGTATTTCAATGTTTATATTAAGTATATTCTGTATAATAATACTGATTTAACTATACTGTGACGCTCGACGTTTTGCCGCGCGGGGTCAGAGAGTTCATTCAAAACGCGCTCTCGCATAGATTCGCTTGCGAGGGGTGAGGAGTGCTAAAATACCTAATTCGCTCGAATAACCTGGTCTTAAATTAGTTTTTTTTAAGAATTTAATTCCTACATATTAATTTAAACGTCGTATTGCCTAGTACTCACCTTTTTCCATGAGATCTCTCTTCTTTCCCTGCATAGAATGTGATAAATGTTGATCTATATTATAAAATACGGTTTTTCATATTTTGTGACCTTATGCTCTTGATATATTTCTTGTCGATTAGCAAACTTGTTATTTAAACGGTGGAAATATTAAAATTATGAATTTAGGTAGGTACCAACATAATAAACCTATTTCATATGATAATATTTAATGAAGTGATGACACAGTATTCTCAATTCCCTTAAAATTTTTATGATTATGACTGTTTGCGTGGGAACAGTCTTAATATACTTGATGAAATTCTTATCATTTAGTGAATGAGGATGATATATGAGGAGGAAATGTGGCAATCACTTCGTATCTTAATAACGGTAACAAATTGACGGGTCTGATGGCAACTGATGGTCGCTTCACACTGATAACCGTAAAATCGCACTGCCGCGAATGTAGGTTGAACTGATTTAGGGATGAGTCGAAATTAGCGCTGCACAGTTAGTAATCCAGCCATCAAGTTTGATTCACGACGACGTAGATTCATGATACCTGTGTTAGAAATGACGTGTTAGTTATACTTGTCCGTGACATCTAGGACACATGGTAATCCTAGTAAGGGCTGCCATTTACCATGAATTCATCCCAAATCAACAATCACAAAACAGTAATTGTAGAACATACCAGTTTTTCTAAATGGAAATGAAAATGGAAACTGAAAACCTAATGTCAAAATACACTTTAGTCGAAGTGTCACTATGTTCGAGATTTTGACATTTTATTTTTTTGGAAATTTGACTTCCTTACCTACTACTTTGTTTGTTGAGTCCAGAAATGAGCAGATACATATTTTAACAGGGTATTTCTTTTTGAGCGTAGTCTTAAATTTATGTTCGACAATTCCAGAATATATTTTTAGTTTTTTTTTAACAAAATAGTAAGCAGATGAAAAATACTGTTACCGAGCAAGATTTGTTTTACGTTTTGTACAGGAATCGTCTTTCTTTTCAGGTTCTCAGGAGCCCAACCATCAGAAAACATGATCAGCAAACCCTGGAAGCAAGAGAAGAGACACGCCAACAAAAACAAACGAGAGAAGCTACGAAGAGTTTACGCACATTTGGACGAGCACTAGATCGTAAACCCTCTGTCTATTGTAACCCTAACTGCCCTTTTGATAAACTCAGCGTATCTCTTCAGAATGACTGGAAAATTTCTGGGATAGGCAGCGATAAGTCAATGTATGAAAGTTAAACTCACGTATTACCAATAAAGTAGTGTTTAGTTGATTTATTTTATTGATTGATTTCACACGTTTAATTGATTGGAAGTTTAAAAAATCTAACTAGCTCTTGTACTTTTATTTTTGAGTGTTTTTTGAAGTATATTTTTGATAAAAAAATGAGGCTACACGTAAATTGATAGTGTTTACACTTTTTAAAAGGTGTGTGAAATTACCAAAAGTCTGCCTAAGTTTTTTTATCTTTTTGTCATAAAAAATATTATAATCCCACAGTAATAAGGATTACGTAAGTATTAAGGAAGGATACGTAATGCAATAAAAGAAATATATAAACTTAATCAAGCATTTCTTTTTTAAAAATACTTGTGTACCTATAGATTTGTCTTTATCTGACCTCTGGACGTACGTGAAATGGAACGTTAACATTCGAAGCGAATAAAATAAGCATAAAAACTTTAGAAATATGATGTTGCAACCGAGATTTATGGGACCGATTTTGTTAGATTTATGACGTGCCGTAAACTAATATGACAAATTTTAGTCCGGGCATAACGACTGCTTTGAAATGCTGGTAAGAATAATTCAAGCGGTAAACTAACATTATTATCACCTGATTGCTATACCTATTCTGAACGGAACTATAATTTTTTTACGCGCAGGTGAAGTAAAATTTCACACTGAAATTTAAAAACGAACATTATTTTTACTGTCTTGCCTTTTTTATACTAAATGAGTCGTAATTTTGGTATTGCTTACAATATGGCGTGGCTTCGGATCTGCATTAGTGTGCGTCTTTCCATATGCGCAAAATGCAACGTGTTTTTCAACTAAACTGTGATACCTACCTATGATAATATGTAGATAGGTTCAAAGCAAAAATCTTGCACTTTTCTTTTTCTAGCTTCCATCCGTACCCTCAGATTAAAACTTCGTTCCAAAATGGTTTTTCTGTTTGCTTTATCTAAAATTACTGTTGACATAATATGTATCTACAATCTACACTATTTTAGTCAATAAATAGTGCAGACTTACTCATTTTTTATTTGTTAGGTTGTCTAGAAGACATGGCTAATGTTATTGCTCGTATTGGTGTACAATAAAGAGATTTCAAGCATTTGTAATATTTTAGTCGAATAGCAATAGTAAGTATTTACTAAGTTGGTTTGATTCCTTTGTGAGGAATGACATGTTGAAGAATTGCCCGGTGTGGTGACTAAAAACGTACGTTCTTTGTGAACTTTGATAATGAGCATTTGTACTGGGTAAATCGACTTAAGTCCTAAACGAGCTTATAGAAAAAATCTGAAAAAGTCGTCAGTTTTTGTAACAATGTTAGTGTACAAAAAAAAAATTTTTTAAGATTTTCGATGGTGTGTCCCAGATTCAAATCAGTCAGCAATAAGGTGTATTATGACTTCCTCAAGGATCTAAGTAGATTTGCCCAGTAACCCCGTATATAAAAAATATAAAAATACGTTACATACTTACCCACTAGTCTTCGCCCCGGTCTTCCCATATTCTTGAAGTCCCCAGGACTAAAAAAGGAATTTTAACTACGAAGTGAATTCATAAACGGCCGTTTTCAATAATCTATTGAATAAGTTATCTGAAAAGGTTAGTAGGTAATTAAATAACACTACAATTGGTCTAAGATCCGAATCTAAGTCGACTTTCACCGGCTTGATAATAGAATCAAACTTATTTTATAATAAATTTCGTATTTTAGAAAATATATTAAAAATGGGTTGACAACAAAAATCCTGGACAGAATATTTTTTATTATTTTTTAAAAAATAATTTTTCAAAAATATTGCATGATGAAGATAATAATAAAATTTTATACTGGACTTAAAGTATAGAACATATAGAATGTGCAGACTATTATCAATTCGAGTGAAAAGTAACTAGTATTGACATACCTGTTTATACCTGTCTACCCAGTAGTTCGTCCAGGTAAATAATAGTCTACCCTACGTCTGCACATTCTATATGTTCTATACTTTAAGTCCAGTATAAAATTTTATTATTATCTTCATCATGCAACATTTTTTATGAAAAATATTTTTTAAAAAAATAATTAAAAATATTCTGTCCAGGATTTTTGTTGTCAACCCATTTTTAATATATTTTCTAATATACGAAATTTATTATAAAATAAGTTTGATTCTGTTATCAACCCGGTGAATGTCGATATAGATTCGGATCTTCTACTAAATCAATGTTGTAAAGTTTTGACATTGCTAAGCAACTGACTTACAGATACTGAATGGATTGTGAACGGCCGTATGATGTAAGTTAGGTTAGGTTAGTCAAATCCTATTTATCTTCATCTTTTAAGAAATTTATAACTGTATAAGTATGACCCCTAGCACACGGCGTATTTTAAAACGCGCTAACGACGCGTAGATGACGTGCGTTTACGCGGATCAAACGAGATTTGAACGCAACCTCCTAAGCTCGGCACACGGAGCGATCACGAAACGTGCGGCTCTTGCGCGTATACGCGCCGATCTCTGGCCCTTTGTACGGCCATCAAACGAGTTTCGAATGCGCTTCACACGCGCGTTTGTATCGAGTTATTATATGAGTAAAACGCAAAAATTAGCGTCTACGGCGCAGATGACTTGCGTTTTCATAAAACGCGCGTTTTCTGCGCGTTTAAAATACACCATGTGCTGGGTTTCGTAAGTAGTTTTGTATATTCTATTTTTCATTGAAGGTAAATAGATTGTATAAAATTTTAATAAATATTTTGTAAGTACGAAACAGCTTTTTAACTGGATCAAATACCACATTCTAGGTATATATATTAAGTCATTCTATCGTGAGCTAGACATTAACAGCAATCCCGACTGATGGTAAATGGCAATTTTTTATTTTGGCTGGTAAAGAGCACTTTATTAGAAAAAAACCCTATTCACTCTTCACTCGAACACGTTATAGGTATTCTTATTATGCAGGATAGCCGCAGTAAGAAATCATCTTGTAAGCCTTACACGATTTACAGAAATCGTTATTAATCTTATTCCTTACAATGTACTTACAATGAGGGCGCTCATTCACATTCAACCGCACACGAACCCGCAAGTGTGGGACGGACCTTCGAAAATGATCATGCGAAGTGATTGACACATTCGTGTTATAAATAGATGTCAAAGCTTTTACAATTATACATAGTTCGTGGGCATGTGAGTGAGCGTGGTAAGAAATACGAAATACCTACATATATGTTTGAATCATATAGGTAATCAAGGTAATCGGTACCTATTTCAACCCGATTATGATCGCTACACTTTTGCTATCAAATCTATCAGGCACCGCGGCTAATCCTTCGAGATTCATTATTATTATAAGCTCTATCCAAACCTCATAAACTATTGAATTTATGTAGCGAAAACATCGTATTTTAGTACAAATAAACACAGAAAACAAATTTAAGAGCCGATAAATCTGTACGTTTATAATAAATTGAAGTCTGTGACGTCAAGACGACATGGCGATATAAAAAGCGGGTAGACCGAGCTGGAAACTTGTCAGAAGGTCATCCAATGGTCTTGTTGTCAGTTTTATGTTTACTGAGACCTTTAATATATAAAAATCGTTATTTCTAACTCGTGCTGCCCTTGCTGGCGCTTCGAGACAGTGCCGCCGTAAGCGGCCGAAGAAGGCGTGCACCGCAATGGGCGGCACGTCCAGGAGGTGGCAAATAGATCACGGTCAAAGGGGAGGTGCTTTAGTGAACCAATATTAGCTTGGTAGTTCAAGTGACGACGGGGGTAAGGTTGCAAAACCGTTGCACGCGGCGGGCGCTCAGACTCATACAGATAGAGGTGGACGTTTAAACGATAAGCACTTAATTAAGTCTGCTTATCAAAATAAGCGCCCAAGCGTGCTTAAAGATTTAAGCTGATTTCGTTTAAACGCTTATGGTTGAGATCCAAAAATGTCATTACTATATTATAATGATTCAAGATAAGCAACCTTACTGTGATAATTTTAAAGCTCAAAATAAAATGTTAACAAGGAATCCTTATAAGGAACCTTATTTCGATGCCCAATAAAGATTTTTGATATTGTTGGATAAACGACCTTACTCCTGTTCTTTTAAGAATACAACTTTATTTCTATTGCCTTAAGGTTAAGAATCGATACCAATTTGGATGTGTCGTTGTAAAGAGCGTGTTAGAAAGCGGCTAAATAAAGTCTGCTTATCTTACGTAATATTTCCGTTCGGAAGAACAACGCTTCGTTTTTGGTTGGTTACAACGCTGTTTACAACGAAATGTAAGCACGCTTTTTATGGCCAGTACGAAATTCGCATTGGAAAAAACTAGACGCGCTTAATTAGTTTAATTTACTTTGCGACTTACGGACTATTAATATTGTGTGTTGTGTAATTTCAAGTGTTGAGTTTATTGAATTTATTGTCGAATGTAAATAATAATTGTAAATAGTACATAGTAAAAGAACTAATATATTGATTATTTATAGAATAAACTGATTCAAAATTTAAAAATAGTGTTGTAAGCTTTTATCTTTTATTTAGTGTTGTGCTTGTAAATAATTAGTGTAGTGAAGATGTCGAGAAGCGGCAATTCTGTACTCTGGGACTATTTTGAAAAAAATCAGGTCGATAAACTAGCTGAGTGTAATATATGTAAAAAACGAATATCGTATAAAACAACGATAACTAATCTCAAACAACATCTGAAGCTTAAACATTGAACGCTTTTCTGAGCGCTCGGCGTTATAGGCCGTCACTTGCTAATCGACTTTCTCAACGATTAACAAATTTTATTCAAATAAGCGTTTCAACGAAAAGCGTTTTTTTAAGCACGCTTAAAATTTTAAGCAAAACGTTTAAACGCGTTGACAGTTTTAAGCCGTTTGTCACATCGCTGCATACAGACAGGCGGGCCTGCTTAGAGAAACCTGCGCTTTAGTATCCGCGCTTGAAAAATATTTAAAATCCATAGAATATCCTTAAGATCTAAGAGTCAGCAATTACGTGTAGATTTCGTGAAATAGATAGATAGATAGATAAACTCTTTATTTGTACACCAGAAATAATCACATACAGCGAAATTAAAATACAAATGAGTATACAATAAATGGACCGATTTATGCAAAAACGATCCAACCCACAACCTCGACAATTTCGAGTTTTTGTGACCTATGTACTCCAAATAAGGTATATTTTAACATATCAAAGACTCATAACTCTATGGTAATAATTGACGAAAATCCGTATGGTCCAACCCACAGCTGAAATAACAAAGACCATTTTTTAAAATGAATAAATGTTTCAAGCTATTTGAATCATTTTTGCATTTTCATGATTGCCCTGACGTGTGTTAATTTTATTTTGCTATAATGATTCAAACTACTTGGATCAGTAATGCGTTTATACAATATGGAATATATAACAAAACTCATTTTGCTTAAATGTTCCAATAAACTTGGATCATTTCAACTCAATTCAAAATAACATTCGACTACAGAACTATACTGATTCAGGCCACATGCATATAATTATATTTAAATAAAGAAATACGAAAAATTTAATTCAAAATGATTCACAACCTTTTATATCAACCTTATTAAATTAACATTAGTATCTCGGCGATAAAGTACCTAAACAAAATATTATTTTTATACCGAAAACTTTAATATAGGCATTTATTTACTTAAACCTATTTTTTGCAATTTTTTGCATCTACAATAAAATTGTATGTTTAGCATGAAAATTTTTGTAGGATATTGTGGTCAAAACTTATTGAAGATCATTAATGCATATTTCTAAATGAACCTTTTTATCTGACCTAAAGTTTTGCAAAAAAGAAAGTGACGTGGATCGTTTTTGTAAAACTTCAAGCGCAGTGAAAAATTACTGTTAAAGTTTTACAAAAACGATCCACGTCAATTAAATCTTTTTTACAATAATGCTTTGCTGCATAATTTTTTTTTTTATGGTATAGGACCGGCAAACGTGCAGACGATCCACCTGATGGTAAGTGGCTATTGTCGCCCATCGACACCAGCAACACCAAAGGCATGACTGATGCGTTGCCGGCCGGCCAAAAAAGAAAGAAAGAATTTCTTAATTTAGTAAATTCTAACATAAATGAACCTCAAAGCTTGAAACGTTTTTGCAGTTTTGAAATGAAAATATTATTGTGTTGGTACTTTAAAGTTTACATATTTGCGCTGCCGCAACTGTGTATCCGTGCAAGGGATGCCCAATCTATTGACGTGAATCTTTTAGAAGATCGATTCATGGCAATATGATCTACCGATTTTTGAATCGATTCAACAGGTTGCGATCTTCGCCTGAATCGAATCGTATGCTAAGAAGATCGTATGAATAAAATCGTATAATTAAAACTATAGGTAACAACCTAAACAACATGATCTTTGCCAACACCACCTTAGTGTTGGCGGTAAAAGAATATGTAATGTAATGTAAGATTACCTACCTACCTTAAATCAGATATTTAAGTTTACTTTCGAGTTATACCGATCAAACTAAGCGGTACGTATGAAATATGAAGGTAAATATTAATATTTAGTTAATTTTAAAATTTATTATATTTTATTTAATAAAAATATATATTTATATGTTATGTGTATACTGCAGTGTTTACTGACTGAAGTCTAATTTGTTTATTTATTCTTTGATATTACTACGATAGGATACAAAGTGCATGATTTTGCGAGCAGCACATTATTTAAAAATAATAGACATGGCCAAAAAATCAAATGTAAGACGCGGAGAGTTGGAATCCATAATACAAATGAAATTAAATTGAACTTGTGTTCCACACTAGATTGTTACTTTTTTTGATTATATAAATTATTAAATAACGCTGGTTGGAATACAGAATGTAGCTTATTTTTGTGGCTTTTCGTTAATTTAAAAACAATACGATACGATCTTCGGAAATCGAATGAGATCGATTCAATGTAATTCGTATCAGATCGTGAATCGATTCATTGTGTTGCGATCCATTACGATCCAAAAAATCGATTCAAAACAAAAAATCGGGTGTTTGTTGCAGAAAAATTGTTTGTTGCAGAAGAAGATTTGACAGAATTATGGCCAACAGGAAAACGGATTAATAATGAAAAGTTAAAAGATTTGAAATCGTTATTTCATCTTATACCAAATGATTGCATTAATTACTATAAAAAACTGAAGGGAGACGACGCAATAATAGATGATATAGATGGTTATTGTGATGAACCTGACTTTGATTTTGATGAGGACTAGGCTCACTTTGCTATTTTTTTAAATAAAACAAGAATATTAAATATTTTTGAGTTTTAATTTTTGTCATTTTTGAATCATTTTTGCATTTTTCTTTCCGCAGCCTACACAGCAAAACCCATACAAAATTTATTTTGTTAAAATGATCCAGACGCAAGTTTCTTGAATATCTACTAAACTATTAAAATTTATTCACTAAATACATGCATGTTAATTAGTTTAGTATACTTAGAATTACCTGAAATTAAAAACATAATGTTAAGCATTATAAAACCGGAGCAATCCAGCAATAAACTTTAAAGTCAATTATCTCGAAATAAGGTTCGTGTGGGTTGGAACGTTTTTGCTTAAATCGGTCCAAATAATAGTTTAAAAAAACTAAAAAACACGCTTTTTATAGAATACTGAACTAAAAAAATAGAAAATAAGTTTCAATAAATTTAAATTAAGAATAGTGTTAAAAATTTCAACAAACATGAATTAATAATAGTGTAAATAAAGAAAATATTTTATTTTAAAAAAGCGTGGGGTGCTTTTTAAGATATTATCAAAATGACACCATGCACCCCACGCTTTTTTTTAAATAAAATATTTTCTTTATTTACACTATTATTAATTCATGTTTGTTGAAATTTTTAACACTATTCTTAATTTAAATTTATTGAAACTTATTTTCTATTTTTTTAGTTCAGTATTCTATAAAAAGCGTGTTTTTTAGTTTTTTTAAACTATTATTTATTTTCGACTTTTTAGTTTTGTTTATTTATAATAGGTAGCTTGTTTTTATAATTTTAAACTATTATTTGGTCTCTATCGATCTATCTACTGTGATAACTTAGAATTCAAATAAACAGAAGAACAACGCCATCTAGTAAAACGTAATGTACGCAGTCAAACTGAATACGCAGTTACAGCTAGTTGCCCGTAAATATGGGTAGATGGCAGTAGCAAATGGATAGATGGCAGTAGTGTGAGAGTAAAAAAATTAAAATCTTATTTTGCATATTGAAAATTGGAATAATTTTATCAAAATAGTGTAATGTCATCGGAACTCGATAAATCTACAAAGTTTGAACGAAATCTGGCCATTTAAAGTGGGTCAAAATCGCGTCCAAAGAAGTCGGTTACAAACAAATATACAAACATACAAGTGAAGCTAATATAAAGCGTGTAATAATATCATTATGGTAGTCTCTTTATGCGAAGGAGAGTTACATACAAACATACATACAAACATACAAACATACAGGTGAAGTTATAGGCTAGGGAAGGTGGAAATTAAAGAAGTTAGGAAAAACGCCTATTTTTAGGAAAATCCGCGATAGATTTGCGTGGAAAGGGTCTAGAAAATTAGGGATCAACTGTTTATAGGTGCGTTATGAATTTGAAGCAAAACGCCTGAGGGGCACGGAAGATATTAACAGAAATGTAGGTTTAAAATGAACGAATTTAGTATAAATCAAGGAAAAACAGTTGTAACTCGGAAAATTCGCGATGGATTTTCGTGGAAAAGGTATAGGAAGTTAGGGATCAGTTAGCTTTAAGTTAGTTATGAGTTTGAAGCACAACGGTTGAGGGGCACGGAAGATATTAAAGGAAGTATAGGTATAAAATTAAGAAAAAATGAGGAAAAACAGCTATTTCTCGGAAAATTGTGGTCGGATTTTCGTGAAAATGGTATAGAAAGTTAGGGAATAATTAGTTGCAGATGCTATATAAGTTTGAAGCAAGAAGACCTTTGGGCACCGGAGATATTAAAGAAAATGGAGTAAAGTTACATACAAACATACAGGTGAAGTTAATAAAAGCGTGTTAAAAAAGGCGACCTTATCGCTAAGCAGAGATCTCTTCCAGGCAACCTTATGTACAGGAGAAAATTACAAAAGAAAAATAGGCTAGTGGTGACAAAAGGAAATATGTAATTGTTTTTTTTTTGTTTTTGTGATAATGAAAATGTGGTATAGTGAAGGGATAAGGAATAAATACTTAGTTAGATGGTGCTTTGTAAGTAGTGATCCTTAACCTGCCTTTTGAAGCCCTCCAAGGACTTAGCGAGACAGATATTGTGAGGAAGCGAATTCCACAGACGCATAGCAACTATAGATATTTATTGTAAAATGAAGTTTGATTTAGGTATAGGGATGAGGAGCGAAATATTGTTAGATGACCGAAGAGTGTGATCATGGGAATGGGAGATGAATTGAAATCGCTCTTTAGATAGGCAGATGTAGGTAAATAAGTAGGTAGATACCTATGTCGCCATGCACTGACAGTACCGCTAACCGTCATTGGGGGGAATCGAAGTGTTCTCCTGAACTCCCGACTGTTGGCTAAGCTTTGATCAATTTTGATTTACAAAGAGACGACTCACTTATCCAATTTGGATCGTCTTTACGTGGTGCGACGTTACAGGTGATAAAACTTCAAATAAGTAGATGCTTTCCTACAAAGTTATGGTTTAAGTCACCTGTCTTACCACTCCAAACAAAGTTTAAATGCAAAATCCATTGTTTAAACTAATAAGATACCGAAGTCCATTTGAGTACAATGTTGCACGGAGCGTGTGCCAAGTGTAAGTACAAAACTCAATAAACGAGATGCAACACGACAGTAACATTTGTATCGCTATATCATGCAGCACTTGGATTTAACGATCGTGGCCATTCTACGAGCTCATTAATTATATCATTCATAATGTCCCTATACCAATGTGCATCTATTCTTAACCTACATATAGGTAATAAACCCGCTGATCGCTGCCTGCACATGGAACTTACAATATTAACAAACCAACCAACTAACATTCTAATAAGTATCATTCTATTAACTAGACAGTCCTAGTCACTAAATGGTCTTGCTCTAGGTTGGTCACAGTTGTCATGAGCGGCAGCGGAAGGGTGGCTTTTGCGCTTGCTACCTTAAACCAGAAAAAAAATCACCAATGCGTTACCGGCCAAAGGTTAAAGAGGAATGAAAGAAAATCCATGCTAGTCTAGTTGGAGCTGCGCCAGGGAGGGGAAACATGTCCAGCGGAACTATCAAATCTGATGGATGGATCCGGCAAAATGAAATATGCGTTACTCATCGCTCAGATCATAAAGATTCTAGGAAATTAAATGGGCAACAAAATCGCTTCAGTATTCAGCGGAATGCAAATGGGCGTGTTGTAAAATTTTATTATAGGTCGCTAATCCATTTACAAGTCTCGAACACCTCACTTCGCGCCCCAGTTCGCAGTTGAAGCAAACACTATCGCTTTCAGCGAATCCCGTAATCCACAATCGCTAATAATTCTCTTGATGAGTCAGAAACCATTTATCTGAGCTGTCGCTATTATTTAACAATATCGTTAAATAATTCCTTTGTCTTTGCTTTGCCTTTGTTTTTTCTCATACTTAGAGATTGACGCCTGAAACAACGGAAGAAATAGTTCCTTCCTGTATTTCTATATTGTGGTTAAGGTTAGGCTTTTTTAAGATTAACAATATTAGACTAGATAGAATTATGTACTGTACGGTTCACGTCTTTCCTCCCTATTTACAAAATGGGCATCTTCATGTCTTAGAAGCTAGACTGGATAACAAACAAGATACAATAGGTCTGAATTATTTCTCTTCTAATACTTCTCTTTACTCTTAATGTCTTCTTCGATGGCGGCGGACGCAATTTACGGAGCACGTTCTCATAAAGGAGACCTTTTCACTTTGCTGTTGACATTCACAAATGCATCAGCAGCAAAGCGGAAAAAGACAAATTTATGGAGAACTTTTCTTCGTTCTTCTCGATCCTTGAATCTTCATTCATCAGTTTTCTTCAATAATCAAGAGTTGCAGATTTCACTCGATGGTCCTGTAATCAATGACAATAACATTAAGTATACTAAATCATCATATTATTAGCTGATCTTTTTTATGTTGGATTCTAAAAATTTGCTAGCCAGATGTGTATAAAATCAGTTCACGCGAATTTGTTTGACGAGCTTGACTCATTGGTTCTAGATACTTTGCAGAACACACACACACACACGCATACACACAACACAATACACAGAAAAAGACAAACATGTGCTCCATCCTAATTATGTTTATATCTGCTCTTTGAATTACATTTTACGAGTTCATTTTTTACAATTTACGAGTTCCATTTATTCGGATAAGAACACCGTAACTTAATTACTTTAGGCCTCCATTAAATTAGTGTTCGTTCAGAATTAGATGCGTTTTTGTTCTTTTTATAATGGAATCAGGCAGCAAACTAGCTTGCAACACCACCTTTCCACTGCCGTTCGTGACAAATGTGACAGACAAACCTAGATCAAGACTCAAATGGATTGTTGGTCCGGTTAGTAGACGGAGTTAGAACAAAAGGCAGGTTTCCCTCCGCCGGTGAGTAGGTACTGAGGATTGAGATGGTCGCCTCTAAAAAAGTAAACCTAACCGGTTCCACACCTTCCTATCCGGAAGTCCGGAACACAATTGCTGTTATAAAAATTAGGTATTATGGCGCTAGAAATGGGACTAAGTAGGTATGGTACCGTAGTGGGCGATGAATCTAGGCTCTTACCGCCTATCAAAAAGTTGTCGTTCCCCTGATCCCATTCCCGTGAGTCCCGTGATCTATATCATTTAATTTGTAGTGTTGTGAGTTGCGAAGTAGATATTCTATTTAAAATGAGTAAGCACGTTGAAATGATTGCTTAAATAACGTAAACAAATTTCTGTTTGTGTAAAATGTACGCCGGTATCTATGTGAAGCTCGCGCGAAAATGCGCAAATGGTTCTCATTCTCAGATGTTGAAATTCTTGCGGCCAATGTTAGGAAGCGTAAGTGTGTAAATTTATATACCAAGGGAAATTATTTTTAGGAATGCTAAGCTTTGCTGAGGTTCGCTGCGAAGATATTAGGTAGGTTCATGTATGCATATACGGGTATTAGAAATTATTTTTTATTAAATTGTCATAATTATCTTTCTTTAATTCTGGACCGATTAAAATAAAAGAAACGTGAAACTTTACCCCAGAACCAACAATACATCAGTGAAAAACCGCATTAAAATCGGTAAAGCTGTCTGATATTAATAAAAATAAACGCACAGATAAACAGGCCAAAAATATACCAACAACTTATTGTCATAGGATGTATTGCGTTAATAAAATCCAATGGTCATTATGTAAGGTAGGTACCTACGTAAGTAATGTGTTTTCACGAAATAGTTTTTAAATAAGTATAAATTATTATTTGGTATGTAATTATTTATTGTACAACCTTTCAGTCTAGGTGGCTATACACCTAGTAAAATATGTTATTAAGTTATGAATAATCACAGAGTTGTCTCCAACTTTCGAGGAATGGCAGATACTAATAGAATACTTGTTGTTTAAGGACACCATATCAGTGGGTACACATGTAGGCGCGTGGAACTATTTTTTAGGTAAACAAACATAAATCTTCAATTAGCAGTAGTGTGTCGACTTTTCTTATGATAACCAAAATCCGTGAATCATCGTTACAGGTTAACAAGACCCAGTGGCGGATTATCTCTAAGGCAAAGTAGGCACGTGCCTAGGGGCGCAATGTTATAAGGAGGCGCGGCCGCGGGAATAAGATAACAGACCAATGACCAACGGTCACCAATATTCTTAAAAACAAAACAATAGAACTTTGCCTGACAAGACCACTAAACATAGAGTTCGACCTGAGCATAATAGTAAAGTCATTATCATCGCAAACCATAACTGTCCCACTGCTGGACACGGGTTCCAGAATGAGAAGGTTAAGACTATAGTCCACCACGCTGGCTAAGTGCGGATTGGACGACTTCACACGCCTTTGAGTTCTGCGAACTCTCCGGTATGCAGGTTTCCTCGCGATGTTTTCCTGCACCGTTGTAGCGACTGACTTTTAAATGTATAAAACGCATGGACTTTAAAAATTTAGAAGTGCGTGCCCTGGGTTTCGAACCCGGACCCCCATAGTAGGACGCCTAATTTTTATCCACTAGGCTACCGCGTAGCTTGTGATGGTATAGACTGATAGAAAGCTCACATGCCCTACATTGTATAAAGCTTATTCAAACTTTTTAACGTTGAACCAACTGGTTATAATTTATGTGCTACGCGAAGTTAAAACCTTTGTCGTGCGTGGCGCAGACAGACGGTTTTACAAACCCGAATATAGGTACTTATGCCATATGGCATTATAGTACTTACCTAACTTGAATAATTGTGAAATGTGAACTATGGTCGTAATAGTAAAATATTCTTCATTCACGAAGTAAATCGTAATCGTACCTACCTACACTCGAAATTAAACTAATAAGTAATACAACAAAAAAATTTGCAAACTACCATTAGGAACCTACGAGTATATACTAGTACGTAGGTATAGGTTGTACACAACTAGGTTGTTATCATAGCAATATATAAAAATCGTAGATACGTATTTTAAATGCCTATTAGGGTACCTACCAAAGCAGACTTCAAAAAGCTTATACTTCCGCCATTAGTATTACCCACCTACTCATAATATTTAAAAGAGCATATCTTTCAGCTCTCGAAGCAATTATGTATATTTTTACTGAAGCGTGGGCAAATCACATTAACCTCTGAGTGGCTGAAGACCGAAGACCGACGAAAGACGCATTGTGCAACGTGGTCGCAGCAAAACTGAAGCAGTCGGTTCAGAATTTTAACATCGCTTCCCTATACTTGAAGCTACGAGGATATGGAATTGCCATTCAACGCAAAAACAACTCTGTTACGAGTGCTCACAGTTTAATTTAGCTTGTAAAGATAATTTACTTAAAGCATTTTAAATTCTTGCCGTCAATCTACAATGAACCTTAATCACAAGGGCGGAAAGCTGGCATTTGTGTGGGTTGCCATTAAAACGAATTCCATGTCGAACGCAAATGGGCTACATTCACATAAGTTTGTCCTGAAATAACTCTAGGTGGGCCTGGACAAGAACGTCACACAAAGGGACAATACTACTAATGTTCATGTAGGAGTACCTATTTGTTTACACGTTCCCTGGTCTTAAAAATAAATTCCACATTCTTGTCAAATATTGGCTGAAACCATCAATGAGTTATTTGAGTTATTTCCGTTTACAAAGAAATGAGGTCTCAACTAAGATGTTTAAACACTTCAATAGAAATTTAAAGAAAAACGACTTATATTTAACTTATCATGAAAAAATAATATGTACCAAGCCAACTATAGTATTAAACTGAATAAGACGAAAGGAACTGTTTTTAATACTGGAAGTTTCTCAACATTTGAAATACCTACTCATCAATATGGGATCATTTAGGTACATGAGTTTCTTGCCTGTTTCATAAAATAAAGAAGCAATAAACCACTTGCATCATGTAAACAGCTCATAAAAATCTTGATCTTCTTGACAACTTCGTTTCAAGTTTTGCCTTGGTGTAAACAGCACTAGGTATGTGCTGTTGTGTGAGTGTACACTTGTACCTACAGAGTACCTACAGTGACCACAGGGAAGAAAGACCGAACGCCGAAAACTCGAACTCAACCGTTGTTCGCAGGATGCAAGGAGGAAAATAACAATGAAAATGAAACAAATTTTATTCGAACTGGGTTTTTACAAACACTTTTTGAAAGTCAAACTACGCCATCGCGTCCTAAAATTCCTACGGTGATTGATCTCGGAAGAAGAAGCGGCAAGAAATTCCCAAGGAGATTTTTTCTGCTCACAGTTACAGACAACACTTATACTCAAGGTTATATGTATTAAATTTAAAATTCATGTCCAGACTATTTTTTCATTTAAATATTCATCCAATTCATAACAACCCTTCGTCATAAGAATATCCTTGACATGGGATTTTAACTTATACGAGTAGTATTACAATTAATTCTAAAGGATTTTTTTATATACACATCTACTCATGAACGAGGAGATGTCAGGTTGGTCTCAGGGATGAATGAGTGCCCTTACACCCAAAAAAAAAATTAAAGAATAAGAATGAAACTAAACACGTTTTCAGGTTACGGTTAGTAGTTTCTAGTAGACTAGTTTCTAAATACAAATTCACACTACATTTCATACTTCTGACGCAACGAACCCGGTCATATCCTACCAGCAAGCAATAAACTACTTTAGTAAAATGTAGTGCGTCATCGCAAGATTCGCAAGTCTATTGGTAGTAGGTACACTTTCATGTGAAACACTCGTTTTGAATTAGCATTTTACTAACAATACGCTAATCAATCTATTTATAAACTTCACCGCAAAGACGAATGACGGTCTAGAGTGGACTGTCACTCGTGGGTATTGGATACATGACAAAGTGACGAATTAAGCAGTGGCAATAATTCATAATTCCTATTCTTATTTTGACTGTAAACAAGTCAAATCGTGTCACAAGAATATTTGTACATAAAGTGGGTAGAAGTAGACACATAGATAGAACAACAGAGTCATAGTGGATAGTAATATCATTTTTTTAAAGTCAACCTTCAAGAGAACCTTCATTTTACCGATTCACAGATGCTCTCCGGATATGGATGTTTTGGACAGCATCGGTGCTGTATACCAATGAAGGAACTGACTACTACAGCCAATGATATTATATATCATTGACTACAGCCATCATTGTAGCTGCTTCGAGGTCGCGGTGCAACAAAAGTTGCAATGCACAGCATGAGTGAGTGAGCGTCGTTAACTCGTTGCAGAATATGGGAGATGACTTATCGCTTTGGGCCATAATAAGAGCGACAATTCAAACCGAAATTCTTGGGACGCAAGACTATTCTTCTTCGAGTTTGTTATAAGGCAAAAGGAAAAGCGACGAGGGTGAGCTCCAAGTCCTCAGCCGAAGAGAAGGTCTACCAGGTCATTCTCCGTCTTCCATGAACGAGGTCTAGGCGGTGGAAATAGGGTTGTCAGCCGCCAGTTACATATCGCCTCAAGAAACCGCTCAGTGTTCCGCGCCTCGTATTGAGTACAAAGACGTAACTCCAGCTCTATCCTACCCTTGAGGTGGTACCTAACTACCTAAACAGGAGCTAACGCTGTTCGGATCCTCGAACAATGGGAGAACTTGAATTGGGCATAAACTATCCTAGACTCCAGCGCCGGTTAAGTACCTTGCAAAGATAATTAAGACTTTCTGTAAACTCAAAAAAGAAAAACTTTTGACTAACCTCTTTATTCATGGCTACTTAGGTAAGTATGTATTTGGCAGTTAAAATAACTTTTGACTGGATAACAGTTCTACCTGCAACATTTTTTTTTGGATTGGATTGTCACCGGCAACAAAAATAGGTATATTGATCGTTAAATTCAAATATCTCAATATTTCAATACAAAACCAAGTCGTAGATAATTTTAGCGAATGTCTAACTGTTATCAACTGGCTTTCATCCAAGCATTACATTACAGGTGTGTACTGGACGCTTCCCATCCATGACTATTTTATTCGTTCACTTTTATATCGACACGAATTATATTTTAACTCCCGTCTGCTCGAGCGAGGGTGGAAATAACACAAGGTCGGCCTGGAAATAACATTAGCTTTGGATAGGAAAGCGTAGGATACGTCTGAACCGAGCTGTGGTGACTAAACCGATGATTTTGACGCAGATACCTGGAACATAATTCATCGTCGTTTCCTATTTAATAAAGATGACAGCTGATTTAAAATGACGATAAAAATTAGGCTTGTGGATAAACACCGGCCGGATAGAATTGTATCAGTAGCTCTGAAGAAATACAAATGTTCGTAAATATTGTGTCTTCTCGACGAGCGCGTCACTCGCTTGTTGGCAGTTTTGGATTTATTTCAACGCGCTCGTTCCAATATAAACAATGAGTTTTGGCGACTCCAGTTTGTGCGAGATCCGGCGATCCACCGGCTTTGACCCAGCGCCGCAACCGTTGCGTTGTCCTTGCTCTGCCAATTTCTGGAAGTGATTGTTAAAATTCTAAGAATCTGTCAATAAGGATTTTGATTTTTCTTATTGACTTGTAGTAGGCTTTTTATTGAAATCGAAAATGGTCATTAATTTTTCGCTCTTTCACTTAACTTCGATATTTTACAAAGATCTAATTGTTACAAATATTTAACTTAACACTGTGTAAAAATATCCCATGGGAAAGTGCAACATTTTTAATATATTTTGGGCTTCGTATTTTCGATTTCGAATCTGACACTAAGTACACACACACACACACACAACGAGAAGAAATAACTATAAATTTTGATGCAGAAAATTCATCGCTGGTGCTGACACCAGGACCCCAGAAACAGATGCACAATATTATTTATATTACATGCTAAAAATAAACGCACAACTGGCAGCAACTAAAAATCTAAAACGAAACATTGCCGACGCCGAAATGTATATTTGTAAATGAATAATATTTTTGGACGATTGCAAACTTTGGTTTTAATTTGCAACATGGCGGACTTTGGACGGCCTACGGTTAGTAACGGTCGGAACAAAAATAATTACATAGATTACTTCCAATATTCTATTTATAATGGCGTAGGAGCCGAATATGTGCGTCATACGTACTTCCGTTGGTCGGCGCCAAACCGTTGTAAGGGGCGGAAGTTTTGGTAATGAGACTATTTGTTACGAATAATTAATTACCTGGAAGGGGTTTCCTCGAACAGTTTTCCATAGAAAAAATAATAACAAAATCGTACTACGTTGCTCAAGTCAAGTGTAGTTTTCTTCGCAATATTTTTTCTTCACCGAAGAAATTAATTAGTTGTACAAATTACCAACCACATAATTATGAAAGGTCGTCGGTGATAGCTGTCATAGCTTAATATAATACGAGGACAATGATGTTTTAAATATCTAGATTGAGCGTCGCCCTACAATGAAAACAAAAAAAACAAGGCAACATTATCAAGCATGTGTGCGTGCAGGCGATGTTTTTCGCGTTCATTTATTGTCTATGTGTGCGTAATCTGTGCGTAATGATATAAAAGTTGTGGCCAACAGTTGGCCACAACTTTTTGACACGTTTTCGCGGATTCGATGTTCCATCTAGATATTTAATACATCTTTGTACGAGGAATACTACGAGTATACCTGCTCACTCAAGTCTAGTGACTAACATGGAAATTCCACTAGTTCTTTGAGTCGTCGTTTTTGACCTACAATGTCAGCGAAATCTCTCGAATTACCTACTCATGGTTAAAGTACGTTTCATCACGATATCTCGAAGAGTATCTCGCTTAGAAACAGTTTAACTAATGGACTCAAGTAACGAAGTAATATTCATTAAAATAATAAATGACAAAAAATAATAAGCATTAAGTATTAAAAAATAAATATACTTATGGCCAAAAAATTACTTTGATATCTCGTTTTTCAAAAACACACAATCTCTGATAAATGACTTGTGTTTGCGACTCGGTTTCCCTGATGATAGAACGGAATGGAAAAACGGACATTCTCATCTAATTGACCAAATACTTTGCGTAGCTCGCGTTTTTGACAGTCTACTTGCCCCTAACGTCAACCAGCCTCAGTCTCCCCTACTAACCTAACCTTCGATCAACAATACCAAAGGAGACAATTAATAAACCGTGAAAAACATTTTTCAACTTTATAATATAGGTAGATATATGTAGATAGATAATTAAAATATAGATAGGTACGCTAGGTTCTTTTGGATCCGCTCCGAGCTAAAGAGATAAAGAGAGTTCACGAAAAGTACGACAATTAGCCGAGTTTGTTTGCCCCACTTCCCCCGCTAGTGATTTATCTACATTTTTTATTTATTACCTACTTAGCATTGTTTATACTGATGTCATGTGAGTAGGTAATATTCCGTGTGGCTCCATTAATTAGTTGGTTCGGCGATATATTTCAATTAGTTAAGGAAACAAGATTATCTTTGAGATCTTAATTAATTAATTGTTTATTTCTATTGCCATTCGCCGTGACGACGTGAAGACGTAACAATGAGTTAATTTAACCCAAATACTCATCTTCACAACTTTCTCATTTTTTTTACAGAATTTCACAATTTTTTGTCTTAGTTTTCGGCCCACTAATAGTTCACTAAGGCGCAAGTCTCTCCTCATAATATCTGAGGAGGCCTCCATCGCGTTACTGCCTTTTTAACCGACTTCAAAAAAGAAGGAGGTTCTCAATTCGACCGAAAAAAATACAAAATACAAAAAAAATAACCGACTTCAACCTTGATAAGTAGAGATAACTCAAAAATTACTCGCCAGATGGCGCTCAATTCAACATGTATGTGTAAAGTGCTCGTCACAACAAATTAATCAAGTCCAAACACTAGATAACTGCAGTAAATCGTTGAGGAGTTCCCACGACTGTCTTTCGGCTTCATCAGATCGACTCCAGACCTTCTTGAAATGGTAGCGCTTTAATGTATTTATGATAACATGAACAAACACACTAGTCTTCCATACAATTTTCGAAAGTTGCCCTCGATTTCTCCGAGATGCCATCATCAGATCCTGATGATCCTTTCAAAAGGACCCCACTGCGCATATCTACTTTACAACAAAAAAAGAATTATCAAAATCGGCCCATAAACGACGAAAAAATCGCTGAACAAACATAAAAAAAAGCATATATACGGTCGAATTGAGAACCTCCTTCTTTTTTGAAGTCGGTTAAAATCTGACTATTTCCTTGTGGTCCTGCTAAGTTGTTCTAAACCTTAATTTGTTTCTACCATTGTAGAAAAATTCACTCTTGCATTAAACATACCCACTCTTCAGTGGTCATATTCTTCTAAGAAAATATTTATAAGGTAACTAGAAATCAGAATGCGAAGTTGATAAAGTTGTTCGGTATCAGAGCATGTTAATGTTCCAGGGCAGCGGAAGAGGATGCATATTGTGCTATTTAAAGCCACCAACGGCACCAACGAGTTCTAAACGGGGTTTAATTTGAGAATCCGCGTCAGGGTAACGCCCTTCTTATAAACTTTCCACTTCCCGGAACACATCGATGTTTCTTTCTCCCGGATTATATCAGACAGGTGGACGAAACAAAAAATTGGCATTTACGGCGGAATCGAATTTATAACGCTATCTAATTTGAGAGCTCGGCTAATTTAATGCGGAAAATGTTCCCGGCTGTTATTTCGATTTAACACTCTATTGATGAAATTTTTTATGCGCGCATTTAGAGATACGAGTTTGTTGGCGTTTATTGTTCAAAAAGTGGGGTAACTGACTTTGGTTTAATAACAATAGTTAATCATTAGAACTGCGGCAATTAATTACTAAGTTGAAGAAGTTCAGATTCAGTTACATAATGTTTAGAGGCAAATTAGAACAAGACTTCTTTTACCTTCTAGCAATGAGGGTAACCGTTTTTGTGCTCATCAGTTGGCGCCACTGCAGAGGGCGGTCATGCTGTCAAAGCCCGCCCATACATAAACAGTGACAAATGAAATTCAGACAAGCGAAAAGTGACAGACAGACCTCCCTTTTCACTAGCGCCTCTAGCGGAAAATTCACACGCGGTTACCCTCATTACGAACGAACAACAACTATAGGACCTAATTATTACCTACTTGTTATCAGAACAGACCAACCATCTTTAACTGAACCTTCCTAGTTCCGATTTGAGTCTTGTTTCGGGTCGGTCAAAGGTGTCATAAGCGGCAGAGGAAGATCTACTTATACCTCCTGAGCCTGACAGTAGAAAAGTTTTGTGACATCTTATTGAAATTTTTAAATCTTATTTAGAATTGAAAGCGTAATGATTTTTCAATTACATGCTCAGCCGGACACCTAATAGAATAAACATTGAAATATTAAACTAATTTTTAGATAGAAGGTATTCCAATAAACAATTTAATTTCGAAATTTTATCTCTGTACCCTTAATGTCAACCATTTGGAAAAAAAAGTTTATGATCTTACAGCAGTTTAGTATCTCGCAGTGACGCTAATGGTCGATATGTTGATGATACGACCACCATTACTTCTTCTGTGGACAGAACACTATGTAAACATAGAAATTTAGATGAATTTGATTTACAACGCGTCTGTGCAGACAGGTGGCCTCACGCTCGTCTGAGCTATGATATGCGTGTAAAACAGTTGAGGAGGACAACACTTTTTAATTTTAGTGAAGAAAGCAGGCGTGCCAAATAAAGTTCTTGTTAAATTATGTGATATATTTCAGTTACGCTGAAAGTCGATTGCGTAATAAGTTATATCCGCTACGCACACAAAGCTTGCTGATTCCATAACCTCGTTATAATGTCCAAATTACAATACAATAAATGAAAAACAATCAAGCTACAAAGAACCTTAATCACTCGGCCGGCATTTTTGTGGACTGTCATTAAAACGAATGCAATATCGAAAGCGAACGGAGTAGGAAGATTTCCCCACGATGTTTGCCTTCATCGAAGTTCTTATCATTATAATAATACACATTGGTTTTGAAAATAAGAGGTGCGATTCGGTTAGGCTCAGTCTTGTCAATTTTCTGGCCAAAGGTCGCACTTAGGCCTTTTTACATAGGCACATTAGGAACATAGGAACCACCAGGGTCACTTGGCCGAAATTGATTAGCTCTACTTTTCGCGCTCTAGCGACATATAGGTCCCATAGGTAATAGGTAGGTATAGCTCTAATTCTCATTAATTCTTTTTTTATTCTATTGTATGCCTATGAGGCATACAAAGTGGGAACGCTTTCCATTCCATTCCAATTTAGTTTATTTTAGCAATCGCGTATTTTTCCCGAACGTTCGTGTTGAAGTTTGTTTAATACGATATCTTTTTCATCTGTCTTGTTTGGATTTGTAATCGAGGCCACATATACGGAGCCATTTTTATAAACACTACATCAAGAAGTAGGTAAGTGTCAATAGAGCTTTACTGGTACAAATTCAAATAGAATTTGTAAAATTGAGTGAGTATCTACCTATCATAGAAGAACACTCGGTTGGAAGGAAGTTATATTGTTGCACTTTAAATCTGACACTTGACCAGCTGTCATACCTCACCTGATAGCTGAGTGAACTGATTGATCAATAAGTGCATACCGATGACTGGGCTCAGCCAATAGTTTAGTCCCATTTTCGTCACGTAACAATTTACACTTTTCATTTTCTACGTTCTATATGTACCGTATAAGGAACTTCGTTCCAAAATGGATATGCTTAGCGCTTAGATATTCTAAGGCTTAGCGATTGTTGACTGTCTTAAATCTAAGCGTTAAATAGGTAAGTGTAGTGTTGTTGTACGCATTATTTTAATGCATTTGTTACTAAGTATTGCATCTCTGATTCACTTCGTTTTCGATCACAGCAATACCTATACAAGGTATTTATTATTTTTCAAAAGATGTCACAAACTCACAAAGAAAAATCCGACGTTAATGAGATACTTTAATAAATACTGGAAAAATAAACATTTTGATTTCCGACAATTTTTTGAAGCCTTTGTAAATAAACTACTTCAAGATGTAATTTTTTGTTCTAGTAGATTCACGCCTTAATTAAATGTTTTGCATATTTTTGGTGTTTTATACATACCTCTGTGTAGTTTGGAAAATCATACATTGTCATCTTCTATCTCATAGATATTGAAGTAATACATAGACGTCCATCTATTTCATAATCACGTTATATCAACGTAGACGTCTGAATAACATTCGAGTTAGACGTCTCAAGTGTATTGGGGCTAATGACGCTGCGAGGGCTCCAAATGCTATTTTAAAACCCAAATTTTCATTCACTCCCGATCGACTATACCGTGCGGTGTTTACTGATTTATATGCACAAAAGTAGATTCATAGCATAGAAATGTTTATAACCGCGCCGCCGCTCCACTTTACGAAAATATACGTCTTGAAAATCGCCTGAAAAATGGGCTGCTGAAATCCGGTCCGCATGCCCCTTGCTGACGGATGTTTGTAAGAGAAAAATACGTACCTACAGCGTTACACAGCGCAAAGGTATGTTCGGTATAGCGGTATAGCCCCTTTTTACTTTATTACGGTACATCCAAGTTTTAAAGTCGATTTTTATAGATGAAAATTTTTGAAAAACATTGCCATGTTTAATAATGAACGAGTAAACAGTCCATATTTTACCTAGAATAAGTACTCTGTATTGTATACGATACGACGTACACTTGAAAATGTAACTTACGAAAAAAGCCAAATTTGCCTCTACTACTTTTCGCGCAATCGTGACATAATATTATAGATAGTTATCTACTCGTAGTTTTTTTGATCATTCATAACACTCGTATCATTGCGTCAAACGTCAAATAGTTCTTATGTTATGACTATGCATCGTAGTAAAGATACCTTTTCTATTTTAATTCGTGGAGATTTCCTCTCAATTACATTAGAATTAAATGTAACAATGTAAAATGTAACACTGCTTCATATTCAAAGCGCTAACGAGTAAATTACCTGCCTGCCCGACGCTTTTACGTTCTTAAAAGCTGTTTATCTTTCTCATTGGACAGAGTGAAGCGTTGTCTTAATTTATATGAATTCACGGGCAGTGTGGAATGCGATGAATAAAATTAATTTCAAAACTTATTTTATAGTTCTTCAGGCGAGACGGACGCCGTTGTCACATTTCAGCGTCGGTGATGGACGTAGGTACTTAAATGTTTAAATTTAAATATATGGGCGTCTCGGCATTCAGCTTATGAAGTTAGGCCATTGTTCTAGTCACGTAATGTAAACTGCATATTTAAACTC
The DNA here is from genome assembly GCA_905404135.1 of Hesperia comma. Classification (NCBI taxonomy): domain Eukaryota; kingdom Metazoa; phylum Arthropoda; class Insecta; order Lepidoptera; family Hesperiidae; genus Hesperia; species Hesperia comma. Next base: position 2,590,795 of record FR990026.1, read on the forward strand.
AATGACCTAAGCTGTGCACTTTTTGGGAGATTGGGAGGAAATATCCAAACTACAAAGTTTGATTATTTCCTTGCAGTTTTTTGGTACTCACGTAGGGGTGTACGGTACACCGTGTACCTTTTTCAAGCTTTTTGGTTGCTGTATAAATTAAACTGTAAAATTAAACAAAAATTAAGATTATTCAACTAACAGGTTCCTACATCGCTTGCTAAATAATATTATGAACCACCAGACGAGCCATACATGGACATTTGTAAAGAATGTTGCCCGATTTTGGAATAAGGTAATGGACGTCTGTACTTCAAGCCTCTAAGGTAATGGTACTCAACCTTTTTTTATAGGGGCCACAGACATATTTCAGCCGAACGAACCCGGGCCGCAAGCAAACAATATTAAAGTCTAAATTAATAAAACATAAAGGTGTACCTCCAACAATCACAGAACAGTTAAAAGTATTCCGTGACAACAATCATTTGAATTGAGGTGGGCCATTTCAAAGGGCCCGGCGGGCCACATGTTGTGTATAGCTGCTCTAAGGGAATTGCAAACGATTGGGAGAGGAACCAACAGGATTCACAAATCCTGATGGACCCCCTATATCAGAAGGGGAACTACTAGTACTTATAAGTTCTCATGGACCCACTAGGGGAACTGAACAGAGGAACCAACAGACCTAAACCGTTTTTCTAAAGGGTCGTCGTCGTTCGTAGTCGTCGTTCTAAAGGGTTTCATACTCAACAAGTTTACAGTTTCGCCAATCGCCATGTCCGTCTGTCTGTCCGCTTTGCCGATGAGTGTTACGAACATATTAAAATTTACTTTGTTCTTCGGTTATGAGGTAGCTGTAAGTTTTGTACTCGTTCACACACTCACACAAACAAAATATTACGTCTAAGCTGATGCATTTACAGCGTAGAGAAAAAGTGTAATTCTGAAATATTTTTGCCTGATATGAATAGTCGAGGAAAATTATGGTGCGGCTATACCTTCACCCGTGAACCTTAGGGAGACCACAAGCAGTTCCAAACCTCGTCTACCCCTCCACTAATCCGTATTGGAGGGAGCAGCGTTTTGGCGTAAGTAGATAGTGTAGATACGCTCTATTTTATAAGGAAAATTTGTGGGCAATTAATGGGTTAAAGCCAAATGCAGCTCATACGAGTATAAGTTGAGTAACACAAAAAGTAACAGTAGGTATCGAAGTGCTGAACCCGCATTATTTCATTACAAATCTTCATCAAATTTCATATTATCTGACAACTTTGCGACGAAGCCAAATAATATTAATTAATTAAAAGCTACCTACGGTTAATTGATTTGTTTAATTGGTTTGTTGGTTAATTGGTAATACGAAATAACTGTGCCGGATTATTTACTTGTAGGTATTTACGTTCTCATTTATTTAGTTAAAACTTTAGTGTACATAAACAGTTACACTTACAGTCGATGTTCACGCCAGCTATCACCCCTTTTATCTTCAAATCGTGGTTTGAACATAAATGTAAAAACAAGACATCGACTGACGGCGATAGTAAATTTCACAATCAAGCTAAAGGCTTCTAGTTGGACGTCTTCCGAAAAATCATCATATTCAAGTTTTTCAGGATTATTCCAGATTGTTCGGGTTTATGTTTTTAATTGACTACAGAAAAAGGAAGAGTTTTTTTTTCATTTCAATCTGTGTATTCCTATTTTAATTATGAAAATTAAAATGAAAATTTGGTTAAAATTTGAGCGACATCTGACGAGTAGTGTTGTGTGACAAATTGTGTCTCTCTACTTGTCGAGAAAAAAGTAAAAAGTTAATTGTTTAAGCCCCAGATTCTCCAAGGCATGACTCTGCTACGCTTAATTCTACCTACACTACATCCTATGTAGGTACATCTAAGGCTTACCTTACCTTAGATGTGTTTTACCTAAAACTGCACCGTTCGCAATCATACCGATATTCCCTTTTCATGACTGAAAAAAATCGCGATTTTTCTTAACTACATATACCTACCTATTATATATAACTGCACTATTTTTGCTAGCTGATAATACCTACGTTTACGGTCATCGTTTGAAATTCGTACGCTATACATAATAACGGCGGAGGTGAGTGACTGGGCTTCCTAATGAGGCCGACAATAGTTACACGTGTCGTATCGTATTAGCTGGGGAGCCGAAGAGGGGAATCTGGGATTTACTCGAGCGCGTCAGATTAAGGTACAGGGGTTACCTTGTACCCAGTTAAGTACCTCCACCAAATATAAGCCTCATATAGCGAGTTTGCGTCACATCGAAATCGTCAGATTATTGAATGAGAGCTTTTTTTAGGTTCACTTAACACCCCCTTACAAAATCTGACGTGCTCGATTAGATTTTTTCTCTCTCATTTTCAACCCTTACGTATGGTCACCCCCATCAAACAAACGATCAGATTACCAGAGTACATTATTAAAAATACTTAGAACATTGATGCTATCAATATCTGAAGCGCTCGAGTATGTCCACATGGACATTATTTTTTTAAATATTTAAAAGTGTATAGCCGCTTCCCCCACCGATGAAAAGGTTACATTATATAACATTTTTTTCTTCTTATCATCTAAGCTTTGCAACCCAATAGGTCTCTATGACGCTCGAGTAAATCCACATTTAGCATCGTCGGCTCCCGTACCATATCGGCAGATCATCGGAAGGAGCGTTGTACTAGAAAATTAGTCTCCTTGCTTGCTCGTGGTGTACTCCGATGAACAACTGAACAACGGTCACGGTCACGCTATACTTGAGTCGCCAAGGAAATTGATCTGCCACGCCTCGTTTAAAACAACTTTATTACGTCTACTCAAAGTTCAATTTAGCTTGTAGGCAAAAATTACTTAAGGCGTTTTAAATTCTCGCCGTCACTCTACAATGAACCCTAATCACGGGGATGGAAAACTGGCATTTGTGTGGGTTGCCATTAATACGAATTCAATATCGAACACGAACGGAATAGGTACGTAAATACTTGTAGACTCTGTACCACCCAATTTAATCATGCTCACGCATTATGGCAGATATACCATTCTTCGAAGGCCTATGTCCGCTCTTAGTATGGGATATCGATCGACCCCTAGATTTTAATAGACTTCAAAAAAAGTACGAGGTTCCGTCGTCTAAGTATATGTTTTTTAACGACTTCAAAAAAGAACCGACTTCGATAATTCTTTCGACATTCGAAGGCTAATGACTGCCGTCTGGTCCCATCAGGGACTTATAAGTCCATGGGTCCCGTTTAAATTTGATCGGACCGGACAGTCGAATTTTGAGTTATTCTCAATAATGTGAATTTAATTTATGCTAACTTTTAACTGCGTGTTCCGATTTCGATGACTCTTTTTTTGTTCGAAAGGTAGTGCTTGTCGTGTGGTCCCTTATAAATTGAAGCGACGTCTGGTGAGTTGTTTTTGAGTTATCTCGACTTTGAAGTCGGTTATTTTTGTAAAAAGTTAGTTATTTTTGGTGAGAATACCTTAGACTAGCGGTCGTTAGGGCGTTACAATTTTCGGGCCAAGAATCGGCCCTTAGAAGGGCACATGAAAGCGGCGTATGTGCATCCGCCCAACTGCGTGCAACTCTTGCATACCTTTCCACCCCTAGGCCCCAGTCGCTTCACATATATACCGACCGCGGGCCGCAATTTGAGGACCACGGTCTTCGAGTCTTCTATGTTCATGAGCGACGATGACCACTCATCATCAGGAGGCATCATTTACTCGTGTGTTGTGTGTATCTTTACATAAAATACATAGTATTTAGAAAGTCAAGAATCACGTCAGACAAACCTGGGGCAAAGTCCAAATTATAAATAAATGCTTCAACTGCGTCACACTTGAATAGTTTCGCACTTGCATGACGTATCGTTATTCCTAGAGTCCGGGGTTCGATATCCAACGAGACGAAGTTCAAATAAAATTTCTGTATTCGGTCTAACTAGTTGTGTAATATTGCTTTGTGCTTGTGCGTTGCCTATGGTACCTACGAGACGTAATTCTAACTTTATTTAGGTCAATATTCAAAATAAATAAATATTTTCTGGAGCTTTGTTAATTTAAAACATGTTTCTATCGATATCCAGTACCTAAATTACCTACTTGGTAGGTACGTTCTGAAGAGCAAGTTTAGCATTGCTGTATATTTCTTACAATTTAGCTGTAGGTAGATACCTACATTTCTAAGCAAAACTATACAAATATAAGTAGGTAGTGTAGGTACTCGGCGTTTGATCTTGGTTTGTTTAAGAAGAAAGTTTATTTTTCTGTTTCTGTAACTATGTCTGGCAGCAGACCATTGTATTAGACGCAGCCCACACAGGTCCATTGATTGATTACTTTAGTTATGACTGTTTTAAAAAGCTATAAATTAAATGGTCTACGGTTTTTCAAAGGCAATCCTGATTTACAAACTAAAGATTAGATTCATAACAAAGGCGTGTTTCCCACTGAAGTAGGTACCTACCTACCTATTTTCCTGAGTAGGTAGATACCTACCATTGGATCCACTTACATAGCCTTTTTACCTAAGTATATGTAGGTACAGGTAAAAAAGGATAAGTAGATAGACAACTACGACAAGTGTTTATTTTTTCTAAATAATCGTATTGAATTTAACCTTTACCTACTTACGAGTGTACACATCTTACAGCAAGTGGCACTTACAAAACAGCTGTTTAAATTTAATGTAAATGATGTTTAAGATACTATATTAATAACTAGGCACATGAATTGGTAAACCGTAGTGATATAACAATACCCGAATAATGTCAAAATATTATTATTCCTAGGTAGGTACATACATAGGTACAACCCATGCTACAAATTTCAAAACGACTAATAAGGGCTCACTGTTTCTGTAGGGGCGACTAGTGTGTTACTAGTGTGTTTGTGATTGTTTACTTACAGAGTAATTATATTATAGTGCTAAAATTTCCTGAAGGTCTGGAGTCGATCTGATGAAGCTGAAAGACAGTCGAGGGAACTCCTCAACGATTTACTGCAGTTATCTAGTGTTTGGGCTTGATTAATTTGTAGTGACGAGAACTTTACACCTACATGCTGAATTGAGCGCCTTCTGGCGAGTAGTTTTTTTTTTAGTTTTTGAGTTATCTTTGCTTATCGAGGTTGAAGTCGTTAATTTTTTTCTCTTTGTAAAAAGCAATAATTAATAAGAATTATATGATAGTTGCGTTGGGAAGTTTACAGAATCACGTAGCAAATTACTAAACGGTGGCCAGTTATTCCTCAGTTCACCCTACTGAACACACACAATATGACGTCACGAACACCCAAACACACCCTGAATGAGTCATTACTACCTACCTATTGCTGTAGGTACCTAATGTTTACAGCAGTCTGGAAACAACTTATTATGATGACGCTGCTGATGGCTCTTCGAACTGTTTTTCCGTTTTGTAAAAGAACTAAGACCCAAACGCAATGATGTCCCCAGGTATTAGTTAATGAATTATATTAGGTACTAGCGACCCGCCCCGGCTTCGCACGGGTGCAATAACTATTTAATGGATGTTATTATACATATAAACCTTCCTCTTGAATCACAAAGGGACATAGGGACAGAGAAAGCGACTTTGTTTTATACTATGTAGTGATACTTGGTAACTAACAGTAATTGTTCTCTTACACCAGGGAAACTTTGCCCTACCAATTCCAACTAGGTATGGACTATGGACTTTCCGTAGGTAGGTATCTCGGGAAATTAATGTTTCAGTGGAAAGTTCCCATTGGATCACATCTAAGTTTAAATGTTTGAAAATTATTTATTACTTATCTTTAACCAGACCTAAACCCAAATATGAAATGTGGAATCAACTTATATTCAGTTGTTAGACAAGAAAAATGCGTGAAGTTCGTATTTCAAAAACAAAAAAATAATCAGCGGTTAAACTATATAGAAATAAAAGTGAAAATATACTTGTAACGGGACTTTTAAAACTTTTCAAATTAAAATGGTTCACACAGGAATGATGATCTAACAAATATATTTGTTTATACCAGCTTATAGACCTTATACTATAGGGAGAAATATTTAAACAAATAAAGATAATTTACAGATTATTTAGCAAGATGATATTGAACCTTAAAAAGGCCGGGTTTGTCGATATCGTTGTGACCAAAGCATGAAATATATAAATTGATAGCATTTACCATTTAAACACAAAGTCACTAAACACCAAACAGCACAATATTCAGCTACTTACGGCGTAAAAGGAACGGTTCACAATCACCCGCGCACCCTTGCGCGCACGCACGTTCGATGCCGTTAAAATTTTCATATAAAAATATCTATCGAATCGGATCATAAAAATATAAATATTTTAGGGTCGACCGTTCGCGCAGCACTATGCCCCGTCTGTCCATTGACGTATTCGTTTCGAACTAAATTCGGTGCAGCGCACTATTCCGCGATTCTGTAAACATCGGAGAGCAACGGCGACCGCGACCGACGTATACTGAACTGCTTCCCGCTTCCAGCTCCTTCGCCCTCGCCTTAATCCCAAACAGTAGCGGGAGGGCCGGAAGCCCACGATACGCTGGTAACCTCACCGACTTACAAATTTATTTATACATTCCAAGTAAACTTTATGCCCTCGGAATTAGGGCCAGTTTCGCAGATACAGAGTGTTTTTGTTTGTGTGTACGCAATAAGTTCTGTTTTGGGCACACCGTGAGTCAGTCGCGATGAGGAAATGCGTGCAAGTTATAATTTCGGAGCGGCCGACATTGTTTAATGGGTAAATCTAAGCCTTACGTGTTTCCTTCAGCATTGCTGAATGGCTAAAACCATATGCCACCTCTAATAACGTCGGCGAAACAATATGAATAAAAAACTCTAGATGCCTACATAACGTAGCGGCGGCTTAGGGAAACTGATAAAATATAACTAAGTACTTAACACGGTTTACAGCTTAAATAACAAAAACTTAAGATAAAATGTTAAAATCTTAATTTTTTTTTAATTAACATTCTCACATTAAGAAACGAAATCGCTACGGTTTTTCTCTGATTAAAATGTTTGGGAAGACAGACTATAGGTACGGTACTAATCCTCTTTGTTGCATTTGAATTCTCTTTGATGCAATGTGCTTTGATCTTCAAATTGTTAGTTTTATCCTTGTGAAGAACCAAGAACCACTTCGGAGGTGTCACCACATGTGTTACGTACATAATACTTGAAAATAAAAATTAAACAGTCTCCAAAAAATATTTTATTATAGCTCAAGTAATCTAAACCAATATCAGCTTTGGTATAGCCGCGTTACTTTCGATGTACTGCGGACCATCAGATAATTAAGAATCGAGAAATGAACGGTACAAAGCCCAGGAACTTCCTAATAGGGGCGAAATCTCCACTCCTATACTCTCATCCGTATGAAACAAAATGGAAAGACATTATTAAATATTGTTAATCAGGGGATGCATTCCTAGCGTAATGAAAGAGGAATGAATTAACTAGTTTCATTATCAGACCATTATGAGCCGGCCAACAAACTACTTGTATTTCAGTTGGTGGTGTAGACTACTTAACTTTTTTTCTTTCTTTATCCTCTCTTGGCTGACAACTCTTCGATGATGCCGTTGGTGCTACTGATGTCTATGGGCGTCGGTCACCATTTACCAGACGTTTTGTCTGTTCGTTTATTGGAATTAACATGGGCCGTGGCCCGTGATCAGGTAGAGGCAAGTGGGCAACTGCCTCAGATTTACCAAAAATCTGCTTCTTAAATTTGATTTGCCATCCTCCCTAACCCCTGGAACACGAACTTTGTTCCCCCTCCCCTTAGAATAGAAGTTGGTTACATAAAAAAGACAACCAGTCTTGCTCATTTGCATCATACTGCCGTTGACAGATCTATTCCGACTTCTCAATATTTTTTATCCCACCTATTCGAAAAAGACGACTTGGTTCGCCTTTAAGTGCGCCCTAATTTGATGTTTTCTTTAAGAAACTTTTAGCGGGCGGGAATGAGTTTTTCGTCCTCTTTATTTAAATAAGTGCGCCGCAATTATCTTTTCCGCGCACTTTTTGAATTCAGTTCGGATTGTTAGAAATTCATGATTTTATTTTGAAAAATGAGTGCTCTAAGTGACTATGAAATTATAATTCCTGAATTTGAGGCCCCTTTTATTTTCTCATTTGAAAAGTAGAGTGTAGGTATCACTCTGTAGAAAATATTTTTGGCTCGGGCGACGTACTTTGAACTTTGAATCCCTCGCTAGCGTTACGTTCAGAATTCTGCTAAAGAATCCCTCATCTCGCTCTGGATTCAAAAAAGCGCCCTCGCCGTAAAAATTTACTTAGCTCCCTTGTTACCCTCCTCCTCCTCCCTTGACGACCCGAATGGCGCAATGGTTAACACGCCGGATCGCTGTTCCGAGGGTTCTGGGTTCGATTCCCAGCGTGGCGGCGATTTGAATGATAAATTTGAATTTCCGTTCTCGGTCTGGGTGTGTGTCCTTGTCTCGTGTGTTGTCCAAGGCACCCACGACACAGGGAATCCTAGTGTGGGGCTTTGAGTGTGTAGCGTTATTTATTTCTATTTTAACATACTAACCCATAAGGCGTAATAATTACCACGCCTTTCGAAACCTGCTGAGTTCAATTCTCATATTACGAGTCAAATTTTCGCCTCCTAATCACAAAAGATTGTTTTTCAGTTCTCATAGTCTTCTTGTCTTTGTGTTTCCATGCCTCCGACATAGGGAGTTTCCTTACAAACTCACATAATAAAACAAAAACTACGAACTACACTTTATTGTACAAACCATGTTCAATTATCGTAAAATAGTTATTCACTCACTGGTACTGCATCACAATGATACCTCACAACCGTCACTTCAGAGTTTAGACATCACTTATACAAAACTATTCTCCCACATCTATGACAAATAAACTGGAAACACGTTTTTAATTGACATTTTAAATCCGGGGATTCAAGTGCGATGGAACAGGAACTTATTAGTTTTATTTTCAGCCGATATTCTGAGTCGCATTTTTTTGCAAATTTTCAAAGCCCATTCATTTTTTTAATTTTTTTTTCAAAACATAAACTGCAATTTTAATTCACAAGAAATGGTATCAAACGGTCCTCCTCTAGTATGAAATACAATTTTATTATCATTTACCGAAATGTCTTTTTTGAGTAAATACAAAAAATTTATCCATATAGAACATGTTACAGAGCTCACATTTTAATAGTTTACTATAAAATTACTATAAGTAGAATTTGTGAGACGTGATTTAATTGCTGTTTATTAAATGTAAAGATCTTCAAACACACAAATCATAAACCCTATCCAATAATATATCTATACACATATCATCTTCTCCGCAGTCTGACCGTGCGGCGGATCGACTGTCATTTGGCGTTCCTCAGGGCCTCGACTGCCTCGTGAAGCTCTAAACCCTCCATGATGTAGAGCAGATTCTCCACTGAAGCATCTTCATCATCATCGAACCAGAGTTGCAGCATGTTCTTCGCTCGGGCTGGCTCTGTGGCGTTCTCCGTCTCGAAAAACTCTATCTCGTCGGGTTTGTAGCCTAGTTTAGCGGCTAGCTTCTTCCAGTCGGCTAGCTTGTCGGCGAGCGCGTCTAGCTGGCCGGCCGAGATCATTGTGATCTTAGAGCGTGCGGCTTTGTCGTCGTCTTCGCCTGTGTTCGTTGTGTCTGGTACCTGTGGTGAAGAGGACAGAACCTTAGGATTTTTTTTACTTCGTATAATGTAGTGCTTGACAAGTATAATCTTGCATCTTGAACCTTACGGACTTTTTTAGCCTCTTTAGATAGAATTGATTTACCAACATTACAATGCAATATCATTCTATTCAACGTACACCACACACCTGCTCAATGTCGGTAGCGTCTCCCTCCTTCATGAGATCGGCTTCCATCTGCTCCTCTGAGATGTCCTCTTCGGTGGGTTCCTGTGAAGTTATGAATAAATCAAAATCAACATTTCGAGTAACTTCAAATATAGGCTGTAAATCATATAATGCTCCAAAAAATTGGAAAAATGAACAAAATTGAAAATGAACAAACCACTGGTGCTGACTAAGCAATAACCATGTTAAGAATGAAATATAAAAAATGATTAATATGCAAATAAACTCCTCAAGTATATATTTTCAAGTATACAAGTGCACTGTTACCTGTTTGACGGGCTTATCGCTGGAGTTGCCGGCGTCGCCGTTGGTGTTGCTGGCCGCCGCGCTGGCCGCCACCTCGCGAGAGATGCGCTTGATCTGCCAACACACAAATAATATTAATACACACTTCACTGCACCATCTTCTTTTCACGCTTCTAAGTTTATCATCCACGATACATCGTTGCTTACCATGAGGCGGGATTGTACTTAGCATTAATGTATACAATTAAAAGAAATAACTAAATTATCGCTCTTGACGCCTGCCGCAAGCGGGTGTGTAAAGCGTGCACCATGGGGAGCGACATCAAAGTAAAATTGAAACGGGAACAGGAACAGGGCGCAATTCGCACATACGCTAGCGGCGGTTCTATCCTTCACACTGCCTTGAGGGTCATCCATGAAGTGGATATCGCGAAATTATGTCACACTTTTAAAGGGAGAGGGGTATTCAAATGTAAAATTGTAAAATAAGTAACGTAACTAAGGAGGACGTAAACTAGGAGGACGTAAATTAGGGAGGGAGGGGGCCGGGGGTCTTGCAAATGTGACAAGGACGCGGGAGCGGGTTAAAAATTATGAAATTCGTGTGACGTAATTTTTGGATGGCCCCTTAGTATATTATATATGGGCATTAGTGGGTAAAGTAAGTTCAGTAAAGTAGCGTAGTGTAGCGTAACGTAGTGTAGCGTGACGGGGAGTAGTGTAGTGTACTGTAGCGTAGTGTAATGGTAGTCGTCACCATATCGTCGAGGTAGTCGGGCAGGCGGCCGATGGGGTTGTTGGTGTGCACGAAGAACTGCGGCGAGCGGCGCGCCAGCAGCCGCATCGTGTAATGTCAGGGTCACCATATCATCAAGGTATTGTGTCGGGGTCACCATATCATCAAGTTATCTAGACAGTATAGTGACGTCACCATATCATCGAGGTAGTCGGGCAGACGGCCGATGGGGTTGTTGGTGTGCACGAAGAACTGCGGCGAGCGGCGCGCCAGCAGCCGCATCGTGTAATGTCAGGGTCACCATATCATCAAGGTATTGTGTCGGGGTCACCATATCATCAAGTTATCTAGACAGTATAGTGACGTCACCATATCATCGAGGTAGTCGGGCAGACGGCCGATGGGGTTGTTGGTGTGCACGAAGAACTGCGGCGAGCGGCGCGCCAGCAGCCGCATCGTGTAATGTCAGGGTCACCATATCATCAAGGTATTGTGTCGGGGTCACCATATCATCAAGTTATCTAGACAGTATAGTGACGTCACCATATCATCGAGGTAGTCGGGCAGACGGCCGATGGGGTTGTTGGTGTGCACGAAGAACTGCGGCGAGCGGCGCGCCAGCAGCCGCATCGTGTAATGTCAGGGTCACCATATCATCAAGGTATTGTGTCGGGGTCACCATATCATCAAGTTATCTAGACAGTATAGTGACGTCACCATATCATCGAGGTAGTCGGGCAGACGGCCGATGGGGTTGTTGGTGTGCACGAAGAACTGCGGCGAGCGGCGCGCCAGCAGCCGCATCGTGTAATGTCAGGGTCACCATATCATCAAGGTATTGTGTCGGGGTCACCATATCATCAAGTTATCTAGACAGTATAGTGACGTCACCATATCATCGAGGTAGTCGGGCAGACGGCCGATGGGGTTGTTGGTGTGCACGAAGAACTGCGGCGAGCGGCGCGCCAGCAGCCGCAGCGCGCGCCAGCCCCAGCCGCCGCTGCGCGCGCGCTCCGCCCCGCTGCCCACCATGTAGGATTCTGGAGACAAATGATGTTATGTAGTGACTGTGTAGCAGTCGGCGCGAATATAACAAGTAAAGCGGAGGCAGGTTTAGCTACTACGCGACACTCAGGTTCGATATGGAACGTACATGTTAGGGTACGAGGAACGTATGCATTCAGGTACGACTCTGTATAAATATCAGGTACAAACTGTGCATCAGTCGCCGAGAATATTAACAAGAAGCAAGGCAAAGGCAGATTTAGATACTACACTGCGTTCAGCATGGAATTCGTTTTAAAAATTGCATTGATTAACTTTTTTGTTTATGAACTGATTGAAAGAAACCGCATTCAAATTGGTTAAATCGTTTCTGATGTTAGCGAGTACAAAACGCATGCTGGACTGATATTATTAAATGACTAGCCTTGAATTCACAATTTTAGTCAATCTATGGATGTCGATAAAATGGCGATACATAGAATGACGTGATACCTAGCGACGGCATGAAGTCGCGCTCCTTGGTCCGACACGCCGCGAGGTTGTCCGGACACAAGTTCCACAGCTTTGTCAACTCGTTACTTGAAACAAAAGAAACATAATATTATATTACAACAATAACCTGCAAAACTGAGATAACAATACATAATAAGCTTTGTAGCAGTACAATTCCCTGGCACATAAAATACTTACTTTCCCATGAAGAACTTGTTCTGTCCCTCGTATTCCTGTACAATGTCACCAACAGGTCTCCTCCTCTTCCTAGATTTTCTCACCTCTTCACTGTCCACTTGTACCGGTGGCTTTGGCTTTTGGAATTCTAAAATATTTAGTAAAATTTCTATTAAGCCAGATAACATAATATTATATTCTGGATACTAAACAGTCATGAATATAATACTAATACAATTTTTTCCGAATACCTCATAATGCTAAATTTAGCATACAGGAATTGTGTTAAAATACATTTATTACAATTACATTACAACCAACTAACCTGGACATCCATCATTCTTCCAGTTGTTCCAATGCTCTTCCCGTTTCAATATACACTTGACACACTCAGCAAACGCACGACCGTCCGGCGGAGTCTCTCCCAGCAAGCGGTAGATCAAGGCTGTGGTCTCTTTCACCCACTCTTGTTGATCGGATTTTAGTTCTTGGGACTCACTGAAAGGTATGTAGTGAAACAGTTTACTAAAATATTAGCTTTTTCACTGATTTGCATTTATCACATATTGATCACAGATAAATTTAGCTTGCAAGCAAAATTTAGTTAAGGCATCTTAAATTCTCGCCATCAACCTAAAATGTACCTTAATCACAGGGGCGGAAAGCTGGAATTTGTGTGGGTTGCCTTTAAGACAAATTCCGTATTAAACGCACACAAAGTATAGAGCACACTCCACCACACTGACCTAATGCAAATTGATTGAGGGCTTGGTGGCCAACCCACATCTCCCTTATGTCCTTAAAAGGTTAGGAAATAGACTCCAGTGCCTCTATTATGACTTTTTAATACTATAGTTTACTATACACGCTAGCGTCTATCTTTTAGAATTTGTATGAGAATCCGTACAGCGCCTCTAGCGGTTACGATACTGAACTACAATTCTCATACAAATTCTAAACGTTAACTGCAATAGTAACGTCCCTTACGTTTACTACAACAACTCATAATAGAGGCACTGAACTTATAATTTGAACTCACGTTTTAAATTTAACGCTGGATGTTAGATACTGGAACAGAATGAGGAACTGTATAAGCACACATCGCCTGAAGTTTGAGTCTGACAACTGCAGTTCTAGAAGTTTCTGGTTGGTTAGAAACTTAGCAAAGTAGTGTTGCTCTTTAGTCCCGGAAGACTCTTCCATCACAGCATCAGCATTAAGCGGTTTCAATCTGTTCAGCTTAGACTTTTGCAGCTCGACAGCTTCTAGCTTGTAGGATGAGAATGCTGACAGGACGCTGCCAGAATGCTGAAACAAATCATGGTGTGTCCATGCACATAAGGGCATTTAATAATGATAAATGTTCACATACATACACAGAGAAACATCACAAGCACTCCTGACCTCAGAAGAAACAATTATGCCTTGCATAGATGTCTCCGACTGAAGGAAAATTTTGTAGCCCATGAAAATGCATAAAGGTCTTATAACTTTAACCAAAAAAATTAAGACCAATACACAATACACTCTGAGGCAGCATATTGTTAAGAAGTAAGTTCTAATATTATTAATTAAGTACATTGGTTGTACAATTTTAACAACAGCTATCTCTATAAACTTGAAGCAGATAGATTGTAAGCACATAACAATGAATGTTATTATGGAATCTAAAACAAATTATAAAAATGAATAAAAATGGTTTACCGCAACAAAAGTTTTCCATTGAATTTTATTATAGCAAGAGGTAGGATTTCTGAAGAAGTCTTGCAAGCTCCAGAAACGGCAGTAGAGGTTGTAGTCAATGCTAAGTTTACTTTTCTGGTCATCTATGACAACTTCTTCATCCAAGGAATCCTTTAATGTACTGGAGTTATCACCTCCAAACTCTGTCACATTTTCCAAATTAAATTCTGACACGATATTGAGACCCGACCGTTCAGAGAACGGGAAGAATTTTGCTAAAAATAATAAAATTCTACCACAGAAAACCGTGTTTTGAGAACGAGATAGTCTGCGCAGAAGATCATTACACATTCTCAGTAGGTTGTTCTTACAAGCGACGAAGAAAAGATCCTCTCTCCAAATATTTACACCATTCTCGACATACGTAAACAATTTCTCGCATTTATTCAAAGTCAATGCGTCGAATATGTCTCCCAGTAAAACAACAGGCATAGTCGGGGTCACCATCTGCCGTCTACACGATTCTATGCAGAAACAGACGAAGTTCTCAAGAGTATTCGGTTCCTCTATCAACAAGTCCAACAGTTTGTCTCTGAAGGCCTGATCCATTGCAGCCTTGCGATCCGTCTCATTTGTATTCTTTGAAAAGGAATCGAGCAAATCGATGTTGTTTGTTGCAAAGGCTTTAGAAAGCACATCCTGAAAGACAAAAATAATTAAAGTATCATTTATTTTTTCACGAAACAATATTTCCATGGATGATATTTTTACCTTATACTTCGCACGTAGTTCTTCGAAACCCATTTTATCAGTTATAAGTAAAATAATAGTTATTAACTTAGAAAAACACTGTATTTATACCGAGTTCATTTAATCCTTATATCCTTAAAATTATTATCCTAAAATAATATTTCACGCCTCAAACCATCCTCAAACTCAAACCGAAAGCGAAACCGGCGTGACGTGACAACAGTGACAAGTGACTGACAAGTGACAATGACAACTTTTGTTCTGACAACGAGACGAGGTTGTCGACAAAATGACGCTGACATTTTGACAATGGCCGCGTTCCGTACCTACTGAGTGGTACTTATTTTGTGTATGAACAAATAAAGGTGGTCATACACCATACATACGACATACGACCACACGACCCACATACGACCATACTTATCTACCTCATCTGTGGTCAATGGTCATACTCTGTGAAGTGATCATAGAGAAAAGATAGAACTGATGAAGTGAAAAGTCTGTGACAAAAACATAGAGATAATCTCTATGGACAAAAATCGAAGCGGCTTTTGTTGACGCTTGTTTGTGTGAATTTTGAATTTTTAGGTTAAAATTTTAAAAGTAAGTTTATTGAATTTTCGTAATTCGTGCAACGTAAACGTAACATTATTTTATTTTGTTACACACATCTATGTAATTAACCTTATCTTTTTTAATTTTAGGAGTAAAACGCAAAAATGGCGGCGGCTATGCCAATTAACCCTAAACCTTTCCTGAACAGTCTAACGGGAAAGTCTGTGCTGGTCAAATTAAAATGGGGACATGAATACAAAGGTCTGCTAGTGTCGACAGATGGCTACATGAATTTGCAGTTAGCCAATACCGAAGAAATCGTTGATGGCTCGTGTACAGGTTAGTTTATGTTCGTAGGATTGTTACAGGAATAATACGTATAATTCGATGAAGATACCGATCTAGATCCCAAGGGAGCCTTTAAGACATCCCTTTAGTGACGCTGATGACGAATGACGAAGTAGTACGCAGATGGAGGGACTGCTGTCCCCCGGACCTCTGATAAAGTTCCTATGGTTTTTGTACCTTTAATCTGATTTTTCCCCTTGGGATCGGCAGCTTAAACTTTATTTTGTAATGCTGGTAACAGCGTAACCTTACTGAGATAACTACCAGTTTCAAATTAATCAAGGTAACGCTAATCTTTAGTTAATCAATGTCTGGTGAATAGAACTGTAGTCTAGGCTAGTGACCCACGCTCTTTAGGAAACACTATTTTTATATCTTTTTCTATTATTTTTTCAACTTTCTAGGTAACCTCGGTGAAGTCCTGATCAGGTGTAACAATGTTCTCTATGTGAGAGGAGCGGAGGAAGAAGATGAAGAAGGAGAAATGAGAGAATAGTTATAAGTAGATAAGTACTTAATTTTAAAGTTACAGTAATTTCATTCCATAGGCATTTTAATGAGGGCCTTTGCAATTTTGCAGTTTGTATATAATTCGATAAAGAGCTCCAATTAAAGTTGTTTTCTTACACCTTATCAAAATTGATTATTAAAAATGTAAACCAACACAAAAATTATATACTGAAATTGGTTCATACACTTTACATAAATGAACATAATTTAAAATTTCAGTCCAGTTCTCATTTCTGATCCTCTGTCACTAAACTATCATTCAATAGTAATAAGTGTATGTATGCATTACATCAGGTAAATATAAAGGTATTCACATTAATTTATTCATGTGTTTAATTTGTAATGCTCCTATTCTTAACCACTCTTAATTATACCAATCTAGGCTGCACTCTAGGCAGCAACGTCCATATCATCTATTTTTAGCCTTATTAGAATGAGTTAGAATTAGAATACTGACCCCATTAATATGCTGGCAAACCGTCTTGAACAAAAGCTGGCTAGCTTGGTGGCAGCACTAGAGGCTGATTCATCATTATCATGGCCCCATATATGCACAGGTAGACCAGGGCTGGGAAGGGTCTCACAATGTAAGTGTATGCCATAGTATAGTCCATCACGCTTGCCAATTGGCATACTTCACACACATTAGAGTTTTACGAACTTTCAGATGTGATGTTTTCCTTCACTGTGAGCATAAGTGACATTTAAATGGGTTATACTCCAAAAAATCAGAAAGAGTAGGAGGCTGAATTCTTAATTTAAAGGTGCCCCCTCACCGCGAGCATTCGCGCGTAATGTAACATTATTTAACTTTGAGCATTACATTACAATTATACCTCCCTGACAGACGAGCATTCGCATATAATGTAACATTTAGTATAGAAATAAATGTTCGTCAACGCGAACGGGTGACTGGAATTCTTAGCACTCTATAGATGTTCTCAGTGTAAACAGCCGGTGGCTTATTTGCTTTGTACCTTCTTCAAATCACGCATAAAATTTTATCACCATTAATATTAATAAACGAATTTGTTGAAGATAGTTTATTATTTATTTTCATCAACATAGTTATGTACAGAGATCACAACATTTAAAAGTCACACATTATATTCTATACTTACTACACAAACATGATCAATCACTAAACAAATGGATAATTTGATCAATTAATAGGCTATTATTGTAAGCAGATAATCTTTTGAATTTAAACAATGGTATTAGTTGCCAACTAAGGTTATTATAATTGTTACGGTATGGTATCGAGAAGAGCGAAGGAATGATAACAATATACATAATTATAATACCAAATCTTTGATTTTAGTCATTTGAAATAAAAAGCTTGAACCACAATCTTTTTATGGATCATAAATATTTAGAAGAAAAGTGGTTAGTTTAATTTCCAAATATGACTTATAATTATAAATAGCTTTTGATTCACAATATATTTGCAAATATGTATGAATTATAAAACCTGAGTAAATGCATTGAACAATTAGCTTTATAATAGTTTATAGACAACGCACCAAAACAAAATACTCTTATGAGATTGCTACAGCCAATAGTTTTGTCGTCTACTTCTCTTTTGATTTGGCATCCAGATTTCATTGAATATTACACAAATTCCATCGAATTTTAAGAAATCTCGGTTCTAATCAGATAAGAGTTAACTCTATTCTATAATCATTAAACGATTTCGAGGCGACTTTGGAATATGTGCAATGTGCATGTTCAATATGGGCCTATAGGCACATTATCAGATCAACCCATGAATAATACATGAATATATAATTATTCCAGTAGTCAATTACCAATGACGTCTTTATCTCTCATCATTTCTTAGATTGTTGGATACTTATTAAAATAAACATGATGTTGGTTCAATAGATGTGCTGAGGAGTTTGTTTCGCATTTCTTCTCCTCTCAAAAAGAGATACAGCAACATTGGAAACGGCAGTAGACTCAAAAAAAATCGTTCTTGTGTGTATTTATAAAATATCTAAATCAATTTGATTTTGAATTTAAACATTAATATGTCACGAGAAACAAAGCGATACTTATCCTATACAAACACCCAGAGAAAGTATGCTTCGTCTTTAAAAAAGCAACTTTAAATGTCTACTATTTATCACTGTACACATCTGAACTGTTTGCTCGTATTCGTACATTTATTTTTGGTAGTTTATAATCAGCTTCAAAGTTAGTTGTTGCAGTTCTTTGAGACAGCCACTATAATCAAAAAGTGGATTATAAACTGACGGTGTTCACAGTCATACGGCGATATTACCACACAGGTACTTGTAAAATCCATTTGAACCCCAATTCCTATATATCGTTCAGGTGAGAGGGTGCAAATTAAATGGTCCCATTAATCTCTGATATTTTTATATTTATTGCTGTCGTTACTAAACAATCGCCTTAAAACTATTAAAATCTTTTGTATATACCCTCTGTAAATAAAGTATAATTTCAGGAATCAGGGCAAGTATAGAAAATTTATAACTACAAAATATAGTTCGGAAATAAAATTCTATTTTTGACTTTTATCCTAAACCATACTGAAGCTATAAGTACCACAGACAATATTTTTATAGACATTTACTTTTTAGCACACTTAGACTGTGTATGAGTGAGTTTCTAAAATCTATGCTATTTTTAAACGTGTTAGAAACAGCAAATAGCTTTATAAGTAACTTCATTGACTCAAACGCTTTAAATTGACGCTATAAGAAAATACACTGCTACATTATTATGATATTTTACCTCAATTTTATTACAGATTTATTGTGTGAGAGCAAAAATTTAATATTACGTCACAAATAGTTATACACCACACAAAATATCACAATAGCGCTACTGCAAACATTAATGTTACTAACCAACAGCCAAAAAGCTAAACTCCAAAAAGCAAAAGTACATTTATATGTAATAGATTTCAAAAGTGATTTACTAATTCATATATTATACTTAGTGCGTTACATTTAAAAGAATTACTAGCTTACAGTTACTTGAGCTCTCGTTTGTGTAATATTAATGCATGAAGAAATTTTATAGTTATACATACCTATAAACGAAAATTATAAACGACGTTATTATGTAACAAAATGCGCTCAAAATTATAATTTTAATACTTTTGGTAAATTATATCTTCGTGTTATCGAAATGCGAAACATATAAAATGATATAGTATACAATATACATACTATGAGGTGTATGCTTAAAAAACATTTCGCATAAAACTAAATTATTTTAATCATAATGTATTGGCTAAAAAATAAAACATTTAAATGCATGTATTTGTTTATAACAGCCCACTAACGGGAGAAAGGCCTGGTGGCCGTAATTAGGTGGCAACACCAGCTGCAACCATAGGTTAAGATCTACGAGTCACTTAACTCTTGAATCGAAAGTCTCAACTTATAGGAAAGCGTTGAGATTTCAGCCTTATAGCGCGTATCTTACGGTTGAATTTTGAAAGAACTTACCCACGCGCGTTTGGGACTTTGTATACCTCCCTCAACTCCGTAAGTCAATGTCTGGGAGTTGCAGTGGCCAGTAAACATCAGGCTTACCTCAGACTATCACGAATATCGTGTACTACTGACATTTTATGAAATAAAAACAATAATAAACATAAAACATCTTTCTGGTACTGCAAAGTACACATTATAGCACCAAAAAGAAAGTATGTGAAAGAGAAAAAAACAATAATTTATGGCTAGGTTAACAGTTTTCACTGCCGTTGTTAGAAAATGATATACATGTAAGTATTTTTCTTCTTACAATGATACAATGGCAACCAAACACATGTCATGAATAAAAAATGCCGGTTTCAATAACCTTATCTGTTCATAATCCTCAATAAGTCACACACATTTTATTATTAAATAACATTTATGTTACCTTCTAATTTACCAATAACAAAAGTTAACTTTACCAAAATTAGTATTGAATAGATAGCATTTTGAACGGACTTAAGAAAAAAAAAACAAAGCTGCATGACTTACAGTGTCACAAACTTATCTGACCCGTTAAGGGGGACGCTACTGTCTTGGTATTTGCCTGACAGCAGTATCAAATTTCGTTATGCAAATCGTTCTGTGTTGGACACTTTATTTTTTATACTTTTTATGGTGCCTTGGAAAAACATATCTGAGTGTGGTTTAAGCGGTTTAGCATGGAACGTTTGGGCGCAATTTTTATAAATTATTTTGTAAAATAACAGTAGATTTGTTTATAAATCAACACGTTTTAACTAAGTTGTACGTTAAAATGTACTGGTGTCCGAAACTGGACACAAAGCACAATGTTTAAACTGTATGTTATGTAAATGTAACAAGATAATCTGTTACATTACACCAGATATCGTTCGATGTTCCAATCAATAGAAGTAGGCGGTGATAGCCACAAACCGCTTGTCCAAGTAGCTCTGTTCGATCTCCACAGATCCGCCCATCTCTTTCGCTAGTGACAGTATCTGGAAAATTAACACGGATTTATTGACAACATAAAATAAAAATATATTTATTAGTTTGTTTTTGAGGTATTATGCCTATTATAGATGGTAGGGACGCTGTGTGTCGCTCTTTTCGGGCCAAATGCCGCACAAGGGCTCTTTATATAGGAATCGTTAGGGCCGCCATTAGCTGTATGAGCGCCCGCGTGCAATACCGTTTTGCATGCCCTTCCACCCCCGTCACTGCACAGAAACCGGCTGCAGTTTAACGACCACGGATCTATAGACTTAAGGATGAGGAAAGTCCAGAGATCAGTACTGTTTATTTATTTATAATAATCAACAAAAATGCTTACATTGATGAACCAAACATATTATGCAGAATAGATATATGTACTTAGGTATCCGATTGACAGAGTTATAAGATGTAATACCGCTACGAGCAGTCATGCTATCCATGAAGTGACTGGGTAGTGTATGGAAATAGTTCCACTCATGGGTGTCATCAGAGCCCGTCTCGGTTGTTACCTGGTCGGAGCGCGTGTTGCGCGGCAGGTAGAGCGCCACGCTGGGCGCCACCGGCCGCGCCTGTGTCGTGTGTACGTGCCCAGCTCGGTAGTCACCTGGTCGGAGCGCGTGTTGCGCGGCAGGTAGAGCGCCACGCTGGGCGCCACCGGCCGCGCCTGTGTCGTGTGTACGTGCCCAGCTCGGTAGTCACCTGGTCGGAGCGCGTGTTGCGCGGCAGGTAGAGCGCCACGCTGGGCGCCACCGGCCGCGCCTGTATCATGTAGTATACGTGCCCAGCTCGGTAGTCACCTGGTCGGAGCGCGTGTTGCGCGGCAGGTAGAGCGCCACGCTGGGCGCCACCGGCGCGCCTGTATCATGTAGTATACGTGCCCAGCTCGGTAGTCACCTGGTCGGAGCGCGTGTTGCGCGGCAGGTAGAGCGCCACGCTGGGCGCCACCGGCCGCGCCTGTATCATGTAGTATACGTGCCCAGCTCGGTAGTCACCTGGTCGGAGCGCGTGTTGCGCGGCAGGTAGAGCGCCACGCTGGGCGCCACCGGCCGCGCCTGTATCGTGTATACGTGCCCAGCTCGGTAGTCACCTGGTCGGAGCGCGTGTTGCGCGGCAGGTAGAGCGCCACGCTGGGCGCCACCGGCCGCGCCTGTATCGTGTAGTATACGTGCCCAGCTCGGTAGTCACCTGGTCGGAGCGCGTGTTGCGCGGCAGGTAGAGCGCCACGCTGGGCGCCACCGGCCGCGCCTGTATCGTGTAGTATACGTGCCCAGCTCGGTTGTTACCTGGTCGGAGCGCGTGTTGCGCGGCAGGTAGAGCGCCACGCTGGGCGCCACCGGCCGCGCCTGTGTCGTGTATACGTGCCCAGCTCGGTAGTCACCTGGTCGGAGCGCGTGTTGCGCGGCAGGTAGAGCGCCACGCTGGGCGCCACCGGCCGCGCCTGTATCATGTAGTATACGTGCCCAGCTCGGTAGTCACCTGGTCGGAGCGCGTGTTGCGCGGCAGGTAGAGCGCCACGCTGGGCGCCACCGGCCGCGCCTGTATCATGTAGTATACGTGCCCAGCTCGGTAGTCACCTGGTCGGAGCGCGTGTTGCGCGGCAGGTAGAGCGCCACGCTGGGCGCCACTGGCCGCGCCTGTGTCGTGTATACGTGCCCAGCTCGGTAGTCACCTGGTCGGAGCGCGTGTTGCGCGGCAGGTAGAGCGCCACGCTGGGCGCCACCGGCCGCGCCTGTATCATGTAGTATACGTGCCCAGCTCGGTAGTCACCTGGTCGGAGCGCGTGTTGCGCGGCAGGTAGAGCGCCACGCTGGGCGCCACCGGCCGCGCCTGTATCATGTAGTATACGTGCCCAGCTCGGTAGTCACCTGGTCGGAGCGCGTGTTGCGCGGCAGGTAGAGCGCCACGCTGGGCGCCACCGGCCGCGCCTGTATCGTGTAGTATACGTGCCCAGCTCGGTAATCACCTGGTCGGAGCGCGTGTTGCGCGGCAGGTAGAGCGCCACGCTGGGCGCCACCGGCCGCGCCTGTATCGTGTAGTATACGTGCCCAGCTCGGTAGTCACCTGGTCGGAGCGCGTGTTGCGCGGCAGGTAGAGCGCCACGCTGGGCGCCACCGGCCGCGCCTGTATCGTGTAGTATACGTGCCCAGCTCGGTAGTCACCTGGTCGGAGCGCGTGTTGCGCGGCAGGTGGGGCGCCACCGGCCGCGCCTGTATCGTGTAGTATACGTGCCCAGCTCGGTAGTCACCTGGTCGGAGCGCGTGTTGCGCGGCAGGTAGAGCGCCACGCTGGGCGCCACCGGCCGCGCCTGTATCGTGTAGTATACGTGCCCAGCTCGGTTGTTACCTGGTCGGAGCGCGTGTTGCGCGGCAGGTAGAGCGCCACGCTGGGCGCCACCGGCCGCGCCTGTATCGTGTAGTATACGTGCCCAGCTCGGTAGTCACCTGGTCGGAGCGCGTGTTGCGCGGCAGGTAGAGCGCCACGCTGGGCGCCACCAGCCGCGCCGCGCGCAGCAGCTCCGACGCCGGCCGCGGCTCCAGCTGCGTCTCGATGTCGTACGTCTTGTTCTGCAATATCATGTACTGGTGTTTATCGTACTCGCGAATGTGTTGTGGTTTGTTTTGGGTGTATTTGTTGACGATTTGGTAGGGGTGCGACTTACGTGGTTTTAGGTGGAATTTTGTAATAGCCAGTCGAACCCTATACGATCAAATTGAATCTCAAAGAAAGCTTAAAAGCCTGTTTATTTTTCTTTCTTCCTTTACCGGCAACGCATCAGCGCTACCTAGGATATTACCCATGGCAATGGATAGCCACTTACCACCGACACACGTACCGTAATGTCGGTTATGTACATAAACAAAATTCTCCGACGGAGCAGTCATTTCAATGAATCAAAAGTTTATATAGTATGCGTTGGTTCTGCCGCGTATGGAGGTAAATAGCCTACGTGCGTACATGTTTGTGTACTTGCATTTGCACGCGCGTGTGCGTACGTGCGTGTATGCGTGGGTACGTACATGTGCGTGCATACGTGCGTATACACATCGTATTCGCACGTGCGTGCATGTGCGTATGCGTTTGTACGTGTACGAGCATGCGCACGTTCGTGCGTGCGTATTTACGTCCATACGTGTATACAAAACTCACACTAGAGTACTGCCGGCCGGGCTGTAGCGACAGCTTCGCCGTACGTCCGTGCGTGTGAGTAAACGTATGTGCGTGCGTGTACGTTGTGATACATATACAAAAGTACGTGTACGTTGCGCACGTACTTTTGTATATCTATGTAACTCACACTAGAGTACTGCGGGCCGCCCCAAGGCGGGCTCAGGAAGACCATGTCAGCGTTGTGCGAGGCCAGCGCGGACGCCAGCACTAGGAAGTCGCCGCACACGAACGTGACGCGCTCCGCCACGCCGTACACCGCCGCGTTGTGCCGCGCCAGCGCGATCTTCGCCGGGTCGATGTCGATCGCTATCACTGTACAGAGGATCGATGTGGTCGTGGTCACAGGTTATAAGGCTGAGGCTCCATTAAGCCGCGACGCGAATTGCGACACATGAACGACTAAAACAACTTACTGCTCACGTATATGGCTACACTATGTAGAGTATTACTAATGAACATTGATTTCTTTATGCGACAAAAACAAAATTATTGTGACCAGGCATCGGCTACATCAACATATCAGCAATATAGAAGCGAATCTATCAGAAAAATACGCTTATAATGTAGCCATGCCAGGTTTATTTCGTTTCGCTGTTCCAGTCGCATCGCAAGTCGCTGCTTACTGTAGCCTCAGCCTAATAGTCTCGAGAGGCCTGGAAATGCCAAGGACCCTGCGCGCGTTTTTACTTCGTGTAGAGCAATTGTTGTACCGACTTTGTATTCTTTAAACGGTTAGACATTATCTATGACTATATTAAAGTCTATTATCTCCATTATTACTGAAAAGTTGAAGAGTTTGTTTGTTTCGAATGAGCAAATCTCAGAAACTACTGTGCAGGTTGAACAAATCTTTTTCTGTTGGATAATCCATTTATCGAAAAAGGAGGATATATCCTGCATACAGGAGCCGAGCTACGATGAAACATGTTGCAAAAATGAGAAAAAAAAATTCCCGAAGCTTCGCTTTGTTTGGTAAGAGGACATCATTAGTCAGTTTACGACCCTTTAGTTTGGCAAGAGGACGTCATTAGTCAGTTCATGACCCCTTAGTTTGGCAAGAGGACGTAATTAGTCAGTTCATGACCCTTTAGTTTGGCAAGAGGACGTAATTAGTTAGTTCATGACCCTTTAGTTTGGCAAGAGGACGTAATTAGTCAGTTCATGACCCCTTAGTTTGGCAAGAGGACGTCATTAGTCAGTTCACGACCCCTTAGTTTGGCAAAAGGACGTCATTAGTCAATCACCTTTCCCGCAGGTCCTGGCGAACTGTATGGTGTTCCCGCCGGCGCCGCAGAAGCCGTCCACCACCACGTCGTAGGCGCACTTGTTCGCCACGTGATGAGCGACGCTCTCCGGGGTCACGCTCCACCAGCTCTCCGCGTCCAACTTTATGCCCTCGTCGAACCTGGGGAATGGCGAGCGCTTAGAAAGGCAATAGACGTACGATTTTTCTCTACGATAGTCTGATCTGATAGTGTGATCAAACAATCGGAAGGCATTCGTGCCATACATTTTGTTTGAATAATAATAAACGCTAACACACTTATACCCCCGCAGTAGGTCACTAGGTACCTGTGTCGCGGGTGGCATGGACTACACATATAACACATTACAATTACACCCATGACCCGAGTACAAATATTTATCTGCCACATAAATATCCGCCCCGACCGGGAATCGAACCCGGGACCCCTCGCGTCGCAGGCAGGGTCGCTACCAACTAGGCTACAGGGTCGTCAATACGATAATACGCGTCCGATTCACTATAGTCGGCACAATCATAAGATTCCGATATGACGTCTGTCATGTATGAACACAAACTAACCTTGTATGGACGTCTTCAACTTACTTATTACGGAAATATATTTTTTTTAATTTGAACCGCTGGTAATGATACTATGAAGTGAAGATATTTCGTAGTGAATAATAGGCCACTTTTTGGTTAAATTATGCAATGCACTATTTACTGTGCATATACAGTATACAGTTTATATTTATTATCAAAGCAGCTTTATAAGTAGGTACATAATGTACTTGTGAATCCACCTCCTCTTCGCTTTGGAAAATTGTTTTTATGTTTACAGATAATAAACACTCTTCCCATTTTTGCAACATACATATTTTATTGGTACATCGCTTCTATTTGCTCGTAGCATGATGTTATAAAATTGCCCACAGTTTGTTAAATATTTTAATTAGGCATTAGTCCGTAATATTAAACGCAAGTAACTAGCGGGTTAAACGAATTGGAGTAATATTGTTTACTTACTACGAGTATTTAGATAGGTACTTACTTACTTATACGTACTTACATACATATGTAGGTAAATACTAGAAATTCTGGCGAAATATGTAAACCATCCCTGCTTGTTTTTTATTTGTGTTATTTATAAATTGTATAAATAATTTAATTTTATTTTAATCAGTTTACATCATAAATTGTGTAAAATTGAACAAATATTTAAGACGTCACTACAATGTTTTATAAGGAGGCTGGATTTATAGTTATGTGACCTCTTGAAACAATTTATGAATCGACCATAATCGATACATTACTATAATCGAAAGTATGTGCTACCATGTCGCACCCAAAATACAAATAGTTATAGATTCCTTAATATGTCTAAAGCATTGCGATTTTTCGTAGCTATTATAAATTCCCGATACACACGTTTTTAAGCCTTTTCCACTCAAATCGGATAATTATTAACCGTTTAATAGTTTCTTCGTTTTCACTAGATTAATGAAATTTCCATTTTAATAACTAATATAATTTCCTCACCTTAACTTACTGGTCAAATTGCCTTATTATCCCTTTCGGTGTTAATCTCAACGCTACATCTGTTTTTAACTGATTTTAAGAAAACAATCAGAGATCGGTTTATAAATTATCGTTCCGAACTTAATTAACGAAACGATTAGAAAGTCTTATTACTTATAATCGGTTAAGTTTATAAATCGGTTTATTTAATGCATCGATTTTTGTTGTACTTCACTATTGTCACTGTGATGACAGCCTTCATATCGGAATCTTATGATTGTGCCGACTATAGTCGCCCGATTCGATTGTCTGAATTTGTCGATCAGACTATCGGAGAGAAAAATCGGACGTCTATTGCAGCCTTCATGTATTTAGTGCACACGGGCGGACAGAGTGGTTGCATAGTCAAGCTTACCGCCAGCGCGGTTGACCGAGCGAGACTTACTAGTCTCTGTACCGTCTTATAGTAAAAAGTCCCCCGCCGATGAACCGCGCAGATGTAACGTACATTTTTTCTAGGCTTGTCTAAGCAACCACCCATACAGGTACCGGCGGTCTTAAATGCGCTTTCTTGCTACACAAAAGTTCTCGGCTTTTTAATCGACTTAAAAAACGAGTAGTTTCTCAATTTAAAACTGTATTTTCTTTGTGTTACCACGGTCGCATAACTTTTTACCAAGAGAATCAATTTAGATAATTGATTTTTTTTTATTCGAGAGCTAATGTTTCACATCTGGTTCCATTTAAATTTGAGCGACACATGACGGGTAGTTGTTGATTTACTCTTAACAATATGTATTTACTTTGTAATCGCAACATCGCGACTTTCATTCAAAACGCTGATCTACAAAATTGTAAACATACCTATGAAACAGTGAATGGCGTTTCTTCCAGTACTTCATCATTTTGGGAACGGCTCTAATTTCCTCCGGTATGTCTGTGTCCACTACTCGCTCGCTGTCGTGTCGAGACTGTCGCTTCTGACGCCGTCTACGTTTAGTTTCTGAAGAAAAATATATAAGTATAAGTATAAATGGTAAAATATAAGTATAAATGGTAGTGCTTTAAAAATATTCGAATCTTATCTTATGAATAGATCTCAAGTAGTTAAAATAGGTGACCATCAAAGTAAGGCTTTACCTGTTACGTGTGGAGTTCCTCAGGGATCTATTCTAGGTCCATTGCTTTTTCTCGTTTACATAAATAATATTCAAGAGCTAGGTCTACATGGGCACATAACTCTCTATGCAGATGACACCTGTTTATTTTATTTTGGACCATCAATAACAAACCTTATTTCTCAAGCGCAAAAAGACTTAAATACACTATGTACATGGTTTCAGCATAATCTATTAACAATAAATATTTCCAAAACTTGTTATATAATATTTAAAGCTAAAAATAAACAAATACCTTCCTACGAGCCCCTTGTAATTGACAACATACCACTACAACAAAAAAATGACGAGAAATACCTTGGACTAAGAATTGACAATAAGCTAACATGGAATACCCAAATCGATCACATAACTAATAAATTAACATCAATTGCTGGCTCAATTCGTAACTTAACACAATGTATTCCGCGCACACTTCGTTATAAAATTTATAACACTTTAGTCAAACCACATTTAATATATTTAATTGAGATTTGGGGAAGCGCTGCAAAAACAAGGCTAGTTCATTTACAAATTGCGCAAAATAAAATAATAAAAACTTTATTTCGTTATCCCTTCCGTACACCTACAACAAAAATCTACGATGAAACCAAATTAATGAATATTCACCAGTTGTATATATATAGCACATGTATATTAGTCTGGAAAATCCTCAATAAAACTATTCGCACTAACATTATTTTCCAAAAATTAAAATCCTACTGTAAACGACGAGCTAGTTTCCTTGCCTTGCCCAAAATACGAACATCCTATGGTATAAAAACTATAACATATGAAGGAGCACAGTTATTTAATAAAATTCCTGCACACATAAAAAATGTAAACTCACTTAAAGTATTTAAGACTAACTTATCACGACATATTTTAGATAATTCATTATAATTTTTTTTTTCTAATACTTTAAGTGGGTACTAGTTGATAACAACGAATGTAATTTTTTTTTTGTAAGCATGTTATGTTCTCATACAAGTGACAATGTACAATGTCTTCTGAGAATAAATATCTTTAAACCTAGAAAACATTTATTTTTAGCAGACAAGACACCTGACGAAAAGATGGAATAAATGGTTACTGTATGAGTAGCAGTAACATCCAAGCTTTAGATTCTAGGGCATTACCAAAGTATTACTGGTCAAAAAAGAATGAATACAGAAGATAATATATCTCTTTCTTCTTCTTAACAATTATTCGCTCTTCTGCTTTTTCTTTATCATTTTTAGATAGCAACACTAAATGATGCTTAATGAATAATTATGACTTGGTATGTAGGTAATTGAGTGACAAAGTGCAGTGGTCAATTATGCTGATGAAATAAAACTCACCAGTATTTTTGGTAGTCCCATCACAAACCTCTTCTTTATTCTCCTGAGCATCACTCGAAGATTCTATATCTGGGGGGAGTGGTACTTTAAAATATTCCATCCCTCTCTCGCTATTATCATCTTTTGTTTCAACATCTTTGTTGGTCCTGTCTGCATAATCTGGTTCCGTTATGTCTACGGCTTCTGTTGTGTCTATGGTTTCTGTTGTGTCATTGAAATTCTGCGTGTCTTCGTTGTTGGATTGATTATCTGCAAGATCATCTTCCTCTGTTCTCATTTCTTTGTCTTCTTCTGATTCATGGCACTGAAATAATTGTATCTATTAATATTTTAATTGCAAAACTCAAGTAACTCAAAAGTAAGGTGTGAAAAATCTATTAATTATTTATCATAATTGCTTTTTTTAATTGGACACAAGGTAATTTAAATTAAAGTGTTTGGCTGAATAATACAACATGAGTGAATTTAACTACAAAACATGTTTG
The DNA here is from genome assembly GCA_905404135.1 of Hesperia comma. Taxonomy (NCBI): domain Eukaryota; kingdom Metazoa; phylum Arthropoda; class Insecta; order Lepidoptera; family Hesperiidae; genus Hesperia; species Hesperia comma. The sequence goes on from FR990026.1 coordinate 2,620,609, forward strand.
CAAATTACTTATTGTCCCACATACAGTTGTTAACTGTGCATGATTTAAACATCTGAAGATTTTTTAAGTTGCTTTTTTGTTTCACTTCTACTGTGTGTGAATTGCATCCTCATTTTTTATCATTCAAATTACCTTCAATTATTTATTATAAAAATAAGATACAATGAACAATGTACCACCACCCGTTCCACCAACAACAATGTTTCCACCAACCCGCATTGGAGCAGCGTGGTGGAGTATGCTCTAGGCCTCCTCAGTAATGAGAGACCCGTGCTCAATAGTGGGCCATTAGTGGGTTGTAGCTTAGCTTTTTAAACAATGTAAAATTGCATAGAAATATAACCTTAATACCTGATAATCGCCAAGAGGGTTGCCATCATCATCAAAGTAAGTCTTTTTGGCGCCAAATTTTTTGTACCGCGGCGGGCGCAGTCTGTGGAATCGCTTTCTATACAGCATCTCCCCTTTTGGCATGTGGTCAACGTCGAGCCGAAAGCCCATTATTTCAAATGTAGACTTAATTAACTCTAAATTGTCCCTGTCTATATCTTCATCGTCTATCTCGTGGCTGTAACCAACAATTTTTATTTTTAAATTATAACAGCTTAATTTTACTTACTTTTTAATGACTATTAATAACAACTTAAAGTAGAGCTAGACCAGTTAGTGCATTACACCAACTACAATTGTCTATTGACAGTGTTGTTTCCAGCACATGTCAATTTATCATGTGAAAAAAAAAATTAAAATACCTTCTTTTAAGTGTTCTCGTTTTTTCTTCAGGAGGCTCATCATCTCCGTCATCATAGCTGTAGCCTGAGATGTTGCTTTGGTCAGCTGATTGGTGCGAATTTGAGTTCTGAGCAGTTCCATCCACACTGTCAATCGCTCCCGAGTCCGTATTCTCAGTGTTGCCAGTGTCATTATCATTTTTATTATCACCGCTATCCACTACTTCTGTGGAATTATTCTCCTCTTTTTGCTCCTTTAGCAATGTCTGTAGTAAAAGTCCTACGGACCCAATTACGCGAGAACTTTTCGCCCTAGATTTACCCCGTTTCCTAGTTCTTTTAGGCTTTTCTTCTGTATGTGGAACATCAGGTTTCAAAGCTTCATCTTCCAAAACATCTACTGCATCTACTTCTGTATTTTTATCATCTTCATTAACAATGTCCACATTTCTCTCTTCATTTAAATCTATGATTCCGACTTTTGTCTGAACCTCTATAACCGATGATACTTCTTGGGAGTTACCCTCACTGTTCTCACAATCTATGTCCAAAAGTCTTTCATCTAATCTTTTATCTACAATTGGTTCTACGATTGTATCAGATTTTTGTTTTTTAGTCTGATGACATTCAATGTAACTTGCATAGTGTAGAGCATATTGTTCTCCAAAATGTTTCTTCCACAGAAACTGCCAGTATTGTTCACTGTCAACTTCCTCTGATGGTACTAAGTCCATGCTTTCATCTACATTGGCAATCCTGGTCTGGTCTTGAGTTGGGTCTTCAGATGTTGTTGAAGATACACTGTAGTCATCAGTAGGAGACGATTCTGATGTCACATGACTTGATGTAATGTCATAACTAGAGAGTGTAATCTTAGTGACATTGGTCATAGAATCAGTGCCTGCCAATGTCTTTGGACTCAGAATTCTCTCATGTTCAGAACAAGATCGTCTCCTGGATACAGGCACCCAGGTGTCATCCTTATTATCAGATATTTCTATCGCTTTATTATTTTGCCTTACTTCAGAGTTTAATTTTTTATATGGATTAACTTTGGAGTCATAAGAAAATTTCCTTTCTCTTTGTTCATCTACCTTGGGACTATCTGTTTGGATATTAAAGATTTCTTCCGCTGAGTGTGGTTTGGGTATATTGTTATCATCCATCAGCAAATCATTATTTTCATTCAGATATGCAGGGTTGATATATTCACTGTATTTTTTGATCCATGAAGCCCAAATGAGTCTCTCGCTATTGAGAGACCAGAATTTATCCCATGTGTCCTGGGCCAGATAGTTTTCATCCATGTCTGGGGTGGGTTGATAATCGTGATCCATCTTCTCTATGTAATCCGAGTGGCAGTCCTGATAAGTGAGATCGGCGCCGCTGTCGCTCGGCTGCAAATTGTGGGAAGGGGCTACATGGATTTGAGCTGGATCATGCTCATCGGTGGAACAATAATTGTCAGTGTGAGATGCACTGCAGTAGCAACTGGCTCCTTCATCTTTCTGCAAAGAAAAACTTAATATTACAATATATTTTTTTAACTACCAGATAAAGAGGTGTACACACAGAGGGGGTAGTAGCACACAATATTTATTTATTTATGACACCTGTTGGTCAGTGTTACACATCACCCATAGAAATGAGCAATGCCTAAGACACCATCAATATATTTCCATACATAAAGAGAAGGAAAAAATACTAGCTCTCAAATACCCAACAATACTGTGTTCATATTCCATCTGAAATTTGTTATAATTGCAAGGCAAATAAATGCCAGTTATCCGCCTATGCAACAAAGACTGGCAGCAGGATCAAAAAGTGTGAGCAGAGGTAATAAACTTTGTTTTGGCGGGAAGAAGCAATTCCATATGCTTGGCAGATCAAGTACAGTACACAAGTTTGGTAGCCAATTAAAGCAGGGAAATAGTAGCCAACCAGCTAGAGCAACTACAGAGCATTACCTTTTGTTACTCTTATGACAGCCAGGTAGACTTAGGGTCAGTATTTTATAGTTGCAGTACCAACAACTTACCTCACACTTAACCTTATAAGAGGTGTCCAGAGAAAAATGCACATGAGAATGTTCATCACAATCTTGAGACTGGGAGTTGCGTTGTATGTCTACATCGCTTTCACTCCCATTATCCTTGTCCACAAAATATGTGTTCACTCCATCTCTATAAAAATTACATTAATATTTAACAGCCGATATCACAAATAGGGAGGCAAATGAATGGAAGAAGAATAAATGAAATAAAGTTTATTCAAAGACAAATCCAACATGAATCTTGGAAGAAGAAGTGGAAAGAAACTTTTCGTCATAAAAATACTTTTATAGATGTTGTTGTAATAGTAACTAATAGGTACTGACCAATTTTAGGTTTCCTTTGGTTTAGTTGATTTAGTTCCAAGTGTTTTAACATCCAATAAAATGCTGAATATCATCTCAAAAGAAATTATGATAACCTACATATAGGCAGATGGTATTTGATAAACTTGACACGAAAATCTCAAACACCCTCTTCAAAAGTAGGTCAAATTTGGCATGTTTGACATATTTATATATCATTTTCCCTCCACCCTTAGAGTAACCTCAATCAGTAATAATAAGATGTTATTTGAGATAATTTATATGACTTACCTTATGAATGCTCTGCTACATAAACAATAAATATAATTTTCATCATACTCCTCATTTTCATCATCACAACTGAAATGGAATTCGGCCAACGGCTCCCATCGATGATAGTGGTCGTAAAACTCAGACATCATCACTAATACTTCGAAAAATATTTACTGTTAATTTAACACCGCGATTATGAATTTAAATTATTTCATTCTGGTAAAGATAATATTCAAAATCGAAACAAAATCGACACAATCAAAGCAGACGTCACCAAGGTTCCACCCCCGCTTTGACATTTGTTCATAAATGCGAGTTGCCATTGTCACTTATGATGACACTGACAACATGACTGTCATTACAGAGTAGGTAAGGGTTGATCATTGATCTTTATGGACTACCTATGGCTATGGATTAGACACTAAAGCCATTGATCTATAATATCACACCTATATCGGAGAGGCAAATTAGTCCTTCGTGTTGCGTTATTATCACAATATTACGAGTTTTACACATAGAGATAATACACTAGAGTTGGCGAGCCATACGGCTGTCCATACATTGCAATCGCCCCCGGTTAGAAAGAGAAACAACGATAACGATAATATCTATTTGGCTATTTACCGCTTATCCCATGCGTGCGGTGCACGCCTTGCACGCCCGCATACGGCGCCTCTACTCCACAGTTCAAGTAGCAAACCAACTTTTTCTGCTCGCTGCAAACCAAATAATACTATGTATGTCGGTGTGACTATGGGTCGGTTGCGACGTATACTATTGAAACAGGAATTTAGGGCATTTCTCGGTGGTCATACTGGGTCGTCATACTGGTATGACCAGTGAGGCAGTGAGACTTGTTTTTCTCAGTGGTCATTTATACCTCTAATAAAGATAACACAGGATCAGCAGAAAGTGGTGAGGCGAAAAGTGGTGTGCTTTAGACGAGAGGAGATATGATGAGGGCATAGTTGCCTTCTGATAATAATATTTATTGTGATGATGGCTATCACACTGTATTTTAATAATCAATAATAAGTCTTGTATTTATTATTCGTCAATTATTAAATTAATGTTGGGGTTTAACGGGGTGCCGGAAGTAGAATTTAGAAGTTAAAATTGACGCGTGGTTGAGGAAAATAAATTATACTGAGACTTATTGGAAACATTTTTATTTCATAAAATCCATCAGCATTATCCATTGCAAATGCCATACATTAAAAGATGGAAAATAAAAGGATGTATAATGATTAAAATAGATTTGCTAACGTACTTAATAATATGATTAAAATATTTTTAAATATTTAGAAGCAGATCAGTAGTATTTAAATTTATTCTTACAGCAACAAACATTAATAAATATATTTTATCTCTTCCCAAATCCTTGGCGACTCTTCCAGGATTTGAATGGCGATGAATTGAAGATACGATTTTTAATACATGTTAGCATTTATGATATAAATAATAATTTATAGTAGCCGTTGTGACTCTTTTCTAGTTATGGGTCGCAAGAGAGCCCTTTATACATAAACTAGTAAACTCGCCCTCGCTTCGCTTCGGGGAACCAGACCCTTCAAAAATCTCTATAAATTTTAACAAATTATGTTATTCCCATGTCTAAGCTATATTACTGCAAAGTTTCATGAAAATCCGTTCAGTAGAGTTTTCCTTGAAAGAGTAACAAACCCACATACACACTCACTCACTCACATACATCCTTACAAACTTTCGCATTTATAATATTAGTAGGAAGGATAGGATATATAGACACACACATAAGGATCAGGTCGCCATTGGCTGTATGGGCGCCCGCGTGCAATAGCGTTTTGCACACCTATTCACTCTCTGACGCTTATAATATACAGGCCGCGGGCCGCATAGAAATCGGGAGTAGATGACCACGAAATTATAGTCTTTATAAACAAATAACAATTACATTAGAATTCACTGGAATGTCAGTTCCACAGCATCTTCTGTGTTCAAACTCCCACAGGCGTATAACTAATAATTTACGTGTCGCATTCTCGATACCTACATTACCTACCAATGATCTGTGAATACATCATGGTTTTGAAGGACATAATAGGTATTAATAACTTGACAAAAGTACTACCTACCTATGTATATTCAATTTCCTATGATAGACTCGTCTTAACAAACAATAACATAGTGTGAATATTGACTTCAAGTAACAACCTTTATTTACAGTCATTTACGATAAAATAGTCATTGTTTTCTATACACACAAGTTAGCGTTATCCAACCGAGAAAACAAATCTCACTTAGTTTCTCCGCTACTCCTACTAGCATCCTTGAAGAGCGCGTCCAATGCGGCTAACTGCGCCCTGGAGAGCTTCGCCCCCTTCATATCCAGTACCTTATGGAACTCCACCACAGTACCTTCTGGCAGGAGTTGCACAAACTGGCTCACGAACCCTTCCAAGTTCCCTTCTAAGGGCGCCATCACTAACTTCAAAATCATCTCCGCTTTTGTCATCAGCCTGATCACTATCTTGGTATACGTCGCGGGCGCCGCGCGTTTCACTTGCGAGTCGATAGATGGCAGCTCCAGTAACGCCGTTTTCAACATGTGGGTATCCAATAAAAGTTGCTCCGCTCCCGCTGTAGATAACGGCTTGCATTTGTATACATTCTGGATTAGCTTCGGGATAAACGAACTGGCGAACCGAATGCAGAACTGAGTAAAATACTTCCTCGACGACGCGAGATGGTCCCGCAACGCAGGTACTGAATTATTCAGATGCATGACAATTTGCGTGACGTAGGAGCTTTGGTCGCCGACTGTATCGACGTGAAGCCATGGGATCCTAGTCATGGCTTGTAGGGCAGGCTCGCAGGCGAGCTCCAAGTCGTGTACGAGGAGTTGTATGCAGTCGCCGATGGTGCGGTGGAAGAGGTCTTGTTCGGGCGCCAAGTCTATCTTGTCGGCGAGAGAGGGCGCCACCTTCTCTTTCAACTTCTGCTCCAGATGTACGGTGGTCTCTAAACAGTACTCTGCTGTCGTGATCACGCTCGTTATCTTCGCTATCTCCTGCTTTGTGTACCTGTAGATGAGAGAAATGCTGGATTGATACGATGGAGAAGTTTAGCTTTTATTGGACATTCTGACTCCTGTTTATCATATCAAATTAATTGAAATCTCTATGCAAGAAAATGATGTAACAAATATAAATCAATTTGCATTCGGCACCAAAAAAAAACGAAGCTTACAGAAATTAGCTTCTTTTAGCTATTCGTCTCATCATACTGACATTTTATCAATAATAAAATATTATACAAATTAGTTTCTGCTTAGTTCATCATTGCATCATTAGATATACGTAATGTGCTCCAATTTATATGAAGAATATAAAACACAATTTTTAAACATATAACAGTCACTTTTATTCATCGGGCAGTTGTCTGTTATTTACCGACTTCAAAAAAAGGAGATTCTCAGTTTGATCTTTATGAATGTATATTAAATTTGTGCGCGATTATCTCGCGTTTGGCTGAACCGATTTTGATGTGGTTTTCAGCATTGTATTCGTCAAACTTAGGAGAATGTTTTAGGTATATCTATCGTTTGGCTGAACCGATTTTGATGCGGTTTTCAGCGTAGTATTTATCTATCCGTGTAGTGTCTACCCTCCAAACATAGCTAGTTGGTGTTACCTGGTACCGCCAGCATCGTCTCTGAGCAAGGTGTGCAGGTTGGAGACCAGATGTGTCAAGGGCACGGCGCCCCCCGCCCCGCCCGCCCCGCGCGGTAACGCCGCCTGCAGGACTCCGCTCGCGTACTCCCGGAGATACTTCTGGAACACTCCTGCTAGCTCTGGGAATGATTGGCTTTTGTTAGTGTATGTTGTAGTACCATTGTACACTGCTGAAGAGGTAACATTGACTTCTAGTCGGATGGAGATTTGATACAGAGTTATTTTTTAGTCTTTGAGTGTGTGTCTACCACCAGCGGGATATGAGTGTGTTATTTATTCATATTTTCGTTTTTTGACCAACGTATCGGTGGTACCTTTGTATTACTAATGTGAGATGTCTCTCACTCTATGGACGACATAGTCAAATACCATCTGATGGCCCAATTGGCAATTATTTTTATAAAAATGTCAATCACGACGACGATGACGACTCAGTGACATGTAAACTGTGAGCAGTTTTAGATCGGTCACGAATGTCATGGGTGACAGCGAAAAAGTGGTACTATCGTCGTACAAGGATCTTTTGGCGCGTGGATGACATGTGGGTGACTGAGACAGCGCCTTACAGTTTGCCTTACTTGTAAGGCGCAGTCTCTGTCACCCACACGTCATCCACGCGCCAAAAGATTCTTGAAGGACTGTACCTGCTCATCACTATCAAAATTCCATACAAATTACCTAGCATAGGCTCGCCCGTAGTAAGCCGCGCGCACTGCGCCAAGCACTTCTTGTAGAACAGGAAGAGGTCGGCGCAGCTCGCGATGACGGCGCCGCTGCCGCTGCCCGCGCCCGCGTCCGGTGTGCACGTGCGCGCGTCCTGTCAACGACAATCAACGACATCTAGCGGTCGGTGCGGGAAGTTTTGTAATGTGGATCAGCGCCATCTCTTGGTGGATACTATTGTTGACGGGAATTCAGACAGCACTGCGCACATTACGACTTGGAAATAGACTAACAGGAAGAGGTCGGCGCAGCTCGCGATGACGGCGCCGCTGCCGCTGCCCGCGCCCGCGTCCGGCGTGCACGTGCGCGCGTCCTGTCAACGACATCAACGACATCTAGCGGTCGGTACGGGAAGTTTTGTAATGTGGATCAGCGCCATCTCGCGGTGGACATCATTATAGTTGGACATTTTGGATGAACATTCTCGTTGAACATGCTGGCGTGTATCTGCGCTGCGCTGCGTTCTAAATGTGAATACATCTATATAAAGTGTATGAAAGAATATTATTTTGTCTGCCACGCCTCGTGTCGGCCATGCACGATGTCTGTATATGTGAATGAAGCATTACTCAAGACAGGGGCATAAATATAAAAATATGTATATGCGAGTACTTGCCGGCGCGCGGTGTGAATAGTCAGTGAGTATTAGCTCGCACATGCGTTTCTTTTGTTTACACGGAATGTCATAATTATATTTTATACGTGTCTTGAGAGAGAGAATTGCCGAGCTTAACTCGCTGACTTGCCGACGGTGGACATCTACCTAAGCAAGCACGGTCCGTCTGAAAGTTTATCTTAAATCATTATGTTATGTATTGTTAATTTGTATTCAATAAAGTGTTTCGTATTGTATAGTATCACAGATAAAACAGAAGAGCACCGCACCTGCACGAACCTGTCCATGAGCGCGCGCAGGTTGGTGTCGAGGCTGTGGATGTAGAGCGACAGGTGCGGCTCGAAGCAGCCGCCGATCAGCCCCGCCCACGGGGACGCGCCAGTCGCCGTCACACCACCCGCCCCGCCCTGGAATACAACAAGGGCAAGTAAATAAATAAATAACGCTTCATACTCATAGCCCCACACTAGGATTCCCTGTATCGTGAGTGCCGTGGACACACACCCAGACCGAGAACGGAAATTCAAACTCATCATTCAAATTTCCGCCTCGCTGGGAATCGAACCCTCGGAACAGCGATCCAGCGTGTTAACCATTGTGCCATCCGGGTCGTCTAAAACCATGGGAATCTTGCCACAATGTATCAGTGAAAACCGCATCAAAATAGGTTTAGCCGTTTTTGAGCTTAGCGCTAACAACATCTCAGACACATCGACAAACAGACAAAAAATCTATAATTTTTGCAATTGGTTTCACTTCGTCCATACGAGCCCATTACTTGCGTGGGATTGTTTCGAATTCGTAAAGATTCAAGCGATTGACTGATTAACAGTGCCGAAGTAGTAAATAAAGCACAAATAAAGCTCATTGAAATATAATGCAACATTAACAGCAGTACAATAAAGAGGTCACTCACGTCTTGGTTGTCTTCATCGAACAGGTCCTTGTCGGCTGCGCCGTCGGTGGTCTCCGGAGTCTCAGCGCCTAGCTCCGTCCCTGTAGATACAATATTTGTTTTATTGTAGGCAATGTTCTTATAGCCCGGCGGCTTACGTGTATTCTATATCGTTATCGACAAAGTTGAGCAACTGCGGGCGCGGTTGATAGTTAAATGGGTGACCGCTATCACAAATCAATTAGTTGCTTAAGCTGCTAATTGCGAAATTTCTTGAGCGCTTCTGCGTTTCGCAGGGCGCAAAATGTTGTCGGAGTCGTTCGGGCGGCATGAAACTAGAAACCCTTCATTTTGTGAAGAGACCCGTGCTCAATAGTAGGCCATGATGGGCTGAGATGAATTGCAATTATACTCTACAATCACGATTTCATTCGCACATCCGTAGCCCCAATAAAAACTCACCAACAAACCGCTTGTGCAGCAGCAACTCGAAGCTGGCCGTCTTCTGTATGGCGTACAGCAGCAGCTTGACGTCGAGCTCGCCGCGCCGCGCCGCCAGCAGCTCGCCGAGCATCGCGCGCGTGCGCTGCCAACATATGACGTCACGGTGTGTCGCGTTACACGTGTTAACGCTTTGTATATAATTTGATTTCAGGGTATGCGAGGACTTGTTTCGTCTCATTTAAAAAGGCATCATCTGACGAGTAATGTGTTAGTTATCCATAATATGTACTTATTTCTAGTTGTTATCTAATAACGTTAAAGTAAATGTTTTCATTTAAATGAGTATTTTTTTATTCATAAGCTAGTGCTCCTCGTTTCGTCCCATATTGATTTAAGTTATATCTGTCAAGTGGTTTTTGAGTTGTCTGTATTTGTATATGCTGAACTCGCTTATATTTTTGTAAAAAATAACTATGTTACCTGTCGTTATTGAAGACGGTTGTTTGTTTCATTCCATTTTAACTTAACTTTTTATTGGTCCATCAGAAGTGGGTGGTTATCTTACCTTGCAGAAGTGGTGCGCGATCCGCTCGCTGAGCCGCCAGGCGGGCGGGAACACGCCGCCGAGCGACTCCTCGAACGCCAGCAGGTGGCGCTTCAGCCACGCGTAGCGCCGCTCCACGTGCGCCAGCCACGCGCACTCCTGCTCCGCCGAGAACAGGTGCTCGTACTCCTGGACAGGTTATATTGTTAGAGCTATAAGTTGTTGTACGCTATATTCCCGTTCAATATGGAATTCGTTGTTGCATGCCACACAAAACATTACGATGAACTGCAGCCGTAAGTAAATTTTGCTTCTTTAAATTGAATCAAAGGTAATAAATAACATTGTTATTAGTGGAGACTGGTAGTTCCATATGCTCGCTGACTCGGTATAGTTGGGACTGCACGGACACGATTCGACTCTCTCTGGCCCACTCTTGACATACCTTTCATACCTAAACATTTTATTCTACGCAGGACACTTACATGATGCGTAGAACTAAAAGCTAAAGAGGACATAAAGGTAACACTCCGTGTGTAATTAGCAGTTTCATACTAATCATTACTAACTGGACAATTACTAATATTAACTAACAGGACTAACTATCACTAACAGTCCCTGTCCTTATTAAGAAACTAACCAACTAATATTCTAACACCATCTAGTAACTAGACTAACCACCCTAGTCCCTAAATTGGGTCTTGTTCTAAGTCGGTCACAATTGCCATGGGCGGCAGCGGAAGGGTGGTGCTGCATGCTCGTTTGCTACCTTAATTCCATAAAAAAAAAGACCTGCAGCTGCGTGGTGACGAACCAGTCCAGCAGGTCCCGCTTGAGCTGCGGCTCGAGTGCATCCACCACGCCGCACGCCTCCGCCAGGGTGCGCTGTGATACGCCGCTCTTGTTCACCGGACCTGCACACACAGACACTCACACTTGCTTATATAAGACCACTCACTAACATTCACGCGAATACACGAACCCAAAACTGTGGGACGGTCCTTAGTAAACGATTATGCGAAATTTTTGATACGTTCGTGGTATTCCCAGCTGTCAAAGCTGTGACAATTCGTCTAGTGTACAAACATGGTACAAACATTAAATTGTGAGTGTGCGCGGTAAGGTGACGGTGACTATGCTAACTCAACTGCATGATTGTGGGAGCTGTCTATATGCGAGAATTTTCGACAGCGTGATTCAGACTTCGTGACGTCACTGTATACAGCCACATCACAATTACTACAGCGGAGCGACAAGTGTAAGCCGAGCGAAGACCTACCAGTGAAGGCCTCCTTGAAGTCGGCGAGGATCTGCGTGGCGAGCTGCTGCCGGATGGCCAGCACCTCGTCCCGCAGCGCGCTCAGCTCGCCGATGTCGCGGTAGCACTCTAAATGCTGCAACACCTACACACACACACAGTTGTGTATTAAACCAATCATGTGACAATTATTGGAACGGAGTTCCTTATTGCTACAGATGGAAGATAAGGATAGAACAAAAAATAATAGTTTAAAAAAACTAAAAAACACGCTTTTTATAGAATACTGAACTAAAAAAATAGAAAATAAGTTTCAATAAATTTAAATTAAGAATAGTGTTAAAAATTTCAACAAACATGAATTAATAATAGTGTAAATAAAGAAAATATTTTATTTAAAAAAAGCGTGGGGTGCTTTTTAAGATATTATCAAAATGACACCATGCACCCCACGCTTTTTTTTAAATAAAATATTTTCTTTATTTACACTATTATTAATTCATGTTTGTTGAAATTTTTAACACTATTCTTAATTTAAATTTATTGAAACTTATTTTCTATTTTTTTAGTTCAGTATTCTATAAAAAGCGTGTTTTTTAGTTTTTTTAAACTATTATTTATTTTCGACTTTTTAGTTTTGTTTATTTATAATAGCTTGTTTTTATAATTTTAAACTATTATTTGGTCTCTATCGATCTATCTACTGTGATAACTTAGAATTCAAATAAACAGAAGAACAACGCCATCTAGTAAAACGTAATGTACGCAGTCAAACTGAATACGCAGTTACAGCTAGTTGCCCATAAATATGGGTAGATGGCAGTAGCAAATGGATAGATGGCAGTAGTGTGAGAGTAAAAAAATTAAAATCTTATTTTGCATATTGAAAATTGGAATAATTTTATCAAAATAGTGTAATGTCATCGGAACTCGATAAATCTACAAAGTTTGAACGAAATCTGGCCATTTAAAGTGGGTCAAAATCGCGTCCAAAGAAGTCGGTTACAAACAAATATACAAACATACAAACATACAAGTGAAGCTAATATAAAGCGTGTAATAATATCATTATGGTAGTCTCTTTATGCGAAGGAGAGTTACATACAAACATACAAACATACAGGTGAAGTTATAGGCTAGGGAAGGTGGAAATTAAAGAAGTTAGGAAAAACGCCTATTTTTAGGAAAATCCGCGATAGATTTGCGTGGAAAGGGTCTAGAAAATTAGGGATCAACTGTTTATAGGTGCGTTATGAATTTGAAGCAAAACGCCTGAGGGGCACGGAAGATATTAACAGAAATGTAGGTTTAAAATGAACGAATTTAGTATAAATCAAGGAAAAACAGTTGTAACTCGGAAAATTCGCGATGGATTTTCGTGGAAAAGGTATAGGAAGTTAGGGATCAGTTAGCTTTAAGTTAGTTATGAGTTTGAAGCACAACGGTTGAGGGGCACGGAAGATATTAAAGGAAGTATAGGTATAAAATTAAGAAAAAAATGAGGAAAAACAGCTATTTCTCGGAAAATTGTGGTCGGATTTTCGTGAAAATGGTATAGAAAGTTAGGGAATAATTAGTTGCAGATGCTATATAAGTTTGAAGCAAGAAGACCTTTGGGCACCGGAGATATTAAAGAAAATGGAGTAAAGTTACATACAAACATACAGGTGAAGTTAATAAAAGCGTGTTAAAAATGTGTAAGATTTTTCCATCTGTCACATAATAAAATTCTTGGGTTGTGGAGCTGGTTCGAGGTCGGTTGGGTACATATTGAGCGACATCTGGCGAGCATCTTTTTAGTTACTTGTAGTTGTCGTTGACGTCAATAATTTTTTACAGGCTTCAAAAAAGGAGGAGGTTCTTAATTTAACTTAATTTAACTGTGTTTTTTTTTAACAGATTTGAACAGATTGTGAACAGATTTTGATGATTCTTTTTTATTCAAAAACTGGTGCTTGTCGTGTGGTACTTTTAGCAACATCTGGCGAGTATTTTTGAGTTACCTATACTTATCGATTTCAAAGTCAGCTATTTTTTGTATATAGTTATTTTGTAACAATCTAGTAACATACTTACCTCCATAATAGCCTGCAACGGCAACACAAGCTCCTTATACCGCCGTTTGGTCGCCAACCCTCGCAGCGCAGCCACGCCTCCCACCAGCATGTGCAGATGGTTGAGCGCCGTGATCGCGCTCGTCAGGTTCCACTTGGCGCAGTCTAGCTGCTTGATCTCCAGCGTGATCTCCCGGACCATTGACTCGCTGCGCTCCGCTTTCTTGTTTATGTCTGCTACCTGGGGTTGTTGAAGGTTATTTGTAGTAGCATGACAGGGTCCAGGGCTAGTCTTATTGGTGCAAAATTAGACCAGGTCTGGCTGGACCTCTGTAATTTTCTCTTAGCTTTCCACTGTCTCCTTATTTAAGTTATTAGTCTGCTTGGTCAGTTGTGATCTGTGTATCACAACCCATACTGTCTCACTGCTGACTCAAATTGGTTTTTCTTACTAAGTACAGCAGTTAGATAAAAACATAGCGAAAGCCAAAGCTTTGTAGAATTTAATTCGCAATGAAAAGTGAAACTATCTGTACACTTGTTGCCACTATACAGGTAGCGGAACACCGGTTGCGATTCACCCACTTGAATTTATCTTATACATGAATTTTTAGACTTCAAGAGAAGACTCCCTCTAGACATTAAGAAATAAAATTGCTTCTTCTTAACCCTTTGCCAACCGCAACATGTCACTGCACCCACCACCTACCTGCAGCGCAAGCTCGGAGATACACCGCCGGGCCTCCATAAGCGCAGCGTGGCCGGCCAGCCGCTGCGCGTGCTGCGCGCGCACCAGCCGTCGGATGTCGTGCTGCACGCCCGCCAGCTGGTACTCGCAGCGCGCCGCCGCGCTCTCCACGCCCGACAATGATTGCTCCGTCGGGAACAGACGGTTTATGTAGGCTACTGCATCAAACTGGGGGGAGGGAGATAAAAGTTTATAAAAAAGAATGTTTTTCTTAAAATAACTGACAAATGTGCAGACCAGCGCTGGACAGAGATTGCTCCATCGGGAACAGCCGGTTGATGTAGGCTACTGAGTCGAACTGGGGGAAAGTTTATAAGCAAGGATAGTTATCTTGTTTTTTTTTCTGATAATAGCCGACAAATAGGTAGACAAGCCACCTGATGTTGGCTTCAACTGGGCATAGATGCCATAGATCTCTCATCATTAAGGAGGCCTAGTAAGATACTGTACCATGTTGTTCTAGTGTGCATTGATTGAGGAATAAATGTCAACTCAAGTATCAAAAGTTTTTCATCATGCCTAAGACCTCAGATTTGGTCGCTCATGGACGTCAGTAATACCAAGGGATTACTGTTACAGGCCACAGGGAACATAAGAAAGTACTGGTGCTCAACCTCTCAATCACAGCACACCCAAGTTTTTAGGTAGATGACTCAAGACATTTTGTTCCATTTATATATTTAATATTTAATGCACACATAGACCTGGACTTTGGACCCTTGCCCCCGCCTGGATCAGGAGCTGGCTATGCCCATTGTTACCATTATTTTAATGATCTATCAATTCAACTTATTGTACATCAACATCATTGATTGTGGGCTTGTTTTTAACCAACTTAAAAAAGGAGGAGGTTCTCAATTCGTCTGTATGTTTTTTTTGTCTTATGTGTGTTACCTCATAACTTCATACTGGGTGAATCGATTTCGATAATTCTTTCAACTTTCGAAAGTTAATGACTGCGTCTGGTCCCATTTTAATTTAAGCGACATCTGACGTCAGTTATTCTCAATATTGTGAATTTAATTTATGGTAACTTTTGACTAGGTGATCCGATTTTAATAAAAAAATATTCGAAAGAGAGTGCTTGTTATGTGGTAGGTACCTTATAAATTGATGCGACATCTGGCGAGTGGTTTTTGAGTTATCTTAACTTTGTAGTCGATTATTTCTTTACGAATGGCCAGCTGGCACAGACATATTCCAGGTATTGAAATGAATAATTGTATTAACAGAATAAATAAAAGAAATCGTACATACATCGTCACTATCGAACTGCTCCGTTCCACCCATTAATTCGTCGATTCTGCTCATTACCGATGCCGGCAAATTCAGCTGAACGTCGGGTCCATTGTCCTTGTCGTCAAGGATGTCATTAGAATCCATTTTTTATAATGAATACCGAAATTATTACTAAATAATTCACAATTTCTCTAATTTCATTTCACCAATAAAGTCAACAACAAATCAAATCAACTGTCAACAATTCATGTCAGTTGTCAGCTCTAGCTAGACAGCTGTCAATGTTGTCATAGTTTCAATTTCAAGCTTACCACAGGCTATGTAGAGATAACTAAGATCATTTTATCGGCAAACTAAGGTGTTATTGGCCACCGTTTAGACATTGGCCACTTGAACAATATTTTTTAATATGGAAAGTTAATTAATATGACAGATAACTATGTAATACTGAAATATTATCATATATAGAACGACTATCATACAATTATTACTATAATATAAAGCATAGACAACGGCAAAATAAGTGGCCAATTAAATGGTGGCCAATTTACTAACTCTAGTCTCTAGTAGACTCGGTAGATTAATCTATATCAGTTTGTGTTTGTATATTGTTCTATGGTTTGTAGTAATCTGTGAAATAGCACCTAGGAGTAATAGTGTTCTGTGAATAGCACTGACGTGACGTTTATAATAAAGGTTTTTTTTTAATTTTTAATGGTGTGTTGTTTGTTTGAATTGTTGGATAATTTATGAGGCATCAAAGAAACGAGCAACGGAGAAAAACTTAAATTAGTTCGTAGCAGATATTTTGTATCTCGCGTCGCGGATCAGTTTTTTGCTAGTATAGAAGGCTAGAACAATTATGGCTACTCTCGACGACAAAATTCTTGGAGAGAAACTACAAAACTACTGCAGTAGCAGCGAAGACGAAGGAGGATCAGACGATGAAGATAGTCGTAGCGGCGATGAGGAGGGCAACTCGTTTAAAGCGGCACCAGCTACTGCCGAGCCACCGCCAATCAACAGTTGGTCTGGTTCAGCCAGCAACACAGGGCCGAAAGGCGTACTCGAAGACTGGAGAAGATTCAAGCAGTTGGAGGCTGAAAATCGCGCTGAAATGGAGAAAGAGCGTATCGCATTGGCGAAAAAACTCACCATGTCAGTTAAGACGCAACAGGAGGAAGAAAAAGCTAAGGAAATAGAAGAACTGGAAGACGAACTTAGTGAACTGATGGACGAAGGTTTTTTGATGAAGTACCAGCAACAAAGGATGCAGGAATTGATGGCGCAGTTACAGAAGACCCCTAAATTCGGTAAGGTTGTAACTCTTGACACTAAAGATGATTTTTTAAATGCAATTGATAAGGAAGATCCGAAGGTGACAGTCATCATCCATATATACAGCAGAAACGTTAGTGCTTGTGATGCAATGGATGGTTGTTTTCATGTGTTAGCCACAGACTATCCAGTGATTAAGTTTTGCCGCATAGCAGCAGATGTTGCTGGTCTCAGCAGTCACTTCCGCATTGATGGGGTGCCAGCCTTGCTAGTGTATAAAGGGGGCCAGATCATTGGCAACTTTGTCCAGTTAGCCACAGAGCTTGGCAATGATTTTTATGCAACTGATGTGGAGAGATTTTTAATCGAGTATGGTATGTTACCAGAAAACTAATGTTAGTTTCGTAAGTTATAGCACTATTGAAATATATGACAGACTGTGCAATGTTTAATGCAAATTTGCTCGAACAGCAATTTGGAATTGGCTTGAAAGTTGTATTGCTGCTCCGATTTTTAAATACCTACCACTCATTTTTTTTATTGGAAGTTTTTTACAGTAGCCCTAGTGAAAGATTTAAGATTCAAATTTCTTGATATAGTTTGCAGAATGAGTTAACTATTGGCAACATCGACATGCCAATTTATAAAAGGTTATAAAATATATTACAGAATCATGCTGGTTCGATCAGCTGCTGGTGTCTTTTAAATACAATAAAAAATTATTTATGACAGTAGCTAACCATCAACCAGGTAGGCTATTATGATGGTTGCAAGGATATGCTGGACAATAAAATGATAATACCAAAGCCACAATAAACTCATTAGGGCCAAATAAGTGCCAATTGATAAATTAAAAATTCTATGGGTATCTCAAAACATTGTGGTAACAATGGGACATTTATCTTTATGGCAGACTGTATGGTGTGTTTCCTACTCATTCGATTATGAGCGTCATAGGTTTCAGCTATTAAAACCAGTTTTAGTGTTATGATTTTTAGAATATTTTTAATGAGTTAAGGTTATTTTTGTAATAAGGTTTGCAATAAGGTATTTCTGTAGTATAAAATGTGCATTTTAAAATCAATTTATAACAATTACTTCTGTATGCTTTTTATTTCTTACAAATATAATAGTAATGTGCAATGAAGCACAAAACTATTATATTTGTAATGTCTTTTCAAATGTCTTTCTATTGCTTATTAAAACTACTTTAATAGCAGTATTAGTATCAATAGGTTTTTATGTTAATTAATCGATATTTATTTCAGATGAATCTATTTAGTAGCAGTTAATTTAATTAATAGTATCATACTGTAAAATGTGTAAAATCATTTGTAGTGAATTTTATGAAATAGATATTATTAAAAGTTTACAACATGTAAGCAAAAAACTAAGAAAAGGGATCTCCCGCCTTCCCCACCGCCGGCTTACCCCCCATAATTAGGAGTATCATCTGTACATGATACTGTACACAGAATAGCTGTACTACAGTACAGTGTTCTGTGTAGTGACACAGAATAGCTGTACTAACTTTGAAAACCACACATTTTTATTGGTCTGTTTGACGATTATAATGCTATTAGTATTACAGACTACAGATGGTACTAAATAAAGTAGGTACCTACTTAAGAAGCCCAATGTACATATTTATGATCTTAACTTATTCTAGTGGGTAATGTTAGATGTATGAACTAATATAAGTTGTAGGTTTCTATGATCATCTACCTATAATAGTTTTAAAATGAGATCTTTCAAATGCATGCATAATTAATTTTTAGAAAATTCCACCTGTGACCCAAATCTGTTTATTTATAAATGCACCAATTGCATCTCATTTGAATAGTTTCTCACATTTTGTATATGAAATGTAAGTAGTAATAAAATTTAAATTTTTTACTAACAAAAATTCAATTCAAGCTAGTGTTGCAAAACAGAAAAGTTGAGGCTTTTTAGTGATTTAAAAAAGATGCAAGATGTTAGAGATAGTTACTTATTTATTGATAGTAATCCTCCAGTTAGTAATTGTTATTAAGAGCAGTTCTAATTCGGTCACAGATGTGTTGCTACTCCTGACCTGAGTGAGATAGTCTATAGAAAAGTGTAACTGCCATCCACAACTGTTTATCAACGGATTTAGAATGCGGCCTCGTTTGGTTGTAAAAGTATTTTTGTCGATTGATATTTTGTCTGTACATCATAAAGACGCCGGCGCCAAAATATTTACTCGACCTTCAAATTTTACTTCACACTTGTCTACAAAACTATTTTAACTATTTGATCTTATCACTCGTCGTTCTAATTACTTAGCATTAAAGTAGTCATAAGGGCCAATGTCAGTATTCTATCCATAATCCTCAGTTGGTTGCCTAGCAACTACCAAAAAGTTATATTGTAGGTATGTTTGTCTGTCCTTTATCTACTGAGTTACTCAGAGATTATGGATAGTTTGAGTATAACGGCCACAAATAAAGTGTTCTGTAGGTTAAATAACCGCCTACCGGTGCTTAATTTACCCTGCATTTTTTAAAATAAATTACTTAATATGTATTTTAAGGGAAATAAATTATTTTTTGTTTGCACCAAATCATTGTTTTATTTAATCAATCTATGGCAACTGAAGAATTTTAAACCTCAATTGAAATACAAGCGAGTAGTAGAACCAGCAAGAAGTGGTAAGATGAGGAGTGGTGAGTTGGTGTGGAGTGAACTGAGGTGAGGAGAAAGAATATGGATGTGGAGTGGTCTTCCAAATTTCAAACTCCAAAAATCCAGTGTCAAAACAAAAATGGTACTGACCAGAATGGAATCTTTGAGAACAGACATGAATAAAAAAAACAATGGAAGATGTTATCAATAGAAATAATTTGGAAGACTGTTGAAGTCTTTCATTTCCTCACTACACAAATCTGAATATTAAAGAAATAGGTAAGGGATAGAAATAAATACTATTAGATTGTTGTTTTAGGATGTTGGCTTTATTTTAAATTACATTAGTATCTTATTCTTAGTGCTTATATTTAGTACATTCTTTTAAAGATATATGACATTGCTTATCATGAAGACACCAAGAATGTTATAACATTTATGTAAATAGTGTGCTTCCAAATCTTAGAGAAAATATTTAAAAATAGTATATCAAATGCTCGCTTAACTACTTTCTTAGTGGATCATTTTTCGTTTATTTGGGTTTCATACATTGTTATAAAAACGAGTATATAGTTTGTAAGTCATTTCCAGAACATATGAATTCTGAATGAAATGTAACATTCTGTCCTACAGTACATAGAGATTACTATTAAATAATTTAACTTCAAAATTACTTATTCTACTTAGCAATATGTTTTCTATTGATTAAACACTTGAACTGATATTATTACATTTCTTATTTTTCAATCATATCAGTATGACTTAAAATTACAGTACAAAGCTAGATTCAAGGTTTTATGATAATAAACAGCTGATACAGTGATGGAACTCTTACAGATTAATATACACTATCACACATAGAACTTAGCCAGCATCTCTGATAAAATTATCACTTTCACTGCCACAAACAGTTTACATTCAAATGCGTTCGAGCACGCGTTTCAAAATCTTTAACCGCTACAACAGTTCGATAGTCGCGGACTTGCTAAAGCGCATGCGTTTGGGCTTAAATTCGACGTCATCGTCCTCTTCAACAATTTCCATGTCGCTGTCGCTATCCTGAGGATTGGAGGGACCAGGCTTTGGTTCGGATCCGTTGGCACCATTCTCTGACTTTTCAGCTTCCTTTGGTCCTGGCATAGGGGCATCCGTTTCAGTGACCAAACGCCACGATTTTTCGTCATCCTGATGCTGCAGTATGACTCTCACTTCGTAGTTTTGTAAGAAGTCATCAACAATTAAAGCGCAACTGTCCGTTATACCTATTTGTTCCAATGTCTTGTCATTGTTGTGGTCAGTTTCACCAGGTTCTGAGGACAGCACAACTAAACCTTTACCTTCAACAGTGGCGTCTGGGGCTTGCATGTTGAGACCCTCCTTTAGGGCTCCAGTTAGGTCCTTGAGTGTCAATTGCTTTAAGTTGCAGGCGAGCCCAACTTCAGGTTTAGGTGTGCATACATAGCATTTTGGATTTGGTGCAGTGAGTGCTGGAAGACAAGAAATATGTTATATTTTAATAAAAATAACCCTGTAGTCTAGTTGGTATACCCTACTGGCTGAACAAAGGTCTTAGATGTTTGTAATGCCATATATGTGTTGTCCATGCTGTTACAAATCGACATATTTTTGATATTGATACTAGAGAATAAAATTCTTAATATAATCGTGTATTATACGCCTACGGAAAAGCCTACTGGAGCGCACACATTATTGCGTTGCGACTAGGTAAAGAACCTACAAAAAGACGTGTCGGCGATCTTTTTTTTCGCCACCGCTCTTCCATCTATGCCAAATATGTCTAAAACGGCACATTTCCCGCCGGGGACACCACCGACCAACCACTTTAAAGCGGGACGTATGGTCAGCATACGTTCGCAATCTATGTCTATCGCGGGGCGTAATATCAGCATACGCATTCTCTATTCAACCCATACGACCATATGACGACGATGGCGCAATGGTTAACACGCCGGATCGCTGTTCCGAGGGTCCTGGGTTTGATTCCCAGCGAGGCGGCGATTTGAATGATGAATTTGAATTTCCGTTCTCGGTCTGGGTGTGTGTCCTTGTCTTGTGCGTTGTCCAAGGCACCCACGACACAGGCAATCCTATCCTAGTGTGGGGCATAGAGTGTGTAGCGTTATTTATTTATTTATACTCACTCTTCTCCGGCACGAACAGCTGTCCCCGATGGTTGACCTTGGGCCGCAGGTACACACTGGTGGCCGCCTGTATCTCCCCGCGGAGCACGGTCTGCGCGCGCAGAACCGCCAGCCCCGCTACGATGGCGTTCGCCGTCGCTATCGCCGGGATTATGTTGCCCGCCATTGCTGGAATGATATTACATAACTTAAAAAAAATAACAGACTTCGATTTCAACAGATAGGTACATATAATTTAAAAACTACCAGCCAGATGCCACTATAACTTGTATGGGACCAGACAACAAGCACTAACCTCTATAAATAAAGATCGGTTCATCCGTTACAACGTTATAAGACTACACATTACATTAGATTATACATGAAAAAAAAAACAAATTGAAGTTGGTTAACAAATACACATCAACGCTTAAATTAAAACTTGTGTCGCGACATCGGACACTGCACGGCAACAGTGCAATATACAACTTCCGACTGTGAACATTCGGAGTTCGGTTCGGGAGTCTTTCACCAGTAAATTATACCTTTAACAGTACTAATTCAAGTAACAAAAATTAAGTCAATAAAACCCTCACATTTGATCTCGAAGCGTGACTTGCGCGCAATACCGAAGATGTGCGATCGTAAGTTCGCGCACGCGGTGACAAAGTCCATAGCACTCTTGTCGTCCTTGTCCCACACCAGGTGGTCTCCTTCGGGCCGCTTCGCCAGCTCTTCTTGCAGGGCTTTACAGCTAGCCGCGAACATCTGTCAAGGAAATACAAAGTAATATAGTGGAAGCGCTTATACACGGCGGCTTCAGTCGATCCTAAGTGATCGACAAAGTTAAGCAACAGCAGGCGCGGTTGGTAGTTGGATGGGTAACTGCTAGTGACAAAGAATTCTCGAGCGTTTCTGTAATAAAATAAATCAGCGTAGTGGAGTATGCTCTAGGCTTCTTCAGTTTTGAGGAAGCCTGTCCTTAGTGGTTTAATGGGTTGAAGCAAGGGTTAAGGGAGTGGCACTTTCATATTCTTAGCGGCTCAATATGTGTTGTTGGTCAGATATAGGTTCCTCCACAAGTTTGCAATGTAACAGAGTGATGTACCAACATTCCAGGGTTCTGGAAACCTATTACGAGGTTTTCAAAGCTTAAGATGAGCTTTAATGAGTATCTTCATTCATTTTAACCTACCTCTGCACACTCCTGCACTGACCAAACTCTTTGATCAGGCAATCCTGTATGCTGCGTCGTTTCTGCAGCTGTGGTCGGCAACGAATCCCAATCCAGCGGCACTGGTTGCCGACGGCGCTTCCACAAGTTCTCCATGGTCAGCAGGTAGCGAATATCATCACCGAATAACTTGGAGAACAGCTTCTTTGGATCATAGTTGGTTTCAGCAGCCCAAGCTCTTGTGCTCTTCCTCTGTACATTCCCGGTATCGGTTCCCTCTGATGTAAGAGCAGTGGCCCCTGCGTCTCCGGCTGCTTCAGGGTCCGCAGTGTCAGGGCTGACATCTTGGTCAGGGTCCACTTCTCCAAACAGTTGATTGAAGAGATGTTTGGCCCAGACTATGCAATGAATGGGCTCAGACGGAGTGTTACGAATTGTACAACCAGGGAACGTCTTTTGGCGTGCTTTCGGCTGGCATTCATAGCATTGAGACAGGCCCTTTTTGATCAGTTCCACCTGTAAACAGAATTATTGAGAATAGTAGTTAGTGTATTTGATACATGTTTTGATAAATTTATGTACTATCAGCAAAATTGATTTGTACACCACTTCATGCACAATAAGTGACCACTATTTTCCATGGCTAATAAGAATACATCACCAATATCAATGTGTTGGTGGAAGATAAGACAGAAGAATAGAATTAATGAACTTGTATAATAATATAATAATAAACTATATATTTGATAATTTGAATGCATATCAATATATTCTCACCTGTCCAGCATAGCCAGCTGTACCAGTCTCCACAAGGGGAACATTGGCCGACAGACACATTCTGTTCACATGGTTCCTGGCAACCAGGTTATCCAGCGCATTCATCACCACATTGAACTGCTTGAAGTAGTTCACTCCATAATCATTACTGAAATTAATAAAAAAAATCATCAATCAATCCTTGTAAATTCTATAGTATAAATTGACTGGTTGGGATAAGCAAGTAAGCAACAGTAAAATAATTTAGAATGATAGCTTTATTTTCATTATCATTTAGTGTTTGATAATTCATTCATTAATGAAAAGGTATAATATAAGAGAAATTATAAATTTATTCTCACACAGAACAAGATAGATTATACCATAAACATAACCCTTCTGACGCAGACGTTTGATATATAAACATAAGATCCAGTAGCCCTGTTCTTGATTTTTTATTTTCTACAATGACTGGTTATAAAAAAACTCATTTAAATTACCTTATGACACTGTCGTGGTGGGCAATGATATTCACGTTCGGGTTAAAACTCAGCGCGCTTTCCTTTGCCACCTGTGCCTTCGACTTTCCCACATGCTCCTTGTGGAACAAAAACTGTCGGTTCAAATTGCTGACGTCAATAGTGTCAAGGTCGATCTAAAATAAAACGAAATACATAGAAATAAGGTGCACTAACCACTAAATTAACTTTTAATTCATAAAAACAAAACATACAATCTCGATGTAGGGAAAGCCGGTCAAAACGAGATTTTTCAGAATCTCACAACCTATGCCACCGGCACCGACCACTAATATCTTTGAATTCGCTATCGCCTCAGACAATTTCTCGTCAAAGACACCTGCCACTCGCGCAACCATTTTGTTTTCACTTATATTATTTTATTTCAGGCAAAATATTAAATCAACGACGAATGATTAGATTTATCAAGACAAAAACCACAAATGTCGCATCGCTTGTAATGTCAAAATTGGCGTCAGGTAGCATAGACTATACAAGTCAGTTACAGATTACAGATAAGATAACGTCAGCGACATAGAGAATAATTTTCTAGTTTAATAGTTTTTAAATTCATAAAGTGGTATTTTTGTCATTTTCGTCGTATAAATTGTTTTTATTTGTATGAAAAAAGCGCTGATAGCCAGGCGGCTTGTGCCGATCATAAGTAAACGACAAAGTTAAGCAACTGCGGGCGCGGTCGCGGTCGGTAGTTGCATGGATGATGGCAAACTTTCTTGAGCGCTTCTATGCTTCGGAGGGCACGTAAAGCCGTCAGTCCCTGTCAGGGACCTCCCTGTTTTTATCGATAGATAGCAGTCGTTAAGCCATGTCGGAACTCGGAAGGCCTTTGGGCGGCTTGAAAACTTCTGATAAGTACTGGGTTGACCACTAACTCCTCCACCAATCCGCACTGGAGCAGCGTGGTGGAGTATGTTCTCGGCCTCCTCAATTAAAAAAGACCCGTGCTCTGTGGTGGGTCATTAATGGATTATGTTATAGCCATCACAGCCATCAAAAGTACCGGCATTTGCAAAAATATTGCAAGTGTATCCCTTCCCGTCAAAGGATAATTTCTAAAATAAAAAATATCCTTTGCCCTTTCAATGGGTCAACTATATCTATATCTGTAACAAAATTCATTAAAATCGGTTCAGCGGTTTAGGCGTGAAAGCCTAACTAAAAGTTACATCCGTATTTATAATATTAGATTCGAAGGGAAGTAGGGAACGGATTGTAGGGACAGGGAAGTATGGAAATAGGTTTTAAAGATTCATCAACCTTCCTACAATCCGCGAGCAAACTCGATGGTAGAATGCATTGAAATACTATGTTCTAAAGCAGGCTGGTGTATTAAGCTGTTGTTGTCAAGGAGCAAATTGAAAGACGTGCATCTATAGCAAAACCCCGTTTATTACTCCATTTCCACAATCATATTCAGAACTTATATTCGTAAATGTAACTTACATGTAATGCAACTCATAATAGGGCTGCACCATACCATAGTATATTTTCATACAGGTAGAACCTTCCTTCCTGCCACATTTAATAAAGTAAAAGAAACAGACACCATTCCACGGTACTGGTAATTAATCATACCTATCACTAACACTAACAGTCTCTGCCCAAGTCCAATCCTCTTAGTTACTATCAAACTACCCAACAGATGTTCTAACAGTCTTATAACTGCACATTTTTGCCTTAATTTGAGTCTTGTTTTAAATCTATCACAGTCGTCATGGGGGGCAGTTGATAGATTTTTGTGATGTATGTTCGTTGGCTACCTTAATTCCATAAAAATAGAAAGATTAGGAGTCTTCATGAAGAATATTACGTGTATTTACGTCGTACCTAGTACCAGTCCAATCCTAAATGTAAGTATACTTATTTAAAAAAAAATAACGCATGACGGTGTTACCTGCTAAGACGTTTAGCGAACAATACTTATCTTTGGTTCAATGTAATATCGTAAAATTGATCATTATAATTGTCGCTCTACGTCAGCATGTCTGCAGGATACTGGTTACGCGATAAAATAGTTTGTGAAAATGGTTTCCATTAAAATTGCTTTTAACTTTACGATGCATGACACTCAAAATATTTATTTTTACACTTAACAGTTTTTGGTTTATCTATTTCAGTTTTATTGACTACCATTAAAATTGAAACATACAATGTTAAATAGGTATTCTATCACTTACATTATGCTTAATTCCACGTACCTAAATGACGAATCATCTACGCGTAAGGTTCGTTAATTTAAAATTAAATGGGTCATGAATACAATGAAATTTACTTAGATTTAATTTTTTAATTAATTTATCAGTACTATTTATTATGATTAGTTATTTATTGATTGTGATTTTACGTTACTTACCTAGTTACATTGAACAATGCATTTTTTTGCGAGTATAATAAAATTGTTGCCTTAATCGGTCATATCATATCACATATTACCAAGCTTTGCTAGCAGCTACTTAATATTACCGTATTTAGTACCTACAGGCTACAGGTTTCTCTACAGTGGCGATTCCTGGTGTTTATAATTCTGCCGTCGTTATCAAAAAAGGCACAACTGACATTTTACAAATGTTGAGAAAATCGCGATTGAAATATTTTTTGAATTTTGTTGAAAAAAAAAATGTTAAAAATGTTTTTTCGAAATTGTGTGAATGTTAAAAGTTGCGTTTGTTTAATATGTATACAACTATGTAATATTATATTTTTAATTTTAATGGATATATTTAATAATAAGCATATTTATTTTTAACTTAACATAAAAATTAACATTAAATCAGGAATATTACGTTTAAAAGGCACATGTAACCAAATATGCCTTTACATTGTAAAATTTTGGGTGAAATTTTAAAATATTACAATGAAAAGGCACTTATACTCAAATGTGCCTTTTCTCTGTAAATAATTTGAATAAATACATACAGTAAATATTACAATTAGTTCCTAAATTATATTCCTAATATTTTATACTTTTTGATGTGTAGTTTATTGGATCCCTGCATTGGGATTGTATAACATAGAACAGGCGTATAAGTATAATTGTATTACAAATAAAATAAGGTAGTTATAAGAAAATAAACGTTTATTTTTAAAAAAAGGTTACAAACAAAAGAAATCTTAAAAAGTAAGTACTATAAATTATATACTATAAATTATAGTAAAGGCACAAACGCCAATATGCTGTTTTTATATAAAACTAGAGAACCGCCCGCGCTTCGCTTCGGGACCCGTAGGTAACAGCCGCGTAGGTCTCGCTCCCGTAGGAATTTAGGCTAAAAAGTAGCCTACTACTCGCTCTCTTCACTCCACCCTGTCTGAGGTGTGTGGAGCCCTCGGGACAGTTAGTTCCCCTTTGGGGGTGTCTCTCGCGGCCCGTTAAAACGTGCCGGTCCTTGGGTTGGGCCCTAAGGCCCTTGGTTGTCCATCTGTGGTTAACCAATAGGTCAAGTCCGGTGAGTGGTGGCCTTTTTACAGGCCACAGAGTCTTAAACGGGATGGGGTTCATCTTTACGCCGCCCAGGCGATCGAGGCCCTACTGGGTGAATCCCGCTGGTGGGAAGCCCAGCAGGAGCCGATCAGCGCCGGGCGATGACTTACGAAGCCCCAGTATCAGTCAGTGCTAGCCCCGTCCCGCGCAACCAGCAAGTCGCGCGGGAAGGCCCAGCGGTCCGGTGGACCGGTGTGGAGCGGCGCCAGGTCCTGCAGATGCGGGAACCGCGACGCGTCGACACGCCCGAACATGTTGCGTGCCAATCTCTCGATGAAGTCGTCCAGGCTCTCGACTCGAAGGTCCCTCTGGATGACGGCGTTCCTGACGTAGGTACCTCGGCGCACCAGTCAGCCGGCAGAGTGCAATCGCCTGAACCGCGCGCATCCTCTTGCGCTGCGGTTCGCTGGCGAGCGCGTACCACGCCGGTGCCGCGTACGTGAGGCGGGATCTGATGTAGGTCTTGTAGACCCCGAGCTTCAGTCCGAGAGGGAGGCTCGAGGAGAGCACTGGTTTCTGCCATCGCGCTTCTGGAATTCGCGACGGCTTTCGTAACCTGTGGCTTCATCGAAAGTCTTCCGTCGATTTTGCCCCCAGGTATTTGGCCTGTGGGGCCCATTGGATATCTTGTCCGTGAAGCTCCAGAGTAGGGTCCCGCCTGTTGAGGTATCCTCCCATGTTCACGGCCTGCGTCTTCCCGACATTCACCGACAGTCTCCATTCGGGGAGGGCATCAAGCGCACGCTGCATCTTGACGATGGCGTGGGTTCTATTCAGCGACGTGGTGATGTACGCCACGTCATCGGCATACAGGGCAAGCGACGCCCCCCTGCCGCCGGGATGTCGTCGGTGTAGCAGGCGTAGCAGACCGGGGACAGGCAACTCCCTTGCGGGACGCCGGCTGCGATCGGACGCTCGTTGGATTCGGCGTCTTCAATCACTACTCTGAAGCTTCTATTTTCGAGGAAACTGGAGATCACCTTAACGGCACTCCGGGGCGCCGACGGCGCCGACGCCGAGAAAGCCGTCGTACCAAACACGGTTGAACGCCTTTTCCATGTCGAGGAATACTGCACACACGCGTTCTCTCTTATTCAGAGCCGCGGTAACGGTGCGCAACACCCTCGACAGTGTAGCCGTGCTGTTCAGCGGCATCAAAAAGTAGCCTTCCACTTCTGTTGGCAGCTAGGCTATTCCACCCCGGATGCTTGCAGTTCCAGTCGCCCGCGCCCACCACCGGTGTCGGCGAGTCCAGCAACTTGCGGACATCAGCCAACAGGATAGTGCCAGCGGGCGGGCGGTACACTGAATACAGCCGGAGCGGGGAGTTCTCGAGGCAGAGCTAAAGTAGCCTATTACATTTGCCTATGACTTAAGTAAATTACATGTAGTATTTGATAGCGTAATTCAGAACTTGCAAATGAATTTTATTAACGCCATCTATTGACATCTCCGAAAATAAATATCTAGCAACTAACAAAACATCGATCTTCCCATGGGAATGGGATGTTTTTCCGCGGTAAAAAGTAGCCTACGTCACTCTCCACCCTCCTAATTATCCCCACACACATAAACCTTACCATATAATAGCTTTGTTGCGACGTGAAAGCGTCACAAACAAACAAACAAACAAACACACTTTCACATTTATAATATTAGTAAGGAAGTAAGGATTTTAAGGCGTAGAGGGTAAATAGAAAGGGCATAACTGCCAGTTGTGACTTTTCTTTCTACATTAATTGCTAAAGTGTTGGTATAAAAAATAAGCACAGTTGCGACATAAGCCTTTTATATTAAACGTACGTCAGTTATGCTCTTTCAATTAAATGTATTAAAAATAAAAAGGTGAAATAAAAGTCATATCTTACAATATGCCCTTTTATCTTAAATGAACTTTTAAAAATAGTGCAGTTATGCCCTTTAAGCTTATGGTATTTCCGTTAATTTTGTAGCTAAAAATCCACAAAAAATTAGGCAGATAGGCCTTTTTTTCCTGATTCCGAATATGTATATAACTCAATTTCACAAAAAATGTCAGTTGTGCCCTTTTTCGGTACCACGGCAGAATTGGGGTGGCTCCAGCTTTTGTTATATAGGGTGTAGTGTTAAGTGCGCATAACCGGAAAACCATTTCTTCAGACGGTCAATCTAACAAACTTGCAGTCTTTCATTAAGAAACCTACTTTGAAATCGCAAATAATAATTGCTTTTTACAAAAAAAAATAACCGACTTCAATCTTGATAAGTAGAGATAACTCAAAAACTACTCGCCAGATGGCGCTCAATTCAACATGTAAGTGTAAAGTTCTCGTCGCTACAAATTAATCAAGCCCAAACACTAGATAACTGCAGTAAATCGTTGAGGAGTTCCCTCGACTGTCTTTCGGCTTCATCAGATCGACTCCAGATCTTCATGAAATAGTAGCGCTTTAATGTACTTATGATAACATGAACAAACACACTAGTTGTGTGTAGTAGTAGTTGTAAACGACGAAATAATCGCTGAACGTACATAAAAAAAGCATATATACGGTCGAATTGAGAACCTTCTTTTTTGAAGTCGGTTAAAAAGAAATTTCATACAATTTGACATTTTTATTTTTGTATGAAATAGCTAATGTTTTTTCGCGATTTTAGGGTTTGTCCCATAGTGAAAGTCCATTTTCCACTATCAACCGTTTTTCGGCAAACGATCTCGTCGTGAAAGGTCTTTCTAAAAGTTCTTGTATTATCACAGATTTTGTTGAATCACTCATAATTTCATGTCATTTCATTATAAACTAATTACCTACTAAATAAAAAGTAAATTAAATCAATAGAAAGATAGAAACCGTAATCACAAATCTACACTATCACGAAAAACATGCGAAAACTCGTTAGGTAATGCACCATTCCCAGCGCCAGACCCGCGTTTCAAACTCAGTGATACGCTGATACCACAGTATAATTTTACTATGGTGATACTAAGCGATCGAAGAGGCGCGGGCGGCGCGGGCCAACGACTTTGTATGGACTAGGCATGCGCTGGCTGAAGCGCATCGCTCGCCTCGGCCGCGCTCGGCGCCGACCGTCGCCGAAGCAGTGTTGCCAACCGTACGATTTAAATCGTATTTGTACGACTTTTTTGCCACAAATGCTGTGTACGATCATGACCTGAAATCGTACGCCCTATATACGATCTTTTTAGTCATACATGCTTCATGTAATTTTATCGATTTTAAAGTTAAATAGCGTCATTGCAACATTTTTTTCATGAACATATCCTTAATCTGTATAATGGGTGCATTCCAATGGGCGACCAAATTCAAAACGCAACCTTTTTCTATGGAAAATTGCATGTTTTAAGCGTTTTGCATGCTAAACTGGAACACACTAGATAATAGTAAGGAATATTGCTACAGAATGTAGCCTACAGTTATAAAAGTGTCTGAACTTTTTTACGTGTTAAAAAAGTGGTGGAAGTTGGAATTTTTTCTGCTTCTTCTTTGTGAGGATTCTGTGATGTTAATGTTGTATGAAAGAATTAATACTTCGGCAATGAGTACCAAATAAGGTAGTAACTAAATATATTACTATGCTCAACTAAATATTATCATTTTGTTGAAAAATTGTAGTGTACGATTTTTTCCCTACAATTTCGGCTAAAATACGATCTTTTTAACCCTCATGATACGATCTTCTTCAAAATATAGTTGGCAACACTGCGCCGAAGACGTCGGCGAAGACAGTCGCCGCGAGTCGCGTTCGTGATAGAAGACCGCAGCGCTCGTAAAATGTAATTATTGTACTTAGGTCTAAATAATTAGGTTGTAAATATATGATTTTTTACATTTTATTTAATGCTTAAAATTTATGGTATGGCGCCGCCATACGCGCCATCTTAGAGAAATCGCCACTGTTTCTCTAATACTTGGTAGTAGTAATTATTCTTAAATGGTTGCGTTTTTATTTTACAAGTTCACATTAAGGCAGTTTACGACGTGAATACTATTTTGCACGCGTTTAACAAAATAAGCCATGTCATTTGTGTTGCGGGAACAATCAAATAAAGGAATCTCATCAATTTCCTGACTGACCATTTTACTTAGACCTACGGTTCCCTAATAATTTAAAGTCGCTTCAGATCAAGATATGATTGATAATATAATCATTCGGGCCGCCATTTTGCTCACGTTTGTTTAAACAGCTTACACATGCAAAATGCATTAACCGGAGAGAAATACAATTCCAAAGGTAATTTCAGAGTTTTATAAAACATCCTCATAAAAAAGCGAGTTTAAAATAATCTTGTCTGACATAAATCCTAGCTATAATACTAGCTATGTGGGCAGCTATAACGCCAACCTGTATCCCACGATATTTTTTATAATTTAGATACCTATTGATTTTTTTGGTAGCACTATGGAAGCTGATGATTAAACATATTCGCAACTATGCTCTTCGAAAAAGCCAGGGAGAAAGATATCGGGAGAGTCGAAGCTACGTTATCATCGCGTCGGCTATATGAGTTTTTTTGAAGACGGGCGATACCATTAATTTTATTAATTCCTAATTTTCCAATTTTATAGTAAGTAAAGTGTTTGTAAATAACCTACTTCAAATAAAATATTTCATTCATTCATTCATTATATACAAGATATTTTGTATACTTACCTACCTATTGGCCGGTAACAAAACTGGGCAGACAAATCAAAAAACATAAACAAGTTTATGTTTAAAAACATATACCTACAATTTTTTTTCCTTTTTTGTATACAATAATTTAATTTAATTTAGATGGTATACAACCACATACAACTACAGACCCGCTCGTCATAATTCGTTAGGCATAAACAGTTTACGGTTCAGGTATCTTTAAGGTATAACAGTATTTTTAGGTTTTAGGTTTATAGGTTATTTGCGGTGTTATTTCTCTCTCGCTATTTTATTTAATGCTTTAAGAAAATTGCGTTTCTCGAGTATTCATGATATTGCATTTTTGAAGAGCTTCGTGTAAGCACTATAATGATTGATTAAATAAAATAAATTTTACAATAAGTGATCTTGCAGTCTGTGCTCACAGTTCAACTTAAGGCAATTTAAATTCTTGTCGTCAATCTGTAACGTACCCTAATCACAGGGACCGAACGATGGCATTTGTGCGGGAGGCAATTATTAATCGAACGTAAACGAAGTGAAGATACCATCGTCTTGCTTACGCTAGTCGCCAAACGATTGAGCTCTGTTCTTTTTAGGGTTCCGTGCCCAAAGGGTAAAACGGGACCCTATTACTGAGACTTCGCTGTCCGCCCGTCCGTCTGTCACCAGGCTGTATCTCATGAACCGTAATAGTTACACAGTTGTCACAGATGATGTATTTCTGTTTTTTTTTTTTTTTTTTTTATGGAATTAAGATAGCAAACGAGCATGCAGTACCACCCTTCCCCTGCCGCCCATAACAACTGTGACCGACCTAGAACTAGACTCAAAGGGACTAGGATGGTTAGTCCAGTTAGTAGATGGTGTTAGAATATTAGTTGGTTAGTTTGTTAATAAGTGCGAGGACCTTTAGGTACCTTTTGGTCCAAGAGATGGCGTTGTGGGTAATATGTGGCTACAATAAAACAAATAAGTATTTAAGTGACGCTTTCATACAAAATACCAGATTTTTTTGGCGTTTTTATACATAATGGTACGGAACCCTTCGTGCGCGAGTCCGACTCGCACTTGGCCGGTTTTTTACACAGCAATGGAACAATGTCCGTATGCGATGACCACTTGAAAAGGAACAGAAATGAATTACAATATGTCACCAACTTCATCCACCGAATTTCTCTATTATCACAGACATACTACCTGACCAGAATAATTAGGCGCATGTCAGATAGCAGTCACGCGGGCCCCCCACCCCGCTCTAGCCCCGCACGTCCCCTAGTGAGGCGCAGTCGTGTACAATTGTACATTAAGGTCATTTAGACTAGGCTGATGTGAACTTCGTTTTCCGAGATGTTTGCGCAGGTACAGTAACTGACCAAGTACAGGTGGTAGGGCCTAGAGCTCACCCGGGGAAGTACCACCGCCCGCCACGGTACTTTGTACCATTCCTACCGTGTAATAATTGTTTTAAGAACAATTGTGTTCCGGATAGGAAGGTGTGGTGCCGGTTACACTTTTTAGAGGCGACCATCTCAGTCCTCAGGGGTAGCAACGCATGTGTGACCGAATTAGAACGAGACTCATTGAGTCTAGTTCTGGGTCGGTCACAGTTGTTATGGGCGGCAGCGGAAGGTGGTGCTGCATGCTCGTTTGCTATCTTAATTCCATAAAAAAAATTGTACCTCCATTAAACATTCACCATGGTACTTTTGGTACTACTGCAGAATGTACTACGTATTCCCATCCCTATTTCCAATGACGTCTTAACTGACATGCGCCTAATTATCGTGGTCGGCTAGTAGTAACTATTATAACTAACTGTGTCTATTATAGTAAACCCAACTTAAGACTGAAACGAAAGAGGCGCTGTCGGACGCATTTGACATTCATTTGACCAATCATTGCACTGACTGACAGATGAATGACTACAACGTACTTATGAATGACTATTCGTTAGTTCCAATTTTTGCCATTTCAGAGATAAGTTGGGCGCACTGTATGCTCCCTTTTCACGCCAGATGCAAATGCGTGAGAAGAAAAAATGAGAAGTATTATCATCTATGGTACAACGATGCCGATATTATATTAAAGTACCTACCTACATCTAATTACGTTACACAGCCTCTTAAATATTAACGCGACAAGCGAGTGGTTTCAACGATAATGTCCGATAAAATCAATTAGGTGACCATTGAGCTCCATTTAATAACTGATAATAAGCACCGTTTTTGCTATTTATTGGGCGTTTCATGCACATTAATAAATTGGGATAGTTTATCTTCCCTGACACCGACATCATTAATTTACAACGTTTACTGATAATACTGTATCCCACGATGCAATTATGAAATGCGTGTTTATTGCTCATTTAATAAATTACAATAATTATCTGAATACTGAATACTCTGAATATTAATATGTTTCCGGCTGTTGATAATGTAACGAATATTGCTCAAATAAAAAAAAATAATGTCATTGTCAACTGTTGCACAACCTGTGTGCACAACACATCAAACGATGAGATGATGTTGTGAAGATACTATTTAATAAACTAAAACCCTTTTTGGCGACTCTTATAAATTTCAGTATCTTTGTGTCTATTTTTAATAATAAATCAAGTAAATGACTTCCTAAATTAAATTAAAGAACTATGAAAATATCAACTTGATATAAATAAACGTGTAAATAGAATTTAAAATCAAGATGCCGCCCAAAGGAAAAGGGAAAGGCAAGGAGCCACCCCCGGCGGCAGCTAAGGGAGCGATGGGGCCTCCTCCGAAGCCGAAGAAGCCTCCTCCACCACCCGCATGCTTCGGGCCCGAAGACTTGGCCAAGTTCAAAGAAATGTTCAAAGCACACGACGAGGAAAATATTGATAAAGTAAGCTTTAAAACACGCGATAATCGATCATTAAAAAGTTTACATAGGCGTAGCACGATTTGGTACCAATTCGAATTGATATTAGTTAGCAAGGAAATTGAATGTTTGGTACTTAATTACTATAGAAGTATAATGATAGTGTGCTCAAAATAACTGAACATAGTAGTTAGGAAAATGGTGATGGAAGGCTTTTTTTCTCCAATAAAATTTTCTATTATTTCCTACTTATATCTTTATTTCATTTTTATTACACAGGTAAAGCTAGAAGCTATTCCACTGATGCTTAGAAAACTAGGTTTTAATCCAAAAGGCCACGAAGTAAAGCAGCTCTTTGCACAATTTCTAGAAGACGAATACGTTGATACAGTAGAATACCACGAGTGGCTATTCATGATTGAAGCGAAAATGGGTTGGGGCGACGATTTTGAGCTGGCGGTAACCAAAGCTTTTGCAGCATTAGGGCACGATGATGCAGAAACTGGCACAACCGATTTAGAACTATTAAGAGAAGAACTATTTACCTGGGGTGAACCTCTCACTGAAATAGAATTTGTCGATTGGATAAGATTAGCAACCAAGGACAAAACTTACAACCCCGAAGACGGTAGTTTTAACTACGTTAAGTTTATAGAGAATATGAATGCCAAGGATGAGAAGTACATAAAGGAGCCTATCAACTTCTTTAAATTAGATCAAAAGACTTTGGCTGCGATGGCTATGAAGAAGGCTCAAGAAGAAAAGGAAGAACAGGAAAAGAAGGAAGCTGAGCGACGGGCTCGAGAGGAAGCTAAGAGACTGAAAATGATTGCTGATGGTTTATTGCCGCCGGACTAATTTTTAACACTTGCATGGTTTTGATTCTTGACAAAACATCTTCACAAACTTCGTCATCGTGTTTTGTACATATATTGTTATAATAATGAAAACGCGAAATCAATAACCTCTTTCTTAATTAACCATAAAACTTTGAATTTATATTCAAATCGTTTTCATAACGTATCCATTCAATTTATCAATGAAGCTGGCCAAGTAACTAGATTACAAAGTCTTAATTGAACCGTTTTAATAAAGACGTTTTTATCTTCGTAAGGCGTCTCTCGGGATGTTAATCTTTTATACATATTCATGTAGCGATGAAGGCAGGTTTGTATAATTTATATCTCGCTAAGAAATGGGACGAAGTTAATGGGAATATTTTTCGCATCATGTCTAATTTACGCAGGGAATATGGTCCGAAGTTACATTACGGACAGAAATGACATTCGTCGTATATTTTTATACAGCATTTCTATGATCACTGTTAGTGCCAAGTATTGAGCAGCGCGGGGAGAGAGAAAGCAGGTCCGAATATGACATTTCACTCCTTTGCGTAGGTACTATTAATTAAAATGAGAAAACGTGATTTGTTTGGGCTACTTTGAAGTTACAGGTACAGACTATTTTTATCATTTCTATTATCTCCGTTGTGTTTGTCAGTTTGGGCACTTGTCAGTTTGGGATGTTAGATACTGTTTAACAGACAAACATGCATTGTCCATACGATAGTCGTAATTCATAGGTGTAATGGTGCTTGGATTGGAGTAGCAAAGTCTGTCCGTGAAGTAAAGCGCGTACACCCGCTTCCGCTTATGGCCTCTTAGGGTGCGGTTCCACTAAGGCGGCTTGAAATCCACATCTCATTGTGCCTCGTGTGGATTTCAAGCCGTGTGATTGGTGAATCGCGCACAGCTCCGCCTCAGTGGAACCGCATCCTTACTGTGTATTTACCATAACTGAAGAAAGAGCAGTCGTATAGAATAGAAAAACCTATTCAATTTCCGTACCTACCGATGTAAAAAAACTATGATCTCGCTTTTCTCCTTCAATTTTTGAAAATTAAATTTTATCGGACTGGTAATCAGATAATTTAAACATAAATCTTGATTTATAAATGCATAAAAGTATTATACTAAGATCCCATAACACTTTTGCTTCATGCATCGAGTATTTGATTAAAATCATTTTTTTATGTACAATTAGGCAACGAACAATATGTTTTTCCTGGTATGCCTATCGAAAAATGGCCGCTAGTATGTTTAATTAACGAAAGAAAAATTACTTTCTGGGGCGAATTTACATGCATCTGTTATTTATATAAAATATACTCCAAGGTCAAGATATACCCCTAGAGGTCCTGAAAAGTCTGGTGTGCCATTAGGCACATGGCCGCAACCTGTTGGCAGCCAGGCATAAGGAGGTGCTATTCTGGTGAAAGTTTACACCCATCTGTTATTTGGATCATTTATAGCTCAAATTAAAGCTATTTTTTTCTGTATATGATAAACTATGTGTGCCTACGCAAAAATGGCCGCAACTTAGGTGTGCCAGCAGTTGAAGTCTGTTGTAAAACTTATATTTATATTTGTGAAATTTATACTCCTTGACGTATTTTCTTCATTTATACTTAGATCAAATTAAAGCTATTTTTTTTCTGCACATGATAATCTATCACCATACCCCATTAAGTACCACCGCTCGCCAGGGTACTAAGTACCATTCCTACCGTGAAGTACCGTGTAATAATTGTTTTAAGAATAATTGAGATCCGGATAGGAAAGTGTGGAGCCGGTTACATATTTTAGACGCGACCATCTCATTCCTCAAGGGTAGCAGCACTTCTGTGACCGAATTAAAAAAAGACTCATACAAACAATTACTAACCGGACTAACAATGACTGGCAGGACTATTTTTATCACTATCAGTCGCTATCCAAGTTCTCATGCTTATTAACAAACTAAGCAACTAATGTTCCAACATCGTCTACTACCTGGACCAATCATCTTAGTCCCTATTTGAGTCTTTTTCTGACTCGGTCACAGTTGTCATGGGCGGCAGCGGTTGGTGGTTCTACGGTTCTGGTTCCTACGTAAACAATGATACACATCCTTAAAATTTGTATTTTTTCTCCTTACAAAGCCGGGACGGTCAGAATAAGTTAAACGAATTATTTGGGTTGGCAGAGACAAATTTGCCGCTCCATCGTTGCAGGATTAGGACAAACGTAATAAGGCCATGATTTGCTCCATTCATACTGCCGCCGAGTTGCTATGTAACTTGCTTAACCCATAATTTAGAACAATTTCCAAGCCGAAATTGATAGGATGTTTGTTCGCATGTAATTTTTTCCGTAATCCGTTATGTGGCGGCTTCACTGATTGTACAAGGAGATTCATAGTGATTACAACGTAATTGTAACTATGTACCTACTACAAAAGGTACCTTCTACATTTTATGGACCTAACTACGAGTATGAATGTGTGACAAGTTGTATTGATCCATTGATGTACCTATCCATCCTCCTTAGAAATAAATTTATGAAAAAATACGTTGGAGAAATTTTTACCTCTACTAAAATAAATAAATAGCAGGATCAGTAGGAAGTGTTGAGATTCGGCAAGGCGAGTTGAGATTTGGTGAGCTGGTGAGGCAAGATGTTGAGTGGAGAGCTGCTATAGGTTGGACCAGTGCTTCAGTGCAGAGGAGTGTTTAGAGGAGAGGAGAGGAGAGGAGGTGTGATAAGGAGGTAGGTTTTACCACATCTCATTTCACCACATACTGCTAATATTCAGTTGTTATAGTCGAGGCATAAAATTTCGCCTTAACAAAATAGTTTCGGAGCCCCAGCATGAATATTTTATTAGTCCTTCTCCATCAAAGTCCTCTGTTGTTTACTAATCATTTAATTATTCTCAAAGATGATCTTCTCGCTCGTTAAAACCTCATATAACTTCCTCATCTTATCTGGCCCACATATGAAAATAAAATGAATTTTATTCGTACTTGGCGTTTACAAACACTTTTCACATAATTTCTGCTACTCCTGCTTTTTACCGTTTACTCCTTTTTACCGTTTTTTGCAGTATTAAATAATAGCCCCATTACGTCACCGTCTTTGTATAAATAAAACAGAACTAAAATATACTTATCCCCACATCCTCGAAGTCAAACTCAGTATTGAAAACTCGCTTATCGTGTATTTCTACAGCCGTTAGACTTGTACAATTTTCACAATGGAATTTGCTTCACTGCGCTTTCTATCTGCTGCTACATGAAGCAGAGGAAATGAGTTTGTGTATGTGTAATGCTGAGTGACGCAGTTTAAACACGCTTTGTTAAAACTTTCTACCTTTATCCTTCGCTTTGTGTACTGAATAAATACGTTCTTGCAGTGTCGGATGCTTGTAGTTTTGGAGAGGCAACAAAAAGGCACGAAACTCAACGGTGTAATAAAACAAAAACAAAGTACCCCTTCTACTTCGTACTTATTTTAAAAACATTGAAAATATGTTGTATTATTATGGTGCGTACACATTATGCAACATGTTATATAACTTTTGTTTTATAACACGTCCACACTATCTAACATTGTTGTCTAACAATGAAACATGTTACAAGACCGTACACATTAGAACAACATTGTTGTATAACAATGTTTTATAACAAGGCACAAGTAGGTAACTCGTGCGCAAAAGTTATATTATAATATTGTTGCACAAACTAATAACATGTTGTATAACTTGTTTTTGTAACACATAGCGTCCACATTTGTAAAACATGTTATTTAACTATGTTTTATAACATGTTTTGTTACATAGTCTGTACGCACCATTACTGACCAGTATCCTAAACTAACTTTTAAATTATGTACATAATTTAAAATCACCTGAATTTCAAGCAAATTCTTACCCCTATTCAATTCACATGTGGGTAAAATATCTCAAAATCAGTTTTTATCTCCAT
Organism: Hesperia comma; assembly: GCA_905404135.1. NCBI lineage: Eukaryota > Metazoa > Arthropoda > Insecta > Lepidoptera > Hesperiidae > Hesperia > Hesperia comma. The sequence continues at coordinate 2,660,513 of FR990026.1, forward strand.
CAAATAATTGTCCGTACCAAATTATGTCTTTATAAGTAGGTACTTATACCTAATAGTTTTCGAGATTTCGTCTTTATTTTGGAGTGGGTCCATCCATCCATTATCCATCCGCTTTTATAACTTACGTATAAAGAATTCAACAATGGCAAATTAATTTGAGAAGTAGGCTACATAAAAATTCGATCCCTTAGATTTTCCAGAATTTACTAATGGGCTAAAGAAATATGAGTAGGTGAAATATTGACAACGCGCGACTCTACAACTTGTTCGTGTTTTTAAACGATAAAAGAAAAAAAAATCTCGAACTGCCTTTAAATACGCTTTCAGAGTAATAATAAGTACCTATAAAATATGAACGATGCCATATTTGCTATTGCTTGCTATATATTTTTTATATATATTTTGTTTATATATTTTTAAGAAGTTAGGGAGTAATTAACACTGCGGTAATTATGAACAAAATAATTTGGTTAAACAGTTCACATTAAAATTTTCACTGTGCTTTCATTTCGGTAGTTTGTAGATTTCGCACATCAGTGTTGAATTAAATTTTCATTAAACCTGAGCACTTCATCCTAGTGAATCACGTTTGTTTCTCATTAGACTACATTTAAGTAGCCTTAATTGTCTCGTTGACTTGTGGTGACAATTTAAGCGTGGCAACATAGTTTGCTGATGGCAACTAATCTCATTTTAATTTAAAGTCCTACAACGATCTTTTGGCGCGTGGATGACGGAGACGGACGATGACAGAGACAGCGCCTTACATGGAAGGCAAACTGTAAGGCGCTGTCTCTGTCACCCTCACGTCAGCCACGCGCCAAAAGATCCTAGTATGACTAAGTACTTAAATATAAAGTTTGTTTTTTCGAACGGGCTATTCTCAGGTCGGGTTCGATTTAAACAATTATTTTTGTGTTGGACCGATTTATTGAAAAAGGCTTTAGGGTATGCAACATCACGCTGCGACCAATAGGAGCCGAGCAACAAGTTTCCCGAAGCGAAGTGAGTGTGTCTACTAATTAGGTTATATATTTTGTCTACAATTTTCACACTTCATTTTGCATAATTATAAGTTCCACGTTATTTTCAATAGAGCATTCGTATTTGAAGCAAGCTTCGTAGAACTTCTTTAACGAACAAGAAATACAGTAGAAGGTGAAAGGTTGACAGGGAAGAAACTAAAATAGATATTACGACAATTTCCCGTCGGAGTCACTGCAAAGATATCGAGGAACTAACTAAACCCGTGTCAATTGTCAGAAACGTCTGTGAACGTGCACAGAATATCCAAACTAATTTTAGTTGAAATAGAAACCATACTCGCGTGATAAAATCGAAGTTTCTTTCAATTGTGATGTTCTATGAATATTCTATTGTGATATTTTTTTAAAAGTGTAGTTTTTCCCTACCACCCTATTCATCTATATGAATACCTTGAGACCTACAGAGTTCAAAAACAAGAGAGACCAGACATTATAGCCTTGTCTATGGTTCAGTTAGAAGAACCTCGAGCATGAGACCTTGACCTGGCTTGGAGGGTTCGCTTCTATTCGTCAAATCAGGATGGTCCTTTTGCGCCGAAGCGCTCAGATGGGGGCATGGATAAAGACATGAGAAACACTAGTTATTGTAACGAATCGTCTCCCTTTTTTAAACCTTGATACAAAAAGAGGGGTATTAAATGTTTGACTTGTCTGTTTGCCTGTGCGTCTGTCTGTGGTATTGTAGCTCTTAAACGATTAATAATCAATCATGATGGGGGTTTTATCATGACTGTGATGGTCTTTTGCTATAAATTAGAGGATTTGCATAATCGGGGCTTTTTTAAGTTTAAAAAACTGGTTGTCTGTAAAGTCGGTTTACTGACGATAGTTGAACGTGACAACGTCTTAAGAAAATACTGATGGAATGATTGACAAATAATATCATCAAAGTAAACAAACGTCATGAAATCGTATTTAAAGTTACAGAAATTTATCAATAAAAATAAAGAAGGAATACAGGAAACATTTATAAAAAGGTAACATTTAAAATTTATAAATAGTCCCAGAAGTCAATAACAAAGTAATAATTGGATACATTACCAAAATATCTACCTCCAAAGTAATCAAGCTGCCGAACGCAAAGGCCGATTGTGCTTTTTATGTCTGTCTCTCTCGCTCTTAGGCGGGCTAACCATGCCCGAGTGGAAGGGACGCGTGCCTCTCACTCGCTCTCATTGTGAGCGCATAACGTGAGCGGAGCGTAACGCAGTTTCTTGAAGTGTCACCCGGCAAACCAATTTATAAGACGTTGTCACGTCAAAATTTTAAGTTTTTTGGGTAAACAGGTCAACCACAAAAAATTGTACCGATTAAAATCAAGGTCCAAGCGTTTTAAAATCAATGCATTAATAAAATAAAAGCATTATTGAGCGAGAATTTTGGCATACACATTGAATGGCTTCGTTTTTCATTTTAAATAGTCTTGACATTGTCTGTGATAGCGTGCAGTTTAATACCTACTCCTGGGAAAAATGAGGGAAGAGGAGCAATTAAATGCGAATTGACACAGGCTTGGGCCAATTCCAAACGTTTTACGGGTGTCGTATGAATTATTGTTTCATTTATAATAGGTAGAGACTCCATTAGTAACATTTAAAATACTGACTCGGATAAAAATATTTTTTAACAACAAAAAATACTACATCGGACAAGTAATAAAACAGAATATCGTCAACGTATTCAAAGTCAATTAAATACGCATTATTTGGGGTAACTCAAAAAATACCACCAGATGTTGCTCTGGTTTAAATGAAACCATGACAAAGCATAAGTTTTCGAATACATGATTAAATCATATGAAGAATTATCATGAATATATAAAGAATTATCAAAATCGGTTTACCCAGAAAAAAGTTATGGACTTTACCTATGCGAAAAAAAAAACACTTGAATAGAGAACCTCTTTAATTGAAGAGAACTCTAGAGAACTTCTTTAATTGAAGTTGGATAAGAAAATTTAAGTAGTAGCAGGTAAATATTTAAAGTTCCTTCTGTAATTCTGAATTTTATAGCTACACTCACGGAATAGCTTTATCTATTCTGGCTGGTTCGTGGCTAGACCCGGTAATGTTGTGGATATAAATTATCCTCACGAGATACGAGCTGAATACATGTATTTGAAATTTTTAAGTCATGCGTGTAATAGGAAAATGTAAGAATATTGTAAGGAAACCTTCACGCGGAAAGCTATTTTAAATATAAGGAAGCCTGTGTTTTACTTTATTTTTAAGATTTGAGTTAATAGTAAATGGACGTAGAAGCCCATGAATAACAGTAATACCAAAGGCATGATAGAAGAGGAAAGAAAGAAAGGACTTCCTTGGCTTTCAAGCCCTCCGTCGAAAAAAAAACAATCCATGTTCTAAATTCCTATTGAATTTGTAAAATAAATTGAACGCGTCACTTTTTTATAACTGTGAACTAAGTATTTTATTACTTATTGATTGAAATTCTATTCTTGCAATGTTCTTGCCGAGACGTTTCTTAGTAAACACAGGGTGTTCTCGTCGGTGTTTGTAGGGAATTAAGTGCGATATGCAGATTTTATAAGCCCCTTTTATGTTGCGAAATATAACGTTTATTGCAGAACCCGATGAGCTTACCTACCAAGAACTTAAACACTACGGGATTACCTGCTAGACCTCTGAAATCTTCATCGCAACAGGATAAAGGAACTGTTATTATAGTTACGTGGGATATGTCCTGAGAAATAACGGAAATGAGATGACAATTTAAATATAGAAATAAAAATTTGAAAGTTCCATTTTCCAGTGGATATAATGCGTCGTTTCTGGTAAATTTTATGACGTCGTCGACGCGTCAAAATTCGTCGTTTTTCGCCGTAAAGATGTAATAAGTCTCTAGATGATTGTATATTTGATATTTATCACAAGATTAGTTCTGACGAACATAAGAAGATTGTGGTAACATTGTGGTATTAATGCTCCGATTATCAGGTTGTAAGGTGAAAATAAAACACAGTGGGCGTTCAATACGTTTCTTAATGATTTAAATTAGGTTTCAGGTTACACAGTTCGATTTAATTTGATTAAAGCCTTTAGGTTAAGTTAAAACGTGGCACAACTGAAATACACTTAGAGAAACGTTATGCCGTCGGGCATAGGTACAACGCAGTATAGGATTTCATTACAAAGTACACTAGTTACCTTAATGCGACCGTTCAGCTCGACGTCTGCTCGAGAAGTCCGCGCTGTTCGTAAGTGACTACAGAGCTGCCCTCTGTTGGGTTCCCCCTCTCCGATATCCCATCGAGTGACGTTTACAATTCGCACAGAGTTGCCATTTAAATTACAGTTTCCGGATTTACGTTTTATTCAAAGTTTAATGATTTATTTAGTTTGATTTTAATCTAATTTTATTTCCGTCTCCGACATATTCAACTTCTCGTTCACACCGAACCGATTATATGCATACTGAGTAACACGTACATATTGGGGCTGACAGTAAGCATATACTCATAGTCGGCGGCGGACAATACGTTGGTGTGAACAATGCCTAATAATGAAACAAAAGAAGAATAATAATAGTGTTATGTCGAGGAGTTAGTAAATAAAACTGAGTGAGTATTTGCCGTAGCTTCTTAACGACTGCTTTCTATGGATAACAACCGGGGCCGATGGTTTTACGTGCCTTCTGAAGCACGGAGATGCTGAAGAAATTGTTTCCACTAGCAGCCACCCATCAAATTACGGGCCGCGCCCGCGGTTGCTTAACTATGTTGATCACTCTGGATCCTGGATCGATGCAAGCCGCCAACATTATGCCATCATTATAAGTCAAAAAAGAAAAATACCGGTGTTTTAGGGTTAAATACTATTTTTTAAATAAACGATGATAGCCAAAACTCGTAACTAATCTCGTTCACCAAACCGGATTACCAGGGGTGACCAGGGAAGTAATTTTAAATGAATTTTCCGACGGATAACCGGATCGCTGTGGCTGGAAATTTCACCCATCAACGGGAAAATATCGGTTAATCTGAAATGCTGATGTAGCCTTTTGAACTTAAGACTCGCTAACACGGAAAATGAGAAATTGCCTTTATTATTGCTTTAAGTGAAGCACCTTATAAGCTTTGAGCTTTTTATTAAAACGGGTTCAAAAAGGAGATTTTATAATTTTCCGACATATTTTCATTGTATTTTCTGTGTATGAAGCGCTCCCAGCCCGAGGGCGGCTTTTATCGATTCTGTGGACTAAGTTAAGCAACAGCTAGTGCGGTCGGTAAGCGAATGAATGGGTGATAGGTAGTAGAAAAAATTCTTGAACTTTTCTGCACTTTGGAGGGCACGCAAAAGTTCTGGGTCCCGGTTGTTATTGTTGGATATCAATGAAAAGCCAAATCCGAGGTCATTGGGTGGCAAAAAAATTTGACATAGGTTTGGCACTCATGTCGCCGCTAATCCGTACTGTAGGAGCGTGGTAGAGTAAAATTTTTAAATTTCTTAGCGTTCGGTACAAGTAATACCTATCTCTTTTTTATCTGCAAGTGAAACCGGGTAAATTATTCTGGATTCAATATTCTATAAAGTTACCAATTTATTATTAAAATATGTTATTGAGAATTCCATATAAATTGCTTGATTTTCTTAATACTATAGCAAGAATATTAGAGATAACTTTTTAGTCTTCTAACTTACACAATTTAACAAACAACTCCCAACACTTTGTTTGAGTTACAAGGGTCAAACTGAAAGTTTTCAGAATTGGCCAGTAAGAAAAGTTGTCAATGAAAAATTCATTTAAATTTTGAATAAAGAACTTCTTGGGAGGTAATAAATGCACATTGAATTTATTCCAGTCCTTTGTTTTTCTAAATTGAAAAAATTCTTCTTGGCGTGCGGCATTAGCCGTGTGTGTTACCTAAGTATATTTGTATCTATGTATAAAGTGAAGGTCGTGCTTTTGAAATTACTACTCTTACTTTAATAGAAAATTTTCCTTGCCGAAACGAAACCAAATTTCAAAACGTTTTAATCATCCTCGTATTTTCCAAAACACTTCGTGAGTTGACATTTGAAATTCGAACGTATAATCTCGATAAGAACAACACACCTAATATTCACTAGTTATGAACGACGCAATTCATATCATTGGCAATGCTTTGGCAGTTATTATAGCTATGCGGTCAGTGATTTAAATTCTGACCGTTGTCGCAGTTAATCGTTAAACGCTATTTACGTGTCACCAGATATCATATTTTAGTAAAGAGGAGATGATCATGCATTTGATTCTCGAAATTACTAATTTATTCAACAAAAGTTAGGCCGAAGTCCCTAATGCCTACTAAATAAAACATGTCTGACAGCTTCACCAAGAAATTCAATCGTGTTAATTGAATTAAGACAACACTAATGACTTTATGTTTAGTTCAAAGCAAAAGGTTAAGATCTCGATTATATTATTTAAATAAGCCGACGATTTAAACATTTTCCACGAATTGAACTCTCTATACCTAATCCCTTTGAGGTTTGTTTCAAATCAAACGTCCATTTTCAAAATAGTTAAGCGATATTTATAAGGTATAAATTACAATACAATTGATTTTAATCACGAGGTTATTGCCATATTAATAAGTCTTATTGTGTATGGCAACACACATAACTAAAGCTAATGGTAGGTACCTTATGAAACATTCTAACGACAAATGAGCTAACGGGTCACCTGATGGTAAATGATGACTGTCACCCATGGACACTGGCAACACCAAAGGTTTCACCAAAGCGTTGCCGGCCAAGATAGAGCGATGGACCAGCTTCTTGAAGGACATCTTTTCAGAGCATTGCGGCAACACCGATGGAAGATTAAAATAGAATAATAATATATTATTGTACAACGATAAAATAGAGCTTTATTGCGACGCAAGTGGCGAAGCAATATTGATAATAAATTGTACCTACCGTTAATCCTAGAAAATCCACCGGTTTTTAATACGCAGTATTTTTGGCGTTGCGTAGCTTCAGAATTATTTATGTAACCTGGTACCGTGTATATTAACAATAAAATAAAATAAATGGCTCTGAATCTTTGTGTACCATAAATATTATTATTATTTTAATGTACCTTTAATTCTGTTCTGCATCCCTGCAGTATTCCAGAGTGCTTAAATGGATTCTCTAATGAAGGCAAGTATAGAAGGTAAGTATAAATTTAATGTCGTATAGAATTCACCTGGGGTAATACAAACCTCCGCTAAGCTAACCAATCCGCTGAATTACTTGAGTCGCCGGGAATACCGAATTACTTATGTTGTTCAAAATTCAAATGGCGGTTGGTACAAAACGGTACATACCTAGTGGTGGTCCTGTGGCGTAGCTAGCATGGGTGTCACCTTACAGGGCTGCTGTATCCCCTTGAATTGATGTCACCCGGGGCGTAGCGCCCCTACTGCCCCCCCCTTTAGCTATGACACTAGCTTTGTTATAATTTCTCCAATTTTTTCCATGAGTCCCGTTTTTGTTCAACTTTAACCAGTTGTTTACCTTATCAATAAATATCAATAGATATCATCAATAAAGGCTGTACGGAATTTAAACGTTCAGGGAAATACACACTCAACGATTTTCTAATTCCTTATAGAGTAAATAATGCGCGTTGGTCCCGGTTATTATCAATATTTATATCAGTTGGTGGCTTTAAAATATTTGATATTAGCTAAATAAGGAGTAAGCTGTAGGCTCCCTCAATGATGAGGACAGACCCGGGCTCAGTAGTGGGTTATTATCGGGCTGAAGTCAAATACTTCGGCTTTAAACGTCGGCCTGAACAGGCGTTCCCAATTACGGAACTCTTTAGGACATGAATTCCCGTGGCAGCTTTATGACGTTTTATATAGATGGCCGACCTCATGTGAACGGGAGGGGCACATTTCGTTTAACAGCGATTACTTACCTATTAGTATATTTTATGTAGTCTAATCTCTAATAAACCTCTTCGCCTCTACGCTGCGCTCTGGGAAACTTATTCCTTACGTTTGCAAAGATTTATTACCTAATAAAGTTGTAGCCGATTCAATTGGACTGTTAATTTATGTTATGAAATAATAGTTCCACGCGATCATTCAAACTTACATATCCAACTTTTAAATAGGTATATTATTTGAAATAAAACAAGTGCGAACTTTTAAGTTAAGCTTACTAAAATATATTTATGAAAAACGTATCCACATTAGTGCAGGTGGTTCTGAAATTAGCGTGCAGATCAATTGTTTTGAGTTCTATTTCATCAAAAATGTCCTCAATACGTAGGCAGAATAATAATCTATTTATACATATTTTATTGTAGACAATAGAGTAATCAGTTATGTTTTTAACCAACTTGGTGAAATGGTGGGGGTTCTCAATTCGACACTGATACATATGTATATAAGGTAATAAATATAGTCCATGGATAAGGCGCTTCCATGGAGCAAATATAGAGAGGAGACGCCCTAAGCAATATTGTGCACTGTAACTCAACTAGGTCCTGACGTCATCACAGTGGGCGTGGCCTTAAGTCAGTCTACTGACGGCGCTCACCAAATAAATTTCTACTTGACGTTAGATGGCGACACTTTGTATCAGGGGAAATAAAAATGCATAGGTGCGTAGAGCTAACAATTATTATATCTTGATAATCATACGTACTGAAATTCGTCCTACATTAATTCCTAAAGAATTTTTACCACCAAAATATTATTTTTCTACTTTTTATAATCATTTTGTAAACAGCGCCATCTATCGACAACTACTTACAACAACAAAAACACGGCCGTATTTAGAATCCATCTAGTGTGAGATAGTTGAACTACGTAGTAAAGTCGATTATCCCGCCCATTTCTTTATCCCCCTCGCCCCGCAAATCGTCACGCGATCTTTCATAGAAAAATATACATACAACGTCTCCTCTCTATATTTGCTCCACGGGCGCTTCTAATCAAAATCAAAACAGCAATCACTACCGTGCTTGGATAACCGCAGAAAGTGAATTCTCCGTGTTTCCGCGAACAGCACAACGCCATCTATGAGGCTGATGGAAAATGTAATAAATTCTGAACGATATCTGAACGGTAGGCTTATAAATTCTTTTTAGGGTTCTGTACCCTAAGGGTAAAACGGGACCCTATTACTGAGACTTCGCTGTCCATCCGTCCGTCCGTACGTCTGTCACCAGGCTGTATCTCATGAACCGTAATAGTTACACAGTTGAAATTTTCACAGATGATGTATTTCTGTTGCCGCTACAACAACAAATACTAAAAAACAGAATAAAATAAATATTTAAGTGTGTACACGCCAGTACATAGCTACTCTGTCGCGTTGTTGTGTTTCAAGATCCTGTACAAAGTGGGCGCCCATAATTTCGACGCCTCAGCGATAGTTTAGTTACCTTTCGGTCCAAGAGATGGCGTTGTGGTCTAATATGTGACTACAATAAAACAATTAAATATTTAAGTGAGGCTTTCATACAACAGACAAGTTTTGTTTTTGCGTTTTATACATAATGGTACGGAACCCTTCTTGCGCGAGTCCGACTCGCACTTGGCCGGTTTTTGCAAACCGTTGAAGAGAAAATATAAAAAAAATTGGTTTAATTTTTGCAAAATATTTTAAACGTTGAAATCATAAAATATCTAAATACAAACGTATTATTCAAATTCTTAACCTAGGTACCTGATTTAACAATATTTATAACCATAATTATATAACCATTATAATAAATAATTAATAGGTAGGTACTCACGTAGTAACGTAGTTATCAATGTGTACAAGAATAATAATACTCGTATAAAAATTGTAAAAAATAAAAATAAAAATGGAATACATCGAGAAATAACGACCCTGACAGGACTCGAACCTGCAATCTTCGGATCCGAAGTCCGACGCCTTATCCATTAGGCCACAAGGTCTGTGGATGTCAGACTGAAAATTCTGAATATGTTTTAACAATAGTACGTTAATCATTCGCAGGACAGAGTTGGTTACGGAGTAAAACAATAATTATTCATACCCAAAAAAATAGAGAAGCCATTATTTTGTCCCTTGTTACTGGCTCGCTCGTGTGCTCTAACAAACGGGTTAGGAAATTTGAATAGTGAGTGTACAGAAGACTGCCGATGTAAAAAGGTTTATCGTGTCACTCCAAGCTCGCTTTATTTAAATTGCTGAGTAATGTCTGTCTGTGTACCGAAGCTACGGTACGATTTTATAGACAATTTGTTGTAAAGTGTCAATGTGCGCTTATTTTAATAGGAGTTTTCTTCAAAAGCACAAATTCGAATCGAATCTGTTTCTGTAGACGTTCTGCTGAGCCAGCTGAGAAGAGTTTTGTGTTAAATCTCCGCTCCAACTTCAATCTTGATAAGTAGAGATAACTCAAAAACTACTCGCCAGATGGCGCTCAATTCAACATGTAAGTGTAAAGTTCTCGTCACTACAAATTAATGAAGCCCAAACACTAGATAACTGCAGTAAATCGTTGAGGAGTTCCCTCGACTGTCTTTCGGCTTCATCAGATCGACTCCAGATCTTCATGAAATGGTAGCGCTTTAATGTAATTATGATAACATGAACAAACACACTAGTTGTCCATACAATTTTCGAAAGTTCCCCTCGATTTCTCTGAGATGCCATCATCAGATCCTGGTTTCCTTATCAGGGAACCCCACTGCGCATATCTACTTTACAACAAAAAAAGAATTATCAAAATCGGCCCATAAACGACGAAATAATCGCTGAACGTACATAAAAAAAAAGCATATATACGGTCGAATTGAGAACCTCCTTCTTTTTTGAAGTCGGTTAAATATAAGAGACCTGCTCTGTGCTTAAAATTTTGTTAAAGTGTTACTTAATGTTGATTCTATGTATGTATACTTTGCAAACATCATTTCTTCATGGAATCAAGATAGCTTTCTGCTCTTCTTCACAATACTCTAAGGAAAAAGTTCTTCTTTATACTTTGAATCAGACCTTGAATTTTTTAAAGAGGGGCACAAAAATCTTACTACACGTAAAATTTGGATATGCATTTATAATAACATGATAATTACCAATTCGTTCAAATTCATATACTCGTATTATATCTACAAAATGACTTTCTAATAAAAGGTTACCGTTACTAAAGCAATAAATTAAGTAATTAGATTTGAGTAGTCGTCATAGAAACTTGTAGATTTGTAAGGGTTTAATTTGCAATCCAAGTTTATTTTTAGCGTGGTCGGTATATTTTAATTTATTGAGTAAGATTAAATCCCTTTATTAGAGATGATTTCGTAAAACGAGACTCTTTGAGCAATTACGGGTCACTATTCAAAGACGAGTCGGGGTACAATTTGTTGTAAAATGATTCTTACAAAGTAAGTTTGTAGCTGAAGGGTATCCGCACACAGCCACTATCAATACACCTTTAATGCACACATACACATTCAGATTTTGACCGAATTAAAAACCGGCCAAATGCGAGTCGGACTCGCGTACGAAGGGTTCCGTAACATTATGTATAAAAACGCCAAAAAAATCTGGTCTGTTGTATAAAAGCCTCACTTAAATATTTAATTGTTTTATTGTAGCCACATATTACGCCCAACGCCATCTCTTGGACCGAATGGTAACTAAACTTACGTCGAATGTATGGGCACCCACTTAAATATTTATTTTATTCTGTTTTTTAGTATTTGTTGGTGTAGCGGCAACAGAAATACATCATCTGTGAAAATTTCAACTGTGTAACTATTACGGTTCATGAGATACAGCTTGGTGACAGACGGACGGACGGACGGACGGACGGACGGACAGCGAAGTCTCAGTAATAGGGTCCCGTTTTACCCTTTGGGTACGGAACCCTAAAAAGCAAGATTTTTTAGGCAGTAGGTACGAACTTATAAAAAATAATATCATTTATTAAAAAAAATATCTTTTAGTACTTACCTACTTCTTGCAGCACCTCTCGATTCTTTTTAGTGACTGCCACGAGTATAGTAAACATTGAGTAAAAACGAGTATTTAAGCGCCCTCTATTAGTGTCGTGATCGTAGAGTAAGCCTACACGATGTAGAGTACAATACTCTTATTTTAGAGTACGAGCCCTTCCACCAAGGATACACTATCTTCGGGATTAAACACACTAATAAAAACGAGAACCCGATGAAGAGATAGGTGGTTCAGATCAGAGATGGTTAAATAATAAAATCGTAATTATCAATTTTGATTACATCTGAATCTGAAGACACAGACATGTACCCGCCAAGTATGTTCAGATTAATTTTGAATGAAAGCCGCTCAAGGATGCATTTCCCGGCCTCCAGATGTAAAAAAATTAGGGTCAAGTGGGGTAAGAGAAACATACTTTACTGGTATTTTCATATTTTGGCCTTCAGCTATCAAAATTATACATTTACTTTGATAATAATAGAAACAAATCTTCTGTTTTGAAATATACTTACATTTTTTTTGACACAGAACTAAATTCTTCGTGTAATTACGGCACAATTTAGCAACAAACATAGGTCTTATAAATGTTCCTCTTTCCCGAGATTCGGAGTAAGAGGAACACTCGATATTTTTAAGTAATAACTTATGTTTTTAAGTGTATAACATAGCATGTTTTAAACATTTTTTTGAGTAAAAGGAATTAAACCTCGCCTCGTTTTAAATAAGGTCTTCTTTAGGATGACAGCAAACAAAAACGAAATTTGGGGTAAGAGGAACATATAGGTAAGGTCAGAGGTACTAAACACTTTGTGCTATTAAATGATTGTATTAATAAAAAGAAGAACCGCCATTTTTTAAGTCGGTAAAGCTACCAAAAACCTTTTCCTAATTCTAAAAATTACTGTACTGAAATCCACTTTAAGATCGGTTCAGCCAAATGCGAACTTATGGCGGACAATACGTAAAACACGTTTTAAAGTGCAAAACTCCATTTTTTAAGTCGTCTAATATACCTAAAACCTTCTCCTAAGTCTGAAAAATACTATGCTGAAAACTGCATCAAAATCATACACATACATACATACAGATCAAACTCAGAACCTCCTTTTTTTTGAAGTCGGTTAAAAATAGAAATGAATGGCGCCACTTTTAACGGCCCTAACTGCTTCTAATAGTTTTTCTTTCGGGTAAGAACTTCTATCGGTCTTTCTTACGTAAGCTCGAGGCATTTTGCTTTTTTTCTGTAACAAATAAATAGTAAAGCAAATCATGGCTATTTTCGGAACGTGTTATATTTTAGCGGATTTTAAATATGTTTGTTACCCCTGAAATAGGAAAAGAGGAACATATGTTTCTCTTAACCTGGTATAGCCGTTCCTCTTTCCCAGCTTGCCATTTTGAAGGTTATGTTATTATTGACATCGAAAAAGCACTAAAAACACACGTTACAAACAATGTAATACGTAGAAAATAAAGATTAAACGTAATATATACACTTGCCATAGCAATAAACCGCAACACTGATGTTTTTAATACTAAAATTAACTTAAACATGGAACGCCGCTAGGTCTTGTTTTTTTAGCTTGACATCTGATATTTTTTTTTCTCTTTTGCTCGCTTACTTGCTGTGTTCCAGCGCAATCTATCCAAGAATATTTGAACTACGCCTAATATTGTTTTATCCACGTAGTCACCATAGAGCTAGGCATTATAGTTTTCTTTTTACGAGTTACTGTTACTCTTCCCCCAGCGTCCCTCTTACCCCACCTGACACATTAAATTACATTACAGTACATTACATTGTGCCTAGGAAGGCGGTTGGTCACCGACACCCTGAATTGATGGGTAAAATTAAAAAGCTACTAAATGTACCATGGTTCAATGTATTTGCAACTCCTCTAGCCACCAACAATGGAAGAACATCGTCACAACACCGAGCATACGTTTATAGATCAGTCAAACATTCGGTTATATAAAGGTACTATTTTATCATCTTAGCTAATATCATCAAGCTTCCCGGGGAGTTACAAATATACCTTCTCTGTAAATACCATACTTCTGCTTTCTGAAAAACGTGCGCAATTTCTAGAAAAAAATGGTTGTTATGACGTCATGAAAAATTAGCGCCAGGATAGATGAGACGGAATTTGCACGTTTTTTACTCATCTGACGCCAGTTTGTTTAAGTTCATTTATGTATTGATTTTTTCTGCATGTCGAAAACATTGGTTTTGTTTTACAGTTTCATATAAAAATCTCACGACTATTCTAGAACCTACTCCTAAGTCCAAGTTTAATTAGGGCTAGAGGGGACTACTGGGACTAATTCTCAATAAATTACGACGAAAGATGACCATTTTTGTTGACAAGTGTCCTTACTTTTCCGAATGATCGATCACATCTGAGATGCGTGTATTTCTGTATCCCAGGTGAATAACCACCATGACAAATGATTTATGTCTACGTGTTTTTGCTCGTAAGCTGACGATGAGTAATGAGTGTGAACAGGATTTGCATGTAAATAAATAAAAGCACTCAGCGAGATTTAATAATGTGGGTGTCACGTAGAAAACAAAATACGAGGGCAAAAGTTGTTGAATAATTGATTGTGTTTTAAGTGGCATAAAATTGTCTACCGTTTATTTTTATTGTCCGTCTAGTTGTTTTTCCACTAGTAGTTAATTTAGATATTAATCCACGAAAACGTCTGTGTTTTGTGATTAAAATGTTAATACATAAACATCTACGGTATGAAAAAGAGACTACGATCTAAGCTGTATCCTGTATTACCTAGTATTACCTACAGAGGTAGGTACCTGCTGACTGATAATGGTCACCTTTAGATCTTCGAAAATTGGTTGACATAGCAAAGGGAAGTGGGGTAACACGGCAAGAGCTCTCCAGGGATGGGTCCTATATTTGATGTATTTTGCTGGTCAGGTATTATCGATTCCATAATTATGTGATCTCATGAGCTCCCAATATGAGATGATTGCTAAGAGGATTCAGAAGACCCACATAATCCGATTTTAACTGATATTATTGAAGATTTATAAATTAAAGTTCCTACACATATTATGTCGATCCGCCTTATTGACTCTTGGATAATATTAATAATATGCTTAAAACACATTGCTATAGGAGATACTTTTCCGTTATTGAATAACTAACTGACAGATAGCTGAAACTACTGAATGCAAGAAGCTGAATTAGGCCCTCAATGAATTAGGCACGTATGTTCCTTGTGTAGTTTCTGGGATCACTAAGAGATGATTTTTAGAAATCCGCGTTCCCCCTTAAGAATTAAAAATCGAGTTGAAATCTAGTTTAGTGTAAGATAAGACCAGCTGCTATTAGGTTAATAATATTTCAGTAGTCCAGTGGGTAAAAAAACCCTAACACACGTAACAATCATGTCTTTCATGTTAACATCCAACAAGATAATAAGTAAAGACTCAATTACCTACTTGCGCGTCGAAAGAGCGGTTGTCAAATTACCTTAATTAATGTAATTTTGAATAAGTAATGCAATCTCTTATCTGCGTCTTACAAGATAATGTTCCGTTATTATCTTTTGGATCCTCAGTCACAGGAATGTCATAGGAACAAGAGAAATTCTATGAGTGACGCAACTATAGTTCTAATAGATAGAGATAAGATAGAGTATCCTTACGAGCGAGTATCCGAATAAAGGAGTATCCGAACGTTGGAGTATCTGAATAAGCGAATATCTGAGCGAATATCCTACAAATGAGCGAATATCCCAATGAGCGAGAATTGTGCTTGTTCATACTGAACACGCGGGCGCGGTGGCGGGCGCGCGCGCGCGCACGGTGACCTGGCGGGCTCGTGTTCATATTGACCACCAGGCGTTTTCCGCGAGAGTTTAGTTGCGTCGTTATTGAATCGCGCGCTCCGCCGCTAGTTCAGTGTGAACACACACAAACATTTCAATGCGTTTGATATGCCGCGAGCACGCCGCGCGCGTCGTGGCGAGCTTGCCAGCTACTTAGACCGCACGTGCGATTCCTGTGTGAACACTTGGATATTACGCCATATGTTTGATATTTCGTTACCGCGCCCGCCACCGCGCCCGCGAGTCAGTATGAATGAGCACATAAGTACTCCGAAAACTCAATCTGTCAGTCAGTTAGTCATTCAATTTATGAGTCATTCAGATAGTCAGCTGGTCAGCCAGTCAGTCAGTAGGTTGGTAAGGTGTTCAGTCGGTCATTCAGTTTTGTTCTTATATAGTAGGTATAGTTCTAATTCTAGCATCCAAAGGGTCCAATACTTAGTTTTTTCGATCCACCATGTTAATACAGCCTACCACACCACAGCCTTATAACTTATAACTATTGTCATGTAATTTACATTAGTTATGCAGTAAGAAGAATTGATTCGTATTATCACACTTACTATTAGTTTCCTAGAAAATAATTTTCATCTCCATCGAACGGTTTGGTCCTCGGAATACGGGTGAACTAGAGTGCCCAACCGATTGGAACGGAATTACATTGTACCCTTCTCATACGAATGGCTTAACATATTGGGATTTGTGATAGAGTTGCGAACTTTAATTCCTGAACCATTTAAGGGTGAATATCCCTCAGTCACATATCTTAAACGTTACTGTGTAGTTTTTACTGTTCAAATATAATGTGGGAGCTTTTAAGTCAAGCATAAGTTTTAATACTTTTAATATAATATAAATAAGAATAAGTTAAGGTGGCTTACCATCTAACGGCTGCGTTGCCACTTATTATCAGGTGGGATCGTAGTCAAGCGTTAAAAAATTGTGTAATTGATGATTCTGTTTACAACGCGTAAAGATGTTTGTAGGTATGTGAATTGATTTTACAAATAAAATAATCGGAGATGAAATTGTCAATAGACTGCATGTTCCTGTACCCGCTTTCTCAAGATAAACAATTATACATACATTAATATATATTACTAGCTGACCCGGCAAACTTGTTTTGCCAAAAAAATGTTAAGGGTGAACAACCCTTATCACTTAGGGGTATGAAAAATAGATAGTAGCCGATTCTCAGACCTACTGAATATGCATACTTATAAAATTTGGTAAAAATCGGTTAAGCCGCTTCAGAGGAGTAAGGTAACTAACATTGTGACACGAGAATTTTATATAGGTAAGTATAAGATGTTCCTAAGTGCTAACTAAACCTAAAATGTTCATTAGGGCGCATTCAAGTAGAACGCTGGTTACCGGCGCCGATCTGCCAGCGCTTATCGGTACTGGTCCCTTGACATAACATTAACATAAGCGCCGATAAGCGCTGGCAGGTCGGCGCCGGTAACCAGCGTTCTACTTGAATGCGCCCTTACGAACCTTAAAGGCATCACCGACTGCGCTAAGAATTTAAGAAAAATAAGACGAGAAATTACTGGTTCTCTAGCTCCCAGCCGGTAATAACAAATCGTCTGGCGGAGGACTTAATGAACAAGGTGGTAGCTAGTGAGCCACACCACCAAGCAAGTATCAGTTTCTATCGCCTCTTACTACCTAGCATGAAATTTTGGTCAAAACTCAGCCTCCACCTTCTAAAATCTCATCTCTAGTCTAAATTTTCGTTTGAAATTATTCAAATATTTACTTTCGGACTTATCCTACCTATTCTGTGAGCTGTGTGTTTTTTGTGTATCTATTATTCTTCCAGTTTAGATTTTAAGGTTTTATTTAGAACAGAAGATGAATAAACGGCATCAAAAAGGTTAACCTTAGATTGCTCAGGGCTTATTGTTGTGTGATATGGGATGGAAATGAAATAAAAACAGAAAGCGAATATAAAATTTGAATAATAGTTTCGCGGTTAACGACAGCATATAGTCAACTAGCGTTCAAGATAACAATAGGTACACCTTTTACTGATGAAAAATGAACTTTATAGTTGTACTAGTCGTTGCCCGCGGCTTCGTCCGCGTGAGATACAATCGATGTCAAAAACCTGTAGGGAATACGTAGAAAATGAAACGCGCCATTGTGTGAAAAGATCGAATGGTCCACTGGCCGTGCCAGCCACCTTCACTACCAACACCAATCCTTTATTTTAATGAAAATTCTATAGGTATGCCTCTCCCATTTTCGCCCCGGCGAGGGATATTTTTCGGAATAATAATCATTCTATGTTCTTTCTCAAGGTTAATCAACTTTATATCGGCTTACACGTATTTCTGTAACCATACTAAAATTAATATTGAAAAAAAACTGGTTGTCTGTAAAGTCGGTTTACTGACGATAGTTGAACGTGACAACGTCTTAAGAAAATACTGATGGAATGATTGACAAATAATATCATCAAAGTAAACAAACGTCATGAAATCGTATTTAAAGTTACAGAAATTTATCAATAAAAATAAAGAAGGAATACAGGAAACATTTATAAAAAGGTAACATTTAAAATTTATAAATAGTCCCAGAAGTCAATAACAAAGTAATAATTGGATACATTACCAAAATATCTACCTCCAAAGTAATCAAGCTGCCGAACGCAAAGGCCGATTGTGCTTTTTATGTCTGTCTCTCTCGCTCTTAGGCGGGCTAACCATGCCCGAGTGGAAGGGACGCGTGCCTCTCACTCGCTCTCATTGTGAGCGCATAACGTGAGCGGAGCGTAACGCAGTTTCTTGAAGTGTCACCCGGCAAACCAATTTATAAGACGTTGTCACGTCAAAAGTATTTGAAACAAATGTTTTTTCCGTTTAAAATTTGTAAAGGACCTCCACTAAGCATTTTATTTAGGTTTAGAAATAGGTATATTTTTGCTGTAATTTTTTCAAAAAGTAATTAAATAAAATAATAAAATAAAATAAATCTTTTATGGATAACTCCCATTACAGAACTTCTTGATGAATAAGTGGCGCTAAATTTGATTCGTCCTAGGCTATTTTATTATATATATGTAGGAGCGAGACCAAAGTCCTACGCTGATCTAGTAACGCCACCTATGAGTAATCGATGGAACTAGTTTTAGGAACCTACCGCCATCTATGAATGATGGCCGGAGCTACTTCTGGAAACGAAACAGTTATTGTTTGGGCATGGTTGGTATGGAGTGGGGGTAGAGATGGCGTCGTAGAGAACCATAGCTGTCATGATCATTCTGAATTGAGCGCTTAGACCGAGCGGACGTGTCGAACCCACTGCCATACCAAACTTGCCGCGTTTCCAAGTGTTACTGAATTAATCGTGCTGATCCTTTGCCACTTTGCTATTATTTTGTCGTCAGCTTTATTTCTAAGTTTAATTTAATGTAATCTGAATTAAGTTTGGTGATAACTGTATTGAAGTGTTGGAATAGACGTTTAAAATCAGTGTACAGACTATTATTTCTTATCTTCAATCACGTATAACCCAAAATATAACGACCGCTCTGACCCTGGCTCCGAGATCAGAAGCTGGGATAAAGAACTCTGTCCACGTTTTCCGGTTATAATTGTCAGGTGATATCATGAAGCGTGGATGCAAGTGAAAGTGCAAAGTGCAGTGAAATGATGTGACTAGATTTTCAATAAAACGGCAAGTATCGATATGAAGGATTTTCAAGTAAGACGGCGAGTATTGGTATGGTATAATTTTTTTTATTTCATTACATCTGTGGTGACAAAATTTCGCAGCTTAAATTTTAATTCTTGCGTAAACTAGATAGTGTGTGTGTCAAATAGTTTGTTAAACAATCATGAGTGATTAATAAAGTCCTAGATTTTTCGTTATTATCGTTTATGGCAGCACCGGTAGTAATCTTATTTTCTTTGTTTTCTTTCCTTGAAAAAAAATATCATTCAGTGGTTACCTTGGTCAAAGCCAAAGTTGCAAGTCTTTGATTTTACTGTAATTTAACCGAAGTGTCATACATACTTCGGAAGACGCTAGTAACTTGCGTTCAATTTGTTCAAAATTTAATGAGGGTAGATTTGCGGTTAAATTACTAGGACACCCGAGGGCCAAGTACCACTTCAAGTGTTGTTATAAGAAGTGAATTTGAGTTGAGTAGTGGCAATAATATTTCTCGTTCTAGTATGGTGCAAGGTGTAATCTGATTAAGTTGTTACATTATTTCTGATTAGCGAACAGTAATTGGTGTCATTACTCAGCTGCTAAACATATCGCTTAGTTGAGGTGATGTGTCCCTTGCATTATTCAATGAAGTCTATAAGTATCGTTGCTTGATGGAGGTGACTCTAGTTGCTGTCGATCGATATAGATGATAGCAACGACACTTTTCGCTGATTAACGTCTGTAATATTACTTGCTACTACTACGATACTGTTCACTAATGAGTGAGATGTTTTCATAATATTGGTGCGCGGTTGCTTAAGCATTATTTAAGCGTTTCGATATTTGATGTTGAACTAGGATTCGTTCTTTGTTCCTATTGTTAAAGATCATGGGGATAGATTAGATTTTGTAGCCTGGTCGAAAAAGAAAAATACGCGTTTGATCTCTGGAATTTTGTTACGTATTCCGTGTAGGTACATTTTCAATTGATAACGTGATAAGGTGTTACAGTGCAGTGTCCTTTACCACAAGTGTTGTTTTCTTTTGTCACATGCGTTGAATTCTTAAAATTATTTCTTGATTACTTTTTATTGGTATGCAGTGACTGACAGCAGTGATACTGAAAGTACTGGTCAGGTAGCGGGTGAATAACGAAAGTATTCTTTTAATTATCTTGGTGTTTAGTGATTTGGTGCGCCGCTTTTAGTTGAAAAGAATTAATTAAAAAAAAAACCCGTTACAGCTTATTTGGTTGTCGTTTTAAAAGTGATTAATTAATTGTTTTGTTTCGTATTCTAAATACGCGGGTAAGTTACTGTTACGTTTAAATATTGAGAAAGGGGTTACCTAATGATTTAAATATTGTCTTCAGAGGTATTTTAGACGAATTTATTGAATTCTTACCCGATTCAGATTCTACCCACTATATTTTTGAAATAAATAAAGTCGATTTTTGCTGCATTTAGGAAGCGATTCTAGGTTTTAAGAAGCTGGAGACCAAGACCTTGTCTGGTACCTGTCTGGAACCAAGGGTGACATCACCTAGTTGTGGTAACATGAAACGAGGTAAAAGTGAAACGGCGTTTTTGGTATGACAAACTTTTATTTTATGACATCCGGTGTGTTGGAGTTTCATAACTTCAATTTTATTTCGTGCGTTGTGAAAATACAACCTTCTGTTGTCTTGTAATTAGTGATCGATAAAATAATAGTTGGATACAGTCGGTTCCCTAATTATTATTTTTTTAACAAGTGCAGCAAACTTTGATTGGATTTAATTTACCTCGTGAAACCAATGAGTTTTTAACGTTATTCGTGTTCTGTGTTCCAGCTTGGTTTTCGAAGATCGCACGGGTTGTTTCTGTGGCGATCGGGAGCAAGAGCAGCACACGAAGGTTGCACTCGTGTTAATTGGAACTGCATTGATGGCTGTGTGCGTGCGCTGGCGCTGGCTTCGTGGTGTGATGATGAAGCATCATCGGTTATTGCCGCGGAACGGGCACAACGTTACAGGTGATCTGTTTTGTTTAACTGGTTTTCTTATGGCTTATAGTAAAAGTGAATTAAACTCTTCCATTTTTGAGACATTACTGGATATTAGGCGATCCCTGTATTTTTCTTGGTTAAATTAGTTGGGTAATTGAGAAACAATAATGATGTTGCTTATTGATCTGAATAATTAGGAGGTACGGTTAAGAGAGAATAATTAAGAGAAAGAATCTTCTCAATATAATGTCTTCGGGACAAAGATTTAAGTGGATTAGTTTTTATAGAATTACTTTGTTATTGAATCATCCAATTCAAAACCGTTCAATTTAATAATTGGGTAATCTGTTAACTATTACCGGTTATAATGGTTTAATTAGTTTTTGAGTTGATGGTGGGTATGATATCAGAATGAAACAAAATTATTAATAACTAGCGACCCGCCCCGGCTTTGCATAGTACTATATAGCGAATCGCTATCGTCACCTTTCAATTAATTAAAACAAAACCTTAATGAATTATACGCCGTAACCATGCGGAATCCTTCTTCGATTGGTGGGAATCATTTGAAAGTTTGTTCAGTAGTTTAAAAGACTAGTTTTCATCCATCCATCCATCCATCAATCAGCCTTTCGAGGTCCACTGTTGGGCGTAGGCCTCTCCTAACTGGCGCCACCCTAACCGGTCCTGAGCTCTCTGAATCCAGCGGATGCCCACCGCCTTCTTCAGGTCATCAGTCCACCTGGTCTAGACTAGTTTTAAAGTTAATAAAATGGAAAGTTATAATTCTTTTTATTTGTGTTTACTGGTACTAGTATCAAACACCTATGTGGCAAACCTGTTCAAACGCCTGCGTGGCACACCTGATCAACAGCCTGAGTAGCATACAACCTATGTGGCAAATAAATTCTGAAGTCTTATGTTGTATCCCCTATCCTCATAGCAGACAAAGTAATAAGGCCCTCATGGCATGTTTCTTCAGATATCCGTGTGTCAATATTAATACACTTTAAATCAATCAATTCAAATTCAAATTCAAATTGGAATAAGCCCCTGTACTGATGCAGATTAATTTTGTAAGAAGTGCTTCTGTTTATCAGGAAGGGCTGAGCGTAGAAAGATACTCGCGTGTGTGTTTGATTGTTACAGGTAATCTTCAATGACGAATGCGGATTGGTGCCGGTAGAGCGTGCTTGCAGATGGAATCCATCCCCAGATTACGTGAAGATGCTGTACGGATTAATCTGCGATAGCGATAGCGTAGTCATAGTGTAAAAGTTAAAACAAACACAAATTATTAATTTGTAATTTTGCTCCTCTAAACTAGTGTTGTAATGTTAGAAACTTGAAAAATTAGAAACTTGTTGAGTAAAAGAAATTTAAAGTAAATTGTAGTAGGGGTCACTAACCAACTTGAGACTGACACATTTTATCAACATTGACGAATTTGACACTGATTGACCTGTGTGGCCCTGACTGACCTGTGTGGCCCTGACTGACCTGTGTGGCCCTGACTGACCTGTGTGGCCCTGACTGACCTGTGTGGCCCTGACTTGCCTGTGTGGCCCTAACTGACACCAGCTAACTAGCCTGTGTGGCAAAGCCTAGCCTGTGTGGCAATGACTAGCTGACTAGCCTGTGTGGCAATGACTATCCTGCGACGCAAAGACTAGCCTGTGTGGCAATGACTCTCCTGTGACACAAAGACTAGCCTGTGTGGCAATGACTCTCCTGTGACGCAATGACTATCCTGTGACGCAATGACTATCCTGTGACGCAATGACTATCCTGTGACGCAATGTTTCGCCCGTATGGCAATGATTCGCCTGTGTGGCAATAACTATTCTGTGTGACCATTACTATTCTGTGTGACCATTACTATTCCGTTTGACCATAACTATTGTGTGACCTTAATTAAAAGGTAGTCTCATTAGTAACGAAAAACTTTTGCTGAATAAAAGAAACTTTAGAGCTTTGTTGTAACTTAATTAAAAAGGAATCACACGAGGACGTGTGCACGTCAGATTGGCCGTGTAGGAGCGAGACCAAAGTCCTACGCTGATCTAGTAACGCCACCTATGAGTAATCGATGGAACTAGTTTTAGGAACCTACCGCCATCTATGAATGATGGCCGGAGCTACTTCTGGAAACGAAACAGTTATTGTTTGGGCATGGTTGGTATGGAGTGGGGGTAGAGATGGCGTCGTAGAGAACCATAGCTGTCATGATCATTCTGAATTGAGCGCTTAGACCGAGCGGACGTGTCGAACCCACTGCCATACCAAACTTGCCGCGTTTCCAAGTGTTACTGAATTAATCGTGCTGATCCTTTGCCACTTTGCTATTATTTTGTCGTCAGCTTTATTTCTAAGTTTAATTTAATGTAATCTGAATTAAGTTTGGTGATAACTGTATTGAAGTGTTGGAATAGACGTTTAAAATCAGTGTACAGACTATTATTTCTTATCTTCAATCACGTATAACCCAAAATATAACGACCGCTCTGACCCTGGCTCCGAGATATATTTAAATATTCCTAATAAGTTATTGCTTCGCTTAGGCATTCTTAATGCTACTGTCACAAATTTTAATAGTTTCTGGGTGAAACTTTGTTCTCTTGTTCTCTTCGGTCTCAAAAGTTTAGTGTTTTGAATATTGTCCCAAAATTATAATAATGTCAAAAGTATTATTTGCACTAAGCACTATTAAGGCAAAAGACTAATAAGACAATGATCAGATGAAATTCACTAAGCTGGTGTTTATACGGCACTTTGTAATGCTTTAGTTTCAAACAAATAATGTAGATCGTAAGACCCGTGGTAGACAAATAACATTGTGTGCACGTTCCACCGCACTATTTCTTCTTTATCTCAAACCACATATTTCCAAGTTATATGTAGGTATGTATGCAAAATAAACAACGATAAACTAAATCCAACCAGGAATATTTCTCAATAAAACGTTTTACAGTTACGCAAGAGAAAGAGTATTTATTGACGCGAGAAAAAAGGGTAATGATTACTTTATATCCAATTTTTCTTTGGATAGATGCGTACTGAATAAATATTTTGTAACGGCAACGAAAATAGCGGTCGGTCGGTTTTATCTCGAGGTAATTTGGTTTGTAAATCTAATTTCCTTTCTATTTTAACGACCGGCAAAATTGGTTCCGAGTTGGAGCGGGTTAGGCAATTACGTGACAAATAATGTTTGCGCTACGCTGTTCTTTGTTTGCCGTAATTGTTGGTGATAACGGGGATATCTGGTGATCTGGTGTGAATGCGTCGGCGCTTATTGTTTGTTTAAAGATTTGCGGCTGGCTGGTGATGAGCATTAAACGCTTTATTATACAGTTTAACTGGGAATTTTTTCGTTACTTTGACTGAAACTACGTGCTGATTTTAGGTTTATATGTAATGTCAATTTTATCATTGATTCATCTCGGCAGCGCGTTAGTTACATGTTTGGTCTGATTACATACATGATACGTGATGTTATTTGATGGTCTGATTTTGTGGTAAAATTATCATTATCAGACAATCTTCTCATCTTATAATTATCTCCTTTGTCATCTCGGTTAAGCGCTCAGACCAAGATAATCAGAAATCTTCGAATTCGTTGAAGAAATACAGAATAGATCGATTGGAAGCAATATATCATCTATTTCATAATCTACCGGTCTACGATCAATTTATCGTGCTCCCTGCTTGCGGTGTATGATCGTCTGAAGATTTTCCTCAATTTGTCCTCATTCTCGCAGTAGAATGATAAATTATGAACAATTTTTCCATCACTCTTGTCGAATTCAGACTTGTTCGATTTGATTCGTAGTATAAACCATGCGTTTGGAGGAATCTAAAAATATTCACCCTTATACCCTTAGCTGAGAATGACGTTAAGTGGACATTCGTTTCTACAGCCGCAGACTCTGTCTTAGCATTTCGGTCTAGGTAGGTAACTAGGTACCTATCTTAATTTATAAAAGCGAAAAATGAAATTTTCAGGGAGATAGTAGTAAGTAGACACACTACGAAAAGATTTGTCATATCTCACCTGAAAGAAAATATACTAAGGGACGAAAGTTCGTTTGAAACTCAGTCAAAAGTATTTCTAAGCGGGCCAAGCCGCATGCGACAGCTAGTTACTAATAAGTATCATTATTAGATACCTATCTACCCCTGTTATTATGCAAAAGTGTTATCACAGGTTCCATTCTCAGTAACGCGGAAAATGATGTTTTTTTCTGATCGCAGTCTGGGTGTGCCTGTTCTAGTCATGTGTTGTCCCATGATACTCACACAGGAAATCCTAAGTGGGGCTATAGATGTGTAGCGTTATTAAAATGATAATGACCACAAACGAGTACCCTTGACTATCTAAAAGGCACCAGATAAATACGAACGCTAAATTGCACTGAAATGTGAATTTCCAGACGATCGCATTTTGTGAAGGTTTCGCCAGCGATACTAGATTTTCTGGTTTGGGGTTCGGATTAGAAACTCTGTGAGTCTACCGCAGGTTTCCGCTTCGTTGAGAATTTCCACGAGTAAAGTACTGGATAAATATAAAAAATAAGGTATTGACTAGCAGTGAATGCCAATTTTTCAGGTTGTCTGAGTGCGTGCTGAGCAAAATCGTGGAATCGACGACTTATACAACTTTAGCAATTATGCAAAAAATGGACGGGAGTAAAACTTGACATTAGTCATTTTGTTACTTGATATTTTTTGTAATTTAAAGACTTTTTTCCAACACCTTCGCCTGTATAGATTTTTTTCGCCTGTATAGTTTATCCTACTTTTATTGTTTTTAGATGGTATTTCCAAAACCCCCGTCTTAGTGCTACCCTACACCCCAAGGAACATGATGGCAAACAGGTTCTTGCGTTCAGTAATTTAAATTGTGCCTACTAACTTTGCTTGCTAAAATTTTTTTCTTATTAATAAAATCTAGACACGTGGGAGCGTGTCAAGTGATTTTTTTAACAGTTATCAATGCCGGAGTAGTCGCATTTTTTTTCTCGAAAAGGAAAATTTTACTAACAGTTCCTATTGACCAAATTCTGCATGCGACAACCAACCCTGAATTTCAAGGTTGGTAGCGTACTCACCATCACTACATAGTATAAAACAAAGTCGCTATTTTTGTCCGTCTGTTTGTTTGTCTGTTTGTCTGTTTGTCTGTTTGTCTGTATGCTTAAATCTTTAAAATTACGCAACGGATTTTGATGCGTTTTTTTGTAATAGGTAGAGTGATTCAAGAGGAAGGTTTTTATGTATAATACATGCATATATTCCCACGAGAACGGGATCCACGCGGGTGAAACCGAGGGCGGTCCGCTAGTAATCGTTATAAAATACACCCACAAAATGTTACGTTTGGAAGACGGGAAAGGTTCTCTTCTACACTAAATTTATTTCCTATTTCCATGGGAATAGTCCGCCACCGGACGGAATACTGAGTATCCTAGGTAGGCTACGAGTATAAATATGCCAAGGCACGGTCTTAATTTCTTTCCTACTTCTTTGCGGTGCAGGCAAAAACTACAACCGTTTTGTAATAAAACGGTTTAGCGTCTTAACTTGTAACAACCTATGTGCGGTTGTGAATATTAATTCGAGAGCCGGGTGTAGTAGGCACGTAAAAAGTTACGTAGAAGATTAGGTATTAAAACATATAATTTTCATGCCTCTTGGTAAACGTGAGCGACTTATAATCCACTAGCGAACCGCCCTCGCTTCGCTTCGGGACCCGTAAGTATCAACCGCGTAGGTCCCGCTCCCGTAGGAATTTCGGGAAGATAATAAACTATCACCAAAATTAATTGAGGTTAAATTAAATTAAATTTAGAAATAAAGCTTACGACAAAATAATAGCAAAGTAGCAAAGGATCACAGCAAGATTAATTCAGATTAAACTTGGAAACGCGGCAAATTACCATAAAAACGGTTCTAGTGTGTTAATCTTAAAAGATAGACATATACTGTCGTGGACATTTTTTTAGATCATTTCAAGAGGAATAATTCTTTCATACATATATTTTTGGTATCTTGAATCGTTTTCGCAACGCATGCAACGAAAGCCCTCGAGAATGAATAATTTTCCCCGTTTTTTCCACATTTTCCATTATTTCTTCGCTCCTAATTGTTGCAGCGTGATGTTATATAGCCTATAGCCTTCCTCGATAAAAGGTCTATTCAACACAAAAAAAAATTTTCAATTCGAACCAGTAGTTCCTGAGATTAGCGCGTTCAACCAAACAAACAAACAAACAAACAAACTCTTCAGCTTTATAATATTAGTATAGATTATTGTTAAAACCATTAAAACTGTTTAACCGCATTTTGTGGAATAAGTTATACCTAATAATGACTAAAACTTGAATACCTCCCGGTTATGTGCGTTGTTAACGTATAATTCAGTACACCGATGAGGAAATTTATTTTAGTTTTGTACATATAAAAAATTTAAATGCATTTCGAGTTATAATGATTTAAATTATCTGAAGTTTAGGTAGCAAGCAATTTCAATTACAGATAAAATCACAGCAACTTTAAGGCAAGATAATAATATAAAATAGTATTTGTAACTATGACTATAGTCGGCACAATCATAAGATTCCGATATGAAGGCTGTCATCACAGTGACAATAGTGAAGTACAACAAAAATCGATGCATTAAATAAACCGATTTATAAATTTAACCGATTATAAGTAATAAGACTTTCTAATCGTTTCGTTAATTAAGTTCGGAACGATAATTTATAAACCGACCTGTGATTGATTTCTTAAAATCAGGTAAAAACAGATGTAGCGTTGAGATTAACACCGAAAGGGATAATAAGACAATTTGACTAGTAAGTTAAGGTGAGGAAATTATATTACTTATTAAAATGGAAATTTCATTAATCTAGTGAAAACGAAGAAACTATTAAACGGTTAATAATTATCCGATTTGAGTGGAAAAGGCTTAAAAACGTATGTATCGGGAATTTATAATAGCTACGAAAAATCGCAATGCTTTAGACATATTAAGGAATCTATAACTATTTGTATTTTGGGTGTGACATGGTAGCACATACTTTCGATTATAGTAATGTATCGATTATGGTCGATTCATAAATTGGGGTTATTCCGGTATGATCCACACTACAAGATCCATGATAGGTATTTTGTCCGGTTAGATCCATTGTAATTTGACCATTCCGGATCGATCCATTTCCTGTTTATATGGGGTAAGTACAGTCAAACAAAAAACAGTTGATGAAATAAAAATATGTACTTTTTATTCGTATAAGAATCATCACATACTTATGTTACGCTACCCAAGTCATTTGAAATCATCTTTTCATAGTTATGTTAAACTATATTTAGTCCTTGGATTTGGATAAATTTAAATAATAAAAACAACAATTTGTAAGAGACTACAGATTAATGAAATTATGAAAATAAAATTTAAAACACAATTTTAAAATTGTCATAGTATTCACAATTACATTGAGTTACATATATTTGCTCCTTGGATTTGGAAAAATCTTAATTAAGTATGAAAGAAACAATTAAATTTGTAAATAAGTGACTGAAGATAATTATTCAAATAACAAAAAAAAACTAAAATTACAATGTCAAATTATCACAGTAAAACAATCATACTGACTTATGCTTGGTCCTTAGATTAATAAATAATAAAAAAAATATTTAGATATTTAACCACAGATAAATCATATTATTATAAAAATAAACCTTAAAATATAGTTGGGCCATTTTAATAGGTCACATTTGACAGTTCGTCAAAATTTTCCAAAGTAAACTTGTAAGGGAGGCACCCCATAGTATCTAATACATTCCATACTAGATATTGTTAAACTTTTTACGCTTAAAAGTAAGGAACTGACGTCGTTACAAAGTTACGTCAGTGAACTCTTTTTCTTTTTAAATATCAGGGATGGTACCGAAAGAAACAGATGAGTAGATAAGTTGAATTCGAGAAGTTGAAGTAATCGTCAAAAAGTATTTCACGATTACAAAATAAAATGTATTTTAATACAAACAAAATTAATTTTATTACATTTTAGGCCAAAAAATATGTAATCATTCATTTATATAATAACGTCTGGCTCAAAAGTCAGTATCTAGAAACGTGAAATGTTACAAAAAAGACATAATTTCATTTCGCGCCATTATTTGACGCATTATTTTTGTAATTTTTTTAGTCGTTGTGTGAACTGTGCCGACTGTGCGCATATTATTAATACTTTTAATAACAATCGCATTCAATTTACAGATGTTTGAAGTCCTTATCGATTTATTCAATTTAATCGATGTTTTTAAGCAGGTTATCCTCACTATGAAGCAAAGACAAACAGTTGTCAAATGTGGCCTATTAAAATGGCCCTACTTTAGAACATCAAATTATGACAACAATAACAATAATACTGTTTGGCCCTTAAATCAATGAATAATAAATGAATAATAAAACCTGTATGCATATTTCTTGCTGACTGTACTAAAATGTGATAACAGATAGTCAATGGCCCAGACCGGAATAGAAAATAATTTAAAATATTATGATCCACGTAGGTATTACTCGTTAGGTATCAAACCGGAATAAAAAATAATTAAAAGTATATCGATCCGCTCTCGGGATCTATTTTCAAGTATCAAACCGGAATAACCCATAAATTGTTTCAAGAGGTCACATAACTATAAATCCAGCCTCCTTATAAAACATTGTAGTGACGTCTTAAATATTTGTTCAATTTTACACAATTTATGATGTAAACTGATTAAAATAAAATTATTTAAACAATTTATAAATAACACAAATAAAAAACAAGCAGGGATGGTTTACATATTTCGCCAGAATTTCTAGTATTTACCTATGTAAGTACGTATAAGTAAGTAAGTACCTATCTAAATACTCGTAGTAAGTAAACAATATTACTCCAATTCGTTTAACCCGCTAGTAACTTGCGTTTAATATTACGGACTAATGCCTAATTAAAATATTTAACAAACTGTGGGCAATTTTATAACATCATGCTACGAGCAATAGAAGCGATGTACCAATAAAATATGTTGCAAAAATGGGAAGAAGTGTTTATTATCTGTAAACATAAAAACAATTTTCCAAAGCGAAGAGGAGATGGATTCACAAGTACATTATGTACCTACTTATAAAGCTGCATTGATAATAAATATAAACTGTGTACTGTATATGCACAGTAAATAGTGCATTGCATAATTTAACCAAAGTGACCTATCATTCACTACGAAATATCTTCACTTCATAGTATCATTACCAGCGGTTCAAATTAAAAAAATATATTTCCGTAATAAGTAAATTGAAGACGTCCATACAAGGTTAGTTTGTGTTCATACATGATGTAACACTTCTAGAGGTGTTCAATAAAAAACAGATTAAGAACAGAACTAGTTTAATACCCGTTAGGGGTCGTGGGTAGGTACATTCGTGCGTATTAAATCTAAGACTCCTGTCACCACCACTATCCTGCAAGTTCGCCAGCCTCCGGTCGCGGTTCAGCAGCCTGCGCCTCCGATCTGGTACCGCCGTCAGCAGCACGGGCCAGTGAGTAGGTAGTCCGGTGACCAGGTTCCAGCGACTAGTAGAAGGCGGAATCCTGACACCCCTCGTAGCCGTACGGGTGAACCCTGGAATCGTGTTTTACGAAGCCATGAATATGAGGCGCTTGAATCCACAGTTTGTCTGCACCATGTGAGATGGAAAATAGCAAGACAGTGATAATGAGACTATGCAATGAATAGTGATCAGTGATGAGGCAGGCAAACATGATTTACGACATACATGAACAGTTTAAAGCAGAAGATACAACACTCAACACATAGATATTTGGTGTGGTGTCCGGATATCCGGATTTGATTTCGAAATTAGAAAAACTGACCGGACACCAAAATTACTTAGTCGTAATCATTCTATTATTAGGATATTATTAAATCTATTGTGTTGAATATTGCGAAAAAATGATATAAAATTTTTTACAAGAACACAATCAAAATAGCAGGGAAATGATAATTATGAGAACGTTAAAATGTAAATCAGTTTGAAATATTAACATCTATAATTCAAGTTTCGAACGAATTCTTTTGGAAGAACAAAAATAATTACTAACCATATTCAAAGTATAAAATCTAGGATTATCGCAAGATAACACTAAAACAGCAGCGTACATAATAATCAAAACGATATCATTTTAACGTTCGAGATGATTCGGCAACTAATGTGGCAGGTAGAAAAATAATTAAATTTGCAACGTATTCAATGCAAATAGTGAGAAGAATAGAATTATTATTGCACATTACATACAAAATCACAACAATACTGCAATAATAATGATTAAACAAAAAGCAAATAAAACAACTTAAAACTAATTAATAAAGAAATTAATTTTGTAACACTCACCCAAATCGGGGTTATAACACAGCACAATATGTTAATACGTGTAATCCTTCAATAAAGGAATTACCGCAGCAATATTAAAATTTAAAATTAGAAAATTGACAACCGAATAATTATTGACTCTGCACGAAAAGTTAGGAGTGTCTTCTCACTGCAGCGGTTGACGGTCGAAGAAAGGTCAATTGCATCAGCCGCTAACACGTCGCGATGCACGGCAAAAAAACTGATCGCTTCGTGAGTTGTCGGTAGATTTGTAAACAAGACGTTTGACGCGACTATGTCCGTGAATTATTTATTACGCGCGGTGTTCACTGTTTTATTTTTATTCTATTTTTTTTTTAATTTCAATTATTAACATATTATTTATTTAGATTATTTATTTAAATTTATTATTTAGCCATAGAAATTATTTAATTTAGATTAAGGTTAGTTTAAGAACCGTTACAATGACAGACGTCATATCGGAATCTTATGATTGTGCCGACTATACACAGAGTTAACTATATGTTATGTCGTGCAAAGATAGGATTATGTATTAAGAACAATTTCGTTCCTGATATAACCATTAAATCTGAAGGCTCCAAGCCCCTGCACCAAGAACTATTTAACAACATTTTCTTCAAACAAGGGGGTGTTTTGGGAATTCTAGATGTAGGTAGTTGTAATTTTAAATCATGATTACATTTGGCCCATCCGCTCTGTACTGAATTACTAACATCAGTGGTATCTAGCTTCTACATTTATATTACCAGGAGATATTAAAACTAACCTAACCTAACCTAACGGCGCTGCATGATGCATAATAATTTACAGACGATCTCGCTTTAGCTAAATTGTTGGGACAGAAAAGTACACCATAAGCATAATTTCCACTTACTATAACAGTAGGTAACTATACCTACCATAACGAATTCGAAGGAGGCGTTCAAAGGATAAAACGGGTTTCAGTAATACAGAGTTATTGGACATGTGATGTTCCTGGATATAAAGACAATATTATTTGGACTTATATTTGGATAGTCATGGATATTGAACTTAAAAGAACTTATAATTGTATGTGTACATATGTTGATCCACGCACGATTGCATATTGTGCTTGTTTTATTTCAATGTTTTCAGAAATATTATAATATTATAAGTTATGTCAATTCGAAGAAAGCCGTGTTAACATGTTTCCAAGTATTGAGTATGTGTAGGTATTGTTCCTCGAAACGAACCGCGGGCAATATTAGTAGATGTTATGTAGTTATTATTTCGTTTAAATTCAGTATCAGTATGTTCTAGCAAATAGTTAGAGGGCATAAGTACTGTTCAAATACAGAAATATATTATGAGGTAGATGCAAACATATTTCACTTGTACAAGTTAATATATTATCAATTTGAACAGTTTGTTTGGGAAGTAACAGACCGGTAAATTAACATTACGGGAAATACATTTATATCATAAATGAAATGATTAAAATACCTGGAATTAGTAGGTAATAATACCTGGAACTGATACAATATAATATTTCGGGAATTAAGAGGGAAGGGGTTTTTAAATGTCAGGGATTAAGGGCGGGAGGTTATTTTAAGTTCAAGCCAACTTTCGCTGCTCTAGGTGAACTCTACTGAATAACTCGTTATGCAATAGAGTTCATCAGTAGAGTTCATACGCGAGGTTTTAAATTACAAGTTATGAGTGGCCTAGAATACCCGCCGGATCCGACCCCGCAAGGCTAATGAATGTGATTGGTGGGTAGTAAACGCATCCTTCGAAGCGCTCATAGCCCGGCGGCTTGCGTCGATCCTAAGCGATCGACAAAGTTAAGCAACAGCGGGCGTGGTCGGTAGTCGGATGGGTGACCGCTAGTGGCAAAAATTTCTTGAGCGCTTCCGTGCTTCGGAGGGCACGCAAAGCAGTCTGTCCCGGTTGTTATCGATAGATAGCAGTCGTTAAACCATGTCGGAGGCCTTCGGGCAGCTTGAAAACTTTCGACACTGGGTTGGCCACTAACCCCTCCACCAATCCGCATTGGAGCAGCGTGGTGGAGTATGCTCTAGGCCTCAGTAATGATGAGAGACCCGTGCTCAGTAGTTGGCCATTAGTGGGTTGTAGCTTAGCTTAGCTTAAACGCATCCTTAGCAGTGTAGTTAAGCTTTGGTATGGTCGCTTTTTGTAAAGGTCGCTGAAGCTGAAAGTTCGCTGGTCGCATTCTTGTTGGGGCTTATGGAACTTACGTCATGCTGACGAAGTTTTCTAGACTGCTCATATAATATTAGGTATATGTTCACAAGTTCCGATCATGAACAGTCGGAGCTCGGTCGCTCTTTGGACATGACACTTTGGTTTGCAGGAAATCTCCCTTTGACAAACTTTTATGATTCTTGAAACCAATACCAGATAAACTAAACAGTCAGATATTTGAAGCATTTTTTGTCTTAGTTGGTTGTCATCCAACAAAAGAAGTCAAATGTAGTTAACTCAGTTTTATAAAACGATTACCAGCCGATGCTCCGATTATTTTCGACTTATTAACGTAAACTTTACCTACACTTATCTGAACACTGAACATATCTCAACGCACCCAAATCCGCCCTTTGATTTGATTGTATAGTAGTGGGCAGAGGAGCCCTGTGATAACTAAGCTTAAGATTATGGAGATAATAATA
Organism: Hesperia comma; assembly: GCA_905404135.1. NCBI lineage: Eukaryota > Metazoa > Arthropoda > Insecta > Lepidoptera > Hesperiidae > Hesperia > Hesperia comma. The sequence goes on from FR990026.1 coordinate 2,695,086, forward strand.
TTACAGCCCTAACCTTGGTTAACGGATTACAAATAGCTAACATGTGAATATCCGGTACAACTAATAATCGGATTACGAACATCTGGTATAGCTACATAGATTTCGTAAAACTAGTCTACCCTATTCGCTATGTGCAAAGCGGGTAATAGGTGTACCAAAACGATCGCAGCGCACAACGTGACAAAAAATGGACTAAAATGACTATTTCGGCTGTGTGTAGGTAATACTTTCGAACCCGGTTTTTATTGATTATATCCATTTAACACTTAAACTATTCAATAAATTGCACTCAAATAATGTCAACGAGTACCATATTTTACTCTTTATTTTGGTTTTTAATTGCAAAAATACTAACAATGTTTACATGTCATTATTTGACAGTAGCCGAAAAAGCTGCGCGACGCCACCGTCGTGCACGTTCCCAATAAACAGTTCAACAGTTTTCGTACATGATTATTAGGTATGTGATGTCATACCAAAGCTAGGATATGAAATTCGCCTCATTAATGTAAGTTTCATTCACTTCCATCTCATATTCTCCGATGAAAAGATGCCATTCGCTTTGTATAAACATATGTATGTGCAAAATAATGTTACCATTTATAATTCCCATTTATAATTATATTAATAAAATAAATAGACCGATCTAGATAGGGCTATCTGTAAAAGATTGAGGATTATTTCGAAGTAGTTGGTCTTTTTCATGCAACATAATACATTGCTACTTATCTAGGTAATACCGGTCCTTACGAATCCTTTCCTTCGAATAGAATTTTCGATAAACTTAAACGTTCTTTATTACGTCGATATAACCGGAGTCTGACTTCTTGTGATAGCCTCCGGATATCTAATGTGTCAAGCCAAAATATCGGGTTATTTCAACTGGTCAGATCCATGGGTCAGATTGATATCATACCATCCACGTATTGAAACCATAGATGATCAAAATACTCAGGTATAGTATAAGTCAAGTGGCAATAACCCAAAAACGATCGGAATACTTGAGACGCAATTCAAAAATGGAACGCAGCCCTATTATAATAATTGTTAAGTACTTACGTTTGTTTCTAAAAAACAAAATTAATGATTTGCAAAAAGAACATTCCTAAATATTTGTACAGAAATACTTGTGATACGACAACAATACCTAATTAAAAGGAAACCTCAGAATAAACAATAACCTAAATAACGCTGAACAGTTTAACAAAACATTTTCGTTATTGTTTCATTCAAAGGGCGAATGGAAATGTCGCGTAATAACAAATGAAAGGAAGAATTGGAAAATTGTTAGAAATAATTTAAATTAATAAAGGTTATTTTTATTTTCAGCTTGTTATTAAATAACATTTGCGAAACACGAAATTGAAGGTATGTTACTGTGAAATATTAAGAAAAACATACTTCGAGGCAGATGAGAAAAATGTTATGTGCTCTATGCGACATGTTTAATTTTTTTATTCTCTGAAATTTTGTATTGGTGCTATATATACCTAGATACGTAGTTAATATCCAGGGCTACGAGATAAATTAATCTAAACTTAGATTATGAAAAGTCTCCAATGGATGACAAAAATATTTTAGGCTTTGAAATTGAAATAAAACTAACCAATAGGCACCTACGAATTGATTATTTATTTCTATTCTATAGAAAGCGTAATTATTTTCTTTTAATTTTGGATTTGGTTCTCCAAACCGCATGGAATTGTAAAATTTATCTTTAATAGATTCTTCGGAACCACCTATGTTCCGTCTTAGAACGTTCGAACCCTAATCATTCAGCAACAAATTTCAGATCAGGAACAATTGAAAGAAGACACGTTTTGGTAACATTTTATACGAGATTGAAAAAGTTCTGAACGAATCACACGCATCTGCATAAATATCACATAAATTCTAGGATCGTTTGACGCCCTCAAACATAGCTTTTCGATTTTATTTGCCAAGAAAAATATTTAAGCATTGGGAATTGAGATCTTGAGTAGGTAGTTATTTTCCATTATAAAGAAAAGAATTCGAGCAATAGAAATTGAGATCCTAAGAGTAGATAGTTATTTTCCATGTTATTTCTACTTTCTTTTTTTTAACTCATAACTGTCTCTTTATTTTAGTCTTTTGAAGTGCGGGTGGTAGATAGATGGCTTTTAAATCCCATTAATGAAACTGTATATTCTTCTTCAGTAACAACCATGGACGTTTTGAAAATTACGACACCAATTTTCTTTTCTCTTTTGCGCTTTCCTAATAAAATTTATTCTTTATTGTTTGCTGATTTCGCTAATGCAGAAGAGCTATAATGATTTCCTTGGGGGCGACTTTTTCCCGCGATATCAAACCACTAAGCATTTCGAGTCTACTTATTGATTTGTAAGTGATCAACTCAACTGGTAGGAAATTATATAGACCTATTATTTAGCTAGTTATAAATCAGTCCCCGTTTCACAGCCATTAAACTTTATATTCGCTTCAATAAGTACACACATTCGAAACATTGTTGGAAATTTAATTCAGGCATTTGGTGCCTGAAATAAATTTGCGTATTATTTTTTTACTGTATATTACCACTTGCAGGACAAATTCCACTATTGCAACTCGTAACTGGCCCACTGTTGAGCTCGGGTCTCCTCTTATAATGCGAGGGGTATAGGCCATAGCTCGCTGGGCAACTACGGATTAGCGGTTTTCACACACCTTTAAGAATATCATGTGCTCACGGTATTTTCCTTCAAGCAAGTAATAAAAACAAAAAAACAAAAACAAACGCTAACATACTCATACCCCCTTTGACGACCCTGTAGCCTAGTTGGTAGCGACCCTGCCTGCGACGCAAGGGGTCCCGGGTTCGATTCCCGGCCGGGGCAGATATTTATGTGGCAGATAAATATTTGTACTCGGGTCATGGGTGTAATTGTAATGTGTTATATGTGTAGTCCATGCCACCCGCGACACAGGTACCTAGTAACCTACTGCGGGGGTATGAGTGTGTTAGCGTTAAGTAATAAAATTAAACTCTACGCATGCACGCATGGTCGGAAAGGACAATTTTACTGTCAAATAAATTTGAAAGTTATCAAGTTATTTACATGTCGGGATCACATTTGTTAAAACCACGAAATATATCATTTCGGTGGGTAGTCCTTTCATTTCCATCCTTTGCTAAGAAAGATGGTGGTATAGCCTCATTCATTATTCAGCTGGGTGCACAATGGGTAGATACTTGGTTTAACTATCATCAATGTATAGTCCCTTAACCCATGTTAAATCACAACATAGTATAAAACAAAGTCGCCGTTGTCTGGCTGTCTGTCTGTGCCTTTCTAAATCTTCTTCTTCTAAACTACGCAACGGATTTTCATGCGATTTTCACTATTAGGATATTTCTCAAGGAAGGTTTATATATATATAGTTTATGTACATTAATATGTAACTTGCCATGCTAGATTATGTAGAGTCACCATTCAACGCTCAACGAAGCGAGGACGGGTCGCTGTTTAATGAATAAAATAAAAGTTTATTTACATAGGATAGTAAAACTGAACCGGAAATGTCCTTATTTCTCCAACCTGGTAATATCATTGCCTTGGTGCCTAAGGGCTCGTATACAAGATGCCATTTTCTACTTTATCTCTTTAGGCGTTTATTTCTAAACATAATCTTAAAGGCTAATTTTAATAGTGTCTGCTTAAATCGACGAAATTTAAAACAAATTGTCAACCCGTATTTTAACCTTTTATAATAAAATAGCTTGTAGTAATAAAATAGCTGATCGCACTGACATACATATTTTGTTTTTATCCGTCAAGCGGTAGGTATCGTGAGAACTGGACATAGAGATACCAAATCTGTGATAACATTGCTGGTGCTAATACTTAGCAACAACTCAAATATAGGAAAATATAAATTAGTGTAGTATAATGGGTGGGTACATTATATCGCTAATTTGCTACAATACTTTGGTAATATGGCTTCGGAATATTTAGAGATATGATTTCAGTTCTCATGGTGGATTCGGTAGTGATTTCTTTTAAACAAATTAAAGCATAACTAAATTAACAGATCTTTCGACTATGAAATTCCTCTAATGAGACGATGATCAGCAAACGTCCAAATCGATTATCATTATACATATATTGGAGATTACATTTTTTGTCACAAAATGCCTTACACCTTTGGAAAAACGGTTCAAACTATTGGACTGATTTCTACCAAACATAGCTAAAAACTACCGCAAGGCTTTCGACAAAGAAACTCGCATTCAAATCGGTTCATTCATTCGTGCGCTACGGTGCCACAGACATACTTCAAACTTATAACGCTCCTCTTTTTGCGTCGGGGGTTAAAAAAGGATTTATTCATGAATAGTCATCTCGTCTTCTCTTAGCTTATTTTTTCAATTACAAACTTTCAGTATTTTAATATTTCGGATGGCGGGTTTATTACACTGCGTTCAAGTTCGATATAAATTCGTTTTAATTGGATATTATACAAATGCCAGCTTTCTGTCTCGTGATTAAAACACAGTGTAGATTGATAGTGAGAATTTAAAAAGTAGTAAGTGAATTTTGCTCATAAGCTAAATTGAACTGTGACCATAGGTAATAAATTTGTTTTTAGTAAGTACCAAACCTCAGTTAGGTACAGTCTGTGATTCAAGAATCAATCTAGTCTCTCCGCTCAAAAGCCGGCATGATATTACGAGGACCGGTAACAATTTTTGATGGTCACTAACATTACTATAAAGATGATGTTCTCTTTAAAGAATAAAGGGACTTTAATAAAGTTCTTAGCGCGTGTGCGATCGTAAACTGGGAATGTGTTGGCCTTCATCTACTAGCAGTTTATTGTGCCTTGGGAGTGTTTCACAGGAATACGTAGTCCTTTTAATATTGTTATGAAACGAGCAAACGAGCGTACAGCAACCACGCATTTTCTGTCTCCATGAAAGCAGTGAAAAACATATACCTAACAAGATTGAAATAGGGACTAGGATGATAGTCCAGTTATACGAACTAATTACTATAACTGTTATAGTAATTAGTTCGGGTGTATTGCGTTAAAAAATCCTCTAATAGTTGTTTTCAATTCAGTGTCGTGTAAAAATATTTAGTGTAGGTATAGAAAAAATTAACTTATCTACAACGTTCTAGCTATATCCTGCGGCTTGACCCTCGTGGAAGTACTTTTGGCTGATTTTAAAGCGAACTCTCAACTCCCACATTACCCCCTTAGAGTGTAATATCCTTACTAATATTATAAATGTGAAAGTGTGTTTGTTTGTTTGTTTGTTTGTTTGTTTGTGACGCTTTCACGTCGCAACAAAGCTATTATATGGTAAGGTTTATGTGTGTGGGGATAGTTAGGAGGGTGGAGAGTGACGTAGGCTACTTTTTACCGCGGAAAAACTACCCATTCCCATGGGAAGATCGATGTTTTGTTAGTTACTAGATATTTATTTTCGGAGTTGCCAATAGATGGCGTTAACAAAATTCATTTGCAAGTTCTGAATTACGCTATCAAATACTACAGTAATTTACTTAAGTCATAGGCAAATGTAATAGGCTACTTTAGCTCTGCCTCGAGAACTCCCCGCTCCGGGTGTGTTCAGTGTACCGCCCGCCCGCTGGCACTATCCTGTTGGCTGATATCCGCAAGTTGCTGGACTCGCCGACACCGGTGGTGGGCGCGGGCGACTGGAACTGCAAGCATCCGGGGTGGAATAGCCTAGCTGCCAACAGAAGTGGAAGGCTACTTTTTGATGCCGCTGAACAGCACGGCTACACTGTCGAGTGTGTTGCACACCGTTACCGCGGCTCTGAATAAGAGAGAACGCGTGTGTGCAGTATTCCTCGACATGGAAAAGGCGTTCGACCGTGTTTGGCACGACGGCTTTCTCTACAAGATCTCGCAGCCGTCGGCGCCCCGGAGTGCCGTTAAGATGATCTCCAGTTTCCTCGAAAATAGAAGCTTCAGAGTAGTGGTTGAAGACGCCGAATCCACCGAGCGTCCGATCGCAGCCGGCGTCCCGCAAGGGAGTTGCCTGTCCCCGGTCTGCTACGCCTGCTACACCGACGACATCCCGGCGGCAGGGGGGGCGTCGCTTGCCCTGTATGCCGATGACGTGGCGTACATCACCACGTCGCTGAATAGAACCCACGCCATTGTCAAGATGCAGCGTGCGCTTGATGCCCTCCCCGAATGGCTCGCCGCGTGGAGACTGTCGGTGAATGTCGGGAAGACGCCGGCTGTGAACATAGGAGGATACCTCAACAGGCGGGACCCTACTCTGGAGCTTCATGGACAAGATATCCAATGGGCCCCACAGCCCAAATACTTGGGCAAAATCGACGGAAGACTCTCGATGAAACCACAGGTTACGAAAGCCGTCGCGAATTCCAGAAGTGCGATGGCAGAAACCAGTGCTCTCCTCGAGCCTCCCTCTCGGACTGAAGCTCGGGGTCTACAAGACCTACATCAGACCCCGCCTCACGTACGCGGCAACGGCGTGGTACGCGCTCGCCAGCGACCCGCAGCGCAAGAGGATGCGCGCAGTTCAGGCGATTGCGCTCCGCCGGCTGACTGGTGCGCCGAGGTACGTCAGGAACGCCGTCATCCAGAGGGACCTTCGAGTCGAGAGCCTGGACGACTTCATCGAGCGATTGGCACGCAACATGTTCGGGCGTGTCGACGCGTCGCGGTTCCCGCATCTGCAGGACCTGGCGCCGCTCCACACCCGTCCACCGGACCGCTGGGCCTTCCCGCGCGACTTGCTGGTTGCGCGGGACGGGCCTAGCACTGACTGATACTGGGGCTTCGTAAGTCGTCGCCCGACGCTGATCGGCTCCTGCTGGGCTTCCCACCAGCGGGATTCACCCGGTAGGGGCTCGATCGCCTGGGCGGCGCGAAGATGAACCCCATCCCGTTTAAGACTCTGTGGCCTGTAAAAAGGTCACCACTCACCGGACTTGACCTATTGGTTAATCACAGATGGACAACCAAGGGCCTTAGGGCCCAACCCAAGGACTGGCCCGTTTTAACGGGCCGCGAGAGACATCCCCAAAGGGGAACTAACTGTCCCGAGGGCTCCACACACCTCAGACAGGGTGGAGTGAAGAGAGCGAGTAATAGGCTACTTTTTAGCCTAAATTCCTACGGGAGCGGGACCTACGCGGGTGTTACCTACGGGTCCCGAAGCGAAGCGCGGGTGGTTCTCTAGTAAGAAAATTAATTCTTAGCGGACGTCTACCAACTATAAATAAACTACCTCCATGCCACCTTTATACGTCAAGTAACTCGAAATAGATAAATTTATTTGTAAGACCCATATCACTGTTACTGCCCACATAAATGAGATGTCTTAGTTGGTCAAATGTAAGAAATTCATTTGGTTGGAGAAACATTACATGGATTCCGGGAATAAGGCGTCCCTTAACAGACTGTTTTGTGTGTGAACGCGACTTTACCGGTAACAAAGTGTTATGGCTCCCACAAAATTGTGCCTGATGCGCGAAATCAGCCGGACTTGGAATGGAAGCAAATTTTCCATAACATGCTCGTAGAAGTATCTGCAAAGGAAACAATTTGCTACTATCCTTACTAATATTATAAATGTGAAAGTGTGTTTGTTTGTTTGTTTGTTTGTGACGCTTTCACGTCGCAACAAAGCTATTATATGGTAAGGTTTAAGTGTGTGGGGATAGTTAGGAGGGTGGAGAGTGACGTAGGCTACTTTTTACCGCGGAAAAACATCCCATTCCCATGGGAAGATCGATGTTTTGTTAGTTGCTAGATATTTATTTTCGGAGTTGTTAATAGATGGCGGTAATAAAATTCATTTGCAAGTTCTGAATTACGCTATCAAATACTACATGTAATTTACTTAAGTCATAGGCAAATGTAATAGGCTACTTTAGCTCTGCCTCGAGAACTCCCCGCTCCGGCTGTATTCAGTGTACCGCCCGCCCGCTGGCACTATCCTGTTGACTGATGTCCGCAAGTTGCTCAGCCAACAGGATAGTGCCAGCGGACCAGAGGGACCTTCGAGTCGAGAGCCTGGACGACTTCATCGAGAGATTGGCACGCAACAAGTTCGGGCGTGTCGACGCGTCGCGGTTCCCGCATCTGCAGGACCTGGCGCCGCTCCACACCCGTCCACCGGACCGCTGGGCCTTCCCGCGTGACTTGCTGGTTGCGCGGGACAGGCCTAGCACTGACTGATACTGGGGCTTCGTAAGTCGTCACCCGGCGCTGATCGGCTCCTGCTGGGCTTCCCACCAGCGGGATTCACCCGGTAGGGCCTCGATCGCCTGGGCGGCGCGAAGATGAACCCCATCCCGTTTAAGACTCTGTGGCCCGTAAAAAGGCCACCACTCACCGGACTTGACCTATTGGTTAACAACAGATGGACAACCAAGGGCCTTAGGGCCCAGCCCAAAACCGGCCCGTTTTAACGGGCCGCGAGAGACACCCCCAAAGGGGAACTAACTGTCCCGAGGGCTCCACACACCTCAGACAGGGTGGAGTGAAGAGAGCGAGTAGTAGGCTACTTTTTAGCCTAAATTCCTACGGGAGCGGGACCTACGCGGCTGTTACCTACGGGTCCCGAAGCGAAGCGCGGGCGGTTCTCTAGTACTTAATGTTTGGACGCAAATCCTTGATTGACTTAGGTATTCCAAATTGACATAGGTACCGATTAAATTGTACCCCAAGCTGAACAACTTTTTTCTTGCACAAACAAAAAAATATGAAACGAGCGTTTTGCGATACATTTATTTGGTGAGTACCTATTTCCAAACATTATTATTTTTTATTTTACATTTCCCATGTACAGACATTACTTAATTACAAAATGGTAAACTGTTATGTGCTAGGTATGTACTACCTTTTCCACTGACTGAATTAGACGAAATTTGTTATGAAGACACTTGAGCCCCATGAAAAGACTTCTTGAGATAATTGTACGGTAGGTACTTTGCCGATATCGATATAAAATGAATAAGTTATATTATGTGACACAAACACGCTGACCAATGCGCGGGACGGGTAAACAGATGGTACCAGCGGAAGTGGGTATTGTGGGTGTACCCTTCGTCCTTCTCACAGTGACCTTTGTCACAATAACCTTTTGCCCAGCAACAAGGTAGAATTTTAAATTGATATTCCATATTTACATTAAATTTATAAAATCATTGAGTTATTTTGTCAATGTACTTAAATTTTCTAATTTATCCTCCATTTGGTGAGCACTTTATCGATGAGAAGAAAAGTTCGAAGAAACTTAATTATAAGGTAAATTAGAAAGGAAGACAAATTAATTAGAAAAAAGGGAGATAAATTATATTGAATAATAAATAGTAAAAATCAATGAGGGTCGCCGTTTTTGTGTTCACCAGTTGGCGCCATTGGCGAGTGAGTACATACATAAACAGTGACAAGTGACATTCAGACAAGTGAGAAGTGACAGTGCCACAAACTTATCTGACCCGGTGGCCAAAATTGGAACTAATGCAAATGTTATACTATTGTCAGACAAAGACAAAGACAGTAGCGCCCCTCTTACCGGACCAGATAAGTTTGTGGCACTGACAGCCAGACCTCACTCTCCACTAGCGCCTCTAGCGGCGAATTCACACGCCTTTACCCTGATTGGGCATCGTCAACGTTTCGATAACAAATCTGCCTCGAAAATCTGGTTTGCTGAGCATCAGAATTTTCGCCCCCCAGAATATTGAGCTGCGTACCTACGTCCATGAAAATCACAATTATATTTCGACCACGTATCACCTGATGCCTCGTCTGCTATACTTCAGCTTTAGAACCTATAAAGAAAGAAGCGTAAAACTTTACTAAGCAAAAGGGCAATCAATTTTCCTTAATACCCTCAAAAACATTTGTTGAGAGTTTGTTTCATCGAGACCGTAACTTGGCCTTAACAAAATTAATCTTCCTTCCACATCCTTTACGTGACACCTGCTCGGGATGCGTAAATTATGGAATATCCGACGTGGAAATGTTTGTATCGTTCTTGTTTTAAAGTATTCGTATTTAACACAACTTAGACGTGTTTGTGTACTCTGTGACACGAATTTTCTTTTTAACCTCCCACTCAAACACGAGGGGTGTTAAAAGGGGTCCGTCCGTCCGTCCGTCTGTCACCAAGCTGTATCTCATGAACCGTAATAGTTACATAGTTGAAATTTTCACAGATGATGTATTTCTGTTGCCGCTACAACAACAAATACTAAAAACAGAATAAAATAAATATTTAAGTGGGCGCCCATACAACAGACCAGATTTTTTTGGCGTTTTTATACATAATGGTACGGAACCCTTCGTGCGCGAGTCCGACTCGCACTTGGCCGGTTTTTAAATTTGAAAGCTGACATGATCGAAATTGTATGAAAATCTGTTCAAGACGTTTGATGATCATCAGCACATGAGATGATTTTCTTAGTACCTACGAGGTTTCTTAAATTTTAATTTTAGAGTTACTTATAGTATTTCCTTTTTTACTAATACACCATCGTTGTCTATCGTATGAAATAAGGTCAAATAAATAATCGGTTCAAGCGTATCATCACTAATAGGTGACAAAGGAGCAAACCTAAATACCTACTTATACCTACACTATTAAAGTCGGGTAAAAACAGGATATTAGTAATCTATACCTAAGATTCTTATTAAGTAGGTAACATCAGTGCTCACAACATGATTAACTAGATAGGTACTAGGTTCCACGTTCCACGAAACGCAAATGAAATCTTATTATGGAAGACCTCTACTACGTTCAGTTGATAAACACGAAGTTGTTTATGCTCGTAAATTATGCCTTTAATTCGCGTTTGGCATCTTAAGCACGATCACTCTCTGACTCCTTTTCGAACGTAATGTGTGTTACATTATTAATAACTTTGTACTGTTTGTACATCTTACTGTTAATGATAATGTATGCTAGTTAAGTTTATTCTGTTGCGTATTAGTATGTACCTACAATTTAGCGAATTAGAGTTTAACGTTGGCTTATTTTGGTGAAAGAAAACATTTTGCTTCAAATCGTCGTTTCAAAGAGAAGTCAGAAGGCTATAAGGCCGTAGTCTACCACACTGGCAAGTATGGATTGACAGACTTCACTCACCTTTGAGTTGTGTAAGGTTTCCTCACGATTTGCTTGCGCTGAGATTCAAACCTCAACCTTTGAGGATATCGAAGTTTTAACCACGAGGCTATCACCGTGTTGTTTTTTTAATACTGTTACAATTTCTTCTCATTTACATGTAAAGTGTTTGAGCCGCTCAGAACTTCAGGTGTTGTATTACAATGGGAGATAAATCCTTCAGTCAGCATCGTTGGGAGTTTTGCATTCCCTAATTGGATATTAAATTTACATTTATCAAGTCAAGTCTTAGTCAAGAAACACTCGTTGATCCTTGTAATATGTAATCTCTTTCGGCGTCTCTAATATGCTGTTATTATGGATTTGTATAAGGAGGTTCCTGGTGTTAATAAATTTTTAATCGATATCAAAAGTCAAAGAATTCGATGAAAGTGATGTAATCCCTAGTGCGATTACGGAGAATTAAAATTACCCGAAGACCCGTTAATGGGTCAACTCACCGGGACCTCGGGTAAACACCCGCTTTAATGGCTTTTAACGCTATTAACAAGGATCATAACGCGTCAGTATCAATTCGCATAGATATAAAAATAATCGCTAAAAAGCAGCACATTTTCAACATTACCTACGGGCAATTTTGATCAGACATAAAATTGGACCGGTGATAGGTAATAAGTTGCATATACCTATCAAAGATTTTGAATTAAATCTGAGTCGTGAATGGCATGGAGATCTTTCAATTACGATAACGCATCAAAATTTTGTCGCACATAGTCACATAGCCCGCGTCTTGCGTCGGTCTTACGTGATACTTGAAAAGTCGCCGGTCGCGGTTTTTATCACTAGTTAGCAGTCGTTAAGCCATCTCGGAGGCCTTCGGGCTGCATAAAAATTTCCAACACTTGGGTTGGCCAGTTACCGCTCCATTGATCTGCACTGCAGCAGCGTGGTGGAATATCCTCCAAGCCTCCTCAGTCATGAGGAGAGACTAGAGCGCAATAGTGAGCTATTTTAATAGGTAGAAGCCAGTAAAATCATTATTAGTGGGCCATAGAAATAAAACCGTTAAACCCTTAAGTCGGTTGAAGATCCCTTTTTATGAAAGTAATCTCCATCTTCATTTATCTTCATAAAGTAATCCTATTAGCCAATACCTATTGAGAGTTCATCTGTTCTCAGTCATATTACCATAGAGTACGTTGCGACATTGAATCATCGGCGTCGTTATCAGAATTCAGAACTATGCAGCGGAAGGAAAGCTTTCAATATTAGAATAGGTACACTAGACTGATGTTGTTTTTTCACCCCTAGCCCAAAAAGAGGTGTTATAAATTTGACCTATTTGTCTGTATGTTTACATGTTTGTGTGTCTGACTGTGGCTGCTACGTTGCTACCATCACTAACTGGACTAACCATCTAGTTCTAGGTCGCTCACAGTTGGGCGGCAGCGGAAGGATGGTGCTGCATGCTCGTTAGCTATCTTAATTCCATAAAAATACCGTTACTCCAAATGAAGGAACCGATTTGTATTCTGTTATTTTTAATCGAAAGCCCGTTTTTTGCGGTGGTTTGTAGCTATTTTTGGTAGAAATCAGTCATTAGAGGATTTTCTAAGCCGGGTTTTTTTTGTATTTTAAATTTACAGTTATTTTTACAATTTTGCCTCGCTTTCCAATACACGCAAGTCAAAAGCTTTGTTCGTGTCATCCGCAAAATACAATCCATCTTCATGTTCTGTTGTACGTACAAGTTTTGATATGCATCGAATGGAGACAAAATATCAACTTCGATTGGAGCTGTCAGAAACAAGTCGACGAACTTATCTACCTGCCGAATTGTTTTGTTCCTCTTCGAAAGAAGAAAACTGACGAAATATTTTCCGGTTACATAATACGAACATACAAAGACTCGATAAAATTAAACTGATTGTACCTACCATTTAAAGTATAAATAAATGTATTGAATTACGTAATACAATTCTAAATTGTTTTTGGCGTAACAAAGTTCAAATAACAATTCCAAAGTTATAAAAATACATAATTTTGTAATGAGAGAAGTCGGAAACAGGGGTCAAAAAAATTAAAATTTTAAACGTTTTAAAATTTTCTCTAAACATTTAATATGCACCTGTACTATGCCTTAAAATAATAATAATTATCATTATATCACTACATTATCATCATTAGTTTTAATTGGATTCTTCCATCAATCAATAAGGAGAAACTAGTGCAAGTATTTCGCAAACAAGAATGTTCTCACGTGCTGAAGAAACGTAAATAAAGCTTAAATTCTCATTGCACAAAACTTCACGAAGTCGCGCTGTGACGCTGCAACTACATTGCAGCTTTCTACGAGCTTTAAGTTTGAACTTCCGATAAGTTTGAGACCGAGTGTTTAATTTTGGTTTGCTGATTCTCAACTTCGAAGTTGTCATATATTTAAATATTTAAAGTGCCATGTCAAAAAAAAAAACGATTTTAATTTTGACCTAAATAGAGGCTTGTTCTAGGTCGGTTACAGTTGTTGTAGGCGGCAGCGGAAGGGTGGTGGAAAATTATAAGCTTTTAATTAATTTGTAATGATTGTTTATTGTCCTACTTATGTTGGTGTCTTACTTTTCAAGTTGTAGGTAGGTATTAGAATAGTACTTAGATACTTTATTACACACATGACCGGATAGGTACTACTCTTAGGATATGTTGCAGACAAGGAAATTCTTGAACGATTAACAGCATTCTAGTTATGTACTCGTACCAACCTATGTATTTCACTTGAAGTTATAAAGTATTTTTATTTTTCATATTAAGTATTCCTCTAGTAACCTTTGCTATATTTAAGTGAAGCAAGTTTATAAACGTAGGTTGTATCGCGTAATAAAGTCGTTTACACGTATTATGTTCGGGGCCATATAAAATGTTAATAAGTAAGATGAGGTGGGATGATAAAGCAGATATTTTGATAAATCGGCTGGCTGCTGCGCGAACTGGCAGCCATAATAATATCTTAGCTCCATGATTTATGCCCTGCAGTCATTCTTCTACTTTTTCTTAAAAATAACAGCTTAAATCTATAGTTCTATACTAATATTTGAACGCTGAAGGCTTTGTCTTAACGGGCTAATCTCAGGAATCACTTACTAGCTATAATTGAGAAATTATTTTTGTAATGGATAATCCATTTATTGAGGAAGATTTTAGGCTATTATAACATCTCGCTACGGGTAATAGGAACGGATCATCCATGAAAAATGTTGCAGTAATGGAATAACACTTAATATTTTGCAAAATGTAAAGAACTTGTCTCCCGAAGCGAAGAGAGATTCGAGCGCCCACTAGCTTTATAATTATATTTATTGACAGCTACATACAATGTTCTGTATTATTCGACCAAGAATAACGTTTATTGATGTATGGAAGCATGGGCTAGAATGGCATCAGAACAAATTTTATAAAGCTATTTCGTAATAAAATCAATTCCCAATTCATGTTAGAATTTGTGAAATGCAAACTGGAGTTCAAACAATATAGACAACGTTATAGCTTACAACTTTATTCTTTTTATTAATTAGTTACTCTTACTACTGACTCAGCTATTGGTAATTACGTTAAACACATATTGCCAATTTGCCACTATAATTTACATGAACAAAATTAAATTATCATCATCATTAAATTAATTAAAGCGGTTTATTACGATCAATTTAGCTAACGTTAATTATCAGTCAGATCACGACACAACGGCAGTGGTTCGCATCCATTGCACTGCGGGGGCACGTAGACGACGCAGCTCTCCTCACCCATGCAGACATGGTCCTTGCACACTTCCAGGGTTGTGAGACACGATCTGTACGCTGTGAACAAGGTTTACTAGTTAGGGTTGCTAGTTTCATGGTTACCATTTTCCGGACGGAAGTTTAAATTCGATTTTGTTATAAAACCGAGATATAAATTAAAAGCTAATCCGTCGGTTTTCGTTTTTGCTGGAAATGTGTCAGTGATTGACTGTGTCACTTACCATCAAGAAGCTAGTTGCTCGGTTTTTGGCTAGTTTAAAAATTTGTAAGGCGTAGGTATGTAAAACATAAAATATTTTTAAACATGTTTTATGAATATTATATCGGAATGCTATGTACTTATTTGGCATATCTAACCTATGCAATTATTTTGACTCATCGACACGATTAGTGGTATAGAAAAGAGCCGATGGTCAACTTTCTCGTGATTGGTTGCCCAAAAGATGAACATACATGAATAGTGTAAGATAGAGAAGACTCGCTCAAGCGGTAGGCAATATCGATGAGTGTCGATGACGACCGATGCCCGATGACAATCGATGACGACACATGATTGTCACAACTCCGTCAGGAGTGTAACGACCTCACTACTAAGAATCGATGAAAAAATCGATTTGCCTGTCAAATAGTGGTACAAAATTAAGAAATCGACATTCCGATCAGGTGTGATAACAGATTGTAAATCAGGACGACCCGCATCTATTGTGACACTAAACTTGCCTTTGCTATTTACATAAACTATGCTAATTTAACGGACTGTCGCTGCACTGCACGTTGAGACTGTGGAACTTTATGTTTATATTGCCACGTAACGAAGTAACTTGTTACAGCGCTCTGCAACGCGAGCGATACAAAGCCATTTGTATATCAATGCACATAAACAACGTTTCCGCTAAATGCATGGATTTTGATGGGCATTTTACAGGTGGGAACTATTGTCTTACAACGGTTTAAGGTTACCTCTGGTAAGAGGATTTTTTCTCACTTATAGTAGAACTGTATAACCTCACGGAGGAGATCGTGAGATTATAGAAAAATTATCGGGCCTCAATATCGAAGTTGATCATAATAATATTAATTATTGCCAAATAATACCCATGGGCTGTGACTGCTTTCAGGGACTTAAAGCTACCCATATTTACAATTATTTTACAACAATACGACAAAGCGGGCTTTATGCCGGGAGCATACTTTATCGTGAACCATAAAAGTGTTAACCCAAACTGGTTAAGCCAAGTATCGGAGTCGCAGCTGTCGGAAAGCTTGAGACAAGGCTTATCGATGATGCCAATGTGCCAATCTCTCCATTTATGGACGTGGAATCGGCTTAATCCTGTTACAAAAGTGTCTATGGTAAAGGGCGGAAACGACCCATATCATTCTGCCGGTATCGCGATGGTCTGCCGTGCCGAGTTACGTGGTTTTCGTCTTTATTTCCTGAGACATAAAGCTTTATCATCATGGCTATGAATTTTTTATTTAATATTTTAGCCTAGCCAATATAATAATTGTATCTTTCCTGGTCACGGCTATATCTTAACAAAACGGGTACAATCCGTACTGAGTTAAGTTTAAAATCACAGAAAGTTTTGCATTCAGGTTGAGTCAATTCCGTCTTGATAAGTATTGAAAAGCACTGAATGTGCCCTCTAGTTGTGCGTTACCTATTAAAGTTTTGTAAGAAAAATGATGTCCTTACTGTCGATGCATTCCCCGTGAAAGCAGCACCCGCCGCAACACTGCCCGTGGTCTCCACACTGCAGGGAAACAAACACAAATGGGTATTTTTCGTGCTATGTTGACCAGGAATATAGAAATTCTCGCCATTGTGGTAAGCTCGTGGAACTTATTTGTTTTACTGGCAACACTTATTTTCTAAACTAGTCCTTCATCTGTCAGTTACTAGTGTGCATTGATTGGTCAAATGAATGTCAAATGCGTCCGACAGCAGCGCCTCTTTCATTTCAATCTTAAGTTGAGTAGTTATATTAAGTCCGTTGGTTTACTTTACTATACAACCTAAATTGAACTTTACTTAACAAAAGCTGAATGTCATTATTTTTATTTGATTTAAAAATGGTTCAAGTAGCTTGGAAATTTCATATCAGAAAGGACCTTGAGAAAATCCTTAAAATAAATTCATAGTTTATATTTATTGAGCATAGGTTCCATTTCTGTAATCTTTATTATTTTTTAAACACTGTAGAGTTTGTACACCACAAAACAAAATAAACAACCAATATTTTTCTACAACAAATACAATATCTTTTCTACTTCAGGCGCCGTTGTATCAAAGGAATATCAACGCCACTTGAGAAAGATTGAACCAGAACCCCTTTATAACTTACCTAAAAATGAAAATGATAGCTAGCAATTTTCCCATTAATACGCGAAGTTCAAACCAACAAGACCTTATGAATCCAACTGTTTTACATATTTTCAATTGTAAATGAAGATTTTGCATTTTAAAGAGAATCACGCTCTTGTCGAGTGTCTTTGGACCCCGAGCCAGGGCTTGCATAAGGCCAATCGTAATCTTTCATTATTCTATTTAAATATCGTGCATATTTAAATAGAATAATAACAAAACATAATATTTCTTGTTGAAGTATTTATACTACTTATATATTTACCAGTTTTATTAAATAAAAAGAGTAAATGCGTAAAATAGTGAAATGAGTACCTACGTAAAAGTGGATTAACATGGTTTAATTATGTAAGTCTGGGTCGCAGATGTATGGAGCTATTTACCCCTCATTTAGTGGTATAAGGAGCTCCATCCATCTTTGAGTTCAAGACAAGTTTCCCTTCTGGCAGGTCATCTTGTTGAATAACCTATAAGGTGGGGCCTAGCCCCTTAAAGAAGTTCTATACCGGCCAGTTTAAATCCAAAGTCACTTTAGACTGGTGGTAGGATTTTGAATCCAGGTGGCTAATAAACATCGTGCTTGATTTCTTCTTTCGTACCTCTTTATTTTTTCCTGGCAAAGTGTCTGAGATGTTCTTTTGCGACCACTCAGTACCAGATGACTCTTCTGTTTCTTTTTTCGGGTATTATCATTAAAAAAAGAAAAGCATTTTGGAAATTTAATGACAAATACAACGGAATTTGTGTAGGTACAAAGGTAGGTACTTTGTATATATTTTTAATAGCAAGTTTTTAATATTTGTTTTTGACACTATCAAGACAGTGTTCTCGGGGATTGTCGTCAAGGTTGCCACCTCTTTTGCAACGTATCAAAAATATGCAAAATAGTTCTACTTACTTACTTAAAAATTAAGCAAAAAAGTATTTTAAATAAATCATAAAATAATATATCTAATACTCGTTCATTTTATACAATTGTATGTGTTATCACGTTTTTAATTATGTTTTATATAACAAAATGCAAGTTTATGTTTACGTAACCAAAAAATATAGCGAGATAAATATATAGCATGCTATTTTTCTATAAGTAATATGAAAGTGCATAATACTGAATCGCAGGATATTTAATAACGTAGTCTGTACGCGGGGCAACCCTAGGCTGTGGAATAAGTAAAGTAGTAACTGTAGGACGTTTCATTTTATTTTATCTTCTTGGAGTTAGCTTTATGCGCAGCCAGGATATTTTTTTAAATCAAAATACAAATTTTACTTTTCACGTCCAAAATTTATCGGAAATCAAAGAACGACACATTAGAAATTAATCTCTCTATTTAAAATCTAAAATTCAAACATGTAGTTTTTTGTCATAGAGACAAAAAAGTTACAATCACCGCTAATGATTAGGTACACACGCAAGCAGTTTTGAGTAATTTATTAGCAATTAAAATCATACAACATAACCATAATAAATATATTTAATGGAAATAATGAAAAATATAATAGTTACTTAATTAAAATTTTATCATAACTAATTAAAATAAAAAAATAACAAATATTATTACCCGTTGCCCGCCAACTTTACAGTCCTGCGCGCGCGCATTCAAAACAAGACACGTGTACATTAACGCAAGAATAATATTATCCATTTTGAATTGTTCCAACTATTTTTTTATAATTTAAACTAGGCAATCTAACTGATCAGCAGTGATGGTACTGTTCATGTCCGTTTGAATAGTGACTGTCAGTGGAACAGGTGTGTGAATGTACAAACTAGCTGCGCACGCGCCGGCCTCGTCCATTGTGACCGAGTTAGTTCAACTGCAGTTGTAAGTGATAGGTAATAATTTGGTTACGGTGATTACGTCCACACAAAACAATATTTTACAATATTATAGCCGTTTGTTTTCTAATATTGCGAGTACATGCGCACCTGTATGTTACTTTGTACTTACATCTTTTGTAGCCGTATGTAACTTTGTAGGTACATAATTTTTAGTTTGTCCTTGCGAATAATCACCGAAACGCCTATAATTCAGAATTGAAAAAAAAATGGGTTGAGTTTCAAAAATCCTGTATTAGGGCTCACCTACACACATGCATGACAATTTATTTATTCTGCTGCTAATCTATTTAGTCTGCTATTCAGACATTCAGTAATAGGAAGGGAGATTCAGGAAGAGTTTTATATACGATAAAGATAAAGATATAGATATAGATAAGTAAATTGAAGTCCGTGCGCCCTATCTGGGCAATACAATTCTAGTCAAGTTGGTTGTACTTCTGGATAAAATGTGAAAGCAGCAAATTGTAATAGGTGATTAGTAACTAATAAGTGCAGATGAATAATCTAACTGCACAATATTAAGCAAACCTGCTATCCTAATTAATTTATTGAATCCTCGGTCCTTCTGATCTCATAAAAATTTATAACGTCTGCATAGTTTGCAAGAGCCATCTCACTGAACTGCATTAGGTATACCAGACTGTAGTTTTAATGAGGGTAACCGTTTTTGTGCTCACCAGTTGGCGCCACTGCAGAGGGCGGTCATGCTGTCAAAGCCCACCCATACATAAACAGTGACAAATGAAATTCAGACAAGCGAAAAGTGACAGACAGACCTCCCTTTTCACTAGCGCCTCTAGCGGAAAATTCACACGCGGTTACCCTCATTGAATTGAATAATTTTAAAACTATAAGAAGTACATATTGATTTAAAGCTTAAATTGTAGGTTTATCTGTACGTATATAATTAGAAAGCAAAATAAGACATCATGGCATCCATTCGATTTAATAATCTAATTCGGAGCTTAAGATCAGTAGTGATACCTACTTTGTAAAGGCTTCGCTGTGCGCCATACGTTGTGCCCAAATGTTAAAAAAGAATGTCTTTTACTTTGATTATATACACGGGTCTTTTATTTTCTTCTTAACAACTGAAAAAAACAAAAGCTTCATTTTCATTTAACGGATCCGCCGCAAAGTGAAAAATACCCGTTGCTGCACAATTTTCATTAGGTAGATAAGTACTTTATTTTCTGAAATTTTGCCAAAATGGTTAAAGTTCGCCATAGAAATCTTAATAGCTAAGTTATTATAAATTATAGGAACTTTCCAATATGCATGTGATATAAAGTAAACACTTATGGCAGTAAAATTTTATTCCCCTTTTGTAATTTAAACAAATGGTAAAACAGTAATGGGCTATGAGCTGAAAGTTAAAATTCCATGTTTTTTTGTTATTTTAATGCTGGTTGACTTGACATCGTTATAGAAGCTTTTATTATTTAATCAACGGGAAAAATATATTTGTTTTAGGATATTTTGGGGGATATTTGCTTACCTATAATTACGTTACTGGGAGAAGATGGTTATAATTGATCCGGCTACACCAGATAAATTCAAAAGCGTTATTTCTAATACATAGATTTGAGTTTTATTTGAAACATAATTATCCTTGAGTGAGTACTTTCGTACATTAATCTGTGAAGTCGACCCTTTGTAATCCAAATATATGTATTTGCTCCACGATATTACCTAAACCTATCAAATAATGATAATAACCAATTTCAGAGAACCAATTAAGTAAGGTAATTTCTTTGAATATTCCATCGTATTTACGTATTTTATACTTGATCATTATAATATATTATTTAAGAAATTATTTTTAACACTGAACGATTGAAATATAAACGGGAACGACTGAATTGTTCGATATTTCGGCCGAGATGCAAGTTAGTTAAAAATAAAACAATCAAGAGGGAAAAATTTCAGGCCTATCAGATCTGTCGTTACCTAGTGTAAGGGCTCATTTACATGACGCCACTTTCTTGCCTGTTGCACACAATAATATTGAAGCTATAAACTACTTGCATCATCTAAATAGCTCTGAACTTTCTTGATCTTCTGGTGTACAATTTTCATTTCAATGGCAATTAGGTATTGTATGTTGTTAATTGCATTCAATTATTGCTCTTTCATATACAAAAAAATGGCATCATGTAAATGAGGCCTTTGTCACCTGTTAAGTGTCGCCGCCGTACTGTGCCTATCTTATTCTACCCGTTTTTCATTTAAAATATTTAACATGACCAAAAACATAATACGGTTTGCTATTATGTCCGGGATTAAAGATTCATGGCCTAACTTTGTTAAAATAAGTAAATTAACACGCGTTTTACTGTCAGGTAAAACGCGTATAGTTAACACGACTTCAACACTGTAGTTCACTAACTCAATTACGTAGGTACCTACAACAAAAGTATATGAAAATTTTATGAAATGCCCGGAGAACGACTGCATCATTTGCCTGCTAAATGAGTCATTAAATTTTAACGAGTTTGGTGTGAATTTCATAACGAATTTCGCATTTCGTAATTCGGTAAATATTGGATAATAGCAACTCGATCCATTAATGAAACAGTCCAGGAAATATTATCGCTATTATTCAATTTTGGTACCTGTGACGTAGCACGTAATGATCCAGATAATTGGATCAGTTTCCAGTGTTTGTTTTGTTTATTCGCGAACCATTCAATTTGTAAAAAATTAAAAATACCCAATTGTAAATTTTCATTTTAATTGCTTTAATATAATGTACAGATATCTATGAGACATAATATTCTCTAGCGAACATTCTGTAGACGTAGGTAAATAACTAACTAATTGAATACGTCGTTTTTATGTATGTATGAGACTTTACAGTCCCCCACGTTAGCCATGCTGATTGTCATACTTCGCAAACCATTGGGTACATCATGGAGAGCTCTCAGGCACACGATTTATCTACGATAATTTTCTCCACCAAAGCAGATGACTATTAATTTATAATACGCACATCATACTTTTTTAAAATTAGAGATGATTGTAGTATTTGAACCCAGACCCGCTATTCGGGAATATAATATACAACGTTCAATACACTGGTTATCACTGGTATCTTTACCGTTGGCATTTTTTAACTTGGTATGGAATTCTACAGTTAGGTACATTAAGTAATACGATATTAATTATTCATGATGTGCGTTTCCACATTATTTTGGCGATAACAGTACCCATGCTGGTGCTACCATTCGTCGGTATTCCACGCCATCGCATCGCACAGAATAGATAAAAATACGAAGGTCATTGTACTAGTAAGTGGGAAAATATACAAATTCTTATCAACGAGGCCGTTTAATGGTTGAAACATTTAGTTGTTTTAACATTATTTTTCTCGCTATTTGTGGAGGCAACGTATATCGTACCCTTATGAAATAGCATGTAGGTACTTACATGTATAGGGTATACACCTATGCTTACTCGTATAACTATTGCGTTCTTGTCTTTGGCAGCCACGGTAGACTGCGGGTGCCATTGAATACACACAAAAATTCCCTTAGATTCCCTGTAGGGAATGTTAATCCATTCATTCATTCCATATAAATGATAGTTACCTTTTTTCTCCTTTAATTGCGATAATGCAACGAAGACGACGCAAACAATTTGAATTTATGTTATTGGCTGAAAACGTTTTTTAAATCCTAATCCGGAATCTTTTCAGCAGAGTAAAACGAGGCGCATATTGCAAGCATTACTTTTGTAGTTTACTAACAAGATTTCAATAGGTACGTACATAATGTTGGAAAATAAGTGTAAGGCCACTTTGCTAACGTTGTTGTGGCGACATTGCTCGATTACTTCATGACAAACCTCAATCACGCTATCACAGTTTTTTACACCGCATAGGTAGGTATATACATCTTCCGAACATGAACTGGAACCTTTCCTAAATAATTCGCTTAACGGAAGTAATCTCTTTGCTAAATTGCTGTTAGAAATTGTATTACCTATTAATACGCCCCAGTTCCCTATTAGGTATCCTGTCAACCACAAATTGAAGGCGTCGCTTTATGAGCATAATAGGTTATATCACGATACGTTTGTCATCGTAATTGTATTAGTATTTGCTAATTGGGTAGAGGTTGAGTTCCCAAACCACTGTGACCAAATTTAATTTAATATATTGGAGAGATAGTAATTGTAAAGTCAATAATACTACCTACTTGTGACTACGGTGAAATGGAGCGAAAGCTTCCGAATGATGATACGTCGATGCGCGAGGTTGGCTTGCTTCCAGAGAACGAAGTTTATCGCGGAATCGTAGTTCCTTCTGGGGCAATGGTCGAATAAATACAGCTATAAAAGCAAAGATTCTTTCAAGCTATTTTTTGTACTTGTCGTTCAAACAAAATTGTGACTTCGGGTCAATAGACTACAAGGTAAATTGTCTTCAGTAGTTCAGCTCCCTGAGTACCTATTACGGTTCGCTGGGAACTATAATTCTGAAGCGATCACCCATATGAAATGTATATTAATTACAATTTCTATGTCTATATACCTATATCTACAATCTATGTATATGTAATCTATAGAATAGTCCAAATCAATCTCCAGCGTCGAGAATAGGTAAGGTGGTATTATAGGATTCGGTGAAATGAGGCTATCTGTTCCATTCTCTAATTATCTCAATAGTTGGAAGGGGTTGTCTATGTACAACCCCTTGTTTAATTAAAAAGCCTTGGAAGTTATGTTCAACATATATCTGGCATCTTTGTATGTAAACAATCTACTAATCACTGTCTACTACACTAGCGGCACGCTATGATGGCCGGTTTGACACATTACAACAGTGATGTGGAATGTCAATTTATTCTCGAACAAAAAACAATTAAGTTTTGTTTTTGTACCTGATTAAATAGGTTTAATAAAACAAAAATGTAAATGTTTATTTAATTTATTTGAACGAACTGAATATTTGAATGAAAATGAATATACATACTTTATATGCACACAAGAAACATATGAATACAAAAGATACCAAAAAAGGTGCCACAAAAGGCCATAATTAATCAGATTCGTCCATACTACTATTTTCACTGTCGTCACTGCTATCATCACCTACATTAATAATTATATGTTCGTTTTCTATAATATTATCTATTTTCACATCTCTTTCATAATCTTCCCTTATTAATTTAACAGTTCTATTCACAACCTTTTCCCAGTCTCCTTTAGTCACATGTTCACAAGCTTCTTCTAATAATTTTAGCATTTTTCAATCAATTCAATTCAATTTCAATTCAATTCGAAACTGCTTTGTTTTGCATTAAGCATTGACGCGAGTTTGCCGGAGGTAGTAGTTGTGCTAGCCAGCGATCCTATGTGACGATCGTATTAGATTCCATTTTTAAAAATTTTCAATTTAGAAAACCAAATGCCGAGTTGTGGTATATATCATATAAAAATAAAAATTTTACCTTTTGTATGAAACAGCTGATATTTTTTTGCGATTTCAGAGGTTTGTCCACATAGTGAAAATTGTTCATATTCACAAGTACATTCACCCCTTAAATGGTGCAAACTGATTTTTCTACACTTGTATACATTTTAGAAATCAATTTAATAAATAAATTTTGAGTCCTAAACCTAAAACTACATTCGATAAAATTTATGAATCTCTGCACATCACTATCGTCAATAAAGTAATACAATTATTTCCTTCAAAGTCGTTATCAATTAATACGGAACTTCATGAGCGGACAAACGTCAAACCGGCCATCATAGCGTGCCGCTAGTTTAGTACCTATCTTCTTAAAATAAGATTGTACCTTATTGTCTCATGTCCTTACCTACAAAATAAATATTTTAAAATATATCTAAGTATAGATGTGAGGTGTATCTAAAGAGCGAAAAAAGTTGTCAGTTTCAAGCATGGAGCAAATATAGTTTCAAGAATTAGTTCAATAATTTTGGGGCGTGAATACGAAGGGACAGGTTTATCGAAGCAAATTAAGGCCGGATTTACTAGTTTGAAAGTAGGTATACTTTGTTCCCTTGAGAGCTCTCTGATGTACAATTTATGATTTATACGTGTCATGTCGAAGTGGCATATCTTGTGTCCAATTAAAAACTGGATTGTGTCCAATTACGGGCGACGCGAGCTGCATCGGATCATGCACGATGCCCATAATCTTCTACCAGTTGGATTAAAAGTCGAAAATGTTTTTCATTTGAAATACAATTCCTCGTTCCATTTTTAAAATGCTTTTGAAAAGCCGGACCAGTAAAACACAGGCGACTTTATTGCAAATTGCAAAGTTATTAAGTTGGGCTTGTTTGCAACTGCGGTTTTAAGACTTAGTTCTAATTTCTAATGCTTTTATGTCGATAGTTTTCTTAAGAAAGTATTTTCATTATAGTTGTCACTGAGAATTTGCGACTCCTCACTTACCTAAATCAAACTTTATGACCTGTGTTCACAATTCAATTTAGCATGTTAGCAAAATTAACTTAGGGCATTTTAAAGTGACGTTGTCGATCTTCGATGGGCTTTAATCACAGGGGAGGAAATCTTTCATTTGTGTGGAACGTATTAAAACGAATTTCATATCGAACGCGAATGGAGTATAGTCAAATGTATTAAAAATAGCGCTGAAAGTGATGCAGGTATCATCGCGACCCAAAACAGGCCCAATTGTGGACTAGAAATTTCTCTCTTAATGCGAGTGAGTACAGGTGTAGTCCATTATACCTAATAATGTCATTTAGTTCATAAAAATGTGCGAATCACGTTGTATGAACGCAAATTATTTTTTACTTGGAATCATAAGATTTCAGCAACTTACTTTATGGATTATGCTTTGAAGCGTTCTGTACTGAAATTGTCTGAAATAGGTAGTTAAGCTTAGCTCTGGAACAAATTGTTATTACATGCTTGACCGAGTTAGGCTTAGATATTAGAAATTAATTATCCTACTTGCTTGGTGAGGTAGAATGTCGTGAGGCAACCTGAATTTCTGAGGTCTTTCGTAGTGTTTTGGGATTAACTCGTTAAAAAAACAAGTTAAAAAGGGAGTGGAAGGGATATAAAACTCATCATAATAATAATTATTATTATCAGATTTCAATAAAATTAGATTCATGGATTCATAACCTCAACTGGTACATAGGATTCTTTATTTCTGATGGTTACTTCCGTGGGATTATTTTAACGGTTTTATGTCGTTGTTGGTGTCTCACGTGCGTTCTAAAGCCGCTTATTGTATACCACCGTTTTTTCGCCGGACTCGCGGTGGTGTATGGCTTATATAATAAAAGTATGTACAATGTACACACTGTACATGCACCGAACATCTGTCCGGCGAACAATTTACGCCGTATGCACCACCAATTCCCGTTTCCCTTATGGTCGAAATATTTTATTTTCCTATATTTAGGTACCTATTACGACGTATCCACTTCCCTAGTAAAATTGCGTTGGAAATTATAAAAAATATATGTGGTAGCCCTGCTCACCCGGGCCAAGCCATGGATAAAAAGTGATACTCATTAAATAAAATGTTATAAGACCACAGTTGCTACAGACTTAGGCCATAAATTGAATAAAACATAAAAGTCTTGGGTCGTAAGATCAGGAACAGAAGGAAGAGTTGCAACTCTCCAACTTAATTACGCAGTTCTCAGTGGCACAGGACTTTGCTCGCCAGTACTAAGTTTTATAGTACCTGTGGTACCTGGGGAGAAATGTGCCAAGGGTGCGTTTATAGAGAATCGGTATCATCCATACTTAAGTTTATAAATACGAAAGTCTGTCTGTCTGCCTGTGACGCTTTCACGACTAAACCAAAGTCCCGATTTTGATGTAATTTGAAATGAAAATAGTTGAAGACCCAAGTTAACACATAGGCTACTTTTGTTTCAAAAAACAATTCTTGAAGGCTTGAAATAAGGGATGAAAGTTTGTATGAAAAATTTAAACGGACCTATTGCGATAAATTTTCCCAGAAAGATTAATAAAGAGAGAGGTAAATTTTTGTGTAGGTACTACATAAAAAAAATCATAAATTGTACTAGCGTTAAAAGTGATTGACTTTATTATGGGTTCGAGTCTGCTCTCACAGTGCTTTTTAGTGAAAATTCAATCACAAGACAAGTAGATTATATTTTTAATATTTTTAATAATTAACAAAAGTTGGACGTCAAAAAGTTAACTTCGTGCCATTAAAATTCATCGTGAACATTTGGTTTTTGATGGAAATTGTATTTTCGGACGTAAATTCAGCAATTTCGTGAATTGAAATTAAAAACATAGTAAATATAAATATAATATTGATTGTATTTTTTTACTTTATAGTAAAGCTAAGCGCCTTACAATTACGAATGAGATAAAGATAAGGTAGTTCTATTTGTTTTATAACTGATTTTTTTACGTGTAATAAATAGTTCATGGCCTTGACGGCGAAAATAATTTGACAAAGTGTAGACATTGCGGAATGTGAGGGCGGACCGACTAATTAAACATGTCAGTGTTGATTTCTGTAGTTTCTTTGTTAAACTCAGTACCTACTCAGTACATAGCTTTAGCTAACTAGGTACATAGCTTGAAGCTTACCTACACTAACATACCGACATAATTTTACATAAGTAGGTATAACGTAAAGAAGTCTGCTTTTTTAATCTATACCTACTTTACACTAATAATATAAAGCGGAAGAGTTTGTTTGAACGCGCTAATATCAGGAATGGTCCGATTTGAATTGATTTGATTTGATACGGGTCATCTTGAAGTACCTATTATAAGCGGTTTATTGTACATTCATTACCATTCATAAAATTCATCACTAAGTATTTTTATCCATTTTCACAAACCTACGCAGGTTTGTGAAAATGGATAATATCCAGAGTACAATTACTTTTTTATTTCAAAAACGATTATTTGCTTGGCCTCATCGCTCGTCCCGGAGCATTAACAGAATTTGAACGTTGGCATATTAAATTGTGACCGCGAGGATAATAACGTAGTAGAATTCTGCCAAAAGGCATAATTCCGCATATTACCGGTAAATATGAGGTTTCCGACGTACGTAGCCATCAAATATGACTGAGAAATGAGTTCGCCTTTTTTGTTCGTAATTAAAAAATATAAGAATTCGAACACCCAGTTAAAAGATATAGGTTAAAAACCGTTAATAAAATATGCATTATTAAGAATAACTCAAAAAATTGCCGTCAGATGTCGCTCTAGAAGCGGACCATACGTGAAGCACTCAACATACAAACAATAAACAAAGTAATAATATCATCATACAAGGTAAAAATATCATCATTGTAAGCTAAATATATGGGTACCTAACACACATGAAAACAGTAGAATTGAGAACTTCCTCCTACTTTTGAAGTTAAAGTTTGAGTAATATAGGACGAGAAAAGTCGCGAGTCTCAATAGAATTGAATTCAGCATCGGACTATCTCACGAAAAGCGTAATGAAAAATAACTAATTTACTTATAACTGCCTAAGGATCTCTATAAACAGGCTCTGCAATTGTATATCCGCGCATAGCTTAGGTAAGTTTATTCATAATACACCTAAGTGCAGCTTTGTCACAGAGATAAAAGCTGTAACACCACTAGGTACCTACTTTATAACAGAAACAATAATTTCTGAAACTTTTTTGAAGAGCTTATTTAAGCAAGTCACTTGACTACTGCAAGAGATATAAAAGGGTTAAAGTATCTAATAAATTAACCTAATACGTAAAGTTATTAAAGTTAATTAAAAGGAGACGTTTAAAGATAGGAAATTGTTGTAATTTCTTAAGTGCAACTTTTCAATTAATATTCTTACATACAAATTCACACATAATTCTCCTTTGCATCGTGCCACTGGAAAAACAGGTAAGGAATGACCAGTAAATGCAGTCTGCTTTCTTCCACACATAATTTTATAATTTTTGGCCGTGGCTCTGCGCGGTAGGCTTTCTAGAGTTTCAAGTTATCTCCCTATCAAGTTACATCTAAATCAATTCAGTCACGTCGCTGAGAATGCAGCAGATACATAAACAGATTTACCTTCGTATTTATAAGTATGGATATTATTGAAGTATGGACAGACGTTGTGTTAAAATATTCCTACCTAATAATATGATTTAGAGCAACTATGCCCAGTCGTGACATATTGTAAGCGTGGAGGATTAGGAGGCAAACGCGTGCCTATCGCCCATCTAAGTTTTCCTGAACCGGCCGACCAACGTGTATTGTTTTTGTTTCTAACCTTTCCCATTGTTTGAATTGATGGATGGATAGGATGTGGTGGACATTTCAGCAGTGATAAGCGTATGGTCTCACGTATGGTGTGAAAGCTGAAGTGCTGAACTCGCGAATAGCGTAGACTCAAGCCCGGCTGACTTCACGCAAGGCAGGCTTGAGTTTACGCAATTGTTTTTTAAAGTTATGTCCGTCTAAGAAATTATGCGTATAAAAATTCATTGAAGTACATACAATTCTGAAATTTACCAAACTTTACTTAACCATTAAGCCATTGTGGTAGACTCTCACGTGTACTCCTCACCAGAGAAGGTGAAAATTAATGTAATCTTTATTAAAAACTTCAGATAAATCTGGTGTGATTTGCCCAGGACTCAATCATCACAGCGGATTATGAAAACTTCTTGATATTATTATTGTAATGCTCCTGTGATGTCAGGACGCTCTAAGTTTCTTTTCACGAAAAGCGCTCGTGGCTTTATTTCCGGGCCTCCAAATTAAATTATAATCTGTAATCATGATTGCACTCTGCTCCCCACATTGTAACAGACATTCAAGGTTATAATCTTTGATGATCTAATGTCTAGATTGAGCGTCGCCATACAATGAAAACAAAAAAAACAAGGCAACAATATCAAGCATGTGTGCGTGCAAGCGATGTTTTACACGTTCGTTTATTGTCTATGTGTGCGTTATCAATGATACAATGATATAAAAATTGTGGCTAACAGTTACCCACAATTTTTTGACATGTTTGCGCGGATTCCATGTTCCATCTAGACATTAGATCATCAAAGGCATAATACATGGAACATTTTTTTATTTATCAACGATATGCTAGCGGAGTCTAGATAAAAAAGGAAAATTAAATTTTCTCTAAATATCCCCTTCAGACATTGAGGTCAGAATAACACACAAATAGTTTTTGTGACAAACACGATCCCTTGGTTGCCAACAATAACTTAGTTATCCTCGAAGTTTGGGGAGTTTCCAACTCGTAATCAAACTGTATTGTGGTTAGATTGATACAAGTACGCAATCCTGAGTTGTTGATAGGATGTGCCAGCGGTTACTCTAGGGCCACGAAACACAGCAAAAGGGAATTCGCTTTACGCTGCAAGCGACGGCGTCGAGCGGTAAGAACAAATGTATGTGTTCGAACTGTATGGCCACGAAATTGCGCTGCAAATTGTAGCTATATTGCTTGAATGACACACACGCTTGTGGCGTTAAAACCTCAACATCAAGCGTGTTTCGTGGCACATAGTTGGTATTTGATTACATTTGCGACGAGCAACGCGGCGACGGTGCGACAGCAACGTAAACATGCAAATGTATTTTTAATGTGTTTTTTATACCTATCTGAAAAATTATAACTGGTACATTATTTATTTAAACTTTTGTTACAGAAATTGTACTTTTTGTTCCCGTAGAAACAAAGTTAAACTTTATCTAATAGTTAACTAAAATTGTTATATTCCATTCAATCTTCAGTAGGGCGAGCAAAACGATGTGGAAGAATATATAAAATATTAACTGAATTTAAATAAACATGTGCAAAACTATTTACTTCCACAAAAATTCAACTCACCACCATCACCGGCGATAAGCGACAGTGTAGCACGTGTGAATTAGTCAACAGTTTGAATGAGTTATGAGTAAGTAAATCGTAACTAGTCTTTCAACAATATCTGACTCAAAGCTTTTACGAATATTTAAGCGTTGAAATTTATTTTTCCAATGTAGTTATGTGAACAAATAAACATTCATATTATACTTACATACTAAGATAATTTTAAAATTAATGTTTATCATCATAAATAGCGTTCCGCCTACTTAATGTTTACTAAATTTTATATTTAATACATTTTCGAAGTTTTCGTAACCTTCTTGTAACAATCCGACGTTGTTGAATTAAACTTGCTAATGGATTTCGGAAATTGTCGCTACGGCCGTTGCGGAACATAAGAATGAAAGAAAGGATGAATAATTGTTAATTAATTTCGTTTATTAATTAAATTAAGTAACTTATCCTAAAAATATGTAATATAATTTGCATAAACAAAAATTAAGTGCCCACTGTATTAAATCAACTAAATAAAAATAAGTATTATGGAAGTTTAAAATTAGCTACAAAATTCTACTCAAACCTACAAAAAGCAAAGCGATTTCAAATGCGACGCTTCTACATCCTACTAATTCCTACTTTCCTACTTCCTACTAATATTATAAATGCGAAAGTTTGTAAGGATGTATGTGTGTGTGTGTGTGTGTGTGTTTGTTGCTCTTTCACGCAAAAACTACTGAACGGATTTTCATGAAACTTTGCAGTAATATAGCTTAGACATCGGAATAACATAATTTGTTAAAATTTATAAAGATTTTTGAAGGGACTGGTTCCCCGAAGCGAAGCGAGGGCGGATTTACTAGTTATTTTTATATACTTACCCTAGTGGCAACGTTTGTCTTCCTGTACAAAACTATAGTCCAATTCATTAATAAAGTACACATCCTGTAGTTACTTTTATATTTTTGCTTTATTATTGTTGTTTTCCTTAGTTTGTCTCACGTGGGAGTCTGTCTAAATTATCAGGAGTGGAATATCACAAAAACTGTTGGAAGATATTTGTAGATACTACTCGTGAACTACCTCCCTCAAAATGTTATTGTAGTAGCTTGACCTACTACAATAACATTTTTTAACAATTTTCGACATTACGTTTCGATTTCGAAAGCGTCGTCACCGTCACCCAGCAAACTTGCTACTTCGCCCGCTTTTTGTATAATTCAGTCCAACACTTAGGATCAACGTAGAACTATCTAATTGCATAAAATAAATCATTTTGCAAATATTTTAGGCAAATAAGAAGTGTTATTGAGAGCAATTTGCATGTTGGAAAATAATGTTACATTCGGGAGCCGTTTACGGGCGTAAATTTAATGTGAATGCGGTGCCGCCACAGGAAACGTAAGTGCGATGCAAAATGGAAGACTTGCAAAACATTTTACGTAAAACGGCGAATAGGTATTTGTCACGATGCGGGACTGGTTTCACATAAATATAAATAATATATATCGTCAAATAGTGAATAAAATGAGTTTCGAATTTTAAAGTTCGTCGTAAATATTTACGAGAAATACCTATTTAAAAGCAAATATTTTTTCAAATTGTGTTATTTTAATGTAAATCATCATTTTTAAAAGATAAAAAGGTGAAGTGCGATTTGAACGCATGCGATTTGATTTTATTATTAGGTACGCTATTTCAAGTACAAATACCTATAAGTTGAATAGTGAAATAACAATTGCTATTTAGAAAATAGTTAGGATTATTTTAATATTATCAGATCTTCAAGAAATAGTGAAACATTCGCATCTCACGAATAGTTTAGGTCTCATAGCACAGATTACAATAATATTTACTCATAGCCCGACGGCTTACATGGATCCAAAGTGATCGACAAAATTAAGCAACTATGGTTGCGGTTGGTATTTGGATGGGTGACATCCGAGGACACGTAAAGTCGTCGGTACCGGATGTTGCTGATAGATAAGTATCAGTCGTCAGATATTTCGGGCTACTGGCGGCTTGAATATTTCTAATACTTAGGTTGGCCACTAATCCCTCCACTAAACCACACTGGAGCGAGGTGAAGTAAATTTCGGCCTCCTTAATGATGAGGAGAGATAGTGCGCATTAATGGGTTGAATGCAAGTCTTTGCGTATTCATATTTTTCCGGTCCCAAAGATGTACCTTCCAACTTTCAAACCTGACTTTCAGTGCTTTTAAATCAACCTATGATGTATGAAAAATATAATGTCGCCGCTGAATTTGCATGGGTGCCAATCAGTTAGTTCTGTTGAATGGACGCTGACGGCGAGAGGAAACGAGATTACGGTCACGCCATGCATCGGATGTGTGGACGCAACTCAATGGAAACTTCTAACGTATAACCATACTCTGTATATCTGCTCTGGATAAGCTATGAACCACACACTATTAAGAGAATACAACAAAAATGTATCAATATTTTTATGACATATTAGGTATGTAAGAATATCAAGTTTACTGGTATCAAGTTAGTCGAAGAAGACGGGCCGTATTGGGGCAGTCTAGAAAACATTGGCTACAGCCTATTAATGAAAAAAAAGACGTTCAAAGATGGCATTCATGTTCATTTAAAGGGTGGCCAGTTTCTACCGCCACTTATGACACTGGTCTGCTAACATGAAATTGGGGTCAATATGTTACTGCACCAATCCGCATTAGAGCAGCGTGGTGGAGTATGCTCTAGGCCTCAATAATGAGGACAGACCCGTGCTCAGTAGTGGGCCGTTAAGGGGTTGTAGCCATGTGTGTTACATAACTTCGAAAAGTCAGAAGTAGGTACATGTCTTGGAATTCAAATTGGAACCCTACGAGTATGAGTTCGAATTTTTAACCACTAGACTACCAACGTTTTAAATCGAGTAGTCAGTTCGTTGAATCAATATAATTATGTCTTGATTATATTATATTAAATTGACCTGATTAATGTGTTAAGTTCAAAATGTTATTACAATTCCGTATAAATTAAAGTCCTTAAACAAGCTTAAACCTACGGCTATTTGGGTTGATTTGTTGTTAGTTGGAATAATAATTATGTTTATTGTTGTTATAGCAAGGGTCCGATGTACATGCTATAGGTATTAGTCAAGACTTAGAAAGCTTGTTTAGTTACTAACTAAAACAGTTAATTCTAACAACCTCGGCACGTATCGCCACTTATGAATACTATAATAATATATCAAATGAGTTTGTTATCAAGCGTAGGCATTTATACATACATATAATAAATTGTAATTGATTTTTGTTTATACATCCAAGATAAATGAGAAAACTATTACAGGAGTATTTATTAAGTATCACTATACTTACAACCCAAAATAATGTATTTTAGAATCTTAAGTCTGTTTTTTGGTTTACTTCTGTTAAAAAATAAAAGTTGTTTATCTTGGTAAGCTTACATAACAAAATATTTTTTTTTAATATTTCAATTCCATAAAAAAGTTTATTTTATTAGTGAGGTTCTCCACGCATAAAAAATATGTCACTTAGTGTCTGTTGCGAACAATAAACACAATATTTTTTATGGAAACAATTCATAGTGCTCACCCCAGTAGGTATATCTGATTCAAACTTAGTTTCCTAAGCTCACTGTGTACATTCCGCGAGGTTTAGTTCCAGAAAGTTACGTACGTTCAGCTTAGCGGACTAAGGATGAGCAGTTTATGAGTGTGGGATCGCTTGCAGGTTGTTCAGACACTTAATTTTACTGTCTAGCGACTGCAGGGTTACGGCTCGCAATCGTAGCAATTCCGGGTTAAAATAAACAAACTTTATCTATTTTGTTCAGGACACACAAACAATTACATAGAAAAAAAGCAAATCGAAAGTTTAGCACTAGGTTGAGATCGACAAATCTCTCAAATGAGCCAATTTAATGTACACCGACTACAGAGAATGGCAAAAGTCCAGAAATTATAAATTAATTTTTATTTTTATTTTATTCGTCATTCATTATTATTAATCACATCCTCAATTAACTGACTTTATAGTGCTGTAATACAAAATTATTTTGTATAAAGTACGGTTTGCTATTGAAGTGTTTTTTAATTTGTACAAATTGTACAGTACAATCTAATAATCGGTGGTAAACAAGAAGAAGCAATGAGGACGAAAAACGAAAGCAAATACTGAAATACCTTTCATTGAAGATTAAAACTAACGATTGGTTTCGTGAAATATCTCTACGGTCCGATTTTTGTCATTGTTTCTGCTACGTTGTAAATTATGAAATGATCTTCCTTCTGTGCTATTCCCAGATGACATGGGGTTCTTCAAAAAAGGTGTAAAAAGCTTACAGGGCCGGCGTTGCACTGGTGATTCCTCTGGTGTTGCTCTTGACAATAGGCGACGATGAACACTTACCATCCGGTGGCTTGTCGGTTTTTAACCGACTTCAAAAAAGAAGGAGGTTCTCAATTCGACCGTATATATGCTTTTTTTTTATGTACGTTCAGCGATTATTTCGTCGTTTATGGGCCGATTTTGATAATTCTTTTTTTGTTGTAAAGTAGATATGCGTAGTGGGGTCCCCTGATAAGGACACCAGGATCTGATGATGGCATCTCAGAGAAATCGAGGGGAACTTTCGAAAATTGTATGGACAACTAGTGTGTTTGTTCATGTTATCATAAGAACATTAAAGCGTTACCATTTCATGAAGATCTGGAGTCGATCTGATGAAGCCGAAAGACAGTCGAGGGAACTCCTCAACGATTTACTGCAGTTATCTAGTGTTTGGGCTTGATTAATTTGTAGTGACGAGAACTTTACACTTACATGTTGAATGGAGCGCCATCTGGCGAGTAGTTTTTGAGTTATCTCTACTTATCAAGGTTGGAGTCGGTTATTTTTTTTGTAAAAAGCAATTATTATGTCAACCCTTCAAGCTATTAAAAGGTACTAAAATACTCCGGATACGACTATTTTAACTTTTACTATTAAACTAAGTTATTTCGCAGCTTCAGTCCTACTACCAAGCGAAGAAGTACTAGATTTACGAGTTTCGACGTGGTAGAGTTTGACGATTGTCACAATATCTTTTTACTCTGAGTTAATTTTTTTTAGATATTTAATACAATGAATGACTAAGTGTGACTCTCACGAAAACAAATAATAAGTATTATAGAGATAACATTTTCTATCTTTGTTGGAGATACAAAAAAATAAGAAAACTTTTTTCAAGTACATACATTTAGTGGCCTAAGGAATAGGACGCTTTCTTTATTTTCAAATTATTCAGTTCTAAAGCGATGAAAAAATATTTTTTTTCATCACATTTTTCCGTATTTCCTTTTTTAATACATACATGTAAACTGGTGGTATTTGGGATATTTTTTTAATATACAAGTTATTTGCTGACGGTACCACGGATTTTATACTCTGTAGTATACATAAGAAAAACGAGAAATGAAATATTATTGTGAGCGAAAACTACTGAAGCGAGTTTTCAACATTTTTTGAGCTAACGACGCGTATTTAAGTCTGGGGCAATCAGTACTTTCTTGTATTGAAGTAAACTGTATTGTTGTGTAGTGTGCAGTTGTAGCGGTGATAGCCTAGTGGTTAAGAATTCGGCTTCCTGTTCGGAGGGGCCGGGTTCGAATCCCAGGGCACGGACTTCTGACTTTTTGGAGTAATGTGCGTTTTAAGCATTTAAATGTCACTTGCTACAAACGGTGAAGGAAAACATCGTAAGGAAACCTGCATGCCGGAGAATTCGCAAAAACTCAAAGGTGTGTGAAGTCCGCCAATCCGCATTTGGCCAGCGTGGTTGACTATGGCCTTAACCTTCTCATTCTGAGAAGAGACCCGTGCTCTATAGTGGGCCATGATGGGTTGAGATGATGATGATGTATTGTTGTGGTAATAGAAATAAGTAGGTATTCTTTGTTAAAGAATTAGCAAGGGGCGTGTTTTATTAGTTAGTTATTTTTACGACGGAGCATCATTAAGAAGGGAGATAATTATGTAACCAAGGAATTTTGCACTTCTAGTAAACAACTTTGAAGAGCAGGATCATCAGGAGTTGGTGATATGAGATGTGGTGAGGCGAGGTATGGTGTGGAGCGGTGCTCAAGATGAGAGAAGAGAGGTGATGAGGAGGAAAATTTCGGTTTTCTACCCAAATGTTACTGGCCAGCGAGTAGGCCTCCTGTGAGAATCTGCAGACGAGTAATAAAAGCAAAGGGTTCTACCTTTGCTTTTATTACTTGTTTGATGTTGTCAATTCAGTCATTGAATAAAATGGATCGGAAGTCATAACACGAGTATTTTTTTACCCTTTTAATAATTGTATTCAAACCAAAAACATCCCGAAATATGAGTTTAACACATGCTGGTGCTCCATAATTTCAAGTTGTTCTGTATCTGATGAATCAATGTGAGACATTTTTGGCAAATTCCGTATACAAAATTTGTTGAACTATTTAATCGAGACATTATTCAAGCGTTTATAAATAAGAAGAATGGGATTCATGGCTAAATGTGGATTGAGGAACTTCACACACCTTTGTGAAAATTATTAGGTGTGCAAATTTTTACACAATGATTCCTTCATGTGTGCTTCTTGCGATGTGAACGTAACACATGTACAATTTAAATATTTTAACATAAACTTAAGACCGATGCGATGTGAGCTTGATATTGGCGAAATCCCAACCTCTAGGTCACGAACGGCTCGCCCCAATTGAGGCTTTTAACCTACAAGCGTCATGTCTTCGTCAATGTCAATCCGCGATCAAATTTAGGTATATCGCTTCAATTAGAGAGCTTAATAGCTACACTTAAGTCAACGAGAATATGGAATTTGCTAATTATCCGACACGCAGGATATTGCTTAAAACTGAGCTGAGTCGGAGGCCGATTTTTTAACCACTACTCTATCTTCGCTTATTTTTATTTCACCGAATATAATATTATTATATTGTTTGAGACTACAATGAAGATTGACAAGAAACAGCATATTGGTTCTGATCATGTTACAGAAAAACCAAAATACTCAATAAAAATTTAAGTCGTTTATTTTTATTTTTGACTGTGTAATATAATATTTCTAGAACTTTAATAGCACGGAAAATGGCCGAATCATTTTAATCAGATTCTATTATAATTGGTTTTCTATTTTAAGGGCTCGGTGCCCAAAAGATGTCCACGATATCCAATTAATGAAACTCAATCCGTCCGTCTGTCTCAGGTCGTATTTCTTTAATCTTAAAAACAAACATTAAAAATAAAATCTTATTAATACTGTAAATGAGAAAGTTTGATTCAATTAAACAAAAATTATTGAACGTATTTAAACGAAATATTACACAGAGATTGTCAATAACCTATATAAAATGATAGTGACATTTAAATGCTTAAAACGCACTGAACTCCGAAAAGTCAGAGGTGCGTGCCCTGGGATTCGACCCCGGACCCTCCGAATAGGAGGACTAATTCTTAACAACTAGGCTATAACCGCTTTTTTCGATTATTATAGGTACTATCATATCCCCTATTTTGAACGGGAGTATAGTTACTTTCTGTACCTAAAGATGTTTCGACAAAATTAAGGAATTTGTCGCTGATTTTCTGCTAGATATAGCACTGTACAAGTAATGCTCTTGTCAGTCATGTCATGACTCGATATTCTACGAACTTTCGAGAAGCTATTAATGTTGTTGGATACAATTTATCACATGGAATGAGCTCATTTTGTGTAAATAGGTACTTTCTAAAACGGTATCATCTCGAAGTAAATAGTAAGAGATAATCTTGATAATCTGTTTGAAATCAATTTAAATTGATTGATGTTTATTCAGTCAGTTTTTAGCGCTCCGTACTTAAAAGTTTAAAAACGGGAATCTTTTATTACACCGTTTGTTTTATTTCTATTTGTATGTCTGTCCGTCTGTTTGATGTCACAGATGATAGCGATATATCGTCTGTATGACTTCTACGACATCAATGGATATCAAGAAGTTGGTCCTATAACGCGGTTACTGTGCTTAAAATATGGGGTTAGAACATACCTAATGTTCTGCTTTGTTTTTGATCAAATAATTATATCATGGTTAATATTGTTGTGTGGTACAGAACCCTGCGTGTACAAAACCGATTTGCACTTACCCGTTTTTATGCCGCGTGGTCTGAAAAAGAATTGTTTTTCGTGTTTTGTCACAGTGTCAAAGAGAAAGGAGAATGCGGGTATCCGTTTCCTTTTAATTATGCAACTTCAAAAAAGGTGGCAGACTATAATTCAACTGTACATATATTTATGTGTGTTAATTTGATTCCATCATTTTTTAATCGAAAGTTGATGCTTGTGGTGACGTCCCATTTTAATTTGAGCGACATCCGACGAGTATTATTTGCGTTATCTCCACTCGTTGTTTGATCGATTGTGATCGTGATTGCGATGATGTTTGTTGAAGTCAGTTTCTTTTCCTCCGCACCACCAAAGTTCATCCGTGACCACGATCCATGCAACTGAGTGAAATATCGGCATAAAAAATCATGTCGTGAGTAGATACCATCATCGTTTTTTTTCTTGTAAAGAACTGAATTATTTTTGACGCATTTATAATGTTTTTGCGGCTACTGCTGTTAGTGCGTGATGGTGACTGGTGATATGCTCGTCTGTTAATTGTTTCATATGCTAACAATCATTCTATTTATATTCCATTTAGCCCAGCTAAGTCAAATACCCGTACGTGTGATACGTTACGTAACGAATTTGGTAAACATGTAGGTATGAATACTAAATAGGGGATCTTGTATATCTATTTGTTGTTGTTTTTTGTATGTGTTCGTTAGAAAACCCGTCCAAGCGTGTTTGGCGCGACGCGTTATATGATTCCGTAGCCGTAAGTTAATTGACTACTGTTCATTATTAGTGTAGCCTACCCGCTGTGATAGTGAGACAATACCTATGTTAAAAAGTTGTGACGAAATACTTAAAAACTGTGCGTGGTTGTAAAGTAGGACTAAACTAAAATGTACCTACCTAAGTTTAAATCCTGCATGGATGGAAACATATAAATAATTTTTAACTGACTTCTAAAAAGAAGGAGGTTCTCAATTCGACAGTATATATGTAATTATGCTTTTTTGTAATTCATGAAATTGCAGTGTTATCGAACCGTAACCTCTGTGCAAATTTTCAAGTTAATCTGACCTTTTGAAGCTGGTAAAAATTAAGCTGAAAGGTTCATTATAGGTAGGTACATACAGGTCAAGCTAATATTAGGTAAGGGTGTTAATACTGGAATATCCATTAAAACATGATCCATTACCTTTCGGAGCGCTAGACTAGACTCATAGCGTTGAATTCTCTTCCTTGCCTACATAAATACGGGTCAAGCTAAGGAAAGCGTGAAGCGTGAGAGGAGAGCAAAAAATCTTGCTGTGAAACATTAAAGACTGTGTTCTTAACGCTTCAAAGAGAAGAATAAAAAGCAGACAACATTGTATCCCTCTGTTATGCACATATTTTCAAAGTTCTGGCTGCCCTTAAACCGATGTAAAAAATGGAGGAGTAGATTCTCAATTCGAATGTAAGTATGTTTTCTTGTACCGCTTGTACGTATTTAACCTCACAACTGTTTAGTGGGTAAACCAAAAATTATTTAAAATTTGAGTGATACCTACATGACGAATATTTTGTGCGCTTCGGAGGGCACGTAAAGCTGTCGGTCTTGTTTATTTTCGGGAGATAGCAACCGTTTAGCCATGTCGGAGGCCCTCGGACGGCAAGAAAACTTTCGATGCTTGGGTTATCCATTAACCCCTCCACCTTTCCGCACTGGAGCAGCGTGGTGGAGTATGCTCTAGGCCTCGTTCGTGAGGAGAAGAGAGCCTGGTGGCCACAAGTGGGCCATAAGTGGGTTGAAGTCAACTGCTTCATGTCTTTAGATCGGAAATATTTCAGAAAAATATATGAAGAGTAGTATAGGGCCGATAGAAGCCAAAAAAATCGGTGATTCTCGGTGGTCATACTGGTTTGTCCTACTGGTATGGCCAGTGAGAATTTGTGTGTTGAGATTTTCTCACTGGTCATACTACCTATTAACACCAGAAATGTACCATTTTCTTTCATCCTATATATAGCTGTGGCGGTACAGTCAAGCTAAAAGTCAAATGTGAATATTTCATTTTGTGATAAATAAATAATCATGTTCTTAAAACATTTTTTGAAAATGGGTTTTATATAATTAAATGTGAAGAAAACTATGTTTATCCTACTAATCCTTCCTTCCTACTAATATTATAAGTGCGAAAGTTTGTAAGGATGTATGTGTGTGTGTTTGTTGCTCTTTCACGCAAAAACTACTGAACGGATTTTCATGAAACTTTGCAGTAATATAGCTTAGACATCGGAATAACATAATTTGTTAAAATTTATTCCGATGTCATATACTGCAAAGATATTACTGCAAAGTTTCATGAAAATCCGTTCAGTAGTTTTTGCGTGAAAGAGCAACGAACACACACACATACATCCTTACAAACTTTCGCACTTATAATATTAGTAGGAAGGAAGGATTAGTAGGATAAACATATTTTTCTTCACATTTAATTATATAAAACCCATTTTCAAAAAATGTTTTAAGAACATGATTATTTATTTATCACAAAATGAAATATTCACATTTGACTTTTAGCTTGACGGTACCGCCACAGCTATATATAGGATGAAAGAAAATGGTACATTTCTGGTGTTAATAGGTAGTATGACCAGTGAGAAAATCTCAACACACAAATTCTCACTGGCCATACCAGTAGGACAACCCAGTATGACCACCGAGAATCACCCAAAAAAATATCTATTATTTTAAGGACTTTTGTCTGTCTGTATGTTTATCCAAGCATCATGCAAATTAAATCATTAATGTCTGCTATGACGTGGTAAGGAACAAAGATTAATGCTTAACGAATCGAGCAGATAATTTGCGGTTATATAACGGAATATGCTGGGATATACAAATAGACTTCAGATTGTGCTCGGTGAATAGAACTGCTTCGTCATTCATAATCAATCCTCTTTTGATATGAATCGGGACAAATCATACCCATCGTTATAAAGGTATCCCCTATTCGTTATGGTTAGACTGCTGACATAGAACGATAAGAATAGTAAGATTGAAGTGTCTATTTTATGGTCGTGACAAAGCAAACGAGCGTGCAGCACCACTTTTCAACTGAAATCGATACAGAATAAAACTGAAATCGGGATGTGTCAAAAAGCTAGTTGGATGGTTTGATAGTATGTATGAGGACTGGGGCAAGAATAGTTAGTGATAGTTAGTCCTGTCAACTGTTGTTAGTAATAATCCACTTAGTAATTCTTAGTAAGGCTTGTTCTAATTCCGTTACGGTCATCTTGCAACCCTTGACGAATAAGATGGTCACTTTTAACTGGTTGTTAAAACAATCATTACACGGTAGAATTTGTATGCGGTACCGTGGTGTCAGTGCTACCACCCTAGTTGAACTTTAGGCTCTACCCATCTTACGACTATGATAGCTAATGTATTTCCTTTGATGATCTAATGTCTAGATTGAGCGTCGCCCTACGATGAAAACAAAAAAAAACAAGGTAACAATATCAAGCATGTGTGCGTCCAGGCGATGTTTTACACATTCGTCTATTGTCTATGTTGTGTGCGTGATCAATGATACAATGTTATAAAAATTGTGGCCAATTTTGAAACGTTTGCGCGGATTCGATGTTCCATCTAGACATTAGATCATCAAAGTGTAAAGCATAATAAAATACTAAGAAAAATAGAAGAAATATATAATACAGTCCTTAAGAGCATATAGCACAAAGGATACAATTAAAACATCCCCATGTTTAGTACCATATTGTAGTGAACCCTACACAGGTTCAAAATATCTTGTTGCGGACATCAGCGAAATCATGTTTTGAAAGTCAACGGATAAATCAAATTAGGGCTACCATCGCTTAATCGTTTGGAATGGGGTCAGTCAGCATTGAAGAAGGATCTCATTCTATTGATATAGATACCTACTACATTCGCCTTAAATACATGAATAGGCTAGCGAGAATATTTTTATACTACTCACAGACCTTGATTTGTTTACACTTATTCCGTTTTAACACTAGACCTTGAATTTATCCGGTTACACTTTTTGGATACGATCATCTCAGTTCTCAAGTGTAACATCAATCAATAAAAATTAGGAGGACACACTTCATAACAAATCACTGACTGGACTATTACCTTGAACAACTAGCACGACCTAACTCTGCACCTTCCTAAATCCTAAAATTTATACCGATTTAAAGTGTATATGAGTAAATAAAAACATATTTGAAGCTTGATTTTTTACGCTGAAATTAAGTCCTTCTTAATTTTCATACCGCTCAGTGGTATCCAATTGATGCGACCGTTAATTAAAAATATAAAGTGTTACGCAACGCTAAATCCGAAGAAATTTCCACACAAAAATAATCGTGTACACACAGCAGACCATTATTATAGTTCTATCACTATTATGTAGATCAGTGTTTTTCAAACTGTGGGTCGCGACCCCTTGGGGGGTCGCGAAGCTTCTGTAGGGGGGTCGCCAGAAATCAATTCAGTAGAAAAACAATAAGGATTGAAAAGA
The DNA here is from genome assembly GCA_905404135.1 of Hesperia comma. Taxonomy (NCBI): domain Eukaryota; kingdom Metazoa; phylum Arthropoda; class Insecta; order Lepidoptera; family Hesperiidae; genus Hesperia; species Hesperia comma. The sequence continues at coordinate 2,738,663 of FR990026.1, forward strand.
GTGATTTAAAGAGAATTTTGACAAAAGGAACTCATAAACATTTCTATGTTTCAATACAAACAAATGAACAAAAAATAAAATCCTAAGATAATTATAATAATATACATGAGTTAATGCGAAGGTTGTGCTCGTTTTTTAATAATCAGTTTCATCCATCGTGGATCTGTACCGATATCGATACTTATCGATACTAATATTATCAAGAGGAAAGGTTTGTTTATTTGCATTGAATAGGCTCCGAAATTGCTGAACCGATTTAAAAAATTCTTTCACTGTTGTAAAGCTACACTATTCCCGGGTGATATAGTAGGCTATAATATATTCTCAAAAAAAAATCGGGATCCTTAATAAAACTGCGATAATGTAGTAAGTGTAAAAAAACTGAAGAGTTTGTTTGAATGCGCCAATCTCAGGAACTACTGGTCCAATTTGAAAAATTCTTTCAAGGTTAGATAGCTCATTTATCGAGGAAAACTATGGGCTGCTTTTTATCTGTAGTACGCGAATTAGTTCCCACGGGACGCAGGTGAAACCGCTGGCAGAAGCTAGTATGTGATAAAAAAGTGAAGGTCGGGGGCCGGGGGTCGCGAAATATTTTCTTATGCCAGGGGGGTCGCATCATGAAAAAGATTGAAAAACACTGATGTAGATGAACTAAACGATGATTGGGCCTAATGGAGTGTAGTGGTTGCGATAAATAAGGCCGGGAGGTGCGGTAGCTCAATAATGGTAGACCCAATGGTGTTTTAAATATCTAGATTGAGCGTCGCCCTACAATGAAAACAATAAAAACAAGGCAACATTATCAAGCATGTGTGCGTGCAGGCGATGTTTTACCCGTTCATTTTTTGTCTATGTGTGCATAATCTGTGCGTAATGATATAAAAATTGTGGCTAATTACAGTTAGCCACAATTTTTTGACACTTTTGGCGGATTCGATGTTCCATCTATATATTTAAAACATCATTGGGTAAACCAAACTAAACAACGACCCGTATGGCGTAAGTTTCTCTGCCGGACATTTAAAGGGTTTGGGAATCAGTGAGGTGGAAAGAATTATGACTTTAAGTTTCTGTTCTTGTTCTGGAAGTGTGTTCTTGTCTTGTGCGTTGTACATTGCACCCACGGCACAGTGATACATCGTATAGGGCTTTAGATGATTAATAATTGCATTATATTTCAATACTTATTTTTACGGATGAACATAATTGATACAGGTAGGTAAGCACTAACCTAGCGGAGCTGGTTGCAGAGCTGGTAATTACCATGCCTTTTTGTCATTTCAATAATAATAAATAAATAATAAATAACGCTACACACTCATAGCCCCACACTAGGATACCCTGTGTCGTGGGTGTCATGGACAACACACTAGACAAAGACACACACCCAGACCGAGAACGGAAATTCAAACTCATCATCCAAATTTCCGCCTCGTTGGGAATCGAACCCAGGACCCTCGGAACAGCGATCCGGCGTGTTAACCATTGCGCCATCCGGGTCGTCAAATATAAATATTCCTGTATACTAGGTATAGTAGCTCTCTTGTCTACGAGTTGTGCTTTTACATGCTTCTTAAACAACTCTGAAGGCAGGTCCCGGATTGCCTTAGGGACTTTATTATATGTAGATATTTATTTAAAAGCAGCAGTGTCCATACGTCTGGTTGCCTATATGATCGTCGATTTTCGTTAGGAGATGATATCTTAAGATGAAACGACATGTGTGGTGGATTGCTAAATTATTACGGTCTATTAATAACTCCAAATACTTGGCTAAGAATAAATCACATATCATTTGTGAGAAATCTCGCACATTGCGACTAATGATCCATCCATCAAAAAGTCAGTCCCAAAAACTTTCTTTGATGGGGAATGACAGACTGAACAGGATGTATAAAATGAAACTTGATATAAGCAGGTACTTACTTAGAGACTCCAAACATCGACACCCTGTATTTTACGGCTTGTGATCTGTGATAAGCGGTAGCGGTTTCTATAATTTTTTGTTACGATTTCGCCAAAATATGTTTAACAACTCGAATGGGGAGAAATTTAAGTTCAAGATCTTTTATTCACATTACCTACTGATATAATAAATATGCCTGTATACCTATTCTTCTCTGCTCTTTTTATACCTATTCTAGCGCCGTTTCGCTAATTTACTTATTATTGCATTGCTAAATCTCTTTAAAGAAAACTACTTTTATTTGGATCATTATTATGTGATCTCTAAAACTATTCATCTTTATTATTTTACAGAATTTCGGAACTAAAAAGGCGCAAGTACCGGTAAGTAAGACTCAACCGTTATATAAAAAAAAACTCTTCACAATATTTGGCTTTTCTTATAAATTAGGTACGTCTATTGAATATTTTGTCCAGAAAGAAATAATGTTGAAGCAGCTTAAGGAAGAACTTACAAGTGGGTAAATTCTAAGTCTTTCAATGATCACAGAGAACAAAAAACATTCCTTTCAAACTTGACTGGTTTCGAGAAAGGGTCCAAATAGGTTCTTCATCTTTATTAAATTCAGTCGTCAACAAAGTTTATTTGTTCTCTTGAAACTTCTTGAATTAAAAGCCACAACAGAGAGGAAAACATAATTATAATAAATATTGTACCTACATATTAATATCTACGTCGTATTTGTATTCGTAAAATTTGAATGGAACCACGCCGAACCAAACATGGAGTATAAAATTAATGATAAAAAACTAAGATATAAGATAAGATAAGATGATTTATTTATAAACTTTATTGCAACAACCTAAAGCTAGGTGTACAAAGGGCGGACTTAATGCCTTTTGGCATTCTCTGCCAGTCAACCCATGGTGATGATGAGAGCAAGTAGGTAGGTGACAATAAATTGAACAAATACCAACTAAAAGAATAAAAAACTATTTGTCTTGTAAAAAGTTATGAGGTATGCATTCATATAAAAAAATGTGTAGACGTATGTCATTGAACAGTCCGTTAGGGCGAAGTTTTATTGTTATCAGCAAACCTTACCTGACACCTGACTTCCTGACCTGACAGCTGGAGCCAAACATACAGCATGACGTAAAATCTTACACAGTTTTTCTTCTAGCCTCCATCCCTAGCTTACGATAAGGAATACCGAACATTTAAAACATACAATCGAATTGTGAACCTCCTTTTTTGAAGTCTATTAAAAAAATGGAACGTACATACCTACGTGAAGCACTAACTACCTACTAAACTTAGGAATATTTGGCCCTCTAATAATAGTGTGATGTCTGTCAAGCAGGGCGCGGCGCTGTTAGTTTAGCGCTAATTGCATTGGCCACTACGGCTGGTAATTATACCCTTGTGTGTAGAATAACTTATTATTATAAGGTGTTCTATTGTGTCATAACAATGTATTTCAAATTGTAGTGACACATCAGCAAAATGGTTCAGGTTCACCAGAGGAGAATCAATGACACGTTGTTTAATGGGAAATTTTAAGATTATTGTCAAAAGGTACTTACTATTAGTTTTAGCCGTTTCCATCAAGAAAAATAGAGACATACTTGAATCCCCCTTACAATTAATGACAGACAGCGTCATGACAGGTGTCATACCTGACCTGACAGCTGGCGCAATTGTTCAGCCGTGCGATCTCATTGGCTGCAAGTGACAGAAAAATCTTCAACAATTTTTTTCTTAGCCTCCATTCGTATCGTGTTATAAAGAACTTCTTTCTAACAAACCAAACTTTACAAACGATCGCTGAATACTTTATTAGTCTTAAAGGAGGTTGTTTCAATAATCAAACCGTCGAACCTTTTATAAAATATTTAATGAAATTTACTTTTTAAGCCGGCATAATTTACAAAGGGTGCTTAGAATTGGTTTATCTTCTTTCTTTTAATTGTTTAGCTTTAAGTGTTTTCAGGCAATATTTTTCCGGGTTGCTTTTGAAAATTTGAAAATCCTTTCAGATTCAAGAACTCTTTTCGCCATTCATTTAAATATTACAAGCTCCTAGAGTGGCTACCTACTTACTCTAAGAAATATTTTGTCTAGACGACCATTTCAGATGAATGGAGTGTTTTATGTGATTTACACCCTGTTTAAGGCATTCTCACACGCAGATAATATTAACGTCATCCAACATTTTGTAGATCAGTCTTAATGCCGAGGATTTAAGTAAGGAGTATAGGGGCAATTCACTACAAAAAGGATATTTACCTCATTAGCTATATGGAAAACAAGACATATTCAATGTATTAACATAACTTCAATAAAAATCTTTGGATCTTAATGCATTAATAATTTAAATGTGGTATACATACATGTGAGGAAAAACGAAACGACTTCGACACGTTGTTATCAGAGGGCTGTAAGTGAAGGGAGGAGGCGTGCTACCCCTCCAAAACCCCCGTGGCAATCACGTCAAATCCACGCAACAGATGAAGTCTTCCAATATTTATTTTTCATAAAATATTCACCGAGGCAATATTGAACAAAATACGTCAATTTTTCGCAAACTGTTTTGTTTCTAAGATAAGATGATTTTCGTTACCTTTTGCCCTAAGCGGCCTAAATAGGGGTTAAGTTTGCGTGCAAATTCACGGCTGGTCGCTAGTTATTTATAATAATAGTTAAAAGTTTGGCTAACTATAACCATCCTTCTATTACAAGGATTACTAAGTTATAACTGCAAAGTAATAAATGTAGCCATTGTGAGTGGTGTTAGAATATGAGAAACCGTTGAGATTTGTAAACGTAACGTAACGTAAGCGTAACGTAAAAAGGAATAAGCCGTAGGTATTCTTGAGTGACGGGAGCGTCGGTTATTAGAAGGCCTTCGTTATTCTCCGAGATATTTCTTGGGCAAGATAAGATAAACACAACATGACAGATTTTTTGCAAAAGTATTTGAATATCCGTTTTTTGATACACATAAATCAAGTTTTTTCCTTCCTTTATCTTATCTCTTCCTCATCTCAACTTTTTCTTCTTTTACCTGTCAAAATTACCACGTTGTTCAAGCAAAATCAATTATGAATAAGTACCTACGTAATTATTATCACGTTCAAACACGTTACAATTTTGTTTTGTTGTCACAATATATTCGAGTAGTTTTCATTAATACCTTCACCCACTTTTTCTTACTAACTAGTACAAGTACAAAATTCCTCAGTTACAAAATACGAAGAAAGTCACTTTAGAATCTATTTATCATTCAGGCCTATTACCCCCAAGGAGGCAACTTCCCAATAATATTGGGAGCTTTGGGACTCACTGTTCGGTCAGTATCTCCTTAAATTGTATTCCGGATGGTCCGTATTATTTCAAAATATTCGCCATTGCTACGGAACCTCTGCATAAACTCAATATCCGTTTTATTAAGTGAATTATCACAGAAATTGAAAGTTACGGACCTCGCCAACAATAATTGAAATCTGAGGTCTTATAATGTTATGTAAATTGTTTAACTGACTAATTTCTTAAGACCTCGCCGTAAAACAAAGTTCGATATCAGATAATCTGTCTCTATAGTGAGATAGAGGGAGCGAAAGGTCTTAAAGCCTGGTCGTAATAGCATCATGAAGGAACGAATAGGTTTATAAATTGATTATAAAGGAAAGAAGATTCATTTCGTTTGGGCATCGCTTATGAATATTTAAGTTGGGAAAAAACCATTCGGCTAAGTAAGCGTAGATATGAAGAAGTGCAATTCCTTGTGTAGATTCTGCACATTTCAATTGATTTCAAAGTTGATCATTGAAGTAGGATAGATTATAATCCCTGATGCTTAATTTTTTTTCAATTAGTTATCTATTTAAAACGACTAATAGTTATCTATATAAAAGCTAAAGGTCACTCACGTATCACGAAATCTAGGAGAGGTAACCGCAGGCAGGTAGTTTATAGTTAGGAGGCATCCGCTAAGAACGGATTTTTTGATATTCCACCCCTAAGAGGATCAAATAGGGGTTCAAAGTTTGTATGAAAACTGGTCAAACATACTTCCTCGCCGGACAAGCTGTGGGAAACAGCAGTACAAAATAAATCCAAAAACCAAATAGATATATTTTACATTCACATACACTTAATCACCGATTCCATTCACATAAACAATAATTAAAGTAATAAAACAACCGAGATACATTTGCATGTCACAATGTGAACATTTTCTGTCGCGCTTGTATTTTTCAAGCGTCAGGATTTTTTGGTCCATTATTATAGAAGCCGCGACTTTGATAAATGGTTATTGACGCTTCTATACGGTACCTGCATAAAACTGTATGGTAGAGGATGTGCTGGTATAGCTCTAATCCATTAACGCTGTAATCCATTAATTTGGGACAAAACTATCCCATATCCGTTTTGTGCGGTGATAGCCTAGTGGTTAAAAATTCGGCCTTCTACTCGGGTCTGGGTTCGAATCCTGGGCTGCTGGGCACGAACTTCTGACTTTTCGGAGTTATGTGTGCTTTAAGCAGTTATATGTTATTTACTCGCTATGACGACGAAGAAAAACATTGTGAGCAAACCTGCATATCGAAGAATTCGCAAAAATCAAAGGTGTGTGAAGTCCACCAATCCGCACTTAGCCAGCGTGGGGACTATGGCCTTAACCTTCTTCCAGAGAAGAGACCCGTGCCCAGAAGTGGGACAACAATGGGTCGTGATGATGATGACGATACGTCTTAAAGTTTCAAACTGCCTACACATCCAATTTCATAATCGGTTCAGAGGATTAAGTGTGAAAATACAAAGTTGCATGGTTTTCTCTGACAATAAGGAACTTCCATTCAAACTTTCGTATTGTATTAAATTTCATTAAAATCGGTTCAGTGATTTCAGAATGAAAGCCTAACTGACAGACTGACAGAGTTGCTGTCGTATTAATAATATAAGTAGGGATTGTCTTGTGTTTAATAACATTAATAAAGTCGGTGAAAAATTAGTCGGTTAAAATTTGTGCCTTCCCAAGATAGAATTACTTCATTAATACGGTTGTGTTCATCGTTGTCATTTCTACATACAAATAATATCCACTCGTATCAAACACAATTGTTAGTAAATATCTTAACAATTAGTTCAAATTACTTAGTGTGTAAGACAATGTACCAATTAATATGCCTACTCTAAATACTCGAAACGTTAGATGTTTATTTAGTTAGTACCTAATTCATAGGCATCTTGTGTTGAAATCGTTTGTACGTTTGTACCGTAATTGAAATCGTTTGTACCTTGGTACAATCGAATTAAATTCATTTCTTGCAATTATCTTTTACTTGGTTGTCAACTTCACATAAGTATTTTTATTTAAAAGACTGTACTTCCAGATATATACCAACTTCATTTTATTAAATAGGTGGCCCCAAACATTTAATATAGAAACCAAAACTGCGTATATTTTTCTTTTATGAGTGAAGTACTTGCATTTAGATTTTCGTCTTGCAGGGTAATGTAGCGATCAATTCTGTTGGTTACACACATTCTGAATTTTTTTAATTATCCACGTCGTTTCAGCCACGTCTGAAGAGCTCTTATTGCTCTCAGCTAGTACTTCGTAATTGCTTTATATAACTTACCCCTTTGTTTTACATTCTCAAATTAAGTTAAACCAACATTTAATTGCTGTGTGATTCGGGTTACGGATATTATATTACGCAAAACAAATAATGGCCCAACAATTATGTAGAAAATACTCGACTCATGAAATTTTGTTTGAGCGTAGTTATTGAAAGTTTTGTACTTCCTTAAAACTTCTATATTGTAAGTGTTCCAACTTTCCAGGGCCGAAGTTGATGTTCCTTTAATATTTATGTGAAACAAAAATATAATATGTTAGTATGTTATTTGGCATTATTATTCTGATTCGATAATGATATTATTTCTGCTAAATTGAATATGACAATAATACCACGGTCTAATAAATGACGTCAGTTTGCTACAAGTATCTTGTATGTGAAAATGTTAAGCGTTTACCTATTCTATATATATAATCATAATATGTGTTTAAATTTGTAACCGATCGATTTCTCTTCCTACTTGGAGGGAGTACAAATTTGACCCCAGTTAAGTACTAATAATTAGGATCTAATCGCAATTGAGCGAATGAGAAAAAATTGTTTAAGTAACTTACTTCATTCGAATAAGTGTTTGTGCAAATAAATCAAAAACAAAATTCTTACAGAAATTCTTTCTTCTCAGTCTAAAACTCGAATACATTTATCGTAACAGTTTGAAGTGGAAATACTGATTTATGAGTCTAAATCTTGGCATCGACAAATAATTCAGTTCGTGAACTCTTATGGCTCAACGGCTCCTATAGCTCGTAATAATATATCGACTGAATCAGAAATATGGTCTCGAGAATCGAGTAAAGTTGTCGACTAACGAAAATGAATGAAATCCTAATGGTCAGTTGCTACAATCTTTGTGGGTATGTACACATACGATTGGGTTTTTAGTTTAAAGGTTTATTCTTAAAAAATGATAACGTAACTTAAATTGTTTACGGAATTAAGAAAGCAAATGAGCTTATACGAGTACAACCCTTCCGCTGCCGCACATGACAACTGTGATCGAAACCGAACAGTCAAATCGGAACTAGAATGGTTAGTCAAGTCAGCAGACGGTAATAGAACATAGTTGATTACTTCGTTAGTAGTACGAGAACTGGGACAGAGACTGTTCTGTTAGTTGTTGTAATAGTTTAGTTAGTGACTGTTAGTGTGAATATTGTTTTAATTCGGTCACAGATGTATTCGTCGTGTCTAAAAAACTTATAATTGCGTCGCTACTCTGTGACGGAGCGATGTTGCTAGTGTCGCTACCCTTAAGAATCTGTGTAAATCTTTACTGTGTTTGTGGTAATTTTAAATTTTTTTTTTTTTATTGAATTAAGGTAGCAAACGAGCATGCAGCACCACCCTTCCGCTGCCGCCCATGGCAATTGCGACCGACTTAGAACAAGACCCAATTTAGGGATTAGGGTGGTTAGTCCAATTAGTAGATGGTGTTAGAATGTTAGTTGGTTAGTTTGTTAATAAGTGTGAGGACAGGGACTGTTAGTGATAGTTAGTCCTGTTAGTTAATATTAGTATTGTCCAGTTAGTAATGATTAGTGTGAGTCTTGTTCCAATTCGGTCACAGATGCGTTGCTACCCCTGAGGACTGAGATGGTCGCCTCTAAAAAAGTGAACCGGCTCCACACCTTCCTATCCGGAACACAATTGCTCTTAAAAACAATTATTATGACGGTAGGAATGGTACTGAGTACCGTGGCGGGCGGTGGTACTTCCCCGGGTGAGCTCTAGGCTTTTTCTCATGATGTCCAATTGATAAAAAAATTCCATTTGCAGTTCGCAATCTACTAAAGCTTAATTTGTAAATGGTATTTGAGCCATTTTCTAATTAAGCGCATAGAAATCAGCAAAAATCTACCTACCATCATATCGACATCTTTTAAATACCACCCACCCACATAGTGACTGCGCAGATGCTTCTTAGACTCCACCCTATAAAATAAATTCAACATTAACTTATACACGCAATGATGTTTAACGTCTAACATGGCGAAAAAAGATAAAATACGTCTACTGTAGCCTTCATACCGTTTTGCCGGTAAGTATTTGGTAGTCGCAAAGTACCCCCCAAATCCCAGAGGTCTTCTACCCTCACCTTCGTAACAGGACGCGCGGGATTGCCTTGCGTTCTACCGTCTGGCCTCAAAGTACCCACTTTACTTAGGCTTAATGTGTTTTCTATTTACATCAAATACCTTATTGAGTTATTTCGATCGCAAACTGTTAGACAATAAAAAAGGACGTTGAAATAATGTTTGGTTAAACCGTTAGGTATAAAACAGTCTTCTCAGGTAGAACCGAGTTGGCTAAGAAAGTTTTTAACAAGAGAAACTGATTGGCTTTTTGTACTATCAAAGTAAGAAGAAATCAGTGTTTCTTGCGTGAGGTGTTAGTAAATTAGTGAACTAACATACAGGTGTAATGTTCAATATGATATAGCCAATTTTGGAGGCGCTAGGAACTTTCGTTTGCACAAACATTATAACGAATAATCTTTTGCCGTTCGTCCGAAAACTTTGTAATAATTAGATAATAATAAAATTACTACTTTCACTTCACTTCGAGAATAATCGTGTACAAGCATACTGATAGCCATATAGAAAAAAATTATAGGTAATTCTGATTTCTTTTCGCCATATCAAGACCTTTCATAGACAAATTATTCAATATCTTCCTTTATTACCTTCACATATTTTGTATAGTAGGCAGATGCTATGGTTGAAACCTAACATTTTTTAAGATTTCAACACAATTCCATACAAGACTAAAAAAAGGCAATTACATCTCGAAGCATTGACTTTCTATCACAATTTGTATACTTCACGGAACTATGTGTTTCACGAATCACTTTGTTTCGTCAAACCATTCTTGTGCATGAAAAGAAAATTGACGTGAAATTCAAGAGAATAAAAATGTGACTCCAAAAACTTTTTAACAGTTTTATTTAAAACATCCTTCTGTTAAAATAGACCCTCGTCATTAAGTATTATTTACGAATCTCGGGTAAGTTTTTGATAATGGTTCAAGAGTCCTCCTGTCCAGTTTTGATAAAGTAACCTGGCTTTAGTAATTACGTTCAAGAAGGTTGCTTCCTTGCTTGCGTGTTTCAGAGGGCACGTAAAGCCATCGGTCCCGGTTGTTGTCGATAGATAGCAGTCGATAAGCCATGCCGGAGGTTCGGGCGGCCTGAAAACTTCCGATACTGGGGTTGCCACTAACCCCTCCACCGATCCGCACTGGAGCAGCGTGAGACCCGTGCTCAGCAGTGGGCCATTAATAGGTTGTAACCAAAAGGGTGACCTTGTTCATGGACAACAGTACTACGGTTGGCATCAACGATGATGCGTTGCCGGCCACGAAAGAAATACGGCAGAAAGATATGGAATAAATAATGACATAAAAGATTTAGGTATGTGCAAATTTCATAACGTATAATTCTACAGAAAAGTTCATAAAACTCTCTCGAGGTTTGAAACAAATATTTCAAAGATAAATAAAAATGTTGGGTCGAATAAAAGTTGGGAGGGCGTTAATGTGTTTAACCCACGTAACTTAATACAGCTCTTGGAAAATCGGATATTGTGGGTAAGTAGTTGATAATCTGATACACGATCTATTTATTGGATCCACCATTCTCCGCTTCCGAACGCTAACGTGTGTGCGTAAATGAAATTGTTTACCTCACACCTCAATAACAATTAGGCAGTGAAAATATAATCATAATTATTATAAATCTGTAAATGAACGCTGTTAGTTTTGTTTTATTTCTTACTGCTTCACTCACATGCGCACTAACGTTTGTATGTACATCTTTGAGATATTACGCGAATGTTCGGGTGTTTCCTTGTGGTCCAACTATTTAGTCCAACTATGACGTCACTGCCAACTGCCGAATTAATGTGATTTGACAGTTCGACCACGTCATAGTTGTCATAGTTGTCATAGTTGGACTAAATAGTTGGACCACGAGGAATCACCCGAATGTTTGAGGTTCGATAAAAAATCCTCACGGGTTTGACAGCTTGGGAAACTACGAATGTGTCAACAACTTCGCATGATCATTTACGAAGGTCGTCCTACACGTGTGGATTCGCGTATTCGCGTAAATGTGAATGAAGTGGTAAGAAATTTAAAAAAATCCATATAGCGATCGTTTAATTCACTCGGGTGGAGTTTTCACAAATATATTGTCTGATAAGCGTCACTTAACATTTGTTCGTATTATTTCAGTCGGTTTATATGTAAGACAGTTATAGTAGTTTAAATAATCACGCCTAAGAATTTCTGAATACTATAATTACTACGAGACATGTTTACTTAAGCGTGGGCAGGTTAACTAGTTCTGAATATAAATTCTAACGTTCAATATTTATATTTGCAACTTTAAATGTCACACGGTAAAATTTTCTCCGTGTATTGGCGGGCGAGTAAAGAGAACTTAGAACGCCATACTAAGCCGCCGACCATGTGGAATTGCTACTCTCCGCCAAAACCAATCTTATTACTTGTGCCCTAAGTTCAATTTTGCTTGTAAGCAAATTTTACTAGGGACATTTTAGTTACTGCCGTCAATCTTAAATGTACCTTAATCGCATAGGCGGAAAGCTGGCATTTGTGTGCCATGCAATTACCTATAACGAACCTATAACGGTATGATGCGATCACATTGTTTGCAGGTTGAGCAAAGTTAAAGTAGTTTTGAAGAAGTGTTACCCGCAGCGTGTATACTTATGAAAGAAGGGATGGTATTACAAAGCTTTGGTTATCTAGCCACTTCGACTTGTCTCGCTCTTGAACTCGGAATGTCTCTGAAGTAAAGCGGGCTCAAATTGGTCAAACGTGAATTGGCTTACCTTTTTTAAGAGAATTAATCAGTCGACTTTATTTTTGTTTTGGATTTCCTTTTGGTTTTTATGTTCGCTACTTTTTACTTATTATTCAAAAATAAAAAAAGAACTGGCGCCGAAGAGTAGTTTTTTAAGGATCTTCTGACGGTAAAAAAAATATTTGAGCATAATCTTAGCATAACATCGACTAGCTCTTAAAGTAAATTGGACATGAGTTTAATATTTAATTCTAATACTTTTTAATGCTTTTTGTCACTGTGAGCGGGAAAACACTCCTTTGAATTTTCTTGCCGCTTCCTCTTTCTAACCACTCATGCAGGAATTTATTGAAGCGATGGCATAATTTGACTTTCGAAAAATGTAAATGTAACTTCGAATAAACTAAATTTCGTTAATTCCTTCAAATATACGTATGCTCTAGCTAGAGTAATTTATAATACTAAACTAAATTAACTTAGCATTAACCCCTTGTTGCCTACAATAGGATAGGTACGTTCTTATCTGCGGCAGCCTAGAGCAACTATAACTTGAAGCAATAAAAATAAAATAAATAACCGTACTTAACATAGGCGCTCTATCTTGAGTGTTACACCTTTTCGTCCCATATTCAACCCTTTTAATCCTAATGCTTGGAAATATTACTTAGTTATTATTTTATACCTTTCTGCGTGTCTTAAAACGTTCATGCTTCTACCCGACTGCGTCAGAAGGAGGAAAATGATTTTCGACCTTAAGTATTTATGTATGCATGTTTGTATGTATATCCATTTATTTAGCACACATAGACTAAACGGCTGGACGGATTTTGACATATCAGGTGTAGTTGAATTTGACAGAGTCATGGTAGTAACATAGGCTGTATAAATTTTCAAAATGCGCCCGCAAATGCAAAAAAGGGGGATAGGTTTGTTTTTTTTCTTACCTAAGCAATATCGGTATCAAATGAAAGATCGTTAAAAGACCATTTCAAAGATCATCCATACTAATATTATAAATGCGAAAGTCTGTCAGTCTGTGACGTTTTCACGGCTAAACCACCGGTCCGATTTGGATGGAATTTGGAATGAAAATAGTTGAAGACCCAGAGTCACACATAGCCTACTTTTCTTTCAAAAATCAAACCCCCCAAAGGCTTGAAATAAGGGATGAAAGTTTGTATGAAAAATCCCGTTTTGCGATATACATAAATGAATTCCACGCGGGCGAAGCTGCGGACAGAAGCTAGTAATATTATTGTTATATAAATATCTTACCTTTCGGTAAAAATGTCATAATAACGTTTTTGTTACTGTTTTAACATAAACTATTAAAAAACATACCATTTTAAGCAGTCAGGTGTTTTGTTTTTATAATTATCGATAGTTGCTTTTACTAGTAAACCCAGGGGTTCGCTTTGGAAAATCTATCCGGTAATTTTTTAGACGTGATTTATCTTTTTACTAATAAAGTACCAAATTGAAATAAAATAAATGTTAAGTGAAGCGTTCCATAATACATCAGTGAAAAAGTACTCAAATCGGTTTAACCCTTTTTGAGATTAGCGCGTACAAAATCTCAAAAACCGGACAAATCGATAAACACTGGCATTAGCATACAGAGGCACAGAAAAAGAGACATTGGCAAATCGCCAAACATTCTGAATGTCATTGTTTTCGGGTCTATTACGATAAATCCCACAATAATAATTATTTTCATATATCTCCCATGTACAGACAGCCATCATCATTATCATCTCAACCCATCATGGCCCATATTGAGCACGGGTCTCTTCTCAGAATGAGAAGGTTAAGGCCATAGTCCACCACGCTGGCCAAGTGCGGATTGGCGGACTTCACACACCTTTGAGTTTTGCGAACTCTCCGGCATGCAGGTTTCCTCACGATGTTTTCCTTCACCGTTTGTAGTTAGTGATATTTAAATGCTTATAACGCACATAACTTCGAAAAGTCAGAGGTGCGTGCCCTGGGATTAATCACTAGGCTATCACATCCATTAGTTACAGATTTCTGATACCTATATACATTTTTTGCGACAAAATAATGTACTAAGTGAACTTCTACACTTTTATAGTTCAATTTACATTTAAATTTTGTCTTTATAACTGTCATTAAGCGCATGAATGCGTAGACGCCCTTCGCAATGGCAAGGGCACTAGCTCTCTGAAATGACAAGAGCTACTTTATATTTTACCTAACTGGCAGTCATTTAACGCAACATTTGTAAATTATAGTTGGAAACATTATTTAACGCATATTTTGATGAAACTTAATAAGTAAATAAACTCTACTACACTCATACACCTACTAATTAGGATTCCATGTGTTGCGAGTGGTGTGGACTATACATCAGGTCATAAAATTTTGATAGGAAATAGATACTGTCACATTTGATTAAATGGTCATAAATATCTGCCTATGCCGTTAATCAAACCCGAGACACCTCGCTTTGCAGACAGGCATCCCACTAAACTACCTACGGCACAAGTTTAAAAATGATTAAGTATAGTACGCGACAGGTTGACATGGCATTTTTCAAGTGATGTGGTATCACATAGGATAGGTTTATATCGATTTTTTTTTCACGCAACAAAATAAGAGTAGCATTAATAAAATAAGGTTTATTATAAGTGAAATGTAAATTAATCAGATTCAGTTTCGGCTATTGTGGTACTAGCACTTATGACTACACTAAAACTAATATTGTTGTTAGACGGACAAGTAAATAGGTATTTAAATAATTTTCATGTAGATAAAATATAAGCTCGTAAGAAGATTTACAACTATGTTGTTATAGAATAAGAATATTTTATTCATCACAATCACAACGTTATTGAGATTAAAATCGATAAACGCGGTCGATATGGGCTCGTGCAGCTCTAATACTAAGGGGCGCGCAGGTGACGTGCGGTATGCGGGGTGTCCCTTCCCCCGCGTCTCACCTCATACCCCGATTGCCATGTCGACCTGTCGCGTACTGTAAATTACGTTAGTAGGTACAGTACGCGACAAGACAAGTCGACAGACATGGCATTCGGGGTATGAGGTGAGACTCGGGGGAATTGACACCCCGCATACCGCACGTCACCCGCGCGCTCCTTAGTATTAGTAATGTAAGAGCCCATATCGACCGCGTTTATCGATTTTAATCTTAGGTACTCAAATAAGAACGAAATTCGAATAAATTAGTTTAATTTCATTTGTATACCAAATCTTTCATACATTCTCGGCATTGTCAGCACTAACACTTCACTGACAATGCCGAGAATGTATGAAAGATTTGCCGGTACTGTGACGGAACGGTGACTTCACTGATATGTGTGAATCGAGCATTAGTCAGTTCGTTAATATACTATGATGTGGATGATGAACTGGAGTAGGTTAGTGATGTGATAAGTAATTAGTTCTATTAGTTAATGTTAGCAAGAGACTCCTTATACCTCGGTCACAGATATGTATGTTGCTTCAGGCCTAAGATATTCTCATCTACAAAGTGTAACAACTTCCACTCATTTATTGCTATGAAAAAATTACTAAGCATTATATTATGACTTACAATGTTCGATATCACTGTAATATGTAACGTAAATACTCACGTACAAAACACACCGTTGCTGTAAAATGCACTCAATCAGCGATGATTTACGTTTCAAATCATTTGTCACGAAACGATCAAAAAATAATTTTTAATCAATTGGCAACAGTTTGCCCAAAGTCGTAAATTAAAATTGATATCGGAAACCGTGAATCCGACACAATCGATAAGTCGTATACTGTTGCCAGTCAATTAGCGCTGTCCGAGCCCATACTGGCCATTATCGCCGCGGTCATTAGAAATTGGGCACTTCAAACTATCGGGTGACGATGTCGTGTCGGACTGTATTTGTGTTTATTTCGACATTTTATATTATTTTAACACTGTAAAACACTTTTGTACTGTATTAACCTATTTATTATTTTACATTTCTCCATTTGGGTGGGGTGGGTGGTCTTTTCACTACGTAGTATAAAACAAAGTCGCCCTCCGCTTCTGTCTGTCTGTGCTTTTCTAAATATTCTGTTTTCATTAATAGGTATAGTCGTATGTAATTTGCTATCCTAGGGCATGTAGATTCGTAATTTAACTTAGCGAATAATAAGGGTGCGGTTCCACTGAGGCGGAGCTGTGCGCGATTCACCAATCACATGGCTTGAAATCCACGCGAGGCACAATGAGACGTGATTTTCAAGCCCTGCGATTGGTGAATCGCGCACAGCTCCGCTCCGCTCCGCCTCAGTGGAACCGCACCCTAATTGAGCAAAGCGAGGGCGGGCCGCTGGTTACTGAAATATTATTTCATCCTTTAAGTAATAAGTTTTCGTAAAGGATTCGTTAAATATAATAAGACCAATAAGAAGAAGATTAAAAGACTGCATTTTAATCAAACATAAATGTTGGAGAATTGTTTCAAGTCTATTCATTCTTTTCGTTCTGGACCTTCCCTTAACTCTGACCGGTCATCATCTTTTGAATTCATTGCTGTCATTGCATGACGAGGAATTACCATTCCCCCACGTACCACTGAATATTTGCTCTACTGTAGATGTCATTACATTAGTTTTCCGAACATAGCAAACCAAATTGACTTAAGTGAGTACTTAGTTACTATTCAAACAGCATTAACAAACATGGAATAAAATCTGTCACAAAAATCAGGGCTGATTGATATATCATACTCGTATAGGTATCGTACGAGACAAGGTTGACATCGGATCGTGTAAACCGCACCTAGCCTGAGCTAATGGGGTGTACAAAACTGAAATAAAACCAGGCGGTCGTCAAAAGCTTACTCTTTACCTTTGGTCGTAATTAAAAAACTTTGTACACTCGTAAAACTTCGTATGCATCTCCGGTTACCTATATACTTTTGAACCCATTCCCAAACATAGACAAAGCAATAGACGAGTTACTATGGTCTTTTTTACTTGTCTACGAAACCAAAACGTTGAAATAATTTTGTACCACTTATTGCTACTTTGTACAAATGCTTTCCTCTTTTGTTATGGGCGGCAGTGCAAGGGTTATGCAGCATGCTAATTGGCAGTCTAAAATCTTTTTACTAATGCATTTGGAGAGAAAGAAACATTTATTCAGGGTATATGTTTGCAGCACAGAGAAAAAATAACTTTCTGACTAAACTTTTACTAAAAAAGGCAGGTGTCTCACCGCCGCGCGCCGCCGCCGCCGGCGCGTCCGCAAGTAAAGCTCGGCTATATTCTTTCTCAAGACACGAACAAAAGATATGAAATTCCATGTAAACAAAAGAGATGCTTATGAGTATTCGCTGACTGTTCACACCGCCGGCGAGTATTCGCTCGCATATATTATGCGTTTCTTTTGATTACACGGATCAACAAAATGCTACTCGTCGGCGGTTGCACACATGCCTTATCTATAACTAGCTTCCGTCCGCAGGCTTCGCCCGCGTGGAATTCGTTTAAACTTCACCCCCCTATTTCACCCCCTTCAGGATGGAATTTCTAAAAATCCTCTCTTAGTGCTCCCCTACACTCTCCTAGGAACACACATGCCAAATTTCAGCTTCTTCCATTCAGTAGTTTCGGCTGTGCGTTGTCTGTCAGTCACCAGTAACGCAAGAGTTTTATACTTAAGATTATTTCACTTATGACTAATTATTCATTTATTGTGCTGTAACATAGAACACCTGAAAAGGTTGAGATTCCCCGCGACTCGCACCGAATTTCAGTGTAATTGAATCTGTATTGTGGTCGACTAGAGGCGCCAAATATCTAGTATTATAACAGAGTTTCTCAAAGCGAAGCTAGCTATCTAATTGGAAATAGCCAAGATCAGAGAACTACCAATTTGTCATGTAAATGATTTCAACGACTGGGAATCGGGGACCGGCGTTTGGCACCCCGAGTAATTACCATCTGGATCAGACAATCGAGTCGTAGAAATGATAAAAAGAATGCACGGAGTTCCGCTTTTTGCCGGTTCATTCGGAATTTCTGAATTACCGAAAAGAAAAATTATAAGTGCATCTCAAACCACGTTAAATAAAAAACATAATTAAATTCATAAACAACAACAAACAATTTTTAATCCAAAAGTCCTAAAAATCCTAGATGGAGCTATATCGAGCTAGGTATTGAAAAAATTCTCAAAACACTGATAGCATTATCCATTGTATTGCTAAAGTTATTCTTTAGGCAAGATAAGTGGTGCCTACTGGCCTCGAGAAATGATAACGCGTAAAATCTTTCATGGAAGAATCCATGGCAGTCTAAAATTTGTTTACTTGGAACATTGGACCGAACGTTGCAGTGATAGTGATAACTGATGATGATTTTTACCATCGAGTGTTTGGTTAGGTATAGCATCCTTGATAGCCGAGCAGATCATCTTTTAAAAAAAATGTGGGTTAGAATTTAATATTCAATTACTTCGGCGAAGTAAAACAATGTCGAAAATGAATTCCATAATATTCTCAAAGAAGTGTGAAGTCCACCAATCCGTTCTCTCCAGGCGTGGTGGACTACGGTCTGTAATTCTCACATTGCTATCCCAACAGTGGGATTATTGTGAGCTTATAATGATCATAGGTACATCTGCCTATAACCGCTCAAAATTGCAACTTACAACAAAATATAAACTTATAGTTAAGGTTAGGTGGGGTAAGAGGGACGCTGGGGGAAGAGTAACAGTAACTCGTAAAAAGAAAACTATAATGCCCAGCTCTATGGTGACTACGTGGATAAAACAATATTAGGCGTAGTTCAAATATTCTTGGATAGAATGCGCTGGAACACAGCAAGTAAGCGAGCAAAAGAGAAAAAAAATATCAGATGTCAAGCTAAAAAAACCAAGACCTAGCGGCGATCCTTGTTTAAGTTAATTTTAGTATTAAAAACATCAGTGTTGCGGTTTATTGCTATGGTAAGTGTATATATTACGTTTAATCTTTATTTTCTACGTATTACATTGTTTGTAACGTGTGTTTTTAGTGCTTTTTCGATGTCAATAATAACATAACCTTCAAAATGGCAAGCTGGGAAAGAGGAACGGCTATAGCAGGTTAAGAGAAACATATGTTCCTCTTTTCCTGTTTCAGGGGTAACAAACATATTTAAAATCCGCTAAAATATAACACGTTCCGAAAATAGCCATGATTTGCTTTACTATTTATTTGTTACAGAAAAAAGCAAAATGCCTCGAGCTTACGTAAGAAAGACCGATAGAAGTTCTTACCCGAAAGAAAAACTATTAGAAGCAGTTAGGGCCGTTAAAAGTGGCGCCATTCTTTTCTATTTTTAACCGACTTCAAAAAAAGGGAGGTTCTGAGTTTGATCTGTATGTATGTATGTGTATGATTTTGATGCAGTTTTCAGCATAGTATTTTTCAGACCTAGGAGAAGGTTTTAGGTATATAAGACGACTTAAAAAATGGAGTTTTGCACTTTAAAACGTGTTTTACGTATTGTCCGCCATAAGTTCGCATTTGGCTGAACCGATCTTAAAGTGGATTTCAGTACAGTAATTTTTAGAATTAGGAGAAGGTTTTTGGTAGCTTTACCGACTTAAAAAAATGGCGGTTCTTCTTTTTATTAATACAATCATTTAATAGCACAAAGAGTTTAGTACCTCTGACCTTACCTATATGTTCCTCTTACCCCAAATTTCGTTTTTGTTTGCTGTCATCCTAAAGAAGACCTTATTTAAAACGAGGCGAGGTTTAATTCCTTTTACTCAAAAAAATGTTTAAAACATGCTATGTTATACACTTAAAAACATAAGTTATTACTTAAAAATATCGAGTGTTCCTCTTACTCCAAATCTCGGGAAAGAGGAACATTTATAAGACCTAGCTTTGTTGCTAAATTGTGCCGTAATTACACGAAGAATTTAGTTCTGTGTCAAAAAAAATGTAAGTATATTTCAAAACAGAAGATTTGTTTCTATTATTATCAAAGTAAATGTATAATTTTGATAGCTGAAGGCCAAAATATGAAAATACCAGTAAAGTATGTTTCTCTTACCCCACTTGACCCTACTAGAATTTAATTTCGAGCTAAAACCACACATGTTAATTGATCCGAGCAGCAAAAAGTTAATAAACTGTATATTAAAGTGATTAATATGTCTGCCAGAAACAATTTTTCGTGCGGTCGGGCAGCGGAACGAACTTATTAGTGCTTTGTGTTCCGTTGTTAATTAATTTTAAAATTTTGTTTGTCTTTTAATAATTCCTTCTTTTTAACCGTCTTCAAAAAAGAAGGAGGTTCTCAATTTGACCGTGTATAATATGCTTTTTTATGTATGTTCAGGGATTTTTTTGTCGTTTATGAGCCGATTTTTAATCTTTTTCTGTTGGAAATAGATATTCCAAGGGTGATCCCATGATAATGACTCCAGGATCTGATAATGGAATTTTCGAAGATTGTAGAGGCGATTAAATAAATAAATAAATAAAATAAAAAAGCCTTTTATTTCTTGCTTTTAACTTAAAAAAACAGAAATTTGACTATCATTAAAGTAATTAAGTATATTATTTTCAGTTAACAATAAGCATTCCTAAAAAACAATTTTAATTAATAAATAAAATCAATCATTAATAATTATTATTATAATCGTATATTAATAAATCTGGTATATTAAAATTATGTGCAATTAATAAAGTTAAAAATAAAAAATTATAAAATTAAATAACCAAATAATTAAAAAATTAAAAATTAAAAAAATTTGAGAAATTAAAAACATAAAAAATTTAAAAATAAAAATTAAAAAGTAAAAAATTTTAAAATTTAAAAAATGATTAATAGTCAAAATTAATAAATTTGATTTTTTGTTTTAATTTGCAAGAACCCCTCTTAGGTAAAGGCCTCCTCCAGAGAGTGCCATCTATCCCTGTCCTTGGCTAAAATCATCCAGTCCTGGCCAGCAGCAGTATGAGTGATATCGTCAGCCCATCTCGCAAGTGGTCTTCCTACCTTCCTGTGTCCTGAGGGACCTGCCCACTCTGTTACACGTTTTGACCATCTGTTGTCATTCTGTCTTAGTACATGACCGGCCCATTTCCATTTTAATTTCATGGCAAAGGTTAATGCATCAATCACATCTGTTTTTTCCCTAATAGTTTTGTGACGTATTTTATGAATTTTTTTAATTTTTAGCATGCTTCTCTCCATGGCTCTCTGCGTAGTTTTAATTCTGTGTTTAGCTCTATATGTAAATTTCCAAGTTTGGCATGCATATGTGAGGGAAGGTAGGAGACATGTATTCATTATTTTTCTTTTCAGCTTTATAGGGAAATGGCCTTTTAAAACCTCTTTCAAGCTCCAAAACTTATTCCAAGTTTTCTGTGCTCTTCTTGCTATTTCTTGTTCGTTGTTTTGTGCGTTGAACGATATCTGTTTTCCTAGGTAAATATAGCTTTCTACATATTCCAGTTGAGTGTCATTCAGTTTGATAGGTTTTTGCATGCCATTCGTCATTAATTTAGTTTTACTGTGATTTATTTCAAGGCCAACTTTTGTACTGCCTTCATAAAGAGTTGTTAGCATATATTCCAGATCCTTGCTATTCTCGGATATTAAAACAAGGTCATCGGCGAATCTCAAATGTGAAAGATGGTTTCCATTTATATTTATTCCCATTTTGCTCCAATTTAGTTTACCTATTATTGATTCTAAAATCGCTATAAAAATTCTGGGAGACATTGGGTCGCCTTGCCTGACTCCTCGTTTGATTTCTATGGGTGGTCCTATGGTCTCCAGTTGTATTCTACTTTTACTTTTGTTGTAAATATCTTGTAATATTTTTATGTAGGTTAGATTAACATTTTGTGATTTCAAAGTTTCCCATATTGAAGCATGTGATACAGTATCAAAAGCTTTTTGGTAATCTATGAAAGCTATGTAGAGCGTTTTTCGAAACTCTTGATATTTTTCGACTATTTGTTCAAGCGTGTGGATATGATCGATAGTGCTGAACCCTTTTCTGAAACCGGCTTGCTCCGTTGGTTGCTTGTTGTCTAGTACTTTACTGATTCTTTTTTCTATTATAGAAGAAAAAAGCTTATATAGAGATGGCAATAAGCTAATTGGGCGATAATTTGCGATGTCTTTTGGATTCCCTTTTTTGTATAGGAGTACGATATTTGATTCAGACCACTGTTGAGGGGTAGAAGTCGTTCTTATGATTAAATTGAATAGTAGAGCCAATGGAGTCGCAAGTAGTTGGTGGCCTAGTTTTATTGCTTCGTTGGTTATTCTATCCGTGCCTGGGCTCTTTTCTAATTTCAATCTCTTAATATGGTAGAGTATCTCCTCTTCTTCGATTGGCTCTATTTCTTCAGGGCAGTTACTGTTGGATTCCGTAGGCATTTCTGTACATTTGGTCTGTATATTTGTAGGACAACTGTATAATTCCTTGTAGAAATTGGTTGCGATGTGTAAAATGTCTTTTCGGTTGTTATGCATCTTTTCTTGATTTTGGAGTCCGTCGATCCAGTTCTTGTGTGTTCGTAATTCCTTGTATGCTCGTTTTAAGCTGCCAGTTCCGTTTAAATGCCTTTCTATTGTCCGAGATCTGTGACTAGTATAGTCATGCATTATATATTTGCTTATAATTTTGTAGAGTGCTTTAAGCTCGTTTTTCATAGCACGCGTCTTTGGCTTCTGATTTTGGAGTTCGTGTCGGCGTGATATTAATTTTTGTGTACGGTCAGTTATTATTGGTGGTTTTCCGGAGTCACTGATGCTAGCGTTTTCTAGACTAGTCTGTATGATGTTTATCAGTTTATCGTAGTATTCTTGTACAGTAAAATGTGTTTTATTTCGTAGTAGATTATTTAAACTGTCTTGTAGAGATGATAAATAACAAGATATCTGGTCATCCGATTTTAAAGGTATTGTTGATTTTCCTTTGAAGCTAGCTCTACTCCTTTTGGGTACTCGTATTTTTACTGTTGCCCTTAACGGTCTGTGGTCAGATGGGAACTTTATGTTCAGAACTTCGATGTTATGGAAGTGCTTAGGGAAGTTTGACAAAAAATAATCCAATTCGTTTTTAGTTCTTCCATCTGGTGATCTCCAGGTCCATCTATCCCTATTTTTCTTTTTGAAAAAGGTATTCATAATAGATAGATTGTTTTCATATGCAAACTCTACCAAAGTCTCGCCTCGATTATTTCTTTTCCCATAGCCGTAATTTTTCATAATTAATGTTTCACCTGGCAGCGGCATTCCAATCTTAGCATTAAAGTCTCCCATTAATATTATATTTCTGGAGCCCGCGAGTGTTAGCGCTTTATCGATGGTGTTATAGAATTGTTCTACATAATGTTCATCCGCAGTCTCTGTTGGGGCGTAAGCTTGTATGATAGCCAGTTTCAAGTTGTTAATATTTAATAGTAATAGAGATACCCGTTCCGTCAAACCAATTATTGCCTCTATGTATTTCTTTAAATATTTTTTAACGATAAAACCAACCCCATACAGTCCTGCTGTTTCTCCTATATAGTGGAAGATAAAATTCTCGTATTCTTGAATCGAGTTGCCGAGTCTCCTTATTTCTGATATGCCAATAATGTCGAATTTTGTAGTTTTCATTGATTCTATAAGCTCTATAAATCTGTTGTAGGATGAAAGAGTCCTTACATTGTATGTGATAATATGTAGCAAATCATTTGTCTCTGGAGGGTTATGGTCATGCACTCCCTCGGTGACCAGCCTTATCGGGAGCCTAGGAGGGGTGGCTTCGCGCTATATATTGTTGGAAATTTCTATTTCTTGAGTCGAGTAGGCAGTTGGTTCAGAATGTTCTCTTTGATATCTTGGAGTAAAAAAGTCGGTGATATTATTTTTGTTCCTTTTTGCTTGGTGTGTTTTATTTGCAAGTCTTTCATTTTGGTATCTTACGGGGGATGAAGAGGGAGCTCTCTTTTTAGAATACTCGTTTTGAACTGTTTTCTTATTGAGGATTACAATTTTGTCGTATTTCAGAATTGCAAATTTTCCCTGTTCTCGCAGATTTTGTAACTCCTCGTGTAAAGTCTTTCTTTTTTCAAGGATATGTCTGGGAAAGTCTTCATTTATTTTGTATAAAGTTCCCTTTAGGCACCTTCGATTTTTTAAGACTTCTAACTTTTTCCCCATTGTTACAAAGGTCACTATAATCGGTCTGGACGTGCCTTGTTTCTTTCCAATGCGTCTTACATATTCTATGTCCTGCTCATTGCACGGGATTTTAATATTTTCCACAATTAAATTTATTATTTTTGTTTGTAGTTGGAAGTAATTTTCTTCGCCATCCGGAATACCAAAAAATACCAAGTTTCTCCTTCTGCTTTGCCTCTCGATAAACTCTATCTTGCTTTGTTGTTCTTCCAATTTTTGAGATAAAAGTATGTGCTTAGATTCGATTTCTTGGAATTTCTCATTGACATTAGCATTTATTGTATTTGTTATGTTCCGTTGCATATCTTTCATTTCTTCTTTTTGGCTTTGTAGATCTCGTTGTATTTGTTTCAGAATTTTTGTAATTTCATCCATTATTTTGAGTACTATTACTTGTCGCTAGATGGAGCTTTTTCGTTTGCGCTACTTGTCACTAGATGGCGGTATCAGGATGCGCCCAGTAGGTGTTATTAAGTGAAGATATTTCTATTCAACAACAGATGGCGTTGAGTGTTACATAAATCACTCGATAATTTTTGTTGGTTAGGTTTTTAGGTTATAAAGTTTCCAGTTTTCACTTTAAGTCACAATTTTGATTGAAATTAAGTAAATTTTTGTACCTTGAGGCAACATGGATCGTATTCCAATCGAATATTATATGTAAAGCACATTACTTTTGCTATTATGATTTGAAATCTTCCGTTATCCTTCTTCTTTAATTCCAAAGATTTTTCTTGTTTTTGCTATGTTTTCTTCGATAGATTATATTTCACTGCACAGATTTAGTACTTGTAACAACTTTTATTACTGATTTTTAGCTAATAGTTCACTTTATATATTTTTAAATCACTTTAATTACGGAGCTCCTTTAAAACTTGTTTTGACAGCGCGACGGTAGCGCCACCTAGACGGTAGAGGCGATTAGTGGTTTGTTAATATTTGGCGCTTGTTATATGGCGAGTACTTTTTTAGTTATCTCAGCTTGTCGATTTTGAAATCAGTTATTTTTGTTTGTAACAAGGTGTTCTTATCTTCAAACTTCTGATAGGTATTCGTACGATAGATGGTCAGAGCGTTTTGAATTGGTAAAAACCTAGGAGACCTGATCGGTATTCCGAACATGCTGCTTGGTAACGATAGTTCTTGAAGTTTTTTTGATGAAAGATAAAAAGAGGGTTCAATGGAATAATTAATTTTTTTCTTGCTTTTCCACTTTACTGCTCTTATCGTTATAAAAAGACGGTTTTAATAAAAACAGAACCTACTTCAAAAACGATAGTAGCTGTAGCTGGCGCCAGCATCACTGGATTCCGGCGCTGGATCAGCACTGTATTAGTGTAAACATGTTACAATCCGGTCTAGCATCCAGTATCCGATACATTAGTTTGATAATCCAGTGATGCTGGCGCCAGCTACTAGGTATATCAATGTAAATCAGCCTTTTGAACACCCGTTGTCTGAGAACACTGAAGCAGGCGAGGTATTCCAGTCCTTCTCAGTATACAATATTTATTCGTAGCTGTGTCGAATAGATACCTAATATTGACTCATAGAAATATTGACTGAGTCCAATATTGACGGGTTTGTTTTGGCGTACCATCCCGCGGTTGAATTTAATTTCCAGTTCTGTGTATTTCAATTTTGTGCTGCAATAAAATACATTTGGCATCGGAACTCGGTGTGGTGTGTTGGCGATAGTAAAAAAATTACTACAAAAATATACCTACCTAACATGCTACCTAATCATTGTTTGTTGGATTGGATTTAAATATTGGATGTTACAGAAATACGCTTTTACATTGTTGTATTGTATTTAGATACAATGATTAGTACAACGGCAGTGGGCGGTCTTACCTACTACTTAATTAGCGATCTTTTTCTGACAACCATTGATTATTTCCTAATGGAGCGAAGTTTGGATAATACCCACCATAATTCTCATAGTTATAGGAACAACTCGAGTAATAGCTGATAGTTTACATAGATGCTGCAATAGAATCCTCCTTTACCTTGCAGTTTTCTTCATAACTGTGGGTCGTGATCCTATTGAATCATTTTCTGCCTGACAGTATCATGCCGTCTACCGCTGTCTTTGGCTTTATATAGTGCGTCGCTTAGATTGGTGTCCAAACTAGAACGAATTTATTGAGCTCACCTAGTTGGAATGCGGCCCTGGCTCGTGTGCCATCATCCTTGCCAATAACCGTGAGTTGTTTAGGTTCTGGCCATATTTTCTAGGAACGTGTCCAAAAAACTCCATTATTCTTCGTAGATAGAGAGCAGAAAGTCTAGATTTCATTACACACAGAATTGATGCTTCCGTGGTCCTAGGAATTTAAAGTCTTCTGCAATAGGATAGCAACGAAAAATTCAAACAGACTGTCATAAACACAAATACCACGCTATCAAAAGTCTTAGGAGATAAATATAATATTGTTGGAGTAATCGAACGTCCTTCTATCGAAGTGTTTTAGGGTGGATAATATATCGACCATTATAATTGAACATGGGAAACCGTACTGATAATGTAATCTTTACACGAAGCCTTACATGCAGGGGATAGGGCTTCGTGTGATGAGTAAGGATAAAATGGAAGAGCTACAGATATTACCAGAAATCAGAGTAACAGAAAGAAATCTCATGTTTGTGCTTCAGTTGTCGTGTTTTATGTGCTGGATTCTCAAATGTTCAGTGGTGCTCATAATCTTGTTATTTGATTGATTGTTATTGAAAGGGAAAGGATAAAAGTATCCAGCTCATAATTATACCTATATTTTTTAGTTTAAATAACTATCTTATATCCATTCTTGTAAACTAAGATCACGGCACGGGATACATCATAAATTTAAACAATAGGTTTATCACTTTATCAATATTTATTATACTTAATCTTAATACGAAATAGTAATTCAATCGACAACTACTTATTCAATAGTTAATTCATTATTTCTTGTGTTATAACCGTGCACAAACCAAAACAAATTATTGCATGAGATAGAAAGCATAATGAACATTCTACTGTTTTAAAAGACAACACAGAAATCTACTGTGTGCAAAACCTTTCGCGTTTCTGTGGGTTAGATAACATTTTAGTAGCGTTAATTAGTATCTCGACAAATAACATTAACATTAACAGAAACTTTGAAAACGACCTAAGTTTAGTTCAAAAAGGACAGCTTGTTATTCGTTTTGCTTTCTCTCGCTTGCTCATGAGCTCATTAATGTTAACAGTAAGCAAAGGTAATTAAAATCTTGGGTAAGGTTTTTTTTCACTTTTCTAGGAGGATAAATGTTAATTCATTTTTATTTTGCTTTATTTGGGAAATCTACAGCGGGATACAGTGCGCGGCAAAGCTAAAGACAGCCTTTGGGGTCATACATAAATAACCATATCGTAAACATTTACGAAGTGGAAGGGGTCAACATAGTGTGACATCGTGTGATCATAACCTTCATGACACACACATGGAGAAATCTTAAATCCCCAAATTTTGGACATAAATACCAAGGTTTGCAAGGTCCTATCCACACAAGTTCACTTTTGGATTTATGACGTTATAAAGCTCAAGTTAAAATTAGTTACAGTAGTAGTGAGTAGGTGACACGAATGCCGATGAAGAAATAGGTATCTTATTAACTTAAAAGGTCGTATTTCCAAAAGTGACCTTGCGTGAAATCTCTTAACTGCGTGAAATTTTCATTCTATTGCATTATGAACAGTGTAATTAAATCGATTCGTTTCCATTGAAGATCCAGACGGAATATTTTCAGTCTAGACGAGGCGTTATGTCTTTAGTGCCTGAAGAATGGCAATGAGCATTAAGTAGCCATCGACATAGCTATCTATTGGAGACGTCCGGTCGGAATGAGGGCGCTAATTTATTTGGTGGGGCGATCGAGTTCGTATTAAAACTTCGTAGGTCGGTAGGTAAAGATTTATAGGTACGGTAAAGATGAATTGTGCCTTTCAAAAAAATACCTTCGTTGTTCTGAAGATAAAAATATCAAGAAATTACAGTTAAAAAACAGTGAAGTTCGATTCTAACTGACATAGGGTTCCGTATCACAGATCAATATTAACTCTAATTATTGGAAATTATAAAAGGAGAGGCGGGAGAGGCCGGATTATACATGAACTAAACTTTGGGAAATTGTTTAACTTGAGAGATTTAACTTGATATCGAAATCCATTTAAAAACACTTTATGTCTATCTCAATTATCTGAAGTTCAAATAATGTAAGTTCAGAAGTCCAACATACCTACTCTATAATAAATACATACTCGTATTTGATATCATGCTAATTTTATTTGCAAATATAATAATATGTTTATTAGTGTAATGAAATGTAACTAGTAAACCCGCCTTCGCTTTGCTTTGGGAAACCGTTTCCTTAGTTGTTAAGCGTGTTTTTTTAGTCTTTAATTGACTTTATTTTTTTATGAACCGACTGAATTATAACAAATGCTTTTACATATTTAAGTAATGTTTACTACAATTGGGACCCAAATATTAAAAGCTGTTTCTGAAATTTACGCAAATTCATTGTCTTGGGTTGTATTACGTTAACAAAGACCCCTGTAAGGGTCCCCGCAGACAGCCGCTGCGGCTGCATTCTGCTCACTGTTATTGGAGCTGTTGGCTGTTGGCCGGATCGCGCTTCTAAAAAGAAGCACCACAGCGCCACAGCCGCCGGTGGCTGCAGTCAGTCTGCGGGGACCCTAATAGTTTATCTCAAATATCTTCCATGCAAAGCATGCGATCAATCACAGGTCTATTATATGCATGGATAGAATTATGTACTGCATTAATTATGTCTTTGCAAATAAAATGAGATATTAAACTTTGTCAATTATAGTGGACTCCAGCCAACAGGGAAAATTTATTTTATACACCGTTTACGATAGGATGTCATTAAAATTTATCCGTCAGTAAATAAGAACTAATATATGCATGGACTTTTATGAGCCGTTAAATAAATATATGAACGTGCTGACAAACGTTATAAATTTCCGTTTCGAAAGCATCTAAATTATAATTTTAACTAGTTGTGTCGAAATTAATGTACCATGATGAAATGAAAATTGAAGTGTTAATACGATCAGAATTTACATTTTAATATAATAGAAGCAATTTTCAGGCCAATGTTTAGTGTGTTAACCGGGACGAAGGTTGAATAGTTTGACTTTCGCATATCAAACGTATCAAAAATGTGTCAAACTATTTCGACATATAGTACTTAATTGAAGCATTAAGGCGCTTTGCCCACGGAGCAACTATTGCAGCAACTGGCAACTGGCAACTAACTAGCAACTAGCTGTTTACATATCTATGTACATTTCAATTGGACTGCGCACACACAGCAGTTCGAGTTTCGAGTTGCGGCAATCGTCAACAGTTTTCAGTTACCGCAACTAGCAACTGTTAAATAAATTATACCGGTTTTTAAAGTTGCCGGTTTCCGCAACTGTCAATCGCAAATCAATCAATCAAGTTGCTCACAAATTGCTATAAAATTGCCGCAACCGTAAATGTTGTAGCAACTATCAACTTTTACAGGAAACTTTTACTTGAGTTGCTCCGTGGGCAAAGCGCCTTATAATCTTACGCGGATTTTTTGGCGTGTGGGTGACAGAGACAGCGCCTTACAGGTAAGGAAAACTGTGAGGCACTAGCTGTTTCTGTCACCCACGCGCCAAAAGATCGTTGTACGACTGTATTATAATTTGCAGACTTGTGCACGTGGTACCTCCTCCAAATTGAAGAGTTATAAAAATAACGCCACACGCACATAATGAAACATTAAAATAAGATTCATCCATGAGTGCCATAGACAAAACTTAAAGAACACACATCCAGACCAAGAACTGAAATTTTAACTTTTTATTCCTATTTTTGTTCCGCTGGAAATCGAACCCAGGAACGTTGGAAAGGAAGTCCGCTATGGAATCAGGTGTAAATCCCCATTTGAATCTTGTTCTGTGTCGGTACATTTGGTATGGTCGGCAGCGAAAAGGTTGCATTCCTCTGGACTGCTCGTGTGTTACCTTTATTTCATAAATTAAAGTTAAGCATTATTTTTGGTTATCAAATGCAAATGAAACACGTAAAAATATGTTGAATTGAAAGGAGGTTGTGACGTAGACAGGCATAAAAAACTTTACAAATTCCATCCTACAATATTTCTTGATTATCATTATATTATTACCTATACTAAAATATCTATTAATTAGTAAAATAATTAGTAAAACCTTTTCCATTAGAGTACATGTTCATACCTACTACATACTAAGTCTTGTAAAGTGATTATAATATATTGTTAAATTTTCTTCTGCGATGCTAGGCATTACTCTAATCAAATTCAATTTTCACGTAGCTCAAGGAACGTTTCAATATAATTGGCTTTCGTAACGTTCGTAATATTACGAGGGATTTTATAAATTGAAAATAAAATAAAACGTGTAATTATAATATACCTACTTAAAGCAGAAGAGTTTGTTTGAACGTGGTAATCTCAAGAATTACTGGTTCCAATTGATTTTTTTTATTGAGGAAGGCTATTATTGGCTAAATAAAGTTACGCTACGACCAATAGGAGCGCAACAAAAAGTTTTCCGAAGCGAACCTAGTGTGTAATAGGAGAGCTGAAGAGAATAGATGAGAGTTGAGGAGAATATAGGAGATTAGGAGGAAATTACTAGTTAGTGGCCAGCTAGTGAATATTTACCTTTATCTGGTATTTGTTAAGTTATTCACGGCTGTCATTTAACTAAATATAAAAAAGGCTTATTATTGACACTCTTAATCTGCAGACTTCAAAGTTATTCCAATATTATATTACCCTGGCTCTAAGCCTAGCTTAATAAAGTTAATTCCTCCTAGTATAAACAACGAGTTACACATCGCGGTTTTTATCCTAAAAGCTTAGGAAGCTCCGTTTGTGAATTAATTTGCTGTTTTAAAACTTTTGTTTAAAACAAAGTCCTCCATAACAACGTGAAATAGTCAAACAATCAGGATATGAGAGTAAGTGAAAGGATAAGTAATTAACATAGGAAATTTTAATGAGTTATACAGATACACATTATTAATCGAGTTAAAAATGAGGAGGTTTCTTTTACCTCCTAGTTTTGCACTGAGTAAATCGATTTTGATTTTTTTTGACTGGGTGTTCCGAATTGCATAATTCTTTTTATAATCGAAAACCAGGGCGTGTCGTCTGATTTCATATTATAAGGTAAATTTCAGCTTTATCTGATAATAGTTTTGGAGTCATCTCCATTTATCGATTTTGAGTTGGTTATTTTTGGTAAAAAGTTAGTTATTGTTATGCTATACGTAATTGAGACATTGTATAGAGGCTCACACTATAGAGAAACTATAGAGGTATTTTATTGATGCTCGGGTTAGAATATATACAAAGAGAACTTTGATGGCAATATTCAATATCAAAGATAATTGACACATTGTATTGTTAAACTGAATATAAATAGTGGTTCGAGAAAAAGTGTATTTATTTTGCCACGTTATATTTTTGAACTTTGCTTTACAGTAAGTATATTTAACTACATAAAACGGAAAAGTGGCTTAATTACTGACTGAGTGACGCGAATAAACGCTCATCCCAAACTGCTAGGATTAGACCATATTTTTCATTCACAGTCCAACATACGGACAGACAAAAATTCTAATTATAAAATATTTAACTTCTATTTGGCTTATGAAAAACTTTCTTTTTTTTCTCTTTGTTATATATCTATATAGTTTTAAGTTTTTGCTAACACTCATACAGTGTTTCATAGATGTGACTATATTATCTTGAGTTGAAATGACTCGTTTAGTACAATATCAACAGGGATCGACAAAATTTAATTTAATATGCTCACTCGACCAACGATTGCTGGTGCCGCAATTGATTAATTCGATCGATCACTTACGATCGACCGACGGGATATGGGCACTTCAATGCTCAGTCGGCATATTGGAATGGTTTATTAGTAGGGATGGGGATTCTGTTCAAAAAAGATCGTTTCTTAGATCGATTTTAATCGACATGTGATAAATCGATGCACAAAAAATTGGATCGATTCAGTACTTAAGATCGATTAAAGTACCTAATGGATATTTATCGTCCAAAAAATCGATTCTTTGACCTAATGAAGTCGATCTCAGATCGCCAACCCTTTTTATTAGTGCAGTGATAAGTTAAGCAGCCACAGCAGACTGGTTTAAACATAAGACTCCCAGTATCGAATTCTTTTCGCACTTCTAATTCTCAATAACTAACTTTTTACAAATAAAAACTACCCAGATGTTGCTCAGTTGTAGTCATATGGGACTAGATGTGATTATTTTTCGAATACAAAAAGAATTATCAAAAAATAGGTTTATGTGTGCGGTAACACAAAATAGAAAAACAAACACATTCGACTTGAGAACCTCCTGATTTTTGCAGTAGGTTAAAAACACATTCTCGGTAAAGTTGTGAGGAAATGAGCACACCAGTGATTCTCCATAATGTTTCGTGCGATGTTGTTGCAATATCATCATTATACAAGTAAAATACAAAACTGGTGAAGAGCGACTCATAAAGTTCAGTACCTACCACTAAGTGAGGAGCATTAACACTAATTTTATTTGGTCAATTACAGGATAGAATATAAAAATTCAGTTTTAGAGTTTAGAATTTTATTGAATTTGTTGACTGTCTAGAATTTATTGTTGTTTACGTTACTTGAACGAGGACCCCGTTCAGTCTCTTGGGATCTAACTTGATAGACAGGCGGACAGACAGATAGACGGCGGAGGCATATTAATAGGATTCCGTTGGTCGCCCGTCGGCTGGGGAACATTAAAAATGAAAAACAGTTTCACTTTGGTACCTTTTATTAACATAATGACAGTAAATTGCACAGATTTCGTTTCATTGACATAACATACAGTTACTATGCGCTTCATATACATACACGACATACTAACAAACATTAAATAATAGTTACTACATACGTACCTACTGCATAAAGTACTCTACAGAAAAGTATTTTCATCAATGGGCTCAATATATTGAAGCAAACACTTTTCTTTTACACAACTATATCTATTTTATATATTTTATTTACATTATAAAAATACGTGTATATTTACAATTCACTTTTACACTTTTTTTTATTACAGAATTATAAAATAAAGTTAGTTGCACATAGAGCTAAAATTTTTATACATTTACTCATGTTTTTACAAAGCAAGTGGCACTTTTTACATTGAATTCATATTTTATATTTACAATATTTAATGTATCTTTTACATACAAACTTCCATATTCATTTGAGAATACTTTTAAAGCATTATAAACTAAGTACTTTACATTAAATATAGTATATTTTTCTACTACATCCTTGAGAACAGTCAATAACAATACTCCATTCGTTTTTCCATCACACATAAATGCCAGATTTCCGAAGTTTTAATAGACGTTTAATTTATGCATCAATATTTAACATCATTTTAAAGTAACAATTGTAACACAACAGGAAAAATTCCTTTGAGTAACTGGGTGACATAATTGAAAGTCACAAAATCTAATTGATATAGGACTAACGTATATTATGGCATTACAAAAACCCGTATCATACTAAAATGTATAATATTATGTAAATAAAATCTGTGAAAGTAGTGAATAAATACGTAGTCCTGACATCCAACTACAAGTTAAATCTATTATTAATGAACCATTTTATTTGCTCCGCTAATTCCGCTATGGAATAGAATTTATTCTACAAGAAAACCATGCACTTGAGTCTTTGAAGATGGGCACAAGAGATCTAACCTCGAATAGTCTGATATTGAAATTCACGCTCTCACTTAGTTTACAATGAAGCTCTGTATTGTAAATTTGTGACCCTTAGTTAACAGTGTCACATATGAAAGTTGTGTTACTTAGAGCATTTTTATTTTGCAATCCTAAATAGCACACAAAAGTCGTCGAGGTAGGGTCAATGAAGAGTTTACCACGATGTATGGGTGACTTTTTCGCACTCCTAATACAAAAATAAAAGAGTTATCCCTGTTTCAATCCGCAACCTTCATTATGTTTCAATAAAGTTGGATCTATCGTTTTTACGTGCACGAAATAAATCTTCACACGTGGCTCCAGCAGTCCCGGCTACCTGTAAGGAAAACATCAGTTACTTCGGATTGTATTTGCCTACACTAATTAATTTCCTGCGAACACAAGAGAAACGTGAACTACATCTAAATATTGTGTTTAGTGCGAAATCCGTTCAAGCTTTCAAACTTAATTACAGTTGTTCTAGTTGCAACGTTAACTCCTAATGGCCTGATTTAGTTCTTAAGATGAACTAAGCGACTTCGATTGTTTACGGAATTTGCTTTCTAGACGCATAAATTAGTTTCAATTATAAAACAAGATGAATTCTGAACCAAATCTGAAAATAAATTAAATAGATAAAATTGAGAATCTCAATAATTTATAATATTAAACTAGAAAACCGCAATCGAAAATTGTAAGACGTGACATGCCGATGCCTGTCAAAGAGGCCAGTTGTGATTGTGGACTTGCCTGAGTTTTTTGAAGTTAAAGTTCTTTACGCACACTTGACTTCGGGATTATGTTAGTGAATGCGTGAAGAGAGCGTTACGAAAAGTGTGATCGGGCAAAGCGAACGGATGTTTAGAGTTAGATGTAAGTTGGTAAGATAGAAAGACAGAGAGTTACGTTTTGTATATACTGTAGGAGCAAGAGTGAGTGGTACATAATAAAAATAATGATTTATTTTACATGGAGCTAAAAAAGTTTTACTTAAGGCGAGGGGCGTAAAGTGTAAATCACATTCGTATTTTTTTAATATCAGATAAAAGCAGGATTCCAGTCTCCTCCTAATATTGACCGTGAAAATGTTTTTATGCGTTTCATTTGCGCAATGTCGAAGAGCAAATAATAATGCGGGTCTTCCGTTTCCTTTTTGGGAGCGCGTCGGTAATGTCTTTGAAGTTACTGACGTCCGTGACGACCGAGACTATGTAACTAGGCTATAAGGTCGTCGTTATCAACAAATGGTTCGCCATTGAGATACTTTAAAATACTATTTCTATAGTACCGCGTTGCCGTAATAGTTCAGAGATTTGAACGTTGGACACCCGCAATGGAGCGTCTATACTACATTCGCGTTAGATATGGAATTCGTTTTATTTGTAACCTACACAAATGCCAGCTTTACGACTCTTTGATTAAGGTTCATTGTAGATTGACTGTGAGAATTTAAAATTCCTTAAGTACAGGAGTACTTCAGATTTGGGCCTGGAGCGAACAGCTTGTTCAATACCCTCAAAATAAATAAACTTGTAAATTTTAATACTTTATTTCATTTTACGTATATCACACGGCTTACCTCATGTTACTATTGTGTCGGATTCGCTCGACTAGTTTAGTAACATGAGGTAAGCCGTGTGATATACGTAAAATGTATTCAAACACTCACGAATCATTCAGTACTTTATTTCATATTTAAAAATCTAGTTACATCATATCACTAAGTCGCGACAATTAAAGTAGATGCTATGTGTGCGCAGTGCGTAAGACGACTATATTTCATTATTCCCATCATTTTCCGCAAAAACGGAATATGCACAATGTGGTAACAATATCCTCGATCTAAAAAGCGATATCTCATGCATGTTCATATTCCAGGCCCAAAGTCCTTAAAAAAGTTGCTGGTCTCCTTTGCTTACAAGCTAAATTGAACCGTGAGCCTGTGCTAAATTTGTTTTTAGCGGGGAGTGACAATTCTATATGCTCGATGACTCAAGTATAGATCCAATTCCTCTGCGACTAATGAAAAGATCGAGGTCGAAAAAGAAGAGGGCCTAATAACGCAATTGGTAACTTTATTAAATTATCCTTCAATTCATGAAACCCTTCCACCCGTTCGACAATTCTTCGGGTTTTCACTAATGATATTGCATATTAGGGTACCTTGAATTTCCCTTCACTCACTTCACGTTTAGGGTTCCGGTCCAGGATAATGGATACTTTTTCGTGATTTGACCCAACTACGTTAGGCAATGTCATGAGCAGAAAAATGTTACGTAAATCGATACATAAGTTATACATTACTCATTAACGTAGGTATAATTTCAGACGATAATATACCATTTTAATTATTTTATGCTTGAACTTTGACACACACACGACCATCACCATCACCATATCCCATCTACGACCCGAGAAAACATTTATCTGTCACATACCATCAATAATACCAAATTCTTAGATGTTGACTCAGTGCTAGAAAATCGTCTATCAAAATAAGATCCCACTTCATTATGTCAGCTAT
Source organism: Hesperia comma (assembly GCA_905404135.1). Classification (NCBI taxonomy): domain Eukaryota; kingdom Metazoa; phylum Arthropoda; class Insecta; order Lepidoptera; family Hesperiidae; genus Hesperia; species Hesperia comma. Next base: position 2,775,595 of record FR990026.1, read on the forward strand.
TATTTTCTTCTGTGACGAATGATCGCAAGTGTAAGTTAATGCTTAAATATTTGTGATGATATTGCTAGGTAACATGGTTGTGAGTGGGAATAAAACTTTTGTCTTAGTTCCTTGGTAAAGAGACAAACCTTCTGTGGGATCTTATTTACGGATGCGATTTTTAGCTTGGATTCTGAAGGTGAGCCGTTATCTAGTTGGTATTATTCGAAAGTCACATAGTATCTGCAAGTCGGGTCTCAGCCCTCGCTTCGCAGTCACTAGGTACCCGCTAGGGACGTGAAATCATTCTTTATAGTTAATCACCATTTTTATCTCGGCTCTATGTGCGCGCATCCTATTCAAACACCATCAGCGTCAAGAGAAGCTTTTATTTTTATATACACTTAAACCCGCGGATACAAGATCTATCTGCGCGGTCTTCATCGGATATTTTCATGGACAGTAAAACGTTATGATTCAAGTTCACGTGACTATAACCTTAAACTTCTTTAGTATCGAGGTGAATCATTGGAATGCTACTAGATCATGCTCTTAAATTGCGTTGGGATTAATGGCTACATCCCATTAGCCGAGTAGGCATCGAATCGTATATTCCAATTGAAGCATAAAGCAATGGCACAATACTTTTCGAGTGTAGATTGGTGAAAAAGATTGGGCTTATTTTTCTTTGGTTGTCCGATATGGTTAAACTGCTATCTAACGATAGTAAACATGCACTTACACAATCACGCTAGCGCATTGAAAATTTTACCATTAGCAGTCGTTGATAAGCTACTGACGGCTTATAATCTTTGTACTGGAATTCAATGATTTGTGAGTGTCGTAATACATTTTACGTGTACATAATTATATAGAAGCTCACCTAACGTGTTAATATTGTCGGAGTTGGACCGACTACTTCAGAATGGTTCCGAGGTCCTTTCTCAATAGCCGTTTTGCGATGAGAGATCGCTCGCAAGCAAGATGCGTTTATAAAAGTAAAACGTATAATTTTAATTATCGATTCTGTCTATTTCTCGTAGGTTGCCTGGTAGCTGTCCAAAAGTAACATTTGTATTACTTTATCCACTAGTTTATCCCGAGCTTAAGGAGATATAAAATATTCGAAACCGTTGTTGGTCGATCTACTTACCCAACAACAACAACGATAAAAACTGCAAAAAATCGGACCGGGACTAAAAAACAATTTGAAATCTTTGGTTACAAGTAATAATATATATGAGTTTGGGAAGAGAACCGTAAAATGTATTATGCTGTAACCCGTTTTAAAATAGATTGACCATCGTAAGGGAGACTAGACGTTCGGTCGAAGTGCTTACGTATTGGAATCGATTTGTGAAGCGTTTCAAATGGTGTTCTGGAGAATACTTAATAGTCCTACTAATATTATAAATGTGAAAGTTTGTAAGGATGTATGTGAGTGAGTGAGTGTGTGTGTGGGTTTGTTACTCTTTCACGCAAAAACTACTGAACGGATTTTCCTGAAACTTTGCAGTAATATAGCTTAGACATCGGAATAACATAATTTGTTAAAATTTATAGAGATTTTTGAAGGAACTGGTTTCCCGAAGCGAAGCGAGGGCGGATTTACTAGTTTTCGATAAAACTTCGTTAATTGCGGTTCTTCAAATAGATGTTCAAATATTTTTTACTTTTTTGGTTCTGATATCTTGCAAACGTTAAGTACCTATATCTATATATCTTTACATATAACAAATCTGTAACTGATCGCTGTATGTATATAGAAGATATTCGAGAAAAACTATCAGCATTTATAAACTGAAATAATGTTTTTTTAGAATTTTAGTCAGTTTGTCTCTGGTTTTCGTTTATTGTGGTGAAGTGCGTTAAATATGTCATTACAGTCCGCCCAACTTATCTCTGAAATGGCAAAAATTGGAACTAACGAAAAGTCATTCATAAGTACGTTGTGTTCATTCATCTGTCAGTTACTAGTGTGCAATGATTGGTCAAATGAATGTCAAATGCGTCCGACAGCGCCTCTTTCGTTTCAGTCTTAAGTTGGGTTTACTATACGCTCCTTTTAGTGTTTGTTTTATTGCAATCGGTTCAGAAATTAATTTCTGTCAGTTTGATGAATCACGTGTAACAATTCCTAAATGTTAGATACTACTGACGGACTTGTTTCACAAAGCGAAGCGAGGGCGGGTTTCCTAGTTTTAATTAAGTTTGTAATTAATCATTGTAGCGCTTATGATAGTCATGGAAAATGACATCGTAACAGTGAGTAATAATACAAACTATACAACAATTTGATATTTTGTAAATTTATACTCCGTTGTTTGTTATTAGATTAATTGAATTTGGACTCTTGTGAGCTTTTACACAAAGGCTTCGAAATTTAAATTATTTTTACCCCTTCTAAGATTCGAAATTTAAATTGTTATAACCCTAGGAATTCGAAATTGATTCGATTTACGCACTATAGTCTACGCGGCGTCGCTAAGACATTCTCGTAACAAAAATAACAGATTATCGACGCGTTTCTGCCATAAAAGAGAGCACTGAATTCGCTTTTGTATTACCCTCTTGACAACCGTATCACGTAGAACACATTTCCCGGATGTTTCTAGATGAAGAGTGATAGTTAACTAGGTAGTTACTGTTACACATTCTAGCAGTGATAGCAAAGCTGTTTATAGGACTTTTGAACAAGAGGTTTCGGTTGCATTAGGCACTTTTCATACTACACTATTTATTATTTATACACTGACAGGACACGTATCGTAGACGCGTCGCCTCGTTACTTGGACAACACCCTAGTGAGAACGGCCTCAGACGACCCGTGTGTCATTAATGTTTGGGGTTTCATTCTCAAAGTAGCGGATTTATGTATGAGTTGAAATTTCTATTCTTGGTCTGGGTATGTGTCTTGAGTGTTGTTCGTGGCAAGTGACAAGACAAACACATGCAGACCGATTATCATTGTTTTCACCAGCATGTATAGGATTTTTTACCCGCTTCAATGTCATTACTATGATCAATTATGGATGCGAAAGATATTAATGGAACGCATAAGACTGAAAGAGATTAATGAAAATAACATTCATGAACCGTGTGGCGCAACAGCCTAGCCAGACCGAATTCCAAGGGTCCTGTGTTCGATTTTCAGTGAGGGGAAAGTAATTAATTTGTTCTCGGTCGCGGTTTCAGTTTCGTCTTTGTGTTGTCCATGGCATCCACAACACATGGAGTCTTCGTGTGGAGCTATGAGTGTGTAGCGTTACTTATTAATAAGTACTATTAATTAGGGGAAATAAACTCATTTACTTAATACCTTATTTACATTAATCTATGTTTTAACACCATTGGTCATAGTCGGATATAATAAGACATGACAAAATGCGCCGGAAGAAAATTAAATGGCGTCACGCAAGTCCAAGTGACGTGCTCGTCCATGGAAATAAACTGTTTACGTAAATTATGAGTTTCTGTAATTTGTTAGCAAACAGTGTTTATTTGAGTTTATTCCGTTATATTTGATTTAATTTTCCTTGGTGATGGCCTTGTGAAGTCCAGGGTAATTGAAAGTGGAACTTGTCTATTGTAGGTACTTGTGTCGCCGAGGGTATGGAATTGTCACTTTCTGCTTTACACAACTTTGTTAAGTACGCTCACAGGTTAATTTACCTTTGAACCAAAATTTACTTAAGGCATTTTAAATTCTCACCGTCAATCTGCAATGAAACCTAGTTAAAGGGGCGAAAAACTGGCATTATTGCGGTTTGTCATTAAAACGAATTGCGTATCGAATGCGAAGGGAATATTCATTGGGTGAAAGTACTTTATTGCTTAAAAGAATTCAACTTTCGTATGTTTGTGCGACTTTGTTTCCATTGAGTAACATTGGACCGTGACTCAACAAGGATAACCCTCAACACTCGGAAAGTGATGGGTGATGTGGGAATTTATGAATAATGGTTTTAATAGAACAGTGTTTTATGTACAGACCTACTTTTTGTTACCAAGTTCCCAAAGTTAAATGTCATTTCAAGCAATTTGTATTGACTTAAAACCAAAAGTGTGTACTTTTATTAATTTGATAACATTTGCCTCAACGAAGCATGGTGGTATAAAAAATGAAAGTGACTTACCACAATACCCTACTGCCCAACTACAGCGCAGAAACTATAGGTTCCTTATCTGAAGTAACAACAGATTTATCTACAAACATGTACATTTTAACGCAGTCTTCATTCTGATTCTGAGTATCCACTGGTCTTTCATCTGGACTTATGTTGTCTAGATCATCATCATACACTTTAGTTTTGTCATTATAGTCAATTTTATATCTAACTGAAGGCATCTTATTAATAGACGAAATCAATAGAGACTCTTGCACTGTTTCATTACCATTACAAGTCTTTTCCGACCGATACATTCCAGTCCTTTCTGACTGATTTAAGTTTCTATTCGGCTTTTTTGTCACAAATGCTCCCAGGCATGGTAAAATTTGTTTAAATTCTTTTCTAAAATTTTCATTCAGCCACGCGTAAAGGAACGGGTTATAGCATATCGATGACATGGCTATGAAATGTGCAACGAAAAACAGTACCATATAATACGTCCAGTCTTCAGCGAAAGAGTAAAAGTCACTGCTGATATTGATCAAATTCAAAGGAAGCCACGATAAACCGAATATAGCTACCATTGCTATGAGCATTCTATTAGTCCGTCTTTTTCGTTCCCTTTCAGCGTCCTCTTTCTTACTATTTTTACTGCCCGGCCTAGATTTCAATCGGTCGTTTAGTTTTATACTGACGCATGTATAACAAAAAGTCATAACTATGAAGGGCAACACGAATTGCATGATAGTCGTTACCGCTCCAAACGCTTTTCTTATTTGGTCTGAAGGCCATTTTTCTGAGCAGAAAATGTCTTGCAACGCCATGTAATAACCATAAGGAAATGTCACCGATAATGCAAATATCCAAATGAAGATTATTAACGCAATACACGTTTTGATCTTCATTCGAGGCTTAAATGGATATATTATCACGAAGAACCTGTCGATGGCAATAGACGTGAGCGTTAGGGTAGAAATGTAGACGCTGCAGCCTTGAGCATACGGCATGATATGGCACAGCAAGCCTCCGAATACCCATCTGCCGAGGAATGTGTAAAGAGGTGTAAATGGAACTGCAAATACGCATAACAATATGTCGGATAAGGCAAGATTCGTGATGAATAGATTAGTGACAGTCTGCATGGCTCGGTTTCTTATTACAGCATAGCAGACTAGAGCGTTCCCGAAGATTCCCACGACGAATATAATTGTGTAGGCGGTGCAAAACGCCGCTTGTATCGCTTTATCCTCAATAGGGTTGGAGGTAGCATTGTCGTCGTGCTCGTAGCTTTCTGTAGAGGAGAAACTGTCATTGCTCAAAGGTTCTCCTGTCCATAGTTCGGTCTGCATTCTTATGCAGTCTTCTAACTTGGCATCATAATCCAATTAGGTTCGGTAATATTTCTATCATGTCTAGACGTTTGTAGTTCTGAATGACTGTAACGATCTTTTATGAAGTAAGCGAATTGCATAATGTTACAGAAGTTGATGTTTGTAATTTATTAAGATTTGGTTGTTTATATATTTTTCCATATAACATTACTCATATTGTTCCGGGTGACGTCTCTTCAAATCGTTGGAATTGTAGCATATATCTGAAACAAGAGAAAGTTTTGGTTTTATTAAATTAATCAAATAATAAAATAATAACTTCTTGTGGCACGGATAACAAACAAGGTATGATTCATAAAGTTGTGTTTTATTGTCACATACATAACTATCTGTTCTGGCTGGGAAACGAACCCGAACCCGAACCCTTTGCTTCGCAAGTACGGTCGCTAGCAACCAGTCTAAAGGGCCAAAATTGTATTACACTGTTTAATTTGATTACAAAATTGAAGTTGATAAAATATTTATCAATGCCTATAATTCTATAATGAGATTAAATTCACGAAAGCGGCTTAATGACAGAACAATCAACTAGTAAATTAATACCGCTCTCAAAACAGACGCGACATGAGGTGATTTGATGTTGATAATAACGCGGAATTCCCAGTGTAACACTTATCAGGCCATTTAATTTGCAAAGAATCATGGCAGATTTTGTACAAAAAAAATAATAATTCTCGAGAATTTGAAATAACTTGTAATTGTTTAATTAGACTTCAAGTATTATTCAAAATATTTTTAAAACCCGGGGATTCTAAAATCATTTTCTTATTTACATAGTTTACCATTTCTGGACGAACATTTTGAAGTAGATTCTGTCTTGTTATATCAGCGTTTAATCTGTGATTTCGATTGATTTGTAATCTGTTGGAACAATTACTTACTCTGTGTCGTAGACATTGACATTGCCACATGTCACATTGTCATTGGCTGCGAGCGTTTTGATTAGATTGTCATGTCATTATTATCATTTCTTATGTCACTTTGACAGTTAGCGTACAAATGGCGTATTTTTATAATGGCAAGAAAGTGAAGAAAATTATATCATTTTTGATTATATAACCCCGAGGTTTAAAAATATTTTATATATATACAAGTGTTGATAAAAATAAGAAATAAATATTACAACTCATTCCAGGCTCTCGAGTTTTTAATTTTTTTTTGTACAATTCAATGTATGAAACTTGCCATGATTCTTTATAGGTTTTATCTCTGATACGAGTACGTTATAATAACGGTGTACCTACGTTATGAAATTGATCAACGCGAACATACTTTTCAACGCGAAGTCGATTAAACACGATTTCAAAAAGTTCTATGTCTAGGACAAAAAGGGCGAAGAGCAAAACACGTCGTGCGGCGTCGTGTTTTGAGATATTCAACATTTAAAACTTTGATTATGAATTAAAAAAAGTTTTCCAAGCTATTCTCCACTTGACTTATTGATTGATTGATGCATTTTCATTGAGATTCGATATGATTTCTAAATAACAAAAAAAATCAGAAGAAGAAAAGAAGAGAAAACCCAAAACTTCTCGTCAAATATAAACAGAACCATACGAAAAGTACCAACTTGCTAGTGAAAAAATAATTATGCAAATCGATTTACCCAATAAAAATTGTCTGCAACCCATTGACGGCCTACTACTGAGCTCTGTCTCTCGTCGTCAAAAAATATGAGTCAATAATAAATTATGAGGTACAAAAAATATAGGTACAATAATTGCTTTTTATGAGGTACAAAAAATATACAATCGCTTTTACAACCCTCTCTTTTTTGATATTTTTTAATATTACTTCCTCTTAATGAGAAGTAAGCCAGTTTCCTGGAAAATGTACCAGTGTTGTACTCTTTATGTTTTGTTTGTCCTTTGACGTCATTTGTAGGTAATTATGTTTCAAGAACATCAAAACTAATTTTAATATAGCTCATGTCGCTTCACAGTACACACATTTCAGTCAAATTCCCTATGGAAAGTGTGGATTGGTGTGTTATAATTACACGCCATTAGTTAGCATGTTACTCTCATGGGATGTCATTACAAGAATGGATAATAATTATGAGCAACGGCTGGGTCGTGACCTACTAATTGATATATCTTTTCATAGATATTAACCTTCACATAATAATATTTGTTAGGTTTAAATTGGTTTAATTTAATTTTCTGTGAAATTACATAACTCTTATGACCCATTTGGGAAAACGGGTTTCAAAGTGAAACGAATCTTGCCACGGCGCCGTAAGAGAAGACTAATTAATAGTTAAAACAAAATTAGATACGCAATTTGTCAAATCACCGGGACCACGGGTAAACATCCGAAAATTCAGTATCTAAAACATACAAGGATACATACATTTTTAAATTAACGATCCCCATCCCTGAGGAGGTGCGTTATTAATTAAATACACGCGCGTATTATTATTAGACAAAATAAAAATAATTTAATTTGAAATGTTAACTTATATTTGTAAATAAATATTTTATTGCAGTTATTTATGTTATATGGACAGTAGTTTAAATTAATCAAATTATTTTTAATAAAATATTTTTTTATTCATTTAATCTACTGTCACTTAACTAATTATTAACTATTTAATTATTTTTTATTCAGTAAACTAATGTCGATATTTTTAGTAACCATTGCCTACATATCATAATGACAGTCTAAAAACTAACAATCTACATAATTATTAAATTAATATTCAAACTAAGCGGATTATGAAATTCAATTACATTTCAATCGTTCAAAGGAATATTGGAGTTTATCTAAATCTTTGGTTACGCCTATCAATTAAATTCAACTGCTTGTTTCAGACATTGAAATGTACGACCAAAACTATAATTGGCGAGAGAACATTACCCTCCGGTTAAATAATTAAATGTCATTATTTTTAAGTGTTCATTATCTTTAACTCCCTATTCTTCTTTTAAGTAATAATACGGGATGAATAAGGGGTGCAACATCAACGATTATTTCAGCGTGATGGCGATGAGGTGTTTTATCTATCTTATAATTTTTATTTTACACTTAAGTGTATGTATGTTAGTGTGTACGTCTATGTATTTGGTGTAATGATTTATGCTAAATGGCTAGTCTCCTCGTTTACCTATTGTTACTGAAAAATGTATACCTCGTACTGTATTAAGAACTACTCAATATTTTATGAGATTCATATGAAAGGGCTGAAGAAATGAAATGTGACGATTCTTTGAATAAGATATTCAAGATTGGTCTTTGACGGGGCTTGGTTGTGCTGAAATTTCCATATTTATTACTTTTGTACCATAAAGTATTTTTATGGGACTAAAAGAGCAATCCTGATACATATTGTGTCGACCTTTTATAGCGGCCGGCGGTTAGGTACGAGTATGTAAAGGGTGGTCAGTAATAGGATAGGCAAAGATCAAATAGTCTTCGGGAGTGAGACAACATGATACATTCTATTTTAAATCTTTTGATCTGAATTTCGATTGCAGTCTTGATTTACCAAGATTTTTTATTCAATGTTCAAAATAAACTTCCACTGATTTTAGCTTGTCCATTTAGGAAATACCTAAGGGAGTCTCTATATTTTTATATCGATATAATATTATGTATTGATGGATGCTGAAGGGGTTTTAGTAGGTATGAAAACTATGTTATCTGTAACCTGTAGGCTCAAGGTGTTTTTTCGCACTTGCCTGAGTTACCCGCTAAACGCTTTGTCGTTTTCTGACTGGAAGCTTGAGGGATACTCTTTCCTTTATTTCTTCTTTCTGAGACGGTGATGCCTTTAGCGATGATAATATCCTAGGGATATGGTAACCATTTACCATTAAGTCACGCAACTGCTCGTTTGTTGGTTGGCGACAACCCGTTAATAGCCCCCTACTCAGCACGGGTCTCTCCTCATTGTTGCGGAGGCCTAGAGCATACTCCACCACGCTGCTCCAATGCGGATTGGTTGAGATTAGTGGCCAGCCGAATATCAGAAGTTTTCATGCCGCCCGAAGGCCTCCGACATGGCTTAACGACAGCTATCTAAGTATCTATTATTAAACATTAAATATTGTATTTATAATAATGGCTTTATTTTATACAACTTTTTCTGACAACAGCGCGGGAAGTCTAGCCGTCACCTCCAGCTAGTGATGGGGTCATCTCGGTATGACCGTAGTGTTGCACATTATCTTCTATTACGATATTTCGTCTAACACTATGAACGTTGTTTACTAACATAAAAATTTTCTCATCATCCCCGTTTATCGATGGGTGATCACTGATCACTTACGAGTATTGTTTCGCTTCGACGGATACGCTTATTAAAGGGTTCGTTGCTAGTTCTATGTATAGTAATTGGCTTTATCGGATACCAACAGAATTCATAAATTGAACGGCATGTTCAGCCTTTTGACCTCTCACCAAACAGCAATCAAGCACCGTTATGGAGTGGTCAGTTGTTTACAGACGAATTGATTGATTGAATAAACGAACCGCGACGACAGATCGATCTCTGACAAAATAGTGTAAAGGTTTTTCAATCAAAGCTACGAATATTTTCGTATAGGGCAACTGATGTTGAAACTTTAGACAGTTCATGGAGTGTGCAGTGTGAGATGCATTCCTGAATCTTTAACAGCTTTTCGGGAAAAGTGTTGTTAAGCAATGCGGTTATTTATAAGAACCCCTTGCTATGTTATTTATTTTTATAATAAACAATGATACATTTAAATTTTTAATGGCAACGTTTCATTCCCGCACTTACAAAATGCTTACAATTGCTCTTTTAATCATTTTCGATGAATTAGTAGTTTAATAGAAAGCAATGGACAGGTATAGGTATATATGTAGGTACTTGCATTAATTCTAGAACGATACATTGGGTATTAAAATAGCACTCAAACAATTAAATGCATCAACAGCTTTGTACACAAAAACGTTTTCGTTGATAAGATAACAGCTCAGACAAAAAGTCCTAGTGATGTCAGCGCTTATCATTGCTTTACAGTCTTTTTAGGATTCCGTATGATAGTTAAAGCGTTCCTATCCCTCGGATTGATCGAGTTTAATATTGTAATAAGTCTATCTGTCTGTCTTTTCTCAAGTGTCTTGACAGAAAACGTAGAAATTGAGCTTATTCATAACATAAGCAACCCAATTACGCAAAATGAAAACAAGAAAGTTCTAATTTTAGGAGTAAGGTAATTAAAAATACGCTTTTTGCAAGAGAAAAAAATAGAATGTTCATTTCAGACATTGTGAATATTATTCTATTTACGTTGAAATTATTTAAATTAAAGTGTATTTTGCATGATACGATATAATTAAGAGCTAACTAAGTGATCATTTTATTGTTCTATTTAATTATGTGGTATTCAATTAAAATAAATAATTGAAATTATGCTTGCGTGAAACGTTTTTAAGTGACGTCATTGTCACGTCATTAGGTCGATCGCTGTAATGTGTTCCATTACAGTACAGAACAGTATTTAAAATAAAAACAGTGATAGAAGCAGTTGTGAGCGTTGGACTACTAAACATCGGGAAAAATTCTGCACACTCATTTAATTTTCAATCATTTTTGTCCAAATCAACCGCTAAATGAATTAACTTATTATAGTTTAAACTTCAGTGGGGCTTTCATATATCGACACTAGCATCTAAATTAAGTAGAGCGGTATACGCAATTAGAAAGATAAGGCAATTTGCCGACGTTGAAACTGCTAGACTCGTTTACTTTGCCTACTTTCATAGCCTTTTGTCTTATGGCATTTTACTATGGGGCAAAGCAGCTGACATAGATGCCATATTTGTGCTGCAAAAACGAGCTGATAGGGCTATCTATAAAGACGCGCGATTCTTTGCGTGAAAAGTTCAAAGAAATAGGTATTTTAACAGTAGCCTCTCAATACATCTATAGTAACTTAATATTCATAAGAAAACATTTGGGTATGTTCAAAATGAATAGTGATACACACAATCACCTTACGAGAAATAGACATAATTTAGTTACGCCTGCATTTCGCCTACGTAAGGTGCAACGATCTTTTATGGGGCTTGGTGTTCAATTTTACAATAAGTTACCCAAGACGATACGTGATTTACCAATTGGAATGTTTAAGCGACGTGTAAAATTGTTAGTAAAGGATATTATGGTATAGATGACTATGTTAATGATAAGGGTGCCTGGGAGTGATAATGCCGCGACCAGTTCCGCTTCGACTAGAATAAGTTTTTTTTAAGTATAGCCGTAATTAGTACTAAGTGCAACCTGTACTGTGAGTGGAGAAAGAGAAAAAAAAGACTCCTTGGAAGTTTCTTGCCGCTTCTTCCAAGTCCATTCACCGTAGGGATTTGTTGAAGCGATGGCGTAACTTGACTTTCGAAATGCGTTTGTAAAAACCTACTTCGAAGAAATAAATATTTGAATTTGAATTTGAATTTAAAAATCAGTCAAACATATAATTTCATATAATTTTGGGTAAGTATTGATGGTATAAATTTGTAATCGGCGAATTTTCGAACCAAGCATGGAAAAAACCTAGTTAAGATATAAATAACTGCCTGTTATTGATGCGACGTCAGATCTCAAATAAATTTTATGTTCATGGTCGTAATATTTTAAAACTCTTTGATGTCATACGATATGAGTGAGTGATATTTTATTGTGAAACGTGCATTTATACTGTGATTTCTCCAGTTATAATAATAATTTTATCACTAGTATTTTCTGCAGTTTCCTAATATCATGTTCATAATACGAGTAATATATCATTATTTGTTGTCTGCTAATTCGCTGTCGATAGAAGTTTGCAACATGACCATTTCACGGGCGATTTTCGAAGGAGGTAACTTATTATCGCCTAGTTAGGCGAGTAAAAACCCATAGAAATTATCATCATTATAACATTGGTTGTTTTAATTTTTTTATCAGGCCATAGTATCTACACCACGTTGGCTAAGTGCGGATTGCTAGACTTCACAGAATTTTGTGAACTTGTGAATTAAATTGGTATGTGTGTGTATGTGTATTAAATTGGTTCATACCAACTTAAGAAAGGTCGCTGGACCTTTTTATGGAATTAAGATAGCAAACGAGCGTGCAGCACCATCTTTCCGCTGCTGCCCATGATAACTGTGATTGACACTGAAGTATACTTAAACAGGAACTAGGATGGTTAGTATACTTAAGTCTTCAACTATTGTATTGACTTTGACCGTTGTCCACTATTAGAAGCGGATAACTTAGTTTAAAGGAGGACGAAACCTTTCACATTTTTGTTATCTTCATAAAATAGATTATATACGAATTACGAAACTGAAGTGTAGACTTATCGTAATAATAAGACTATTGGTACAGATAACGATTATTAAGTTTTTTTAATAAAAACAACGCAAGTAGCAATAGCTTCAGTATTACGTGCTGGTCGATAACCGGTGTGAATAACAATATACCTAATCATTGATAACGAAGTAAAAATAAGTGAATTTTTTACAATGAATATTTTTAAAGTTTCTGCACATTCCAGGAATAAACGAATTCATCGTATGATAATAAGATATTTTAGGAATAATTTAGTAAAGGTTTATTGTCCATGATCTTAAAGAGTAAGTGAAAATATTGACCTTACATCTTTACTACTCTAAGCGGTCGGTAATGCCTCTAAGTGGTCGGATTTGAGAAATGATTGTGTATGAAATTGTAATGAGGAAGGCATATAACTGATACGAGATACAACTTTTAATAAGTTTTAAATGTTGATTTACCGAAGGAAAGCGAGGAGAGCGGATTACTAGTTACATACCTAGTACTTTTATCGAATAAATTATTAAGCAAGATTCTTATCAAGGCACACAGTTGTTCTTTGTCACGTAGACAAACGCTTAAATCGGTGTCTTCGAAGCTCCCATGGGATAGGAAATAAGGAGAATTAAGAATTTTTCTTTAAAGTGTCTTTCGTTTTTCTAACTTTGTAACGTTGCACGTACATAACATTTATTATTCACACAAATTACAAAATATTTTTTTTCATATAAACAGTGTTAACGTATAAAACTAATAAAAATAACTTAACCTACTTAAAATAAACCTAACTAAGATAAACAAACAACGGAATAATTAAAGTAATAAAATACAAATGACATTAGCAAAATAAAATATTAAACCGTATGCGCTGTCCCAAAACACTTTTCTACGCGACATTTTGTTTACGAGCGGATCACCGGCCTGCGCCGGCGACTTCGTCCGAGTCGATCCGAGGGACAGAAGGCTGGCCACCGTCTTACTGAGAGCACTCGTCTCCATTATTTTTTATTTGCTACAATATACCACTAATTCATTATTAAATTAGGCTCGTTAAGCTTAAATTACTACAATTAGAATATTTTTTTAAAATTAGTACAGTCGACATTATCGGCCTATGTACGAGGTTGATACACGTACGGAGTAAATACGTGTCAGTGGTATTAAATAAGTAAATTTTAAACTCGGACCCCAAATTGGGTAAGTTTGAACAAGGTTTATTATTTTAATAAGTAGGGAAAGTAATAATTTAATTATTGATTGTGTTTGAAAAGTAATATAAATTAATTTAACTTATTTGCCAGGGTTCTGCTCATGTGCTTTCATGTAATACATTAGCAGCCATATTGTGTGCTTGTTTGGTGTACGACCACAACGTGGAACATACATACATCGCCACGCTGGCCCTTCTTCTTTTTAGCTGTTTCTAAACATAATTTTCCTTATTAATAATATTATTTTCTATTGTATACAACATTTAGAGAATCACAAGTGGCCAATATTGTCAATAACCGAAGCACATCTTCTACCTGCTTTTGCATCGACTAAATTTCTTTCTTTTTTCTTACTTTTGTTTGTAACTCCGTTCCTGGTAGTATACACTTAACACCAACTGCTTTGTAGGGTTCTCTCCATGGTGTATACTATCGGCGGAGGCTTCTAAAAATAATATTTTGGATCATTTAATAACTTTCGGAAATAATAAATTCCAGGGTCCTACGTGTGGATAATAAAATACCAAAGGTTCTACGCCCGGGCTACATATTAGCCCTAATTGCCAAGGGGCTCACTGTGGCACCTACCTACCAAAAAGGACTCAAAGTGGACTGGACGACGAAGCCCAGAAAAGGACGGAGGCCAGGGGAGTACCTGCCTACGTAGCAAAACCAGACCAGGGTTTACGACTCACGACCCATGTAACTGTACTTTATACAGAATTAAATGTTCCTGTAGCAAGGGTTTTCTTTTCATTTCTATTTCTTTTATATTTAAAAAACCCGGCGGGACAACTTGTATAAAATCATTAATGGACTTAAAAAATTTAGAGTTTGGTTGTAATCACTAAATAATATTTTCAGGATTTTGTAGGGTTTTAAATTAACTAGGTATTGACCAAAGCAGACGCTTTTAGGAAATTAATTAACACTTACTTATTTTAAATAGGAACCTGAAATTGCGCCCGAAAACGATTAGCGAAAAATAATCTTTATATTCTCGTTTATCATTTTGCACTTGACTAGTGTGGTGGTAGCGTCCCATTGTGAGAAGACATCCCTCATCAACAATACATACTTATACTTATTATAAATGCGAAAGTTTGTCTGATGTCCGTGACGCTTTCACGGCTTACGGGCTTAACGATTGGCCCGATTTGGATGGAATTGGATATGAAAATAGTTGAAGACATGGAGTCACATATAGGCTACTTGGTTTAATAGAAACTCTTACAGGGTTGTACTAGGGGTCGAAAGTTGTTATGAAAATACATAATTATGTAAACCGCTTGAACGATTCGTTCAATTTTCTCAGGAAGTTAGTAGAAGATGCATGGTCATGCATAATCCACCTATTTTTTTCAAAAACCCAAGGGGCTGAAGTAAGGGAAATATTTAAGTTTTCCAAAACAAAGCGAAGGCATTCATTAGTGGGAGGGGAATAATGGGTTACGATCAGAGGCGAATTAAGGATTGAGAACGCCCAAGACAAAGACCTCATTAGCGGCCTTTTTTCGTTCTCGGTCTGGGTGTATGACTTGTCTTGTACGGCACCAAGGTAGGATATCGGGAATCCTGGTGTGGGCATATGAGTTATAAGCAACTTATTTTTTGTTTTTCTGTCAGTGGGAAATAATTTCCGCGCACGCCCCCTTTTAACCTTGCGCCCCTTGGCACGTGCCTAGTTTGCCTTAGGGATAATCCGCCACTGGTTGCGATGACAATTAAGCACGCTTGATTAAATAATCAATATAATGAAAATCTGACAACAGTAATACAAATAGACATACCAATACACAGTAAATTAAACTTATAACTTATAACATTCAAACGCCGTGAAATAAAAAATATAGACGTGCTCTTGACGTCATTCTTTCGACGCGTATCTTAATGCATATTGGCTTTACATAATATAGCTGGTATTAAACAGGTATGAGCCCGATAGCTACATACTAGTTGATATTACAAAACAGATAAGTAAATACAATAAACAAAAAGAATATATTTTATAATGTAAAACCCCCATAACAATAATTAAATGAGTTATATCAAAGCGGGCGCATAAGAAAAATAAATGTAAAATAATTCTGTTTTCCATACTAGTAAAACGACACTGCAAAACTACGTATTCAAATAAAATGGTTTTGCATATTCTACAGCAGTTTTGAAATAAACTGTCGTTTAGATAAACCCTATTTTACTGGAGGATACTTTCAAATATGGATTTCGGGTTAATACACAATAATAATATTCTATCCGGCCAATATTATGACCATCAGTCGGCACTGGAGCATCATGGTTCATGGTGGAGTAGGTTTGCTTTGGCTAGAGAAAAGGCAATTAAAAAAGAGAAGCCACACGATAATAATGTAATTTCGTTGATGAACCTTAAATACTTAAATAAATAAAATTTAATAATCCACAGTTCTCAGTTTCTCTTAGTGCTCCCCTACACTCCCAAAAGAACATAAATATTATATGCCAAATTTCAGCTTCTTCCGTTCAGTAGTTTCGGCTGTGCGTTGTCTGTCAGTCAATCACTGAGTAACGCAAGAGTTTTATATATATAGACTAGCTACCCGCCCCGGCTTCGCACGGGTGCAAGTTAGATTTACCATAGCAGCGCCATCTATTGATTACTTACTCAACCCAGTCGAAAGGTATCGACATCTGTTACATATAATTGTGACTGTCAAATAATAACACTCTTAATTTAGTTCTCTTGTGTGGCGCTAGGTGTCTGTTGATCTGTGAATAAGACTGCCATGTCAATTGTCACTTGCAAAACTTACTGTCAAATAATAAGAGACAAATAATTAGAAATAAATTAAAATTGCGACTATAATTTGAGATTTAAAGTATCCTATCTCTCAAGTTGGATCGAACTGCACATGGTGTGCGAATTTTATTATAATCGGTTAAGTGGTTTAGGAGTCCATCGCGGACCAACATTGTGACACGAGATTTATATATATTAAGATAAGTTAATGCTTGATAACAATTCAATCTAATGAAAAGTGGTGATGCAGTAATGGTATTGATATAAAAACCAAAGCAGTTCAGCGACCAAGAAACTAAACTGTACACAGCAATACTAATACGAGTAAATCACTTTGAACGCATTACGAGTGCGATCAGCGGGAAAAGTGATATTTATCACCACCGTGGGAGCATATTTGCACGGATATGGGAGCATTTAATTTTTGCCTGACTACGGCGAAGGTAAAACGACAAATATTTTTTCAGCCCATATTTAACTTCGTTCCTTTTCCTTTATACGTAACTTCTAAACTGCTTTAAACCAAGGAAGGCAAAAGTATCCTAGTCTTAATTTGTATCAACGTGGGGTTCCGTACATAAAGAGTGGTAAATGAAAATCTTTTAAGACGCCTGCGTTGCTTGTCTTTCTACCATAGGGCTTCCATCTCTTTACGGAAATAGAAAGGTATACTCGTAGACTCGTACCTACCTACACCTGAAATTTACACAGAATGCATGTTATTTTGGCTGTTGTTTCAACTATCTAATAAAGAAATTAATATGATTAGTCTTGTTTGATGTATGGTAGAAACATTCGTTTTTGAAATCCCTTATATAAGGATAACTGAAGTATAAATGCAAAATAATAAATTTAGTTCAGGAGTTCCCTTATGAGGAGCCAATATTGTGAGCGTCCTGTTTGACCATGCAAACATTGCATTGTTATAGGCCCTTAACCTGCTCAAGTTAAGCTTAAACTTCAGTTAATGTAGCTTCTTGAAGCTACCTAGAAAATAAGGTGGAACGTTTCCGATACATAGGTACGTATACTATATTTGCTGCTACGGTACCCATCGCGAGTGAATCCGACTCGCACTTGGCCATCTTGTTTTCAATAATTTGGGATTACATTAAACGTAACTCCAAAATACCTATGGGCAACAATGACTTCGCATAGTTACAATGTGAGGCTTTGGGCAAAACGTCCCACTTGGAAAACGTCCCGTGGGACGTTTTTGTCCGTTGATTTAATCACATCCAAAACATTTTCTGTAAAGAGAGCCATTTCTCGTGATGTTGCTGTCGAATCATCATTCAAAAACTCAAAACAAGAAAAAGGGACGGCTTTTAATAAAGTAATGAGGTTTGAAGTCGTTAAGACGAGCGGTGTTCACAATACTGAGATTTCAGTAGGTTCTTAAGGCCGCCTTTTTAGAATAAAGTAAATTAAGTGCTAGCCGTGAAGGAAAAATGTGTCCAAAGTTTTTTTAAGAAACTTTTTAAACCAAGATTCGTGGAAGGGAAATGGTACATTTTAAGTGCATGAGGTAATCATAATATTTATATATTTTTATAACTTACGTAAATAGCGGAGGTATATGCTGAGCAGAATGCTATTTAGCATTAGGTAAGTCCGCCAATTGTACCTCTATTTTGGGGTTCAATAAAGATTAAATAAATGAATAAATAAATATAAATACCTGCAAGTAATTAGGGTAAGTGGTTTAAAAGAATGAAAAGGAATTTAATGTTTAAATCTCGTGGGCACGCACTGTATACTTAAAAGATTTTTAACCGACTTAAAAAAAGAAGTGGTTCTCAGTTCGACTGTTTTCATTCATGTGTGTTACCTTATAAATTCATACTGCATCGATTTACATTCGAAAGCTAGTGATTTCCGTCTAGTTTTATACAAAAAATTTAGTGCTGTGATATTATGTGTCCAAAATAATACGTATTTAATTGATTTCGTTCATGATGAATAACTTCATGGTCTCATTTTTACTTATCGAGCTCACTTTTTTAAATAAGTTTATTCGATTGTTTTAAATCAGTAAGGTATTTGTATCTTAATGAGAAATAAAGGTCTTTAAACCGAAGGTATATAGCCAAAGGATTAAAAAAAACTTCATGAATATCTCTGAGATTTTATAAAACTCCACTCAAAGACCATTATGGCCAAATTCTAAAATATTCTTGTATTTTCATTTGCAGATTTATATTTAAGCGCTGGAAAGTGATATTTTCTGCGCTATCCTGGGAAGGGCCAGGATTGTTTTATTAAATGTAATTAAAGCGAGTTTTTAATTTATCAGATTGCAAAGGCCCGAGGGTCAAATTAAATTTAGGCGTAATAAAAATTCGTTTGTAAAGCGCTTTTCATTGTCAAAGTGGTACCCCCGGAAAAATGTGCGCGGAGTCAGAAAAATCAAGGCTTCGTTAAACAAAGGGTGAGATATGACGCATGATGCCTACGAAATCAGAACCCATTGAAGTCAGAATCAGGCTTTTAAAAGGTACCGTACTGTAAAATATACATGAACTGACCTTTAAATACCACAACTAGAAACCACAATTAGAAAACCACCACAATTAACCAAAATTAGAAAAATGTTTGCAGGATATTCTTCAACATTCTTGTTAATTAAACAGTTGAAATAAAACAAACCCTATCTTATAATTGTTTAACCACTATCCTAGCCTATAATTAATCCCAGGCTTACTACCATGTCCACGAAAACCGCATCCAAATATGATGAGTGGTACCTACTAATATATCAGTGAAAAAATGAAAAATAGAATAAACGTCATCTTACTATTTATTTATGAAATTAGGTTCATTGAATGTACAGTCAGATTTATTCTTTAAATACCTACTTAATTTTTATAACTTATCATCTAGGTGACTTAAATTTCCTTTTAGTTTTTCTCTATTTAATACGCAAGTAATGGAACAGAAAGCAGACATGCGGAATGCTAACAGCATTCTCTACTATCAACCTTAAGACAGTGAGTGAAATTGTACGTAAAAAATGTAATGTGTTTGTTTTGTTGAGTCTTTTATGGGAATTTAATGTAACGTTTGCGTTTTCTAATACCTTACTCCAAACACAATATTATCTGCAAAATTTAGAACTCAGTTTAATTAATTAATTTATTTATTTATTTATTCTTTATTGAACCTTACAAAAGTAATGGAACAAAAGGCGGACTTAATGCTAGAAGCATTCTCTACCAGTCAACCTTAGGGCAGTGGGAGAACGAAGAGGCGGTGGCAACAAAGAGAGAAAGAAATAGACTTAATCTTCCAAATATAATAAAATAAATTCTAACATAATCCATCGTGACCAATATAATAAAGAAACAGACAAATAATATTGAAAGGGTTCCACTGAAACTCAAGAACCCTGAAAACAATTACCACAGTCGAACAACATGTCGCGACAACATTATTATATGTATATCTTTAATACGAACCGGTCACTTGTCACTTCGCCCTCACTTCACTTCGGGAAATTACTCCCTCAGTAGCCACATTGGAGACTGTTTTGCGTGATTCTTTAAATTGTCATAACTCTTTAACAATGATGTTTTAAATATCTAGATTGAGCGTCGCCCTACAATGAAAACAAAAAAAACAAGGCAACATTATCAAGCATGTGTGCGTGTAGGCGATGTTTTTCGCGGCCATTTATTGTCTATGTGTGCGTAATCTGTGCGTAATGATATAAAAGTTGTAGCCAACAGTTGGCCACAACTTTTTGACACGTTTTCGCGGATTCGATGTTCCATCTAGATATTTAATACATCTTTGCTCTTTAATTTATGAATCAACAGAAATAAAATAATCGCTATTATTTAGGTTAAGCTAACCAAATCTTTCGTACCCAAAGTGGGCTCCGAGTATTCTCAGAGTACTCCGAAAATAATTCTCAGTTTCCTCCGCGAAAAAAAATACAAATAAACAAAGTGGTAGAGCCGTTTCTAAGATAAACGCGAAAAACAGAACGTCAGACAATCGGTTACAATGGCTTTGCAATTTTATATGAGGTGAATTTATATGAGACGACAAGCACCAGTTTTTCAATAAAAAAGAATTGCGAAAACCAAAACAAAAATTCTGAAAATCATTGTTTTGGGTTCTATTCCTTTAACAAAGACTTTCATTAATTATATTTTTCTCATGTAGCTTCAATATAAAGACAGTGATCGATAACAGATTTATTTTAAGTAATATATTATGAGCTTCATAGTATTATTTATTTTTTATTTCATTTACATTATTTCTGTCATGGCGTCATTATGAAAGTTACTTTCCAATACAAAGAAAAATCCTTTATAAAATAATATCATATTATTTAATCCATTATTTCATGACTTATGTTTCCTGTATTTTATCTATGGCTCCAACTTTTTAATTAATGAACCAAAAGAAATTAAATCTTTGGCTTCTCAATGAAAAGCTGATCAGCCCTTGTATATTTTATTGTTAAACTTGGCCATTATAGCCCCTTGGAATAAAAAGTTAATAAGGCGATTTTGGACATAAAAGAACGCAATAAGAAGATAATGAGAAGTCTCCGTTCAGTTTATATCCTTCTTAAACCAATAAAACCGACATCGCGGGCACCCAGGAATCGTACAAAGGAATATAAATTGACACCAGACAAGCCTGCGACGGCCTCAAGTCTGTTATTTAGGCATTGTCAGTCTAAGAAAAGAGAAATAAGGAAAGGGTAAATAAGATATTACTTTTGAATGTTTACCATCTTTGGAGATCTTCGCCAATTGTGCCTTAATATACTAATATATTAACAAACACGCTAGTCGTCCCTACGATTTTCGAAAGTAGGTACCCATCGATTTACGTGGGATGCTATTATTAGATCCTGGGTGTCCTTATGGACCCTTATCCTTATGGGACCGCCCTTGAAATATCGTCTTTCTAACAAAAAAGAATGATCAAAATCGGCCCATAAACGACAAAAAATCAGTGAACACATAATATAAAAAAGTATATATAAGGTCGAATTGTAAACCTCCTTTCTTAAAGTCGGTCGAAATTACATGAAGACTAAATGATCCATAGCTAGGTAATAGTTTGCATTTGAGACGCCATCGCGCCATTAATAGGTTGTAGGTACATAATTAAGTAGCAGAACCACATTAAGATTAACACGATGAGTGCGAAACGAGGCTTAAAACACCTCGTCCGTGTCTCGACGTTATAGCGGTAAGAAAAAACTTAAACTTCTCGTTCGTGCGGGAGGCATAACTTCCATCTGGTTCAGTGTAGGAAAAAGATAACTATATATCTGAGATGTGCTATTAATTCCTAGTTCTATGGTATATCCACCTTAATACCGGGTTTCTTAGACCTCGTGCCGCACTGAACTAATAAAATTCTAACGCTGTGCGGAACGAGGTTGCAAACGCCTCGTACCTCCGCGCACCTCGTACCGCACCCTACGCTAGCTTCACGCGGTTAGTGTTGTGCAACGCATTCGAAGCTTTTACAGAGAACGACTTGGATGTGGATACAGGTAATCTTCAAACATCCTAACTACTTGTTATATCGTTAATAGAAACGTGAATGTGACTTGTTGAGTAACTTTCTTCAAATAGGTTGTTAATCATGATAAATTATGGTATGTTTGTTTATTGAGTTAACTAGCGGACCCGGCAAACGGTGTTTTGCTCATCAAAATTTAATGCTTTTGCCCAATTGTACTCGACTCTTCAGTATTCTAACCAACTTTACCCAACTCTTCTCTATTCTAATCTAACCAACTTTACTCAAGTCTATCCACCATTTCCTTACTCTTAAATTAATCTACTAAGCTTGACCCTACTTTTCAGAACCCACTGCAAACAAAGTAGGTACATCATCTCGAAAAGGGATCAAAGAAGAGGAGATGTGTAGGATGTTACGAAAAACTCCGCACCTAACAAGTCGTGAGGCAGACAAAAAAGTAAAGAAAATTGTCACAGAATGCACTGGTTGCAAAAAATATTATTGTTTGAACTGTTTCAATGAGAAACACCCATAAATTTTAAAAATAAAATACCAATATATAAAATCGATATTTATTTTCCCATCACTAAATAATATGAAAAACTGCCATTTTTCAGTGCGGTACGAGGTACATCAGATCCCACGTTTTATTTTACCTATAGAATCTAAACTAACTTATGTAACCACGGGCGGCGGCAGATTTAGGTTCATCAATTCATTGTTAATAATAATCGCGACAAAAACCGTACAATTTGTTTTATTTGGCGCCAAAAAAAGGATTTTTGTCTCCTACGGGCGGTGGGGTTTAATATGCCTCGTGCCGCCACAATGTCTGGTTTAGGACGAGGTTTAAAACGCCTCGTAACGCAGTAATGGAAAGTACAGAAAAATCTGTGCCGCAGGGAACGTGTTAAGATAACATATTAATTAACGTAATAATCTTACATACATCCGCATTAGTACACACTGGCAGCAGATACATATTCCGTGGCGGAAAATACAAAGGTTCACCAAACATTATACCTATGGATGCGAAGGTAATTAGTAAAAGTATGAGGCGGAATATGCTTTTAGGGATAATAACATTAATTTGGGGAATTTCACTGACTTTCAGCGCGCTAAAGGTATAATATAATATGTAATATCTTAGGTTAAGTTATCGCGACCCAAAAATATAGGTATATTTTTATGTTGTTTGGATAATATCAAAAACACATACATTTTTTTATATGTCAGTCACATAAATATTTTTGTTCTGATGTCTTTCCTACTTACATAAAAAACAGTAGGTAGGCAGGTATCCTCACTCTTTGCTCACGAGTCATATTTGTATGCGAATCTTGCGCAGCTATTTACTGTCTTTTCGGTCTAAAGGTACTTAGCTGTTAGCCAAGTAAATGGGTGATTAACAATGCACCATACAATCCTCCATCTTCCATCCTGGTGTACAAATAAAGAGTTTATCTATCTACTGTCTCATTGTCGTTGTATTTTATTATTCGCAAATCTTTAGCGATATTCTCAACATTAACACAAATTGATTGACGAAAGAATTGTCAAAGTCAAGACACGCGTTTCCTTTTATAAAACGCGACACAGGAATATAAACAAACACTTAAGCTGATAAATAAATTACCTCCTTCACCGTACCGCCTCCTGTGGGGTAAATTTAACTCCTCACTCTAAGCTTTCCTTTTAAGACGTTTTTCTTTTCAAATTTAATACGTAATCTTATTACGGCGAGGTATTAAATGGATCCAAGACGCCGGTCGCTCTTCTCATAAAACCGCGGGATGAACACAATCTAATGTCGTTGGATAGCGCCTCAGCGTCGTTGTTATTGAATCACAATAGTTCAGCGTTTCTAAGTAATGAATGAGTAGGTACGTCTTTGTGTGTTATTCGTATGAATACAACATTCAATTTTTTAATTGTGCGCCTGACGGCGAATGCTTGTTAAAAGGAATTTTCATACGATATAGCAAATTCGGTATTTTCTCGTCTACTACAGTGAGTGGTCAAAAGAGAAAAGCCATTTGCCTAGCCAGGCGACCAACGGAATAAATGAAATTTTTGCTCATCTTTCTCATACCGAAATTATTTAAAAGCATTGCTTTGTTCTGGGAATTCATTTATTCAGAAGCTATAATGCCACGGACAGACACAAATACGGACAAGTTACACTTATTAATATCACCCCTCTTTTTTCTGGCAAATGTCATGAATTTGTCATATTAATTCGAGTATGAAACGTTTATTAAACCGTTTTTTTACAATATTTTATTTTCAACATCAACCAATGAAAACTTTGATGTAGGTATATTCATGACTAGAATGTACTTATAATGTTGTGTTCTAAGTGTTTTGTAAATGGCAGGCTAAAACATAAAGATTTTATTCCTTTGTGCGTTGTAATTTAATTTACCTGTTTCATTGTCATGTTGGCCTGTCCATGTCATATATCATTATCACTGGTCAGTGGTTTGTTGTGATATTCTGAAATGTACGCAGGGTTTGTAATTTAATTTTAAGTCCCTTACGCACTGTGACACTGTAATATGTAGATTCAAAATGGGTCCCCACCCCGGCTCTCTTTCGCGCCTCATAAACGTAGGTAAAGTTAATTGTGGAAAATCCCTAATGTATGTTATCTCAGAACTTGGTACACGGTGAACCGATTTTGATAATTCTTTCGCCATTCGAAAGGTAGTGACTACCTAGTCCCATGAAAATAAACGACATCTGACGGCAAGTTTTTGAGTTAAGCATTCTCAATAATGTGATTTTAATTTATGCTCATTACCTCGTAACTTTTGACTGGGTACTCCGATGATTCTTTTTCGTTCGAAAGGTAGTGCTTGCCGTGTGGTCCCTTATAAAGAGTGACATCTAACGAATGGTTTTTGATTTATCTCCACTTTGAACTCGGTTATGTTTTGTAATAAAGTTAGTTATTTGAATTCGGTAAAAATATACTACAACTACAACACACTTTTTAATAATAAAATTATAACAAAACTTGTTGAAATCAGGGAATTTAAAATAATATATTCATAGAATAGTATATTGAGTAATTTCAGGTAACATTTTAAACCTTATTCCATTAAACTGGATCTTCTTTATAAGCAGTTATTACAGTTTTAAACAATGTTATTAAGCTTAAGATTAACCCGACGTATGCGGACTAGTAAATAATTATGTATTATACACATACTAGTAAACCCGCCCTCGCTTCGCTTCGGGCAACCAGTCCCTTCAAAAATCTCTATAAATTTTAACTAATTATGTTATTCCGATGTCTAAGCTATATTACTGCAAAGTTTCATGAAAATCCGTTCAGTAGTTATTGCGTGAAAGAGCAACAAACACACACACTCACACACTCACTCGCATCCTTGCAAACTTTCGCATTTATAGTAGGATATAATTTACGTCAAAATTATACTACTTCCGAAAAAGTCACTCAAATTACCATTCTTCGCGACCCAAAACTATCGCCGTGCTGAGCACGAGTTTGGGCCCTGGCCAACATAACAAATAAATTATTCTTTCATGGAATTAAGGTAACTCAGGCGAGCTAGTTTGATCTTGCTCCTTACAATAGAAGGCAACTCAGTTTTACCTTAACGAACCCCGCATTTCTCCGGTTACTCGGGTAATATGATAAGAAAAAGAGCTAAATAAAATGTCCAAGTAGGTACGTCATCAGAACAAGTGGCGTGAAAAATAGTTGGGTTTTACTTTGTTAATTTCTTTGTTTTTTACATAAATAATGGTGTAATCGTTAAGCGTTATATCGTATAATCGTTTAGTAGGTATACGTACGAATATATAAATAAATACCGATTTAAATCATGTTTTCTAGACAATGGTACAAAAGGACACGGGAATCTTAACATAAAATTCTAGGTTATTTCAAATATTTTATACCTACCATCCTCCTAACAAAAAATATGGGTTTATAGTTCAAAGTAGCCGTGGTTGCTTGCCTTAGGAGGCAACTTTTTACAACCATCTGTCATCGTCAACGCGTTGCGTCCATGTAGAAAGTTGAGCATCCGTTTATTACTGATTCACAGACACTGCTACAAACTTATTGTTATTTAAATATCGTCAGTTGGAGTTGCGCAGAAACCAACAAAATGTAACAGGAGCAACTGATCTTAATTAATTATTTTTGTGGTCAATAATAATTAATAATCCAAGTGAATTAATTATTTATTTTATTCTAATCAATCATGTATGTAAGCATTAAACTACTTTACATTCCTTATCCGCCTTGTACCACTTATTAAAAGGGTCTGCATAGCATAAATAAATTAAGATAAGTTAATAAACTTTATTAATTTCTTTCCGATTAATAGGAAGCGTCTGTCGAAGTCATTTACAACTGCCGATGTCTATAAATCAATCAGGACAGCCAGGACAACGGGGCAATCCTTACGCCGCAGTGACGTATTGATTACATCTGTTCACGAAACGTCCCAATCGCAATCCTGATTAGCTATTGGTTACAAAATACCTCGATTTATTCAACCATCCTAGTCCCTTTGAGTCTAGTTCTAGGTCTGTCACAGTTGTTATGGGCTGCAGCGGAGGGTGGTACTGCATGCTCGTTTGCTATCTTAATTCAGTTGCTATCTTAATCAAAATAAAACAGATTTATGTCTCTATACCTACCTATAATAAATCTGTAACTGATCACTGTCTATACATGGAAGATACATTAGAAAAACTAGTACCTACAAGGGGTCTTTATTAACGCAAAGTTTGTTTGCTTGTATGACATTAAATTAAACTAAGCAAATACCTAATGATCAAAATCTATACCTACATAATAAGTTTGTGCACTCTAATCTTAAAAATAGCTGATCGGATGTTTATGGGACTTTCACTGGGAGAAGAGAAGGCTGTGGAGCTACATAATTATAGGCTACCTTTCGACGCTGCGGCTACGATTCACGCGGGACAAACTTTTATGTACAAAACAAAGTCGCGGAACACAGCTAGTTTTAAATATAAAAATGGTAACTGATATCTTTAGCGGATAGACTTCATACTTCATCCTCTATCGCGGACTTATATTTAGCATGTTATGAGAAAAAATTCAGCCAAACTTTATTTTCGTATAACTATTCACGCGCACGTCGGAACCTATCAAGATGCATGATATATGGCTTATGTTCATCCTGAATAATTTACCTTTCAAAGGATGAGATAATTTTTCAAATAGGGCCTGAGGTTCTAGAGATTATTTTTCCTGCATAAAGTTACTGACACAAATTTTCTCTCACTTTTTAGCAGTATCACCTAATACATTTTACTAAGTTTTTTTTATAGAGACTCACACTTACAACCACACAAAGTAAGAAAATTATTACCTGGACTATTCTTATGGATTGGACTATTATTACTTATCAAGTACTAACAGAACTAAGTATCACTTACAGTCCCTATCTCAGTCCTTATACCTTAGTAGGTACTGACGAACTTAGTTACATCGTCGGCTAAGTTGACTTTGACTTACCATCCTAATCGCAATTTGAGTTTTGTTTTGAATCGCTCCCTGTTGTATTCGGCGGCAGAGGAAGGGTGGATTTATAAAACACATTTATAAAAGAAAACTCATTCATTAATGTCAATTAGAGACCCTTTGATAACATGAATTACGATCGAATTTCAGCTCAGAGCGGCTCTCTAGTTTCTATAAACACTGCAATTACAATCATTTTAATTACAGCCCGTCTGATCCAATAAAGTGATATCTATGCGTCTCCATTATACATTTTCGACACAATAACATCGGCGAGAGGTGCCCCCAATTGTTATTCAGAAAAGGCAGTTTCAGCAAATCGTTATCATTTAATTAAAATCATAACTGCTCTTTAGTAATAATTTAAATGGATAAATATTTTTTAGAATCAGGAATCAGGCCAGAAATAAAACGGGCTGCTTTGAAAATACTTTATATTGTTATTAACAACAAAATTATCAGTATTACTAATTAATATCTCTGTTATACAATAATTTTCTATCCACCATTTTCTGCCTCGCAAAGCGTCTCTCTAAAGTGTTGCCAACTATAGATTACCCAAAAACAACGGCCGGTGTTGCACACCTGAATTTTAAAGCCTATTAGCTGACTAGCATGTATCACAAATGTAAATCCTATGAGCTGTCTACAACGATCATAACTGTATTATCAATCCAAGTAAACATTTTATTAATAATATACAAATAAACAAACAAAAGCTAACATATTTAATTTTGGATAAGTCTTATTTTAGTACCAAATTGAAAATTAAAGGTGGTTTCTCGATAAACGTTCGTAGACATCGTAATAATAAACCATGGTTTCGTTAATTTTCGCTTTCTTGTTTATTTGCGTTGAATAAATAAATTGAGCTCGTGTATTCAATGAGTTCTTCGACCCAGTAATGAGCCACTAATGGGCACGAGTCATCAGCAATTTTATGCCGCCTGAAGGCTGTCAAAACTGTGTGTCTTATAATGACTTAGACCAACTATTTTACGTGCCTTTTGAGAATCAATGTTAGAGATTCTTATTTTTTCAGAACAAAAGAACGGAGTACTCTGAGAATAACCCCCTCCAAAGTAGCTCAAGAAATAACTAACTCTCACCGATGACGCATCAGATACGTCGCGATCGACTTTTTAGAACTTTGTAGAACCGGTTCCCCTTTTTAGAGGCGTCAATCTAAGTCCTCAAGGATAGCAACGCATCACTGATTGAATTAGAACCAAACCATTACAAACAATTACTAGGTATGCCATCAAAAATTTAATCATGTAAATTAATGTTGCCAAGACGAGGCAATATTTCTAGCACCGTCAAAAAGTTATCATATCTTATGTAGAGCCAAGCTTCTAATTCTACACGCCAAAACTCAACAAATAATTTATATTTTTGCCCATCAGGTTTTTTTTAAAGTCCACTGCTGGACATAGGCCTCCCCTGATTGGCGCCACTCCGACCGGTCCCGCGCCCTCTGAATCCAGCGGCTTATCGTTATCTTCATTTCAACGAGTTACATTTTACATAATCAACATCGTAGTCTAAATGCATGTCTTGGCTGTTTTGCTACCGTCATACCTAATGGGCGTAAGGTCAATAATTTCGTCACTGTTCATTATTTTTTTTGGTAAATAATTATAATCAATAGTTCATAATAATAACAAAACGACCAAGTCACATAATTTGGACTTAGTTTCTCCAGTAGTTTCTCTTTTAACTAGACTAATCTCTTTATTATACAATGTAATATCCAATAATCGTAATCTACAAATCAGAATCCCTGTATATTTGTTCAATATTATTATTTTAACATTGTCACATTATGAGATCACATTTATGACTAAATTATGAGTAGGTATGCACTTGCTTTCTAAAATTGTCCATTGTAATAGAAGCGTGATAATAAGTGACAGTATTACATTCCAGAGGTCAAATGATTAAAAAGACTATCCATCATAAATCTTATTTTTATACTCTTGAGTAACGAAGAGTGAAATGGAAAAGTTTTCCAGTTAATCTTAACTATTAATTGATCTTCGCCGGAGTTGTTCTTGCTTGCTTTTAATAGAGAAATTATTTCAAATTTAACAACGTATTGAGTTTAAGTGGTTAATTTAATTAATTTAAAACTACGGAAAACTGTTTAAAACTACGGAACTCTCAAAGAAAAGCTCTTCTAGAAGCAAGACAAAATGGGCACCATGCTGTAATAAAAAATAATAAGCTTTTTATAAATGGAGAAGAAATCAAAATTCCTCTTCAAGCCCAAAACCAAGGACCAGAAGATGTGAAAACCCATATAGAGCAGAGACGTAAATCTACCGATCGGGATACACCCTCCCCCACCACTCACAGTACCTTTCGTTCATTTCGACTATCAGACGGTTAAAATTTTATTTCAAAACATGCAGAGCTTGTATAACAAGCGAGAGATTCTTCAAGTCTTTCTAAAAGATCACACCAAACTACCTTACCTGGCTCTTTGTATCTCTGAAACCTGGTTGACGCACGCTAAGGCAAATTTCATTCAACTTGAGGGATATCGGTTAGCAGCATCATACCACAGAGAAAATTACAACGGTGGAGGTGTCTGCATAATACTTAAGGACTACGTTGAATATGTAGAACGAAGAGAGGTCGAAGCCATGTCTATAGAGTATATAATTGAAGTTTGCGCGGTGGAAATTGTAAAATTTGAACTTTTGTTAGTTTCCTTATATTGGAATGGTAGAGAGCCCGACATTTTCTATAAACAATTTGAAATTATATTAAAGCATTTAATAACTAAATACAATAAGATTATCATTGGCGGAGATTTTAATACAAACATATTGTGCAATTCCAAACACTCAAACGATCTATTAAACCTTATGTTTGAATATAATTTCTACCAACATATAAAAGAACCTACACGATTATCAAAATATAACTCAACTTGTTTGGACTTAATCTTTACAAATTTTACAGGAAATATTTCAACTTCAGTCACGGAATACGGTTTTTCAGACCATAAGAGCACTACTATAACACTAAATAATGAAACTTTCTCCAAAACAAAACGTAACGTTACTTCAATGTACCAAATGAAACGATTTTATAATATTAAAAACATAAATAAATTTAAAACTCATTTAAAGGACATAAATTGGCATAATTTCTTCCCTACCAGTAAATCTGTAAACGAAAATTATAATTCATTAAATGACTTGTTACATAAAACTCTAAATCTATATATACCTAAGCAACTGATAAAAATAACTTCAAAAAAGAAAAGTTCTTGGATAACTAGGGGCATAAAAATTTCATGTAGGAACAAACGGTATTTAAAAATTCATGCAATACATTCAAAAAACAAAATACTTTTTAAAAATTATAAATGTTACGAAAAAACATTAAAACGTGTTATTAAAAAAGCTAAAAAACTACAATCAATAAGAATAATGAAAAAATCTATCAACAAAGTAAAATGCATGTGGCAAATTATAAAAGAATACACCAATAAAACTAAGCAAAGGCAAATAAAAAATATCAGTTTAACTATAAACGACACTGTAACGTCAGATCCTAGTATTGTTTCAAATACGTTTAATAATAAGTTCGCATCAGCTGGACTCTCGCCGCTACGCTCGGGGAACACGCTCTCCCAACCAGCGCGCGGCCGGCCGGTGATGCACCCTACCGAGAACACTATGTTTCTACGGCCTGTGGAATCTCGGGAGATAATGCGCCTAATGAAAAATCTAAAGCCTAAAAAAAGCTTCGGAACAGATGAGCTACCATCTATACTCATAAAGCATTGCGCAGCCGAGTTAGCTATTCCATTGACGATCCTTATAAACCAGTCTTTTTCAGAAGGAATATTTCCAGACCTACTAAAGGTTGCTATAATAAAACCCATACATAAAAAAGATGCAAAAACTGACCCAAATAACTACCGTCCCATAGCGTTATTGCCCGTAATTTCGAAAATCTTTGAAAAAGCCATGTGCCAACGATTATACTCCTTTTGTGAAAAGTACAATATTTTCGACGACTCTCAAAACGGATTCCGTAAAAACCGATCGACCATCTTAGCCACCTATAAATATATAAATAACGTCCTTAACATATTAAATGATAAAAAATACGCTATCAGTATCTTATTTGACATGACGAAAGCATACGAAAAAGTTAAATTCAATATATTGCTAGATAAGCTGCATGGCATAGGAATCCGCGGTATAGCCCATGAATGGTTTAAATCCTACCTAAGAAACCGCAAACAATATGTTGAAATTGAACACATTGACAAAAATTCAAATGAATTGAAAATCTTCCGATCTGACGAAAAATTAGTCCCAAACTCAATACCTCAAGGCAGTGTGCTTGGATGTGTTCTATTCTTAATTTATATTAATGACCTCCCAAAAATTATTAACGAATCGTGCGTAATGTTTGCTGATGATTTCTCGCTGACTATATCTTGTGATAATAATACTAATTTAAATGTGACATTAAATGACGTTGTAAATAGAATTTTTAATTGGATGAATGACCATAATTTAGAAATTAATTTTAATAAAACTAAGATAATACAATTTAGACCGAGACAAAAACAAGAATTAAGTATAAATTTTTCATTTAATAATATCAAATTAGAATGCGTACCTACTTACACCTTACTCGGTATTATTATAGACACCCATATAAATTGGAAATCCCATGTGCAAAAAATCAAAACAAAAATGTCTCAATTTATATATGCCTTAAGCGAACTAAAAAAATGCACCGACTTGAAGACAGCAATGACTGCATACTACGCTTACGCCAACGCCTGGCTGAGCTACGGGATCATCCTTTGGGGTAACAGTACTTCTGTGCAAGAAATTTTTACCTTACAGAAAAAATGCATTCGAATATTGACCAACACTAGACAAACAGAAACGTGCAAGCCACACTTCAAAAATTTGAAAATCTTAACTCTAGCAAGTATGTACGTCTATGAAATATGTAAATTTGTGAAAAAATATCCGGCACTATACGTCAAAACGAAAGATGTTCCGCGTCGTTACGAATCACGTGATGGAAACAAACTATTACCTCTTACATCTAAATTGGAACTACACAACTCTGGCCCGCATCAAATGTCCATAAAAATCTTTAATAAACTACCTGACAAAATTAAAACTGAAAATAAAATAATAAAATTTAATAAAATACTAAAACAATTTCTTATTGACAAAGCGTACTATAGCGTGGATGAATATTTAAGTGATAAATAATTATAGATATTAATACGTTTTTGAACCTTTAATTAACACTAAAATAATCAATGCTATTTAAATGTAAAATTTATACATATAAATTATTTACATTATTATTGACAGAAATTTTTATTATTATTATTATTAACTTTTATTATGACATGTAGTCTTTTAAAATATTATCAAAAATGTCAGCCTCTCTCCTAAAATGCGACGCCTAACAAGGTACATTATGTTATGAAAATGTTTTGTGACATATGTTATGCATAATAAATAAAAATGAAAAATGAAATTCTTAATAGTATGAAATAAAGCTTCTGTCGTGGGTAGTCTGGGTAGCGGTAGCCGAGTAGATAAGCGGTAATTCTACTATTCACATGTAAGCTAAGTCGCTACCTCAATAGGTAGCGGTGGTCACATAATACCTACCAACTGACGGCCGTTTTTAACCGACTTGAAAAAAGGAGGACTGAGGTTCTCATTTCGACTGAATTTTATTTTTCTATTATCTGTCATAACTTTGCACTTAAGTATTTTACGTCAGGTCCCATATAAATTTGAGCAACATCTGATGAATAGTTTTTAAGTTATTCTTAGTAATGCGAGTTTAATTTATGGTCTTTAACTTTTCACTGGGATTTTGATTTGTATAATTCTTTTTGGAATCGAAAGCTGGTGCCTGTCTTCTGACTCCATATACGAGTAGGTAAGTTTAAGCGATATCTAACTTTTAAAATCGCGATATCTCGCGAATGGTGATTCGTACGAAAAAAATATTGAGACAATTGTCGTAGAAAATTATATGGTCTACAACTTTTGTCTAACCTATTTTTACGATTATACTTCTGGTTTCAGAGAAAAATGGGAAAAACTGGAATTTGTGAGCTTTGACCTTGAATAAAAAATTTTGCACACAGGATCAATGGGGGGACTTTTGACATTTCATTAGTAATGACTTATTTAACGTCTACACCCATTTTCAGCTCTATGCGAATTTGTCCTACGTTACAGGTTTTTTTTTGTCTATTTTGATTGGACTATTGGATGTCACGCACGCTTTGAATGGAAGGCAACACTTCTGACGTGGCTTCTGTCTTTCTGAGTGAGGGAGTGTTATTTGCAGATAAGTCAAATAAATAACTTCTGACACTATCTTAGGTATGTATAAAACTTTTGTTTTCCCAAAGCGAAACGAGGATGGTTGCTAATCCCACATAATAAAATGAAAAAGTTTTGTTGAGGGCGTGTGGATTGCATTAAGCGGGTACTTTTAAAAGCATTACTGTGTATCCCGCTGACTTTACGAGTAATTATTTAAATATGTAAGAGGGCGTTTACATACCTAACTTCTATGCCCAGGGATATATAAAAGATAATTGTAGGTATTATATTTTTGGTTATATTTTTACTGAATTTGATACTCTATCCAATATCACTCTGAAGAGAAGCATTAAGTTGTGTAATATTATAGAAAATATATTGTCAGATTGCTACACAAGAGTTCATAATGTCCTTGAAGAGATATGTGATCCATTGTCTGATTTCAAAGGCGTAGGAATCATATTTTTGGATGTACCTATGACAAGAAATATAACTTCAACGACTAAGAACCATCCTTAATAACTTTTTTCAATACCTCCGTTCCAAATGCTTAAATAAGAAAAATATTTATAAGCTAGTATTGCTATCATTGTAAAGCCATGTTATGATTAATTGGCATGATGACAGATTTTCAAAACCTATTGTATGATATTCGGAAATGTATTGTAACTGTAACGAATTAATTAATAAATTAAATTAAATAATGCTTCACACTCATAGCCCCACACTAGGATTCCCTGTGTCGTGGGTGCCATGGACAACACACAAGACAAGGACACACACCCAGACCGAGAACGGAAATTCAAACTCATCATTCAAATTTGAATCGCTGGGAATCGAACCCAGGACCCTCGGAACAGCGATCCGGAGTATTAACCATTGCGCCATCCGGGTCGTCTATATTTATGTATAATATTTGAGACATAAAATGAAGATTTTTATTGAAAAAAAAAACACGTTTTTTTAAAGTTTAAAATATCCACCAAAACGCTCCACATTGTCATGGCGTCGAATGTGACGTAACATCTAGCGCCTAGCTAGTGTCTACACGAAGTGTCAAACGAGAACAAAACAATATGCTAAGATCACGTTTTTACAGTGATGTGACGTCATAAACGTCAATCGCAGCGGTTCGGCGTTTAGCACAACATGGTGTTCACATAGGCCGCCAGGCGTTTGCGCGAGAGTTTAGTTGCGTCGCTACTGAATCGCGCGCTCCGCCGCTAGTTCGATGTGAACACACAAAAACATCTCACGCGTTTGATATTGCCGCGAGCGCGCCGCGCGCGTCGTCGCCAGCTTGCCCGCTACTTAGACCGCACGTGCGTTTCCTATGTGAACACTTGCATATTACGCCATATGTTTGATATTTCGTGACCGCACCCCCCACCGCGCCCGCGAGTCAGTATGAATGAGCACTAACTATAACTACCTCCAAGCGGGTTTCTATATTAGGTACTTAATACATAGTGTATATAGTATTATATTATACATAATACTGATACTATACTTATATTTAGATAAAATACCAGCACTAAAAATACATTTAGTATGTTTCCACAGTGCGTTACTCAGATTCTCTTATAGAACGGAACTACATTGGTAAGATTTTTTACGATCTCAATAAAAGCCTTTGCGTTCTCAATAAAAGTCAATAATGACTTTACTGTTCCGTTTTGAACAACGGTTGCGAGAAAAACAAGCGAGATGTGCGTGTGAGGGAATCCAATTAAAAAAAGGTGAAAAAAACGAAACAAATCAATGTTTATTTTGATTCTGTATTATTCGAACTCTGATAATATTGTCGCGTAGCATTACCTATGTGTCTACTAAACTAGAGAAATATTTATCCAACGTCAATAAAGTTACAAAATACACACATTTGCTTAATACCTAGTACCCATACTACCTATATAATATCCACTAATAGGTACATTATTTACTTTCCGCAGAGAAATTCCGAAAATCATGCAACAAAGACACATTCAATCTACTTGTATCGTATTATCAGGAGAAAAGTTGTTATTCAAAATATTTTTGTTATCGAAATACGTTTTAAAAATAACGAGTAAAGAGAAATGTGTGGTTAAGAAACAACTTCAATACGCGTTTAATATTTATTGTTGTTGTAAAACATACTTGTTATGTTTATCTCAATACATCAGCGTTTCACGTATGAGCTGAAGAAACGGCTTCCTATGCGGTCGCGTTCAATACTGAATTTATTTCAATTGCATCCCATAAAAATGTCACGTTTCCACTCTTGTGATTACAATATGCCTTGGCTACATCTGGGTCTTAACCTCCTAACGCCACGCCCACGGTGGGACACCTACACATAGTTAAGATGAACTAAGCATGCAGTAGACTACATAAATTCTATATTTACGCCTGTAATGATGTACCTAAACCTGACAACATGATGACTGATGTTTTGATAAACATGAAAATTATATATTTTTAAAGATATCCCTGTGGCTTTCGGAACAAGAATTGGTAAACATTTAACACTAAAAAATACCACGAATTCGCAGTCTCCACCAACCCGCACTGAAGCAGTGTGGTGGAGTATGTTCTGTGAAAAGAAACCAGTCCTGTAGTGGCCCATTAATGGGTTGAAGCCATACACTATTGTACTAGACTTCATCATCATCATCGTAACCCATAACTGCCCTACTACTTGACATGGCCGTGTCATTACACTACCCAAGTTTAGATTGGTGAAATCACCTTTGAGAATATAAAGGAAAACCCTCAGGTGTGCAGGTTTCCTCACGATGTTTTTCTACACTAGAGATAACTCATAATTACATGTACAATTCGGAACACTCAGTCAAAAGTTATGAGGTAAAGACCGTAAATTAAATAAGCATTATTGAGAATAACTTACAAACTATCCGTCAGATGTCGCTCAAATTTATATGAGACCAGATGTGAAGCAATATTTTTTCGAATAGGTACAAAAAGAATTATCAAATTCGTTTCACGAAGTGTAAACTTACCAGGTAACAGACAAAAGAACCTCTTAATTTATAGTGCTTTCAGGCTTTCAAACAGAGTCCTTTAAGTCGGGAATCCAGCTTTAAGACCACTCGGCTATCAGCTGTTAAACTAATCTAATAAGTCTTATTATACTCGTACATATTAGTTGGATGATCTCAAATAAAATTGCGGAAAACCTTAAGCTGTTCTTTTGAACCTCTCTCGCTCGTTCTCAAAGAAATATTAACCAGGAGGCTCTGTAAAGAGGAATAGAATAGCGGTATTAAAATATGCATTACCTTATTCTCGTGGATGTATTTTGCATAATATGAACCTAGTACTAGTAATAGAGTATCGTGAAAATACGGTACTAAAAGGATGATCATGTTCGCAACTTACAACATATTTTAAACTACTAAAACCGCTTTCATTTCTCTTTTAGAATTATTATGATGTACCTACACGAAAAAACTTCCTTTGGGATTTTAAATCGGCTTCTAAAAACGGAGAAGGTTTTCAATACAATATTAATATTTGTGTCTTTTTAATGAATGAATCGATTTTGATAATTTCGTTTTTAATTATCATTAAAATTTTATCGACATCTGACGAGTTGTTAAGATATTGTATTGGAATTAATATTTTCTAAATTTATGATTTTAAATACCTAATCAGTTGTCTTGAGTGTTGATTATTTTCATTCATTCTTTATTGGTACTTTCGGACTTTGAAATGACCAAGGAGAGTTTTAATTGGCTTCTTAATGAGTTTTTCAGCAGTAGGTACTTTTATTTAATCAAACTGAACAATCTTTCTTTTGTGCCGTCATAATAATAATCAAATCTATTGTATTATGCTTTGGAAAAATATTTTAACGAAAAAATGTTCAGAAGGGCTTCATTTTCTCTGTCTTTCTTTAGCTCTGGCCTGGAGTCCAAGTTTACACAATGTGTCAAATAAAAAATGCATCTTTGTTACTTTGAACCAAGTCAACTTTGTGTGTTATTATGTACCGTTTCCAAAGGCGATGATAGAAGTTAGAAGAGAGCGTTATCACTCGTTTTGAGCGAATATACTCGATCGATCAAGATACTCTTACGATTGACACCAGCCCGAAGATCACAGCTGTATTACGAGTTCGCGTTTCTCGTGAGATGAAAAGGATTGCTTCATTTATAAGTGTCATTGTCGCTCGAAACGCTCGTTGCACAATAACCTTAGAATCCCATAAACCTTTAATACTTCGGTCTATTGAAATCTTGTCCATCTACCCTCGAAGGACAGATTATATCACGCACTTGAATGTGTATAAAAGATAAAAATAATAATTGTTATATCAAGAATTCCTACAATATGTTATAAATATTTATGATATATTTTCAGCATAGTTATTTATCGTCAGAACTGCTTGAACCCAGTTATTAAAGCAATAAAGTTGTAAGTCGCAAATGTTGCTTATTTATTGGCTTTTGGAGTTATGGCAAAGACGTGGTTTTATTGGGGTTTACCCATATACCTTGCTTGTTGAATCGGAAAGCTATAAAATTATAGTTATGTGATTTCAATGTTCTTTAAAAGTAGTATACTAACACGATTTTGTAGCGAAACTCAGGGTTAACCCGTTCACACATAAGTTTGGGTAACTGGTTCAATGTATACAACCAATATGTAAACAGATGAAAATAAAACTCATGTTGGAAAGGCATTAGAAAAACGTTCTTAAGGTCTTTGACGTCTTAGCAATGCTTTTCAAAAATTTTATTTATCTCAGGTTTTGATCAACTCGATCGATCAAGATTGACGGAAGTGACCGGAATATGAGCGGTATTATTTTGACAAAAACACGACATTAATACGAAAAAAATGTTGTTAAAGCTGTTGCCCGCGACTTCGTTTATACACTGGAGTATTTTACCGCTTGAATCCCGATCCCGCGGGAACTCTGGGATAAAACGTAACCTACTATATGTTGCTCCAAAGCCTCCTCTATCTCCCAGTGAAAGTCCCATGAAAATCCGTTCAGCCGTTTCTGAGATTATTAGATTTTATAGGTATGTTGGGTCTGCTTATTTTTGTTATAGACTTATAACAAAAATAATGCTTTAGGGTTTAACTTTTTTCCTTTGTTTTTGCTTTTTTTCATTTGTTGTTACAGTGACTACATTAACACTCGGTTATATTCAACGGCCGGTTAACAGATAACCGCGTCCAGGCAAACAAAAAAGCTCTTCAATTTATTATATTAGTCGTAAATTATTATGATAAATGGCCTCTCAAAATTCAAAGACATACTTGATCTTTGTTCAAAGTTTTATCAGCGGGCCCATTAGTAAGGTAGTGAATTCGCCGCAGCCCTAATACTATTAGGGTTGAAAACGTGACCCATTATGAGATGTCAGTGCGGTTCCCTCGCTCCATAATGTTTCACGGGATATTTCCTCCAGGCTCCTTATAACAGATGTAGTTTGGACAATTCTGGATACAATTTGAATATGCTGAGGTGGTTATGGAGGGGAGAAGAGCTTTCTTTTACTAAGGATAAAATAGTTCATGATTTAAATAATATATGGTAAGAGTTGAAGTCCAATGATTAGTGCAGGAAATTAAAGGGTTAACTGTTTATTTTTAACTGACTTCAAAAAAAGGAAGAGGATCCTAATTAGAGTTTTTTATTGTTCATCATTTTACTTAAATTTGTAGTGCGTGTATCGATTTTGATGGGTCTTTTTATTCGAAAGCAGATTTATGCTTGTCGTATGTAAGGTCCTATTTAAGTTTGAGCAACTTCAGACGAGATTATATTAAGTTATCCCTAATAATTTATACTTACTTAACTTTAAGTTATTTCTTGAAGAATTCAATACGGCGTGTAGACTGCCAAAGGATAGTGAACCTTTCATCAGACCCTTCAATCCCTATGCACACTTTCTCCCAAATATCCTTACTAATATTATAAATGTGAAAGTGTGTTTGTTTGTTTGTTTGTGACTCTTTCACGTCGCAACATGGCTATTATATGGTATGGTTTATGTGTGTGGGGATAGTCAGGAGGGTGGAGAGTGACGTAGGCTACTTTTTACAGCGGACAAACATCTCATTCCCATGGGAAGATCGATTTTTGTTAGTTGCTAGATATTTAGTTCCGGAGTTGTTAATAGATGGCGTTAGTAAAATTGATTTGCACGTTCTGAATCACGCTATCAAATACTACATGTAATTTACATAAGTCATAGGCAAATGTTTAAGGCTACTTTTTAGCTGAGATTTCTACGGGAGCTGGACCTACGCGGCTGTTATCTACGGGTCCTAAAGCGAAGCGCGGGCGGTTCTCTAGTAACCAATAAAATACTCAGAGACTAGCTACCCTACGCCTATTTAATTTGCGGGGCTTAGCAGCTTGGCCTCGACGTCTCAAATCTGGGTCAACAATTTGCACGCAATTTGCAACTGCAACTGTTGCAACTGTTTGCACGCTTCAGTGAAGTCCAAGACTTATAAATAACATTTGATAGTACCGTTCTGAACACATATACACGTATGTAGAGCATATCGGGCCGGACGGTAAGCTTCAATTCTTGCGTGGTACCGTGGTACACATGCGTGGGTTTACGTTGTACTTGGAGAGCATTTTCTTCTTTATTAATAGCTATTAATAATAATACTTACGTCGTGAGCTTACGTCCTACATCTATAAGTATAAATAAAATAGAATGGTCTCTCTGTGATTTCACCATATTTTTTCAAATAAAAATAGTTATTGACACGGTATTAGAACACAAACGATTTTTAAATTTTTGTCTGCCTTTCTGTTTGTCCGGGCAAATCTCCAAAACGGCTGTACTGATTTTTATGGAACTTTCACTGAAATATAGAGGAGATTATGCAGCAATATATAGCCTACTTTTAATCCCGGAATTCCCGCGGAATACCGTTCATAGTGGGCTATTTGCCATAGATCTTACTTTTTGGTTGTAATTTTTATGTTAACGGCAGCAACGAACGAGCAGACAAGCCAATGAAAAATAAGAAGTCATTATATACCTCATGAACGTCAATATCATTAAAAGAATCGCCGTTGCGTTGTCAGCCACAAAAAAGAAAGGAAAAAGAAAAAAATTGGATGTCGAAAAGCAAACAAAGGCGCACTTATTGAATCCTTTTCGGCCAGCAATATTTATTTAGGCTTGTTCATGGGTAGGTACTTAATAAAGTAAGGCCATTTTAATAGGCCACATTTGACAACTGTTTGTCTTTGCTTTATAGTGAGGGTAACCTGTTGAAAAACATCGATTAATTTAATTAATCGATGAGGACTTCAAACATCTGTAAATTGAATGTGATTGTTATAAAAACTATTTTAATGACCGCACAGTTCAAACAATGACTATAAAAACGACAAAAATAATGCGTCTAATAATGGCGCGAAATGAAATCATGACTTTTTTGTAACATTTCACGTTTCTGAATACTGGCTTTTGAGCTAGACGTTATATATTTAAATGAATGATTACATATTTTTTGGCCTAAAATGTAAGAAAATTAATTCTGTTCCCATTAAAACATATTTATTTTGTAATCGTGAAATACTTTTTGACGATTAGTTCGACTTCTCGAATACAACTTATCTACTGATCTGTTTCTATTGGTACCATCCCTCATGTTTAAAAAGAAAAAGAGTTCACTGACGTAACTTTGTAACGACGTCAGTTCTTTACTTAAAAGTGTAAAATTTTTTACAATATCTATTAGGGAATAATATTAAATAATATGGAGTGCCTCCCTTACAAGGTTATTTTGTAAAATTTTGACGAACTGTCAAATGTGGCCTATTAAAATGGCCCTACTATAATTTGATGACCTCCTTTGCTTGTTCCCCCTATTACAGTGATAAAAAAATCAATCATACTTCTACAATATACATAGAAAACAGATTAAACATTACATAGATCATCCTAAAATAACATCTTTGATACAATTGTGATGAAACTTTAACAGGTTTCTACTAGAGATAGTTTCTAGGCATGTAGGTATACGTAGACTCCTGAGAGCATACAATCTATCGACAACACATTGCAATTTAATCAAACTTGCTATGTTTGAGTAATATACTCGTATTGCTTGATATTAAACCTCCAGGCGGTTCGGTCCGAGATTCTACAATACAATGTTGCTTGCATGCAACGCTGCAACGCTGCCCTTACACGACAATAGCTTAAACGATTGTTAAAATTTCACCTTTAAATGAATGCTATTGTGCACGACTAATTTTTTAACGTTTTTTGTTATTATCTGTGATCTCTTATTTTAATAAATAAAATGTTTTATCGTCTGTACGAGCTATGGCTGGCCTAGTATTAAACCCCTAGAAATTTTGAAGAAAATAATTATATTTAAATAAAGAATCATGCTGCTCCCATGGCTGCTCCCAAAATCGAAAAACGTCAGTTCAATACTAGCGCTCGCCATAGCTCCATCGCCCTGCAGATTACAAGAGCCTTTTATTTTCATCGTAAGAATTAGGTAGCGGATGACCAAAACCAGCCAGCATTTCGTTACAGCTACTTATTATAAATAAAAAATAAATGTCACTAGCACGCGAAAATGGGGCATTTAAACTCGGACAATTTTCGTACGTTCCATGGAGATATCCGTCTGTGTCAGAAATTCCGAAATAGTAATAATGTAGTAGTAGTAGTAATGTCATCGGAGTGGATCAAAAAGTGCAACTCGCGTTATATGAACGTTATAATGCATATAAATGTTTAGTTTGTTTTTTTCGTATAAGGTAGCTTGACAACGATCCCTTCTGATAGGAAATGGCGATGAAGTCCTTTGCGCTGAGTGCACTAACTTAGATAAAGCCATATTCACTTTCGTTAATTTAAGTAGCACAAAGTTTAAAGACTTAGGCACGGTCGCTATTAGCACGAATTATTGACTCCTAGATCCCCTAGGCCATGAAGACCGAAGGGCATCAGCCCAATAGACACATTCTAAGAGCTTAAGTAAGTACGTGGTGTAATTCGTATGAATGTAGCGAATCTAAAGTTTTAATATCTGTAGTAAAAAATCTTATAAGCAAAACCGTGCTAAACCCTAACTCAGTTCGTCATCAGACATCCTGCCTGCGGAGAAAAAGATCCTGGGTTCGACTTTCAATCAACAAAAATATTTGTGACAGAGTAACGTTTGCAATGTTCTTACAAGACCACTCATCGTAGGGATTTGTTGAAGAAAAGTGTAAAAAACCTACTTCTAATGAACTTTATTTTATTCGTTAAATTCATCCGCCACTTGGGGTCCATAGTATCTATAGTCGTAATATCATATCATATAGAGCGGGTCATGAACCCTCTTTATTGGTTCATGGTGCGGGTTATGTTTTATTGATCGGTTATATTTTTTATTTATTTATTTATAAATTCTTCTCTTCTTATTAAACACTCAACCATATTCTGCGCTAGAGCAGTCTGGTGTTGTAAGCTTACAGCCACTACACGTACGAGTATGGTGAGAGACTCGTGCTCATTAGTGGGCTATCACTGGTTTAACTCCATATTATTTTAAATTTTATTTTAGGCTGATTCGCACTTGAGTTCAAATCAAACTGTGACTGATCAAAGTGTATTAAGGGCTCTATTAATCCCCTTAGTTTTATCTTATGTAGACTGAGCCAAACGAGACTTATCATAAAGACATCAAAATAACCAAAAGAGGTTGGAGTTATTCTACAATTAATGTTCAGTTCTAATTGGTTGCTGATTGAAAATTGTCTTCACTTCTTTGTTCCAAATATAGCATTCGGAATTTTCTAATTAGGTACCATTCAGGTTTTTTTTTATCAAAATCTTCTATTCACTATTCATAGTAAGTTGACTTGAGAGACTTATTTAAAATTGCCTTGTAATTATTTCGAATAACGATTTGATTTAGTAAATTAATTTATATTTTTGATTCATAACATAAAATTATTAGGTAGGTACTACGCGTACGCTAAAAATTGAGAGTCAAATTTAAATTGCGATGGGTAATTCAAAATACGTAGATGAAAACTATTAATGTGTGGTATGATTTAAAGCTTTTATCATCGTGGCAATTAAATATTTTGAATGAAAAAGTTTAGCGTTCGCGTATATAATATATTATACGTTTAAAATAGAGGAACTTGGTTTAAACTCAAGGAGACAATAAACCTACACTGTCTCATTTATCATTCTGTTTCACTTAGCAACAATGAAGTTGAGTAATCTTACCATTATATTAATTGCAGGTAGATGATTGTTTACTGTAGAAGAAGGTACCTGAAACAACACAACACACCTTCATAAATAATTCTAAAGCCAATATTATCTTGTAATTTTAATGGCGACAGAGTTAAATAATAGCTAACTTTGGTTAAAAACAGATGACAAATACCTACAGTGACTAGGTTTTATCTCTCCCCATCAACGGGTATTTTATGATTTTGGATCAGTTATGACTATTTTCTATAAAATACTGCGCCCTGCGATATTACCTGCGTTAATCTCAAATACGGGATAAGAAGTCTATTGGTAATTTGATGCTTAAGCTGCAAAAGGACATCATTTTTTCTGGGCCTTTTCTGAAAGTTCCGGCCAACAAAAAT
This sequence comes from Hesperia comma, assembly GCA_905404135.1. NCBI lineage: Eukaryota > Metazoa > Arthropoda > Insecta > Lepidoptera > Hesperiidae > Hesperia > Hesperia comma. The sequence continues at coordinate 2,820,334 of FR990026.1, forward strand.
AAATCGTACATTTTGTTAGAACTAGTAATTTGAGCAATAGTTAATATGGCGCCAAAGTTGTATGGTTACTCTGAACCAAGTTATACCAGTTCGATGATTCCTCATTGTTAATTCCCATAATAAAAAAATAGCATCCATCCATCCTTACAATATTATTCGGGAATAAGACGTACAGACGTACCATTAGCCATTCCTTACTTTATAGAAAGTTAATATTGCTGCTGACTGAGAAATTTCAGAATAGTTATCCATAAAGTTTAAGAATCTTATGCATTGCATTGCGGCGTTAATAAGATTGCGTATCTTGTTAAGATTTTTAGAATAGCTTACGACTCCTCTCCTCTTAATATATCTTGAGATCGGTAAGATCGGTGATAATGATGATGCTGATGATATTTTAATTGTGGAATTTCCTTATTTGTCGTGGCACCAGAATTGTGTGGTGTATGATAAGCTCATTGTTAATTTCCATTCACCACGCGTGCAAAGCCGCGGGTAAAAACTAGTAAGTAATGTGTCGTAGTGATGTTAAATGCTACCTTTACTAAAACATCTTTATAACGTGTCCCCAAAGTGCTTTCAGACTATCGGTTGATCTCTTTGGACATATTTTCTTTCAGCAAACTTAACTGACCCTTGAGAATACGACGACTTTCTTCTATTAGTTCAGAGATAGTCACAATGAAAGTTTTTAACTTTTTATCTACAAATTCCAAACTGAAATCAATACGAAAAGACTAGCTTTTACCCAAGGCTTCACCAATGTGATCATTGGGAATTCACAATCAGTTAATCATAGAGGTAAATATGAAACACTCCTGGTCCAAGTACAAATATGTATCAAACGATTCTATAACGATATAACCTGCCTATAAGGGATTAAGAGAAACTCAAGACAACGCTGACCGCAAACAAATATTACTAATATTAGTATGGGTGGTAGGTACGCATCATTTGCATTAAAATGTGGTTTTCCATCGGAATGACAAGTTTTACCGCGGTAATAAGTCGCCCGTGTCTCCTTACTATCTCCAGACACGAATATTTAATTGTAGGTACCATATTACCGCTCGTTTGAAACATGAAAGAAAAAGAAACAAACAAACACACACACTTTCACAAATAGGTATAAAAGCTTATTTAATGTCACTTTAGGTGACAATACCTATTTATAAATTCTATTATAAATATAGATTGCAGCAATGATATTGACTAAGTATTTGCAGTGAAGACGCAAATTAGTCAGTATTTTCTGTTCCTGTTTCTTGTTCATTACTGGGGAGACAAATTGCTAGCAATATTTAAGCGTCTTACATAACAAATATTCTTAAACAGCTGTCGGAAGGTAATTAATACTTTAAAATTAGGCAAACACAAAGCCACGACGGAACATTGACGTTATTGTTAAGAAGAGTGATCCACAACATAGAGTAAGACTACTAAGTTTCAGACTTAGAGCCTCTTACACCATCTCTATGTAAAGCGTTGATTAGTTACTCCCCAAGTAACGTATAACTGTTAAATAAACCTTAATTGGCAGACTAGCGACAAGTAAGACTCGATTTAGTTTATCTTATGATTAGTGCTACTCGGACATCGTGAAATTCACACGTGATCTTACGGGTGACTTTAACTGACGATTAGCCCACTTGTCACTTTACTTGAAGGTAGTGAAAGAAGCTCTAAAACTACTAAGTTTCAGACTTAGTTAAAAACCGGATAAGTGCTACTTAGATTTTCAAATAGAAACATTTTGAAGAAGATCTTCTTAGTGGACTTCGGAGGCATTAAAACTTCATCGCTACACTGGAGAAGTGAGTCACAGATAGTCACCATAATATTCTATTATTCTACATTATAATAGATTTGAATATACTGTCGGTGCGCGATATTACATCAGTTACATTGGTAAGAGGACTGGGGTCTGAAAATAGTTTTTATAACTGTAAATTGAAAATTTAATAAACCCCTGGTGTCTTGTACAGCCCCATCTAGTATACTGCGAGTGAACTGTAATAAAATCATATTACGAATTCATTAATATTCAATAGATAATACTCCTTTCCTCGACAAAATTGCTACAACGATCATGCTGTAATTCGGAAGAATTTGTAAAAATCATCTTAATTTTAATATTTAATTATCGTTATTACGTACAGGCAGTCAACCGAAAACCGGCCGTAAATTCGAGACCTTCATATTTTACAAATTATAATGGAGGTAAATGGGCTCATACTTTTTAAGGCTATTTTGGCGAAAAATTAACAATATACATTTTACAAAGAAGCAAATCACATTTCATAATGTCGTTCCTTTGAACCTTTGAACGTTACCAACCAGCGAATAAAATTTAGAATAATTACAAAAACGTTCACTAAACAAAATTAAGTACTTTTATACTTTAGCCTAAATGACCCATTTATTCGAGTTAAGACATTTTTATCGCCAAAGAAAAATGATAAGTAGGTACCTAAGTACTTATTGTTTTTTAAACGACACAAATGGATGACACTTTAAAAGATTGGAATAGATAGCCTGCATCAGTTTTCAATGAAGAAAAGAATGAATAAAATATAACTAAATTGATGTATTTACCATGTTTAGGCATCATCGCCATTGAACATCGGATGCGAGTGTTGCCAAGACGTTAACTTAGTAACGTGTGAAATATAGTTTAAGTAGGTAGTAATAAGCTAGCAACTCGTTTCGGCTGGGAGCTTGAGGTTCAATCATTTCGTTATTTTCTCTGTCTGCTTACCTAACCAGCAGTGTGTCTTATGTCCATGGGTAACTGTGACCACATACCATCATTCTCGTTCTCTCGTTTGTTCGCTATTTATATTCTACATCGTATGTGTATGTATAGTTCCTTAAAAAAAAGGTATTATTATTATTCTTTATTCTTATTATATAAGGTGTTACCAGTAGACCATCTGATGGGGAATATTTACCGTGCCTACTTGACATAATGTTTCTTGACTATGTAGGTACCAAAAGTACCTGTATAAAAATGATAATAAAGTTAAGTATTACATAGTACGGATCTACACAGAGATTACGTTTAAAAATGACTTCGATGAAATTGTAACTCTGTTGTGCCATATATTTAGGCGCCTCCTATCAATTATCTACTTAATTTCCCATTATGTTAGAGTTCTTCGCATCGTTATAAAAAGGTGCCAAAACACGCTGACTATTCATGCAATGCTTTTAAAATTACTAGCAATACATATATCGCTGATATTATCTTATTTTTGGCTTGAGGTAAATGTCGGCTTGCCAACAATTCGGAGTATAAGCCGTGTTTGCATTTTGTTATTAAAAGCGATACATCAATACCCGACTTCAATTCTAAATTTCCTCGTATGACGATGCAAGTTTATTGTTAATCTTATTGTGTAGCGTCTGTCATGTAACTATTTGAAAACGACAGCGAGTTTGTGAATAAACCGTTTTGTTACAAAACCTTATTAGGTGCTTTGTAACAAAACGCTTTATTCACACAACACATACATAATGCTTTATTTGCACAGTTTTATTCAGACGGATTACATTCTGCCGTCAAAATCTACTATCCAATTTAATTAAAATTACATATTTGCATTATTTACTTATCCTTTTTGCCTGCTGGCTAAACATATGTGATACTAGTGATATCTAGTACACCTATCCATGAGCAATGTACCATCAGATGAATCATTTGTCGCATACTTACGTGAAAAATTTGATAATAACATTACCTAATCTCTACAAAATAAATTATCCACTTAAAGTTGGCTACATCCATAACGGGAAGGTAAAATTAGATCGCGCAATTATAATCTGTTATTCGATTTTGTGGGAATAATATTAACAGCATGGGAAATGGGTCCATCGTGGCATTTCCCGCCTAATTATCGAGGAATAGGCTATTAATTCAACTGTAATCGAAATCGGTTGCGTGTATCGGTTGTAATTTTTAAGGGGCGACTATCTTAGTTTCAACGTATGTGACCGAATCCTAATTCGTTCTCGTTGTAACGTGACTTACTAAATAATACTAATTGAATTAGTACTAACAATAAATTACATTAACTATTGTTAACAGCCCTTGTTCGTCCACGTGGGTTACCGGACTGATCGACTAACTTCTTAATAACTGCTAACTGGACTAACCATTTAGTCCCGATTTCAATCTAGTTTTGTGTCGGTCATAGTTATCATGGGTGAAAGCAAAGGGGCGGTGCTGCATGCTCGTTTGCTTTCTTATAGCATTAAGGTAGCAAAAAAGTATGCTGAACTGCCCTTCCGTTGCCGCCCATGACATTGTCCATCTAACTACAGGACTCATATCAAGACCAGAATGACCAGAGAATAAATAGTGTTAAAATATTAGTTAGTCTGTTTGTTAATTAGTCTGAAGACCAGGACAAGGTCTGTGCGCAATAATGCATCCTTTTAGTTATTGTTAGTAATATTTTAATTAGTACTCGTTAGTAAAGGTCTCGTTCTAATTCGGTTACAGATTCGTTGCTTCTTTTTTATCCGTTGCGCTATGGTTTTCTATCTGAAACACAACTGCTGTAAAAATTACTCAAGGTGGAAATTCTGAGAAGATTCTTTCCCGGACGAACTTGTACCACCTATCGATATTAAGTCCACAAGAAAAGAATATTCCTCAATATTAATGTTGATATTTTATTATCTCTCAATACTAAGAAACAAATGTAACAACCAAATTGAATTTACCTTCCTTCTCATCCGCTAATGTTCTTATCCTAATAAAATATACTTTAAAAGGAGGATTAAGAAAACTCCGGGACAAAATAGGGTAAATAAAAGATTCTCGAGGTACACAGGTATCGTTGTATTTCATTTTGGATGTTTAAGTTGAATTGGGAATGAAATAAAACGACCTTTTCAACGGTAATTTCAGTAATGCAATTGGTAACTCTATGTATAGATATACCTAACAAAACTGTAACTGATCATTGTTTGTGCACGCTAATCTCAGAAACAGCTAAACAGTTTTTATGGGATTTTTATTGGGTGATAGAGAAGGTTGTGGAGCAACTGTATATAGCCTAAATACTTTTTATCTCCTTATCCCGGAGTTCTCGCGGGAAAATCTCCTATGTACGAACGAAATTGCGGGCAACACCTAGTAAATAATAATTTAATTAACAGCCTTTACGTCCAGGTAAACAACATTATGTCTATATCGGTCTAGATCTTATACACTGCGTCGGACTTGAGGACATGTTACTTTTAAACCTTTATTTGTGGTCGTGTGCGCAGAGAAACGTATGCAAACCTCTTCGTTTGAATAATGTTTTATTTATTAAATAGTAGGTAAACCCGCCCTCGCTTCGCTTCGGAAAACCAGTCCCTTACTAGGTATATCTAGAAATTGTTAGACGTGATTCTTTAAAATGACATAAACTTTTTTTATCATATAACACCAACCAATAAGATTTAAACTTATTTGGTTTTTACTTACCAAAATATAAAAAGAAATGTACAAGCCAACATCTAAATTTGAGAATTTGTTTCTGAGAAGAGCGCAAAGAAAAAACAGACAAGTTCTAGGCGTAATTTTCGTAAAAGGAATTACAGTATTTTTGCTTTACGTATAGGTATGTACTTGTTAACAATGATAAGTAGTGACGGATCCCCATGCGTACCTACCTATCAGTTTCCTTAAATGCATCATCCACATGTAGCCAAGCAAAAAATAACTTCAACTTACTAGGATTAACTAAGTCGTGGGTATCATGGACAACACACCAACACCAACAAAGGTAATTAGTTATCATTAAAATTTCCCTCTCGCCGGGAATCGAACTCAGGACCCTTTGAACGACAGTCCAGCATGGTTACCATTGCGCCATAATAATTATATTTATTTATCTAAACTAAATTTATATATTTAGAAAAGGGAAAGGCCACTCTCTAATCACGAAATATCAAGAACCCACTTGACCTATTAAATTAAACTTTAGCAGGGAGTTAAGTTATTTAGTAGACGTCCGCTAATACCGGATTTTGTCATATTTCAGTTTGTTTACGTCGATTTTAAAGCAATTACTGGTAAAATATTAAGATTATTATTTAACATTTCGGTTCGAAGTTCGGAATAATGAAACACTTAAACCATCAACCGATAAGGGGACAAATTGAAGGGTTGTTTGAAAATCAGTCATTAGGTAGGTATCTTATAAATACAGTTATACACGAAATATTAAGGATTCTGTTTTAATTATTATGAACTCTTATAAATTCATCGTTTATTAGGGTACTAATAAACTCTAATTTGATATCAGAAGGTATTTTATAATGAAAGGTAAGTAGTACCTACAATTATATATTTATTTGTCTGATTCTCTGTATGTACATTACGTCCAGCTGATTATAAACAGCTTTACCGGTAGGGCGATGACTGAAAAAAAATTATAAGGAAAGAAAAAATTGAGAAACCCAACCTAAAAATACACTGTACGGAACCGAAACTTATGTGAATCCCTTTCAGTGCTGGTCGTTTTTTTCCATTAGCTAGCTGAATGATTTCTGAGACGAAATCCGACACTAGGATAATGCGTATCTAATCTTTTGTCTTGATAAAAGAATGTCATTCATAATGTGACATGAAAAGGTTTCGTCAAGTGCCCACGCAACGCTCTTCACATATGTTATGTTTTCGTATTATTCGTTTGATTTCTTTACGTGATACGTATTGAAGGTATTTGAGATAACTTTGTATTATATTCGTCATTGCAAAAAAAAATCTTTTGCTATTTTATAAGTCTTTTCTGCATTTACCCAGAAGTGACTGACAGAGAATGCCGGTTGGTATTAAACTATTAAGTTTTTGTAAAAGGTAGATGCTAAATTAATAGATACTTACATTTTATATGATAGTAGATCCCATAACATTTCCAATTTTGTTTGCTTCTCTGTGCGTTTGTTCTCGCTAATAACAAAAATGGTTTTGCCGATTATATTGAATTCCTAACTTGGGGTAATGTTCATTGTTTGTTTCAATTCAATAGGCTCATAAAAAATGTGATTTTAGAGAATCTAGGCTTTATATTCATAACATAGGTACATTACAGAAACAGCCTTTAATAGAAATAAAAATATATGTTTTTACCATTTTTATTGTCCTATTAATTCCACGTACGTTTTAATATTCTGAAGCCCATGTAAGTAAAGCGGCTTAGCCACGGTTCTCGTCGGTAGGCCATGAATGGTTAATAAGCGAACGTTCCCAACAATTTATACTATGAAACTAACCAAAATGGTTCGTGTGGAAGCAGCTTAAAGTACCTAATACTTTAGGTTTCATGACAAACGGAGTACCTAATGTAGGTACATTTATAGGTAAGTCACATCGTAGTAATTTGATACATTGTAATCGGCGGTGCTGGCCTATTGGTTAAGAACTCGACCTCCTACTCTTTCCGGATTCAAATTCCAGGGTACGCTGTTCAAACTTTTCGGAGTTACCTGTATTACCTTTTTCTCGAAAAGGTAATTAGTTCCCGCGCCGTTCTTGACGGGAATACTTCCGTGTCTTCTAATGTAGTCGTATTTACAGGTAATCTTTTTTAATGGAATTCAGGTAGCAAACGAGCATGCAGCACCACCTTTCCGCTGCCGCCCAAGACAACTGTGACCGACATAGAACAAGAATCAATTAGGGACTCGGTTGGTTAGTTCAGTTGACAAGTGTTAGAATAATAAGTGTGAGGACAAGGACTGTCAGTGGTAGTTAATCATGTTAGTAATCATTATGACACTGCCCATTTCTGCACCAAATGCAATTTTGTAATCTGCAATCATGGTATCTCGAGATATTTTGGGAATTGTACCTACAGATAATAAACATTTTTCACAATATATACAATAATATTGTACTGTTTATTGTGCGGTTTGCGTACTCAGATGCGGTTCACCTTTATTTCAGACCCATAACTCACTCGTAACTTCTCTGGAATTGAAATCGCGCGTCGAAGCAATGTACCTAACGACTTACGAAACAATCATAAAAATATGTTTGCCCTCGTTTTTCTGTTGCTTGAACGAACCCATTAAACAGAGATGGAGATATTTTTAGGTGATTTCATCGCAACAAATCGTTATTTGGAGTCTATAAATTTGGAACTATTTTTTAACGCAGACAATATAGTTTTTAAGGTTTCGTTCGATTAAATATAATAAAAGTTGTTTCTGTAACAAAATAGGTATTACACGGTTGATTCAACGAGACTGAAAACCAATGAAATACAGAATTTAGCTAGTATTATAAGTGACGATTAGATTATTTTGGACGATTTGACCCAGTCAAGTCAAAAATTCGGGTTCGAATTAAGTTTTTTTTGGTAACATGGTTTTCTGTTTTGATACAAAGCTACTAAACAAATGGTCTTGTTGACACTTTCTTTTCATCTAGCAATGCAATATTGAAGCCTCTTATTTATACACTATACATAATAATATCTTCCTTTGGGAAAGATAGTTGTAATGTTGATGTAGATATTGGAATTAGTAGAGGTTGTAGTTAGAAAAAGTAGTTAGTTTATTATTTGTGAGGATTTTCATCGGATTCAATTTCTTTAGCACTTTGGTAAAATGAGGTAAACTCCGTTTTAGAAGTTAATTTTAAAGCTTTAAGTTAATTTTAATTTTAAAGGTAGGTAGGTATACAATACATTTCATTAACAAAACAGCTTCCTTACAGTTTTTATGCATAAGATGAATCGAGGAATGCATAAGAAAACATCAAAGTAGAACTTTGAAGTTTAAGATCTGTTTGTCTGAAATTTAAACAACATCTGTAGCGAAAAAAACACGATTCCTAAACATGTTATGAGTTACCTGGTGCTCGACAACAACCTCACCCGAAAGTAAGAGGTGATGGGAATGATTTTATAAATAGGAATATTCAACAAAAAGGTTTTGATCTTGAATCCCTTGAATTAAATCGGCAAGACCTTTTGTGAGATCATGAAATTTTAAATTAAAATTCATAAAAGTTTCTTTAAGAAAGATTATGGTGTTAACCATATTATAATCTTTCAATGGTGTCAACACCTTTTTCACCATATTGACTGGACTAAATACTTCGCAAAGGAATTCAAAACGAGAAATCAATTCGTTTCGATTGTATATAAACACTTCACGATTACCACGAAGGGCTTCAAATTTAAATGTATTATCAAAACTGCTGGGAAATTCAACGTTAAATTATTTTGGGACTGACGTAAAATTTGTATTTACTCCCACGATCCAATATCATTTTATTCGGCCTAGTTAAATCCTTCAAAGCCTTTTTTATTTATTTTATCAATGAAATTCCGCCAAGACATTAGGTATAACCTCTCAGAAATATGTATTAATGTACCAAAGGGTTCCACTCAAATTATTATTTGTTTACATATGGTATCATTCCAATCGTGTTTTAAATATACGATTCTAATACAAATACCTTATTCCATTGAAATTTATTTAGATATCAAAATTTACATACTTACCATAAAAATAAATTATTCTTTACAAAAATGTAAGTACCTTTATATTAACTTTCCGTGAGGCTTGCCTCATGCTTGACTAGGCGTTGCAATGGACACCACCTACTTTTTTTTTTATTGAATTAAAATGCACGAAAATGTTAAGTAAATCAAATAATACCCAACAAGAGACCCTAATGGTGCGAAGACACATGTAGGTATAACAATAAAGGGCTCAAAATCATCCAATATTAAATTTACACATGAAGAAATACCGTTTATTACATTGCAATATTAAATTATAGGGTACTTAGGCTCCTATATCTGAGACGTTCTCCATTCTGACGATTTGAAAACAGATTGAATTTGAAACATATTTCTAAAGGTTAGGGTAAGATCCGATCTATTTTCATGCCGTCAGAATGAAAACTATATTTAAATGAAACAACAAGACGTCTCCTACCATACCATACCATACTACTCCACCAATCCGTACTGGAACAGCGTGGTAGAGTATGCTCTAGGCTTCCTCAATAATGAGGAAAGACCCGTTTTTAATAGTGGGTCATTATTGGGTTATAACCAATAGGACGTCAAACCCAGGAACATAATCTTATCTGAATTTATAAAAGTTAAGAAACCTTCTAAACTTAAGAAAGCTTTTAACACGAAAGCGGCGATAATTTTAACTCTAATGTGAAAGGTTAACGTCGAATTAAGTTGCCCCGTGTCAACAAAGGACAGCGGGATACACAGCGAGCTGGGAACAAAGATAAACCCTGTTTGTATTGTCGTTCATGTGTCTGCGTTAAACTTTGCAAATACCACAGACAAAGAATCTACTGGAAATGCGATATTATCCACATGGTATTATTGTTGTGTAGAAACATGGGGTATTTGTGTAGACTTTGTGTAAAAGGGTACATCTTCTCCGAATATAAACATAAGTTCATACATAGAAAGATTTATTTATGTTCTTCCTGGTCCGCTTTAATCAATCTGACCAATGGATATAACCCTAATTTTTGGGTATGCATTGCGTATACGAGTAGTTAAGCTAAACTAAGCTGTTGTTAATTGTTTGAAATGTACCTAAGCGTTGACATTTTTGACATCTTCATTGTTCATCTGATATTGTACATCTCGGACGTCTTTGACAATCATTTGGAGTATTGGTATTTTATTCTATTTCTTCTTTAACGCTCGGAAAGCATCGGTAAAGCTTTTGGTATGGCTGATTCCATTAGCGACAACGTATGGAATCGATGGTATAGGAACGAAATACGTTTTGTCGTTCGTTAAGTTGGCTATTCAATCAAAAGAAACAAAAAAAAATGTTGGCCTACCGTTATAAGGCAAATTCACATTTCTGTTTAAAGTCTTTGTATATGTTGTTGCTATACATTCTTGTTCGTGCGTTGTCTGTCTGTCACTCACTCAGTAACGGAAGAGTTTAATTCAAATTGATTTTACACGGTGGTAGAACTGCTTTTTGGCTGGCTAACTATCAACCTTTTATTTGAATCAGCTGCCAAACGACTTGTCGTTTTCGGAATTGGGTTGAGAGTCAGTGTTTTCTTTTTTCCCTTCTGTTTTTGTCGTGGCTACATCAGTGATTTCCATCAGAAACAGAAACCATCTATCAGATGGATTGTCAGTTCGATGTCGGCTATGAACATTATAAAAAGAAACAAAGCGATTGTAACTTAGGGTAAAAATCTAATCTAATCTATTTGTGAGTAATCTAGGAATTCGGACCCTTAAATGGTATGGTCCCTGTGCGATCATTTGGGTCGAGGTAATAATTAATTAAATTTAGTCCACTTTGGCTTCAACCCATTAATGGCCCATTACAGCACGGGACTCTCCTCAATTTTTTGTCCATGATACTGGAGTGACTGTCTGAATGTTTATTTGTTACTATTTTGTGCCCGCGATTTAGTTCACATACAAGAATCTCGCGTTAAACCAGATCCCGTGGGAACTCTGAGATTAAAATAGCCTGTATATTGCGTAATCCTCCTCTATTTTTCAGTGAAAGTCACATAGAAATCAGTAGATGAAATAAGAGGAGATAAAGAAAATACAGACTGACAAACATTAAAAATTGTTCGTAGGTACTGTAGTTTCACATAAATAGCTCTGAGTACTTATGGAAACAGTTATTTGGAATAACAGAAATAAGTACAATTCAATACATATACGTATATACATAGTGTTACAAACAATTATTATGACAATAATCCTTACATTTTATGTACCTACATTAGTATATAGATACAGTCGTGCGTGAAAAAGGGTATTATGTATGCTGACGTCGCTCGGTAAGTAATAAATCGCGAAACTCTTCTCTTAATATTATTATTTACATTGTGTAGGATGAATCCTGTTAGCATTGTCGTATATCAATAAAACAAATACGTTTTCATTCTCTCTAATTGTGATCCATTTTGTAAATATTATTGTAATAGTAAGGTTTACTCTGTATTCGAAGTCTAATTTATTTATTCGATTTCGGTAAATATTTACCCTGCAGTAAACCGTTTTGGGGTTAAAGGCCCTAACCTGGGCCCTAAAGATACATGAGATACTGATTATTGTAAGCTAAAAACGAATAAAGAGTAATAAAATCAAACGAGTATGTACATTTATAAATAGGAGTATTAGAAAATACCTGTTAAAATAAATATCATATAGAAATTCCACTGAGGTTTTATTGACTTTTGGCGGGTTCCGTTAAAATAGTTTTCCCGAGTTAGTGTAATTTATACCACGTTAAAATTATTTTAGCAAAAATTGTGGTTCGGTTAGAAAGTTGTGTTCGGCTGGTCACACGTTTCTAATCGACTTGAAAAAGAAGGAGGTTCTCAATTCGACCATTATTTATATGCTTTTATATGTGTGTTCGCCGATTACTTCGTCGTTTATAAGAATTTATGTTTTTTTAGAAAATAGATATTCTAAGGATGGTACCACGACAAAGACACCAGAATCTGGTGTTGTTATCCAAGAGAAATCCAGGGGAACTTTCGAAAATTCGTTAATGTTTTCAAGTACTATGAAGCACTGCAGTTTAGTGAACGTCTCGGGTCGATCTGATGATGGAGGCAAAAACAGTCGAGGGATTTCCTCAACGATTTACAGCAGTCACCTAACCTTGAATTTGGTCTTGATTTATTTGTATTCACGATATCTTTAATTCACGATATCGATATCTTTAAGTACATTATAACAACGTCATAGCTCCCATATCTTAATTGTGAAAATTTTACGGAACAACGTACATGAATGTTATTAAGATTTAGATTCGCTTGTTTACGTTCAATCTAAAGGGATTATAAGTGTAACGGTTTGATACGGTACTACTCGGTGGAGTATAATATTAAGCATGTAAAATTTTTATTTTGTCATTGACTTTACGTTCAATATAATTATAATGCTTTTTTAGGGTTCCGTACCCAAAGGGTAAAACGGGACCCTATTACTGAGACTTCGCTGTCCGTCCGTCCGTCCGTCCGTCCGTCCGTCTGTCACCAGGCTGTATCTCATGAACCGTAATAGTTACACAGTTGAAATTTTCACAGATGATGTATTTCTGTTGCCGCTACAACAACAAATACTAAAAACCAGAATAAAATAAATATTTAAGTTGAAATATGGCTTCGACGCTATAACGATAATCTTCCGCTCCAAGAGATGGCGTTGCTTGTGGCTAATATGTATTCCGATGCATTTAGTTACCTGCCGGTCCAAGAGATGGCGTTGCTTGTGGCTAATATGTAGTTCATGCTTTTAGTTACCTGTCGGTCTAAGAGATGGCGTTGCTTGTGGCTAATATGTGGCTACTGATGTAAATATTTAAGTGAGGCTTTCATACAAAAGGCCAGATTTTTTGGCGTTTTATACATAATGGTACGGAACCCTTTGTGCGCGAGTCCAACTCGCACTTGGCCGGTTTTACGTACTTTATTTTGGTATAATTATATCAGCTTATAAGTGATATAAAGTGAAATATGACACATTTTTTAAATTAGACCTCCAGCCATACAACTGCAAAACCTGCATAATTCAGTACTAGTTTTTGCGTGATGCCTGGACAAACATAAAGACAGACAAAAATTCTAAAATAATATTTTTCACTTAAATTTTCCCCACGAAGACATAAAATGAATGTTTTACTCAAATATCTGTTATTTGACGCCGTAATCTAGTTACATTTTTATTAGACGTCGTGATAATAATAATATTATAATTTATAATTTTTCACAACAATAACATGACGTCACGGCAGGTGTTCTGTTCAAGGGCGCTCTGTATAATTATTAATTTATGCCGATATACTTAATTATATTTATAAGATCTGGAGCGCTGACGCATAGGTTCAGACGAGCTTTTTTTTAAGCTATTGTATAGCTTTTATCGCGGGCCTTGGGCGCGGGGACCGAATGCAAAAATTTCGTAACGAAAATTTATTACACCCTACACACAGACATAGTTACTATGTCTATGCACCCACACATCGATAAATACCAGAACTTTTAACTGAGTTAACTAACTTTTACTTTATAACGGCTAAACCGATTTGGCTAATTTTAGTCTTGAAATATTCGTGGAAGTTCAGGGAAGGTTGCAGCGATGAGAAAATATGGAGAAATTGCGAGGAAAATACTAAAAAAATGAAAATTTTAATTTCCCATTCAAATCTTACCTGTCAAACATTTGATTTTCGCCCCGTCGGTTCGGTGTTTTAAGAATAATTACATGTAGATCTGGATTAAATAAGGCGTTGGAATCGACAACATGTATTCATAATAGTCGAATTATCGCGTATTTAGATTTAAAACATACAAAATAATAACATGACATAAAATAATGACACTATATTAATGACTTGAGGGTGATAGAGACAGTGCCATTCAGGCAAGGCAAACTGTAAGGCACTGTCTCTGTCACCCACACGTCATTCACGCGCCAAAAGATCGTTGTAGGACTTAAATGTCAAATGTCAATTTTCTTTTTAAAAAGAATTATTTTGTCAACTGAAATAGTTCTTATGCTTTTGTTCAGAATATTTAAATCTTCTTTGCACAAATTAATGCATTATCCGTTTCTAATAAAGATTAAAATGTCTTGCACCTATAATGTGACGTTATGATGTACGTATTCTTAATAGCGGCTACAAACTCACGCCGAGAACCCCCGAGAACACCCGAGAAGCGTGAATGTGATCGGTTTCTCGCAGTCTCGTTCTCGGGCTCGCCTGTGCTCGGATCGGTGTCGGTATTTTTGCCCGCTTCAAAGGGTTTCTCGGGCGAGAAAAGAGAACCGTATTCACATTCTCGTTCGGTCTCAGTGGGACCGTTGTGTGTTTTTGTATTTAAAATTTACATTTCTAGTTAAAATTATCTACTGTCTGTGGTTACCAATTATTATTATTATTTTAGTACTTATATTAATTTATTTCTTATTTTAGTATTCACAAGATTATAGTATATTAATGCACACAAAACCAAAGCCGCTGCACTGACGTCCATTCCGGATGACGATCGAGGATGCGAATGAGAAGGTCGCATGAGTGTAGATGCTTTCTCGGTTCTCGCGCAAATTCGCGGCAAGATTTCTCTTCGAGACTTCTCGCGTGAGTCTGTTGGCGGTATAACAATTAGGCTTACGTCATTATTATGCGTCTCTTTCAGTCATAGTGTAATGCTACATCTATGCTTTCAGTGATATTGCCTATGAAACACTGCAAAACAGTGAATATCTGTACTCGTATAATTTGTGTACAAAGTGTTTTAAATATGAATAAACAAAGTGCATTTATTAATGAAGAAAGTCACGAAAAAATTGTGAAAGAAAATGAGTTATTACTCTATATATGTACATTCATTTTATTATTATTATCACAAATGCAGTATTATTTTTTGTTTTGTTAATTTATATATAATGATATGCAATAGCTTTACCGCGGCAGTCTCCGAGTGCCACACGTCTTTTTATTTATTTTATTGTAAACCAAATAGTACACAAGTTAACTTATTTACTATTCTGCCAAACTGTACAACAGTTTGTCGGCAGCAGTTCTCGTTAATCTTAGCAATTGTACTATTTACAATATAAGTAGGTAACTATAAAAACTGCTATTCTAGTCACAGCTCTTATAAACGTAGGCAACATTTTATATATAAATTTTACTTTATCACTAGGTAAGTTTAATAATTCGACTAACAAAAATACTAATGGATCAGTAATATTGACAAGAGAGTGCATTTGGGAATGAGAGTGAGAGTGAGATGATGGTAAGTGGTCATTGTGGCCCAGCGGAGTCGCGAATACAACGCCGGCCTTGAACTCTTTTTATATTATTGACAAGCCTCATTTTAGTGCTCCAGAGATACCTAAAAAAATCATTTCGCAATAAATATTGTAATCATCATTATCATCATTGCAGTTCACAACGCTGGCCAAGATCTTAACCCTGACCGACGCCTTTACGTGCTCTCTGAAGCACGAAGAAGATTCCAAAATTTTTTTGGCAACTAGCGGTAACTCATCCACTACCGACCGCGCCCGCAGTTAATTTAATTTAAAATTTTAATTTAATTTAATTATTTGTGTTTATGTTTAGTCTAGAATATAGTGAGGCTGGTTACTTGTTATGCAAAGACTGTCGTCTCGTAAGTTCCGCGTAATGGTTTTTAGCCGCGGCAACCAGCTCTGATAAGCGAATAAACGCAGAGTTATTATCTCACTATGCCATTAGACTTGTCTTATGTAACTTTTAAAGTTATCTTTTAAGTACTATTTGTCATCCTGCAACCTTGAGGTAGGTAAAGAATAACGTGGTGCACTTATCTGTTTTTCTGTGCGTTTGTTCGGTTTATAAAAAATCTAATATAAATAATCTAAACTACTTATAATTATTTGCTTGAAGCAAAAGCTAGGGCAGTTAGTAGTACCTAATTATTAGATACGACAATGGGATTCTTCGGCTCAAAATACGTTTGTAAACATTCCGACAGAAATAGATTGTGAAAGACATTAATCTTGGTTGGAATACTAAGAAAAATAAATCGCGAAGTAGGTGCATTTTGAATGGGAAAATACGTAAAATTTCACCTTTATTTTTGTTTGAGATGATGAATTAAGAAGACGAGTCGATGAAAATTGTTTATAAACATGACCACTTTGTGAGATGACGCATAAGTTGTTCCTTTTTACGTTCAAATGAAAGGAAAAATGCAACTCATCTGTTTCATTTTCATTGTTTACTCCTGCAGCTGCCTGTCAAATTGGAGTAAGTAAAACTGAGCATTCGCAAAGTGCAGCAAAAGAAAAACGTAATATCGGTTTAGAAATAATGATATATGAGTGCTAATGGAATTTAAAAAGGTTCATCAGTTTTATCTTTCGTGTTTCTTTTGAATAAAATGCACCTAATTGAAGTATATTTAATAAAGAAAAAAACCAGTCAAGTTCGAGTTGGACTCGTTGTCATACTGCGATCGCATCGTAGTTTTGTATGGGCGCCCATCGCAGTAACAAAATTATTTTGGGTGCAATTTATTAACGTACCTAATCAAGTACCTACCTGAAACGCGTTCCACTAAACGATAGCACAGTGCCCGAATGTTTTTTATAAAATAAAGAATCCTTTTGGGGAGCGTTGTGTTGGCTAAGTGGAACGCACCCGTTGTCACATCAATAACATTTAAATTCAAATTAATTTTCATGGATTTGAGCGTCTTTCAACCAACGGTGACACGTAATCGCTCCATTTTGTTATTCAGTAAGCGGGTGAGATAAGTGCCTTATCTTGCTGGATGATATAAGGCGGATTTAGATACATCCATCCATAATCTTGCCATAAAAAGTCTGCCTGTGAGATCGTATTTCGCTTATTATGATTGAGGTAATGATAAACCTCGTGATATGGAAAAGTTGCACTGCCGAACGGGCGGGCTCAGGTTCGGATTTTGCCATTAACTTTAAAAAAATAGGCAGTAATAGCCGATTGGTTAAAAGCTGATCAGTGAAGTCCGCCGTAAACTAGGTACTATTATACTAATAGTAATTTTAATTTAGTTATCTCTTTCTGTCTCATACATTTGACAATTATCTATCTCATCTATAGTTACAATAAAATAATTGGAGCCAATCAAAACGCGTAATTCGCTGTATGAACGTACAACTTCTACAGTCATAATTTGACTTAACCAATACAAGGATCTGAGAGTGACCAATACAAGGATGTGGTCATCGCTTTTGGACAAGAGCAGCACCAGGAGAGTCACCAGCGCAACCCTGGCCTTGTAAGAGAACTCTTTTACGAGGCTTTGGGAAAACGGCCCACTCGGAAAACGTCCCATGGGACTTTTCGCCCACGTCCGTTTTTGAATGGGTCGATTCGGTGATGACCCGAATAACGCAATGGTCAACACGCCGGATTGCTATTGGAGTGATTAGTTTGAATTTCCTCATTCGGTCTGCCTGTATGTCCTTGTCTTGTCTGTCCATCCATGGCAACCACGACACAGAATCCTATTGTGGGGCTTTGAGAATTATTTATTATTATTATCTTCAGGTCAAGGGTGTTTGTTGTTATCGATTGATAGCAGTCGTTATGCCAAGTCGGAGGCCTTCGGGCGGCTTGAAACTTTCGACTCTGGCTTGGCCACTAACCCCTCCACCAATCCGCATTAGAGCAGCGTGGTGGAGTATGCTCTAGGCCTCCTCAATAAATGAGGAGAGACCCGTGCTCAGTGGTGGGCCATTAATGGGTTGTAGCAAAGGGTGTTTTTATAAGTTAGCGTGATTTATTATGTAAATACATACATATATATTGCCTGTTATCAAGTCAACCGCTTATTCATACTGTGTAAACAAAGTTAATTGTATTATTATTCTCGTGGCAAATCGAAAGCTCAAATCAGTTTAAAACTAATTTAACTAGTTTCTGCAGCAATGTCTGAAGTTTCTGAAGCTATCAACTTGCATTATAAATAAGTGGGTAGATGCAAAAAACTGGGAGTTTTCCTTTATGCTTTCCTGACTTTATTCATTACATGAAATGAATTTATAATGTTGTCCGTACCCGGAATATATTAATAATAAAATTGTCTCCCATAAAAATACTTATGTTTTAAAAGTTTCAGTATTATGTACTCCCATCTACATATCTACTCGCACTATCTATCTTCTCCAATAAAAGCAGTTTTGGCATAGTTATTGGTTAAAGTTCATATGGATAATGTTACCGCGATAGTAGTATTGCGTTTAATCTATTGATCCCATTTTCTGGTCAGGTAAATAGTTGGGGCTTTGTTTGCAATATAGAAATAAAAGCTTTTTTAAATCACTGTCATATTGTTGTGAAATAGAAACAACAAAATCGTTAAATATGAAACTCGACATGTTTTGCAATAAATAAAAATGTTTCTTAAGCGCGAGGCCGCACCACGGTTTATTCCCGCGGCGGTAACCGCGTAACCGCGCAGAACCCGCAAGTGCGGCCGCTTGTACATTGCTCTTTCCTTGAGTTACAAAATTTTCACGGTAAGAAACCGCGGCGGTTTAGCCGTAGTGCGGCCTCGACCTATATTACGTAAAAACACTGATCTTAAAGAGCCATGAAAAATAAGAGATCACAAAATAAATCAAAAGATAATTTTGAAATACTCATTTCATGATGTCACACTTATCATAGTAGATGTTACATAGCATAGCGATATATTGGTTATCGCTTAATTGATTACTATCTTTAGGGACACTCGATTGATGTAAGAATCAACATCAAAATCGGCCCACCAGAACCAAAGGAACTTAAACACATAGGCTAATACACAATTTGAGCCTTTGGTCTGTCTGAACGAGGCTATATACTTATAGAAGAGGGGGGGGGGGGGGGGTTAATTGGATTTTCTATACAAATTTTTCAAAGCATACATTACCTGAGGTACTTTATCTGAGGACCAGAGGGCAGGTCCGCCTCTTGTTTTCTGTTAACACCCACGTGTAAGCTACGAAGTAATATAGTGGAATGGAACCTAAGAAATTCAACATGATGCCCGAAGCAGAATAAGGTAGGGTTGTTATGAAAAAAGCGTAAATCATGAGGTTATAAGGAGAATCGGGAAAGATATAAACCCGCTTCAATTGTAAAAGTAATGACGTAACGAATTGACGCCTCGAACTTCTAAGTCAATATTAGATTTTTGCTTTCCGATCTAATTTAGATTTGCACACTGATTAAACACATTGCTGCTATTTATTGACAATTTGCGTGTTTATTTTGTGATGGTTTGTGTACAAACGATACTAATAGCGTTTGATTTATTTCGAGATTACGATTGCGATATTAGAAACCGAGTTATAAGGAATAGTGTTATTTCGGTATAGCGATTAGTCGTGAGATTTTTGACGAACGAAAAGCAATCGTTTCTCCGATAACGGAAGCAATCGCAGAAAAACGTCGTTGCACTGGTTTGACCAATGCGTTATAGACTTTAGTATCCGAGTAGTAAAATAAAATTCGCTTGGTATAATTCGAAATTTCTTTGTGCAACGAAAACTGTTTGAAAGAACTTAGAACGCAAAAGCGTTCCAACATCGCAAAAGATAAAACGGTATTTGCAAACGGTTACTCGTCGCAGCTCCAACTCTATATGGTGAGGTTATTAGAACTGGAATTATTGGAAAACATTAAAGTGTTTGTTTAAATGTCGCGTTGTGTTGATGATGATGATTGAGTAATTCAGTCGAATGACGTCAAAAGCGAACATTTCAAAAATCCGCTTACTACGTGGCTGCGCCGATATCAAGAAACACGTAAGTAAGTCATTTTAAAACGCCAATTTAATATTTTCTTTTCATTATAAGGTAGTTATTTATTATTTTTTTATGATCATTATCTCTTTAATCATTTTGAATAATTTATTTATACCTATACAAAATTATATTAACTGTTAATTATAAATGCACGAAAAAGGGAAACTTAACGTTAGGTACGATTAGTTTTAATAAAAGTTTTAAGATTTGCCCACATTCATTGGGTATAATACTGCGATTAAAGTACTTAAGTTCCTAATTTATATACTTAATTATCTTCTTTTACCAAGATAGTAGATAATTATGGATTTGGTAGGAATACTAAAAGAAATCAAGCTCTTCTGAAATTAAATTTTTGTATCTCGTTGTTTGTTGCTCGTTGGTTTTGCCCTAGTCCTTTGATATACGTAATTATTGTTATAATTAAATTGTGCCCTAGCGACAGAGTCAGGGTAGTGTTGTAAATGATACAGACGGCGGGTCTTGGAAGTTGTTAACAGAGTTAGGCCCCACATGGCGGAAACTATTAATTATCTCAATCCTTCCGAGAGAAACTGTTTTCATAATGCACGAACCATTAACACTGTAGTGTTGTAGCCATTGGAAAATGTACCTATCCGTATTTGTTTACGTATACGACAAAGGTGGTAGGGTTTCGAATCTAGCTGGCTAGCTGACATCCGTTTTACCTGAGTCGACCACCAAACAACTCTTCGTATAAGAGTTAATACCTACATTAAGCTCTATCTTTCCAATACAAAAATAATATCAAAGTCGATCCACCCAGTGCAAAGTTATGAGTTAGGTACTTAAGAAAAAAAACATGATACATAGTCGAACTGAGAACCTCGTCCTAAACATGTAAGAAAAAAACATACAGCTGAATTGAGAACCGGTTACTTTTTTAAAGTCGGCTAAAAATAAACATAATAAGGCTGAATCAATGTATCATGTACTTGAAAATTTCCATACAGCAGAAATATATTATAGAACTCATTGAGAATGTTTCACATTGCATTAACTCACTGTGCAACAGGAATTCACTGAAGCGACAGCGTAACTTGCCGTTTGAAAGGCATGAGTGCCTAGTTTGTTTTAAGTTTTTTATACCACAGTATAATGTTAAATTGCTTTCTTCCAGAAGTAGACCTTATTCATATATTTTGTTATTATTGACATCCAAACATTTTTTAATACTTTTACTTGGAAATATTAATAAAAAATAAAATGTTTAAAATCTACCTGCTCAATATCAAAATTGTAAGTATAAATCATAATTAGGTATATTAAGACAATTATAATTATAATTAATAATTAAGTAATTATAATATAATTAAGATTATATTTTATTAAGACAAGTTTTGTCCAAAATGTTCTTAAAATTATGTCAACTTTACCAATCCGCATTTGACCAGCGTGGTTGAATATGGTCTGCACTTCTCAATTGAGATAGGACACCTGATCCCAGCGATAAAGCAATTACGACTTACGATATCTCTGATTTTTCACCGGCACTAAAACAACGTTTTAGGACACCGTATAAAATGGTAATTAAGAGAATCGCAAACGAGCTATCTCTTGGCGGTAAACATGGAGGGAAAATAATAAAAATCGAGGATTGCTGTCCTACATTTAGCTCGTCAACACGTTTTGGTTGTAATGTAGCAACTGCGGGACCCAGTTTGTGGTCTCGATAATACCTTATTGTGATTGAACGAGCTCTGAGACTGCACTTGGAAGGACACCGTGTAAGTTTGCAGTTTATAAATTAATGAATAAAATACAAAAAAGAAAAATTTAATTTCTGCGTCTTCATGTATAATGTGTAGAATCAAAAACATGTTTTTATGAGACTAACTCGCGGGCATAAATAGTTGGTTGATAAAAATAACATAAGCAGAATTTCGAATTTTAAGCTTAAATTTTTTTCATAATTTTAACTTATAACGTGACCTGTGTTATGACTTGCGATCGGCGGGTTGGGGGTAGTATAATATCATATTCTTATATTTAATAGCCTATGTAATATAGTACGTACATATAGCTCAGGTAACGTAACATTCTAATGGTGAAGAATTTTTAAAAGCAGTCCAGCCGTTTTTTATTTATTCGTTACAAACATTCAACAATAGAAATATTTCTACTTATTTAGTAGAAACTAATCAAGACTCAAGAACGTACGTAGGGAAACCTAGGTACCTACTTCTATGTATTATTGTCATTAACGCCGAAAAAGAAATGATTATCTAAATTATTACGTGAATATTTCAAGTGCCTATTAAGTTAATAATAACTGATAAGCTGAAGAAAACCAGTTACATGTACGGGGATGAATTCGTTTGAATCTGAATTGTAATTTATTTTTAGTATCTACCTATTGCCTACATTCCAATTTGGAAACAGATAAAGAGGGAAATCCAGGACATTCAACTGATAAAGCCTTGCGGCAGACGGGCGAATAGTCATGTGTTTGGGTCCGTGCAAATTGGCCACCGTCTACCAGCTACCATTGGCCAACGGCAAACAATTAATATGCTACTTCATAATAAATTATAGTCCGTTTTTTTGTAGCGGCTCAATTAGTAAACATATTATTTTCAATAATAACCGTCTGGGAACATCATTTCAACGTTAATGAGACACTGATGATCTATTGTTGGGAATATTGGGTTGTTGTATAGACTCGTATCGATATCCATTGTACCTACTGTTCGATACATAATAATATATCTTGTGTAAATAATACGAGTAAGTGAATGTCACAATACATTGGTATAGATGTTCGTATTATCTATTTATTACTCTTATAAATTAATTATACTTCAGGTTATTTATTTTCCTACGTAAATGAAAAATATTCTTTTGTCATGCTTCTCCAGACTGAATATTGACTGTATTACTTTCTTATCTATTCTTTATCTTAATCTCGTCTTTCTATTGAGCTGATAGCACTATAAATGATTATGACAATTTTATAGCGGTAACAGTTTATATGTAACAGGTTATGTGTGTTCACCGGAGGACTGAGCCCGCTCTAGAAGAAGCCTATGCCCATTAGTGGATATATAAAGGCTGAAATGATGATGCTGAGCAGGTAATGAAAAGTAACAACTGCCGGCTATTGCCGTAACGGTGGCTGAGCCGTGCTTTCAAAAGAATGTAGTGGTGGAAGATTAGTAATTTGCGCCGAGCCTACTTATAGGATCCCGATAAGCATATTATAGTATAGATGAATATGTCAATGATAAGGGTGCCTAGATGTGATATTACCAGTTCGGCTTAGACAAGTTTTTGTAATTAATGTACATGTATTCATTTTATCGTTGTGCTGAGGACTTTGGTTCGCCTTTCTTTTTCCCTTAAAAGGAGATATAGTACCTCTGGAATCGGTGATGAACTAAAACAATTACGTGCATGTGTGTATTGACAAAACACCCACATGAATAAATATATTTGACTTTGAATTTGACTTTTATGGTATCTATTATCTAGCCTTTGGATACGAACTCTTGAAAAGTTCAATGCATTTACCGTCAAATTTTAAATCAAATTGAACAGGTCAAATCTCCACTTCGCTGGATTAAAATTGATGTTAAACTTCCTTCTACAATTGTAACGCCAACCGAACAGGGTATAAAGCGCTTTCCATCTCTGGAATTAATGCCTCGTAAAATTGGTAAAGCCGTGTAACAGAATTCCCTTACTTTGGAAATATCATTTGCTACAGTTTGTTTTTTAATTCCGTAGAGTAATTTTACAGGCGCTAAAATCCAATGGAGAATTATGTTCTATTGTTGCCGGTTTTTTTTATAGAGTCGATTTACACATTGTGGTACAGAGACGGAAGGAAAGACCTAGAAGTAAGCGCTTATCCGGCCAAGACTCTCGAAGCTATCAAGCGCTCATAGGGTCGCTTAACTACATAGTTGGCCTGTAACACACGTCCGGTTATTACGACTGCGTTAAACTTCTTGGAACAGTATAACTCTTGTTGTTAGGAACGTCATTAGAAAGCAGCTAAACATATCTTGGGGTACCTTAAAGGTACAAGGGATCTGGGTTTGATATTTTCCAAGTTATGAGCTACGCGACTGCAACGCAACCCAAAATTCGCTCCTACCTGACATTTTTGCCCAAAAACTATCACTCCTTAAGTTTCTGGTGAATTTCACCTTCTTCAACAATGAAAACCAAATAGTTTGAACATTCGTCCACATTCGTCTCCCGAATAGAAACACATGACTATTACGCCTATTACGTGCCTATTACGAATTAAATATCACTTACTTAACATCGTGAAGAAACCTGTTCTACAATGTTCTTAAAGGTGTTGTTAAGTAAGTCCGCCATTCCATACGGTAAGCTTGATGAATATCGCTCACATTCTGAAAAAATACCTATGAGCAACAGTGGGATAGTTTTGGATTGCAATGATCCCCTATTATTGTAGGAGTATATCATAATTCCACTCCCAAAATAATTGTAAAGTGCACATAGCCCGACGGCTCCCGTGAATCCTTAGTGATCGACAAAGTTTAACATAAGGCGTGGTCGGTAACAGGATGGGTGACCACTACTTAGTGTTAAATCTTTCTTCAGCGTTTCCTTGCTCCGGAGGGCACGTAAAGCCCCGGTCCCTGTTGTTATTGACAGCAGCCATTAAGACAGTCATGTCAAAGGCAATCAGGCGGCATTAAAACTTCCGATATTTAGGTTGGCCAATAATTCCTCCACCAATCCGTACTGGAGCAGCGTGGTGGAGTAATTCTTGATCTCCTCAATGGTGAGAAGTGACGCGTGCTCAGTAGGTAGTGGGCCTATAATAGGTAGAAGCCACTATCATAATTCCGCGCCCAAAACAATTTTCACTCTTCTTATAATATATTTTTTTATTATCCAAAGTTAACAAGATAACTATATTTCATCACTAATATCACCTAAATCGGTTAAGCCGTATCTAAGATTAGCAGTAGGTACGAAACGCAGACAGGTAGGTACCTACCTATTATTAATATATATACCTATATATTTTTTTATTTCTTATAAGGTTGCGCTTGACAACTTGTTAGGTATGCGATATAAAAAATCCTTGTAGGTATTTCTATGTAATTTTTCCGAAATATTTCTATAATATATTATTAGTTATGCACATGATTTTCATTTATGTACGTATATTACGTAAATAATAAATATCGACTTACGTCATATTTTTACATTATTTAAAAAAAGATTTTTATAAACCTCCAATTGATAATTAGGTACAAGATAGGTATAAAGCTAAGCGTATAACATGAAACATGTTTCACGATCAATACATAAATTAAAAAAAATGTACTTACAAAATAACTTTGTACCCAGAAAAACACCAGGAAACAGTTCACGAAACTTTTCACGAACAAAAAAAAAAGTTTTTAAATGTCGAACCTCACAAATTCGAATTTCGAAAGTATCAAATAATATTTAATTTTTATATCTTCGACAGCGAAACTTTGGAACACTTTCGAAGAGTAATGTTTTTCGCGCGTTACTAATTCGTACACAAGTCGTGTGGCCGTACCAAACGCTCGAACTAGACTGAGAAGAAATAAGTGTCGTATACAGTGAGACTGAGTCGTATCCACGTCGCTTTCTGCTCCATGGTAGCATTTGTGATAATATCACAGATATAAATTTTATTGGCATTATAATCATAAAACAATGGATAAAAATCGCCGGTCAGTAAAACTCCTTATTTAAATTTTATTACGTTACAAAACGCGTGAGCGAAAGGTCAGAAGTCCGTTTAAATCTTTCGGTTTGTTCAATTTTCTACATTGGAATGATTCCTTTCAATTAGTCATTTAAGTTGTGATTACATTCATTATTTATTAATGTACAGATCTGTACACCACCTCTTATATAATAAATATAAAAATAAATAACATAAAAGTAAATTTAAAATTTAATCATTTTAACCGATATCGATAAATAAGTTCTACCTGTATGAAAAATTAAGGTTCGTGCCTATAAAGTTTGAGGGATTTTCTCGATTTTCCTGGGATTTAATCATGATTAATCATTCTATAATGACCTTTATTTTACTTTATTATGGGCAAGGTCAGAGGTAGGAGGCGAGCTGGACGTCGGAAAAAGTCGTGGCTGAGGAACATCGGGGAATGGACAGGCATCACCTATGTTGAAAAACTATTTCGCCTGACCATGGACAGAGAGACGTCCCCGGAACTAACGGTCAACCTTCAGTAGTGAAGAGATACTTTAAGAATAAGAAGAATAATAATAATGAACTTGAAGGCAATGGGACCTCGGGAGAACGCTCTTTCAAATAAAATAAAATCGGTTAACAAATGACGGAGAATGCTGAATGAGAGTGAATGAACGGATGACGCTAGATATACATAAATAATATAGACGTCTAACATATATTATTTAGAACCTCCTCTTTTTAAGCCGGTTTAAAAGCAGAAAGGTTTTTTACCCCATCGTTTCGCATAATGCAGCAATTAGGAAATTGGTTTGGGCTCTAATCAATGCGCTATTGCTATTCAAATTGGATTGAATTGAAATATCTGCCTACTCGTAGATTTCACAAACGATTCTTGAAAATACAGGCCTAAAACTGAATTCGCTTTTGATATGGAAGTTACTTTATTTGAATTCCACACAAATGCCAGCTGTCCACCACTTGGATTAAGGTGCATTGCTGTTTGGTGGCGAGAGATTCAAAATGTTGTGAGTAAAGTTTGCTAGCAAGCTAAATTTAACTGTAAGCAGTAATAAAATTGTTTTTAGGAATTCCAAATGCCGTGAGTTAATTTCGCTTGCAAGCTAATTTTAATTTATTGTAAGCACAGGTAATACATTTTTTGCAGGCAGTGGCAATTGCACATTCTCGGGGACTCTATCCAGCTATCTTTAGGGTCTTCCCATCGACGTAAGATCGGTTTAAGCCGATGGCAAAAAGCTTTATGTCTATAGCAATAAAAGCGAAAAGAATGTCGATGGCTCGGTCGCTGACTGATACGGTTCATATTAAGAAACCCATATTCTACGATAAGTAAATTAGAACATGGCATAAATCCGTTAACACTAAAAAATCTCAATCTATCAGATAAGAATAATACCAATCCAGCAAATCAACATCCAATCAAATATCTATCAGACCACGATTCATGCAACTAGCTCGAAACATTGGCATACAAAATATATAAATCCTGAGTAGGTACTAGGTAGTTATTCATTTTATAATAAAATAGGTAAGTTCCTACTGAACAGTTAACGATGAGTTAAGATTCAGAGATGTTTGAGAAAAAAATGTATGAATTGTCGTCATCTGGCCATTAAATATCAAGAGTGTTTTTAGAATTTTTTTACGCATTTAAATGTCACTTGCTACATACGGTGAAGGAAAACATCGTGAGGAAACCTTCATGCCCGAGAGTTCGCAAACTCAAAGGTGTGTGAAGTCCGCCAATCCGCACTTGGCCAGCGTGGTGGACTATGGCCTGCTCATTCTGAGAAGAGACCCGTGCTCAATAGTGGGCCGTGATGGGATGAGATGATGATGATGATGATTTAGAATTTTTGACTGTCTACATGTGTAGACTCTACATGTTTGTCCGTGCTTCTCACAAGCGTTTTGAGTGAATATGCATGTCGTTTCCCTGTTGTATTGCTGGAGATCTATCTTAAAAGTAGTGCATGTTTCATCTTAAATCGCCGCTTAGAAGCTGAGTCCAATAATATTCATGATGCAGGACAGCACCCGCCAGGTCAACAACTAATAGATAAATAATTAATACAATTACTTACTTTTTTCTTAACTTAAATACATTACAAATAGTCTTTACTACGTCCTAAAGACATTACAAAAAAATACAATGAAAAGAAAATTCACAAAAGTGGTATTACCTAACGCTAAGTAGCTCTTCTAGACAACCTTTGGGTGGGAAATTAAAAAGGAGCCCAAATTAGCAGTCAGTATACGCATAAACTTATTAGACGGTTTATTGCGGGTCACCATTTATATTAAAAAGGTCGAAGTTAATCTCTAACCTAATATATAAAAAACATACCAACTTGTACAAAAATAATTATATAGACGAGCGAAGGATAAGTCGTCTACCGAGCGACGCGGTTCATTAAATACAATATATTTTCTCATTTTGTTAAAAATATTACGCGAAACAGTTTTTACGTGAAATAGTTCTGAATACCTTGGCTTAAGTATGGAATTGAGAGTCCCCAGAATGTTTTTCTTTAAGCTACAAGTAACGGTTTTATTTTCATTTGTGGGAAAAAGCGGGATGTTTCAACTCGGTTGCATTCTAAGCTCTGTTTTTAACAACTTCAAATAAGGATTTTTTAGTGTGTTGGCTTATTTTAGTATGCGTAGTTATTCAAATCGGAACACCCATTGCAAAGTGGACGTTATCTAAAATACATTATGTCCTACCTACCTATTTTTGTAAAAAAATATGATGGATAGTTTAATGTAATCAAAAGTTTGTTTATACCGATATTGTCTTTTAAAACAAAAGCTAGATAATTGATGGTAGTTTTCAACAATCATAGAACTATTTCAAAATACCTACTGCCAAAGTTAATAACTCAAACGTAACTTATCTAATAAAGATCGCAAGTTGCGCGACAACTGGCCCGACCATTCGACAATAGTAATCATTTGTATTCGACGAGAAATACACTTTGTAACTCTAGTTTGAGTCCCGAGGGCCGATATTAAAACGTTGATTATTTTTTTCTATAAAGCCGGAAATTAATTACCTATTTGATATGATGTTGGTCAATATTGTAATATAACAATTTTTCTTTGTAGATTATTATGTACCACAGATCTTTGTAGATTCTATCTTCGGTGCCAGTGGTGAGAGTGTAATTATAATTCGACAAAAAGATTATTATATATTCTACTGTTAAATTACATTACTTATTATATATACTGTTAAATTAATTTGACGGGATCGATGGCGCAATTGGTAGTGACCCTACCATGCACGCCAAGAGTCGTGGGTTCGATTCCCGCTCAGGACAAACATTCATGTGATGAACATTTGTGTTTATTCTGTGTCTGGGTGTAATATATGTATTTATTAATAATTGAATTTTTAAAAGTTATTTCACCGTTTTTCGTTTTTCAAAAACATAAGATTGTAAATCATTCTTTTAATTGATCTTATCAAAAAAATTTGAAATGTCCTCAGACACGGGTGCCTGCGCGAATAAAGTCACGGACAATGTTTTCATCCATGGGCGTACCCAGCTTCCAAACCAGGGTAGGGCAAAAGTCCCGAATTACTGGTCCCTATTAAATGGTATTTTCGAGACAGATTTTTTAAAGGTTACACCGAAAACAAACGTAAAATTCCAGGGAGACGATACCTGAACAGACATTAAGAATTTGTGGAGGATGGTTGCAAGCTGACTTAATTATTCCTCCCAACTTAATTAAAGCCTCTTTGTCTATTATTATCGACACAGTACCTAACGTTCCCCGCGAAGTATGTTTGTAAGCATTTATGTCACTACTACCAGTCTACCACTCTTACTTCGGGCTATAAACGCTTCGTTCGTAAACCGATGGCTATCTTTATGGTTGCCTAATTTACGGTCGTTATTACAAACGCTGACTTCCGATTACGTACAATAGGTGCATTGGCCCCGTTCCTTTGTTTTCTTAACTTATGTCACTCAATGATCAATTGTATGCAACTTAATAATTATATAGAATTTTAATGAACTCTGTAATGGTGATTAAACTGTTGGATTCCAACGACATGCATGCATGTCACGAATGCATAGTACGTTCACTTCGCTGGAATCCAATGGGTTCTCATTTTTGCATCAATAAGGTATAAAGTAGCAGATGTACTAAATGGCAGCTAGCAAGGAAAGTATTCCCTATCAACCTAAACAAGTCACCAACCCCTGCACCAATCCACACTGGAGCAGCGTGGTTGAGTACTTATGCTCTAGATTTCCTCAATGATGGGGAGGGACCATTGACCCAGGGAGGTTGAAGCCATAAAGGCGTCTTCTAACGAGCAGAAAAATCGTCTTCGCTAGTGTCATCACATTAAAAATCATGAATAAAAGACAAAGCCAAATTATTCCACGGTATTAAGTTTTATTGTAGCCCACGTGTGGTTTTATTGGCGGTTAACGCTGCAGAATCATTTTATTAGTAAACGCGCGCCACGCAGTCAAAGTAATTCCGTGAATTGTGTGGCTTCAGTCCATTAAGTTGCGGGCATAGGCCTCTCCTCGTAATTAAGGAGGCCTTGCTCAAAGATAAGCGGTGGTACCATGGATGGATACGGAAGACCTGGATTTATGCTTGACATTCCTTACTTTTTTATGGTGTTTTGGTATTTTTTATGTAATTGTGGACACGATTTGATTAACCGACTTCAAAAAAGAAGGAGGTTCTCAATTCGACCGTATATATGCTTTTTTTTTTATGTACGTTCAGCGATTATTTCGTCGTTTATGGGCCGATTTTGATAATTCTTTTTTTGTTGTAAAGTAGATATGCGCAGTGGGGTCCCCTGATAAGTAAACCAGGATCTGATGATGGCATCTCAGAGAAATCGAGGGGAACTTTCGAAAATTGTATGGACAACTAGTGTGTTTGTTCATGTTATCATAAGTACATTAAAGCGCTACCATTTCATGAAGATCTGGAGTCGATCTGATGAAGCCGAAAGACAGTCGAGGGAACTCCTCAACGATTTACTGCAGTTATCTAGTGTTTGGGCTTCATTAATTTGTAGTGACGAGAACTTTACACTTGCATGTTGAATTGAGCGCCATCTGGCGAGTAGTTTTTGAGTTATCTCTACTTATCAAGATTGAAGTCGGTTATTTTTTTTTGTAAAAAGCAATTATATAATATAATTGGTCAAATAAAGTCATTACGAGATTATGACAGACCGGAATCACAGTATCAAAGTTTTCTACAACAACAAAGATCTGAAACATGGCTGCTTCCCAGTCCTCCTTCGATTCGATTCGTGGTCGATAACATCCTGAGGATTGGTATGAGAATAGCGGCTAATCGGGCAAATGAGCAATTCAGTGCTGACCGTTTTCCAAAAGATGGGAAGCGCTAGTAACACTACAGACGTCAACGATGCGTTGCTAGCCAAATAAGAAGGTGAACTGATATTTTGATCGAAACTCGTAAAAAACGTTTTTCGGCCGATTTTATTGCCACGTCCACCACTGAACTTAGTACCGTTTTTACAGTGTAATAGGTGATTGTTTTAATAGATAGGTATTGCGTTTCGGTTAGAAAGGTGTGGATCCGTTTAAATTGATTAGAGGCGATCCTACTTCTTGAAGGTAGCCACACATCTTTTTTTTTATTAGAAAGAGATTCTTAGTAACTATAAGACTACTTATTACTAACAACTGAAGCGCTCATTCAATCATCTTAAGTGATTGCGGGCGCGGTCGGTATTGGACGAGTGGCCACTAGTGGCAATTTTTTTTAGCGCACATAAGGCCGTCGTCAAGCAGTAAGCCACGTTGGAAGCCTTCGGGTAGCATGAAAACTTCCGATACTGGGTTGACTTCTAACCCATGAAATGATGAGGAGAGACCCGTGTTCAGTATTGGGCCATTAATGGGTGATGAGGAGAGACCCGTCTTCAGTATTGGGCCATTAATGGGTGATGAGGAGAGACCCGTGTTCAGTATTGGGCCATTAATGGGTGATGAGGAGAGACCCGTGTTCAGTATTGGGCCATTAATGGGTGATGAGGAGAGACCCGTGTTCAGTATTGGGCCATTAATGGGTGATGAGGAGAGACCCGTGTTCAGTATTGGGCCATTAATGGGTGATGAGGAGAGACCCGTCTTCAGTATTGGGCCATTAATGGGTGATGAGGAGAGACCCGTGTTCAGTATTGGGCCATTAATGGGTGATGAGGAGAGACCCGTGTTCAGTATTGGGCCATTAATGGGTGATGAGGAGAGACCCGTATTCAGTATTGGGCCATTAATGGGTTATAGTCACTAACAATTGCTAATAAAGCTTACCATCATAACCAGTCCCCGCTCTCTAGTCCTCATAGAGTAGGTATAGATACCGATAACAGTTTCATCTGCTTAATGTGTCCTACGAAGCACGGAATTTCATGAATATTTTACACTAGCGGTGGTTAATAAAATTTCATGTTGCCTACGCTCGCGGCATTTAATTTGGTCAATCGCTTTTGATTGTAATATCTGTCCCTTCTGTGTTGCCTACTATAGAGATATTAAGTGCCATTAAAATAATTATCCAATAACGAAAGTTATTACGCTAATAGTTGTTAGAGTTATTAAATTTTTCGATCGTTGTAAGAAACTTACGAGTGCTTTTATTTATGGTGATGTAAAATAAATAAATAAAAACTGTCAAATTTCTGTCACGATCATTTTTATTTCATGAATGTTGCCCGATTTGTGAGCTTAATGAAAAGTGAATTATTTATAAATATCTTAAATATGGCAATAAATAAATAAAATGTTTCGTGCTCTGTGACGGCTGTCTTTTTTTTCTAAAACTAGTGTATAGATAGTCATACAAGGACTTTTGACGTGTGGGTGACAGAGACAGCGCTTTACAGGTAAGGCAAACTGTAAGGCGCTGTCTCTGTCACCCACTCGCCACAAGATGCTTTTAGGACTATAGGTAGGAATACTGATATAGTTGTAGTTCGCGGCGTAGAAGAATTTTGACTGATTTTCAACAGTCTTTTTTCCATAAGTTTATCCTCTAAGGGTTTAGTTTAACAAAAACAGGTGTTTTGATATCTCTACTCATAATTCTGAAGATTAATAGCGTTTGCTTTAAATTTTCCAAAAAACTTTTTAGTTCTCCTACACTCTCTAAAGAACATAAATGCCAAAGGAGATGTTTCAAATTCGGCCCACTATATGTACCTCGAAAAATCGAGAAAAATCCATGGAATTCGGGAAAAATAAAGATAAATTGCTTAAATGCATACTTTTATGGTACAAAAATTGTATTTATCATTTTTTTTATCAAATTTCAACATGGCGTCTTGCCAATTTGTCATTGATATTTGATCGCCAACTGTCTACTGTCACTTTCATATTCATCTCAACCCATTATGGCCCACTATTGAGCACGGGTCTTCTCTCACAATGAGAAGGTTACTGTCACTTTATTATGACAGAAATGTAGGTAAATATGTCAAACTTCAATCAAAACAACCAACGTGCCATGTGATGACAGCTTACCGCCATGACGGATTTTAGTTTTTGTGTTGCAATTTTAAGTGTACATTTTTGTGTTATACCACCAAACTAAAGCAATTTTTGGGTGATCGAAAACTGTTTTAATTGTGACTCTCCATTTTTGAGTATGGTGTACAAAGATATGGCCGGGGCTTCATATTTTGAAACATCTCCTTTCACTCCGTAACGGAAAAGTTTTTTTTCAAAAGTTGGCAACCCTATAGTACTTACCTGCTAATACCTACACGGAATCAGGGGTACTTTGTCCCCTAACATCTGCGGTTTTACCCGTTTACATTATACATTATTTAAATCCAGCCCGAGTGGCGCGGGATTATAGGTACCTATATAACAAATACATTTGATTTCGGACACGTTTGTAGCTTATGGTGTATTTTTCATCCATCATTTTTGTTATTTTATAAAAGGTGACAAAATAATGATAAGGCTTTTGTTATATCCACGAGTTTTTATTAATTCACGACGATTACTACGCGGCTTTTGAATGTTAATCCTAAATTTTGCCTTATCAATATGAGGAAGCTTAGCAATATTGAAGAGTTTATCAATCAATTTATCAGCTTCCCTAGCGTGTATTGTGTTTCGAAACAAACAGTCAACAATCGACAATCAAAACCATAATGATTGTATCTGTCACTTTAAAGTATCTAGAGCAAACATTTCAAGTGTGCTTCTATATCTTCTTCGTGTATCTAATATAATGTACCTACATAATTATTTTCCGAAGCGATGCGAGCACGGTAGGTACCTACTTATCTAGAAACACAGTTATACAATAGTATATCGTATACCGTGACGTATGTATGTATATCGTGACGTCTGTACGGCCTCAGATTGACCCTTATAATTATGATAGAAACACGTACTGACACAAGACAAAAAGCCGTTCAGACCAGGGTACCGGATGTTGTTAATTACCTCAAACAGACATCATTACCCCAAACTAGCGGCCGTGTCGTTACGTTATAGGCGCTTTGCCCACGGAGCAACTTTTGCAGCAACTGGCAACTGGTAACTAACTGGCAACTAGCTGTTTACATACATTTCAACTGGACTGCGCACACACAGCAACTCGAGTTTCGAGTTCCGGCAATCGTCAACAGTTTTCAGTTGCCGTAACTAGCAACTGTTAAATATTATACCGGTTTTTAAAGTTGCCGGTTTCCGCACATGTTGCTCACAAATTGCTATTAAATTACCGCTACCGTAAACGTTGTAGCAACTATCAACTTTTACAGGAAACTTTTAAAAACTTGATAGTTGCTCCGTGGGCAAAGCGCCATAAGAACACATATGCACAGTAATTTTAATCCCGACTAGAAAACCCGTGTTACTAATGCGTTTCATCCTAGTTTTGATGAGCCCCATTTGATACGACCATTTCATTCGTATTATTAAGGTCTCGGGTTGTGCGGGTAGGCGTATCTATTACAAGATTTATAATTATAATAAAAAAGTGGCTAGTAAGATGATAAGTATAATAATACATAGAGTAGTTGGATTAAACTAATAAAAAATATAGAGTATCGTTGAACACTCGGTTGGAACGAAGTTATATTGTTGCACTTTACGAAGGCGTCATAGTTATATCCTCCATCCAAGCCACCATCACAATGTATTATTGATGAAGGTATTATACTCAATTAAATCTGGATTTCCGGGAATCACGGGGAGGTAGATAAGGTTGCTGCCATACTTTGCTCTACTTAGGTACTGTAGAGCGTTGTTGGTGGAAGCATCATGGCTCCAGATAATCATAACTCAT
The DNA here is from genome assembly GCA_905404135.1 of Hesperia comma. NCBI lineage: Eukaryota > Metazoa > Arthropoda > Insecta > Lepidoptera > Hesperiidae > Hesperia > Hesperia comma. The sequence goes on from FR990026.1 coordinate 2,855,698, forward strand.
AATCATGATTGAATTTGGCCAAACTCTGCTTTTTATATAGACGGCAAGACTTCGATATACCTTATACCCTTAATTAATTTTAAATGGAACTGTCCAAATACAACTGCACCATTTACACAAAGGCTTGTGGTTTTAATCGTGGAGCAAGTCTGATGTGCATGCAGTAGCCGTGTCGAGAGCACGAGCAATAAGTTTGACCTCCAGTTTATTAGCAAGGGGCTAATTTAGCTTGTAAATATAGATAGCTTCGAGTATTAATAGCTCGTAAACATGTCTTTCATCGCTTATTTATTATCGGTAATCACGATAGATACCGGATTACCGGGTTTATGTTCGGACCGATTTAAGGTGTCGGGTGGTATGCACAATCTTTATTGCTATATTTATAATGGGATACGAAGATTGGGGATGTTGTTATAGTAGCACAAGTTATTAAAATGTTTTGTTTTATTGCAATCTTTGGGAACAGCGAGAATTTGCAGCGATTTGCAGACGGTAAGCACAGAGTTTTGAAAACACAAATAATTAAGTATCGAAACCGGTTGACCAAGTGAAAAGTTTTAAGTTGACATGAAAAGTTGATTTGGGTAAAATTCTAATGTTTGAAAATACCATTGTGCTCGCATCGTTCTATAAGATTATTGAAGTGAAACTTCTTAGTGGTATTCGGAGACGGTTACATTAAAGTTTGAACGCTATTGTGGTTGGGGATCGTGAGTACCTAACGAGAAACAAAAGGGAAGGTTCGAGCAAAACTAAACTAAGTAACTAATTGTTCAGAAATGACACAGTTTGCATTTAATAGAAATTATTTCTGAAAAAAATTAAATTAATGTCATTGTGCATAGTTTTATGTACTTCATCTGCACGTTAGGACTACTTGCACTAATATTTTCCAGAGGTACCTTTGATCAGATATTAAAGACCGCTTTGGCAAAGGAAGATCTCCCGCCAGGCGAGATGACATGCCTGACGGCGACCAAACCCCGACTGATTCACTGTCAGACCTTCTATGTATTTTACCCTTTTATGTGAAGTTGATACTTCAGTAGCTGCTATAAATTTGTTTGATACCAAACGTAAGCTTTGTCGAAGTGCAACTGACGAAATAACTGTTTCATCTTTTATATTATCAACATTACCATATTATAAATTGACTACCGCTGTAGTAAACACTAAAAATACTTACAAATCTGGAACAAATCAATGATTAATTGATCATTCATCCGAAAAACAAACTGTTCGAAAACCTCGGAAGTCGTTGAAAACGAAAAACCCGCGGACGAAAGAAAAACAACGAACTAAACAACTATCATCTCAAATTCCGTTCTATCAAGAAGTTATAGTGTTAACTTCAAAGCGCCGTAAATACATTTTCAAGAGTAATTTACGAAAGTAACGAATGTATATAATGATGATGATTAACAGATATAAATACTACGGAGTCCTGCAATAATAAAACTGTTGAATCGTAATTATAAATATACAAACACATTACGCACTGCAGAGTATGCGCTAGTTATTTTTACACGCCGTATATTATCCAGTTTAAAAATGTAGAGTGGATTCAGACTTCCGATACGATTTCACGGCAATTATGTAATCTCATACTGAATTGTAGAACATTTTAATGGAATTAAGGTAGCAATAGCATGCAGCATCATTTGCTGCTATCTACGACAACTGGGACTGACCTAAAACAAGACCCAATTAGGGACTATTTAGGATTTTTAGTCCATTTAGTTTTTTTAGTAGATGGTGTTAGAACGTTAGTTGTATGTGCTTGTTAATAAGTATGAGGACTTAGACAGGATTATTAGGAGTTCTCTTTCAGCTGCACCCAAGAAGAATGTAAAATATAGAAATTTATCTAATAATAAGACAAATAACTATTTTGTCCCTGAAAAACTAGGTATATAACGGAACAAATTAATGGCCCTGGTGCTTTTCACTACATAGTATAAAACAAAGTCGCTTTCTCTGTCCTTTTGTGTCCTTAAATCAAAACTACGCAACGGATTTTGATGCGGTTTTTTTAATAGATAGAGTGATTCAAGAGGAAGGTTTATATGTATAATAACATCCATTAAATAGTTACTGCACCCGAGCGAAGCTGGGGCGGGTCGCTAGTTATCGCATAAATGTTTACAAACTCAATGGCGACCTCAAACGTTCGTACCGACAATTTTTCACAACGTAGCTAAACTGTCGATCCTATCCTCTCCAGACGGTGCCTAATAAACTTTGGCTAGTACTTGAATCCACGCATAGATGGCGTTGAAACTAATTATTTTTAACGGATTTTTATGAAAGGGTGATGAAGTTATGTCGTTTACCTTAAATCTATAGAAAATCATAGCAACGTCTAATGGGATTCCATTTTTGTAGGACATTCTTATTGTCAATGCAGTGAATACCATTTGGGTCAGTACCCTAGTACTTAGTATGTACCTAGGTCAAGTGCATCCATGTAAGTTCCTACGACAATTGAATCAAATTTTGTTACTAAGTTGTTCCTGACAGATTAAATGTAGGAACCCACTGTAAGGTTTATTAAGTTTATTAGATAATAAACCGACGATCCGGATGTCGCAATGGTTAGTCTCGCTGTTCCGAGGTTCCTGGGTTCGAATCCCAGCGGACGGTTTGAATAATGAGTTTAAGTTCTTGGTCTGGGTATGTGTCCTTGTCTTCTGTGTTGTCCATGGCGCCCACGACACAGGGAATCCTAGTGTGGGACGAGTGTGTAGCGTTGTTTATTTATTAATTATTTATATACAATAGGTGTAATTATTATATTTGTATATAATTACATAATAACCTCCGTAATCCATTACCTATAGTCAGTGCGTAATAAATTAATTCAAAATTCGCTCGCTATACCAGGTGTTCTCACAATATGCTCTTTACATTTTCAGAATAATTTATATTCTGCATGCACATGAGGATACGGAGAATAAAAGTAAATGAACTGTTATTTACAAGGAAGGCAGCATTATAAATAATTTATCTTCTAACTACGGTAAAACCAGCAAGTAATGATAAACCCGACTACGTAATAAGAATATCGAAAGATTGCTAACCTATTTTGAACCATGGTAATTTGTAATAATGTCTAACTGTAGGTATATTTCAAATTAAAAAAGCATCCGAGTAAGCAAATCCTCTTATGAGCTGATAATCATTAAACGGGCGTTTGGTGATTTTCATCATGATGTAGGGAAAATTCAAAAATTCTAAAATCATTTTTTGCCAAAAAATGCCTTATTATATCATTTTGGAATAATACTGGTCAAACCGCTCTAGACCGATTTCTATCAGACAGCTAAAAACCACCGCAAGTAAACCTGCATTCGATTTCGAAAAGGTCCTTACACCATTTATTATCAATAATCTTCCACGATGCTAACTTTGTTCGAATATCGCTCAATAATTACTATGGCAAACAAGTTAATTCTTTATATAGAAGTTTACTTGCTCCAATGTTTAATTATAACAAAGGTTCAGTTCAATAAAGGGTGTCAGCAACAGCTTTAAAATAAAAAGGGGACCTTTGTCAATACGTTTGCCTGCATCTGACGTATCTGACGCAATACTCGCTCAGGCAAGATATTTCTGATGGCACTTGGTTGGTACCACAGGAATTTTAACTGCATTTTTCGTGCGTGATAAACAAGCACGGGCATCTTCTTCGTAACTATTGGATCGGCGTAAACTATCGGTCGTCACAATTATCTATCTCCAAGGGCCGAATAAGGGCATAATATTTTTGGCCAAGGTTTTAATACCTTTATGGGCACCATCTTCATGGCCTTTGATTACGGGTCTGGACCAAGGGGTTCTCCCTGCTAAAAGGCTACATAACCAGACTCCTCGAAGAGGTCGTTGCGCAATGTATTATTTTAATACCAACAATACCGCAAAAAGAACAATAATTTAGCTATTGCAACCACTCCCCTTCTCAAATCGACCGAATAAGAACACGCGATTCAGTAAGTAACGTGGGTCCATTTCGGTATGTGGAGTGTGGTAACCGCTTACCATAAGATGGCGCGACTATTCGTTTATTTATTTTCAGAAAAATAGTTTTATTTACATAATTTCGGTTAGTGTAAGCGAAACTGGATGGTTACATTTGAACCCAAAACAAGCAACGAATGATTAATATGATGAAATGCGTGTAATAAATGTATCCTTACCAGAGATTCATAAACGCAAGTGGCCGTAAAATGAGATTAAGGTCTAAATTAGCGGCTTCAGTTTATTTGCAATTTCGCGCCATAAGCAGTCAGCGTGTGGTCCGTTATATCGTAAAGTATCTTTATTATTTGGTCCAGCTATAAAAATTCCACTGGAGCATTTACACGGCTCAACTTATCGTATGTAATCGCTACAATCAATGATCAAACTAACGTAACTTACGTAAATAGCATAATTAAACTCTAAGGGATGTAGGAGCTTGGGTGCGAGATCCCTAAAAGTTTGTTGGTGAAATTTCGGTTCTATCGCCTAAATGTCCTAAGTGTTTCCGTAGTTTACAAGCTGCTTTTTGTTTATGTTAGGCGTTTGGACGCTTGGTCTTACATTGAAGACTCCGTCAGAAAATAATAGGCTTACGTCAATCATTAAATGACAAACTTAAGTTTACACATTTTAGTTTAGTTCAAAAGCATTCGAACTTCAGCGAATAAACAGATACTCCAGTAGTGTGTGTATGTATAGTACTCTCAGAAGACCCAATAGGTAGGTATATGTTATGTTACGGCTAATTCCTGAAGTGCGGCTACACCTAGTTCCAGCTAGCCGGCTAGAACTAGGTGTAGCCGGCTGCGTGCGGTTAGAACTAGGTAGTCGCTATTTAATTTTGGGCTTTAGCCGTAACATTTACACACCTGATATGGGTTGTAACCTTTGGAAAATCTGACTTGCCTTTAACAATTTCAGCTCTTTTACCGGGATAGTCTCCTTTTACGTCAATAGCTATACTTAGACGCAATATGAAGATCGAGATGGGAGGAAGATGGTATCATGTCAGGAGGTGTGACACTATCCGCCATGTCGCAATTTTCACATAAAAAATTGCTCCTTTTTGCTACCATTTTCAAAGGAGACACCAGACATTTTTCCATTAGATGGCCTATCTTTTATCAGTCCTAAACGGTGTGAAATATTCTCTGCATAACGTTCTTACTAACACTTTCTTGTGGGTGTACATGTAAGTAAATAAGTACTAAAAGGTTTTTTCTTTTCACAATCATATCGACGCAAACACTTTTCCAAGACCTACAATCTACTATATCAAGGAAGATAGTGACATCATTGTAATAAACAGCAAACGAGCATTCAGCGCCAACCTTCTTCTAGCACCTATGACAATTGTGGCTGAATTAAAAGGTTAGGTTTAAAATAGTTAGGCCAGTAAGCAGAGGGTGTTATTAGGACCGTTGCTTAGTTCTTTAAGGTATTATTTTCTTGTTTGTTTTTAGATATTTTCGTATTGTTTTTATGTTTGTTCCTCCACTAATCTGCACTGCAGCAACATGGCGAATTTACGCTCTGGGCCTTCTCAATGATGAGGAGATAGACCCATGCTCAGTAGTGGGCCTTAAGTTGATTTAAGTTAGTCAGTTATTTGACCTACTAATCCATTCATTATATTATTATAAGCTTTCCTTATAAATATATTAAGTATAAGAGTCTGACCTAACGCACTGACTTACCTACCTATAGGTACATAAAATCAACGCACATCCGAAAGTACTGTATCTAGAACCTAAAAAATTGGTACAGGGTTCCTTTCATGATTTAAGTGAGCACTAAGAAAGGATTTTTAGAAATTCAGCACGTAAAGGGATGAAATAGGCGGGTGGAGCTTAAAGAAATTCCACGCGGGCATAGCCGCGAGCGGAAGCTAGTACTACTGTAATAAGAACGACAGTGCTAAAACACGAGCGTTAGAACGTTAAAACTAAATCAAGATACGATGAAAAATAAAATCTGTTATCTAAACATAAAACGGATAGAGATTCAGTCGCATAAGGTAATAAAAGCGCGATAACAGCATTCAGTTGGAGCTATTCTTCCGCTTGACATCATCTTGAATAACGTACTTGCAATTTAATCCATTCTATAAAATGTGAAGTGTTCACGGTCCACGACTGACGCCTATTATTTATTTGCTCTATTTTTATAGTGAAACTCGATTGTTGATGTGTTAGAAAGAAATGTTATACCTACTTTATAGTTAATAAAAAATAATTCATAATACGGCTGCCGTGAAACAGTAGTAAAATAAAAAGGGAGCAGGTAGTAATTTCAGGGTTCATACCTCTGTGAAATCTATAGACGGTATTTAAGACTTAGTTCAAACAAAATATATCGTCAAAACAAAACTCTATATTTCCTAAGAAGCCATGCTAGACAAAGTTAAACAAATTTAGGTTTTGACAACTTTTGACTTCTTACGAAATATAATAAAGGAGACAGAGGCATCAAAACTAATTTCGCTACAAAGCTTGAGTTAATAAAAGTCTGTAAATGTCTGACAAGAAATTATTACAATACTGGAATGTGTTTTGGGGAACCCATTCACCAGTAGTCCATGCGCTGTGCTGAGAATAATGTAAAAAGTCACCCATTACGACAATAGAGTCATAGTCACGGAAATTATTAAAAATATTTTTGCTATAATATTTATGTTGCAACTAAAAATTTACGGTTTTCCCAATATTTTCCTCTATCTATGCTACAAGACGTGGCTTCGTACCAAACAAGATGCTGAAGCCACGGAAAGTACCCTGTAGGTTTTGATTCCCTAGCGAGTTTGGAAAACTTGCGGAAAGCGGCACAAACGGCTGTATCCTTTGATTGCATTGCCTTAAAAGTTTGATTTTTCACAGCTCTAACGGACAATAGAGTATTTGATATAAATTTCAGCTTGATACCTCCACACGTTCCTGAGAAAAATGGTATTGACAAACGAAGTTTCTCGACGTTATAGCGGTAAGAAAAAACTTAAACTTCTCTGTCGTGCGGGAGACATAACTTCCATCTGGTTCAGTGTAGGAAAAAGATAACTATATATCTGAGATGTGCTATTAATTCCTAGTTCTATGGTATATCCACCTTAATACCGGGTTTCTTAGACCTCGTGCCGCACTGAACTAATAAAATTCTAAGGCTGTGCGGAACGAGGTTGCAAACGCCTCGTACCTCCGCGCACCTCGTACCGCACCCTACGCTAGCTTCATGCGGTTAGTGTTGTGCAACGCATTCGAAGCTTTTACAGAGAACGACTTGGATGTGGATACAGGTAATCTTCAAACATCCTAACTACTTGTTATATCGTTAATAGAAACGTGAATGTGACTTGTTGAGTAACTTTCTTCAAATAGGTTGTTAATCATGATAAATTATGGTATGTTTGTTTATTGAGTTAACTAGCGGACCCGGCAAACGGTGTTTTGCTCATCAAAATTTAATGCTTTTGCCCAATTGTACTCGACTCTTCAGTACTCTAACCAACTTTACCCTACTCTTCTCTATTCTAATCTAACCAACTTTACTCAAGTCTACCCACCATTTCCTTACTCTTAAATTAATCTACTAAGCTCGATCCTACTTTTCAGAACCCACTGCAAACAAAGTAGGTACATCATCTCGAAAAGGGATCAAAGAAGAGGAGATGTGTAGGATGTTACGAAAAACTCCTCACCTAACAAGTCGTGAGGCAGACAAAAAAGTAAAGAAAATTGTCACAGAATGCACTGGTTGCAAAAAATATTATTGTTTGAACTGTTTCAATGAGAAACACCCATAAATTTTAAAAATAAAATACCAATATATAAAATCGATATTTATTTTCCCATCACTAAATAATATGAAAAACTGCCATTTTTCAGTGCGGTACGAGGTACATCAGATCCCACGTTTTATTTTACCTATAGAATCTAAACTAACTTATGTAACCACGGGCGGTGGCAGATTTAGGTTCATCAATTCATTGTTAATAATAATCGCGACAAAAACCGTACAATTTGTTTTATTTGGCGCCAAAAAAAGGATTTTTGTCTCCTACGGGCGGTGGGGTTTAATATGCCTCGTGCCGCCACAATGTCTGGTTTAGGACGAGGTTTAAAACGCCTCGTAACACAGTAATGGAAAGTACAGAAAAATCTGTGCCGCAGGGAACGTGTTAACGAACGAACGGACCACAAAGTGATCCTATAAAACCCTAAAAAACTAGTTCCATGACCATTAGCAAAGGAAAGTCTAAAATAACAAGTACATAGCTCAAGAATAACATGAAAAATTACAGACTACATTAAATTCTTATGGATCCTTAAAATAGATGCGCTACATCGCCCATTGAAGTGACGTCGGGCAATCTCGTTAGTCGTTATGCTCAGTAAACAAATTCTTCATTGCGCCATCTTGGATAAAGAGGGTGATAGCAATACGTATATGCTCGATACATTAAAAATTTATCTCACATTTGACTGGAACTAATCTTGTTGCTTTTAAAAAAGGTCAATTATTTATATTTACATTGTTTTTTATTCAGGTACGCCACCGATGAGCCGCCGCATGTGTGAGGGAAATGGGTATGTAGGCATTCTATTTGCTGAGCCCAGTTATAGACGCGCACTTATTGGTCAGTCAGTTTTATTATTTCCCCCCAATAAGATGCCAGGTGTCAGATCAGGTAAGTTAACTGTCAGGTGAGGTATGTCAGAGTTAAAGTGCAACAATATAATTTCCAACCGAGTGTTCTGCGACCCTTTTGTCTATTTTGGCTGTCTATTGTTGCCCTTTTAATTCCTTTAAAAAATTGCCATTTCGTCCCTTCTTCTTTGGCGAATTTTTTTAATGTCTTAGGACCTCATCAAACAAGATAGCCTGTCATATTACAATAAAACTGAGAGCATCATATCATAGACGAAAGAAATTCGCAAGCCACAATCCATGAGACAGCAAATATTTGATGTCATCGATAAATATTGATTTAGCTGGACTTTATCTTAAAAAGTGATTATTCCATTAAATTATATTTGATATTAAACTACTATAATAGTATTTAAACAACATTAATACGGTTAAATGGTGTATTGTAAACCACAGGAATGAGAAACAACGGACTAATGTACATGATTAATTCATGGATTGGATTTAAATAATGAAACTTCCTAAAAAAGGTTATTAAACGCTCTATTGAATAAATATGAAAAGGGCATAAATGTTTAAAATCCTCACCTCAATAATACGAACGAAAAGCTTAGTATATAGAAGAGTAAATATATAGCATACAGTTAGGGGTGCTACGGGCGAAGGCACCCGCGCGCGGATTTCCCGTGTTTTATTTCTTTCCTCGTCAATTTAACGTCTTCCGGTAGTTAATTATCTCACTGAGGGATTTGATCAAGTCTTTATTTCCATTGTTTCCGACATGTATGGATTTATGTTTGATCTTGGCCTTAACACCACCGTGCACTCAGATTAACTCGTCACGTTGTATGATCGCCGCGTGATCGCTTTTATTCTCAAGCCCTCAGGTTATGAATACTCCATTGGATTAAACCGATTAAACTATAAGTACCTGCGGCGAATAAGGCCTAGCTAAGCGGGAAATCAAATAAATAAAAAACTATTTATACGAATCAACAAGTTTTAATGTAAATTAATCATTTATATCAATTACTATCTATTATAAATGAAAAACGGTAACTTCTGCTATAAATATCGTCTAGATTAAACATTTTTAAAAACACTGTCTCTAGGCCTTATTAAACTATGGTAGTATAATAAGGCCTAAGATATTTACCTACTAAAATTGAATAAAATAAACTTCTAATGTTTGGTAATTAAGATCCATAAAATAATAGCAATGCGAAAATCAAAGTAAACACTTAAAAATAAGTTTTTTCTTTAAATTAGGAATAATATGGACTCTCAAATTCATCATGGTCCTCTGTCAAACGTACGCCCTCCTCGTGGTACCACTTGCTGCATTTATAACAAATTCTCATAGCAGTCTCTTGGTCCTGCTTACATGCGTGTCAGTAGTTATCAGCTTTCTCTGTTCTCTTTATTTCTGTCTACTTTTTCGTTTTTTTATAATTTTTTACGTCTTTTTCCATTTTACTTTTTTAACTTTTATTTTTACTAAACTTTTAACTAAGGTCTTTGATAACTGGAATTCCTCTATATAGTCTTTCTTCTTATTGTTAGTGTATTTTACATAGGTATTCAAAGCTTATGTTATTGTATTTCACGAAATGCCGCCACCAAGTCGTCTTCAGTCCACAATGCTTGCTTGAATTCAAATTCAAATTCATTTATTGCGTTATTACAGGTGGTATAAGTTAGTAAACATGTGAGCTTGTGTCTCTGTAACATACCTTAGAAGGTGTGCAAAGTTACATTTTTCAAATATTAAGAATGTTAAAATAAATGTTAAAATAATTATTACAGTAAAATTAATTCTCTAAAATTATAAATGTCTATCATATAATATGTAATTGTAGCGTATTGTGAATATAAGTTATCCCTAAAACCATAAATCAATAAGAAAATAGTTGTAATTAGATTTCTAAAGCCATAACGTAATCACTAAATTAGTCACTCGATGATTTTTAAAAAGAAGGTTAATAAGGCCTACGGTCGAATTTTATAGGTCTTATTAACCTACCGACCACTTTGTACAGAAAATTTTAAAATACAATATTAGGTCTAATTTATACTATTCCTACAACACAGGCCTCTAAAGAATGAAGTAATAGAAATTTAAACTGCAAAGTAATATAGAAAAGTGTAATATTTCAAAAATTACTTACGTTTGGTTCGACTAGTTGTTAAGTTCACTGTGCCTTTATCTTACGAAAAGACCTTCTTGTCAGGTTTAAATTTCTTTGCATCTTTATAGTTTAACTTTAATTGGACTACACAAGAATTTGAATGTTCAGCTTGCTTTATAATCTTTTCGGGAATCGAAAAATAATAAAATGTTCAAAAAAAACTTTTATGAAATGTTTTGTTGGTGGAAGCAGCCATAGGTTATAGAAATACAGTATTTAATATTACAGAATAATACTACCTACATAGTAATATAGAAACATTATTAATTTCATAAATATTAATACTGACAATGTACTTCCTACACAAAGGTAATAACAAGAAGGCCGGCGGCTTTTGTCATCTCTTAATTATATGGTCCTGATTAGAGACAGTATTCTAGATTTCAGTTCATTATGACTGAAGCTGGTTTCTGAAGAAACTCTATTGCTAATCTCTATTGGAATATTAGTTATTTCTGTTTCAAACTTTGATGTTTTAAATGTCTAGATGGAACATCGAATCCGCGAAAACGTGTCAAAAAATTGTGGCCAACTGTTAGCCACAATTTTTATATCATTACACACACATTACGCACACATAGACAATAGATGAACGTGAAAATCATCGCCTACACGCACACATGCTTGATATTGTTGCCTTGTTTTTTTTGTTTTTTACTGTAAGGCGACGCTCAAGCTAGATTATTTAAAACATTAAAAGGTTTCAAATTACTATGATTGATAATTACTTGTGTAGCAAAATAATTACATGTAGGAAATTGATTGTCATTTTTATTGCCTTGGTCTTGAACTGTAACCACTATTCATGTGAGATATAGACAGTAAGCTTTAAAAGTAATCTTAGATCTAAAACTACCATATTTCGGATGTAGCCACTTAACTGAACTTAGCTATCAGTGGATTAGGTAGTACTTGGTTAGTACATAATATAAGGACTCCGGCAGAGACTATTTCCAGTTGTAATTGTTAAATATGTAAAGTACCTATCTATATTATAATGTACTTTAAGGTAAAATGTTAGTAATTGTTAGAAATATTCTTATTCTAATTCCGACATACTCGTAGATGGTTTGCTACACTCGTGGACTAAGAAAGTCGCGCCTGAAACAATTTAATTGGATCCAAACTTTGATAACAGGAACACAATAATTGCTGTTTACACAGTACAAATGGTACGTATGTACGTACGTACGTACTACGTACCGTATTGCGGGGTGGCAACTTCTACAGGTTCTAGCAACTATTGAATAAAATAATTTCTAATACCCACATTATTTAGAAAAATAAGAGAACCATTCAGAATTTGAACTCAAAACATACGGGTGCGGGCGTGACGGAACTTAAAATCACAGCTCTATCATAGCTTATGAATAAGGAACACATAAATCCTCACAAGAAATTAAAAGTCAAGCCATATCAGTGTACAAAAATCCAATTAAAACTTGTATCTCAATGGAGGATTAAATATTTATGATTCCATCCGTATCGTTGAAAGTTAAAGCAATTTCCTCTAAACATCCTTAGCGTAAATTTTTCCGTTTATTCATAACTTTGAGGATTTATTATCGATGATCATAATTAATTCTAGTGAAATTCGAGCCGTGTGTTACGCGGAGCGTACTGTAAGCTTTCCATACGTCCGTAGTTCAGTCTTTAAACAGACGGCATAGTCTACGGACGGGTGCTATTATCCTCTCTAAGTTACGACAATGCGAGTTGATTCCATGAAGTGATAAAATAAGTTCTTGAATGAACGTTTTAGTAAAAAAATACTACACGAAGAACCTTTTTAAGTGTTTTTATTAGTTTTTTTATTGTTATTATGTAGATTTATGTACTATTTACGTGTATTGTTTTGGAAGTATGTTATCAACAATTTGGACAGTTTTTAATTTTTTTATTTGGCACAGACAATAAATATTTTCGACGTTTAGTTTCGCATTCTCAAAGGTGTTTATCGAGATTTCCAGAGCGGTTCCCGGTCAATGGTAAGTAAATTTTAATTAACAATATTTCATAATAACTTAAACTTTCATAATAACTTTAAAAAATATATTACACAAAAATATACCTAGATATTTAAAACGATTCGTTACCTTGAAACATTCAAATTTTAATAAAGCAACATTTTTATGTTACTTTTATCACCTTGTTTGTTCACGTGTCTTGCTATTAAACTGCAGATAACTCGGAAATTATTCTTAACTAGCAACCCGCCCCGGCTTCGCACGGGTGCAATAACTATTTAATGGATGTTATTATACATATAAACCTTCCTCTTGAATCACTCTATCTATTAAAAAAATCGCATCAAAATCCGTTGCGTAGTTTTAAAGATTCAAGGACACAAAGGGACCGAGAAAGCGACTTTGTTTTATACTATGTAGTGATACCTACTTTACTCTCCTACACCGCGATTAGATTATAAAGATAAAGTACTTACAAAGATTTAATATCAAGGAGTTATCCCAGCAAAACTTTATATGAGAGACAGAGAGACAACTAAAAAATAACGAACATTATAACCCTACTAGTAAATCCGCCCTCGCTTCGCTTCGGGAAACCAGTCCCTTCAAAAATCTTTATAAATTTTAACAAATTATGTTATTCTGATGTCTAAGCTATATTACTGCAAAGTTTCATGAAAATCCGTTCAGTAGTTTTTGCGTGAAAGAGCAACAAACACACACACACTCACTCACATACATCCTTACAAATTTTCGCATTTATAATATTAGTAGGATTTATCGCGATCTGATAAACATAATTAGGTTTTATGAGTATATCTTTTCCACTCGTCTTTTCATCCCTATAAGCGATAAAAAATAAAGTTATATATATCCAAAAAAATAATAATGAGAGATTCAGGGAATGAGACATGAAGAGCCAAGACAGGCAGACAAAGTTACTTTCTTATCTATTATAATAGTATAAATAGTTTAACCACATTGAATGCAGAATTCGCGATAAACTCAGAAACGGCTTTACCGATTTAGTTTAATTAATTTAATAATAAATCTAGTGGCAGGCAAGCTTTATATAAATGATCGTTTTGGTTTTTTAAAAATCAACAAACATCAAAGAGACCAAATCTAAAAATCATTGTTTTGGGTTCTATAGCATTAATAAAAACCTTCTGTAATAATAATTTTTGTCACATAACTTCCGTGTACCTACATTGATCGATCGGTTTCAGATTTATTATTAGGTAATGTAAACATATGTAGATATAGATAGGTAAAATTAATAAGCAATCCACCAATTCGCATTGGAGCAGCGTGGTGGAGTATGCTCTAGGCCTCCTCAATAATGAGGAGAGATCCGTACTCAGTAGTGGGCCATTAATGGGCTGTAGCTAATAAGCAATCTAAGATAACAACCCGATCACTTGTACATAGGTTCTCACTTTTGCTCTTCACATTTTATTTTGCTTTTTAAACCGACTTCAAAAAAGGAGGTTCTCAGTTTGACCTGTATGTATGTATGTATATTTATGCGCGATTATCTCGCGTTTGATTGAACAGATTTTGATGCGGTTTTCAGCATAGTATTTGTCAGACTTAGGAGAAGGTTTTACACATATTGTTTGGCTGAACCGATTTTGATACGGTTTTCAGCATCGTGTTTATCAGACTTAGGAGAAGGATTAAGGTATATTAACCGCGTTTAACTGAACCAATTTTTACTTTTCGGCGTTAAAGTCGTTTCTATTTTGTTAAAAGTTATCAACTGTTATTCTCGTTATATTGATTTAATCATAGAACCATGAGATATAATAATAGATGAAAACGGTAGATCTGATCCTCCTTCAATAAGCCTTGTCTTCCGGTGGTGTGCATCGGATCTACCATTGAGCTATGAGGTGGATTATTTGCTAGTTTGTGAGCTATTTAGATAAAAAATATTAGAATCTGATACAGGTAATCTAGTCATTAATGTCTTTTACGTAAATAGCCGACAAACGAGCACGTAAGCCTTTCTTAAATTGATACGAGAAAATAAGCGATTATTTCATTGAATGATATTTAAATATCTTTTCATCACACCTATTCGAAAAAGACGACTTGGTTCGGACATAAGGGGTTCCAAAGTTGCTGTTTTCTATTCAGCGGGCGGGAATGAATTTTCATACAACTTTTCCTGCCGGCTAGATCTTTTCCGTCCTATTTTGAATTTAGAACATTTTAGTATTTTGCGTTAAAGAAATCGAACGCAAATATTGTTTGAATAAAGAATGTCTGGTACGACGCGAGGGCCCCGCCAGCTGAATAATAAAAAAAGAAATCAAATTAAGATTAAGTTTTCGTGCATTTATACGTATTATTTTCTATTATTTTCTATTATATATATAATATTTTCTCATAGTGGGTGATGAAAAGTAGAGTGTATCACTCGGGTGCAAGTATATTTTTGGCTCGGGCGACGTACTTTGAATCCCTCGCTACGTTCGGGATTCTACTAAAGAATCCCTCGCTACGCTCGGGATTCTACTCTAGAATCCCTCACTTCGCTCTGGATTCAAAAAACGCCCTCGCCGAAAAAATATTACTTTGCACCCTTGTCATACAATCTACTATTATTTCCCACGCTACTCGTATTATTATGTACTAGAACTCAATAATGTAGATTAGTGGCTTATCCCATAGACTTGTTATCAGTGTATGCTAAATCTATGATTATACCGATCATTGCAAATCAACAATTCGTAGAAAATATTAGGTAATATAATATTCTAGTGGACCCGGCGGACGTCGTCCTGCAATATAATAATATTATATTATGAAATAGACGCCCTCGCTTCGCTTTCGGGAACTTGTTGCTCCGCTCCTTTTGGTCGTAGCATGATGTTATATAACCTATAGCCTTCCTCAATAAATGGACTATTCAAAGCATAAAGAATTTTCCAAATTGGACCCGTTGTTCCTGAGATTAGCGCGTTCAAAGGAACAAACAAATAAACTCTTCAGCTTTACCTATACTACCTATATATTAGTATAGATAATATAAAGCGGAAGTATAGATATTATAGATAATATCTGATATGAGTTGCGTTGATGTTGAATTTGAATGTTACGAGTATATCTGATACACCTTGGACGATATAACGGATGTAGGTTTTCAAAGTTGTGCCAAAGAGTTTTTTCCGTCGTTTTTTATCCTCTCAAAAATAAATGTAACATTTAACAATGAACTATTTAAAGGCTCCTAATCGAAACAGTGATAGCTTCAAAATAATTGACGTTCATAATAATATGTGTATTGGTAAATACCTACATAAAAGAAATATTTCGAGTTTGAGGTTGATAAGAAGAGAGAAAACTGCTAGCTCTATATTTAGTAAAGCCGACAAGAAAATTACTTGACTTTGAAGTTGGTAATTTGTAGTGGGAAACACAGTTTATATATAGCAGTGGTGCCCAAACGGTCGATCGCGATCGACCGGTCGATCGCGATCGACCGGTCGATCGCGAGAGGTTTCACGGTCGATCTTAGAAGTTAAGCCAGTACAAGATTTTATTTTCGAAAATTTATAAATTACCTACTTGCTGAGCATGCATCTACATCTCGTTAATTTTCCGCCACAAGAATAATATACTTAACTTGACCTTTATTTATTTTCTTTTCTAATAATATTTTTTATGTACAAATGTGTGTACAGAACTACAGAGTAAGAAACTATGTAAAACTGTTTGATTATAGTCATATTATAAATCTAATCATTAATAATTACTTATTATTACAACATAAAATAATAGATAATAAAAAAATACATAAAAATAAATCTGTCGATCTTAAACCCTTAACTTTTTCTCAAGTCGATCTTCACAGCAAAAAGTTTGGGCACCACTGATATATAGGAATGCCAACAAGATTACGCACAGAAATATATTCGTAAGTAACACTGGAAACAATTTTTCTTTGTGACTTATCTAAATGTAAGACAGGTTCAATTTAACATGCCTTTTCAGAGAATTGTAAATTTTCATTTACAAAGTGTCCTTTTAAGTAGATACTTAAATTATCTGGATAACTCTAGTCGTTAAATATTAACATAACGCCCGTATAAGTGTAAGAGATACAAGTACCTCTTTCTTTATATTTTCTTTTCGTTTTTTATTTGCTTAAGTTTATTGAAATATAAAGTAGGTACATTTCAATAAACGCCTATAATATAAAATTGCTCTCCCCACACAATTCACAATTCAATTTAGTTTGTTTGCGAAATTCACTTAAGGCATTTTAAATTCTCACCGTCAATCTACAATGTATGTTAATTACAGAAGCAGAAGGCTGGAATTTATGTGGGTTGTCATTAAAAGAAAAATTCCAAGTCGAACGCGACACGTAGACTCCTTAATGTCAAATATATTTTCATACCACCTATTCGAAAAAGACGACTTGGTTCGCCTTTAATTGCGCCCAAGTTGATGTTTTCTATAAGAAACTTTTAGCGGGCGGGAATGAGTTTTTCCTCCCCGTTATTTAAATAAAGATCTTTTCTTTAAATAAAGAAATAGTAGATTGTATGACAAGGGTGCAAAGTAATATTTTTTCGGCGAGGGCGTTTTTTGAATCCAGAGCGAAGTGAGGGATTCTAGAGTAGAATCCCGAGCGTAGCGAGGGATTCTTTAGTAGAATCCCGAACGTAGCGAGGGATTCAAAGTACGTCGCCCGAGCCAAAAATATACTTGCACCCGAGTGATACACTCTACTTTTCATCACCCACTATGAGAAAATAATATATATATATAATAGAAAATAATAGAAAATAATACGTAAAAATGCACGAAAACTTAATTTTAATTTGAAAACGAAATCTTAATTTGATTTCTTTTTTTATTATTCAGCTATTTAAAACACTATGGCTATATTTTACTATAATAGTCCACTCCACCATATACATAGTTACTTACTTTTACGGCAAGAAAGATTTCGTCGGGTGCCTCATTAAGAAAAGTCTCCACATTTTTGACTGTGAACACTTTGGATTTTTTAGGTTTAAATCCATCAGACATCCTCTTCAGATATGCTATTAATTTCGAATATGTGTCCAGTTTTATATCGTTATTAGAACTGACTGTTGATTTAAGCATTGAGTAGATACTCCAAAGGGTGGAAGGTTTTTTAGTTTTGGCTAAGTTCTGGAAGTACGCCAAAAACACAGTTTCTGAAAAATTCTTGGCGCCTCTTGCATTTCTCCATTCCAAAAAATTATCATAGGCTTTCAAATATTTTTCCCGGGATTTCGCAGGTAATAAACTATTCATCACATTATACGCTTCAGTTTTTATACTATCAGGAGGATACTTTCACTATCGTTGGAAGAACTCATTTTTTCAAAACAAAACAAAATTTCTAACAATACGTAAAAATGCACGAAAACGCGGGAAATAGTTCGAGCGATCTTAATTTGATTTCTTTTTTTATTATTCAGCTGGCGGGGCCCTCGCGTCGAACCAGACATTCTTTATTCAAACAATATTTGTGTTCGATTTCTTTAGCGCAAAATACTAAAATGTTCTAAATTCAAAATAGGACGGAAAAGATCTAGCCGGCAGGAAAAGTTGTATGAAAATTCATTCCGGCCCGCTGAATAGAAAACAGCAACTTTGGAACCCCTTATGTCCGAACCAAGTCGTCTTTTTCGAATAGGGGTGATGAAAAGATCTTTATTATTATTATTATTATTTACATTTCTTTAAATAAAGAAAATTTATTTATTATTATTATTTACATTTCTTTAAATAAAGAAAAGATCTTTTCCGCGCACTTTTTGAAATAAATGCGCCGCAATTATTTTTCCACGCACTTTTTTAATTCAGTTCGGATTGTTAGAAATTCATGGTTTTATTTTGAAAAATGAATTCTTTAAGTGACTGTGAAAGTATAATTCCTGAATTTGAGGCGCCTTTTATTTCTCATAGGGGTCTCTACTTTCTTACTATTAATACGACGTCGAGACCAGAGATTTAAGATTCCCAGCCTGGCTAGACAACCTACAATAGAACTTGATTGGGCTACGAATTATTCATTTTTGATTGGATGCATTGTACAAATTTGATGGCGGCATTCAAGCTTAGATTCTTTTTGAAGTGTCGCCAATAATGTCGGAGTTGATATTGGCATGTAGCCATAAGGATGCAGAATGTTTGTAGAATAAAAGAATAATGTTTAGTTTTTCGTATGACGGAATTGTTACATGCCGGACTATCGTTGGAAAGATTCTTTTCGTCCTAGGAGAATGCCCGTAATTGAGCTTTCTTTTTCTTTTTCCTTAAATTGATACCTACTAGTATCGTAACTTTTTTTATTTTAACCGTTGCTTAAGTATCAAGATTTAATACCGGGGATTTTATTATAATTAATATGAAAACACATCGGGATTAAATCTTAGGTATGCTACTTTAAAATAGATAACTTAAACAAATACACAGAGTTTTAATTTTTATATTATTAAAAGGTCTTATTTTGTATCTTGATAAGGCAACCACATCAGGTTTGCCAGATGGCGGAAAAATCCGGGATTGTCCTAGAATTTTGCAACTTGTCCAGTGTCCCAGGACTTACATTTCTCTGTCCCAGATTCCGGAAGCCTACTTGTTTTTATTTTTTTATTTATATGTATTTAAACGTGTCTTGATTTCGTTTTTAATTAGTGAATTAATGAGTAGTAAGTATGTATCTTTTATTTTCATATTTATTTCTACAACCTCACCCATCCTAGTGGAATTGTTCCGAAAATTATAAACGTGTATGTGGTAACCCTGCCCACGACACGGGAAATCCCATTGCGTTATTTATTTTGTCTGTCTGTTACTCGTGTGTTCTAATCTGCCGTCGTCTATTTAATAATCCTCCTAATCGCCCCAATCTTTCTTCGCTTCTTGTGGGTCTGCTAATGACCTACAGTACTGAATTACGGTCCTTAATAGTCGCAAATAAGGTTCTTAGACTTTCGGAAGAGGCTAGGTACGTATATTATGGCATTCTTGAAGTGAAAAAGTAATAATTGGCGTTGTCATATTACTGTCATCATCCCTATGATGATGACAGTAATTGTCATTAAACGCTAATATACCCTCGCACTATAGTATACCCTGTGTGGTGCGTGTGTGTAAAATTAATTATAAAATTTATATTGGAGGGCCTTGCAAGACAAACCAAAACAATGTTTTTTAATTTTCTCCGTTGTCTATATGTCTGTATTTCTGTATGTCTGTGTGTTTGTGCATGCTAATCTCAGAAACGGCTGAACGGATTTTTATAGCACTTCTACAGCAACCTATAGGCGGGAAAAACTCCTACCCACGAACGAAGTCGCAGGCACTACTAGTATTACCTAAAGTATACTAGTATATTTGGGTATAGTGAAAACGCATAAATTTGATCCACTCGAGTTGTTATTCATGTTATAGATAAGGGATCGGCCGGTGTGTTCTCACCATCGAAATTTCATATTTCATGTGGTGATAAGGTTTGACGTGAAAAAGGTGTAGGTACTTACTTGTACTAACTAACTTGATAGTCTTTCTGCATTATGATGTGTATGTATGATGAGTCGCGGGCAACAGCTGGTATACAATATTGACAACCTCGTAGCTTAGACGTACCTTGTAGCGGTGATAGACTAGTGGTTAAGAATTCCGCCTCCTATTCGGAGGGTCCGGGTTCAAATCCCAGGGCACGCACCTCTGGCTTTTCGGAATTATGTGCGTTTTAAGCATTTAAATGTCACTTGCTGCAAACGGTGAACGAAAACATCGTGAGGAAACCTGCATGCCGGTTCGCAAAAACTCAAAGGTGTGTGAAGTCCGCCAATCCACACTTGGCCAGCGTGGTGGACTATGGCCTTAACCTTCTCTTTCTGAGAAGAGACCCGTGCTCAAGAGTGGGTCATGATGGGTTGAGATGATGATGATGAGGTATAACACCCACGACACGAGGAATCCTAGTGCAGCGGTATACGAGCGTGTTAGTGCTTAGCGTTTATACCGGTTTAGTCGAAAGTCATTCTTTAATTGCGTCTTAAAGTAGATGTACGTTTGCATGCGGATTTCGCTAAGCAAAGTAATTTGCTAAAGTAGGTACTTACCTACTTACTTCCGTGCTGAAAAAGCCACGTTCAACTCTATTAATATTTATGTAAGTTTATTTAAAACATCAATGAACAAATGAATAAGTCTATGATTAACTATATACTTGCGGGCAACTAAGGGAACGGGGAACGTTGCACTCCCGTGCCATCGTAAGGAAACCTGCATACCTGTGATTTCTCCATAATGTTACCAAAAGTGTGTTAAGTCCGACAATCCGCAC
This sequence comes from Hesperia comma, assembly GCA_905404135.1. NCBI lineage: Eukaryota > Metazoa > Arthropoda > Insecta > Lepidoptera > Hesperiidae > Hesperia > Hesperia comma. The sequence continues at coordinate 2,876,868 of FR990026.1, forward strand.
TTGATCAGCGTGGTGGACTAACGGTCATCATTGACGATGCGTCCATTTAGAGTGCTTCTGATTGGGTGATTTCCATTTGAAAGTGCCTCCATACATTTAGAAGTATTCCAAATGGACGTATCGTCAACGGCTTCAAAACTTTCAAAGTTTTCCTTATGGAGGTACTTCCATATGGATGTCTTTCATTTGGAGGCATTCCGAATGGACGTGTCGTCAATGGCTACCTTAAGGTCTATACCCCTTCACACTGTGAGAGAAAACCCGTGCCCAGCAGTGGGACAGCTATTATGTACCCATAAAATTTGTTTTTAATTTATTTTATAACAAACCATCTCATTGTAGTCGCAACTACTTCCATAGACATGGCGAAACTATGACTGACGGGGACTGGTAAATTCGGTGAAGGTTTATTCGAGCGGATAAAATAGCGGCCTTCCACCGCTCCGTCGGCACTTCAACACGTCAAAACATTTCAAGGGATTTAAAATTGTTCGCGTATCTGCCAAAATAATGAACATTTATTTGTACAATTTAAGAATTTAATTTGTAACGAGATTTGCCCGCGACATTGTTTCGCGGCATTTTTCCCGCAAAAATTCCATATTCCGCGGGTAATAGAGGATAAAAAAGAAGCCTATAATCCACTCTTGTTTTTCAGTGAAAGTTCAAGCCCGTCTTCATATAACATTTTCAAAAATGGTATTTATACCAGGGCACATAAAACGAATATTGATCACAAAATTTTACAAAGAACTTGAGTGTACAGACATGCTATACTCATTTATATTATACCTACCTATGTAGCTCATGCAGATTTCAATAATATAACGTATGCGTATTGCGTATCATTATGCGATCATCATACATCAGTAATTACTTCGCTCGTTAATGAAATCTGAACATACAGCGTGATCGCCGATGTATCTAATATCGTATTAATTAGTACACTAAATTTACCCCGCAACGCCCACTCGTACACATTTACGACGTTACAACCACAAAAAGGGGACGAGCAATGGTTACGTGTGAATAGTCCCTCCGCAACTATTTATTGCGATATATTATGTAGTAACCACAATTTTCGAAGCGCTCATAGTCCAGCGGCTTGCGTCAATCCTAAGCGATCGAAAAAGTTAAGCAACAGCGGGCGCGGTCGGTAGTCGGATGGGTGACCGCTAGTGGCAAAATTTCTTGAGCACTTCCGTGCTTCGGAGGGCACGTAAAGCCGTCGGTCTCGGTTGTTATCGATTGATAGCAGTCGTTAAGCCGTGTCGGAGGCCTTCGGGCGGCTTGAACATTCGACAGTGGGTTGGCCAATAACCCCTCCACCAATCGGCATTGGAGCAGCGTGGTGGAGTATGCTCTAGGCCTCCTCAATAATGAGGAGAGACCCGTGCTCATTAGTGGGCCATTAATGGGTTGTAGCCAACCACAATTTTTAACTAGGATATAATTATACTTAATGTAGTTACGACTAGCGGTTGCTTGTGTCTGTGACCAGTGGTTGCGTTTTAGTTGCGTTGTGGTTGCGATGTGGCAGTATGGTCCGCGACGATGTCACGTGGTTGTAGTGTGGTGTGGTTGATCTCAATTTCTGATATTATGATACTTAATTAGCTGTTTGAATTAAAAGTACCTAACTCTGTCGTATCCATCGGTGGTAAAAACCAGCCCTGGTATAGCAGTTCGTGTGCTGCGGCGTCTAACCGCAAGCATGCTGCTTACCAGGCCTGGTCATCAGCGTACACTTCGAAGAATCCATCAGCCCCAGAGCTTAAGAAAAAGCTCAACGCTGCCTCTCGGTCGGCAAAGAAGCAGATGTCCAGGGCGAAGGCCCAATTCATCGGCAGAATTGGCGAGCGATTAGTCGGCTATCCTTCTGGAAGTCGTGAATTCTGGTCGCTAGCCAAGGCTGTCGAGGGCAACTTCTGTCGTTCATCTCTTCCGCCACTGCGTTTACCAGATAAATCCGTTGTCCACACGGCAAAGAGGAAAGCCGATTTTCTGGGCACCCTTTTTGCCGCCAACTCGACTCTTGATGATGGGGGGGCCACACCGCCTAACATCCCGCGGTGTGAGAGCTCGCTGAATGACATACTTTTTACTCAAAAAGCTGTCAGGCGGGCTCTACTGTCCCTCGACACCAAGAAGTCGAGTGGGCCGGATGGTATCCCCGCAGTGGTGCTAAAGACGTGTGCTCCCGAGTTGACTCCCGTCTTAACGCGCTTATTCTCGCTATCCTACACCACTGGTATAGTACCGTCTTCGTGGAAAGTAGCCCTAGTTCATCCTATCCCCAAAAAGGGCGATCTCAGTGACCCGGCCAACTACAGGCCTATAGCGATAACTTCCCTGCTTGCGAAGGTGATGGAGCGTGTAATAAACACACAGCTCCTAGGATATCTCGAAGATCGCCAGTTGATCAATGATCGACAGTACGGTTTCCGTCACGGTCGTTCAGCTGGCGATCTTTTAGTTTATCTCACGCACCGGTGGGCTCAGGCCCTAGACAGCAACGGGGAAGCACTGGCAGTCAGCCTAGATATCGCTAAGGCCTTCGACCGGGTCTGGCACAGGGCTCTTCTCGCGAAGCTACCATCTTACGGTCTCCCTGAGAGGTTATGCAGTTGGGTAGCCAGCTTTCTGTCTGAGCGACATATAAAGGTCGTTGTCGACGGTTGTTGCTCAGATTTGAAACCCATAAACGCTGGTGTTCCCCAAGGGTCTGTGCTGTCTCCTACTCTGTTCATTCTGCATATCAATGATATGCTTGAGCGTGCAAACGGCATTCATTGCTATGCAGATGACAGCACGGGAGATGCCTATTATACAGGCCCTGCAAATGCCTCTCGGTCACAAGTGGAGGATAGCAGAATCAAACTTGTGTCTGAAGTCGAGAACTCTCTGGAGCAAGTCTCGGAATGGGGTCGACTTAATTTAGTCGAGTTCAACTCCACGAAGACACAAGTTTGCGCGTTTTCCGCTAAGAAAACCCCATTTGTCATAGCGCCTCAATTCCAGGGTACCGCGCTCACCGTTGGTAAAAGTGTTGGGATTCTGGGCGTTGACATTTCGAGCGACGTGCAGTATCGGAGTCATCTGGAAGCTAAGGCCAAATTGGCCTCCAAAAAGCTTGGTGTCCTAAACCGGGCGAAGCAGTACTTCACTGCGAGGGACCTACTGATGCTTTACAAAGCACAGGTCAGGCCTCACATGGAGTACTGCTCTCATCTCTGGGCAGGGGCGCCACAATACCAGCTTAGTCCATTTGACGCCGTACAAAAGCGCGCAGTTCGAATTGTCAACGAACCACGAGTCACTAACAGGTTAGAACACCTAAGTCTGAGGAGAGACATAGGTTGCCTCTGCGTGTTCTATCGGCTTTACAACGGCGAGTGCTCCGAGGAATTGTTCGATTTGGTGCCAACTGCACCCTTCCATCATCACACCACTCGCCGAAGATTGAAGTTTCATCCACATCGCTTGGATTCGTGGCGAACGACTACGGTCCGTTTTTCACGATCGTTTTTGCCGCGAACGTGCAGGATGTGGAATGAGCTTCCTTCTGAGGTATTCCCGGAGCGCTATGACATGGGGTTCTTCAAGAAAGGTGTAAAAAGAGTTCTCCTTCAGGGCCGGCGTTGCACTGGTAACTCCCCTGCTGTTGCTCGTGTCTATAGGCGACGATGACCACTTACCATCAGGTGGCTCGTCTGCTTTTACGTCAGCCCTTCAGGCTATAAAAAAAAAAGTTCTAAACTACTGTTCGAAATAATAGTTATCATTATAATTTATAATTATGTTTAATATTAAATTCTTATTTGAAATTTAGAGTAAGTTAAAACACTAAAATGCCAGATAAACACTTTAAATTAAAATATCTTCAAAAGTATAGGTACAATTTTTATTTTGTCCCTGGGAACCTAGGTGGAGCACGGGTCCGCACCCTCAAAAACAACCTTAATTAATTAAACAGTTATAACCAACATACCGGTAACTTTAAACCGGTTATAAAATGAACTTAACGATAAAACATAAGGAACGATAACGTTGTACATAAACTGAAATTCACAATGGAATAAAATTTCCTCCGGGATTTATGTAAAGAGGAATTGTTGAAATGGGGTTTTTATTACCATCGCTCGGTAGAATACGAAGTAGATCTGATGAAGGTGGTGGAAGTGAATACTGCAATGCCTAATCCAATTTCGTTGACCCTATTTCACAATGAAATCGAATCCCCTGAAAGAATAGATGAAAATGTACATTTCTAAAAAAGTGCCAAGTTCTGAGCAGCATAAAGAGACACTGAAATCGATAGCATAAAGGGACGTAAAAAATAATAATCCGTTCGTAGAGTGGTTTACAATAGAAGTTAGTTTTAAATATTTTTAGAAGCAAAAATAAAATTTTTATTCAATCCGGTCCGTCCGAATAGGAGGCCGATTTCTTAACCACTAGGCTATCATCGCTACGATATAACATTGGCTATATATTCATACCTCGTTTTCTGAAATGCCACATAATATGAAGCATATAGACATATTATGTAGATCAATACAGCTTTATCATAACTAAAGACAAATCTTATAGGGGTCTGTTCTGCATAATGACCCGCATAAATTCCTCCGCGAACATCTCCAAGCCACTAAATGGTACGGATCCCCTTAGATTAGATAAACCAAATCGTAATATTTTCTCCAGCAATAAAAATACTTAATGGGCTCGTGAAATCTATACCGACACTGCTAATAGCACTAATTTATGGTGTTTTTTATGTTATCATACACCTGACGGTATTTTTTATGATATAATTATCCTTCTGGCAAACATGATTACCGTTTATGTATGTAATATCTGTACTAATATAATAAAGCTAAAGTTATTTTGAGTCGATCGTAGCCCGGCAGCTTGAATCGATCTTGAGTGATCGACAAAGTTAAGCAACTGCGGGGCGGTCAGTAGTTGAATGGTTAACTGAAATTTAACTTGAATTTTTGAACGCTTCTGTACTTCGGCGGTCCCGTTAAGCCATCGGTCCAGCCATTGTTATTGATAGATAGCAGTAACGGACGGAAATAGATGGATGGAGAACAGAACAGAACAGAAAGACAGACAGACAGACAAAAAGTTTAAAAACATTTGTTTTATATCTTAAATACAATGTTTTAAATACATTTGCTATGTAAATACAGCGATTACTTAGTTACAGTTTTACTATAATTTTATAGGTTATAGAATAGATGTAGATAGAAGATAATACTAAGGTTATTGTTTTAATTTATGCTACTTGTACATAACAATTATATAAGACTGAATATACATACCCATAAACAACTTAGTGAGATTAATCTGAGAGATTAGAGAAGCCTGGCGTTGTACGAGTATGTACCTAAACTAGATTACAAAGTCACAACCCTATGTAAAGTCGGGTTAAGTTTGTTTCACACCGCATATGGTTGACTACCAACGTACAGTAACTACAAAGTTTGAGGCTTAGTTCGAGTCCTGTTTCATGATAGTAACGTACCTACTTCCTATAAAAATTTCACAATGTGATAGTAAAAAAAAATAAGACAAATATCGAACATCAAAAAAAGCACTAAGTAGTCACAGACAAGGAAAGAACTTTTGGAAGAATAATATTAATTTTGAAAAAAAAGCAAACAATATTCCTGGTACTTAAAAATATGTAAATAGGAAGTTATTTAAAAAAATGTATAAAATCCTTTTGGAGTTTTTTCTTGTATTTGATGGTGTTGTAATTTAATTTATTATATAGATAGTAAAAAGAGCGATCATTTGGTTTCTATGTATTGAGCCTATAAAGAATCTTCATACATTTTTTTCCTATGCACCACATAAACCAGTTGCATTGTTCATATAAGTCTACGACTTAAATTATTCTCTGCACATCCGGAAGGTTGACTGTTAGAGAATTAGAGAATGCTATTTGAATTAAGTCTTCCAATATTGTACCAGTACTAATTTAGGTTCAACAAAGATTAAATAAATAATAAAATAAGTTATAAGGTCTATCAACGCTAGACACATTGTACATATTTCCTTAATGTCTTACCTATAAATGGTAAAATTCGAGTTCCTGCAATAACGAGTTCATTCAAGGCACATATAATAACATTGAAAGTTTAAAAAGGCAGAAGCTCGTGAAAAGTGGGCCAGGAAAATTCCGCTAATTGGTAAAACTTTCATTCAGCTATCTGATCATTGCTTTTCTGTCTCATGTGTTTTCTCCTAAAGTGCAACTCGTGTGGCGTGATCGTAACTATGCTCGCATCAATGTGTTGTTTTAATCCCATCAAAGACATAAATTTGAAACGAGAGCCAAGTTCAATATTATGATATATTTATGCCCTGTTTGTTGACTTTAACGACTGGAGTAGCGAGATCAAATTTGGTGCCAAGTTCAATGGTCTGTCCTGAAATTTATTTACTTATAACAACAAAATACTTTATAACAACTTAAAAAATCATTCCTTCTTATAAATTTGGATATAACTTTAAATTGAAAATTTTAAAAATTTGTTATGTTTTTACAAATAGTTTTCGAGTCCTGAGTAGTTCGTGTAAACGTTGTGTATTGCACACGGTGTTGCTCGTCAGTTCTGTTTTGAAGAACTTGGCTTGACACGCTACCGATCATCTAGATATCTTTGCCTATATTACCTAGCATGTGTGGCTAGCTAGATTTTCAAGGAGCCAGTTAATTATATTGTCACAATATATTATTTCAGTGCGAGGTACAGGACAGCTGAAATGACGTTGGTAAACGTCTCAGTTGAAAATGCAAATACAACACTTGTACAGTGTACATATTTAATGTAATGTTGGCAGTTGTCTTAGTAAAATATATCCGATACCGACAACAAGCTGAGACTTTAAATTTATATTGTATTTATTCTGAGTTGTGCTCTTATAGCGATAGCCAAGTACTTATTTCGACCGATTGACTTCTGGATAGAAGACCTAAGTTGGATCCTCTAATACGTGAAAAATATTAGAAATTGATCGTCGGATTATTAAGTAAAATTCTAATTTACTCAAACGTAGCTGGTAGCGTAGTAAGGTCTTAGCTAAACCTGCCCTGTATTATACTACTCTGTATTTCAATTTGTATTTATTTTCTGCCCTGTATACGACGATAGAACCGACCTCAGTAGGTAGGTACGTTAAAAGCTGCGAGGTATTAACGCGTGTTTTTCACTTAAAAATGCTAATTAGTGCTGACTCAGTTTATCTTAGCTTCTATACACGTGTTTTAAGGCTACACAATATAGGATAATTATACCTAAATGTTTTTGAATGCATACATATTATATTTTTTTATGAAAATAATGTTTGCTAAAACATGCATGTAGCATGACCCTTCCGCTGCCGCAATACAACTGTGACCAACCCAGAACACGTATCAAATCGGAACATGGATGATGTTAGAACATTAGTTGGTTAGTTAATTAATAAGTGTAAGGAAATTGACAATGAAAGTACATATTCTACAATTATCTTTAGAATCTATAACAATCTAATTAAACTAACCATTCATTAAAAAACAACATCGTTGTACGGTCTGTCTTTACCATGACCTTACTAAGATATATAAGATATTTACCCAAAAAATCTATTTGCACCCGATAAGACCCGCTGATAGCTTATCAGGGATCATAGACATTACGGGATTATGCTATCGTACCGAGGTACAAAAATTTTGACACTATCAAGATCAAGTATTAGGTGATTTCCTGTACAATGCAATACTATAATTAAAAGAGAAGTGCAAATATTATTTAATGATTGCGTGTGAAGTATAGTTAGATAACTAACTTTTTACAAAAAATAACCATCTTCAGAATCTATAATTAGAGATAACTCAAAAACTATCTGTCATATGCATGGTCATATGTCGCTCAAACTTACTTACCTACATATATGGGATCAGACTACGAGCACTATTTTCGATTTACACCCCGTCAAAAGTTATGTGTGACACACATAAGAAAAATAAAGAGATTAATTGAGAACCCCCTTCATTTATACAGTCGGTTGAAAACTGATCTAGTATATGGAAAAGAACTGTAATTATTATGATTATGGTTCCTTTATCGTTGTGTCTATGCTTTTATTTTTGCAACATATTAGCCGAATTGGATACAATTTTCATTAAGGTTTGTTTTATTGCAATCGGTTCGGGGTTGTGTCACGAAATAAAATATATCCATTGTAATATAAATTTAATATTCATAATACAAGGACAATGCTACGAACGGCACCTACAGTGGGCACGCAGCCAAACTTCGTGATTAGCATAGAGCATAATCACAACGATTCAACTACATTACCCCTTAAAGTATTATTGGTTTGCCAACAAAATGGCGTAAAAAAGCGTCAAAGGATTATTATTACTTTATTTTGGAGTGCAAACGTTCGTAACATTACTAGTGGACCCGGCAGACGTCGTCCTGCAACATATTATTAAGTAGACGTCCTCGCTTCGCTTTCGGAGACTTGTTGCTCCGCTCCTTTTGGTCGTAGCGTGATGTTATATAGCCTATAGCCTTCCTCAATAAATGGACTATTCATATTTTTTAATTTTTAATTCAGTTGGCATTAATCTGTAGCAGCTAAGCGTGCGTTCCGTAAAGTCACCCACGCACCAAAAGATTCTTGTAGGACAATAGTTCTAAGTTTATCGGCCACTACATTTTTGTAAATAAGATGTGAGGCGTTTTTTACTAAATGTAATATGTTCCTTGCATGAAGCAAGGCTCGTGGTTTCATTTATTGTTGTATGGTGGTATCCACCTTGTATAGGGTGTGTCAACAAGAACTTTGTTTTTCAATTGCAACAAACACCAACAACATGATAGTTTTGACATTTAGTTTTTCGATGTATTCTTAGTAGATTTATTGGCAATTATTGTTGAAACGCCCTTTATTAAAAGATACACCTATGGCTTAATAATACGTTAAACGAGTATATTAACATTACCTCCACATTACTGATTATAGTAGGTAAATACATTATACACAGGTGAGTACTAGTTAACTAACATACACAATCATGACGGTAATTAATAGTCTAATCATAACTGATGAGCTTGTTGTCTGATTTAATTATGTCTGAATCAGATTAGTCCCACTAAATACGGAAGTTATCGATCTTGGCTTAGTTAATCCAATGTTACTTCAATTGGAAGTTAATTATGTGGTATGTTTTTATTCTTTTGCTTATCTCGTCTCTCATGAAGATGATGTCAATTTACACACATCAAAAGTGTCTAGGGATCAAATTTTTGCAATAACTTTTCTCCTGATTGATATTAACTAAAATTTTCTTTAAGGATTCATCAAATAAAGTGTTTTCGTTTGTCACAGTAACGATAAACCAAGTCACCTTTGCATTAATAAAGAAATTTGCCATTTTCCTAATAAAGGGATTTTTGACATTTGAACCACTAACATTAAAGTTCGAAAAAAAGACTGAAATAACAGTTTTCTTTAAAATTTTATTGGGTAACTTAAACAATTAATAATCCGTGTTTCTACCGCGAACACTAACAACACAAGAACATCGGTTTGGCATACTCAAAATGAGTTCATCCAAATCACGCTGTGGAATGGCCGCCCATGTTCGTTGCAACAACAAAAAAAGGTCTTCTTGCCACTGGATACCCTCCATATTCGGCAGAGCTCTTCTCTGTAGCATATCCCATGCATGCTCAATCGGGTTCAAGTCTGGCGACTGAGCAGGCCAGGGCAGGACATTGATGTTAGCTGCGGCGAGAGTCTGTCTTACAACTCTTGCGGTGTGCGGTCGTGCATTATCATGCATTAACTGAAATAAGGGACCGATTTGCACTTGTAGAGGAACGATGACGTCTGATACAATCGTCTCAGCATAAATTTGAGCGTTGAGGTTGCCTCTGATCCAAATCAACTCAGTTCTTCCGCCGATCCAAATACCCGCCCATACCATGATGGTTCCACCACTATAAGGATGGACTTCCTGGCAGGATTTTAATCGCTGTTGGCGTCCAGGGGTTCTCCAGTGTCGTATACGTCTTGTATCCGGTCTCATACCAAAACGAGACTCATCAGAAAAGCACACGAAACGAAATGAAAATCTCAAGAAATCCGCATAAAAATGCTTGATCCCTAGACACTTTTGATGTGTGTAGTTTTTTTTTCTATAGGTGGCTTAGGTGAGACTGTTCTTATGCCTTGATCACACGTACCGAATAAACGGGCGAGACAGTAAAATGTTTCTCGGCCGAGACAATGCTGTGGCCGAGTGAGTGTTCACACGTTTATTTGAGTTTGTAAGTGTTGAGACAGCCAGTCAGTTCAGTTTCAGTGTAAGATGTCGCGTCGTGATGTGATGAATTTGCTGTTGTTTCGCACCGAGGGGCGAGTGATCGTCGAGTGCGTGTTCAGATCCACCGAGTGGGCGACCGAGACAGTGCGGGGAAGCGGAGGGGAGGGTACTCGGCCTAGTAAATAGAACGGGGTCCGAGTGACTGTCTCGGCCTGTTGCCTGGCCGAGCGCTCGGCCGAACACTCGGCTATTTGTTTACAAATACCGAGTACTCGGCCGAGAGCACTGTCTCGCCGGTTTACTCGGTACGTGTGATCAAGGCATAGACATGTTTGATGAAAATCGGTTAAGCCGTTTAAAAGTAACGGTAAAAGTAAGTAAGTATAGTTATATTTTTACTTTTGAGTGCTCCCTATCGATCCCTTAAGAAGATGCATGCTCTATTTCAGTTTCTTGCGTTCAGCAGTTTCGGCTGTGACTCGTCTGTTAGTCAGTCGCTCAGTTATTGATAGAGGCAGCTTTTCATACGAAATTTATTTTTGGTGTCTACCGATTTAACTATGAAAAGTATTTATTCGATGGATAGTTAATCAGAGCAATGAATTATGTACCTATCTTGTAGCGTGTATTCGGGCATTAATAAATCTTTGGAGTTTTATCGGCTTCTGTAGTGACCCATTCGTTCTACCGATGTCTGTTATTTGATGAATGGTATATTTTTATAGGATAACATGATTTAGTGTTCAACTGACCCTCTAACTTTAATGAAAACTAACTAAATTAACTAACTAACTTTAACTTTATTTCTCATATAACAAGAGTATACAAAATATGTTTCACATCATCGACACAGTAATATTAGTGCCTAGTAAAAAAAGATGCAATTAGTGAACATTTCGTCAGTTACCTAAACTAGGCCAGGAAGCCTGTAATATACACAGGTAACCGAACTCTCCCAGTAATGTATCAGAGTACTACTTATTAACTAACTTTTTACACAAGAATAGCCGACGTCGAAATCGATTAGTAGGAATGACTCAAAAATTACTCGACATATCGCTTTATTTAACTTTAACTAGAGCATAAGCACCAGCTACCGAATAAAAAAGAATTCTTAAAATCGATTCACCGATTACAAAGTTATGAGTTACCTCATATCAAACAAATTTATATAAACTCTATTAAACATTTTCATGGGCTTACTTACTAAATTTAAAACATAAGAAAAAGTCTATTACAGAAAAATAATTATATTAGAATATTTGGTAATTTTTTGGAGATCTTTTAGCGGTAATCTCAGAAACGGCATAACCGATTGCGGTGCGGTTTTTAGTAGTTTATTGTTGTGTTACTGTGGTGTGACATACTTAATTTTATTATGTTCTATTTCAATAAGTTCATAAAAAATACGTGATTTTAAAAACTCGCGTCTAACAAATTCCGAAAGTTGTTACAAAGCGACTGGTCTCTGCTGAAGTTAGGGCGGGTTCACTAGTAGATAAATAAGTTAGGACCACCAAATGAACCGTTTGCTAAGGCTCGTGCACACAAATTTTATTTACATATGAGTTTATTGAGTTTCATCACCCGAGAGGCAAAGCCTACGATCGAATTAATACTTTACTTGGCTGATATTCTCCGCGCTGTAAACGAATTTGCTTGGCTTTCCCGCGTAATAGGATTTGCAGCTAAAGGGCAAAAGAATATATCACTGATTATACGATGCTGTGCGATACCACAATCTATGAATCTACACGTTAGGGTTCCGTATAGATCATTAAAAATCTTATACTTTTTTTAGATTTTGGAACCATTTTAAATATAAGTTATATTATTGGAATTAAGAATATTCTTAATAATTAATATTATTTAGAATATATTAAATAATATTTATCATAATAATAATTTCATAATATTAATCCTTTTTTGGGCTCATCCATTCATCTATCAATACTTTCTAACCAACTCCAACCAAGGAGGATATTCTCAATAATACTGTATTTGTTATTCCGATTCTGATAACTCTCTTTTTATTCGATAGATAGTGCTTATCGTTGAATTCCATTTCAGCGACACCTGGCGCGGGTTTTGAGTTATCTCTACTATCGATTTTGAAGTCGGTTATTTTTTTTGTGGACTTACTACTACTGCTACTAAAATAGGTGTTTAGAGTATATTTAATACCTAAATGTGTCAATAGATGGCAGTAATGATTTTCACATGGTGGGTGGACTATTTAGTTATTATTATTATTTAAGAGATGGCGATAGTAAATCTATAGTTGAAACACGCCGTTCAGATTCTTTGGCGGATACATAAAGGTCTGATGAAATTGTAAGCAAACCCCCCTCACTCTTACATACAAATGTACTCGCTTTAATTGTGTGTGTGAATAAAGTGGTTTTCCCTCAAACTGTGTTTGTTGTGAAGTTTTGGGACCCGTCTAAACATTGGTCCTTATCGAGCCGGATGCCGACTGCGACTTCAAGGCTGATATTTAGAGGGTCAATACTGTGTTGTCGACACAACGACAAGTCGTCGTTGATGGTGCTTGTGGACGCGCTTGAGAGCAGAGGAAAAGCAGCTCTCCGTGAAGCGCATAAAGGTGACATCGGCGTGGCCAGCGGTGCAGAGTAAAGCAGTGCGGACCACTCCAGAGCAGCAAGCGACCAAGGAGCAGAGGCGGCACAGTGGAGCAACCATAGAGTGCAGAGGCGGCGCATTTACTGGTAATCTTGAAGTGGCAAAGTGTCAGTGAGTGAAGAAAAAACTGTAAGTACTTTTGAAGTGTTGTGTCAAATCTGGACTTAGAAAATTTAAATAGGTAAATTAGGACTTAGAATAATTTCTCAAAAAGTGAACAGACGGGGAACCTATGTCCAATTTCATATAATTTATGTTTGTTTCAAACACTTAGAAAAATTTTGCTGATTTTTAACTTAAAATAATTTGGTGTATTTTTAACTTAAAATAATTTGGTGAATTTTTAACTTAGAATTTTTCTGTTCAAAAAAGACTTGTAATATTTTCTTGAAAAAAGATGGAGTCATTTATAAGATTTCAGGAAGATATTTACAATAAAATTCAAAGGTCGAAAGTTAATTATAAGAAGACATCTAAAGAACGGTTCTCTGAAAGTTATGTGGAATCACGTTTAGAAAATTTAGAAAGACTTTGGACAAAATGTAATGATTTAGATTCTGAATTATTATGTAAAGTAAAGCCAGAAGATATTGTCAAGTCTTCTTATAGTGATTTATATGAGCGCATTGAAGAGGTATACATTGACTACAAAAGTGAACTAAAGTCAAAGTTGTCATATTTGTTGAATACAGATAAAGACATACAGGAGTCTTCAAAGCAGCTTAACAATAATAACACTTTAAAATTACCTAAAATTTCTTTGCCTATATTCAACGGTGATTATTCAACATGGGTAACGTTTCGCGATTTGTTTCTGTCATTAGTCCATAATAATAAAACTATAGATGATGTACAAAAGCTTCATTATTTAAAAACTCAATTAACAGGTGAAGCTGAGCAGCTTTTAAGACATATTCCGGTAACGTCAAACAACTACCAAATTTGCTGGGCTCAGTTAGAAAACAGATATAACAATAAAAGATATCTTGCAAATTGTATCTTAAAGAAATTTGTAGGCCAGAAAAATCTTATTGTTGAGTCAGCGGGTGGCATCAAGGACTTGCTTGACACTATGACCGAATGTCTGACTGGCTTAGAGAATTTGGGAGTTAATGTTAGCACTTGGGACGTTATCGTAATTTATCTGATGAGCTTAAAATTAGATCCTGAGTCTAGGAAACTTTGGGAGGCCAAGATTAGTGAAACTTTTAATGAGTTGCCTACTTTAGTTAATTTTAAGGATTTTCTTCAAACTAGATTCAGATCATTGGAGTTTTTGGATAATAAAGGTACTAGGGCTATTGCACCTCGAAACGTTAAAGCACTTTATGTAACTGTTGCTGTATGTGCTCACTGTAATGAAGATCACAAAATTGCTAATTGTAAAAAGTTTGCCAAGTTGGATGTGAATGCGCGACGTGATTTTGTTCAAACTAAGGGCTTATGCTTTAATTGTCTCGGTAGTAAGCACTCTGCGTATGCTTGTCGTCAGCCTACTCGTTGTAAGATCTGTAAGAAAAGGCATCATTCTTTATTGCATCCCAAAAACTTATTACAACAGACTGACACTGTCGCGACTGGGGAGTCCACGTTGAACGGGAATGTTGAACCAAAAGGCGAGTACATTGTTAACTGCTTCTCGAAAATGCCCAGCCAAGTATTATTGGCCACAGCCTTAGTAAAGGTTGAGTCGAGAACAGGTGTGCTCATGACACTTAGGTCCTTATTGGATCAAGGGTCCCAGGCTTCCTTTATAACGGAAGCGTCCGTCCAATTACTCGGATTAAAGAAATTCTCGAGTAAGGGGGTGATAGCAGGGTTAGGAAGTGATCAGACAGGCTCATTAGAGTTTAAGTCTGTAGTATATTTCAAAATTCAATCACTTCGCGATCCCCAGGTAATAGTAGATGTTAAGGCTCATGTACTTAACAAGATCACTACCTTTCTGCCTGAAAGAAAGGTATTTGTTCAACCAATGTTAGAGTTGACAAGGGAGGACTTAGCAGATCCCACATTTGATATACCCAATAAAATCGACATTTTATTGGGTGCTGATGTATATTGTCGGATTTTAGAAGAGGGCATTATCAAAGGTCCACCTGGTTGTCCAATAGCGCAAAAAACCAAGCTAGGTTGGATCTTATCTGGACAAATACATACGAACTGTGAGGCAAGGGATCAGGCTAAAGTCATTAGCATGCATGCACATTACGATGTGAATGAGTTGCTGCGCAGGTTTTGGGAATTGGAGTCAGAGAGCTCTAAGAGGCATTTCACACCTGAAGAGTCCCGATGCGAGGAGATATATTCTCGCACGACCAAAAGAAACTCTTCAAGCAGGTACATAGTTAAGTTACCTTTTCGTGTCGACGATCCCACCTGCAAATACGGCAACTCAAGGGATATTGCTGTGAAACGGTTTTACTCATTGGAGAGTAAATTGCTTAAAAATCCTAAACTTAAGTCCGAATATGGTAAGGTGATACGAGAATATTTAGATCTCGGTCATATGGAGGTAGTTCCAGAAATGGAACGTACTAAACCAGATGCAGTGTATTTGCCACATCATGCTGTTGTCAGAGAAGACAGAGCAACGACCAAGGTGAGAGTCGTTTTTGACGCTTCATGTCAAGGTACTAATGGTGTTTCTCTGAACAATGACTTGATGGTGGGTCCGACACTCCAGTCGGATTTAAGAACCATCATAATGAGATGGCGTCTGCATCCTATATGTCTTGTATCGGACATCGTTAAGATGTACCGACAAGTATTAGTATATAAAACGGATTCTGACTTTCAGCGTATTGTTTGGCGTAATCCTGATGAACCAAATTGTGAGCTGCAGGATTATCGGTTGTTGACGGTGACTTTTGGCACTTCATCCGCTCCTTACCTCGCTGTCCGTACCCTGCAACAAGTCGCATATGATGATGGTAAAAATTATCCGTTAGCATATGACAGAGTATTAAATGACTTTTATATGGATGATCTGATGACAGGGTGCAATAGTATAGAAGAAGGTAAAGCTATATTTAAGGAAATGAATGAATTATTGAAAGGAGGTGGATTTCAGTTACAAAAATGGAGTAGCAACTGTGAGGAACTATTAAGGGAAATTAAGGTAGAAAAGGAAGAACAAGAAAAGAAAGGAAAGGATGAAGGGACAAAAGACCTGGAAATAAAAATAGACACAATTATAAAGATTTTAGGACTTACCTGGAATCGCCGCGCCGACGCCTTTGAATACTCCGTTAACTTACCGCCGCTCAGTTATCCTGTAACTAAGAGAAAGGTTATATCGGACATAGCAAAATTGTTCGATCCTCTAGGCTGGATCGCTCCGACGATTATTATTGCAAAAATATTCATCCAGAAATTGTGGTTATCAGGAATTGATTGGGATGAGGAGCTTCCGCCACAATTGATGGATGAATGGATAGCATATCGGGCTGATTTTGTTTTACTTTCTGGATTCCAAATTCCTAGATGGGTTGGTACAAACAAGGATGTCAGGCTCGTTGACTTGCACGGATTTTGCGACGCATCCAACGATGCGTACGCCGCTGCGGTGTATATGAGGGTGATAGATAGCACAGGGCAAGTTAACGTCAGTCTTATATGTAATATAAAGACAAAGGTGTCGCCGATCAAGCAGATATCGATTCCACGTCTCGAACTTTCTGGAGCTGTCTTGCTTTCCAACATTTTACAGGAAGTTTCACTTACCTTGAACGTTCCTAAGAGATGTCTCCATGCTTGGACAGATTCAACCGTCGTGCTAGCGTGGCTTAGCAGTCATCCAAGCCGATGGAAGACGTTTGTCGCGAATCGGGTATCGGATATTTTGAACGTGCTGGACAGCGATCAGTGGCATCATGTCCAATCAAAGGACAACCCTGCAGATTGCGCGTCAAGAGGAGCAAGGCCGTTGCAATACCCGAGTGACGAATTATGGCTAAAGGGTCCATGCTGGTTGAGGAACGAGGACATAAACTATAGTAATAAGGGTAGGTTAATAGATATAAACTTAGAAGAGAAAGCAAAGAAAGTATGTTGTCTGTCAGTTAATAAGGATTTTGATTTGTGGGATAGATATTCATCATTAGGTAAGTTAATTAGAATAGTTGCGATATGCAGAAGATTTTTATATTTAAGCAATAAAGTTAATTTCGCTAAATGGATTTCATCCAAGGAAATGAAAGAAGCTTTGTACGTTTGTATTAAGCAATGTCAAGCACAGCATTTTGTAGAAGAATTGGAGGATATCGCCAAGACAGGAAGAGTTCATAAAAAGAGCAAACTCACCTCGTTGAATCCATTTATTGATGGTGCAGGAATCATGCGTGTTGGTGGTCGGCTACAGCTATCACAAGGTAGGGAAGACATGAAGCATCCTATTTTGTTACCTCATAAGTCTTCACTAACTCAGCTCTTGATAAAAGATGCTCATGAGAGAACTATGCACGGAGGACCACAATTAATGGTTAACTATTTGCGTACCAAATACTGGATTATTGATGTTAAATCTCTCGCTAAATTACATGTACGCAAATGTGTCACCTGCATTCGTCATGCTTCACGTGCTACCCAACAACTGATGGGTCAACTCCCAGCAGCAAGAGTCAATGCTTGCCGACCTTTCTTGCGAACCGGAGTGGACTACGCCGGTCCAATTAGTATCCGAACGTCGAAGGGAAGAGGTCATCGCTCTCACAAGGGCTACATATGTCTCTTCGTCTGTATGGCTACTCGAGCTGTTCACTTGGAGGCGGTGTCAGATTTGACAGCTCAAGGTTTCCTTGCCGCTTTTAAGCGCTTTGTAGCCAGACGAGGACATTGTACCGAGCTGTGGAGTGAGCAACGGTACTAATTTTGTAGGTGCTGCAAAAGAGCTCAAGTCTTTGTTCAATGCAGAAAGGTCGAGCATAGTACCAGAGATTGCTGAAGCGCTTGCTATTTGTGGGACTGAGTGGAACTTTATTCCGCCGCGTGCTCCAAATTTTGGAGGATTGTGGGAGGCTGGAATAAAGTCTACCAAACATCACCTCAGAAGGGTGGTTGGTGATACAACACTGACTTTTGAAGAAATCACCACGGTCTTAACACAAATCGAGGCTTGCCTGAATTCAAGGCCTATTTCGCAAATCTCTGATAACCACGAGGATCCGTCACCCTTGACTCCAGGACATTTTTTGGTCGGAGAGCCACTTGTTCTTGTTCCAGATGCTAACTATGAGCATTCGAACATCAGTAGTCTGCGTCGATGGCAATTGACTCAAAAAATGGTTCAACATTTTTGGCGACTATGGTCTGCAGAATATTTGACACATTTTCTGCAAAGGTATAAGTGGGCACATATTCAACTTGAGCCAAAAATAGGTGACGTGGTACTAGTTAAAGAAGATGATTTGCCCCCAGCCAAGTGGTTATTTGGTGTCATAGTCGATAAGCACCCAGGTGTGGACAACATCACGCGCGTAGTTAGTCAACGTTGTAAAGGTAATGTTATAAAGCGACCCACATCTAAATTATGTATCCTGCCTGTTGTTGAGTAAATAAGATTTTAGTTTAAGTAAGTATTCTGTTGTGTTGTCAATATTAATTTAGTTTAATATTAATTTGTGTGTTAAACGATTATGGACATTCTGTCCATGGTGGGCGGAATGTTTAGAGTATATTTAATACCTAAATGTGTCAATAGATGGCAGTAATGATTTTCACATGGTGGGTGGACTATTTAGTTATTATTATTATTTAAGAGATGGCGATAGTAAATCTATAGTTGAAACACGCCGTTCAGATTCCTTGGCGGATACATAAAGGTCTGATGAAATTGTAAGCAAACCCCCCTCACTCTTACATACAAATGTACTCGCTTTAATTGTGTGTGTGAATAAAGTGGTTTTCCCTCAAACTGTGTTTGTTGTGAAGTTTTGGGACCCGTCTAAACAATAGGTATAATTTTCTTGGCGATAGTGTCGAAGATGAAGAAGTCTAACGTTGAAACTTAGCTATCGCAGCTTAGTTTTTGCACATTCGACATCAATTTCGTTCTTACAGGCTACGAAACCTTAAAAACTCCGTTTGAATATTTCATCAAAAACTATCATAAACCTGTGAGCAATCCTTATTGCCTTCAAATGTATAACCGGCGGGTTGTTAAGTCGTGTATTCACTTACCTGAGTATGTATTCTAACCTGAGCCATATTGCGTTCTAGAGCTTTGTCCGAGATAGCTCGTCTTATTATGTCCAATATAGCCTCTTGCTTACTTGGACAGGTCAAGCTAAATGGAGAAGGATGAGGAAATCTTATAAACATAATAATTATAATTATTATGCTTTTTGTGCGCGCTTCTTTATCGTTTCGTGTCTATGCGAGCAGTAGTGTGTCTTCAAACATTAACGTATTAACATAGCGGGCATAGAACTACTTATTCCTAATTAAGGAGCCTGCCTTACAGCGTTTAAAGATTCGTGGAGTTAGTGGCCATCCCAAGTACCTCCTGAAAGTAATATTGCTCCAAGGTCACGGATATTACAACGAGATTGGGTTTGATGTTACCAAGAGGCATTATCTGCGTTACGTGCCCGACCGAACACAAAATTGGTCAAAAACTTTGTTATTAACGGTCATACGAGTACGAGTAGCATAACTTCCATCGGATATTCCATCAGATACTTAGATAGGGATCGCTCTTCCATCAAAAAGTAGATAGGTATATTATGTAGTTGATTCGCCGAGCTTATGGTATTGCCACTCACCACTAAAATCAAACTTATTACCTGTGCTCACAATTCAATTTAGCATGTCAGAAAAATTTACTGAGAACATTTTTAGATCTCAAATGTACCTTAATCGCATTGTCGGAACGCTGGCATTTGTTTGCAATGCAATAATAATAGTAGTATACGGCGAGTGTCCATCCAATTGTAGTGAACGTAAGGCACTTCTCACACAACGCTATTTACGAGCTACGCGACTGCAATGCTACCCAAAATTTGTATGTATCTGACACTGACAGGAGTCGCATCGATACGACTCCTGTCAGTGAAAAGTGTCAGATACATACAAATTTCGGATTGCGTTGCAGTCGCGTAGCTTGTAAATAGCGTTGTGTGAGAAGTGCCTTACTCCTGACGGACGTCATGAATCGAATAGTTCCGTCAAACACTTGAATGCGGCTGATTAATCTCCGAACCGTCAATAATTAAATCGGCTTGCAGCATGAAGCTTTGACATCGATTTAACGTCAAATACTACGGCCTTTGTAGTAAAATAAATGTTCGGAGCGCGAGCACGTATGTATCAAACATAAAAGAATCCCGATCTGAATGCCAATTCTCGAATCACAGATAAAAGTCACTATTGATACAAGCGATTTTTTATCATACTCCATTGTGACGTCAATTTTATTTCTTTAATCATAATTAATTCAATTAAATATGAACATTACAAAGACCATTTTTACAATGCAATCATAACTGAGGAGACATAGAGCACCACGCTGCTCCAGTGCGGATTGTTGTAGGGGTCAATGGCCAACCCAAGAATAAGATGTTTTTGTGCCGCCCAAAGACCTCTGACATGGCTTAAATACTATAAACTATCTATCGATAACAACTGAGGACCGGCTTTACGTGCTCTCCGAAGTACGGAAGCGCTTAAGAAATTCTTCCACTAGATAGAGGTTACCCCTCCAATTATGAACCTAGAGTTGCTTAATCCATCGTTCACATGTTCCATCGACATTACATTAATTACATTAATTTCAAAAGCAACTATGTTCATATTTCGTAACGGTGTCAATACGAAATGAAATTGTATTTGTATCTCGCTTATTGTACCAAATTATCAGAAATGTAATTATGTTAGAGCTTAGTATCGGAAAACAATAGTCATTCGATGGGAAATTGTCAAATTGAGCAACCAAAGTTACTTGCGAAATCTCTTTTCATATAATATCTACCTACGTATTATCGGACTATTGGAAGAGAAAATTATTAGTGGACTCAAGAAATGTGCATTTAAATACCCGATAACATAATATAATTGACGACCCGAATGGCGTAATGGTTAACACGCCGATCGCTGTTCCGAGGGTCCTGGGTTCGATTCCCAGCGAGGCGGCAATTTGAATGATGAGTTTAAATTTCCGTTCTCGGTCTGGGTGTGTGTCCTTGTCTTGTGTGTTGTCCAAGGCACCCACGACACAGGGAATTCTAGTGTGGGGCTATGAGTGTGAAGCGTTATAAAAATTATTCTCAATAAATTACATTTTGGATTTTTTATTCTATAAAATTGATATAAACAATTTATATAATGTTGTGTCTTTAATCTTCCATTTCTGTCGAGATCCGTGTATTTACCGTTTCGACGGTAACGTTAGGTAAGTTCCCCTTAATTTCCTTCCTGCCTTAATATCTCTCAGAGAATATTCGTTGAACAATATCCGCAGGAAACGTTCGTACGGCTTGCGTCGATCGCAGCGATCGATCGAGGTAAGCAACTTAACGCAGTTGAGGATTGGGTCGTCATCATCATCATCATCATAATCATCATCGTCATAGCACACACACACTGTACGGTGCAACCGTGCATCTGCTGGGGTCAGCTATTTTACGCGACACGCGCGACCCAATTTAATCGTAATAAATATATTTTTTAGTTACTTCGCAATTAGCCAGCAAGGGCCGCGCGTGCTCGCTATATATCACGATATTGTCTTCCCATTCAGTTATCATTAAAATCCATTCAAGTTCACATAGTTATAAAATTACTTCAATACAGTCTACTATCATACAAACAAGTCTCTTATTTTCTTCTACTAATATACTGAGTTAACAAGAGCTCGTACATTAGTAAATGGTCCTTCGAGTGGTTTAATACCGCGTGTGGAAGCATACAGTCCGTCGAAAAGGGGCTTACGCGTCGTAATTACCGCGTGTGGTGATACCGCGTGAGTTGGACAACAGTGTATATCAAGTGTTTGGTAACATCAAGGTTATCAAGGACAGACTTTCATGCAATATCAAGATTGCAGTGCAATAACAGGATTGCAGGACCCTCGGCGTCAGGTGCAGCAGGGAGCACATCGGGAGTATTCAAGGAGTTATCAAGTAAGATCGTTACATTTTTTATATAACTACAGCAAATATGGAGGATATATACAAAAATCAGGTAGAGCTGCAAGTGGCTATGTCCAAAATAATTACTAATATTAAAAAGGATTCTAGAGAGCGTAAGTCTGCAGATTATTTTAAAAGGCGATTGGAAACCTTAGAGGCTTATTGGGCTGATTATCAGTATAACCACGATCGTCTCAGCGCGGTAGGCAGCAGGGCCCATCCGTATTTCACGAATAATGAGTATGCGCAGGTATTGGAAATGTATAAAACAGCTAAGGTATACATCCATGAGCAACAGCAAGCCTTTAAGGAGAGGAAAGGAGATGAACCTTCTGTTTATCATCAACCACAGGAATCTCAGCGAGGAGAGGTGAGTAGAGAGGATGAGTCGGAACAATCAGGATATGAGGATGCCCATCAGCCAACAGCTAAAGGGCAAACGTCTAGAGGTACATGTAGTAAACTGGATGACATGCTCAGACGTCAGTCAAGTAACTTCAGAGCGTTTCTTCGAACAGTATCAGGTATCAATTTAAATATTATCTCGCAGAAATGGGAACTAGAAGACGCTCTACGTAGCTTACAATCTCGGTGGTCAATAATAGATTCACTGCATTGGGAATTGGATAGCGAGTTAGAAGGGATGGATGTAGCATACGAAAAATCTTATACGAAGCATGAACGTACCTACAACGAGCTGAAGAAAGAGATCAATTGCAAGCTGTGGTCAGTCTCACACAAGGAGAATTGGACACCAAAGATGGAAATTCCTAACTTTAGTGGAAGTTATCAGAGCTGGGTCTCATTCAAAGATCTATTTACAGAGGCCATTCACAATAATATATCTATCTCAAACGCACAAAAAATGCAATTTTTGAAGGGCAAGTTAAGAGGAGAAGCGGAGCGTTTGATTCAACATCTGCCCATTAGCACCGAAAATTATCCTATCGCATGGGATATTTTGAACAATCGTTACAATAACATAAGGTTAATATTCTCAACACATGCAAATAATTTGTTAAACCTACCGGCCACTCAACAAGTTTCAGTTAACCATATCAAGAAGATACATGACACTACTCAAGAGTGCCTCAACGCAATTAAAAATCTTGGAGTCGATACAAGCGGCTGGGATCCATTAATCGTACATATTTTATTACAAAAATTGGATACTGAGTCTCACAACGGCTACCTAGAATCTCTAAAGAACCCGCGTGACTTGCCGAACCTACAGGACTTTTTAAAATACTTAGAAAATAGATTTACAACGTTAGAATCTTCTCGAAAGAAACAGGAAGATTTTAAACAACCTAATAATTATTCTTATAAACCTATTTCTAATTTCAAACCTTTTAAATCAAATCATTATAATGTTAAACAATTAGTATCTTCTACATATAAAGGAGGTCAGTCACCCAGCAATAATAACAATTCTGCAAAATTAACATGTCCATTGTGCAAGGAAACGCATGGAATTTATTTTTGTAATAAGTTTTTAAATATGACACCACAAGATAAACGAAATACACTAACAAGACTTCGGCTATGCCAAAACTGTCTTTATTCACATTACGATAAGGCCTGTACTTCAGAAAAAAGATGTCGTGAATGCAAAGGTAACCACAATACGCTTGTTCATGAGGCATTTATGAATTCGGCAGTAAATATAACAATTGCAGACAAAGATCAAGCATCTAATGAAATTTCAGTAGTGCAACAAGGCATTAACACCAGTGAAATATTACTAGCTACGGCTGTAATTAAGGTCCAAGCAGGGGACGGGACTTTTCATAAGATGCGAGCGCTCATAGACCAAGGCTCCCAAGTTTCCCTCATATCCGAGAATGCGACACAAGTTCTAGCATTGCCAAGAAAATGGTGTAAGGGAATAATATCAGGGGTTGGGGCCAAGGAGAGTAGCTGCAAAGGTGTCACGGAGATATCATGCAATTCGATATATGGAAGTTTTACTTTCAAAACCGAAGCATTTATCATGAACACGCTTATCAAAAATTTGCCCAGTTCCACGTTTAATAAGCCAGTATGGTCTCATTTAGATGGCATACAGCTTTCAGATCCTGACTTTAACATTAGCCGACCCGTTGATATATTGTTGGGAGCAGATGTGTATGCAAATATAATACTGGACGGGATAAGTCGATCTGATCAAGCCGGTCTACCGATAGCCCAACAAACTCGCTTAGGCTGGATCCTCTGTGGTAATATACAATCATGGCAATGTAATGTGATACTTGCTCCAATAGACGAAATTAGAAAATTCTGGGAAATAGAAGACATCACGGTCGGTCAATCATCCAATTTGTCAGAAGAGGATACAAAATGTGTACAATATTACAAGTCTACCACAACAAGGCGGGAGGACGGTTCTTACGAGGTACGGATACCATTTCATGAAAAATTTGAAGAGCAGTTAGGCACATCAAAACATTCTGCGATAGCTCAATTTCATCAATTAGAGCGGAAATTCAGAAATAATTCTAACATCGAACATCAATATAAATTATTTATAAATGAATATAAACAACTCGGTCACATGAAGCTTGCTACCGGTAATCTGAAACCTAATTATTTTATGCCGCACCATTGTGTTATGCGAAGTGAGTCATCTACAACTGCACTTCGCGTAGTATTTAATGCTTCTACAAAAACTAATTTAGGAAATAGTTTAAATGATTTAATGCTTAAAGGCCCAAATCTTCAACAGGATCTTCAATCTTTGCTGCTTAAATGGAGACAATTCCGTTATGCCTTTACAGCAGATATAGAGAAGATGTTCAGATTCATTTGGGTAAACGAGCAAGATCAACGTTTTCAGAAAATAATTTGGCGTGATTCCTTCGAATCGCGTTTAAAGGAATATCAGCTGTGCACGGTCACATATGGCACCAAGGCCGCGCCATTTTTGGCTATGATGACGCTCAAGCAGTTGGCTGAGGATGAGAGATTAAATTATCAAGATAGTCAGGCTATACAAGTTTTAGAACAATCATTTTACATGGATGATGTTTTACATGGGGCAGATACTGTAGAATTAGCATTAAAATTACAACAAGATTTGATCAAGTTATTAAAATCAGGGGGATTTAATCTTCGGAAATGGAAATCCAACACTCAGGAATTACTGACAGATAGATCAGAAGTAATACAGGCAGAGGAGAATTTTGAGTTCAAACAGCAGGAGTCGACAAAAACTTTGGGCCTGCGATGGAATCCTAAACAAGATATATTCACCTTCCAAGCACAGGTTGAACCAATGAATAAAACACCAACCAAACGATCAGTGTTATCTGATATATCCAAATTATTCGACCCGCTTGGATGGTTGTCACCAGTATCGACCAGACTCAAATTATTGTTTCAAAAGGTATGGATTTCTAATATACAATGGGATGATCAGTTACCAGAAGATATTATGAAGGAATGGATTAAGATCAGGGAGGATATGGAACATATAAATAACATAGATCTAGCACGCTGGTTGTTTACGTCGGAAAGAGGAAGCCAAATAGAATTGCACGGATTCTGTGATGCCTCCAATAAAGCGTATGCATGTGTTATTTACTCAAAAACCACGTTCAATGACAATGTCAAGGTATCGCTGGTAGCAGGGAAAGCCAGGCTCGTTCCAGCAAGTAAATCTACTGTATCCCTGCCTAGAAAAGAACTAAGCGGTGCCCTTCATCTAGTTACTTTGATGGAGAAGGTACAGAAGTGCCTAAGCAATCACAAGATCAGCGTGTACGGCTGGGTTGATTCGATGGTTGTTCTCGCGTGGCTCCAAGGAAATCCAGGACGATGGAAGCCATTCGTCGCGAACAGGGTAAGACGTATTATTGAGATCATACCTCCGAATCAATGGCGATACGTTAAGTCAGGAGAGAACCCTGCTGATTGCGCCAGCCGCGGAATGAGTGTGGTTCAGCTAAAAGATCATTCTTTGTGGTGGAATGGACCGTCATGGCTACCTGAATTTAGTATCAGCGTTGCTAGTAACCAGAGTGAAACTTTCACGACAGACGAGGAAGCCAAAAAATCTAAGCAAGTATATTACATAACAAACACATCAAGCATACTTGAAGAATTATTAGCACGATATAGTTCTTTTCAAAAACTAACAAGAGTACTAGCATGGGTTTTACGGTTTATAAAATTAATAAAGAAAAATAACAAGGAAAAATTAACCTACCTTACCCTAAAAGAAATAAATAGCGCAAAATATACAATAATCAAACATATACAACGGTCAGAATTTGCAAGTGAATTAAACAGTTTACAACAAAATAAATCTTTGAATGCAAAAAGCAAGTTGTTGCAATTTAATCCTTTTTTGGATACCGAGGGAGTTATTAGAGTTGGGGGGAGGCTAAACAAGGCAAATATTGATCCTGACATGAGGAATCCTATAATATTACCGCATAATAGTCTTCTCACCAATTTAATCATCGATCACACACATATACTTTCGCTACACGGAGGCGCTCGAGTTACTTTAGCGACCATTCGTCGTAAATATTGGATCATTGGTGGCAACAGGGCTGTCAAGAGCCGACTACGTAATTGCGTAACATGTCGCAAACATAGTCCAACAAAAATTACACAGTTGATGGGAGATCTACCTACACAGAGATGCAACACGGCTAAACCCTTTTATAACACCGGCGTGGACTTTACCGGACACGTATTTGTTAAGGCCAACAAGGGTCGTGGTATCAGGACCACAAAGGGCTATATCGCAGTGTTCATTTGCATGGTGACGAAAATTGTGCATTTAGAGCTGGTCTCTGACCTTTCTTCTTCAGCATTTTTGGCCGCTCTGCGGAGAATGGCGGCCAGAAAGGGATCTCCACGTCATATCTATTGTGACAATGGAACCAATTTTGTCGGGGCGAGCAATATTATGGCAAACGAGTTTCAAAACATACTTGAGACCTTTGATCAAGATTTTATCAAGGATTTAACAAATATGGAAATCGAATGGCACTTTAACGCACCATCTTGGCCTTCTGCAGGTGGCTTGTGGGAGGCGGCGGTTAAAAGTGTTAAATTTCATCTACGAAGAGTGATAGGCGAGCAGAGATTAACATACGAAGAGTTTTCGACGATTCTGGCTCAAATAGAAGCTGTATTGAACTCAAGACCTCTCTGCCCACTGACTGAAGATGTCGATGATTTAGAAATTCTCACCCCTTCAAGCTTTATAAACATAGATCAAAATATGAATATCATGGAGACCGAAACGGACATGCGTACTAGATGGTATCTCACTCAAAAAATTGTACAAGACGTTTGGAAACGATGGCGTGTTGAATATCTCAGTCAGCTGTCAGCACGAAGCAAGTGGAGAAGCAATCAACCTAACTTACAAATAAATGACGTAGTAACGATTAATGATGCTAACCTACCCCCTGGCAAGTGGGCGATGGGACGCGTCGTCGAGCTACATCCCGGAGAAGACGGCCAAGTGAGGGTTGTCACATTGAAAACAAAAGGCGGTTTCATTAAACGACCAATTATAAAACTATCAGTTCTTCCTGTAAACAAAACACATGTCGAACAAGACTCAGTACCGACTAGCAGATCTAATATCAAAACAAACAAAGACCAGACGAAGCGATCGGATTGCAATTTCTTATCCTTAGTTACATTAATATTATTTTTCATGAATATGTTCAGCACCGGACTATGCTCGTTTAATATATCTGTTCTGAAAGACGATCAAGGTCTATATTTTGATAAAATATCGGATATGAGATTAATACGTGATGAATGGAAAATAATTACTTACTATAACATGGATTCGTATTGGCAAGGAATTAAAGCATGCAGTAAATATATAAATTACCTAGGGCAAATGTGCAATCAACTCAATAATGTTTCCCATTGTGACGTAATTTCTTTACAATTGCAACAAGAATATGCGGAATTAGGTTATTATAACCAGCTGTTACTCAGTCAGCATTCTAGCACGCGTCGGGTTCATCGTAAGCGCCGGGGCCTCATTGACGGTGTCGGGTATCTGGCGAACAGCCTGTTCGGGGTATTGGACGAGAGATTCGCCGAACAGTATAAACAAGATATACAATTGATTCATAACAACGAGAATCACCTGGCGGCACTTGTGCGAAATCAAACGTCTATAGTAGAGGCCGAATATAACATTTTAAAAAGGAGTGAAGAGTCAATTAATAAACAACACAAGATGATAAATTATTTAACACAGCAATTTGAACGCTTTCAAAGGGTGTTGAAAATGGAACAAGAGAGAAACCTTATAAGTAACGATTTTACTTTAGGGGCTATTACGGCAAGCAACATGCTGAGACAATTATCTAATGTGCAGGAAACATTATTGGATACTTTAACAGATATTTACCAAGGCAATCTCAATTTTCATTTAATTTCTCCGGAACAACTAAAAGCTACACTTAACAGCATCTCTAGTCATCTCACGAAAGATCTAACGCTACCTATTAATGACTTAGATAATAACTTTAGAAATATTTACAACTTATTAAAAATCAAAGCAAGAATGTCCGAAGATTACTTAATATTTGAAATAAGAATACCTTTGGTGACTCGGGAACCATACGAAATCACAAGAATACTATCAATTCCGCAGGCTATTAGTAGCACGGTAATGGCTCGAATTGTCCCCGTAGCAGAATACGCTGCTGTTAATTTAATAAATGAAAGGTTTTTAACCATGTCCGAGCAAGATGTCATGGCATGTCTACACGACGGCGGTAGTGGTTACCTGTACTGTTACGCAAAGGGGCCAATTTATCACCTCAAGAATTACGAAAATCTGTGTAAAACCAACCAAAGTTCCAGAAACTGTCAAATCAGTTATACTACATGCGCCAATGAATGGACAGAAATCAATAAGATAAATTCGTACTTATATTTTTGTTGTGGGGTATGTCCTGTTAGAATCCTATGCGAAGACCAAGCAACAGTAAGCCATATCAAGAAGGCAGGTATTTTAAAAATTGACCAAGGATGCTTAGTTAAGACTGAGAATTTCGCGATTCACGCTCATAATAAGGGTTCCAGCGACTTACACACCAACAATAAGTTCTACGTGCAAGACATAGAACCTATAAATCACATCCTAAACATAAGCTTTCCGACTCCTATATTACTCAACTACTCATCTTCGACGGAAACACAATTAGAGAAAATAAAAGGGCAGATTGATAACCTCAAATCTAATGAAAACATTTATGATCAAATATCATATCATGATGTCCACCATTACACTGCAATCTATGTCCTCATGGGGATTGTATTGGTTCTTGGGGCTGTTATGGTGGCGCGCAAGGTCCGTAGGAAACAATGGGCGCTAGGCCAGCGGGCGGTGGCGAGGGTCGAACAAGCGATCCCAGAACCCACCGTCACCTTCCAGTCTTCACCGGCGGGCCCATCAGGTCTACAGTCGATGCAAACTGTTCGCAGTGTTGGTGATGTTAATCAGTGTGTTCGTGAATGTGTTAATACAGTGCCACGTGAAAGTGTATACGGTGTTCCAAAAATTCCCCAAGTGCATAAAGTGAATCAGTATACAAAACCTATGCGCAGAAAAACAATATTCACTTAGGGACTTTAGTTCTATAGAATAAGGACTAAATGGAATCACCTTGTAACATCATCACCTACATACACTGCACCCTTCATCTTCTGCCCCTGGGAGCATGTACGGTGCAACCGTGCATCTGCTGGGGTCAGCTATTTTACGCGACACGCGCGACCCAATTTAATCGTAATAAATATATTTTTTAGTTACTTCGCAATTAGCCAGCAAGGGCCGCGCGTGCTCGCTATATATCACGATATTGTCTTCCCATTCAGTTATCATTAAAATCCATTCAAGTTCACATAGTTATAAAATTACTTCAATACAGTCTACTATCATACAAACAAGTCTCTTATTTTCTTCTACTAATATACTGAGTTAACAAGAGCTCGTACACACACACACACACGTACATTACTATCCCACTGCTGAGATCGGATCTTCTCTCACAATAAATAGGCATTCTTCAAGTGCAGATTATTATTAAACTTAAAGATGATATTCCACGTGTGTTCTATTTTTAAATTACGAGCATCTAAAAACTTTTCGAACGACCTATGTACTAGGTGGTACTGATTCTATTATATTTATCTTAAAACAGCTTGAACGATTCAAATACGGTTTTTGGAATAGGGACTGTGCTGTAGGATATGTGTTTTGGGGTTAACTGCTTAGAAAACGGAACAATTATATTAGGGAATAATATTTCTAAGGTAGATACCTACCTACAGCGTTTTATAGACTCCAAATATAATTTTAAAAGTATTTATAATAAGCAAAATCAAAAATAAAAAGTCCACAGCAGATTAAAACTAAATAGAAGAATATTAAAAATATTTTTAAACCTCCGTCTGCGGGAAAATTATATTTAGAGCAAACCTAAGAAAATCCGTTGGGAGCTACCAAGTATTTAATTTTGCTTCTTATTAGCGCTTATTGTAGAGTAGAAAGAGGTCCAAAATAGCTATTATAATAATATTAAAAACAAAAAACGTAACCGAACATTTTCGTATTATTATGGTAGTTATAAATACTTACTTAGTTTTATTATGGTGTAGTATCTTGGTAATATAATTATTTCTGTGAATTAAAATTTCGTGAAGAAAGCAAACCTTAAAGTTCTCCATAATGTGTGTGACGTCTATCGACTCGCACTTTACTAGCGCGATGAACTACGGTCTGTGCTCTCACACAAACACAAGCACATACAAGGTCACATTCTAAGGAAACCCGAGTCCAACATTACACCTACATATTATTGGCTGTGAAGTATTAGTAAATATTATTATTAATTATTATCATGAACTGGAACTAAAAAACGAAAACACCGTCCAAGTCCACGTCCGTAATTATAATTATTTTGCACGAAAAGTAGACCCACAACTTTCATTTCGCGAAGGCATAAAAAGATCGGATTAAATAAAGCGAAATACATTTTCTTTTTAAAAAATTGTGGAGAAATATAAAAATCAGTATGCCTATTATCCATTCACGGCCCACTTCTGACTTCTGAGGATGGATCACGTAGTTATGAAAAGCATAACTGAGGAAGTCTCTAGCATACCACGCTGCTCTGATGCGGATTGATAAAAAGGTTAAATGGGTAACCATAGTTTGAAGAGTTTTTAATGCTTCAAGGCTTCCAAACCGGTTTAACGATTGCTATATAAAATATGTAAAAATGTAAAAGCCCGAATCCCGGTGAATCCTAAGATTTACCGGTCAATCCTAAGATTCACCAACATGAATTGGTAAATGTACGAAATAACAAAAATGTGTCAATTAATCAATTTTTTAGGACTTTTTCCACTATTCATTTGGTGAATCTTAGAATTTTCATTAAGGTATGGTAAATGTTATATTTAGAAAAAATTAAGCAACCTGTTATTGGTCTTGTTATTAAAATGTTGCGCGTTGCTTTTTTGGAAAAGTAGGGGGTCGGTGAACCGAAGGTTTCCTGTAAGGGGGTCGGAGGGGGCTCGGGGGGCGAGGCCCCCTGCCATAAATAACCATGGTACTTAAATGGATGATAAATGGGTTAGGTTAGGGTAAGCTGTAATTATTTACGCGAAAAAAAAGAACCCCGCGAAGCGTTTCCATTTTCACCCTATAGATATGAAACCTTAGAAAGCAACAAAGCCTTAAATTATTACAGTAAGGTCATAACGTCATTGAGTGTATTATAATACAAAAAAAGCTAGCAAACCCCATAGTCAAGACAACAATATTAAAATAAAAAAGCTAGAAATTCAAGACAATGATATTAAAAAAAGTCCAGCGAAACCAAGTCGTCCGCAAGTCGTAACTACTTTTTAAGTCCATTATAATTCCAGTTGTTAGTTTAAATGGCCCAAGCTTCTTTTCTTGCGAACATTTAACATTAGGTACGACATTAGTCACGGATGAAATACTTTCTAAGTTGTAAAATAGCTGAGTGGATTAGTTGTTCTCTGGAACGCAAAGCACGGGTTCGAATCCGTTGCCTATATTTTAAAAAGTATATACTTTTCCAGAAAATTAAAGTTTAATATACTTTTGCAACAATTCGCGAGCAAACAATGGTGTATACTTTCTAAATAGTAGTAGCACCTCTTGTGCTCTCACATACATAGGAACAAGCAAATAAAGAAAATAATATATAGTTATAACGTGTTTCGCTACAAATACACTACAGAGTGTACACAGGGCAAGCACACTTGTAATATCATTTACAAAATAAAACCGACTTCAATATAACTCAAAAACTTCTCGCTAGAAGTCGTTCAAAGTCGTCCCAGACGACAACATATTAAAAAAATATATCAAAATTGGTCCACTCAATATAAAATAAGGTAACTGTCATACCTACAAAAACATATTATGTACAGTTGAAAACCATTCACCTCCTTCTTTTTCGAAGTCGTTTAAAAAAGGTAAAATTCATTTTTTGTGATCCTAAATACCTAAATCAACTGAGTAATCAACCTCAATCTTAGACATTTTTAGGCGGTTCCTCGAAGTTACCATTTACCTAATTAATTTTCCACTTCTCAATAGGCAATCCGATCCATTTTCACCTCGGACCCGCCCAGTCTGATGTAATGACGTCATCACTTTCGTTTAGCATGAAGAGATTAGAGCAGCAATAAAATTAATGTTTTGCTTCACAGAACGACGTCATCCTTTGTTATTGTCTATAACGATTCTCCGTATCTTCGTGTATCATCTTGGTTACGATGATGATACGGACTCTTGTATACGGATTGTATACTTACTCTTGTATTTTTGTGTAGGGTCGACCTTTAGATCAATGTACATTATGTGTCAAATAAAACTTGTGTTAGCGTGAATATTGACGCTAACACAAGTTTTATTTGACGGAAATAAGATACTCAGTAATGAGGGGATTCTTTAAAAAAAAGTAAAAAGGGAGTTACAGTACCTTATTTTCAAGTGATTTGATGATATAAGTTCTCAATGACATAAGACGTAATCTATAGATACTAATATTATAAAGGAAAAATTGTTTTTATTTGTTTGCCGTTCTTTCACTTCAAAACGAAGTAACAGATTATTTTGTTTTTAATACAGAGATAGCTGAAGTTTTTGATACTGGCATAGGATAATTTTTTCGCGAAAAAAATATTTCATTGCCTTGAAAAACACGTTTATATATCTATTAGGGACTAAAGATGGCATTACGCTCGGTTACGGCCTTGCTCCCGAGCAATAATCTATACTATAATAAAACTGTAGGACCACGTGTTCTGTACATTGAATATTTTTGTGAAATTTCGACTAAGGGGCACTTACAAATCGAGATAGAACTCAAAAATATATTTTTTTTATTTATTGTCTGTCTGTCTGTCTGTCTGTCTGTCTGTCTGTCTGTCTGTCTGACCGATCATCACGCGTAAACCACTGGACAGATTTCATTGAAACTTAGTAAAGTTATTACCTATATACTGGTGTCTATTATAGGCTACTTTTTTTGTCGAATAATATTAAGGTTCCCTAGGGATAGGTGACTAAAGTTTGTATGGAAATTTTTTATAACGTCGTCCGATTTACTTCAAATTTGCAACAAAGGGTTATCACTTAAATTAATAGAATACGTGTTTCTCAGTTTTTCCATATTTTGTAAGGAAAAGAAAAAAAACAAATGAATGCGGAAATTTGTAATTTTTTAAGGTAACTTTCTGACTAAACTGAAAATGATTTTAACCCCATGTTTAAAAATTATTATAGTTAAATAAGTAATTTTCAATGTAAAATCAGTAGGTATTTAAAATATTGCCAGCAAAGGGTGCAAAATGGGGATAAAGTTGGTACAATTAGAGGTGCAGTGTTTATTCGAGTTGACTTAAGTTTTGTCATTTTTGTTGCGGGCTTAGATTTTTGTGAGACTTTCACTGAGAGATAGAGAAGGTTACTTATTATCCCGGAATTCCGTGGAATCCTTATTCATGTGGGAAAAACTCATATTTGGGAACGAGGTCGCGGGTTCAGATGTTTATGGGACTTTCAGTGGAAGGTAGAGGAGGTTATGGAGCATTATATAGGCTAATTTTTGTTCCGGACTTCCCGCGGGATCCACTCAACTGCTCTGTAGAAGTTGTCAAAAAATTCATTAAACATTTTCACGCGCCAAAAATACTCGCACACACAATGCGAATTCTGTGGCATCCTACTAATATTATAAACGTGAAAATTTGTATGTTTGGTCCTCAATCACGCAAAAACGGATCAATGGATTTGTTACCTACACGGATAGTTTATAACCCAGAATAACACATAGGACACTTTTTATCCCGGAAATCCCGCGGGATCCAATTTTATGCGGAAAAAACTTCTACGAGAATGGGTATAGCTTCATAACAAACATATTAATATAAAAGTAACAAGTCTGTCTTTCCGAAAATCCCGCGGGATCGGCAGTTTATCCTAAAATTCTTACGGGAGCAGGACCTACGCGGCTGATACTTACGGGTCCCGAAGCGAAGCGAGGGCGGTTCGCTAGTACTAAATATTTGTAAACCGGAGGAATAGGTTTCGACGCGAATCGAGGGCGGGTTTACTCGGGAAATATATAACAAAGGTCCAATATATCTTATTGACATACGTACGAATGTCTCACATTATCCAAACATAGCACGGTGCTCAAACAATGTTTATGCTACATTTGGGTCATGGCGAACGTGACCATTTTTGTGTCGTGTCAAAGCGGGACGTCTACGGAATTAAGAAAGTCGGTAAAGGGCCTACTTAGACAACGACGGCGAGTATTTCTTTTTCCTTTTTTATCGTCTTTAAGAAAAGTATTTTTATGTGTGGTTACCTCGTAACTTTTTTTTATTATTTGAAAGCTGTTGCTTGTATGACCTTATAGATTTGAGCACCATTTGGTAATATATTAATTTGGTTTAATTGCTAAAACTGGCAACCTCAAAGCGAGACAATCCTACTGAAAGCAGGAAGCATGTTCACCTTAGTTATGGCGAATCCTTCCTAACTCTTCCGTTTCCTTTTTGTTGTGTTTGGACTCGTTAATTTGAGCATTCACCCTATTACCGAGGCTTTTTAACTGTCAATCCGTTGTGTCAATTATGTCCTACAACTCGACATTTGGGCTTTTAGTCTTACATGAATTATGGAGTAAAATGTTAGAATTTCCGGGTTGGCATTTTGAGTCGAGCTCAGTGATTGGTAAATTGAGATACGTTGGGTAAGCTTTTGCAGATTACATTAAGTTGGTTCGGAAATTCCGAAATATTCTTACATAGCCAAGTCTAACTGGCCATTTACTTGGACCCACTAACGATTAAAAGATGTTCAACGGCCAGTCATTTAGGCTCATTCAGCATTGAATTAATTGAATATAATAATAAGAAAGAAGGAACTTTAGAATTGGCTCAACTTGGTCTAGAGATTTCATTACTTTTTAGAGATAAACAAGCAGCTCTATCGAGGCTTGGCTATTTTTTACAGAATGTTTTTGGTGAGATGTAATCTATTGTCCCTTCATCGTTTGTTATCCATTGGTATTAAAATCGAAGAAAGTCAAATAATGGCCTCATTGGTTCTTTTAATATTGCAAGTTACGTACTCATCTATACAATAAAAATTAATAAAATAATAAAAACTAAAAATTAATAAAAATTAATCGCAAATCGTTAGCGTAAAACCTAAAAACAGCCTTAACTTTCTTATAATATGAGAAGAGACCCTTGTTCATTATTGGGTCGGTGATGGGTTGACATGGTTGAAAAGGTACCTATGTAGTTAAAAGCAGTGTTTCAGTATCCGTCATAATGGAGTGAAGCCATTTCCCAAATAGGTTTACGATCAGTAAGAACTTCTATTTGGGAGCTTCTGACACCATTTATGACACTTACCTACTTATCACTAAGTTACAGTAATTAAATTTTTTTTATTCGATTTGCAAGTTTGCAAGATTTGTAGGAAATTATTACTTGACCACAGCTTCTTTATTACTTGAATATGAGTTTTTTAATTTTGAAATAAAATATATAAACTATTGTGGTTATTCATGGATTTTGTATCAAGCAGCAGTACAGTTTTAAAAGCGTAGATTATAGCTCACTATTTTATGACAGCAAATAAAATTATTACGATTATGCCTTCATACCATAATACGGTTTAAATTAAAATAATTTCAAACGCTAGAAAAATATGAGGTCCAGTAAAGAACAGGTCTAATAGAAACGGTCCAGTATAAAACAACCTTTTTATTTGAGAATAATTTATTTTTTTGACTCTGAAGTAGATCTAGTAGTAAAAAATAAACGCCATTAAAAAAAGTAACTTAAAATTATGAAATAATAAATCAAGGGCGCTGTTAATTTTTGTTAGGTTGCCGTCTGGTATAATAAAGCCGTACTGTTGTGGATCGTATGATGCATCTAACTTTGTTTTCTGTTTAGTCGCAAATAAACTACCAAGCAGTTAATACACGTCTTTCTTTTGCACATCGACCCGGCAGGTTACTCAATCTAATATAGAACGTTAAATCAATAACATATGGTCCATAATCGAGCCGGATTCAGTGCGAGTGCATTTAAGTAGTAAACAAGTAACCGGTCGGTCGAGCCTATTGTCTTATTCCGGGTCTTCGCGTAAACAACATGTGTGTGCGATCTATGCAGTGAAGATAAAAGATTTATAACGTCAATAATTGCATCGTTATGGCTACTATTGAAGATGTTTTAGAACAATTAGAAGACTTATTTCAACTTATAAACAAGGCACAAATTAACATAAAAAAGTGTCCTAAAAGTAGACTTTCGCGTGGATATGTCCAGACTAGAATAAAGTGCATCGAAGAATACTGGGAGGCGTATCGCGCGTCGCATGTTAACCTATTGCGACTCACTACAAAGGATGAAAGACAAAAGTTGGAATATTTCGTACAAGATAAACACGCCGCGTGTGAAGATTTGTATACCGGCTTGCGGGCGGACTTATTGGATATGTTGGAGCCTGCTGCCCCATTACCGTTAAATTTATCAACGTCTTCAGAGCGCGACGCGATCACATCGGATATTAAGTTGCCCAGAATTAACTTGCCTACATTTTCGGGAGCTTACGAGGAGTGGCAGTCGTTCGAAGATACATTTAAAACCCTTATTTACAATAACAACAGTCTCAACGAAGTTCAAAAATTGCATTACCTGAAGTCGTGCTTATGTGGGGAAGCTAAAAATACAATTAAACATTTTCAAATTATTAAGAACAACTTTCACGCGGCATGGGACACTTTGAAGGAGCGATACAGTCACAAGCGACTTATTATTAACGCAGTGTTAAAAAGATTATTCTCAATTAAAAAACTGAACAATCAGGCATCTGGACAGTTAAAAACATTGATCGATAGTACCAAAGAATGTCTTAGTAGCTTAAATAATTTGGGAATTAATACTGACACTTGGGATGCGATTGTTATATACCTAATTGTGCAAAAATTAGATACAGAAACGCATAAGGATTGGGAACATTATGTTTCTAAGGAGTGCTCCGACAGTATGCCTGCTTTGAATATTTTGATAAACTTTTTAGAAAACCGTATAAGAACGTTGGAATTAACATCTGGTACTATGCTGTTGAGAGACAATAGAACAAAGGAAAAGGGTTTTATTGGAGCTGCTTTAATTCAATCGACTTGTGTGTTTTGTAATAATAATCATAACTTATATCACTGCAAGGAATTTAGTAAATTGGAACCGGAAAAAAGGAAAGAATTTGTAAAAGAAAAAAGATTATGTTTTAACTGTTTATCGGCGGGGCATCCATTTTATCACTGTAAACAGAAGGTTTCATGTAAAATATGTTCGAAGCGACATCATTCACTTCTACATTCTTCAAGGAAATCGGAATTATCCCTGGATAGTAAGGATGGTCAAAATGCAACGGGGCTTACTTCCATGTATACAAATGTAGAAGGAAATAAGGATATTCAAGATGTTTACATCGCTTCACATTTCACTTCTGAAAACAGAAATGTATTGTTGGCCACCGCATTGGTTCCCGTCAGGAGTTCGACGGGCCACATCAGTATGTTGCGAGCATTAATCGACCCAGGGTCCCAGGCATCCTTTGTTAGTGAAAGGGCAGTACAGTTATTACAACTACAAAGGACTGAGGTACAAGGTAAGGTTACTGGAGTTGGGTCAATTCAAACTTCTATTAGTCAAGTAGTACAACTTGAGGTGTTATCTAATTATGTAAAATCCTTCAGCCTCAAGGTTAAAGCTTATGTATTATCGACACACTTGACTAGTAATTTACCGTGTAAGTATATCAAGGTAAGTAAGGCCTGGAGTCATATTCAAGGATTAAACTTAGCCGATCCCAATTATTATGCGCCAGCAAAAATTGATATTTTATTAGGTGTTGAGGTGTATACTGAAATCCTTAAAAATAATTTTATTAAAGGTCCCTCAGGTTCACCGTGTGCGCAGGAAACCGGTTTAGGTTGGATCCTCTTTGGAAGTATAAGTGACGACAAGCCTAATCACACTAGCGTAGCGCTGTGCAATCAAATAAATGTTGATGAGGTTATGAAGAGTATGTGGGAGTTACAGCCTACGAGTGAGCGGTTACTTACAGCGGAGGAAAGATTGTGTGAGGAGATATATACAAATACACACAGACGAAGATCTGACGGAAGATATATTGTGAAGTTACCAATAAAAAAATGTGATATACCTATAGCTACGAAAGGAAATACTAGAGAAATTGCTATGAAAAGACTGATTAGTTTGGAAAGAAGATTTGAGAGGGATCCAGATTTAAGAAAAGAATATGAAAAGGTTATTCAAGAATATATAGATAAAAAATATATAGAAGAGGTGCCAATGGATGAAATAAATAGACCTGCCATATATTTACCACATCATCCCGTTGTTCGTAAAGATAAAGAAACGACGAAGGTTCGTGTAGTATTTGATGCGTCAGCTAAAGGATGTAACAATGTTTCTCTTAACGACGAGTTGCTTGTCGGCCCTCCTCTGCAAGAAGATCTGAGAAACTTAATAATGCGTTGGAGGCTTCGGCGAGTCTGCTTCACAGCTGATATCCAGAAAATGTATCTCATGATTCTAGTTGACAAGGGAGATGTTGATTACCAAAGAATACTATGGCGCACCGGCGAAGGCAAACCAAAGGACTACAGACTTCTACGTGTGACTTTTGGAACAGCATCAGCCCCATATTTGGCAGTCAAAACTTTACAGCAAGTAGCTAATGATGAAAGCAAAGATAATTCTAAGGTAGCAAAAATTATTAAAGAAGATTTTTTCGTAGACGATTTAATATCAGGGAGCGACACGGTAGAAGAAGCAATAGAAACGGCATTTCAAATAAAGGATATTTTAGAGAAGGGAGGTTTCGTTTTACAAAAGTGGGCATCAAACAGCATAGAGTTTATGGAGCAGATTCCACCTTCACAGAGAAGCACAAGGGCCAGTATTAATTTAACTGTGGATGGAATCACCAAAGCGTTAGGTCTATCTTGGAACATGGGACAAGACACGCTAGAATATCATCTGTCAATACAACCGCAACCTGAAATGGCAACAAAGAGAATGATATTGTCAGAATTGCAGAAACTATTTGATCCATTGGGTTGGTTGGCGCCGGCAATAGTATTGTATAAAATGTTAATTCAAGAACTTTGGGTTAAACAGATTGGTTGGGATGAAGAAGTTGATTGTGGTATAAGAAATGAGTGGCTACGGTTAAGGGAAGGATTTACACTTTTAAATGACATTAAATTACAAAGATGGCTTGGCACTACAGAAGATTTGATGGATACCGTTGAAATACATGGCTTCTCAGACGCATCAACTAAGGCATATGCAGCTGTTGCTTATATCAGAGTCCAAACCAAGGATGGAGCAATAAGAACTAGTATTATTGCAGCAAAAACCAGAGTGGCGCCGGTAAAACCGGTTTCTTTGGCTCGTCTAGAACTCTGTGGCTCTTTATTACTCAGTCGGCTGCTAAAACAAATCAGTGAAGCCATGAGAATTCCCATTACCCAAATATACGCGTGGACAGATTCAGAAGTTGTGCTATCTTGGTTAGCTGGCGATCCTCTAAGATGGAATGTATTTGTTAGCAATCGTGTGGTGGAGATAACCGACAACATCCCATATGCCCAGTGGTACCACGTAGCATCAAAGAGTAATCCAGCTGATATCGCGAGTAGAGGGTTAATATTATCACAGCTCGTTCACAATAAGTTATGGTGGGCGGGACCCGATTGGCTAAAGGGACAGAACATTATATTGAAGAGACCAATAGCAAAAGAGACAGACATGGAAGAAAGAAAGTGTTTAAAAGTATATCACAGTACAGTAAAGAAGAATAATTTAAATTTAGAAAATTTCGACAGCTTAGAAGAATTGCAAAGAGTAATTGTTCATTGTAAAAGATTTATAAATAGTAAAAAGCAACCTGAAAATATAATTAATTCTATTTCATGCATCGAATTAGAAGAAGCTTTTAATATAATAATTAAATTAGGACAAAGAGAAGAATTTGAAGAAGAAATAAATACATTAATGGAAAAGAAACCTGTAAACAAAAAGAGTAAATTAAAATCACTAAATCCCTACATAGACGAAAAAGGCATAATAAGAGTCGGCGGCAGACTACGACACGCTTCGGTCGCAGAAGATGTGAAACATCCTATTATATTAGGCCATGACAATGCTGTTGTAAAGCTTATAGTAGCTTATGCACATAGAAAAACTCTTCATGGTGGAGTCCAACTTATGTTATGTTTTCTTCGTTCACGTTTTTGGATCATAAAAGCTAAGAGTTTGGTGAAGGCACAAGTTCACAAATGCTTTGTCTGTGCCATTCAACGCGCTAAAAATCGTGAACAGATGATGGGAGATCTTCCAAGTGTCCGTGTAACACCAGCTCGTCCGTTTATGAATTCAGGAGTCGACTTTGCTGGTCCACTTCAACTGTTAACAACTCGAGGCAGAGGTGGCAAATGCATCAAGGCTTACATTGCAATTTTTGTTTGCATGGCCACGAAGGCCATTCACTTGGAACTTGTGGGTGACCTTACCACGGAATCGTTCATTAGTGCTTTCCGAAGATTCGTAGCAAGACGTGGTAGATGTAAACAAATATGGAGCGATCGTGGAACGAACTTTGTAGGGGCAGATAAAGAATTGCGTGATATGTGGCATGAAGCTAATTTAGAAATACCCGAACAGTTCGCACAATTATTGGCTGAAGACGGAACTGAATGGCATCTCATTCCTCCATATAGCCCAAACTTTGGCGGTTTGTGGGAAGCGGGGGTGAAATCCATAAAACACCACTTAAAACGCATTCTGACTCGTAACTTAACCTATGAAGAAATGTTAACCACTCTGTGCCAAATCGAGGCCTGTTTAAATTCAAGACCGCTTTGTCCTGTAGATGTCTCTAATGTCGATAGTCTTGAAGTGTTGACTCCAGGCCACTTTCTTATAGGTGAAGCTCCTATTAATATTTCTGAACCTAGTTTGTTAAATGTTAATGTCAATAAGTTGTCACGGTGGCAACATACTCAAAGGTTAGTTCAAAATTTTTGGCGTCGTTGGCAATCTGAGTATTTGACCCAGCTCCAGCACCGACCTAAGTGGCAAAAACCAGTTAGGGAATTCAATGTAGGTGATATCGTTTTGTTAAAGGAAGACCTTCCGCCTGGTAAATGGGCCCTAGGTCGTATTATTGGTAAACATTCCGGTCAAGATGATTTGTGTCGTGTGTATAGTATAAAATGTCGCGGTAAGACTATACAACGTAATGTATCAAAGATTTGTGAACTTCCAATCAATGAGTAAATCTAAAATGTAATGGTGATAAATTTGTTTACTCATATTAAATGTATAAGGAATGTTCAACTTTAAATAATTAATTTGTTATTTGTATAATTTTATGTGGAATTAATTTACACTTACTTGACTTTTAGAGAAAACTCAAGTTTAAGTTAAATTTATATTTTGTTTAACGCATGAATGTAACGTTCAATTACATAATGTACCTATTAATATTTGATTTCCTCCTCCTGCTAAAAAACTTATGTTTTTGGTGGGCGGTATGTTGTGGATCGTATGATGCATCTAACTTTGTTTTCTGTTTAGTCGCAAATAAACTACCAAGCAGTTAATACACGTCTTTCTTTTGCACATCGACCCGGCAGGTTACTCAATCTAATATAGAACGTTAAATCAATAACACGTACCCTACACAATACCGCACTGACCATGAAAAAAAATACTTATTTCATGATATTCAATTAAAACTAAGGAGTCTGTTAGTATAATGAACCTTAAAATGAGATAACAGCTCTAAGTTCAAGCCACATTACAGGATTTCGAGCGATAGTAGCCTTAATAAAATTAGGAGGGGAAGTCATTAAATTCAAATTAGGGAAAAGCTTTTACAACGTTACTATTAACATAGAAATCTGATTAATGACTGTTTTTATTCACTAACGGATCAGTAATAGTCCGATAGACTGTCTGACTAGTCTATTGACCTGTTGCCCGCTACTTCATTCACATTCATTTATTGAAACTTAATCCATCCATTGAAAATTGAAATACAAATAAACACTTTTTAAGGATAACGTACATAGTCAACAGAAAATCCTTCTTTTTTTAATACCTTTCATTAACATGACCTGTTTGTATGTAAGTAATGGAAATTTTCAGCCCTTTTTACTATCTTCAAGAAATCTGATGAACTTGTAAATCACAGAGGTCAAGAGCCGATGACAAGGCAATGTGGCAACAAACATGACCAAACTTCAGGCTCAGAGATGGCTCCAGGCAAGGTAACTAACTCAAGGGTTAACGGAACAGTGACTACTTTTAATACTTTTAATTTATAACAAGGATAGTTTGAGTTATTTAAACAATTAATTTGAAAAGCATACAAACTTCCTGGTGATAAGTTACGGCGGAAAATTGAAGCACCAATTTGTAATAATACGTTTCGTTTAGGGTAATTGAAGAGGAAAAGAAAAGCTATGTAACTCGGGTTAAAAACTGCACGTGCGCAATTGGAAATTAGAAACAGCCAGTACAGAAAACCAAATATGTAAAATGTATTATAATCGTGACAAGTTACAAAACAAATAACAAACGTATCTACGTCTACAACGAGAAGTAGGTACATGAATAGATATGATTTCAGCCAAATAATGAGTCATTTGCTAAATTCCGTTAATAAATCAGGCATCGGCGTCTTAAAAATGTAATGACGCAAACATTATAGAATGAAATATGCCATTGTTTGCTCAAGGCATTCCCATTCGATTACAAAGCACCACAAATCACTCGAACGATACTTAAAGTTCAGACATTACAGCGCCGTAAATCGGTCGAACGATGAACGAATTTTGTGATTTTAAAGTAAAAGGAGGATATTAAAGCAATAACGTGGTTTTAAATAGTTTAGTTATCTGTAACGCATAACCATTCCACTGCTGGCACAGGTCTTTGCTACCCTACGCTTAACGGTTTATTTGCTACGGATTAACGGACTGAAGGTAGGTTAGGTAAACCTTTCAAAACATTACGGAGAACATGATTCTTTACAATACTTTACTTTGCCGATACAGGTGACAAATAATTCCTGTCCATGGGCATAACTAAGTAGTCGCAGGGGTTGTTGACCTCCGTAAAAATGAGCCTCAATTGTTTGATCCACTGCCCTGAATTGCTGGATCAAGAGCTTTTTACTCCCTCCCACAGCCCACTGGGTAAAGAGTAGGTAACGTCCATGTTCCTCACACCTACTTCTCAATAACTTTTAACAAAATAGAACCGACTTTAACGCCGACAAGTAAAAATCGGTTCAGTTAAACGCGGTTAATATTCCTAAATACTTCTCCTAAGTGTGATAAACACGATGCTGAAAACCGCATCAAAATTGGTTCAACCAAACGCGAGATAATCACGCACAAATATACATACATATGTACATAGGTGAAACTGAGAACCTCCTTTTTTCAAGTCGGTTAAAAATCAGGGGTGTGATGCGTGCATCAAATGGAA
Organism: Hesperia comma; assembly: GCA_905404135.1. Taxonomy (NCBI): domain Eukaryota; kingdom Metazoa; phylum Arthropoda; class Insecta; order Lepidoptera; family Hesperiidae; genus Hesperia; species Hesperia comma. The sequence continues at coordinate 2,921,133 of FR990026.1, forward strand.
GGCTGGCCGACGCCAACTGATTCAAACCAGTTACGGAAGACTTTCAGGTGTTTCAATTCTAAAGAAATGACTTTAGCTACCTCTGCTGATGCTTTAAAGCAATACGGAGGGAGTAGGTAAATAAATAAATCGCGTTGGAAGTTAAAAATATTTAGAAGCAAATGTTATACAGAACTCGTTGACTGGGAAAAAAGTGAGTGTTTTCGAAAAGAAAAGAAATGAAGAAAGTAAATAAGGAAATAATCAATAATACCTATCAGACCGTGATAGAAATAATGTCATTAAACATAGATTATGATGGAAAAACTAAATTATTGCTTAATTCAGTCACTTAATGAAATCCAGCACTCAAAACGTAATATTATTAATCATACTCGCTCAACAATCCTAATTCATTACTATCTACCTAATTATACTCGAAACTACTTATATAGATGTATTAGGTATCTAATAATGCAATTGTATAATATGCTCTGAGGGTAATTACTTCGGATTTGCGCTAATTAGATTAAATATATTACTAGGAAGTACAATCTCTCAATATTAATTATTATTTATATTATTTTGGTAGAAAAATGTCCAGCAATTTGTAAAATATCAGCTCTTTCCCGAAATAATGTAAGGCATTTGCTCTTTGGAGATTTTTATTAATAGGTTTTTTTTTAATTATATAAATTTAATAAGCCTTTTATTTGGTTCCATAGCCTCACGTTAGTATAGCTATGGCAGCAGATATGTAGCAACAGTAGGTATATGGCAGCCTAGTGGTTCGAACGTAGCACTTCAGATTCAGGGACATACTTAGGTTCAAAAATAGTATGCATATTGGAAATTATTTATTACTTACTTCAGTGCGGGGAAAACATCGTGAGAAAACCTGCACACATGACAGTTCTCTATAAAGTTTTCCTTTATCAATGCAACTGATAATTACATATACATAATTACTTAATGTAGACATTTTTTATAATTTAATTAAATTAAACTGCATTTTACGCTTAAATAATATTTTTAGCGATATGGAGAGGAGGGGTTGTGCACACAACAGCTAATAATAATGTTCACAGGACCTGGAAATTTACGAAAATAGAAGATGTTCCGTTTTGAGCCAAAACTAAATGGCCACGTTAGTTACACGTGACACAAATGCTGCCTGCTCCCTGCCCATTAGCATTTATTTTATTGAATCATAATATTGTTGTTACCTGTAAATACTATAATCGCAATAAACGAATTTCATAGCGAATATGATATAAATACAATGTTACTAAATCGAGATAACAAATCGAGTTTATTTAATGTTTTGTTTGATGATCTGTATTCGACATTAGGCCGCTATCCCACTGTCGTTTTACTAGCGTTGGCGTTCGTCCAACGTTTGCGCAGCGTCGCCGTTGCGCAGACGCGACGTTAACGTTGCGCTTGGACTGTAGGCACGGTAGGAATTTGCAAAAGCGATGCTGTAATATGACTATAGAAAATATCCCTCTACTTAGCTAATTTGGATGTTAAAAAAGTTTTCCTTGACCTACTCGGGTCGTCCAGTATTTATTATTAATGGCTAAAATATATACATTTGAACTAACAATAACTCAACTAACTATCTTATTACAGATCTTCCAACAGCAAAGCCGATAGACCAGTTTAATATATTACATTGTGTCAATGTGCGAGTAAGCATACACATGCATAGCTAAAGTGACGGCTTTTTATAGTTATTATTGCGGTCACTTTCATGCGTTTGAACTTTTGTAGGTAGGTACATTGAACCAATGTTTGCACGAATATTTGCGAGACATGGCAAATGTTCGCGGTTCGCGCTTTGATGTTACACGCTGCTCCAGTGCGGATTAGTGCATAGGTTAATGACCATCCCATGTATTGGAAGTTTGTGCCGCCCTCTAACATGGCTTGATAATTAGAATCTCAAAATAAGAACTAGAGCCATCGGTTTCGTGACCCTAGTAGCACGGAAGATCTGAATAATGTTTTACCACACGCGGTCACCCATATATCTACTGATCGCCCCCACTGTTGCTTAACGTCTATTACCTACTTAAAATCGTCACAAACCTTTGAGCTATGAGCACTTCGTATAAACAGAATAGAAAATATTTATTTAAAAATATAACAAATAATGCTTTCTAAAGCATTTGAGCAGAAACAAAAGCGACATTCTCTCCGGTTAGTTAAAGAAAACCCGTCAACAGCGAGTTGTATGTACACGAAAGGTTCCGTACTATGCAACATTTACCTACTCCAATAAAATAAGTTTTTTTAACTAATCAAAAGATCTTATTTCATATTTGGAATTAACATACATTTTTCGATTTTGGTTTTGTTCATAAATATAAGTAAGTAAGTAAAAACAGTAAAGCACAGCAAATACAGCAAAAAGGGCGGCCCTATCCCTTCGTAGCGATGTCTTTCAGGCAACCTAATGTTTGAAAGGTTACTACACGTTACAAGTAGAAGAATTAAAACAGACATACCTACTATTAGGATCTGTGAAGTAAACTGTGTAGTATGTGTAAAGAAAAATAAAGTAAGAAAAAGTAAAAAAAACAAATACTAGTAACGAAAGAAGTGGTTTTGAAAAGAAGTTAAATAACGAGCTTATGGGAAAAGAAGAGGAAGGGAATTCCAAAGACGGATTACTGTCGCACTGAAATAACCATGATAGAATCCTTTCTAGGGTTTAAAACTTTCCTCATACCCAATTTAATATAAATCGGTTCGACGAATTAACTGTAAAAAGGCTGACAGATAAATAACATTACTTTCCTATATTATTACCTATTCGTAATATTAATATAGATTAGCCTGATTTTTTTCGTATACATATACAACTATAACCATGACCTATTATCTGGTGTCATGCTTTTCTAATTTCATTTATTAATTATTGATAAAAAGTATGGTAATAAGTGTTAGCAGTGACAGATAATTAAACCTTATGTTTTGACGTTGGCAACACTGGATCAAAAAAAGCATTTTAACGTTAAACGAATGTCCATGATGTTTTACTACAAATGTTTTATCCGAATGAAACCACAAAGGTAATTTTCATTACACTAGAATTGTTTAACGTAAGCGAAATTGTTGGCAAAAGCTAATATGGTCGTTCAATCCTAAGAGAGTTATATCCTAATGGAGTTTTTCATCGTTACACGGATCACTGAACATTGTAAATCGATCCTCTTTACATCCACGGCATTGTTTATACGATTCAATATTATTTGTTAATGGCCTCGATTTTTTGTGATTTCAGTCTATTTGACTCGCAACCAATTGATGGATTGCTGGAGATATTTAATCAGGGAGAAAATTGATTTATTGGCTGTAATGGAGTTGGTATAACTGGCTCGTAGATTCATTAACTGATGACGTGTTGACAGGGTGAACCGTTCATATGTATGTATAAGCGAAATATAAACTTCAAGGACAGTTACTCACATTCTCGCGAATACGTGAACCAATAATCTTCTTCTCAGTCGATTCGTTCTTGACAGAACGGTCGTGACCATCACGTAGTCACTTTCGGGGCTGATGTCACTCGCCTCACGATGTCGCGCCATCTCTGCCTGCTCGCTGTCAGTCTGATACACTCGTGTATAGGGCCACCCACCGCAGACTTAATTTAATCGGTCCAACGCATTGGTGACCGCCGGCGAGGCCTTACACCTTCTACTTTGCCTTGCACAACAAGACGCGTTTTCATTTCTTCTCGAAGCGTGGCCGAAGAACTTTAAAATAACCTAAATAATAACACATCATAATCGGACGGTAACAACGACGAGATCAATAAATTCCAGTCTTGGTCTGGTCTTCCGAACAAGGAAGTCTGGAGTAGGATCCGCATGCTCGTCAAATCTTCACAATTATATGAATTTAGAAATGAAATATCACTTGCTTCGATGAAGAAAAACTTGGCCATCGCGGTAGACTATGGCTTGTACTGCTTACATTATAAGAGAAGATCCACCCCCAGTTGTGAGAAAGTTAACAGATGCGAAGATACATTAGGTACAACAATCCCAAAACTTTGGCACGTGGATGGGGAAATATTCATATATTTACCACCAATTATGTACGGTAAACATAATATCATGTACGGCATAATTATACAAGTATGGTAACAAACTAGTGTTTGGACCGCCGCCGCCGCCCGAAGATTAATTTGCAAACTCCATAATTGTCTATTCACCAAAGTTTCGGCGTTCGCTTTGAACCTTCAAGCGTTGGCTTTCAATTGCGTGGGTTGTAATATGAATAGAGTCAAAACGCTTACCTGGTTTCTGGTCGTCTATAGTGCTGGTGATTTGATTTTATGGTTATCATTATTGGTAGCGAATCATACTATACTATAGGTACTATTTAATGTAAATCTGTAACTGACCGCTATTGTATACCTACATGGAAGATGTAGAAAAATTATAACAAGAGATCCAGCTTTTGAGTAAAATAAAAATACAATCAAAAATTATGAGTTAACCCATGGAGATAACACATATTACAAAATATAGTCGAATTGAGAACTTCCTTCTTTTTTTGAAGTCAGTTAAAATGTCAGATTCAACGTAAATTGTTTGTCAATGAGTACAGCTACCTAAGTTTGAGAGACCTTAGTGTTTATCTTACGATTGTTTCAATCAGTTCAAAAATAAAAAACATCAGGTTTTTAAATATTTCCATTCAAGAGATAGAGCTCTTTGACAGTCAGGTGGATAGACGAAACAGATAAATATGTCAATTTAAACCATCTCGTCGAAACATTGTCGATTGTGAATGCTTAGTTCTTATAGTAAACTAGAGAACCGCCCGCGCTTCGCTTCGGGACCCGTAGGAAACAGCCGCGTAGGTCCCGCTCCCGTAGGAATCTCGACTAAAAAGTAGCCTATAGGTAATATGATATACCTACTGGAACATCAGATATAACATTTGCCTATGACATAAGTTAATTACGTGATTCAGAATTTGCAAATTAATTTTACTAACGCCATCTATTAACAACATCCGGAACTAAATATCTAGCAAGTAACAAAACATCGACCTTCCCATGGGAATGAGATGTTTTTCCGCGGTAAAAAGTAGCCTACGTCACTCTCCACCCTCCTAACTATTCCCACACACATAAACCATACCATATAATATCCATGTTGCGACGTGAAAGAGTCACAAACAAACAAACACACTTTCACATTTATAATATTAGTATGGATGGATAACTACGAACTTACCAATCAAACTTAATCAAACAACTAAGAGTAAGTTCAATAATAATTGGTCCGGTATCCATAATTGGCAAAGTTTCTTAAACGCTTTGCAATGGACATATAAATCTTGGGTATTATCCCTAAGCGATGTCGAAGGCTTCCGGGCATTAGAACTTCCGGTCCTTAGATTGGCCACTAGAACTTTTATGAGTCCCGGAGCGCAGTCGAAGATACTTCAAAGACACAGATCGCCTTTACGCTAGAGACACCAGATTTATAATTTTGCCAATTAGAAATTTCAAAGCCATGTCGTAGGTATCAACTACACAATAGATATAATTTTATTATGATGTTATTTAGCCTTCTATTTAGGTAATCACGTTCACAAAATGACTAGATATTTTATCTCAGCAATAGTAGCATGTACTTACATAATTTTACTGACTATGTACAAGTAATACTTGTTCTTTTCGGTCAAGTCGTTGAGGACTAAGGTACTAACTACGGGAGTTGATTCCAGAAGCGAAGCGATGGCTCGTTTACTATTAGGAATAAAAAAAGTTCATACATAATTACACGCTCGTAGCCACAATAGTAACTTGCATACCATGGGACAATACTTTTAAAAACAAAACTACGATAACTGAAATTCGAAAACAAAGTTCAAAATTTCACCTCGCTGAATAAATGACAAGGCTTCGAGCAATCCTGGAGCTTTATTTTTGAATTGCTCGCTTGCGGCGAGCGCATGTTTCAAATTATTTTCGATCCACATAACAAAATTTCGTTTTTAGGGTCCCGCCCTATTACTGAGACTTCGCTGTCCGTCCGTCCGTCCGTCCGTCTGTCACCAGGCTGTATCTCATGAACCGTAATAGTTACACAGGTGAAATTTTCACAGATGATGTATTTATGTTGCCGCTACAACAACAAATACTAAAAAACAGAATAAAATAAATATCTAAGTGGGTGCCCATACATTCGACGCTTCAGCGATAGTTTAGTTACCTTTCGGTCCAAGAGATGGCGTTGTGCGTAATATGTGGCTACAATAAAACAATTAAATATTTAAGTGAGGCTCTCATACAACAGACCAGATTTTTTGGCGTTTTTATACATAATGGTACGGAACCCTTGGTGCGCGAGTCCGACTCGCACTTGGCCGGTTTTTTAAACTACTACGAGTGTTATTCAAGTAAAAATAATACAGTCCCTGCATGATAACATTGTCAAAATAACAGTGACACAGTCGGCCTAAGCTGATTCCGCGTCGATAAATATGAAGAGTCCCTGAGTGTCGACCATTAGGGATATCGGGTATCTGTACCGATAGCGCACCTACCGCCACGATTCCGTGTCGATAACACCGATAATATTTATTGCCCACTTTGTCACTTGCATGACACTTTCGTTTGCCACGCGCCCGCCTGGCTATCTCAGTGCGAATTTTTCGATATTGTCCCGACGTGATAATGGTTTATTGGGTATGTAACTGATTTTATGGAGGAAAAGTTTTTTAACAACTGCGACATCGATGCTATTGCGGCACGGTGGTGGTACTATGTACTATGTGGTGGTTTTATGCAATTAAGGTACCAAAACAGCTTGCATCATCATTTGTTAGTTGCTGCCCATGACAACTGCGAGCGGCCTTGAACAAGACTCCTTGAGAAGATGAGTTGAAGTATAGGTATCTACATTAATTGGTAATGTGTCAATAAATGGAAGGACTTGTGACTGTAATGCAGTGACTATTAGTGATAGTCTTGTTAGTTGTTTTTTTTCGCGTTGCCTCTCTTTCACGTAAAATTGAGGCAACAACGACGCGAAAACAATGACACACTATAGGACACACTCGTTTTAAGCGATCGACGCGCTCAAAACGGGGTCCTCCTACCGCCCACTTTTTTCTCTACTGCTTATTTAATATTTTATTGTAAATATGTACCATTCGGTTTTTTTCGTCGTAACGTTCGTCAGCCCCTGTGGCCTAATGGATAAGGCATCGGCCTCCTAAGCCGGGGATTGTGAGTTCGAGTCCCACCAGGGGTAAAGCTTTAGTGTAGCCTTTTTCAACATATTGGAATTTTTATTAAATTTTTAATTGAATATGTTTAAATTAATACCAATATTTTTGGGTACAACGTTAACATAAAATAAATTACATATTTATACTTAAAATTAAAATAATTGTATATAAGTTGGCGACAATGATGGAAGTGTTTTTAATAAGGCATTAAAATCCAACTTATTTTAATATGTAAATGAATAAACAAGAAGTGAGTTCGTCATAACCTTAGGTCAAGCGATTCATTTAAATTTGAGTGAAAAATATTTGAAGCATATTTTGGGAAAAGATAACACTTTTTTTGACAAACGATATTTATCTAGTAGTATATTTATCTGCCTGCAAGTAGAAAAAAATCCTTAGAAGTTTCTAGCCACTTCATATCTGATAACACTCAAAGGAATTATTAAAATGACAATGCAGATTAAATGATTGTAAAAACTAAATTCGAATAAATTTAATTTTACTTTATTCAATGCCAAGTCTAGAATTCATTAAAATGTCAGATGAACAGAATTAGATAGCTAAAACAGTTGATCACATCTATTAAGTACCTAATTACTTATCTCCTCAAGACAATCTACAGAATTATCGCCAAATCCAAGAGACATAACATAATAGATATTTTAAATTTACCCAAACAATAACTGAAATTGGTATTGGATCTACTTAGCCTGAATTCAACGAAAATCCAACTTCGAATAATTACTCCAATGAGGTTGTACCCGTAATAATATGAATTTTCCTTAAATTACGAAGAGTATTACAAAATTATTTTTGTATAATTATGTAAACGTTTAAATATAATTATGATAATTATTATGACGATTTGAAAAACAAAACTATTTTTATTTTAATTTCGTTGCAAACTTGGCAACCCATTGGCCGAAATGCTCGTATTACTATTATAAATACAAAAGTAACTCGGTGACCCTCTACTATTTTTTTGCACTTAATCCGCTAAATTGATTTAGATAAAATTATGTATCGAGGTAGATTGAGATCCGGAAAAGAACACGGGATATTTTTTTGTCCCGAAAACCATCCCTTTAGGGTTTGTCACATAATTATTTGAATACGATGGTTACATAGGTTACTCGGAAATATGTTGTTCAATTACATTAGAAATTTTTTAAAACAATTATTTCATTTACTTACAAAATGGTTGAAAAGTGGAGTAAAAGGGTTATGAAACTCATCATAATTATCTATATAGTAACGTTTTTCACCGTATGTCATTGCAAATATGAAATATTTCAAATACAAACGATTGCTCACGATTTAATAAATATTCCATACATTCATCCACCGGCCTTCACAATTCCATTGTTGCACGAAGCGCTCTCCTAAATTAAGCCATAACAAAATGCAGTCAAAGTCTTTAAACAATGTAAAATCTTTCAGATCTTTTATCACAATGAAAATAAATATGAACACACAAACTTGAACAAGAAAAGTTGATGACACTAAAGTGATGTGCACTAACATTTTCATACATGAAAACAAAATACGCCATATTTGTTTCTAGAAAACTCTAGTGCAAACAAATGGATGTGGAATTGTGGACAAAGAAACGTGACAATTATTTCTTCAGTTCGCTAATGTCTTGCCTTTTAACGGTCCTACGTGTTTGCTTTGCACTCAACTTGGCGGGGACGCTGCCGTGCAACTATTTACATAGACAAGCTAATAGATTCCCTTAAGTAATTTACATATCAAAAGTAGCCCCTTCGATTTAATTAAGATCTCCAATAAAATTATCATACTAAGTGATGGACTGTCTATGATTTCAATATTATTCTGAAGCAGTAATTTAATTATACAATAGCTGTCCTCAGGTTACAAAGGTTCTCCGAAATATCTTTTAAACTAAATCTGTATCAAATACGCAGGATGATGACGTCATCATTAATACTTAAGGACGGTTTTACGCGTACCCTCAAAATCAGTGTCACCTGGACGTGATTGTGTGCGTATCTATACCTACTCGTAGTAGAGCTAACCGTCATAAAAGGCGGGGATAATAATTATGTATAAGAACATAAACGGTCTGAATCTTTTTCGATATCAGACGTATTATAAACTATTGGTCTAGCAATCTGTAACTTGACCAAATTTTTTATAATAATTTGTAACACATTTGTACTCATCCTTCGACCTAATTAATAGAAATACATGGAAATTGTAGACCTGTCTTTAGTTTCTTCCCGCCACCGCCGTTCGCCATGATCCAACACACTGAGTCTAAATATCGTTATAAGTGTACAAATTCAATTCCGAATCATCTAAACCTGGATTCAGGAAGCTCAGGGCCGGTCAGTGACGCAAGTTAGGGGAAATCAACGCCCAACAGTGGACTGTAAAAGCCATGGATACATATAAAATGTTTAATGACCGCTATAAACTGTTGGATTCCAACGACATGCATGCATGTCACGAATGCATAGTACGTTCACTTCGCTGGAATCCAATGGGTAATGTAGCCGCCCCGTTGGTATTTTCCGAGGGCGACTATACTCTTATCCAAATTAATGGATTAAAATGAGTAATTACAACTTATGTAAGACTTTATTATTGTAAGAAACTACCAATAAATGCTACAACTAAAGATACTACAAACAACAGATATTAACAAAACAATGAGCTTTACAAGACAATAGTGAGAGCTGAGAGGTCAGATGTTCGGAGAATATTTTACTTTTTTATGGAATTAAGATAGCAAACGAGCATGCAGCACCACCTTCCGCTGCCGCCCATAACAACTATGACCGACCCAGAACTAGACTTAATGAGCCTCGTTCTAATTCGGTCACAGATGCGTTGCTACCCCTGAGGACTGAGATGGTCACCTCTAAAAAAGTGTAACCGGCTCCACACCTTCCTATCCGGAACACAATTGTTCTTAAAACAATTATTACACGGTAGGAATGGTACTAAGTACCGTGGCGGGCGGTGGTACTTCCCCGGGTGAGCTCTAGGCTCTACCACCTATCGACATTACTAATTCACATAAAAGACAATATAAATTATGGCAACTAATATATACATTTAAACCCAAATTGAGTATTAAAAAATGTACGTATTCGAGTAAAACAAATTCTGAGTACCAAAAGATATTCTGGCTATTCCTTAATTTGTGACAACATTAATTTCTCTTTTACGACTCCTAAATGTTTTCGTATCTCATTTACGACGTCTACCCTGCTCCAAGTTAGAAGAGTTGAGGTTGAATAATAACTAGTGTTCCATATAAAATCGGAAAATCGTGAAGGAAAATAAGGGTCTGGACCACAGACTTAGATATAAAAAAATAAGCAGACCCAACATAATTATGAGAGAAAAAGGCGTGCCAGTTACAACTACATACATAAAAATACAAATGTCGTCTATGGTACTCACACTAAAAGATGGCTTCTTTCAGCTTATGAAAAGTGTTCCGAGGTTTGGCATTACATTCTCATCGAAACTAAAACAGTATGCAAAATTTTAAGTTTTTGCAGTATGACAGAGAGAGGAACGTAACATAACAAATCTATGTGCGAAGGGGCTAAAAGTCCCTTCCCTTAGCCCCTTCGCCCCCGGTCGTAAGCGTAGTCGTAGCGTAAGCGTATCGTAATACGCTCGTACGGCGACAGCACTACAATACGATAACGATACGCCGGCTCATTCACACGAGGACGAATCGTCTTTTTTCACGAATCGTCTTTTTTCACGATTCGTTATTTTTTTTGACGGCGGCAATGCTTTTTAAATACTCATGTTCACACGCTTGACGAATCGTGAAAAAAGACGAATACGGATACGTCTTTTACAAATCACGAATCGTGAATGTTTTATGATTATGACGGATCCGCGCACAGTTTAGTATGCGTTTGTGTGTGAACTTCAATGCGGATATTTTGACGAATCGTGAAAAAACACGATTCCGTATTCAATGTGAACGTCCATCCGTCAAGACGTATCGTGTTTTTTGACGAATCGTCAAAGACGTATGCCGTGGGAATGAGCCCGGTACGACTACGCTTCCGGCCCGTGTCCGAAGGGGGATAAGATATTTACTTTCATAAGCATACATACTTATGTGGCGACATCGCACAACGTCACACGGTGACGTCACCGAAGCCTGAATCGCGCTATCGAAGATTTGTCGATCGCCGGCATATATACAACGCCCCGAGAGCATTCACTCAGGGCCTCGGCCGCCCCCCAGGCATGTCATCTCGCCTGGCGGGAGATCTCCCTATTGCCAAACTTACATAAACAAAAGCTTGTAAATATCTCCTGTAACTTGCGGCCTCGTCGCGCTATGTAAGCAACACCTGCAAGAATGAGTAGGAATGCCCCGTTTTATTTCAACGATAAATTGTCTGTTGGCTCACAAATGGCTCGTTCACCGATAAACTCCGGTTTCCGATAACATTGTTAATCGATTTCAACGTTCGAGAAACTCCTAACCCTTGAAATTACATCTGTCGTGCACATAGGTACCTGTTTGGATTGGGCCAGGGCAACGAATGGCCAAACGTTCTATACCTGTCGTATACACCTCGCCAAACTTTCCTGATTAAGTCTTTGAATGTTTCTTATTCATGTTTGTTGCATTAATAAAATCCCCAATAATAATATTTCCAAAATATTTTCCTTGTTGTACAGACATCACTCAGACAGAATTTATTATTATGTTGTCAATTTCATAAAACGAATTGAAGCGGTCCGTTGTTTCATGAGATTGACTTTATAGATACTGGTGAGTTTGCGTACAGGGTATTTCAACATGAGCATATTTTAACTGAAAAGGAAAGAAGGAGGTTCTCAATTATTTTGTATTTTTATGTGTGTTACCTCACCTTTCTACTGGGTGGACCAATTTTGATATTTTTAAATTCAAAAGTTGGTGCATGCGGTACCATTTGAATTTGAGCAATATCTGAAAGGTACTTTTTGAGTTATCCCTGATAATTATTTGATTTCGACTAAGTTTTGTTCTTTTTTTGATTTTCGATGTTGAAATTGTGTATTTTTCAATTAGGTATTACTATTATATCTGGAAAGTGTTTCAATGTTTTGAAACGTCACCTTACAACGGTTTCGGGTTAAATTGGTTTCCTTCCCGCGGTGAACCGCGTAATTCAAGTGCTTGTGCTTCCAATTTATTTATTCATGTACTTGTACCACAGGTAGTTATTTGGTTCCTATATAATTAAAGTTCTGAACAAAACACTTTTTTTTAATTGTGTTTTTTTCTATTCTTCACAAAAAATATTTCCAGAACAATTTTTTCCACAGAACAGAGTTCTGAGTCGCTGAGAATATGGAATTGTGACAACCCGCTAAAAACGATTTTTTTTATAGCCTAAGCAGGCAAACGAGCAGGCGGGTCACCTGATGGTAAGTGATCACCGTCGCCAATGGACATTGGCAACACCAGGGGCGTCACCGGCGTGCCGTGCGTTGCCGGCCGAGAAGGAAGTGATGGACCCGCTTCTTGAAGGACCCAATGTCATAGCACTGTGGGAATACCGAGGGAGGAAGTTCGTTCCACAGTTTACACGTACGTGGCAGAAAATGACGTGAAAACCGAACTGTGGACGAATGCCAAGTGTCTAGATGATGTTGGTGGAACCTGGCTTTACCCCGTGCTGTGCGGTGGCGGAAGATAACCGCAGGTATTAAATTAAACAGTTCATCAGAAGGGTCCGAACCCGTGCTCAACACTCCCCGTTATACAGACGGTAGAATACACAGAGAGAGAGCGCACATCTCTCCGTAGTTCTAGCGGTTCCAAACCGCCTGTGAGCATGGGATCGCCGATAAGTCGAACAGCTCGTGTATTACGTGTCCTCACAGTTAAATTTAGCTTACAAGCAAAATTTACATACGGCATTTAATATTTTCAATCTGCAATGTACCTTAATCATAGGGCGAACAGCTGGCATTTGTTTAGGATGCAAAAACTAATTCCATATAGAACGCGCATGCAGTGTAGAAAACCTCCGATCAAGAGATGAGCACACCCATAAATCACTTAACGTATCTTATGTAGTTAAACCAGTATCAATTTAAGTATAACTTGCAATAATAAAAGAAAATAAATAATTAAATCTTTTCTTTATTTCTTTCTTTCTTCCTAATAATCTCTAAATAATAATGTTTGTAAATATATTGATAATCTCCCTAAAACAAATTTCGATTTATAATCGAGTTATAGGATACTCTATGAAATAGTTTGCAAAAATAACAAAACGGAAATTAAAAACTGAAAACGGAAATGCCTTTGAATCTAGTATGGGGCTAAGAACTGTAGTGAATAAAGATAATTAAAAATACTTCTGCTTTATGTTCACAGTGTGCACAGTACTTTTAAATTTATTATACGGTTGTATTGTGCGGTTCTTAGCGATGAATTCGAATGAAAATTCTGAAAACGTTTGGAAAAATAACATTGCAAATGGTTCCGCTCAGACTAGACATCTATTTTTCTTTTTTTCTAGCACTAGCGAAATACTAGTTGAAATAATTTATAACTTTTTATTACATATTAAGTAGATATATATTTTAATAATATACCTTTAAGAATTTCATCTACTAAATACTTTCGATAGATCCAAAGATAGCAACATAAAATATTAAAAATTTAAATGGACAATATTACGCGGATGAAAACACAAAAAGGCACTTTAGCGAATACAAAATTTAACCCATTACGTTTACAAATTTTAACCCATTTAAAATATTAGTTATTAAAAAAAATACTTAAATGCGTTTACAAACCATTTTGATTTACATTCTAGACATTTTTTTCCTACTTACATTCATACATTGCACTTCACTTTTATCTAAACAATAATTCCTGACATATCCCGAAAACCGTTTTGGCTGAGTGCCGCCCACGCACGCGGTAAGTGCTGTTTTACTGCACTGTTTTATCCATGGTATTATGATAAACAATAATATACCTAAAAATAATTTCTTCTATACGGCATGAGGACGAGCAGTGCAATTTAAGTTTTAACAAAAATAAATAACCATCTTCAAAATCGATAAATACAGATACCCTAAAAACTACCCATCAGATGTCGCTCATACTCGTATGTACATACAACAAGCACCATTTTAAAACAAAACAAATATTTTAAAACAAAAAAAAATATATAAGCTGAATACACAGTCGAAAGTTATGAGGTAATGATGAAACATTAAATATGCGTTATAATATATAATAACTCAATAATTTACTATACTAGCCATTGACGATGCGTCCATTTGGAATGCTTCTAAATGTATGGACGCACTTCCAAATGGAAATCTTCCATCCAGAAGCACTCCAAATGGACGCATCGTCAATGGCTACCTTTAGGAAATAAAAATAAAAAATACAATCGAATTGAGAACCTCCTCCTTTTTTGTAATTTGTTAAAATACTTAGATGACCGCAGTATAATAACCAATAAAACCAATACATATCAAAAAATATTTTAAGTCATTTCTTAATAGGTATAATGTTCTTTCAAATATGTACTGCAATCAGCAAAAAGGTATTGTAATAACAATAAAGACGAGAAAGGAACAATATACTACGATGGCAAATCAAACACAATGGGAACCTAACATTAATCAGGGGAAGAGATTGAGCGTAGAAAGTTGTTATGAAATATCCAAATAGCTAACGTAGATTGAAAATAGTATAGACGATTTATTTGAGTAGCTTCAAAGGTGATAAAAGACATAAAATTGTGATTAGAAAGCTAAGTGAAAAAACAAACTTGGTTGACTTTACCCCGTTAATGACTCTCAACTGAACCCGGATCTTTCCTCTTAAATGAAGAGACCTAGAGCATACTCCACCACGCTGCTTCAGTATGGGTGGGTGAGGATTCATGAGGATTCATAGAAACGATGATTGATAAATTATTTCGAAAAATTACTTTAATGATTTCGTTAAAAAACATTGTTTTTTTGATATGTCTTCTATGTCTCCATATATCTCTTCGTCTCTAACTAAAAAACTAAAAAACTTCCGCCCACGATTTCTCTTGCTTAAGGCAGGTGTCCCACCGCGGGCGAGTCGGCGCGTGCATCCCGGCTATTTACTCGCTCCAGACACGTATAAAGGTATGGCATTCCCTGTAAACAAAAGAGACACATTAGTACATTATGATACAAGTGCGCGAAGTTGGTCATTACAGTCGAGGCGGTATTGCACAGCCCGAGCCGCAAGGCGAGGGCTGTAATAGAGCCAAGACTGTAATGAACAAAGCACACGCGTATCATACGACGTTTTTCAACACACTTGCGAGGAAAAAAACAATTAGGTATCGACATTTTTCAGTCACAAATCAGCAAATTATAAACGAACAAATGTTTGCACAAAATGGCGCGGAGGTTTATTTTATTTTTTCGCGCGCCGTATCTTTGGTTGAATAACTATGCGCGCGCAGGCGCGCAGGTTAAGTCCAGAGGCAAAGAACACCGCCATTCAGCCACAATATATTAAACTAAATAATTATGTATTTCTAATAGGAATTTACGGTAATTAATGATTTAAAATATTGTATTTTTTAAATGCTTTAATAGATAATTAGATGAAGTATAATCTTATCTTATCAGATTTTGACTAAGTACAACAAGATTATTTAGTTACAAAATAATAAATCTTTTGGTAACAACCTCTTTACGGATATTAAAAAAAAAGTGGAATAAGAAAAACACTAGTGCGGCAATGAAAAGTAAAACGCACTAGTGTGTAATAAACCGCATTCCGGGCGTAAGACTAAAGAAAAAATAGCAACTTTACGAGCAAGTGTGTTGAAAAATATATGTCAGTGAGTACTCGCTGACTGTTCACACTGCCGGCGATTACCCGCTGACATATGCATCTCTTTTGTTTACACGAAATGTCATATATATCTTCCGCCGCTGTCCTGGGCGAGTAATGCGAGAAAACAGCCGAGCTTTACTCGCTGCTCGTTCCCGGTGGGATACCTGCCTAAATCGGTGGATGTCTTCGGATTAACATAACCTATTAAACCTACATGTTCGAAAGCCTTTATTAAAAAATTTAATAAAATTAAAATTTCTTTGTCCACAGATGCACTGGGAAGCCACGCTGTCAGACTTAAGAGTCTGGTATTTTCGTCATGGTATCTTTCGACACCAGCTATGATACTGTCCCAATAGCGAGCGATGACGATCCAATTGCTATGAATTTCAACGGCACGTACGTCCGTGGTGGAGTTTTAATACTCACGAAGACGCTCACAGGAGAATCAATCGGAGTCATCGACGAACCCAAATCCAACAAAACTACCGATATTATAGACATCAAAATCGTGCAAGTTTCCTTTTGTATTCTGTACACTATCATTTTCGTTCTTGGAGTGTTTGGAAACGTACTAGTCTGCTATGTCGTCTTTCGAAACCGAGCGATGCAAACTGTGACGAACCTATTCATTACAAATCTGGCTCTCTCCGATATATTACTCTGTATATTCGCAGTGCCTTTAACGCCAATGTACACATTCCTAGGAAAATGGGTATTTGGAAGACTTCTCTGTCACCTGATGCCGTACGCTCAAGGAACCAGCGTTTACATATCCACTTTGACCCTTACGTCGATAGCAATAGATAGGTTTCTGGTCATCATCTATCCATTCCATCCACGCATGAAATTAAAGACGTGCATTTTTATAATAGTTTTTATATGGGTATTTTCATTAGTCGTTACATGTCCGTATGGGCTTTTTATGGGAATTCAGATAACGAATAACAAGATTTATTACTGTGAAGAAAGTTGGCCGTCAGATAAGTCAAGAAAAATCTTCGGCGTATTCACAACCGTTCTTCAATTCCTCATTCCATTTTTAGTAATAGCACTATGTTATACGTGTGTGAGCATACGATTAAATGTAAGAGCGAGATCGAAACCTCGCGGGAAAAATACAATGAGAGAAGAAGCTGACAGAGATAGAAAGAAACGAACTAATAGAATGCTCATATCAATGGTCGCCATATTTGGAATTTCGTGGTTACCGCTAAACTTGATAAACATTTTTAATGATTTCTACGCACAGATGACGGAGTGGAACTACTATTATCTGTCATTTTTCCTCGCTCACTCGATGGCGATGGCATCGACGTGTTATAATCCGTTTCTATACGCTTGGTTGAACGAGAATTTCAGAAAAGAATTTAAACAGGTGCTTCCTTTTTTTGAATCTTCAAGAACTGTTCGAAACAGTTACCACTCCGAGAGGAACGCGATGCCAAAAGCTGAAAAATTTAGCAACGGGAATGACACCATCCAGGGGACTCTTCTGGGTTCCTCTACAAATAGACCATCGATCAAACAACGAATATTTGACGGTAATTCTAAAAAAGACAACGGTGTTGAATCAGAAAGTATTTTACTAGAAGAACAAACAATTTCTAAGAAAGAAAACATTAACTTGCATTTAATAAATGAAGAATCGCAATTAAGTGAAGCAAAAGATGGTGACCCTTCTCTGTAAAGGTAAAGTAACAAATTAATATCAAATTTTACATCATTATCTGACTTAAATCAACAAAGCAGTGTGATTAGAACATAGAATATGAGGACCTTAGCTCGAATCCCACAAGCGCAATAATTATGTATGTAGGTATCAGTACATAATTATCAGTTGCTTCGGTGGATAAATACATTGTAAGGAAACATTCACATCTGAGAGTTATGAATAATGTACTCAAAGGCGAGCGAAGTCTAACATATGTACAGAATTTTTTTTTTATGGAACGCTTTCTCATAAAGCTTTAAGCGAGGGTTAAAACACAAATTGTTTACGAAATTATTACAACAAACCAACACACAGACTGGTTAAACTTTTTTCTCGAAAATAAAACAATTCTACCTACTTTAACTAGAACCTCACTACTATTTTAGCATATTCATCATAAAACTTCTTAATTATTCTTAAATTATTATTTGTAACTCCGATGTAGGGATACAAAACGAATAACAAAATAACAAACTACTGTCGATTGTAACAAAATACAGTACCTAGTATTATTAAAATATACAGATAGAATCGTCTGTAACTTCGTTGATTGTCTATTGTTATTCAAAATAATTGTTGTTTGTTCCAGACACGTGCCGGCGACACGAGTTACGAGTTCTCCCCACAACCTGTACAAACCAGAATTTTTTCCGCTGAAAACTATTACGCAACCAACCGGACATGATCTTGTATTCTACGTCAGGGATTTATATAAAAAAATATATAAATAATAATAACTTTTACACAATCAGTACGTAATTAATTAATGATTTTAACAAAAAAGTTTATTTTAATGTTTTGTTTTTTCATTTTGTACATTTGGTTGCTATGGTAACGTTGTTAAGTTTTATTTGCTTGAGGGATGTAAATAGAACTACTATGAATAAATTATCAATAATGTAGCTGTATATAATGTATATATTTGGTGATTCGTATCCTTTATCCATATGAATACGTGTATGATATAATATGTATATAGTAAATTATGTAGGTATATGTATAATTCATGTGTATCATAATTAAGTATATAAATGTTTGAATTAAAATGTATTTTAATTAAATTTTTGTTACACATTTATATTATTTCATTATATTGTATGTATGACGTGTAATTACGAGTGCGTGAATATATTTTTTTAATATAATTGTTATTGCAATTTAATGTGTTTATTCATCCGGGTTTAATGTACCTACCTACTACATGTACCATATTATACTTTTTCTTACAAATCCTATGAAATTAAATTTTGATGTTATAATTTTTTTTCGGATAATAATGATTGGTGTAAATAAAACTTCATCGTAAATAATACATGTGTAGATATCCGATGTTTCCTATGTATGTTACTGTTGTATGTTCTTATTAACTGTTATTGTTATTGATAATGTCTTGTACTTTTTATGGAGGCAAGTAGGTATCCAAAGGCCTATTTTAAAGTTATAATTATACGGTTTATCAGTATAATAAACCTGTCTAGGTTAAATGACTTGTCAATATTTATCAAAATATTCTTGAATAGACCGTTGAGCCCAATTTCAAACTTGTGATTTAATGTTCTTTTAATCAGCTTAATAACGAAGTAAATAAATAAATAACGTTGCACAGTCACCGCCCCACACTAGAATTCCCCTGCGAGGTGGATGTCATAGGCAATACACAACACACGCCCAGACAAAAAGCGGAATGTTAAGCTCATCATCAACCGTCTCGCTGGGAATCGAACCCAGGACCTTTTTTGCAACATAGGTAACATGTTGGAGACTTACGCGGTATAAGATATTGATGGTATAACGAGGTTCTTGCTATCGGTACAAAAGCCCTGGACCTTTGAAACGGTGTTCTGGCAATAACCAATGAGCAACATGAATTCAAAAAAATGAATATTCCATTTATCTTTCATTTATGGGGACAATATAATACAGCACATATTTCGAAATTCATTACACAAATTTATAACAATGAACGAGAACTTGAATAGGGAAATTGTAACGAACTGTCCGCAATAAACTGCCAGTAGATTTTCAGGTAGTGCCCAGTGACGTGGACGTATGAAAGCTAGTTAGAGCATAAAATTGAGTCTGTATACAAAATTCTACACGTATAGAACTGTAACAAGCAAGACAAAGAAACGTCTTATTTGAAAAAGATAATTGATAAAAAATGCATAGGTACCTGTTAATTTTTAAATTGTACCTATTTGTGAGTGCCGTTCAATTTCTACTCCTACGAGTATACCTACCAATTTGTCAATACAATGTTAAATTATTTTAGTATAAAGCCATGTAACTTTAAGGAGTGGAAATCAAAAAAATAATCTACATACCTACTGATAAAAGTACTCGACAAAAATAATACTTAGATGCAACAACCGTTCAAGGATCAGTTCCACTTTATTTTAATTGCAACCTGTACAGTAGTAATAACCGTTTCCAATAGATTTAGCATAATTAAATAACCGATTTCAACATGGACACGAAGAGATACCTCAAAAACTTCTCGCCAGATGTCGCTTAAAGTTAGAAAAGAATAAAGTACTGTCTCTAATGATAACATTGAAATAAGCTCTATGTGCATAGAGCGAAAGTTACTTCATATATATTAAGTTTTAATACCCTTTTTAACGAACATGAGCTCTGAACATAATCAAAGTTTGAAATTTCGAGTTTATTCAAGAAAATAAATTACTATACGTAAAACGCATTTAGTCGTAATCATATGAGAAATAAGTTATTGTAAATAAATACTGTTGTATAATGTGTAATGAATAAAATTCTAACAAATGTTTTAGATATAAAAAAATGTTAAAATACGAGTCAAACTTAAGTATAAGTGGTTTAAGTTAAATAACCTAAATTACGTATTTTTAATGGATAGTAATCGCTGAACATTATTTCTCATTGATGTGAAAAAATAAAGGAGAATTTGTTTTTATGTTGCAATTTTTTTACCCATAATTTGAAATGATTACAATTAAGATTTACGGAATATACAAGATCTGCTCGCTGACTGCGCTTGCTGGTTAGGTATATTGTAAAAAGCCTACAAAGGAGAAGAACAGACATAATTATGATGGTAAATTTTATTGTCACCATCATTGAGGAGGATCGGTAGAAAGGTTTGTGTCCAGCTATCAGTAGTTTTCATGCCGCCCGAAGGCTACCGACATAGCTCAATAACTGCTATCTATCGATAACAACCAGGGGCCTTATTATGGACTCTTAATTCCAGACAGTTTACGTTCACAGCGTGTGGGCGACAGAGACAGCGCTTTACAGGTAATAAGGCGCTGTCTCTGTCACCCACATGTTGTGAACGTAAACTGTCTGGAATTAAGAGTTCATAATAAGGGGGCAGGACCGATCGCTTTTTGCACCCTTCGAAGCATGTAAACACTCAAGAATTTTTTGCCATTAGCAGTCACCTATCAAACTACCGATCGCTCCCATAGTTGCTTCACTTTGTCCATCACTTCGGATCTGAACAAGCCGCCTAGCTATAATCGCTTTGGGACATGGGTTACTTATGAAATAGGTATTATCGATGCGTTGCCAGCCAACGAGATGACAGAAGAAACAACATATTGGCTCCCAAGACCCCAGCAGAACACGACGAAGCGAAGTGGCTATCTTCAAGAAAAGGTAAAAATAAAAATATTATTAACTTATTATTTTTTACGCCCTTCAGTACGTCGATATTTCATCCGCTATGACCACAATTCAAGTAATTGAGACGATATATCGGCGTACAAAATACCAAAGTACATAATGTATCATAGTAAAATATTGTCACAGGAGTGGGTACGGGGATAGGAAAGGATGCCACTGGTTTCTTAGACGATGTATTATTCACAACTGGGTAACACTCGCGATAACTAAATTGCGACACTAACACTGTTCACTGTACTTTACTTCACTACAGTTATTCACTGTTCTTCTTTCGTCTTCTTTGGCGTTGGTTTAAAAAAATAGCCTATACGTGATCCTGGGTCGTCAATTTCATTCTGAGTTTCATCCAACCCAAGCTAGTGGATTTGCCGTGAAAGCATCACAGACAAACCGACAGATAGGCAGACTTCATTTATAATATTAGAATGGATACTTATTTTCTTTGATTCAACGTGTATATAATCAAAGCTCATTTGTTCCCGGGTGGTAGGTGATTGTGAAATCACAATGGGCCCATCACACTTCTGCAACACAAATTCTAGTGCGCAGCGTGTGGAAGCGTTTGTTTAAAATTCCATCTGCGTTTACTGCAAATCCAGACCGTATATGATGTGCCCAGAACTCATCATGTCATGTTGTAAGAGCTCGTTAAGGTACGGTTCCACGTAACGCAGACAGCACACGCCAACGACAGACGGCGGCGACGTAAAGACGACACACATCAAAAACGAAGAAGAGTACCTAGAGACGTCTATGGCATACAATTAAATTGCAGTCGTAGACAGAAAAGAGTATAGACCAATGGATGCTATCTTACGCACACTCACTAGAATAGTTATAACTTACGGAAATGCCACAAAAATGACAAAAAAGTGATAAGTATCTGTTACAGTTAAAACGTTTAATGTCTGGGATGATAAATGTCTACTCTTGTATAACGTTCTGTTTCACTTTACGTCCCTATTTCTTTAAGAAAAGCACAATTAGATACTTACTTAAACTTAAACTGACCGAACCTTTGGGCTGTTAAGCTGTTCGATATCGAACAGCTCATAAATACCGGGTCATGTGACACTGTGCGATATCGAACAGTACGCCGTCCGGTAAATTATGCTCTATGTAGTCTATATTACAGATGTTACACTTTGGCACAGGTTAGATATCATTTAAGAATGAAATTACTCTGCCTCTCTAGTTTAGTTTAGCACGTCTGTGGTATAAAAATATTGAAATATCGTTGTTTGTATCTGTGGCAAAATCTGTCAGTGTTTGATGTGTTTTGAGCTTGAATTGTATGTATTGTAAAGTTAATTTGTGAGTTTACTAATGGAATAAACCATGGATAAGTAAGTATTCCTTCGTTTTGTTTACTAAAATGTCTATTTTCTTTAATAATTTAGGTCAAGAACATACTTCGAATCAAAATCCAAGTCATTTTTCATATGTCTTTTTGGATTTCGTATTGTTATATTTGATCGAAATGTAATTAAAACCCAAATGAATCTGTATAATTAGATCACTATTTTAATAAACTTTAATTGTTATATTTCAAAATACGTTTATTTTAGTTGTAAATATAAAAAATCCGGGCTTAAAGTCGAGAAAACACCTAAATTCCGATCTGGTATTGCTAAAAAAAAGGCTGTTGAACCTGATATTTGACCCCTGTGGAATGGGCTTTTGAACCAGAGTGGTTGGATTTCGTGTTTAAGTCCATTTATTTATGAAGGCTATAGGCTAGTGATGCCGAACTATCGATACTTACACTATCCATTATTTTCCTCGAAAATTTTATCTTTTTATTATTCTTATTTATTTATTGTTAGGATATCGATTGCCACACTATTGATAGACTATCTGTAGATATGTAGATAGTAGCCTATCGAGTGGCATCACTACCAAAAGGAGTTAGGTTTCTTAGACTGTCACCATTTACAATTGAATCCTAAACTTGAAATTTTTTCCTTTCAGGCCAAAAGTGAAGATCAACTTCATAGACCACGTGGTGGGCAACCAGCCCGACCACGGCATGGAGCAAGCCGCCGCCTGGTACGAGCGCTGTCTGCAGTTCCATAGGTAACTCTCAGTAATATACTACTATATGCCTACCTATTTTAGTAGCAATTACTAATTATCTCTCGAATCCTTGAATTTTATGAAACGCTCATAGCCTGGCAGCCTGCGTCGATGCCAAGTGATCAACAAAGTTAACAACCGCAGGCGCGGTCTGTAGTGACCGCTATGGGTGACCGCTAGTGACAAAAATTCTTGAGCGCTATTGATAGACTATCTGTAGATATGTAGATAGTAGCCTATCGAGCGGCATCACTACCAAAAGGAGTTAGGTTTCTTAGACTGTCATCATTTACAATTGAATCCTAAACTTGAAATTTTTTCCTTTCAGGCAGAGAGGAGGAGGAGTCTGAGTACGAGGAACTTGGGACTTGCAAAGATTTCAGATGGCCCGAAATTTCTCCTTTGGAGTTACTTGCCGTTTCTTCTTCCAAGACCACTCACCAAATGAATTTGTGGAAGTGATGGCATAGATTGATTCCCGAAAAGTGTTTGTGAAAACAGGGTTCCAATAAATTAATTTCAATAAATAAATTAATTTTATAAATTACGAGATGGGGGAGGGGGGGGGGTGATTATTAATAGGAAAAAAAATTTAACATAACAATAATTAAATTAAAATAAGTTAAAAAAAACAAATCAATATTCATCATTAAATTTATTATTTATCATTAAATCTATTATTTATCCATACAATTGTACATTATGTAGGTAAAAATGCTAATTTTTTCAAAATGTTTATGTACATAATTTTTTTTATTTCTCTTCCAAATAAATTATTTTTTCATTGTAAATGATACCTAGTTTCATGTTTATCTTGAATATGTAATTAATTTAATAATTGTAAATACAGATTCTGACAAATCTTAGTTTGTAAAGGACATTGTTTTTTGTACCAATTTTGAGACTCATATTTGATAGCTTCATACGCAAGATATGTTTAGTATAACAACGTGTCGTTGTTTAAACTAGTTCGGCGATAAGCTTAAATTATTGGATACAAAAGAGCTCCGACCCTAACGCCGAGAGTATGTTTTTATGTACTGATTTATGAGACCCACTTGAGTGACCTTTGAAGTGGCGCGATAACGGTCGAATGTTTATAAACTGGCACACTGTAAAAAAGTTGTATGGGAACACATGCCGTTTGGCTTTTATTTTATTAAAAACGTGTAATACTATAATAAAAATACAACATTAAACCAAACAATTGTTTTATTTTGATACAAATCGGAAAATAAAAGTAAATTTTAGGTAACCCATATTATTTCTCATAGAACAATCGCAATACAATTCGAAAGCCATATAAAGTTTATTATTCACGTATATAATTATATAATAATGGTAAAACCAATTGGAATTCAACTCAATTCCAATTGGAAACAGAGAAATTTTGGTTTTTCCGACACTAAGTACAAAAAATAACCATCCTGTGAAGCTGTTCGATATCGAACTCACATTGTCGGCCATGTTTGATATTTGATACCCACAACTTGTTCTTATGCGTGTAATAGTTTTTCTCGTAACACTCATGTAGGCCAACTTCGCCAGATGTCTACACCGTTCTCTGTCTACGACTCATTTATATTCCGATACTAGAGAACCGCCCGCGCTTCGCTTCGGGACCCGTAGGTAACAGCCGCGTAGGTCCCGCTCCCGCACGAATCTCAGCTAAAAAGTAGCCTATAACATTTGCCTATGACTTAAGTAAATTACATGTAGTATTTGATAGCGTGATTCAGAACTTGCAAATGGAATTTACTAACGCCATCTATTAACAACTCCGGAACTAAATATCTAGCAACTAACAAAATATCGATCTTACCATGGGAATGAGATGTTTTTCCGCGGTAAAAAGTAGCCTACGTCACTCTCCACCCTCCTAACTATCCCCACACACATAAAACATACCATATAATAGCCATGTTGCGACGTGAAAGAGTCACAAACAAACAAACACACTTTCACATTTATAATATTAGTAAGGAGTAAGGATACCATTGCATTTGTCGCGCAACTTTCGAGTTAGGTTACAAGCATTCGCCAGCGGGTTATTCCGGTCTGATCCTAAAAATGTGACACCAAAATAGTATTCGAATATTTTTAGTTATTTTTATTGCGGTCTGATACCAAGCAACTAAAAACTACCAGCTGCCGTCTGATGTGAATCAGATCTGATGTGAAAGCTCACCTTAAATTTACCCTGCAACCATTGACGTCATCAACCACTCCGTAATCATCGGATCACTCTCGTTGGCACTCAACATAATGAATTCTCTCGGGACGTGTTCTCCACTCTTCTCTACTTTAAAATTTGCTTCATTATAAAGATCGGGTTACAGCTCTGAGCGTTACCGACACAATAATACATAATATTCGTGTTACTAACTCTATTTCGTAGCTACATAATCTACTACATAATCCAAGGCGTTAACTACTTAATCTATATAGGATTCAAATATTTTTAATTATTTTTATTGCGGTCTGATACCAAACAACTATACCAACCAGCTGCCGTCTGATGTGAAAGCTCACCTTAAATTTATCCTGCTCCCATTGACGTCATCAACCGCTCCGTAATCATCGGATATCTCTCTTTGGCACTCAACATAATGAAATCTCTCGTGACGTCTCCACTCTTCTCTCCTTTAAAATTTGTTTCATTATAAAGATCGGGTTACAGCTCTGAGTGTTACCAACCCAATAATACATAATATTCGTTTTACTTACGTGTTACTATTTATAATAAAATAAAAATTGTAAACGAAGTAATTTATTTTTAGAGCCAAAGTAAATATAAAAAAAACAACATCTCTACATAGTACCTACCTACGCCAAGTGTAAAGATAGCGTACGTAATACTCGTACATATAGTGATAGTGATACACACCAATCCTACAACGACACAATTTTTGGGCTTAAAAATCCAATAGATTGACAGGCGGTGCTCGTAGCAGCAATAAAGTACGATCTACGCACGAAATACGCTACAAAAATTGTGCTGGAATATGGGATTCATTCCGTACGCGCCGCATTCAAATAAAGTACCTAAATCGAAGTTCATGACATCGAACACGCCATTGTAATTTAACCTTCTACCACCTTTGTTGCTTTACCACCTTTTTTAGATGGTAGCTGCAAAAGACAACTACCTACTAAATTTTAAAATCAAAACCTCATATTTCAGTTTAATAAAGCATAATATACCTATAGGGTGTGGCGTAATTAATGTATAATGGTACCTACGTGTAGAGGGCATCATGCCGGTTCAGATAAATAAATGTTATGTTCAGTAAAACTCCTTCAGTTTCCCTTCGCCATTCCTTTTGGCGCCAGGACTACAAATGAAGATATTTTTGTATCCGTTTTTAGGTTAGTAGGTACCTACTCCTGGATAGATGTGCTATCGAATGTAAGTTATTATTTTTATAACACAAGCGCAGCTAAAGAACTAGAGAGTGTTAATGTATGTTACCTGGTACGTTTACAATAACTTTTCAACTATCTTTTTGATACTTAGTGCCCCGACGGCATAAAAAAAAACAAAGCCAAAACTAACAAACAAACAAAACACAACACAAAAACACGTAGAACAAGCAAATGCAATCCTTCCGAAGTTAAATTCAAATCTAATGTTGTTTGTACCATTGAATTCACTGACGTAATCCCTACGTCATACTCAGAAACTGTATCTACAAAGCTTAGTTAATACTAATACCTCAGATAGTCTGACGAAATGGTTAGCGGCGTAACTTGAAATAACGTAACAGGTAGATACTAGAATAACAAGTAACTAAGGCTAGCTGATGTATTAACGAGTGAATCGTTGTACTACTTTTCAGATTCTACGGAGATACACGGGTGATCGCTAATGGTAGAAAATTGTTTTCTATTTTCTAAAGTGGCATTAATTCAGACGATTTCAAATTTCCGCGCTTTTGACCGATGTGCATGTACGATCTTATGTACGTAACACCTACACGTACACGTCAATTGGCCAAGGCTTGTTGACAAAGTCGCAAATTCACGAACATTTAATCTTGAACAAAAAAGAATAGATTAAAGAAGAAACAAAAATGGCAGACAAATTGAAGATTCCGGCCCAAACCGGATATCGACAATCTTTAAACGATTCCGAACGAAATGACATATAACGGTTTTCGGGTTGGGTAATTACCTTCCCTAATTTAACCCGTGACCCGTTTCCATCGAGCGAGCGTGTCGAATTGTACCGGAATAATCTCCGAAGTAAATTATTCACGTTTGCTTCATCGCGCCGCCCGAACGTCAGCCATTACAGTGCGTCTATAAATTAGCTTTTCAAGTTGACAGTTTTGTAATTTATATTGTTTGATCTATTAAAATTTGTTAGCTTAATATTTTAATACATTATTTACTGTTGTTATTTAGCTTAGCGTCATCGTCATTATGTCTAACAAGAAGGATTAGAATAACGTATCCGTTTTGGTTTTCTATTTAAGGAAGTATGTTATGTTGACCATACACTGCTTGAGAAACTATCATTCTAACCATTGCTAACTGAACTAAATCGTAGTTCCTTAACTGATCTTGTTCCAGCTGGATCACAATTGTCATAGGCGGCAGCGGAAAGGTGGTGCTGATTGAGTTGTGTTTAAAAATAGCTTTTCGACACAGTAATTTACTGATCAGGTTACCTCACAACGTATTAACCTGAAGCTATTTGACGCGTTTCTTATAAAGAGCTGTTCTTTGGGCGGTATCCGGTATCGCCGTGGGTAGCGTTAAAGACTGGGTACGCGATATTCCTGTATGGTAGATACCTCCTGGAAGTTTTGCAGAAATCGTTGGTCTGCACTTGAACAACCTTAAGGTTGGTCCGTTCTTATAGTATCGAACACGTAGCACTTCATGATTGGCCGTTTTTGATAAATTTAATTGTTACGTCACACTTCTCCCAACAGTTACCTTTTATCACTGATATGCGTAATAAACGCCGTTTGTATTTTATTTCATTATTTGCCATTGTACTTTTTATTCAATCTCTACGTCAATGTTGGTGGGTAGTTGTAAATAAGCCATCAATATTGACACTCCAATGTCATCGCGCGGATAACGGATCAGACACCGAGAAGTCGTGGTGTGAGCTCCATACGATTACGGCGTTCGTGAATAAAGTTCAGTCTGTTGTTAATCTGTTAAGCAGACGTTCTGCTGGCAACCTATTTGCCGTACTAGAGTACGTGCTTAACAACATTCATCCTCTCCAGCTGTTAGCGACGTCCAGTGAGAGCCAACGGCGAGGAACACATCTGGCATACAAGCATTCAGTGTTGCGGACAATAGTTTAAGGTTTAGTTTAGGGGTGCGTAATAAAACAATATTGTAGATCTGTAAGTTAAGTTTTTAATGTTTTGTGAAAAGTGTACAATTTTGTGTTTATTGTTTTAATATCGGCTTTGTCCAGAGAGATTCTTTATTTTGTAAATTGTTTTGTTAGAAAATATTGTAGCGCACGTGCAGATTTAGAAAGTCGCTTTTAAAATGGGCAATAACTTTAATGTTTGGAATAGGTACAATGGGTTGTTATGTTTAAAGCTTTTTCGAGAAAATTCTAGGCGGACACCCCTCTCCCGAAGACCGACGCCACGGGCCCTTTAAATAGCCCGGTACGGCCGCCAGAAAGGCACATCGCATTAGAGATCAGAGAGATCATATCACACTCGCACTTGGATACGAAGTACATCGAGATCAGATCGGATCTCACGACAGTGTCAGAGGGACACAAGATATTCAGTCAGATCGACACAGTACAGTAGGGCAGTAGTTAGTAACGGCTAGTTGGTTCAGCACCTGAACCCTAGCTCTAGTATAGATTCCTCTCTGGACATTACTATTTTTGTAATAGATTAATAATAGTAATAAAGGATACCAACAAGAACGCAAGTACTTTCACTCGCATCTTCAGTCGGACTAGTCCTATCCACAACTACAGTCAACGACGAGTTGGTCGGACGCACCGACCGATCGACCCCGTCGTCAACACCAGCCGTGCTGTGAACATTTCGTGCAATCGCTCCCGGCCGACGTGGATGTCAAGGTTGGTGGTTTTCTTCTATTCGTCAACTTGGATTGATTGCTCTCACCACTGATTTCATACAACCGAATACAAAGAAAGGGTACATAAACTTTACAGTCAAAATTCAAAAGGGAAATAAACAAGATAATTATATCTATTATCTGATACCCAATAATCTTAAAGACGCGTGTTGTAGTTCGGGGAAACAACCGTTCTACATGCCCAACAAACCATAATACATGAAAGTCAAAAGAAATTATTCAAATAATCACAGTCAAAATACGTAAAGGTTCGCCTACCCTATTGTAGCCTGATTTATTTGATGATCTAATGTCTAGATAGAGCGTCGCGCCTACAATGAAAACAAAAAAACAAGGCAACAATATCAAGCATGTATGCGTGCAGGCGATGTTTTACATTTACACGTTCGTCTATTGTCTATGTGTGCGTGATCAATGATACAGTGATGTAAAAATTGTGGCTAACAGTTAGCCACAATTTTTTGACACGTTTGCGCGGATTCGATGTTCCATCTAGACATTAGATCATCAAAGCCTGATTTATATTATAAGTCTCGACACCCATACGAAGAAATGTTAAGACATTCTCAAAACGGAACAGGAAACACACTACATCAGTAATTCACAAGGACTAAAACTAATATATTACACCGCAAAATAGCTAGATAAGCCACGGTATACATTAAACACACCCTTGGCACAAGTGGGCTCATTATAAGCGGCTTTGCATACAAACGCCGGCTGAAATACGACAAAAACAGGCAAAATTAACATACCACCACGGCTTCGGATACATATTTTGAAGCTTGACATTTTTATGACGTTTATTTATTTTTAAATGCAAACAGGTTGCGGTTTTTTATTTTTTTGCCGATATTTTGACCGATTAACTAGGGTGTTTACCCGTGGTCCCGGTGGTTTGACCCATTAACGGGACCACGGGTAATTTTAATTCCCCGTAGTCCCATTGCACTAGGGGTTACACTTTTATCGCCATTTTCCATTTCTCTCGCCATGATTGTATGTAAGAAAACAGTCAAAATGTTAGGGATATAATTCAAAATCGTGAGTACCCGTTTGCTGAGAAGATAATTATTTTCTATGATGATATGAGTTTAAAATCAGATGAAATAGTATTTCTTACACTTTGATATACACATTTCATAAAATTCCCGGTAATTAAAACAATTTAACGCAATCTTTGCTGGTTACAAAAGGCTACTACTTACTGACTCTGAAGTCTGCCATTTCGCATTTAGTTTGGTGGACTACAGCATGCAAGACAATGTGAGAAGAGTCCTATATAAAATTAAAAAAGCATCCAAGAGAAGGATTGAAAGACCGCCCAAAACTATTCTAAATATCGACACACCATTATTGCCCCTTTATTTCTTGCATAACCGAAATAGGAACCCATAGCAATTGCATTTCTCTGAATGTTTGTGCAGCTGAACCAATCGTGAACAGTTTGGCCAGGCAATAACATGAAACAGCTCTTATTGCCCGAATAACATGATAGTGCTGCCATGCCGCGATGATTGCAACGGATATTCCTTTTACGATTTTGATAATAATTATTTTGTTAGGTACATGTACATAAGTATGGCTACAACCCATTATTGGCCCACTACTGAGCACGGGTCTCTCATCATTATTGAGGAGGCCTAGAGCATACTCCACCACGCTGCTCCAGTGCGGATTGGTGTAGGGGTTAGTGGCCAACCCAGTGTCAGAAATTTTCAGGCCGTCCGAAGGCCTCCGACATGGCTTAACGACTGCTATCTATCGATAACAACCGGGACCGACGGCTTTACATGCCCTCCGAAGCACGGAAGCGCTCAAGAAATTTTGCCCGAAGTTGCTTAACTTTGTCGATCACTTAGGATCGACGCAAGCTGCCTGGATGAGCGCTTCAAGTATATAAGTATACAGATTTGCTAACCGGTTACACTTTTTGTTTTATAATATATTCGCTAGCAGTTTTAGACCTACAGTTGCTAACCCAAACCAGTCAAGACAGTTGCTTTGTCGATCACTTACGATCGACGCAAGCCGCCGGGCTATGAGCCCCTAATAACATAAGTGCTCTAATTTAACCTGGTTATTTAAGGATAATTTACTTTTCGAAGGTTTAATCGTGTAGTAAGTAATCGATCGGCTACACTGATTTGAAAATTACTTCAGCACTACGTGCAGTCGACAGGTTTAACCTTGGCTACGGATGTCGACATTATATAACAGTTGTTAATTCATGTTGAAGGCCTTAACTGCCGACACAAAGATTGCTTGTACTTCAAATATAATAGTAGATACAATGTATGCTATAAAAAGTAGTAGTGTGCAGTGTTGTAGGTTTAATAGACTGTAGCCCAGGGGCCTATTATGAACTCTTCCAGACAGTTCACATTCACAACGTGTGGGTGACAGAGACAGCGCATTACAGGTTATAGTTATTATAACATATATGGTAGATAACGGTGGCGACGTAAGTGTGCGATACTTCTGCACTATTATCTACTCTTGAATAATAAGTTAGCCTTATCTCGCTGTCCATTGTCAGTACCGGACCGGCTGCGGCGGCCGAGCGTACGTCGCTTGTTCGCGCCATATCATACGCGCACGCAAGCGACGAGGTACGCACCGACAGCTCAAGCCATAACACTGTTCAACACTCTGATTGCTCGTGCGCCAAATATTGACATATTCCATATGTCTTATAACAATTTTTTGAGTGTCTGCTTAAAATATTTGTAATTTCTGTAATAAAAATTATAATCATTATAATGCAATGTAAACCTAGCTTGTAGTATGCTTTGGCACTGCTGTTAGTACTACAAGCATCTGTTATAAATAAATAACGTTAACAAAAAAACAATTTCAACAACAACAAGTAATAAAATGAGAACCAAAGTAATAGTCGAAGTCTATTAAATATAGGTACATTATAAGGTATAACTTAAAAATTAATCGTCAGATCTTGTCAGAACGACAGGCACCAGCTTTGTAGAAAGAATAGACGTAAAAAATAAATGCAATCGACTGGAGAACTTCTTTTTTTTAAGTCAGTTAAAAAAGCATCACTGAATGACTTCTCGAAATGCAGAGCAAAATGGCCGACCTTAGAAGCTTAAATCCAATGACGTTCCCTACAAAACAGTCTACGTATAATTGTCTCTCAACTCCGACTGAGCCGACATTTTATATGAGAGTAAAAGGCTTTTTATGGCACATAAAATTATTTTTGTTCCTCACACCCGGTGCTTCTGAAACCTATATTATATGAGTGTTTAAGATATGAGAGACAGCGAGACCCTTTATTAATAGCTGTTGGTTGCAAGCATTGAGATATTATGTACATGGTTGCAAGCTCTCTTTTATAACGTGCCAGTGTATTGACTTATACTCGTAGTGACAGCGCTAATAGCCGGCGGGTTACAGTGCGCCCAACTCATCTCTGAAATGGCAAAAATTGGAACTAACGCCGCCATGTTAAAAAGTCATTCATAAGTACGTTGTGGTCATTCATCTGTCAGTTACTAGTGTACAATGATTGGTCAAATGAATGTCAAATGCGTCCGACAACGCCTCTTTCATTTTAATCTTAAGTTGGGTTTACTATACGTCTACAGTCCGCCCAACTTAACTCTGAAATGGCAAAAATTGGAACTAACGAAAAGTCATTCATAAGTACGTTGTGTTCATTCATCTGTCAGTTACTAGTGTGCAATGATTGGTCAAATGAATGTCAAATGCGTCCGACAGCGCCTCTTTCGTTTCAGTCTTAAGTTGGGTTTACTATATATGTCAAGTGAAGGACAAGGTTAAGCAGTTGCGGATGTTTTCAATGGTTGGATGGGTGACCGCTTGTGGTAGAAATTTCTTGAGCGCATCTGTGCTTCGAAGGGCATGTAAAACTGTCGGTTTCAGTAGATAACAGTCGTTAAGCTATGTTAGAAGCCTTCGGGCGGAATGAAACATTGAAAACTTGGGTTGGCAACTAACCCTTTCGCCAATCCGCACTGGAGCAGCGTGATAAAGTATGCTCTAAGCCTGCAGAATGATGGGGAGTGACTTGTGTTCAATAATTGGTTGAAGCCAATTGTGAGAGATTTCTTCACTAGTAGACTCTTCGTAGCAATAGCTGTAGCGATGATGGCCTATTTAGTACATAATATCTCAATGGGCCTAATGGTTAAAAATTCGGCCTCCTATTCAGATGGTCGGGGTTTGAATTCCAGACTTCGACAGTTCGAGTTCCAGACACGCACCTCTGACTTTTCGGAGTTATGTGCGTTTTAAGAAATTAAATATCACTTGCTACATACGGTGAAGGAAAACATCGTGAGGAAATGAAGAAACTTGCATGCCGGAGAGTTCGCAAAACTCAAAGGTGTGTGAAGTCCGCAAATCCGCACTTGGCCAGCGTGGTGGACTATGGGTGTTACCAGACCAATCGATCGATCGTCGGTCAACGGCATCGATCGATGGTAGAATGGATTAGTCGACGGCGATAGATCAATTATTACGCTATTACGATATTTATTAGCTACTCGACTTTGACGCAATCCACAATTCGCCAACACGAACAATGTTCACTGACTGAACACGCATCGAAGACGCGTCACCTCGTGTGCGGAATTTGGTAAATATATATAGGGCGGCGGCACACGAGCCACGCATAGAATACAATGTCCAGGTGGAAAACTTTGTGTTGAACGGCCCTACACGTAAGGACTGTGATGTCGCCTTTGAGAAAAAAAAATCAGCCACATCCTTCAAACCAGAACACAATTTCTAAACAATAATTACTAGGTGTAGAAGCGGTAGTCCTTCCCTAGTAAAATGCAGGTTCGTACCACGTTGTAATGCGGGAACAACTATCCAAGTTTATAAATATGCAATGGAATGGACTAGACAACTGAGGTGCGCTCTAATATTAAATTCCATACATTTGCATAGCCTTTGGTTATCTGTCGATTAGAATTTGAATGCTTGTGACGCAAACAAGTTAGAGACCTACACGTATTTGTACAAAATTAAATAGAGTGGGACGCAAACAAGAGAAGTCATGCGATTCCACCCACATTTAATTAAGAACTTAGTATACATAGTAATAGATGCTAAAATAATCTCTATACAATTGTTTAAGTCACAATATAACTGGTTTATGAAGCGACGTAGGACGTATTTGAAGTTAATAAATAAAGGGTCTTATTGTGGCTCACAGAAGCCAAATATATTATTTTTAGAACTCTTGTCTATCCGTCTGTATATACAGGCATCACGCAAAAACTACTGAATAAAATTAAGAAATATATACAATTTTTTATTTTTATCATCAACATCATCATTAAATATATCACACCTTTATTAACGAAGTCAGGTGTGTAAGTCAGTATTTTCACAAAAATTGGATGAGGTTTAAAAGCTCTGTATTGACAATAATTAAAGAATCATCGTAGAAGAATACTGAAACAGTTACGTGTATCATCAAAGTAGTTAATTACTAATTATAACTCTATTATAATTGTCATTACATAAATAATAATTTGTAGTAAGTATTTTCTATTTATAACCTAACCTCCGTTCGTGATTATTTGTCCTGTGTGTCTCGTAAACTTGTGTTATAAACCTGTGTTAGAAATATTTTTCCTTTTTATAGGTTGAAGAAAAGTAGTTAAGTATTACGATTATTTTAGATCGTTACTTTTATTTACATTTGTTTTCTAGACTTTCAGTGTTAATCAAACAATAAAATTGTTTTAACAGAAATATTTTAAATAATCTACTATTTTTACGAATATAATTATTCAACCCTAGATTTTATTTATCGTGTTTCGATGTACCAACATCTTGTAAAGTTGTAAAAGAGTTTAATTAAATTATCAAAATGTCTCGATGAAAAAAATAAAATTACTAAATTAAACAAATGACGAACTTGGTGTTGCACGCGTGTATATCTACAGTACGCCCAACTTATCTCTGAAATGGCGAAAATTGGAACTAACGAAAAGTCATTCATAAGTACGTTGTGGTCATTCATCTGTCAGTTACTAGTGTGCAATGATTGGTCAATTGAATGTCAAATGCGTCCGACAGCGCCTCTTTCGTTTCAGTCTTAAGTTGGGTTTACTATATCTAATTTGACGTGTTTAGTGTGATTTCACTTTGTTTGCAGTATGGATAATTTTGTGTTATTTGTAACCACGGCACAGTATATTATTTCACCTCAGATGCGGTCATGCTTGTCAACTTGCTTATCGAACCAATAGAGTTAGTTAATGAACAGCTAAACCACGGACAAACGGACCTCAGAAACAGGCCATTAGTCAAAGAAATTGCGTTTAGATCGTACAATATTTCAAACGTTACGCTACAAAACATAACTAAGGGAGAATTGCTCACCTCGAGGTTAAAGTAAGTTTAAAGCTAAAGTAAGGTTAAAGTGAAAAAAAATTACTAAAAAGTCAGGTTAACTTTGAAATTTATTTGGTTTGACACCTAATAAACAACTTTTAACTTTAAACTTACTTTAACCTCGTGATGAGCAACTCACCCTAATTAACAGTAATTGTGTTCTACATTTTACACTAGCAGTACCGACTGTAAGTATTCCGTCCGCACGTATTTACGCAATGTCGTCCACTTCCACGGAACGACATGAAAGTCCGGCCGCTATGTCCTATTTCTCTCCGAATGACACGTCGGCTTTTGATCAAGCCATAGACATGCGCGTCAAAAGGAACGTTGAGGAAATAATAGTGGACATTCGCTTCATACCAAATCAAATCAAAATTTATAAAAAGTACAGGTACAAAGGTCAAACTATTTACGATTGTAAATCATTTTTTTCTCAATGATTTTATTCGATTACAAACTAAGGTTATTAATGTCAAGATTCTCTTTACATCTAAAGTAGATATTTTAATAATTTTATGAAACACTTGTATTGTTATAGATTCATAAGAGCGTTTATATTTAGATTCAAAAGCAGTATAAGTGATCCACAAAATTATTAAAATACTCTTTTTACTTATTCTTTTATTTTATTACTCTTTTTGTACGTTATTGGGGAACTTTCATTCATAATTTTCTTTATCTGTATGCTAGAGGAGTCACTGAAAAAGGACAAAAGGAAAATCTTTTCAATACTCAGATTAAAATATGACAAATTAACTGGGATAACATTGGACACTTTACGACCGTCACGATAATTTATTCATAACTCAAACTTCCCTTTTATTATTCAACATTTTTTTGTTATTATAATCAGTTACTAGAAATATTGAAAGTACCATTGGTCTCTAGAGTACCCTTCAAACTTTGAGTAGAACTTTTGAACTTGTGTCGCCAAATAGTAAAATTCGGAATCTTTATATTTTTGGAACGATTAATATGAATAAAAAAGTAATGTAATACCTAAATAAAATATAATAAGGAACTTTGTTCCAAAAGTTAGGTACTTTTTAAAGCTTCCGAATTTTACTATTTGGCGACACGAGTTCAAAAAAATTTTAAGAAATTTTTATTTTATTTGTCAACTTTTTTGCTTTCCATATGGACCCTGTAGTCCTGTAGGTAGTGGCTGTGCGACATGAGGGTCCTAATTTCAGTTCCGGGTGAAGCAGATATCTACAAGACAGATACATACTTTTTGTTCATAGTTAGTTCATGGTATTAAAGATGTATTATTCGCTTTGTCACCCACGTCACACGAAATCAAAATAGGGGGGAACGAGTAAGTGAGAGTTTATCTATTTATATCTCAATTATTTCTGATCGCCTCACTTCTTTATTCGCATACGCCCGCAGGCTTCGCCCGCGTGGAATTCGTTTGAACTTCACCCCTCTATTTCACCCCCTTCGGGGTAGAATTTCCAAAAATCCTCTCTTAATTCTCCCCTATAGTCCCCAAGGAACATACATGCCAAATTTCAGCTTCTTCCGTTCAGGAGTTTCGGCTGTGCGTTGTCTGTCAGTCAGTAATGCAAGAGTTTTATCATAATAATATAGACTTCTATAGTGCTGAAATATGTAGATCTTTTAGGCCGACTTTAGTGCCGACTGTCGAAACTCTGATGACAGATGAATATGAAATCTCGTAAACGGGTGAAATCAGATAAAGTTTCGCTGAATGTGAGGACGGCGGACAAGGTCAGTGTGGATTTCATTCGCTGAATTTTATCGTTATTTTTAGTGACTTTTATACGCAGCGGGGATTTTATTGTCACACCCAATTTTGTCCAAATACTAAGGTTGATGTTTTAAGCGTTGTCCTGGAGTTTCGCATATCTGGTAAAAAAGGAACCATTGTAATATCTCTTGTCTGTCGGTGTCACGTCTGATGCGAAATTTACGCCCGAATCTGTTTTCATGCTCGAATTTCTTTGCATCTATTTAGTAGTGAAGGTGAAGTTTGATTAACGTTTTTAGATGAATTCTAAATTGAATTGACTAATTGATAAATTAAATAACCCAACTGAATAATCCATTAAAGAAACATTGTAAAAACAAATGAATTCTAATTCAGTTATTCGGCTTTAGCTGTTAATTAAATATATTTCTAAATTAATTATGTGCATTTAATAAATGTAGCCACACAGTGGTAATCAAGCCAAGTTCATCAAGACAGAATTCATATGACAGAATTCATATAATATTAAAAAAATCGAAACAAGATTTCATACAAAAAATAGCCAAGTCAGACTTAGCCTTCAATAAATTTTAAGTTGTTATAAAATATTTTATTTTGTTGTTAATTTACAGGACTGGCCAATAATTAAGTTTTAACAGTTCTA
Organism: Hesperia comma; assembly: GCA_905404135.1. Taxonomy (NCBI): domain Eukaryota; kingdom Metazoa; phylum Arthropoda; class Insecta; order Lepidoptera; family Hesperiidae; genus Hesperia; species Hesperia comma. Next base: position 2,959,564 of record FR990026.1, read on the forward strand.
ACTGATAAATGACGTTGTCCTCAGTACTTATTATCTACATCTCGATGTATGAAAAATGTTACATTACCGCACACATTGCTGTAAAGAAGTTGTATTAGACAAAGGTTTGATACTTTATTCATTGAGTACTCAGTAAAAATAAGTCAAGAAACTTTTAAAATATTATTTTTTGATATTATTACCTATGAAATAGACCTCCTGCAATACAAAAACGAAAACCGCATTAAATTGTATTTAGGTAGTAATTTGTGCGTGATTCGCGTTTAAACATACAGACAGATAAAAAATTAAAAAATGATATTTTTGTCTTTTATTGGAAAAAAATATTAACGAATATTCATCGAAGTTCGTAAAAATCCCGAACTTGAAAACTTTAATAGTTTCGGTCACAACTTGTTACAAAGGTACCGTTACTATTCCCTATCGAGATATTCTGGAGCAATAAAGAATTATGAAAAATGCCTTGAGGAAAGTTTAAATGATCTTCCAGCTGCAACATTCAATTTTAATTTTTCAATATTGAAAAGTTAAGAAGCCTGCATGTTATATTGAATTGCAAATCAAATAATGAACGGCAAAAGGATTTTAATCTTATCTGCATGATTGGAATAGTTGATTTTTATTATTATTGAATATGCTCTCGAAAAGACTACATCTTGCATATTTTAAACACTACGTAAATTCTACTAAATAACTATTTTTTTAGAACCTTGGTTACATAATTGACCAAAAATCGTCATTAAATTCATTATTCCTCATAATTTCATTCCTCAATATTTATTATTAATTACCTTCTTTGTATTCGTTTCTTTTCATTTGCCCGTTTCAAAATAATATTTTCTATATCAATAAACTTACAAAATCTGTAACTGAACACTGTCGACACATGGAAAATATATATGAGAAAAACTCTTAGATATGAAGATTCCATTGATAACACTTTTTAACCCAAAACGATGATTTTTAGATATATGGCTATATCGCACACACACCATACTTGTCCTCACAAAGTCTGAATCGCGCTATCAAAGTTTTATAGAACGCTTGCATATTTACAAAGTACCGACATTGAATAGTTGGAACTCGGCCACTCCCCAAGCATGTCGTCACGCCTGGTGGCAATGGCAAAATTTACCCACTTATCTCAGAAATGTCTGAATGTCAGAAATGTCCAATTTGAGTACAGTTTTTTCCGTGGTAAGTTACAAACAACAAATAGAGTTTGTTTTATTTCAATCGATTCAGAAATAAAACTGTTATGTCAGTTTATAAAACACATCTAACAATATCCGAATATTTTGACAAAGTTTGGTTTCCTTACGCAAAGCGAAAGCGTTGTCCTAGTAACCTAGTAATAAATAACAGTCAGTATAACCTTGCCCAAAGTCCATTAAACCATTTAGACTACATTGCACTGTCCTAATTACTAATTTAGCCTGAAACTTATTTAATACGCTGTTTCAGGACTGTGTTTTATCTCAAATGCTCAAAGTTTTAAAGCTCTACAAAAGACAGCTTAATTATGTTGACAAGCTTACTCACTCACGCCCCGTGACGCCCCGTACGCGTGGCCACCTAGGATTCCCTAATACATGGACACGTTATACTTAGTAACTTACTTTTACAAAAACTGGATACACAACAACAGATACCTCAAAAACTACCCATCAAATGTTGCTTTTTGTTTTTGTCTGTTTATCTGTTTGTGTGTGATATCGTTCGCGCGAATCTTAGAAACGTCTTAACCGATATGGGTGCGGTATTAACTAATATATTGCATAACTTAGCATAACAATGTTTTATTTCAATCGATTCATAAATAAAAAGATTAATCAGTTTAAAGGATCACGCCTTACTATTTTTGAATGTGGCTACTAAGAAACTAGTTAACTAGCATAATATAATAAAAATAAAATCTACATAAGTCACGTCCGTTGAGGCCGTTGACTCATTCTCAAGTTATACTCGTAGATACATTTACCTCGGCGCTGCAACAGACTAACTCAATATCTCCGTTATCCGATCGGAGTAAACTTCGCAGACAAACACGGTTAGTCAATATTGGAACTGTTAATTAATCTTATAGTTGGAGCAGTTTACTGTTGAGGTGGTAAACAAACAAAACTATTCGTTGGATATACATAGTTGGAACCCTGCACGCCATATTACATCATAGAGATATAGATCAGAGCAGGGAAGCCAAGATTTTAACTGATACTCAAATACTCAAATAACAGATTGCAACAGACTAACTCAATATCTCCGTTATCCAATCGGAGTAAACTTCGCAGACAAACACGGTTAGTCAATATTGGAACTGTTAATTAATCTTATAGTTGGAGCAGTTTACTGTTGAGGTGGTAAACAAACAAAACTATTCGTTGGATATACATAGTTGGAACCCTGCACGCCATATTACATCATAGAGATATAGATCAGAGCAGGGAAGCCAAGATTTTAACTGATACTCAAATACTCAAATAACAGATTGCAACAGACTAACTCAATATCTCCGTTATCCAATCGGAGTAAACTTCGCAGACAAACACGGTTAGTCAATATTGGAACTGTTAATTAATCTTATAGTTGGAGCAGTTTACTGTTGAGGTGGTAAACAAACAAAACTATTCGTTGGATATACATAGTTGGAACCCTGCACGCCATATTACATCATAGAGATATAGATCAGAGCAGGGAAGCCAAGATTTTAACTGATACTCAAATACTCAAATAACAGATTGCAACAGACTAACTCAATATCTCCGTTATCCAATCGGAGTAAACTTCGCAGACAAACACGGTTAGTCAATATTGGAACTGTTAATTAATCTTATAGTTGGAGCAGTTTACTGTTGAGGTGGTAAACAAACAAAACTATTCGTTGGATATACATAGTTGGAACCCTGCACGCCATATTACATCATAGAGATATAGATCAGAGCAGGGAAGCCAAGATTTTAACTGATACTCAAATATTCAAATAACAGATTGCAAAGCAGGCAACAAGTCATTTAGTTTTACTCATTTTTTTACGGCTAGTAAGTATGGCGCAATCGGTACCTCGGATTTACGCAGAAGGTGGTAAACAGCCACTAGCCCAAAGTTAGCTTCAAGTTGAAACTGAATGACTCAGAGTTCAACGACTGTGAAAAGAGAGAATTTAAGAAGAGAGGAGAGAAGCTAGACTCAAACATGAATAGATCCCCAAGGATTTTGGTGAAAGCACCAATAAACAACGCGCCATCTTTAATTTGTGTAGCGGCCTTCATTGTGAGAAACGAAATGATATTTATATAAAATAAAGCTTCAATTTGTGTACGTAACATTCCTAGCCTCAAGTTAATCCACTTCATGGAAATTGAACGCTAAATTGGATGAAACGAAAATAAAATGACGGTAGCGACATCTTTTACTCATGTCAGGACGCAAATTGACACAAAGTATGTTTAGTATGGCAGTAACATTTAATTTATAGCACCTTCCTATTACTTAAGACTTTTGGGTTCGCTTTTATGGAATCTTGTCGGAATATTTTAGACATTAATATGGGTTATACGAAATATTTCTTTTTAAGCCGCACAATTTCTTTTAGGGTAAAGTAGTAGCTGAAATGTAATGCTCAAATAACTCGTAGCTGATGCGCTCATAGTTCGGCCACTTGCGTCGATCCTAAGTGATCGACAAAATTAAGCAACTGCGGGGTCGGCAGCTGGATGGGTGACCGCTAATGGCAAAATTTCTCGAGCGCTTCCGTGCTTCGGAGGGCACGTAAAGCCGTCAGTCCCGGTTTGTAAACTTCTGATACTAGGTTGGCAGTGGCAGTGGATTGGTAGAGGGAGGGGTTAGTGAACCCCTCTCAGACTTCGTTTAAAAGCACGCGCTTTCACGGAATTGTATTCCGTGCGCGCATTGATGCTTCGTTTAAAGAAACAAGAACAAAGTTTTTAGTACCATTCGTGTCAATATAATATATCACACAAAAAGATTAACCTATTTGAAAATAAATATTTATCTTCCCGATATAAAGCAATTCATAATAATACATTAACGTCCAAGGAATCTAATAATGTTGTAAATATCTATTCACCGTATTTCATTAAATCGCCAAAGAACCACGTCTTAGATCCTGTGAACATAATATCCTTTACATCTTCAAGAGTATCAGCGAGAAGGATAAAACCTGTGTACACCGAGACAAACCATAGGGATTTAATAAAAGTAGATTGCAGAATGACTAAAGCTTTTCTCAAATTTACAAATGAGACTAGTCTCACTTTATTTTCTTATTGCATGTAGCGAGGTAAATTAAGCATCTATAAATTAATAGAAGTTTTTTCCAAAACAGGTATAGAAGCAAACAATGACATGAATAACTGTAGTACATATTCAAAAAATATTCACGTATCATAGTGATATTGAATTGCTACATAACTATTTTTTATATGGCAGCAAAGAGAATTTACATTACCTTTTTTATAATGTAAGAGCCACTTGTTGGTAAATTTTCTTAGATACATAATTATTATGAACATTGAATACAGCAAGGATGCGTTAAGAGCGAAGATGCGGGAGAGCAAATGTTCCATTTTATTAACTATGTGGCACAGCCATTGAAACACTGGAGTCCCAATCCTTTCGCAGCTGGTAACTAGTAACTAGAATTCATCCCCATAATGAGAGGATTACAGCTCGGGTCGATTGTCACCGTGCAGCTAGTCGCTTCACAAATTGCCTCACCATGCCGCATCGCTAGCCCATTTACACAGGTTCCAATCACGCAGGTTAAAATCGCATGCGGCTCTGTCATTTTCGTCGAAAATGTTGAGCAGAATCACTTCTTTGTGCGGCGGGCGATCGCCTGTAAGTGATCGTTTACACGGTCGATTTTAGTCACCAGTCGCATGCGGCCGGTCGCCGCGCCGCCAAAGTCGAATGCTACCCAACTTTGGGACTTGCGACTTTAGTCACCTGCGACCTAGTTGAATTGCCATTAAGACGGTCGATTTACGCCGCGCGGCGAAAATCGTGCGGCTTTAGTCAGCCGTGTATACCCCACGTAAAGAGCTCCGTAGCTCCGTAGCCTTTATACCCGGGACCCGTAATCGCTTAGCCCATGACCTCGTAGCCCGTAACCTCGATTACTCCGTATTCCGTAGCTCCGTAGCCCTTATACCGGCAGCCTGTAACCGCGTAGCCCATAACCGCGTAGTCTGTAGCTCCGTAACGCTTATACCCGAAACTCGTACCCGCGTAGCCCGTAACCTCGTAGTCTGTGCCTTGTAACCGAGTAATCTGCTGTGTACCTAGCCCTTTACCTCGTAGCCTATAACCATAGCTCGTAGCTCACTCCGTAGCTCGTAGCTCTATAGTCCCTATACTCGTAGCTCGTACCCTCGTTGCCCGTAGCCTCGTAGCCATATTCCCGTAGATCTCGTACAACCGAAAAACGTAGCCATAGCCTATTTATAGTATAATGGATTTAATTAAATAATACAAATGTACACCTTAATACTAGTTTTCAGTACGGTGGCTATAAGGTTGTTATATTAATGCCCTTACGAATAAACGCAGTATAAAGTTATTCCATGTTTAATTTATTTGTCGTTTTCTTACCTTTGATTTCAGAGAATAATAATCATATGACAGGGACAAATAATTTTAAATATGGAAAAACTTTATTTTGTAGGTATATCCATAACACAATTTTAGTGCACATATATGTGTGTAAATTAATGTTTTATGGATTGTATAATTATGTTCAACATTAAATTGTACTTTGATCAGTCAATTTACGACTACGGCTGTCGAATAAAGTGACAAAGTTCAAGTGTAATTAAGCGGAATGTTATTGCGTTTAAAGTACAGGTGTCTGATTCCCATATGGAAGTTGTTTTGTTATTAGAGTAATTTGAAGAAGCACGAGTCACGCGAACCAGTTGTGTGTTAAGCGATTATGATGAATATTTTACTGTATAAATTGCTACCTATCTCACTAATAAATTGTTTTGTATCTTGAATGTTTTTAATACAAAATTTTGAGTATAACCCAATGACGGCTAAAGCACTAACTACCTATTAATGAAAAGTTTTGAATGCATACCGCTGCTGCAAAAGTATTAGGTACGAATTTGTAAAAGTTTTAGGGGCCCACACGACTTGGTATAGCACCAACATGTCTCGGACATAACTCCAAAATTAGATTTCAATGCTAACTTCAAAACTTTGGGCACCCGATGGTAAATACGATAATAACGATGATAAATACTCGTATTGATTATTTTAACCCTTTATAGAGGAAATATGACAAAATCAGCTCTTAAGCGACGTCTCCCTACTATAAACAACCTATGACAAATCATTAATCTTCATATGTCAAGCGGTTTGCGATATTTCGAGATGAGTGTGTGACTTTTCGCTTTTACAAATTTATGAATAGATAGATTGAAATTTAAAATTATCCACATAATATTATGTGTGTGGGATGCCAGCTTGAGGAACCGAACTGCATGAATGACTGACCGTTACAGTGATTGAATTGACGGATAAGGATTACCATGTAATAATTGTTTTTAGAACAATTGTGTTCGGGATAGGAAGGTGTGGAGCCGGTTTCACTTTTGTAGAGGCGACCATCTCAGACCTCAGGGGTAGCAACGCATCTGTGACCGAATTAGAACGAGACTCATACTAACAATAACTGACTGGACTATTACTTATTTGTCCCCTGAAGGCGATATAAAAAAAACGTTAATTAAGCTCACAAAATCAAGTTAGTGTAGTGTAGTTAGTGGTGCCAGAGCCGTAACGCTGGTGTTTAGTGCGTCGGTTTGTGTCTTATATTTGGGTGATGGCTGAAAAGCCAAATACCGAAATATCCTAAAAAAATTAAATAATTAGGTATATTTTTGAAAAAAGCAAAGGTTTTAAAATAATAAAAAAATAGAAAAAAAAACAAATTATACTTTCAAGAAAATGAAAATCTAGGAAAAAGTAATATTATCCGCTCACCACTTGGATAATCGTGACTGGTAGAGTGAACTTAACATGCCAAAACTTACAGTGGGATGCGGAAAAATCGCATTATCAAAGCATAAATAAAACATAAATAAAGAAAACGAAATAAGAATCGAATAGTCTGTCTGTCTGTATGTCTTATACACAATTTATGGCTGTAGGTGTATTTTAGTATTGATGTAAATTGTTTTTGTAAGTTTAATGCACGAAATTTGAATTTACGCTTAAACGATTTAACACTATTCAGGCTGAGTAAGGAAGATGAATATTATTCCAACACTTGGTCGAATTACTACTTAAAGCGTCCTCGAAAACCCACAGAACAATGCTTCAGGGAATGTTGACTCAAACTATAAGAGCTCTTATATGCCGGCTCTAATGTGGGTTTAATTTGTTTGAAAATCCGTTAAAAGTTTGTGCATGAAGATCAAAGTGAGAATAATAGCTAAATAAATATATGAATTATGTGAAATATATGAATTACCTAACTATAAATACCTTTAAAATAGGAATATACCTTTAAAATAGTATGGAAAGTCAAACATTAGGAAAACCTTTCAAGAAGAACCAAGAAGTTTGGACTGTTTCATTATGTCGCAGGTACACACAATATGTATTTTACTTCGTTATTTCATATAGTAGATAACAACGTGTAAAAGCCGTGATGAATTAAATTTTATATCGTATTTTAGAATAGAAAAACCTTTTGAATTCACTTTTAGAATGCAATGTATTCTAAAAGTGAATTCAAAAAAAAATTTCAATTTTCAGTTCACGCGAAAACACTTTTTAATTTAAGTTAAAACAAATTAAAATATAACAAATTTCCGTTGGGGTTGATTGAAATTTTAAATACAAACGGACACATTACACCGCAATCCATAAAACGTAGAGCACATACAAGAGTAGTAAGTTAAATGTAATTTCCCCCAAAGTATCTGAGAAATGCAATTATATTTGTCACTAGCTACTAGGTTTCTGATAAGGATCCGGGGAGTACCACAGTAAAATATTTTCGCAGTCAGCCAACATAGGTAAAATAGGGCGTGTGAGATGATACGCAAATTTCCAAATTGTCAAATACACTCAAAAGAAAGTTTAACTATTTAAATTTATTTATAGTAATAACACAAAATTTTCAGATCATTTAAATTTACCCACACTTGGTTTTAAACATTTTAGTTTTTGTTATTTCAAATAGTTATAACGTGATTATAAAACCCCAGTTTAACTTAAAAATATGTAACTTAATTTAAAATATTCTGTGTAGTAGGTATGTTTATAAAGTTTTGTGAGATATTAAGCTTTTTCCGATGATGGAAAAGTTATAATTCCAATGTAATGACTTACATTGAGCCTGATTGTAAATTGTATCGTCTATATTTTTGCCTCATTTTAAATACAGCTTATTATTAACGTGGTTTCTATGCATTCAACGATCGCAAAATCCACATAAAAATTCAATTAATACATTCTTTGTTAATGAATTTTCCTCGAAACATTTTTTAAGTTTAGTTTTTATGTAGGTACTTTACTCAAAAAGCAATCATTCTTTTGATATAAGTAACTCATATTACTGCTCCACTCCATGGTCTGGTCATGGAAAATGTTTGTACTTTGTATGAATTAAAAAAACGCATATTCGTTTGCAAAAATAACTACACTTGTGGATTCACGTGAATGTGAATGACCGTCCTAATTTATATCTAATACTGTCAAAATAACACAAGCTCTTAAAAGCACCTACCAATTTTTATCTGACAGACGTTAGAACACTGTTCACACGTAGACTATGGTACCACTGTATTTCAAGCATAATAAATTATGCTCCATGCAATCTTCTTGCACCAGAAACCGAGGAAAGCATTATATACGTAGTACTCGTAAGCATTTTATGTAAATGTCAGTACCGAGGTTGTTTATGTGAATATTAAACCAGTATTTAGAAGTACTGCAACATCCACTATGTGGTTGAATAACGTATCAGTATTATTATGTTAGTTTAAGCCTCGCCTCAACAGTGTGGATATACTGACCACATCAAAGGTATAATGAAACCTAATTTGTTGCTGTGGTAACAATTATAATATTAATCCTCTATGTTGCTTTTAGATAAAATAAATTTGCAGATTAAAGGTTAATCTACTTTGCAACAATCCGCGAACAAACTCGTATGTATGATGGTGTATACTTTCATGCAAGTAGCACCTCCCTCCCTCCCACTTAGGAACATGCAACAAACAAATAATGGTATACACCAACACACATAGTAACACGCAAAGTGACTTTGACTTTGCGACTGACCATCGTAGAGTCTACTTACCCTGATGATGCCCTGTTTTGGGGCGAAACACGTGTTGGTGGAGGTACTATGTGTGTTGGTGTATACCATTATTTGTTTGTTGCATGTTCCTAAGTGGGAGGGAGGGAGGTGCTACTTGCATGAAAGTATACACCATCATACATACGAGTTTGTTCGCGGATTGTTGCAAAGTAGATTAACCTTTAATCTGTAATAATGGAGTTCCGCAAAGTAACGCCTGAATCAATCAACTATCTAAAATAAATTTGGTTTAACTGTTTCTGTTACTGCAACAATTAACTGCTTTAATAATTATACAAAGAAAATAAGTAAATGACGATGATAGGTCACCACTGACCTTGATGATAACAACTATAGGTGCGGCACCAACACATTGGTGTGTTACATCTTTTCTTTAAATTCAAGCAATGCTAACAGGCTTACTACAATAATAAATAATTATAATATCGCAACCTATTCGGTTCATCCATTCAGTAGTAAGAAATACATAACCAGACAACAATTCTCTATATTTTAGATATCATCCACTTACAGACTTCGATCAGAAAGTTTTGTTTTATGTATAGAATACTTATAAACTTTCAAGCGTTAAACCTAAAAACATATTAAATACAAGTCTAAAAAAGTAAACAAGTATACAGGATTGCCATCAACCGTCAAGTGAGTTATTGTCAATTATTAACAGTAGATCATGCAGTAGATACATTTAATAATAATATAGAACAACTTCATATAATAAATTGATGCAATAAATAAATAAAATAATTCGCCTGTGTGTGATGTGGGAGTCTTCAAGGGGAGTGTGAGGCTTTAAATAGTTAATGCTTCCAACTTCTTGGAATTTATCGCCACTTACCATCAGGTAGCATTGTTGTCAACACACTAGCACTAACATATTTGAAGTAAAAATGTCTTAACCCGTACAAATCCTCTTCCCGAAAAAGTAATAACTGGAAACATTATTTGCGTACCTAATAAATTTTCCTCGGAAAAGCGAAATAAACAAATTGCTTAAATCCCTATCTTCACTCGTTTATTATAACCTTGGTTCAGAGAATCAACGTTTTATGCCTACAAATAGCATCCCAAAACATTTATTATTAATTTTTGTTACGCCCTATAACCCGCCCGCGCTTTGCTTCGGTGAAATTATTGTCTGCACCCGAAGCATTTCTATTCATTTATTTTTAGTATAGGTACCTAAGCCTACCAACTCATATGTAAATGTTCACATAATTTTTTACACTTGGATATTTTTAACTTTTGTTCATTTTTTGGTGTTGTTTGTTGTTCTACGCCTATACCATTTACCTGCTTTTCGTGCTGTCTCTTAGTGTAATTCCGGGTTGCCTGGATTCCTTGTTTGTGCTTTTGTATGTATTTTATTGTATGGTGTTGAAACAAATAAAACGTTAAATAAATAATCCTTATCATTCTATGTATGTAATGTGACAGACAATGCATAACCAAAGCTACTGAACGCTAAAAGCTAAAATTTCGCAAGTAAGTACATGCCTTGGGTAGTGTGAGAGAATATTAGGGGACGATTTTTTAAAATTCCCCTCCTAAAGGTGAGAAAGGGGGATAAACTGAAACAAAAAGAGAACCAGACGAACCCCCTAATGATAAGTGGTCAAAGAAAATAAAAGAAAGATCGTCATAAACTGACAAGAAAAATGTAGACCCCAGGTAAAAGATAATAATTATCTGCCAACCGGGAATAATTCACGAGGCATTACAACTCACCGCATTACAACTCTCTAGCGTTCTATTTCAGGTTTAAACTTCAGTACTTAAGCCATCTCTTAATCTAATAACCTTAAACCCAGAAGGCTTTTAAAGTGGCATGGCGACTCTTGATAAGACGCGATGTGTGCCTCAAAAGTCAACGTCAACGAACTGGAAAATTAGAAGCTTATACAAAATTAATAACATTATATCAAAGTTCTCAAATTTAATTATGATGGTCTCGCAAATACGCGTGTAATTTTTCGATACGGTACTGACACACTTTACCTTATTCCGACGAACTCATGGAGGGTTTTGAGTTCAGTATGTATGTGCGCATGGTCATATTGTTCCACTGGATTTCTCAAAAATACTTAAAATTTGAACAAATGGGGTATCATTAAATAGAACCTACACTAAATTCAATACGTCAATTTTTAAAGAACATCGATTGAAACCGTAAATAAAAGCAATGCAAACAAAGGACTCTTACGTTCAGGTTTAAATTGGTTTATTTGGGTGATCGTGTCTAATGAAACTGATGGCATAGCCTCGTCCATTTAATAGAGTGCAACATGAGTTAGATGAGTTTTATTAAAAGACAGTTAAGAATTTACTTCCAATATTAAGGCCGATTTAAGTGTACTGGCAATCCTCACTGGAGATTCACATTTGATTTTTATAAAAAGCTTGTGACTTGCAGTTAGCCATTAATGGGTTAAAGTAAAATAAAATAAAAAAATGTTCAAAAATAAAACTAAAACAAAACGCAAAACAAATACGTTAATGTCTGTCTCCAGAGAATTTCGACGTTGGGTACAATCCGTACAATACAAACTCAAAAGTAATTAAACTTTTCCGACATCACTGTGCTGAAATAACGTGTGCTGCTTTGTTAATGACAGTCTTTCTCAAAGTGCCTTTGATGTTAAAAAATAACAAATCAAAAACTATAGACGGAACGCCGGGAACAAAAGAGTGAAGCCAGCAAAAAGTCAGCCTAGCCTTGTAATACACACGGCGGCACTCACACCAAAACGACTTTTATGTTCTAAATAATAAAAAATAAATGAAGCTATGTGTTCCAAAAAAATAAAGTTTAAATTTGTTCTAGTTCAAACTGTCAACATAGGGCATTATATTGGTTTCGTTGTGTGCTTTCGGCTGACTTTTGCCAGCTTCACTCGGCCTTAAAGCGTGACAGATAAGTTGATCCCCACTTCATAGTATCCTCATAATAGTATTCACAGACTCAAACTACTGGCCGTGTGCTGGTTGGAATATGGAGAGCTAAAACTTAATTTAGGTACTTACCTCTTTCCTTTCTTCTTGAGATGTAATGCAAAGATACATAGCTCAGCGATCGGTGAACCAGTGTGGTCCTTCCTACAATACCCACTCCTATCTGAAACTGCCCGCTCATTCACATTCGCAAGAATACGAGAAGTATAGCACAGACATTCGCAGATGATTTTACGACGTCTTTGAAATAATCGTGGTATTCTCAGCTGTCAAAGCTTTAACAATTTGTACATTCGCACGCAGTTTTTTTATAGCCTGAAGGGCTGACGAAAAAGCGGACGAGAGTTACAATATAAACCATCGTACGTGTACGAATACAAGTTAAATATTAACACTAACATTTTAGATCGGGTTAAATTCAAATATTTTATTGTAATTATAAAGTCATTTCATTTCAAAATATTGTCTGGGAATCTAGGACTTGTTGTCATTTGCAGTTCCCACAAAGTATGGAGTAATTCATTGTCAAGTCTGTCTGTGTCTGTGTGTAGCGCTGTCTTGAAAATCTTTTGTTTCGACGCTAAATGCACTGCTTATCTCCTTTTAAAGTTGCTTAATTTACATTTTAGAATAGCGTTAAGTACTTCTCGGAAATACATAAAGCTTAGCTTAGCTTACCATGGATGGTGTTCTGAGAAAGTCTTAAAAGGATAAAAAATATTAAGGTAGTAAATACTTAATGCTAAAAACTTGCCATTTTAATGATCACCTACCATCAAGTTGCTCATCTAGGTACTTTTTTGACACGGTAATAAAATATTTATTTTATTTCTTTATTATTTTATAAACTTATACAACATTACAGACTTAGTCTAATCTAACACTTAACCTAATTCGTTCTAACCTGCAAAATACTCAACGCTATTTAACAATGCAATCGAAAGAGGTTAAAAAATTTCGCGTTTGATTGTAAAAGGGCGATGGAGGCGAGCCAGGCAAGTAAGAAGTATTGTGTGTACCAGGACTTAATTGAGTTGAGAGTTAAGTAATTCTATGAGAAATATGAGTTATGTGACCCTATACTAGGTCTTTGATGATCTAATGTATAGATTGAGCCCTACAATGAAAACAAAAAAAAGGCAACAATATCAAGCATGTGTGCGTGCAGGCGATGTTTCACACGTTCGTCTATTGTCTATGTGTGCGTGATCAATGATACAATGATATTAAAATTGTGGCAAACATTGGCCACAATTTTTTGACACGTTTGCGCGGATTCGATGTTCCATCTAGACATTAGATCATCAAAGTATATTGTGATTCTTAAGACTGTTGAATTTGTCATAATCTCTTATGTAATCGTTTTGTTTTAGGTTGAGTGTTTGTGGTTTACGTCTGTAATAAATACATTTATTATTTTTTATTTTTCCTCTGAACCTTATAATAAAAGCTGTGTATAACTAATGCAACAAAGGCGGAATTAGCGCTAAGAGCATTCTGTACCAGTCAATCTTAGAGCAGAGGGAGGATAAAAACGCGGTTTCTACAAAGAGAGATTTTTAGTACCCACGCTATTGAGTAAAGTACCTATAGTTGAATTATAGCTTGGGTATAATAAAAAATATATTTACCTGTAATAAAAAACCTTACTTTGTTTCACCCACGTTTTTCATTTCAGTTAACATTGTTGTTATGATTAATAGATAAACGAAAGCAGCAACATCAAAAGCTGTTTCTTGCATCTTGATTAAGCGATGACCTAGAAGTAAAATGGGCGAGGTAAGATGGATGTAGGATGGATGGATACGATGACATTATTATCCACGACGGAACGGAAACGGTATTCTCGTATGCGTTTTGGGTGAGAGGATGTTTGTGCGTGTAAACCGTGTGTGTGTGTGTGTGTGTGTGTGTTGTTTACGATTTTCGTTTTATCCTTTTTCAATTAGGTATCTACATCTTAACCGTCGTAGGATTTTTTAAATTATTTCATTTAGATTTTTTATCCTTATGATTTTAAAGTTATACGTCGTGGACACTAAAAATTTTGAATACGAACGTCTACTCACGATTTGTTTTTTATAATTATATTCATTACAACAATTACAATTCTAAGTTTTTCATGCCCATATTATACCATAATACATGCGGATAGGTTACCATAAACGAATTGTTTAACCATAAAACAATGTTATTTAAAATGTGTTTAACTTATTGCTTTATTTATATCAGTTTAATTGGTAGTTGCCCGCAGTCGATACTCCGCAGAGACAATTAGGACGCCGCGCAGCTTCAGTTATGAGGATATTTTTTGTTTTCTTTCGCTTTCATTTATTTTGGACGAGCGCCAGTATCATAGGCAATGTGTTTGTTTGTCATGCTAGATTAATGCCCCTATTTATTCTTGAGTTATCGACAGTTTACATAATATAAAAACCAAACTTAATAGGTACAACTTTGATGCCATGTTCAAATCTCATATCTGACATTATACTCGTACGTCTTGTGGGGGACGAATTACGAAGTATCATGGTAGTGATAAAAATATAGCAGTAGGGTCTTGTTGGTACGGATGGAGGCTAAAGGTAGCCATTGACGATGCGTCCATTTGGAGTGCTTCCAAATGGAAGACATCCATATGGAAGTACCTCCAAAGGAAATCTTTGAAATTTTGGAAACCGTTGACGATACGTCCATTTAGAATGCTTCTAAATGTATGGAGGCATTCCAAATGGACGCATCGTCAATGGCTATCTTAAAACATAGTGTTTTTCATAACGGCACTGTTGTACTTACCAACTGTCAGAATATGACAGCCGTCAGGTGAGATATGTAAGGAGTGTTGTAGCGTTTGTTGCTGTTGTTGTTGTTTGTTGTTTTTTCTGGGAAGAGACCCGTGCGTGAATAGTGGGTAATGATGGATTGGGATGATGATAATGATGTTGTAGCGTATTCTATTGTAATGTGTAGTCGTAGACTAATGTTAATGTTTAAAACTAAACACATTCTGCCTTGCCTCTTTGCGAGGTGTTTGTAAATACATTTACAGGATAATAGTAACTCTTGTTTTAGGTTAATATACCTACATGCTACATGAATAAGACGCCAAGTAAGTGTCAAAGTTAAACTGTAACAATACAAATTCATTCCAACCGTGTGTTCCAGGACATTGACGCATTTTTTAAATTGTTAAGTGACATGGAGAATACTATTTTGTTACCAGTTTTATTATTTTTTCATGTGCTTAAGATAGCTCAAAAATATTACGTTTATAACTTGCTCTGCTGTGAAACTACTAAGTTATGTATTACGCCTTTACCACCATACATTATTCTTGAGCATTACCACGATACATTAAGGAGATAGCACGAATGTAAAAAAGCGATAACACATAAAGTTTGCGTAGCTCATAATATCATCACTTGTTACAAAATATATCGTGATAAAAGATAACCTTCAATCTTGCTAGAATTCAATAAAATATGATCGATCCTTTGAACTTCAAAACAAATCTTTCAAATTTAAGTTTTCCGTCTAAAACAAATTCATTATTCACTCACCCACGTACTAAAGACTACATTCTGTGCACCCACACAATAGTAAAATATTATGCTTAAATCATGGCCTAAAATATTACGGAGAGAAAGAAAAATATTAAAATCAGCGATACGAAAGATTATATACAAACAATTTACTGTAATGTTAATAGGAACGGGTATTCTCTCGACATTTTAGAAACAAAGACTTATTATTTTCACAGCAAGTAAAACAATAAAGGGTTATCCCCAAAGAAAATGTTATCTAGTCCAGAATAGGCAAGATAATAATTAAACCCATTTAAAGAGATGAGAAGATAAACAGCTGTAGATCACAATTGAATAATACTGCCTTTGAAGTAAATTACAAAATCGGACGGCTTTCAGCGGCCATAGCCTGTTTTAGTCAATCGGTAATGTTCCATCGGGAGTTTAACAAGATTGGGACTGACCTGGGTGACATTTAGCGGTGAAATTTTACTAGCGCTTCTTTGTTTTGTCTGTTTAAATTTATGGGTATTCGTGGCCACTATAGGCTGCTTAGTTAACTTAGTTTGAGAATGTAACTGGAATTCCTGTAATCTACATCTATATGTATTAAAAATGTAACCGGTTTAGTATTAAAACATTATGAAGGGTCATCATAGGGTTAATAGATGCCAAAACGGAAATACTATTTCTTCGTATTCCTATAATAAGTGTGACTACGGTGTAGTTGAAGAAAATTGATGTACATACACGTAGAACATAAGATGCAAACCATTTCGGCGCCATATGGACATACATATATTATGCTAAGCAACGGGACAAGGGTGGTGGATTTTCTTTTTGTTTGCTACTATGTATTGCTTTGTTTTACTCGATAATCATATCTTCTTCCAAAAAATAACCGACTTCAATTTTAACAAGTACTGATAACACAAAAACTACTCGCCAGATGTCACTCAAATTTATATGGGACTACACAACAGCACCAGTTATTGAATAAAAAAAGAATCACGAAAATCTGTCCACCCAATCGAAAGTTCTGAGGTAACAAACATAAAAACATACAGTTGAATTGAGAACCTCCTCCTTTTTTGAAGTCGGTTAAAATGAGTGGATATCACTAAGGCTGTAGGTATCGACGCTACAATATAATTTTCTCAGGTGGACGCGAAATTCTACTGAAAAATATTTCGTTATTGCATTGTATTTGTCGTTATTATGGTAGCGCACGTAAAAAGAAAACAATAGAGAGATAGAGACTTCGACAACATAGTGACACGTTTTGTTGTAGGTACATCAAAATTTTCCACAGAATTTCAATTACCTACGTAGAAACTGTGTTACGAAACTTCATTCATAAACTAGTCTATTACTATTACATGCAGATTCCTGGTAAACACTTTCAATAAATTTATTAGCTTAGTCGAACTGGTGTAGATTTTATCAACACAAACTGAAACTTAATTATGATCGCTTCGAATATTCGCTAGTTAGAATTGTTAACAAGGGTAATCGGTTGCTTAGCCGTTACGGTTTTGACGTAGTTAATCAAAACAACACCTGTTATTCGGACACAGAGCGGTTATAATATTAATTATCTCTCTGTTACCTGTTTGTTATTCAGATTGCCTTTTTAATTTCATTTTAACGTCGTTCTGAACTATGTTTTATTCATTATTTAGTAAACCCGCCGTGAGGAGAGACCCGTGCTCACTAGTGGGCCATTAGTGGGTTGTAGCTAGTAAACCCGCCTGCGCATCGCATCGGGAATTAGTCCCGTATTATTCACATTCTGAAATTGTTAAGAAATTTAACTGACGAAACGATTAATATTAAAACCAATAAATATCACTCTTTAAGCTGACATAACTTTAATCATTTATGAACTTTAAAAAACAAATATTAGGTATTTGTTAAGTGCATCTTACCCCACTATTATGTGAAACTGCACCCAAATTAGTTTGATCACACTCAAATAAATAGCTAAAATTCTAAAAATCATTGTTTCGAGTTCTATTGCGTCAATAAAGACCCGCTGTAGTTTTCCTTGTAAAATCTTCTTATGACGGACAACGATCACTTACAGATTTACTATTGTTATCGGAATATAGACTTTACGTGCTGTGATACCATGAACCCGGGTTTCATTCAGTAATGTACTTTAAATTGTTAACCCTTCAGTTAAACACTAAACTCTTCACCAAACCACGCAGGGGCAACGTGGGGGAAATGATAGCCATATAAATTATCATATTTTATTTATTTCATTGTTAATCAGATTAGTTAAGTCAGTGATCTTGAACGACTGTAATTACTTCTTTCGCACAAGTTTTTGTTTTGCGCAATTCCACTCTAAACACATCAATTTTAATTATAAAGTGTAAAAGTTTAAATCAAGTACAATCGACTTTCAATAACTTTAAACTCAAGAGACCCGACGTAAATTACAAATTACCAAGAGTTCAAAATAATAAGCGCTTAAATAACCACGAGAGGGGACTGAAGTAAATAAGGGTTAGATCCAAATTCCTGATTTATTCTTTCTATATTATAACTATAGGTATATTATCAATCAAGTACAAGTATTCACTTTTATTTCGAAAAGTAATCCGTACCTAATTTTTGAATGAGCGACATCAGTCTATAGGTGCATGATAAACGCTTCAAATTATAGTGAGTAGGCATACCCGGACTTCCAATTATAGCATGTTGGCAAGCAAGATAACACCTACTATACCCTCAACATCAAATCACCGAAGGGACCAATTAACATTGATTTTATTCAATTTTTAAGGCGTTTCATGGGACCGGAAGAAGATTTCAAATTATTGAGAAATTCAAATAAATGAGTGTCGTAATAGATTGTCGAGAGATTTGATTTTATATTCCAAATTATACATACCTAAATACTCAGAGTAATATTTTTTTTTAACTGAAACTTCTCGTATCTATACGATATATTGACGTACTCGGGGATGGAACAAAACAAAAGTTTTGAACTATTTTTATACTTTTTCATATTTAACAACTTCATAAATTATGTTTCCACGCGTGTGTGAAGTCAGCCAATCCGAGCTGGACCAGTGTGGTGGACTATGGCCTGTACCCTCACATTTTGAAAGGAACCGAGAATCAATTATCGGTTGTGATGATATTTAATATTTTAAGTACCTGGTTGACCGAGCTTTGCTCGGTTGAAAATTATATTTAGTATGAATCGCAAGAAATACGAGGAATTCCGCCATCTATTCAGGAGTCAAATCATACAACTGTTCACTGAGCACAAAATTCATTTTACTTATGTTACGGCCAAAGGATCTCAACAGCGTGTTTCACAAAGTTGTACAGTGCCATCTAGTTTCATACTACTGAAATTTCAACACGTTACAAACAGTACCTCATAGAAGTTAACTGTGTGAGCGAATTAATTGCATTTTAAATAGGTACATACTTAATTAGATAAATTCATTGAACTTTCCTTCGTACTTTTCGCAGGCTTAGGCAGTCCCCGACTGAAATTTTTATTTGCGATAAAATGTATTGAATGTTTATGATAATTAAACAACATAAATAAATATACTTTTAGTTTAATGAGCAAGTTGTTAGGAAAACTTTATTAAAATTTTATTTACAAATATATAATATACAAATATATAAATATTTTATTTACAAATATTCTCGTAAATATCACAAACGCACGTTAAACTATCACTACGCGTCCTGCGAGGTCAAGCGAGATAATCGCACTGATTTTTAATTTTATTCAAACAGAAAATAGGTAGGTATAACGCAAAAATAGCGCTTCAACGTAAGAATGAATATTAATATTAGTATTAGCCGAACAAAAATATATTCGAGCGCCATCTAGTTTCATACTACTGAAACAAACAAACCGTATCTCATAGAAGTTATCCTAATGTTTCATAGATGGCGTCAGTTCAACACGTTACAAACAGTACCTCATAGAAGTTATCCTAATGTTTCATAGATGACGTCAGTATGATGTTTTTAAAATCTCTTTATCTCGGGAACCGAGCTTTTCTCGAACCTGGGACCTTGATAAATCGATTCCTTGAGCCGAAAACCCCCTAATCTGTAACTTTCATGAAAATCTTTGCAGCCGTTTCCGAGATCGTGATTATATATAAATAAATAAATATACAAGAATTGCTCGTTTAAAGATATTAGATTATAGCGAATTTTTTAAAAGCTCAAACAAAAAGGGGTAGTTTCAACAAAGAAGATGGACTGACCAAGTCAGAGACGTGTTGAACGAACCCCTGCATCAATGTACGAAGAAGGCAGCTGTAAGAGAGGAGTGGAGACGTTTGGTTAAGCGTGCCACAACCCTCCAATGACGACCACGACCGTTCTGCCAAGAACGAAACGACTAAGAAGAAGAAGAAGAGTTTCAACAAAATTGGATGCAAAAACACCCGAACACGCTTATTTGCGTGTTAACCTTAGCATGCCAATAATTATGCAGATGGTGGTGATATCTAAACGGTATGTGTTCCGACGCTCAGCAATGCGCAGTAGTTACCACATTCCGAGCCTGCACCGGCCCGCAATAACATTGTTATGATGTTTCACAGGATTTTTTTATTATGAAACGACATGCCTTGTTCCAGAGGCGTTATAGGTATATTAATAGCATCTATTTATTTATGAATCCTTGGAATGAATACTTTAATACGCGATCTACCAGACCTCTCGTAGTTAATGAATTTTAAGTTAATAGCCTTTTTTAAGTGAGTAGCTGGAAAATGGGCAGACGAGCCATCTGATTTTGTATTTGTATTGTTTGTTATTTTCTAAAAAAAACATCAAAATGTTTTTTAAAGCTAATTTTGTTCTCTTACCAGTAAACCATCCTCGCTTCGATTTGGGAATCATCAGGTGTGATTGTTAAAACTTTTTGTTCATAAAGCGGTTGAAATAAAACACTAAATGATTTAGTGTTATATTATACCACATTATTTTAGTTTTAAAAACCTTTAAATAAAATCAAATATAGATAATAGCTAATAGTTGTTTTAGCTTCTGTTGCGTAAATACAGGCCTTCAAAAAATAGGTGATGACGTCCATATCTCTTCCACGTACAGTCATCAAATATTATAAATAGGTATAATAGATCTACTAAAGTGATCATTGTAACGTTCAGTATTAGCCTCCTGAGTAAACTGATACCACAATCTGTTGGCCTCGGTTTATTGTAATTATCCCAAACCCGTAATAAATCGTATTGTTTTAAACAATCTTGATCACTAACGGCCTGCGAAACTATATTGGGACCATATTGGGACCCACTGAAATTAACATTTTAATATACAGAATCGTAATAGTATCGTAGCTCCGGTGTAAGGTTATTCATCCACCGTGAGCGAATGTGTGAACTATCATCATCATCGCAACATTCTTCTTAGAATGAGGAGTTTAAGGCCATCGTCCACCACGCTGGCCAAGTGTGGATTGGTGGACTATACATAAAAGTAATAATTAAACCGAGCAAGTGCGTGTCGGACTCGCGCACGTAGAGTTCCGTACCATTATGTATAAAAACGCCAAAAAAATCTGGTCTGTTGTATGAAAGCCTCACTTAAATATTTAATTGTTTTATTGTAGCCATATATTACGCACAACGCCATCTCTTGGACCGAAAGGTAACTAAACTATCGCTGAGGCGTCGAAAGTATGGGCGCCCACTTAAATATTTATCTTATTCTGTTTTTTAGTATTTGTTGTTGTAGCGGCAACAGAAATACATCATCTGTGAAAATTTCAACTGTGTACCTAACTATTACGGTTCATGAGATACGCCCTGGTGACAGACGGACGGACGGACAGCGAAGTCTGAGTAATAGGGTCCCGTTTTACCCTTTGGGTACGGAACCCTAAAAAGGAGGTTTTATGTGTAATAAGAATATTAAACAAGTTTTTTGCGCTTATATCAGAAACACCTTACCGATTTGGGCGTGGTTATCATGACTTGAAAAAGGCCCCATTCACAGAATGACCTATTCTTAAATCGTCTTATTCTCAAAATGCCCCATTCATAAAAGGCCGTGTTCGTGAAATGCCGACCAAATATACTTTGGTAAGCTTTACATAAATGACAATGTTTTTTTTTAATCTGTTCTTAGGTAGATAATTATATAAAAGTTAGGTCAGTTTATAGAATCACGTTTAACAATTTAAATATGTGGCTAGTAAGGCTGAGGCTACATTAAGCCTCGACGCGAATTGCGACACATGAACGACTAAAACATTAACAAATGCTCACGTATACGGCTACACTGTATGTAGAGTATACTAGCGAACTTCGTCGAAAGTCGCTGCTTACTGTAGCCTCAGCCTAAGGGAGCTGTTTCACGAAGCAAAGCGGGTGGACAAAAACAGAACGGGTTTACTAGGAAGTTACGTAATAAATAATTAATTGAATCAAGCGTTACTTTGCAAAACTCCATTATTACAGATTAAAAGTTAATCAACTTTGAAACAATCCGCGAGCTAACTCGTATGTATGATAAGTTTAGCCATTTGGTTGGATGCCGTTTTCTAATCAAATGTCTACACGTCCAATTAAATGGCTAATTCAACCAGTTGCCTGCGACAAATTATACAACAACTTACCTACATACTACCACCTCCAACACGTGTTTCGCCCTAAAACAGGGCGCCATCAGGGCAAGTAAACTCTACGGGGTCCGTACCGCGAACGTACGACGACCGCACTGCTGCCGCACTGTGCACTTTGTTTGAATGCAAACAACCACCAACGACACGACAATCGCAACTAGAAACGCGCGACAGCCGCACGACACGAAACGCATAAATTGAAAGAGTCCTACAATGATTAGATACGTACATACGAGTTTGCTCGCGGATTATTGCAAAGTAGATTAAACTTTAATCTGTTAATAATAAAGTTATTAAACGTTGCAACAAAAATTATATTATTCCATCTGATAGCGACACATTTGGTGAGCAATTGGTCTAATCCAATTCGAATTTGTTAAACGAAATTGTGTTTAATGAAAACAAGTCCAATTTAAATTGTGGTTTAGCTACTACCCCGAGCGTTCAGTTAATTTACTTATAAATGTAACTAACTTCTATTTGCCACGTATTTTCAAGTTTAAAAACATGAAAGATCTAGGACAGGGTCGAAACTTAATTTAGTTATACCTTATATTTTTTCATAGATTAAAGTAGCAAGCGAGCATTTTAGTGAAAGTTAGTCATGTGAGTTATTGTCAATGATCTGTGAGTTTGTTAATAAGTAACTGTTTATAGTAATAGTCCAGTTAGTTATTATTAGTAATAATAAATAATAAACTAACAAAGTCACAGACACGTTGTTGCTAAGATGGTCTTGGAGTACTAAGATGGCTCTACACTTTTCCAACCATAGCACAATTGCAATTAAACCTGTTATTACACGGTAGGAATCGTACTAAGTATCATGGTGAGAAATTTGGAAAAGACCTGATATTCTTCAAACGGCTGAAACAATTTCTACCGAGCATAGCTAAAACGACTGCAAACGGGCTTACGAATGAAAATAACGCATTGAAATCGGTGAAGTCGTTTTCAAGCTACGATGCCACGAGAAAGAGACAGATATACAGACAGCATCGAGGGTTAAAAAATAAAGGCATAACATTTTTAAAGCGCATTTCCTTGAAGTAAAATTATTCATAACTTATGGAGTGATAATAAATCTATGAATAGTTTGAAGACTCAATAAAAGTCGCGTTTAAATTCCAATAACATTTAGCTCGGAATAATCAAGAACTAGTACAAAGGTAGTAGATAGAACCTATTTCTAGTTGGTTTCGCGGAATATATATTTCTTTTACATTCCCTATTTTATACTTTTCACAATATTAAAACATTATTTCTGTGCCTCCTGTAATAATTGATACAACTGAAAAATCGACATTTTACAGGAGAGCGGAAAAAAGTTCAAAAAAGTTCTAGCTCATAAACTAAGTGGGCAAAATGTAACGTGAATACATTATTTTATATATAAAAATATTTACTATCAAAAGTACATTAAGTTTTTTGTTATAAATATTATAATATTACACGGAGTTAATTATTTTGCAACTATAAATTGTGAAAATTAATATAATCACAGTTATAGCACGAAGTACAAAAAACAATCCGTAAAGCAATTATTTATAAGGGTTACAACTTTAGATATAATATCTACTCACGGTTGTTTTTGCCAAAATCTGTGCACTTATATCAGTTTGCACAAAATTATCTCCAAAACTAAAGCTATTACAATATTATATTATTACTAAAGAAAATGAGTTACACCAAAAAAAAAACATTTTTTTTAATAAACTTCTATGTATGTTAAAATCACAAAAAGGGTACAACTCGACTTAGATCACTTATCACAGGAGGCACAGAATTGATATTATGTATAATATTAATTAACGGTGTGCAATAAAAAGAGTTTAAATAAATTGAAAATAAAATAATATACCTATAAAAGGTTAATAAAAGTGTCTTTTCTTTTTTATTGTCAGTAATTGATGTCTGTACTTAGAAAATATATCAGAATTTATGAACGAAATTAGATTTTTCCCGATTGTATTTTTATCGGTTTATCAGATTGGCTTTTTGATTTTAGATTCATTTTGTAATGTAAAATATTTGTAACTGTATGCATTATACATGATAAATATGTAGCAGACTCTTTTGAATTTACCATTTAAATTCTATGCACGATACAATGTTCTGAAGCAAACTACATAGAACGGTAGACGCGTAAATTTAAATTCATAATACCATGTCGTGCCATGTATTACGTAAAAATAAAACTTCATCAACTTAATACTCACGGGAGCATTGTGTGAACGAACGAACACTGTTACCACATGAACTCCACTTATCCATCTACTAAATCTCTCTGCTCTTTCGTAAATAAAAATGTCGAAAGTATTCATATGAATTGAAACTACTATATCACTAGGAATCTGCAAGCGTGAATATATTTTTATGACGAAGACTAAAATGTAAGACTAAAATGGGAAGGAAAAATATATTTATTCCGCCAAAATTATGTTACCGCCATCAATCACTCTGCGAGTAACATTATGATCCAGTCATTTAAGCTTAAATAAGGTAAGAATCTTGGAATTCGAGATACCCAGCTGTAAGTCTGTAAATACTTGTATATTGACACCCTAAAAGTTGTCTCAAAACCTACATACGGTAGGGTGTACGCAACTCTCAAATTTCAAGGTCAAAGGTCACAAAAATCGGTTGTTTGCGTTTTTTTTGTAAATATCTCATTTCCTATAGGGGTTTTGCTATTTGCATTTATTATTAATATTGTAGAGTACAAAATTCTCTACAATTTTTTTTATATGGTGAACCGTTTTCGAGAGAGAGGGCGTAGAGCGCAATTCAATTAAATTCAAAATTATAAAATGGCTTCAACGCATAAAATTTAGACTGTGACAAATAATTTTTCACCGTTTTTGTATTATTTTGGAAGCAGTTCAACCGTATAATGTGAAGCACGGTAATAAACATTTTCTACAAACACCTCAATCCCGACAGCTCTGGAGTTTCCCATTCAGTCTCTTACGATTGACAAAACCCTTTATCTGGTCCTAATATTTTGGCGAGATTAAGATAAGGAAAATAGTAATAGATTGCGTAAATTACTCAACCGTATATTCTTTCGTTAGCGCGAGGTAATTTACGCGGTGAAGTGGACACTTCGGCAACCATTTCACGAGACAATAAACAGTTCCCACGAACCTTATTTGCTTCGAATGTTGTGAATCAGCCCTTATTTTTCCGATTGTTCGCCTTTGATGGATTTCTGAATGTACTACGTTGGATTAAATTCACGGCCTTTTGTTTATAGTTAATGGCTATTTTATAAATATTGATGAAAATATCTTATATATAAAAATAAGTCGGGTTTTCCTTCCTGATTTTATAACTCCAGAACGCACAAACCGATTTCCACGGTTTTGCATTCGTTGGAAAGGTCTCGAGCTCCGTGAGGTTTGTAGCAAACAAAATTCGGGAAATTTTCAACAGAAAAGGAGGAAAACAGGGAAAATCATTGTAAACCAAACAATTCAAGTAGGTGTTGTACATATGTAATTTGGTAGGATTGTCATATGGTTGCCTTGGATACCACGTTGTTACCTTCTACTGTCTAATAAAATATTTTTCCTATGCATTGAGATATTATGTATTAAAGTACTCAATGTTCCTATGCTGTGTAAATCTCTGTTTTTCTATCAGGTTATGGGCCCAGATACCCCAGGAGGTATTCCACACTTCCCAGTTATTAACCAAGATTAATAGAAAGAATTGTACGTATTAAATTTTGTTTTTAAAACGAGATGCAGAACAAAAGGAATGTTCGATCGCCATCGGCGATGCCGGCATCATTGTTGTCTACTTTAGTACATAGTATCTCAATGGTTGTCTACAGCTTCGAGTTCTGGAATAACTGTCAATTTTGAGGCGGATGTATTTGATACATGAGGACTTATGGGACTGCATCGTTGAGGCTGAGTCGGGTGTCCCTAGGGACAATGACGAACGCGAGCAACGACGGGCTCTTGCCAAAATATGTTTGATGGTGCAGCCATCGTCGTTTTCGCATGTACGAAATGCTACCACTGGCTTTGAGGCTTGGAATAATTTAAAAATGGCCTATGAAGACAAAGGACTGTGTAGACGTCTTGGACTATTACGTACAATGTTCGGATTGAAGTTAGAACAATTTAATGATATGGAAGCGTATCTCTTAAGGATCACGGAGTTGGATCAACAACCACGAGATATTAATGCTCCATTAGATGATGATTTCCTGTCAGTGTTGATACTGAGCGGTCTATCATCAGATTATGACCAGCTTATCCTGACATTGGAAAATTCTAATATTAAATTATGCAGCGAGACAGTAAAGAGCAAACTATTACAAGAAGAATTGCGTAGAGGCTTTGATAAGAGCGAAGAAGGCGCAATGTTTGCAAAATGAAATGCAAAAACAGCGAATAAACCTTTTATGAAAGGCAAATGCTTCATATGTAAAAAACAGGATCATTATGCAAAGAACTGTCCGACAAAAACCAACAAAAATGAAAAAGGAGGAGAAACATGTGAAAATACGTGGAGAGGAACATTATTATCGGCATTAGCTATAGATGTAAATTCGAATGCCTGGTATGGATTCCGGCGCAACTTGCCACATGACGAACAACAAAGCTTTATTGCAAAATTATGTTGTGGATACTCCGCGGTTGGTGACAGTGGCTAATAGAGAAAAGATGCATAGCGAAGTACATGGTGAAGAAGAGCTGTTGTTAAAAGGGCACACTAAGAATACAAAATTAACAGAAGTTATTTACGTGCCGGGTTTGTCAACGAATTTGTTATCGGTTGGAAAGATGACTTCAAAAGGGCCTGAGGTACATTATAATGAAACTAAATGTAATATTTGTTGGGGAAAAGTTCCAAAGTAAATTCAAATGTAAAAGGGTCAGTTACTTCGATATAAAGAACCAATATGTGAGACGGGTTGTAGAAGATACTGATTAATTATATAAGAGTATATCTGTCCGATTTGGTTTACAAATTGTTTAGTTTAAGGGATATATAAACCGAACAATTTGTAAGTGTATTGTACATACGTAATTTGGTTGCATTGGCGTATTGGTTACCTAGGATATTATGTTGTTATGTTACGTTTTACTGTCTATATAATAAATTATTTTTCCTATGCTGTTTTGATCTCTGTTTTTTCTATCACCTTTTCAAATATAAAACAAAAAAAAATTCTTTAATCCCCAAACGAAATGTTACAAAAAACGAAGCCATCTGGTGGCGAAACGGAGTTCGCCGGGTTTGCTAGTTTAATTCTAAAACAAGCCGTAACCTACAACCAACCTTAAATATTAATCTGCATGCACGTATTTTTTTGTAATTAATGTGCTAATTAAAAATTAATTATCCCTTCGGAGCAGGAAAATATTATTTACAGACCCGCACAAGAATAAAGAAATTCCATTATGTTCAGAAGATGTGTGTAGGCCCCAAATCAGCATTATGTTCATGGTGGTGGAAAATTCAGGTGTCTCTTACATAGTTAGAGGAATCTTAAGCCCACCAGCCAGCCTGTGGGAGTTTTAAGGTGTATGATGATGAAAATATACGCTACAATCTGTTATAAACGCTAACACACTCATAACCCCCACAGTAGGTTATTACCTGTGTCGCGGGTGTCATGGACTACACATATAACACATTACAATTACACCCATGACCCAAGTTCAAATATTTATCTGTCACATTAATATCTGCCCCGGCCGGGAATCGAACCCGGGACCCCTCGCGTCGCAGGCAGGGTCGCTATCAACTAGGCTACAGGGTCGTCAAATGAAATGAATAAATTAATACGTAAATATTTAGTTACTTTGCGACAGCAATAACTTACGTACTTTCCCTTCACCGCGCCAAATTATTTTCTGTACAATTATAACCCCTGTCGGAGAAATTCAGTAAGTAATTCATGGAAAAATTGATGAAATATATTTTCGAGAAACCAGTTATAAATTAATTTCTTGCGAATACATAAAAAATATTCTGTTATAACTGTTATTACTGACATTTAACTGGATTTTTTGCAAAGGGATATCTCCCTTCCCGCCAGGCGAGACAACACGCCTGGGACATGTCCTACCTACTGTGTTACTATCGGAGCTGTAGATATACATTTTTGCGAGGAGTGTAGAAATATTTGATAGCGTGATTCAGGCATCATGACGTTACCGTGAGACGTGTGTGTGATACCGTTACACTTAAATTACCGTCAAAGATCAGACAAGCAAATAAAGATAGTTGTTTCCATCGTCTTTGACACAAAGAACACCAAAGATATTATCATTGATGTCTTGTCGCCCAGAATACAGGGAAGAGGAAATAATAAAAATATTTTTTGTCCCGCTCCCACCCGGAACACGACAAGTCTGAAGAAAACAACTTTAGGAATCAAGTTTACCTTCACTGGAAAACATATTCGAAATTCAACGGATATCATCATCAATCAATCAAACAACTTCCGTTACTGAGTGACTGACAGACTACGCACAGCCGAAACTACTAAACGCAAGAAGCTGAATTGTGGCATAATATATGTATGTTCTTTGGGAGGTGAAAGGTACTTAGGTAGCACTAAGACAGGATTCTTTAAAGTATCCACCCTAAAAGGATAAAAAGAAGATAAACTGAAACAAAAATTCCACGCAGGTGAAGCCGCGAGGGAACATCTAGTCTTGACTAAAAGCTTAACTGTATTGTGTTGGACGTTATTATTCTTTGATACAATCATAATAGCATAAGCGGTGAGGTTACAGAATATTTAATAGTACCTACTACAGGTGCAGCGTTAAACTCGCAGTTGAATGCCCTTGTAAGCTGCACCGTTATTATTGTTATAAATTCTTATCGTGGAAAATCTCCCTCCACCGCCCTCGCTGTGTTTTTACCACCGTGAAATAATTAAATACGAAAATCCTGAGGATGTTTCTCAATTCATGCAATCTCATCCCTTATCTTTTTTATACTATAAGTACCTACAGTAAAAATGTAACTACGAGTAGTTCAAGTTAGGTTAATTTAGGTATTTGCGAAAAAAATGTATGAGAGATCTTAACAGCACCAATAGAAGCCATAAGTATTATTTTCAAAATTGTCTATCACAAAAGCACCAGTTTTTATTTGTTTGTTTGTTTTGATATAATACTAGATAATAAATTATTATTAATGACGGGTGAACGTTTCATCTTAATACGCCGCTTAGATCCTGAGATATAGGTAACTAATATGACATATTTGCAAGACAACCAGGGACACCTAGTATATTATATAAAAAAAAAAAATAAACGGGGTACACCATGGGGTACACTCTCATGGCCACACAAAAAGACAAACACTTCGTGTGTTTGTATACCGAGGACCTTAAACTCATCAATAAATTTTCCGCTAGGTACGATTAAACACTTTAGACTACAGTCACAAAACACATGTTTTCCCAAGTTCATTGATGACCACGAGAGGTCAAAAACACCAACAACACCCCTCGTGACCTCGTTCATTCAGTGTCGACGTTATTTATACTCCGCGTATATTCTCCAAATCGTTTTAATGGTCAGCAAAACAAGATTATTCTCAATGGGGATGTGAAATGCGTGTAAATACATCATTAATTCAATCTGTGCCCATGTTTTCCACACAAGGGCAAATTGCGGGTTGCTGACCGCTTGATTGTTTACATTATGGTCTCAATGAGGGTAGCCGTTTTTGTGCTCACCAGTTGGCGCCACTGGCGAGTGAGGTCCTGCTGTCAAAGCCCGCCCATACATAAACAGTGACAAGTGACATTCAGACAAGTGAGAAGTGACAGTCAGACCTCACTTTCCACTAGCGCCTCTAGCGGCGAATTCACGCGCTTTTACCCTCAGACCAATAAACTATAGACGGCGTGCCGTGAACAAAAGCGTGAAGCCGGCAAAAGTGTGCCTAAAACACACATCGCAACCAATAGAATGCCCTATGTTGACAGTTTGAACTAGAACAAATTTAAACTTAATTTTTTGGAAAAGAAAGCTTCATTCATTTTTTATTATTTAGAACACAAAAGTCGTTTTGGTGTGAGTGCCGCCGTGTGTATTACAAGGCGAGGCGTACTTTTTGCCGGCTTCACGCTTTTGTTCACGGCACGCCGTCTATAGTTTATTGGTCTGAGCTTTTACCCTCATTGTTTGTGTTGTCAGTATAATTTTGTCTACCTACTACTGCACTGTACTAACTTAGTTCTCTACTAGCTGTTGCCTGCGACTGCGCACGTCCATAGGAGATTTTCCCGCGTGAATCCCGATCTCTGGGATAAAAAGAAGCCTGTATGTTATTCCACAACCTCTATCTCCCAGTGAAAGTCCCATATAAACCCGTGTCTGAGATCAGCGTGCACAAACAGCAATTAGTTACAGTTTTATTACATACTAGCTGACCTGGCAAACGTTGTTTTGCCAAAAAATGTTAAGGGTGAACAACCCTTATCACTTAGGGGTATGAAAAATAGATAGTAGCCGATTCTCAGAGGAGTAACGTAACTAACATTGTGATACGAGAATTTTATATATAAGATGTACATAGATGTAGATGTCGTAGACAGTTCTTATTGATCTCTTAATGTAGACACAAAAAAACGCTTCAAAAGTAGTTATTTTAGTTAAAGTTTTTATTTGATTTAACTTGCACAAGTAAGAATTATAATCAGCCTTATTGGTTTTGAGTCATCTCAGGCGCATTGACTACCAGTTTCACAGCATGTTAGTGAGTCAGAACAATGTTTCCGTTATCACCATATCTAAAATAGGTAATTTGAGACAGATTGGAGTAGAAACAATCTGTTTTTATCTTTTTCCTATCTTTTAAAATGACTAAAATATTAAAACTTTGGCGGCAAAGCGTGTGACATGTTTTGGAGGTAAATCTCTGGCTCAATGCGATCTTGCAGTTTCCTTTTAAATTAGTTTGTTTTTCTTCAATCAATAAAATGGTTAAGAAATATTTTTTTGTCTCTATGTGTAATAACTCCACTGTAAAAACACACCGAAAATTGTTGATTCCTGTACAAAATAACAAACATATTCGAAAAAGAATTTAAATTATCAAGGCCTTTCACTGACTTTCAAGGGGCATTATATCCCGATAAAACGCAAATATTTTCCACATAAAATTTTATATCGTAAACAATTCGAGAAGTTTTTCATTTGCTATGAGAGGCATTACATGAATGTCGATATGGATATATTATGACCTCGCTTTTGTATTTAAGTTTTTTGAAATTCAACTCCTAACGGAGTGAAATAAGGGGGCGAAGTTTTGCGAATCCCACGAAGCAAAGCCGCGGACGAAAGCTAGTTTGTTTATAACCAATTATCAAGAAAATACTTTTAAGTACGGTTTGTTATTAAAGCATCCACATTATTTCGTTTTTGTTTAATTTACTTATAACATAATTGCTTTGTACTCCTCACAACCAAAAAATCAAAAAGTTTTCAATAGACGTAAATAAGCCTTGTCCAATTTATTATAACGTTCACACTTTGATGATCTAATGTCTAGATGGAACATAGAATCCGCGCAAACGTGTCAAAAAATTGTGGCTAACTGTTAGCCACAATTTTATATCATTGTATCATTGATCACGCAAACATAGACAATAGACAAACGTGTAAAACATCTTGATATTGATATATGCTTGATATTGTTGCCTTGTTTTTTTTATTTTCATTGTATGGCGACGCTCAATCTAGACATTAGATTAATCAAAGCGTTATGTTTGCGTTTCTGATATTGGCAGTCGACCAAACAAGATAATTGATGCTGTTAATTTATTTCGTACGAAATATTTCATGGAATAAATTAAATTACATAGTACCCCAAGGTTGTCTGGTAGAGATGGCTGTATAGCGATAAGACATGCTGACCACAATTGTCTTTCTTTGTTATTCTCTGTGCGCACGATAAATAAGTAGTGTGTTTTGTATAGTAGTAGAAATAATATCATCCAGAGCTCGCTTAGTTATTTATATGGAATTAGACTATCTAAGCTAAGCAACCAAGGCAGGTAAAATCCCACTCCCCGCTATAAACGAACCATGAAACGAACTATTACCTGTGCTACATCGGTTCAATTTAGCTTGTAAGAAAAATTTACTTAAGGCATTTCCAATTCTCACTGTTAATCTACAATGACTTTTAATTAACAGGAGCGGAAAGCTGATATTTGTGTGGGTTGCCATTACAACGAATTCTAAACGCGAACGGATTATAGTCCATTCATTCCTTATAACAAACTTCAAAAAAAGGAGGTTCTCAATTCGACTGTATTTCCTCATATTACTATGTGTACCGATTTTGATGTTTTTTTTATATTCTACAGCTCCTACTTGCCATGTGCATTAAAATTTAGGCGATATCTTTTGAATAGTTTTTATTTTTATTTTTATTCGCATTTTATTACTTGACGATCATTATCATCGTCGTCAACGATTTACATTAAAACAATTATTATGAGAATAACTAAACATAAAAATGAAACTTGCTATTATAAAGCGTGTTCTCAAATAGGACAACAAATTGTTCAGCGTTCCATGTTTAATTCACCGGAAGTAATTTCAATAAAACTTTTATTATTTTTCATTAGTGCATTTCAACGGCTCTAGGTTCTGAATCGTATCCACGTATTTTTAAATTCTCTAAATAGAAAATCATTTATCCTATCTTTCCTACTTATTTATTCTTCCACTTGTATTTTATTCCGTAGTTAAAAGGCACTGAAGTCGAGTATGTCTGTAGGAACGTGGAGAATTGTTGGTTGGTTTACTTTTCCAGATAATACAACTACCTATACCAAAAACTAAATAGAA
This sequence comes from Hesperia comma, assembly GCA_905404135.1. NCBI lineage: Eukaryota > Metazoa > Arthropoda > Insecta > Lepidoptera > Hesperiidae > Hesperia > Hesperia comma. The sequence goes on from FR990026.1 coordinate 2,992,882, forward strand.
AGTGAAGCTTGCCACAGTTAGTGAAAGCTGCACCCAAATTGATTAACCGATTTTGTGATTGACGCCTAGAAAACACAGTAAAGTAGACAAAAACACAAAAATCATTGTTTTCCCATTATTGAATGCCCTCAGTAAAATGGCATAATATCCATTTCCATCACGCAAAAATCTCATTCGTACTATTTGCATATTATGGAGAACACGTCTTAGTTGTGCAGTTTTCCTTCTCCGAACCAATTGATAATCTATTATCTAAATAAGAATTGAACTCAGGCCCCGCCCCTGCTCAGAAGTTTCACGTTCAAACTAGATATTATTTGGTTAATACTGAATTAATATCAAACAGTATTTATAGCTGTCAGACTGTACATGATACTATCAAGATTAATTATATTATTATTTAGCTCTTTTACAAAGTTGCTCATCAAGTTGCTCGGCCTCAATTCATAAAAAATAAAGTAAGGGGCAAAGTTGCCAAATTCATTACGTTCCTACTAAATCACTACATAGTATAAAACAAAGTCGCTATTTTTGTCTGTCTGTTTGTCTGTTTGTCTGTATGCTTAAATCTTTAAAATTACGCAACGGATTTTGATGCGGTTTTTTTGTAATAGGTAGAGTGATTCAAGAGGAAGGTTTTTATGTATAATACATGCATATATTCCCACGAGAACGGGATCCACGCGGGTGAAACTGCGGGCGGGCCGCTAGTTTCGATATAAGTTCAGTTTGTACCTACATAACTTGTACCTTCTCCTCTAGGTATGTACGTATATTGTACGCTACTTAATCCCGATAAACACTTTGTAATTTACTGTTCTATCCTTCTAGTGATAGGTATGTATTGGGTAATAGGGACCCATGGTATTGATAATGTCACTGCTAGATCATCAATTTTTAATCCTTTCTATTGTGAGGGAGAGATGATCAGGCAAAAATGGTTTCTTGCCTCATTTTAAAGCGTGGTAGGCTTAATTCAGGTAAAAAAATAATAATTAACAAACTAATTTATTTTTATTGTAAAAAATGTTTTTTACAGTAATTAGTACAGTAAGTGGACTTATTACTTAATTAGCAATCTCGTCCCAGACCCTATTAAACTTAGGTATTAAGCTTATATGTAAATAAACCTAGAAACAGTGTAGGACGTAATTATGAGTCTACATAGTTAAATCTGTTTATTTTGCAGTAAATAAACAAACTTAACTAGTGACGAACTACTAACGAATTGATGAACTAACGCACTTACTAACACCTCTGCAAACTAGACCAGCCTTGCCCCGATTTGAATATTGTTCGGCAAATCTTCATATTGGATAATAATTAATAATGTTTTATTACTTGACCTAGTTCTAAAAAATGTCTCTTTAAAACTGGAACATAACCCTTTTAAATATGGCCACAAGTTCTTTAACGATGATACAGCTCCACTAAACTTCGAAGATCGAGTAATGTTCCGATAAATGGTAACGACTGTTTAAATTTCATTTTATAGCTTGAAATACGAATTTGAAACACCGTCGTAGCACTGGGAATATGAGTCGTAATTCAATACTGACTTACTTAAATAGCTGGTGAATAAGAGGTACCATGAAATGGTAAAGCGATCCATAGATGTATTAAAAATAGAGCATAGGAGCCAGGCTTTCAATTGTTCCTCAGTTAGAAAGAAAAAGATGATTGCGGAACGGTGAGAGAAGAGAGATACGAGTAACTATAATGATTCGACGCTTGTTGCTTTGATTAAATGTATCTGCAGTTGATCATGACTTTATAAAGTGACAAAAGATAATAATATAAAAGTATTGAAATTAATTTGAAAAGTACTGCAACGCTTTCACTCATTCTAACCTTTGGATTTTATAGCTAACAAGTACCTAACAGATAGGTTTGTGTATTCTCTATGGAGCAATAGTACCTAAGTCGAACATTTCAAAGGACGTTTACCGTGAAAGTCAGTTCTCTGCCTGCTTTTTTCATCACTACATTAAAATTAATTATATCAATAAAATGGAGGGTTTCTCCTCCGTACTTCAACTTAACCTGTCCCATGACTCACTACTAACTATCTTTGTTTGGGGCAAACATCCAGTTTTGTGTCAATCATCCCTCTGCGAATAAACTTACTCGTATATGACAGACACGAGTAAATACTTGTCGTCATGTTGGCGATATCATATTCGTGTTTTTCTTGCCTCCCGTGAGACAAGAATGCCTAATAAGATAAGAGTAAGTATTTATTTATGAAATTAGGAGACCTTGCAGTTTGTAAGTTTGCAAAGCTCTGACTCTGACTCCCGTAGGAGGCAGATGTGTGCCAAATTATTGTTTATTCTCAGGTCGTGAGCATTCACGAAGTCTCAATTGTGTGGGAGGGTGTTCGTACCCGTTTGGTTACTTATTTACCATTAAACCCTTACAGAGCCAACGCTGACGTCACTCCACACAATACCTCTGTAATAAATGATACGAAAATATCCACGCAATAATTGATGACCCACTCCGCTGAATCATTTCCATGATTGATGAATTCCCAAATGATTATGATTTTCGCGTGAATTTCTGCTTTGAGAAACAAATTAGTTATAATCACTTCATTTCTTTATGCAAAACAGATCGGACAGATCTTGAAGATAAGTTTTGAGAATCACTTTGCATAAATGTTAGGGGAGTTATTTACTCCCTGTTATTTTACTGAACAAACTTTTGATTTTTATGGATACTGAATATTTTTGCACCATATGTTATTTAGTTAGATACATAAATTAAAAATAGAATAGTTCTTAATATTCTTACAAAAAACCGTTTGGAGACAGTGATAGCCGTCAGTATACAAGCAAAAGTACCTATACTAGGATGTACTCGATTCGACTATATTTTTATGTGTCTCAGAAGTCTATACTTAGTGGGTGAACCGTGTTTTGATAATTATTTTTTTATTCAATTCGTACAATAATATTCGTCGCCTGGTCCCATTTTTTTTTCTTAATGTGTTCATTACCTCATAACTTTTGACTGGGTGTTCCGATTTTATACTACCTTTTTATTTGAAAGCTGAGACTTTTAGTCCTGTCTCATATGAATTATAGCGACATCTTAGCGATTGTTTATGAGTTATATCTAGGTATCAATTTAAAAATTGTTTTCTTTTTGTAAAATAGGTTATGATATTATTGTTACACTACTGTTAATTACATAACGTGATTTGCCATTGCTATAAAGGCTAAACTTTTACCTTTTATATTTTTATTTTTAACCTGTTTAAAACCTTGGTTACTACCGAACATCAATATCTTCGTAACTAAGCTTGGCACGTAGGCACTACGCCGCTGCACTGCAAATTGCTGAGTAGCGAACCCGAGTAAGTAGCTCTTGCCCCTGATTATAGGCGATCCGATAGTAACTATCCTACAGCTCCGATCAAGTTGTACATAGCTAAATGTTATGTCCTCTGTGCTCTTGTGTATGCAAAATTTCGGGTCTACCGGCTTAAGGCTGTGGCTACACTAGGCAACGATTTGCGCACGAGCGAAATGAGATAAATGTGTGGCGATAAGCGAAAATTCGGCGAAAATTTGGCCATATGGCGGCTATATTACGAGTATACACAGACGACAAGGGTTAACTTGCTATTAAAAAAAGAATAAGGTACATAATCGGTTCACCCAGTACAAAATTACGAGGAAACACACATAAGTAACATTATAAAAACCACAGTGGAATTAAGAACTTCCTCCTATTTTTCAATTTGATTAAAAATTAAAGGTGCGTACCTATGGTGCGTACCTACCGAATTTCATGAAATTTCTCCCCTCTTCTTCTTCAGTTCTGGCTGTCAACGCTTATTAGATAGTATTTGATTAAATTATGATGCCACGATGCACAACAAATACGGAATAACAGTCAGCAACTTAAGTCTAGAGGCTAGCCAAACATCGCCATTCCAATCCATTGAACTCTTTTTCAGTAAACTTGGCATGGACACGCAGATGACTCGCTGTATTTCGTGCATGATTGATGCATCTCATGCGAGATTAATGAACTTGACAGAATCGGCTCTCCATCATTGCTGAAGGGGGTTAAAACATTGTCCATTTTACAAAGTACGTGGCTATTGATAGACAAGGGGTTTCCTAATCTGTTTATTACAGAGCATAAATTCCAGAAAAAAGGTACCTATTCCTGATATTCCGCAACATCACAAGTTGTGACACTGGACGGACAATAGTCCAGTTAGTAATATGTAGTGATTCAATCATCTACGTAATAGCTAACATCACCTAACAAGAATATCACTAACAAGGAACACTTCCTGTCCTCACACTTATTACCAAACTAACCAACTAATATTCTAACATCATCTTTATCTGGACTAACGATCCTAGTCCCTAAAGAGAGTCGTGTTCTACGTCGCCCACAGTTGTCATGAGCGGCAGCGGAAGAGTGGTGCTGCACACTCGTTTGCTACCTTAATTCCATTAAAAACGTCGTACCATTTACCACTTACATACTTTCATCGAAGAACATAAGCAAGGCCAAATATATCACTATAATGCGTGGTCGGAGATAAGAAAAACAAATAGGAGAAAATGGGAAGGAGAAGCCTACTTGTCTAAAAATCTCCAAAATTCCACAATAAAACTAAACAGAGAAGTTGGTAGACCTTTCAATTAACTTTGAAGTAAACGTTCTAAAACAAGCAAAGTTATATAATTATCTCAACGTTATGCTATTTATATAGGTACCTTGTTATAGGGACTTTTGATTAAGTTGACTTATTAAACAGAAAGCCTTAGATATTCTTACCTGCTTTATATTAAGTACCCACAAGAAGTTTCCTATATCACTGATAAGTTATTCGTATTTAATTACAAATTAAATAAATATTCCGGCACGTTACCTCAATGATATTCTCTAGATCTTGTATTTATAAATATTGGTCCATCACTTTAGGTCGAAAATTGAGTGCTTCCACTTCCAAATGCTACTAGAAAGAAAGAAAGAAAGAAAGAAAAAACATTTATTCGCTGTTTTGATACTGCAGCACATAAATAACATTAAGTATTAGAACACTTAGAACATCTAACTTAAAACACATGTAGTTACATACATAAGTAATTTAATAATAAAAAAAGAACACGATAAAAAACAACTCAAATATAATATAATATCTGCGCTGCAGCATGCCCAAACGGCGAATGGGGTCTAGACTCAGCTAATGCCGCGCGTGAGCACAGCGCTGATATTTCAGTCTAGACCCCGCCTTGCGTGATGGAAGACCGATCAGCATTTATCCGTGGTGTTTTCACGACAAAGTTAATATAACATACTGACCATTGACTAATTTTGACAATAAGTGAATAATGTAAAAACGTTTGGTGAAATGGTGGGAATACTTTTTTATATGAAAGTAAAGGGTTAAAATAAAAAGTTAGACGCGATTTAAAATATTCCTATTTCTACCGATAATAGGCTGATGCTAGCATACGCCGCCGCACCTGTCAGTCATAAACATAGCGGTGAGTACCTGACTACCTACCTACCTACTTCAATAATAATAGATTTTGAGTTATGCGGAGAATAGACGCGCATTTCTGTAACTACCTATTTCGTCCATAAAGTAGCGTTTTGAAATTTGAATTTAACCAGTTAAGGTATTATATTTATTTTAAAAAAATCGTTACACGCTCATAGGCCCACGCTAGGATTCCCTATGACTTTGAGGCCATGGACAACACACAAAGACAAGCACACTCGCGCAGTCCACGAAAATAAATTTAAACTGAACATTTGAATTTCTATATCGCAGGAAACCGAACCCAGGACCCTCAAAATGGCTGTCGGATATGATGACCAATACCCTACACAGCTCATAATACGTTATGAGTGAAAACTTCACTGAATAATAAACTAACCTAATAATCGTAAAACGTAAAACGAGTATGATTCCCAAGTAAAAATACAGCTCCGTCTCTATGAATAATTCAATTTGAATTTGAGTTATTTCTTCCTTAATATTTAATATGAGTCTTCAAAACGTATATAATAATAATAAAAGGATATGCTTATTTATGCGGATTTTCCCTTCGTTAAATTAACAATAAGAACCAAAAATGGTTCAGACCTGGCACATTAATTCATTTCGCTCATTGTTCTGGAAGGGTCGTCTCGTGAAATATTTAATTAATGATAATTATGTAGAATAGCCGACTCATTAAAAATTATGAGTTGGATATTGTCTTATGGGACTTTAATTAATTGTCTACAAATACAACTTGTAATTAAATTTTCTTGTTCACTCATAGCCCGGCGGTTTTCTAATACTAATTCAACGGTTGTACTAATCAGTTGAATTAGTAGGAGTCACCCAAATGATCTAAGCAACTGCGGGCGTGATCGGTAATTGGATGGATGACCGCTAGTGGCAATTTATTAAGCTTTTCCGTGCTTCGGAGGGTACGTTAAGTCGTCGGTCCCGGTTGTTATAAATAGATAGCAGTCGTTATTTTTCAAGAAATTTTGCCAATAGCGGTCATCCATCCATCCAACTAGCGACCGCACCCGCATTTGCTTAACTTCGCCAATCACTTTAGGATCGATTCAAACCACCGGGCTATGAACGCATAATGAATGTTCTAGGCTAATTCCCCAGTTATAAGATGAGACCATGGACATACTCACCTTCCGACCCACGAGAGGAAATAAAACTCCTAATCCTGCGGGGAGCAAGACGGGTTTTCAAGTTCGTTTCGACGCAGATTTTTAAGTTTTCATCCGAGGTCAAATAAAGGAGGCAAGCTGCCCCCTTGGCCTACCTAATGTAGCTCATAGATGAGTCTATCACTTGCTTGGAAAACTCTTTTTTTTCGTTGCAAGATATATAAAAAATGATCCCAATTTCGCAACATTTTCCGGCAATGCTCCGTTGCTACAGATCGTAGTATAATGGTATAAAGTATAAAGCATATAGCTTTTCCCAATAAATGGACTATACGACACAAAAAGAGTTTTTAATTTTGAACCATTTGTTACTGATACTAGCCCGGTTCAAACAAAGAAATTTTTCAGCTTTTTAATATTAGTATTGATGCTTTTCACATTAGGATCAACTATGATCTAGATACAACGTTGTAACAATATTTGGAATAATTGGAGACAATACTCAGAATAGGAAATATAAAGTGTTTGGTAAATAAAAATTGCTCTGTTAGATCTCATAGGACAATTTTAGTATCGTATTTCTATTACTTACATCCAGACAACTGACTTTCATTAAAAAATACATAAAACACTTAATTCAGTCGCAATTGTTTCCGGAGTGTAGCGTTTGTAAATGGATATTGTTTTGTAAAGAGGAACAAGATCCAGCTACGTAATATTAATTATTTTGTTTATTGTTACAAAATCCATTTATGAGGTGGAAGTTTATTATTTATTGTTACAACAAAGTAATTTCATGTTTCGCTCTAAAATAGGATTCATAAAAACCTTATTCGTTGCCTTTTTATGGTATTGGAAAACAAAGGAGCAGAGTAACCACCTGATGGTAAGTGGTGAGCAAACCATGACCATCAGTAACATCCAAAGGCATCTTTGACTGTTTGGATTTCGGTATAGAATGTCGAAAAAAGAAAAAGAGACAAGAAAAAATAAAAGAGCCGCAAAAAAAACCGCAAGAATAGCCCGATTTACCGATTTAGCAAGAATTAATTACCCGATGGCCGGGAAATCCAAAATTATCCCATGCGTTCACGTGTTATCTTATTTAATAAGTACAGGTAACTTTTCCGCCCGCACACCTATTTTAGACTTGAAGTCGAAAAAACTTCCTATCAAAGTAAATTTATCAATGCTTTATTGATAAATAAATGCGCATAATTTTCGTTTTGTTTTTAAAATTATAAGCAAAATAGTTATCAAGCTGGGTTTATATTTGCGCCAGCATTGAAATGGAAATTGGAAATTACAAGACTGTATCCAGCACCTATAGTAGAAATGATAACACAAGAAAAGAAAAACAGTCTGTGACATGTAATTTATTCATAATCATAATTTCAATACAAACAACGTTAAAATCTAGAAATATAAGACACGAATTTGGAGAAAGTAATCGTTTTGGCTGTAAGTAAAGATAAATATAATCATTTTCTGGAACATGTAAAACCTGTCAAGTGTTCGAGACACCAAATAAAGGGCCTGTTCAGACGTACGTAATATTCGTTACTGTTATGGATTGTGGAAAATACCGGTCCGGATACTACGATGGCAAAACATCTCATACCGTGGAACGCGTATGTTTTCGCCGGACGACGCGAGATTTTAGTAAGCGTCCTCAGTTCTTCATTGTACATACCATATTCATCGGTGTTTATGGTCTTAAAGGTCTATACTTGAGTCGAATATCGAATTACCACTCCTCGTTAACCTTAATCACAGGAGTGGAAAGCTGGCATTTGTGTAGGATGCCATCAAAACGAATTCCAAATAGAACGCGAACGGTGTATAGTTAGTTATAAACATAAAATTGTCTCCAGCACACGGGTAGTGGAGTAGACAATCACGCCAGAGCCACCAAAATAGATGTCTACTTGCATACTGGTGTGCGTAGCCAATAAAAATACCTGTTATGACGAAAAGTACTAGGTACAGATACCTTCTACGATCTGCAGAAGATCTGGACGACAATCAGACAAATTTGGCTGCCCACGAGGAGTATCTCTTATCCATTCCGATTCCTCTACCCACGCCTCAGCAGCAGCAAATACCCCGTATATCTGAATAGGCCTTAATAAAAATGTGTGATAAAAAGTAGTTCTGCACACCAAACCTTCGAATAGCCGCCAAAATTGACATGTGATGTCCATTATGTATTGTTAAGAACATGAACCTATGTTAAGAAATATTAGGTACAAAAATATCATCGTTTGTAATGGCTTGCCTTTAAGTTATTAGCGTATGCTAGCGTTTTTACCTTTTTATGTTTCAGATGAACAAAAGTTATTTAGATTATTTTTTTGTTTTTACAGTGTTTTATACTTAGCGGAAGAACGTAGATTAGCAAAAAGGCGGAGGTAGATACGACAGTTAGTTATTTCTTACAATGTTACTATTTATGAGAGTCTATGACAACAATATTAATCATTTAATTTTTAACAATAATAATTAACCGACTTCAAAATCGCCCATCATGGGCGTCAATGGGGAAAAGTGAACAAAAAGTTCACTTATCCCCATTGATGGGGACTTCCAATGGGGATTTGCGGAATAAGCCCTGAATTTAAAGTAGCTGTCAGATTTCGTCAATTTTATTGGGACCAGTCAACAATCAATACATCGAATAAAAATATTTTAGATGATGTTAGGTATCAAAATTGGTTCACCCAGTAAATAATAAGGACTTACTCCTTTTTGAAGTCGGTTAAAAATGAAGAGTGTAAATAAATACAACATGTAATTAAATATCTGTAGTGCGTCTTCTCACATCAAACATATAAAAAATATCACATTATCGGAATAGTCCATTATAATTATACAGAATTTTTGTAGAAGAATTGATATAGGTTTAATTTGATTTCGAGTATAAAAATCATAAATTAATTTTAGTACTAAGTAAATTACAAACATCTAATTTAACTTCGGTCTGACTTCGGTATATTACGTTCTATAATACAATACTATTTTTAAAGTGCATAAATACATTAATTATATTTATTTTTAACTACATACAACACTCATAATATTGCTTTAGGTTGACTCACATTGTGAATTGTCGAATTTAAAATATAGGTAGTTTAATTTATTATTGATCTGAACAAATTTATAATTCGCTTGCCGTCACCTAACTATTATCGTCATCATGGGACCATAATTCATCTAGGATAAAGCTAAGTGAATTACAATCTACAAAGATCTACGGTATCAAAGATTGTTTGTTTTAAAAGTGGCACAGTGGTTGAAATTAACAAATTTTTGCACCAAAAAATCTACAACCTGAAAAACATACCTCGGGAAAACTTGCCCCAACCGGTAACTAACCGGTAACTACCGGTAACCGGTAACATTTTTGTCGTGTTCAATTCCCAAACAAGTAACTTAAATACCTAACATGGTGTTCATCCGATTTGAAGTCAACTATAAACACTACAAATTACACTTTGTGCATTAAACTTCACTTACTAAAAGTAAGTGGCTACAAGGCTACAACCCAAACACGTGTTACCAAGACAGAGACGCATTGCCTGAGTACTAAGATTGAACACCACACTTCTAAGATCCACTGGCCCCGACACTTTATATAACATACACTTTGAAGAGAATGCCACAAGAGCTACGCAATCTCAGCTCCATAACAAATTCGAATATTTACACTTGACACCTCAGACCAATAAACTACTTGACACTTGTTGAAAAGGAATACTTGTCGAAAGTTTTGTTTGTGAATAATGTTTGTAATGTTTGTAAATTTGTTTCTGAAATTAATTTTCGTTGAAAGTACTTACAATTAATATTTTAAGAAAAATATTCGGTATACTGTAGCAACTTTCCTGAAAATTGAATTAAATTCAGGGATTTTTTAAGTGAGCTGTACTGGCTTCATTGGCGGCTAATTAAGCAAGAGGGTGATTTGGGAAAAGATAATTATCCCATAAAAACGTTTAGCCTGGTGAAAAAATTTACAAGCAATTGTAAGAAGCAAGGTTGTCAAGAAGCCTTAATCCAAAAGTTTTTGATAAAAATTTTAAAATGAATATTTAAAAATACGTTATTCCCAGCTCAGTTTCTCTAAGACATTTATTCATGTTGCACAGCCCTAACAAGTAGAGATTTACCTGTATATGCACACTGGTCTAATTCGATTTTTTTAAATTCAATTTTCTTACTTACTCATCTCTTGCTTAGGTGTTTTCTTCGCGACTTACCTCGCAAAATCGTACAAAATTTCCTTTAAATTAGTTTAAGTACCTACTACATTCAAATCAACATACCTACATTTCTAACCATTAAGAAAATTTAATTTTCTATATTTTACCTAAAGCTAAAACAGGAATTAATATCCTTTAATTAGATTTATATTTTAACGCATTATTTATAATAAAAAGATATCTGTATAGTGTTATTTATAAGTTACATATTTCAATGAATATAATATGAAAAAATAAGTTGTCGGTTCGTGTAGATAACAAATCACTTTAGTACAAAATATTTGACAATTAGGTACGTATTGAGACAGTAATACATACAAACATCTTACAGTAGTACCTAATAACAAAACTAAAAATTATAAAGTGTTAACTACCTCGTACATATTAAGTATAGTTATTTTTCTAACTATTATATCCATCCATATTTATATGTAGATATTATATCTTATTTTTATTCAGATATTATATCCATATTTTTCTTAATGGTACATGGATACATTTGTACATGTGTCAGATAGGAGGATACAATTATACAAGGCCGCATCTAAATTATTTCAAATTGATAACAATATAATATATTTCATACATTGTTTAAATTGCCCCAAAGGAACGTACTATACGGGCTAAAACTATCCCATAACCTATCCCGAGTAACAAACTATCGCCATGCCAAATTTCATCTAAATCGGTTAAGTAGATTACCTAAGCGTGACAACCTAGATAGACAGACAGAGTTACATTAGCATTTATAGTATAAGACTGAGTACATCCATTGAGAAATATTTTTGTGTCCAACAGTAGTCAAGTATTTCACATTGAATATTCTGATATGTAAATTCCTATAATAACAAACCATCAGTATGCACGATTTAACAAGATCTCATATTAAAAGTGTGAAATATTTCCAAGAGCCGTCCACCTCACGGTATGGAAAAGAGGAGCCTCTACGAGTGTGAAATTGCTTGAATGAAAATTTTATTCTGAATAATGAAATTTTAATGTGTACGAGAATAACATTAGGCAAATTTATTTTATGTTTGCAGTATTCCGAACCATGGACTAGAAAACCGCTGAGAGTACCCACTCAGTGGTATTCCTATGTTTTCCCACAATCGAATAACACATTTTAATTGACCAGATGTGGAATGTTTATGATTTAGTATTATTTTAATAATTAAACAAAGAGTAATCAATCAATCAATCAAATTAAATTTACTGTTACGTACCCACTTAATGTGATTTTTAATGATATAGTAATGTCGCATTAATTCACACATTACAATAATAATTATGTAAAAAACATACCTAAGAATAAGAACGATATAAAATGAGGTGAGATTAGGGGAGTGTGAAAATGAGGGAGATAGGTGTGTGTAGAGTGCGTCAGTTGCCGCTGTAATCCTACTTCAAAGCGGCATTTGTTGAATATTCTTCCATTTATCCTCAATCCAAAATAATTCATGACATAAAATATCCTCTTTTAAAAAGTAATATTACAAATTCAATTTATAATTCTCTCTAACAATTAATATATAAGTACAAACATATTATTTTTATAATGTATTTGCGAGTTTAATCGATTTTGCGTAATTATTATACTTCATTGAAACAAGCATTTTATCAACCAAAGTGTAAATTTTCTTTAAATTTATTATTCGACATTATGATAAGATACGTAGATTATTTTTGTTCATAAAATTCAACAAAAATGCGTTGGAAAATACCGATTTACAAAGTGTTCTTTACAGTCATTATGCGTTTATTATTAACATTTTTTTTCCAAATCAAAAGGAAAACGATAAACTATATTCAATTATAAATTTATTAGATGAGTGTTATTTTAAGGCAACATCACCTCAAAGTTATTAGGTACTTCAAGTAAGGTAATTTTAGTCTGAGACAGGAGATACTTTATCTCACGACGAGCACCAATAAATTAATCTTCGTGCATCAGTGACAGAGATGCTTAATCAATAACTGTACGTTCCTTGGCCCCTGGCATTACCTACAGATGAAGTGTAAGTTACGCCCGAAAGAAAAGTAGGTAATTTAGATTCCACCATGATTCAACACATTGGACGTAAGTACCTAATAATATCATTTATATTGCAAATTTTTAAAAATTAATTTCACTTTTTAGATGTACATATGTATCTATGTATTTATGTCAGCGTAAACATTTTCTAATATTATGCTTGTTCATTGATGAGGAAAACGGTGATTTGTATCACGAAATATCGAAAACCGCTAGACGTATAAAGATGAACTTTGGCAGAAAGATGGTTTAAAGTTTGTAGACATCCACTTAAAACGTATTTTGTCACATTTCACCCCTAAGGGTGAATCCTAGCTTATAAGGGGTGAAACTAAGTAATGAAATTCTCTTTGAATATCAGTTAAAACACCTACACGCGGGCCAACCCGCAGGCAACAGCTATAGTTGAGTCATCGAGCATATGCAATTCCCACTCTCCGCCAAAACTAAACTTATTACCTGTGCTTACACTTCAATTTAGCTTGTCAGAAAAATTTACTAAGGACATTTTTAGATAACGCCGTCAATCTAAAATGTACCTTAATCGCATTGGCGGAACGCTGGCATTTGTGTGCCATGCAATTGTAACGAATTCCAGATCGAATTTAAACTGATTGCTATAAATTTGCTATACTACAAATACAATTGCTATACTATAAAATTGCTATAGTCTGTAATATTGACACACAGAAAATGTCGCGTGGGCAATTAGAATGTTTGTTGTTTGTTCCCTCGGTTCCGCTTAGCAAGACAAACATAAATCAAAATCAAAAGGGTGCTCACTCAACGATGAAATACCCGCGAACTATTATAGGTACTTATTTACCTACGAATCTACGAAGATGAAATTTGGCAGGGAGATAGTTAATGAATAAGAAACATCAGCTAAGAATGGATTTTGTGTAAATTCACCCGTCAGGTCGGTTAATAAGAGTTGAAATAAAGTTCGACGATCTTAAAATAAACATTACATAGTAGGGTAAACTGAGCAGGCTACTGTTTAGTAATTGACCATTTCAATGCTTTATACTCAGAATTGTATGATTGTTACGCCACCCTTGACAAGTTTACGAAATCACGTAGTTATCGAACTTTCATAATTATTTATTCATTTTCTTATTATAAAGCATTGCAATTTCTAGTGGTCAATATTCACGGCGGGCACCAACACCTCAGTTTCCTTGATGTACCAAAATAGCTTTCTGTTTGGAAATAACGACTTATTTATAATTTAATATTATATTATCTAACATGTATTGGTACAGGAGTACTCTAAGCCTCCTTAGAAAATGACACCTTGATGATCATGACCCCTAAAGGTTGCAGCCAGCTAATGGTCTTTAAAATTCAAACATTTAATAAAATTAATTCTCATAACGCCTATAAATACTCCTTATATTTAGATTTGTAACTTTCTTACCGTAACATATCTCCACTCACTAATTTCGGGTGTGGCAGTGCGCTTAGGACTCTATAAAATTTGTGCTTAATAGAAATAGGTATTATTAATTGAACATAACATTACACCTAAAGGTCATATAAATTCATAAGCGTATGAAGTTACACAGTCGTCCTCACGTTCGATAGAAAGAGGTTCTCAGTAGATATGAAGTGGCTCAGTCGTACTATTGACAATTTCATCAAATGATCGCTAAGTTAATGAAAAGTCCCATTTAGCATTATCGGATTACAAATGTGTTGTCATCGAATTTTGTTAATGTTTCATTATTATTATGTCACTTTCAAGTAATTTTATCGTAATAATTTATCATTAAAAGCTCCATTGTCCTTATGCCATTAGTCATGGTTTATTAAATTGATAGTTCAATACATTAAAATAATTATATTTGTGCGTTAGTGCTTATATTTTCTTCATTTTTATTATTTAACAATAAGTTGTGAAATCATTTTATATTGAGTACTAACATTTTACCATGTAGTACGAATTATGCAAATAGTCTCATCACTTGTTGACAAAATCGATTGTCATTTATTTTTAAAAACGAACTTTTCATGAAATGACCGATCATTCGTGAGATTATAAACATTACGACTACACCACGACAGATACAAAAAATATAATATATTATCCAAAAATATTAGGTACCTACAATAATTGTCTCTCGTAGCGTACAAACTCGGGTATGTCTCCAAAACCGCGCCTGTAGAATAAAACATACTTTGTATTTAAAAATACTAAAAGAAACTCTTCACGACTTGACCTACATAAGTGAGTGAATGCAACGCAAAGAAACAATCCACAAACATGCATATCCACACTGAACACAAATCTAAGATTGTATCGAATCGAACCCAGGATCTTCCTAAAAGCAGCCCGGTTTCGTAGCAGCTATTATGGCCGTCATCAAGATAGCAAGAGAAGAAAAAATGCGAATTTCTGCTAAAGTTTATTGAATTAAGATTTTCTGTTATTCGAATAATAAGAAAAGGATGAATTTATAACCTAACTAACTTCTTTCAATATTTGAAACATAAAATAGTTATATTTTCCCCTGAATTATAAAACTTAATACCTACTTATTTATCGTACCATAAAGGAGGATGGGCACAAATGTATGGAATCTGGTACCGGCACCAATCAGAGTAAGTGATACATCATTGGATAGGTATTTTTGTGTAGATTGAATTGAAAGAATATAAATGACACTTGCTACACACGGTAAAGGAAAACATCGTGAGGAAACCTGCATGCCGGAGAGATCGCAAAACTCAGAGGTGTGTGAAGTCCGCCAATCCGCACTTGGCCAGCGTGGTGGCGTATGGCCTTAAGGGTGCGGTTCCACTGAAGCGGAGCGGAGCGGAGCAGTGCGCGATTCACCAATCACATGGCTTGAAATCCCAGCTCATTGCGCCTTGTGCGGATTTCAAGCCATGTGATTGGTGAATCGCGCACTGCTCCGCTCCGCTCCGCCTCAGTGGAACCGCACCCTAA
This sequence comes from Hesperia comma, assembly GCA_905404135.1. Classification (NCBI taxonomy): domain Eukaryota; kingdom Metazoa; phylum Arthropoda; class Insecta; order Lepidoptera; family Hesperiidae; genus Hesperia; species Hesperia comma. The sequence continues at coordinate 3,008,792 of FR990026.1, forward strand.
CCTTCTTATTCTGAGACTCCTCTCAGTAGTCATCCGTGCTCAATAGTGGGCCATGATGGGTTGAGATGGTGGTGATGATGATGATTTTTATTTGTTAATTGAATAAGCTCAAAATCTATGCAAACATCATGACAATCAGTCGAACTATGCCAAAGATATGATTTCTTAAATTCGAATTCGAACTAAATATTTCGTCTTCTAAAGGCTATAATTCAAAACGGACAATTTGTACGGGTTTGTCGCCATAGTAATTTTTTGTACTCTTGAAAAGACCTATCAAACGACATGGGTACCAAAACGCCCATCCTCCTTTAAAAATAAAATTATATCAGATCGTATCCGATCCGATTAAAGGAAACAAGATGGATTTAATTTTCCACTGAACATTCGGGACCCAAAAAGGTAGTATTTTTCCGACGACATTGAATAAAAATGTCACATTATCATGTTAATTTTTACCTTTACAAGTAAATAAAATTTTCCCTTTACATTTACATTCTTATCATTTATATTCTTGTCGTTTCTGTATATCTTCATTCGTATCACAGAAAATTATTTTCAAATTACAAGCTCGCCCCAAGCAACATATAAACGCCGCTTAGTGTTTCATTAAATGAAATGTACACACAGTAGTACAAAGTACAAAAGTTCTTTGTTTTATGAAGCATAAAAATATGATGAGAGTGTATTACATAAAAATACAAGTTTTTAATAAAAATAATAATGTTAAATTATTTTGTCGCATATTAACTCAATGAAAGTTTAAATTATTATGAATCGTAGTTTCACAAGCTAAGCAAGATCATCGTAAGAGTACGGGCGTAATCTTAGTTAAGATGGAAATTGTTTTGTGAATCCTTTCGTTGCTATGCGGTATTCCACCTACACAGGTTATTATACTACATACTACTACTAGTAAGTACTACTTAATAACCAGTTTACCTACCACTAACGAATACATCGCCTTACCAGTGGGAGCAGCTAGTGGGAGCAAACTCTAAATAAGCATTAACTTGTATGAGGTTAAAAAGGTTTCCTAAAGGAAAGTGAGGTAGATTACTTGCTATTCTCTGCTGCTAGCTGCTACCATATATGCTAATATTATTTATGTCTATATAATTATATAAAATAATAAACATGTCGGGTAAAATAATAAATAAATTATTTAAAATATATCATTTATATATTTTAACGTACCAATAAATCCAAAACATGCGTTTTATACTCACCCTTGTAATCAATCGTTAGAATTGACTTTGCGAAGACGTCCCGTCTAAGGACTCCTCGTTGATAAGCCTCAACTTCACCGATTCCCGTCTCAAGTTGTAACTGGTCGATATGTGACAGTGTTTCACATCGACATTCAAGAGGTCCTCGTTCAGTTCCACGCCGCTTCTCTCCACGTCGGCTGCGGCACTCGGCTTCCTCTTCATCCTAAACGAAGCACTTCTCTGAGAGCTCGAGCCGAGGTAGCTATCCGTCGTAGTATTCCCATTAAATGTTTTCTCCGACTGACACCCTTCCATCGGCTCCAATTGAATATTCCCTCTCAATTGAACGCTCTTATCGATACACGGAATCAATTGCTTAAACTCCTTCCTAAAGTTTTCATTCATCCACGCATATATAAACGGATTGTAACACGTAGACGACATAGCGATTACGTGACAAAGGAAGAACACTAGGAAGTAATATTTGGAATGGATAGCGTAGATGTAATAATCATTGTAAAGATTGATTACATTCAGAGGTAACCAGGATAGACCGAAAATTGCAACCATGGCAATCAACATCTGGTTAGTTCGACGCTTTCTGTTCTTATCAAATTCCTCTTTACGGCTGTTCTTGCTGGCAGCCTTCGCTTTGGCTCTGTCGTTCAATTTAAAACTGACGCACGTGTAACAGAAAGCTATCACTGAGAAGGGCAGCACGAACTGTAGAACGGTGGTGACAGAGCCAAACACGCGCCGTAATTTTTCAGTCGGCCACGTCTCTTCGCAAAATCTTCCGATCTCCAAATCGTAATACGTCATGAAAATAGCATAGGGCAACGTCACAGTGACGGAAAAAGTCCAGATCATGACGATCACACTAATACAAGTCTCGATCTTCATTCTCGGTCTAAAAGGGTAAATTATCACAAAGAATCTATCGATAGCTATAGACATAAGCGTCAACGTCGATATGTATACGCTACACCCCTGCGCTGAAGGCATCATGTGACATAAGAGGGAGCCCCAACTCCAAGACCCTCGAAAGGAATATAGGGGAGTAAATGGGACCGCAAATATACAGAGTAATATATCCGACAAAGCCAAGTTTGTTATGAACAGATTTGTTACTGTCTGCATCGCTTTGTTTCTTATCACTACGTAACATACTAGAAGGTTTCCTAGTACTCCTAGCACGAATATAACTGTGTATACGACGCAGAATAGCGCCTGAACCAACTTGTTGTCGATGATGTTTTCGAAGCCATTCGGGTGCGGCGGTATTACTGCGGTCTCCGATTCATTTGTCAACTTTCCCGTGATGTTGTTCCATTCGGCGTACTCTAGTGATTCGTTCATCGCTCCAGATGAAGGTGATTCCACTCGCACTAATGGCAGATAATAACTCTTTGAGCTGCCAGTTTTACGAGCTCCCACTGCGGGATCCAGGAGAAACCTGTAACAAAATATAAAACGACAAGTTAACGTCTTTTCACAAATTCCAGATATAAATTTTGGTATCACGCCGATAACAACACGGTTTATTATCTCCAGTAAATTGTCGTTACTTTGACTAATGGCGCAATACGTCATGATGCAGTCTACTATAATATTTGATTTATAGATCCTACGACAACACAATGTGCTACGATGTTTTATATCGATCCGGAATGGATGTGAAGTCGTCTAATGTAAAGTAAATTTTGTGTATAAACAAAACCATAAGGCACCAAAACGCTTTTTTTAAATTTGGTCTTTTTTATGCCTACAAAAAACATATTTTGATCGTATATGAACACTGGAAATACGATGTCTATTCTATTTAGCCCTTGACTTTTATATGCACCTAGCAACCTTTATCTGAAGAAAACGATTAGCGATAAGAATATTTTATTACTAGTAAATCCGCCCTCGCTTCGCTTCGGGAAACAAGTCCCTTCAAAAATCTCTATAAATTTTAACAAATTATGTTATTCCGATGTCTAAGCTATATTACTGCAAAGTTTCATGAAAATCCGTTTAGTAGTTTTTGCGTGAAAGAGCAAGAAACACACACACATACATCCTTACAAACTTTCGCATTTATAATATTAGTAGGAAGTAGGATTTCTAATTGGTTTTAATTCAAAAATAGAATTAAGATACCGTGGGTGAAATTTTGAAATGTCGCATTTGTTTCTTTCAACCGATGATAGTGTAAAGTAATAATTGGTTCTAACCTTGTATTCTCTTGGCTTTTACCTACAGGTTTCTAATCTGGTCCACCACAAAGTTTCAAGGATCGAGATTGCGCTGAACGGCTTAGAGAAGGGACTGCACTTTTATTTGCTTTTACACCACTCGGGACTCGGCGCGGGCAAACATCCCCATATAAAACTTTTTCAAAACCGTAAGATAAATAACAAGCGTAAACAAAATAGTTCTGAAATACTATTTGATTACTGAAATTCTATTTAGTTCCAATGTGCATTAAGTTATCATTTTAATTCCAATAAGCGCATGAACATTCGTAATTGAATTGAAATATATTAGCATGATTAAATTATCTTTGAAATAAATGAGTTAGCGTGAAATTTGATTCTACGTTCCGTGTTATACCTGTTATGTAGGTACAAAATGCCATAATATTAAACTATAATCAAGAAGAATTATTGTTACCATGATCTTCTCAATCACACATCTCGTTTAGGTCCTCTGATCAGAATAAAAAAAAACAATACATATAATAAATCTATATCTCATCGTTGTGTGTACCGTACAATAGTAAATGCCTTCTTCGTAAGTTTCTGGCTTCAATTCTAAGGCATCGTTCACACCAACGTATTGTCCGCCGACAATGCTAAGCTGAGTATGCTTAATGACAGCCCCAATATGAACGCGTACCAACTCAGTTTGCGTATGATCGGTTCGGTGCGAACGAGAAGTTGAATATAAATATGGAAAAACAATAAACTGTGTAACGTCCGCTCACAGTCAGCGACCGACTATACGTTTGGTATGAACAATGCCTTAGTGAAGATTTCGCGTTCGTTCCGCTCTTTTGATAAAGGTAAATTGCAGATTGACGACAAAAACTTAAAATATCATAAAAAAATTAATTTACAAGCTAAAAACTGTGAGCACGGGATAAGTATATTTTAGCGACGAGTGGCAATGAGGGTAACCGCGTGTGAGTTTTCCGCTAGAGGCGCTAGTGAAAAGGGAGGTCTGTCTGTCACTTTTCGCTTGTCTGAATTTCATTTGTCACTTTTTATGTATGGGCGGGCTTTGACAGCATGACCGCCCTCTGCAGTGGCGCCAACTGGTGAGCACAAAAACGGTTACCCTCATTCCATATTCTCGGCGACTCAGGAATGAATTCCTTATCTCGAAAAGCATTGCAGGTTGTTGTCGTAATCTATGATTACATTTTGGACAAAATGTAGCAAAATGTTAAGTAATCTGTAATCACTTATCATTTGCCAATCTCAGATTACTAGTATAATGAAATTAAATATGAACATAACAATGATAATCGATATCAATGGAAGTAACATGGATTTTCTGTCTCCAGTACCGTACTTTAACTTCCGCACTTTATGAGGACCGCAGCGGAAACTTGATAAGTTTGTAGTTAAAAGAAATTGGTTTTCTTAACTTTAACTAAGTTTCCCTACATATCGCGCGTTGTTTACTCTCAGTGAGGATAGTTTAGAACTTTTTAATTTTATGTATAACCAGTAACTTAACCTTACTCTACTTTGAGAAACTAATTCGCTAAAACTTACAAACCGCTCATATCCGTAAAGCATCTAAGTTTTTTTTATTTTTAGTCAGTTCTTGTTTACCTACCAAATGTAGTAACAGCGAAAACTCGTCTTACGATGACGTCATGGCAAGCCTGCATCGCAGTATCGAAGTTTCTTCCCCGTTCATATGTACGAAAATCGACCGTGAACAGTCGAAGCTTCGCAACTCCATCGATACGTCCCCTTCACATTTAAAGTAAGGATACGACAGTATGCTTCAAAAACGAATAAATTAATAGTTTGAATAAATAAAACAAGATGTGTTTAGTTCTTCAAACTACCTATTACTAGGTAGTATAAAACTAACTAAAGTTTAAACGCTTAGCAATAAGTTTGCCGGGAGCCGTTGAGGTCCCTTGTCTGGAACCAATTCCAAACGTGCTATTTGGCCATGTATGTCATAACATTGCTTTGTCCATGCAGATTCAAGCTAATGTGACTTCTGAAAGTTGGTTGAAACTTTCCGATTCCAATACTAATAATTAAATACTCAAATAAATAGTTATCTTGTTAAAACATTTCTTTATATTATTTTTTTACAATGCAAGTCGTGTTATGAATTATCCTTTGATTATTATTTATTTCCTTTATTCTCATGGCATCCCTCGCTATTCTGTACCTATTCAAATGCAATCATCAATAAAGTACTTCAATTACCTGCCAGCTATTACTTATCATATTTTATTGTATATTAATAGGCTTACAATACCAGTATTAAAAAGCCGGAATTTACACGTAAGCTCTTTTACAAAATTTGAATATAAAAAGAGAGCAGTCTTCATGACTGAATTCAAGGCAAAAAGGATTTTGTTGTAGCAGAAACAGGTGTGACACGAATACGAATAAATTTATGCTGTCATTCGCAATCTTGTTGGAAGTTAAATAATTCCGATCTAGCATTTGTTATTGACGAAATTTATTATGAAAAATTACAAGATAATATTTCAAACTTTAATCAAGTAACTTAACTGAGTACCTAGTTAGTTAATATAAAATTATCCGCAAACAGCGATAGCGATTGGAAAATTTTTTGACCCGCGAACAAAAAGGCTTTGTATCACCCACTTTATATTCTGAAAAATGCTGGAATACTTTATTAAAATTTAAAAATATGCGCGTAGGTTCAAACTCTTACCCTCTTATTTACCCCCGTAGGGATTGGAGTGTTCTTACCGGAATTACTATCTAGAAACTAGAGACCTGGCAGCCAAATTTGATCTTTAATAATCGTTTCAGCCGTTTCTAAGATAAGCGTACACAAAATACAGACATACACACATATAGAAGATAGATAAGTTATTATAGAAACATTCGCACTACGTAAGAGCTCGCACGCATAAGGTTCCATAATTTTAGTTATTTATATATTCCGGATAGACCGATTGTGATAGCGGCCACAGTAACGCTACCTTAGGATAATTCCGTTGAAGACAGAAATGATTACGTATTTTACCCTGTCGGCACGGTCGGTCGAAACTCTAATTAAAACGAAAATTGCCTTGTCTCATCAATAATATGGAACCCAAGAACGTTCTAAAAACAGTACTTTGGGGTTAAATAATGTTAGGGTATCGCTACAATAAACCGAATTTCATGGTAATGACACTTGAAAAACAAACTTTAATGCAACCAAGAAATACTTAAACAACTACTGTATTTTTGTCATGAAGTTTTTTTCTGTTTGTAAATAGTCATTAGGTACTGTCGTAAAAGTATACATAGGTACAAACGGTTGAATTTTAACTTCTTAGTGGACTTCAGAGACGGTTGCGTTAAACGTTTAACGCTACTGAGAGTGAGCGAGCCAAACATAAGATATCATGAGAAGGTACAGTAGATGTTATTTTGCACCAGAACAATTTTTCCGACAAAGTGAAAAGTAACAATACTCAATTTTTTTATATCGTTGGCGTTAGTTGCACTTTTTCTAGTGTAAGTGCGATGGCATTTTACGTTTTGTACTCAGCAACGTTCATGTTGGAGAGAATACCTTATCGAGTACTCATGAACAACAAGGTTTATACATATATTTGTATATATTTGATAGTACGTACGCAACTACCGTTAGATCTATTCTAATTAAACGGCAGATTGTTTAACTGAAATAGAACAATACTCACCCGGGTCAGCGTTAGTTCAAATATTATTCTGAGCGAATGATATTATTGCTCTCACGGTTCAAGCAGTAATTATAAAATGTGTACCTAAGCATTATAATACTCGTATAGGTAGTATAATTCAAGTTGTATAATTAAGAATAAATATATTGTTACGTGTCAGGAGTACTGGGTTCGAGAAAATGCCAAAATGTACCACAAAGACTTTTATTGTACTCGTAAATACACAAATTACACGACGTACACAGTACACACTAAAACACTCTGCACGTAGGTACTAGTAAACACACTCGTCGAACACTGTATCGCTCGTAGAATTCACTTCACTTCTCCTGGTATCGCTCGTAGGTATCGCTGGTATCTTCCTGGTTTCGCTTCCGAAACTAGAATGTCTGCGGTTGGCCGATCGCTCCTTTTTATACCCCTCACGCACCATTCACGCTAATCCAGAACTTTCTCGCTAATTCCGGACGGACCAGATTCGTCTAAAATTCGAGAACGTTCCTTGCAACCGACTTTCGCCCGTATGACTATTGCCGTAATGGTCGAAGCGTCGTGCGTACTTTTGAAGACGGGCAATCGCGCTTTTGTTCTATTGTTGTCTCGACATGTTTATGGCCCCTATTGTTTATTGTTTAGCGAGGTACGCCAGGGCTGTCACATTGCCCCCCTCTTAGTCATGCTCGTCCCGAGCATTATTCGATCCATGAAATGGTGCCAATCTGTCCACGTGCACGATCTTCGGCTTTCTTCTGTCCCCCTGTCTGATCCGGTAGGTCACGTCATTAATCCTCGTGACAACTGTGTAGGGGCCTTCCCATCGTGCTTGTAGCTTCGGAGACTTCCCTTTCTTCCGCAGTGGATTGTGCAACCATACAGAATCTCCCTCCTTGAAACCATGTTTCCGAGCATCGCGATCGTAGCGGGTTTTCATCTTTTCGCTGGTCTTCAAACATTGCTCTCTTACAAGATCATGTGTCTCGTCCAATTGTATCCGTAAGTCCGCGATGTATTCAACGGTTGGTTTCGGGGCATCTGGCGGTGTTCCGGTAAGCAAATCCAACGGCAGACGCATTTCTCTTCCGAAGTTAACTTTAGCCGGTGTAAATCCCGTAGACTCGTGTATGGCAGACCGATATGACATCAGGAACAGAGGAATGTACCGATCCCAGTCTCGCTGATGTTCCTCGACGACCTTGGCCAAGTGATTTTCCAACGTTTGGTTGAATCTCTCCACCATGCCGTCAGATTGAGGATGCGCCGGTGTGGTACGTGTCTTATTTATTCCCAAAAGTTCACACATCTCCTGGAATAACGTCGACTCGAAGTTCCTGCCTTGGTCGCTGTGTAACTCCAATGGTACACCAAAGCGGCATACTACCTCCTGGACAAGTTTCTTGGCCACGGTCTTCGCCTCTTGGTTCGGAGTTGCAAACGCTTCCGGCCATTTACTGAAGTAGTCTTGAACCACTATGATGAATCTATTCCCGTCTTCCGTCTGAGGGAATGGCCCAGCAACGTCTATGGCGATTCTCTCCCAAGGGGCTCCGACGTTGTACAGCTGTAGTTTCCCTTTGGATCTAGTGCGGGGCCCTTTCACTGAAGCGCACACTGTACACTTCCTGCACCAATCTTCGACGTCCTCTCGACACCGCACCCAATAAAAGCGTTCTCGTATCTTTACGAGGGTCTTCTTGATGCCGAGGTGCCCACCAGAAGTGCCATCGTGTACGAGCTTCAGCAAATCAGCCACTTTACTTCTAGGGATAACCATTTGCAGGGTTCGTTCCCTTCCGTTGAGTGACTCCCAGATCCGGTAAAGCACGCCATTCTCTAGTGTAAGGCTGTCCCACTGAGCCCAGTATGCCTTAGTCGTCGCGCTTGATGTTGACACGTCACTCCACAGGGGCCTCTGTCCTTTGGCTTTCCATTCCATGATCAAGCTGAGGTCTTTGTCTTCCTTCTGAGCTTGGCTTACTTGCTCCGTTCCCCAAGACTCGTCTAGGTCCTGCATCCTTATTACCCTGACCTCTTCTTTAGCCTCATGCTTGATGCAATGTCGACATTCTTCGGAGCATGGGCGTCGTGATAGGGCGTCGGCATTCGAATGAGCTCTTCCGTTACGATGCTCTATCACGAAGTTAAACTCTTGAAGCTGTTCGATCCACCTCGCAACCTGGCCTTCCGGGTTCTTGAATTGCAACAGCCACCTAAGAGCGGCGTGGTCCGTTCTTATCGTGAACTCGCGTCCCAGCAAATATTTGCTGAAGTGTTGAAGGGTCTTCACTACAGCCAGTAATTCACGCCGAGTCACGCAATAGTTCCTTTCAGGTTTCGACAGGGTCTTGCTGAAGTACGCAATGACCACCTGCTGGCCGTCCTGTTCTTGCGATAACACCCCTCCGATGCCAGTATTGCTAGCGTCCGTGTCTACTGTGAATCTCCCTTCTCTTCTGGGGTAACCAAGAATCGGAGCCGAGCACAGACGTTCCTTTAAGCGAACAAACGCATCTTCGCAATCGGAATCCCAACTGAAGATTCTCTTGTCCTCCGTGAGACGATGTAACGGCTTGGCTATCTCGGAGAAGTTCTTCACAAACCGACGGTAATAGGCGCATAGTCCCAAGAACGCTCTTACATCGGTCTTGTTCTTTGGGGTCGGCCATTCTTGAACAGCTCTTATCTTGTCTGGATCAGTTCGAACACCTTCGTCCGATATGATGTGTCCCAAAAATGATACTTCCTTCTTGAAGAAGTCACATTTCTTCGGATTGAGCTTTAGGTTGGACTCACGGAATCGTCTGAATACCTTCTCCAGATTTCGCTTGTGTTCCACGAAGTTTCGTCCCATGACTATGACGTCATCGAGGTATACCAGACAAGCGTCCCCCAAAAGTCCCACCAACACTCGCTCCATGAGACGCTCAAAAGTGGCAGGAGCGTTACATAATCCAAAAGGCATTACGCGAAACTGCCACAAGCCATTTCCGGTTCCGGTGGTAAAGGCAGTCTTCTCCTTGTCTTCTGGCCGTACTTCTACCTGCCAGTAACCACTCTTCAGGTCGACCGTCGAAAACCACTTCATTCCACCGAGCATATCCAATGTGTCGTCAATCCGAGGCAGAGGGTAGCTGTCCTTCTTGGTAACGGTGTTAAGCATCCTGTAGTCGACACAGAATCTAGTACTGCCATCCTTCTTCTTCACGAGTACCACAGGTGAACACCAAGGGCTAGTTGACGGCTCGATCACCTTGCTGCGCACCATGTCCTCGATCATTTCTGCAACTTCGTGTTCCTTTGCCAATGGTACTCGTCTCGGTCTTTGCTTGATCGGTGAAGTATTGCCGGTATCTATTGGGTGAGTGACAAGATTTGTTCTTCCCAGGTCGCTATCTCCTCTGGTAAAGATGTCCTTGTAGTCCATTAACAACTTTGCTGCCTGAGTATATTCTTCGGAGCTCAAATTCCTCCTTGTCGCCTCCAGCAAAGATGTCATGTGATCCGTTGATCGAGGTTTGTCCGAGTTTTCTTGTACCTTCCTTAAGCTGTCCACGGCTTCACATCGGCCAATGACCGTATTCTTTGCGAGGTATATCGGCGTGCTGCTAAGATTGATGACCTTTAACTTAGCGTCGCGTTTGGTCATGAGCAGTGTCCTTGCCGTGATCCAACTGGGATGATCTCCATAGTCTACCACTACGACACATCGATTCAGCTGTATCTGTTCGGGAAACCTAACCTTGACCAAGGTTTCCGATCTGGGTGCCAGCTTCACTGTCCTCAAACAGTACACTGCTCCTGAAGATGAACCCTCCAAGAAGACTTCTTGATCCTGGAAGCTTAATACTCCTTTCGCTATGTCGACTATACAGCGATGTGTCTGTAGGAAGTCCAATCCGATAATGCAGTCGTCAGTTATATTTGCTACCAAAACAGACTGCGTGTAAATGTCACTTCCGAGTTTCAGTCTTGCTTCCGTAACTCCTAGGACGGTCACTGGCTGGCCTGTCGCTGTCTGCAGATTGCATGATGGTCGTCCATTTTCCCACATGATAGTCCGCTTGAGTAGTTCCGGTCGAACGATGGATTTCGATGCTCCCGTGTCAATCGTAAAGCGACAGGGTATGCCATTTATTTCTCCAGTAGTTACGAGGCTGTTCCCGTCACAAGCTTGTGATACCAAAACAGTAGGGGCTCGACGAAGTCCAGCCAGTGCCCGCCCCGCGGCGCTGGCGCCTCTTAGTTTAACGGCTCCTGGGTGTCGACTTGGGTAGCGGTCGACACCGATTTCGGTTGCTTCCGAGTCCGGCAGTTAATCCTTATATGTCCTCGTTCACCGCATCCGTAGCAGATAGGCCCAGTACGAGGTTGGATCGCCGCTACAACTTCGCGCACCTTACAACTCTTGTAGTCGCTTCGTACCGCTTCTACTTCAAGGGCATGCGCTAAAGCTGCTTCCAATGTGGCGTGATGACCCAAGCGCACCGTTGCTCTCACTTCGGGATCCCGTATACCGCTGACAAACGCCTCTAATACTTTGTCTTCTACCGGTGTGGAACTCGAAGCATAGGCTCGACGTACGAGGCGCTCGATCTCCGTAGCCCATTGCTGCAGTCCTTCGCTCGATTTCTGTACTCGGTCTTTAAGTTGCGCGCGGTACACGTGCTCTAGGTGCTTCTCCCCGTATCGAGCTTCCAAGGCCTTGAATAGCGACTCCAAGGTGCGTCGATCGGCGGGCAGGTTCTCAAGCACCAGCAGTGCCTCCCCTCGAAGAGCTAGGGTGAGCGCCGCCAACGAGTGCTCGTCCTCCCAGCCATTCCCATTAGCGACTATCTCAAACTGGTGCCTAAACGCCGTCCACGAGGTCGTGCCGTCGAAACTTGGGACCTTAAATTTCGGGGCCCCAGGACATGGACTGGTTGCTGCCGTGCCCAAAACCTTCATTTTTTGCAGCTTATTGTCCAAATCCACGAGCCTAGTTTCGTGGAAGTTCACTGACGCACTGAGGCTGTTGATTGATGCGTCATGGCTTTTGAGGGCTTGGTCGTGCTCAGATGTACGCGCTTTTACCAATTCCAGGTCCTCTTTCACGACGTTCAAATCTCCCTGGAAACCATCCAGCTTTGCGTCGATTGCCTCCATGGTTTTGCGCTGGCTCTTCATGTCTTCGCGCTGGCTCTTTATGTCCTCGCGCAGGCTCTCCATTGCTTCGCGCTGGCTCCCCAACAGTTTACTTTCCAGGCTCTCCATTGCCTTGCGCTGGCTTTCCATGAATTCGCGCTGGCTCTGCTGTAAGGCGGCTAATAACGGGGCCATATCCAATGAACTCGCTGATGCAGCAGATGTAGTCGGTGGTCCAGCGGTGGTCTCCGTTTCCATGCGGTTACGACCCGGCGACTCCATCCGCGCGGCATCCAATGCCGTCTGCCGTCGCGTACGAATCCCTTCTTCACTTTGCGGTACTACAGGCATTCCGCTTCTGTCACCAATTGTTACGTGTCAGGAGTACTGGGTTCGAGAAAATGCCAAAATGTACCACAAAGACTTTTATTGTACTCGTAAATACACAAATTACACGACGTACACAGTACACACTAAAACACTCTGCACGTAGGTACTAGTAAACACACTCGTCGAACACTGTATCGCTCGTAGAATTCACTTCACTTCTCCTGGTATCGCTCGTAGGTATCGCTGGTATCTTCCTGGTTTCGCTTCCGAAACTAGAATGTCTGCGGTTGGCCGATCGCTCCTTTTTATACCCCTCACGCACCATTCACGCTAATCCAGAACTTTCTCGCTAATTCCGGACGGACCAGATTCGTCTAAAATTCGAGAACGTTCCTTGCAACCGACTTTCGCCCGTATGACTATTGCCGTAATGGTCGAAGCGTCGTGCGTACTTTTGAAGACGGGCAATCGCGCTTTTGTTCTATTGTTGTCTCGACATGTTTATGGCCCCTATTGTTTATTGTTTAGCGAGGTACGCCAGGGCTGTCACAATATTTGAAGATTTTACTTTTCATAGACCTAAAAAAAATTCGTAACTAAGTAGTTATTTTACGATTTAAAATTATATCTTTCGACACGATTAAATTAGATATTGCTTATTTTGTCAGTAGTCGATGTAGCACATTCTAGGATATGGTCACGTTATGGTATAAAAACCCCTGACTATTGCCGTTTTTAGGTAGCCATTGCAGGGGTTGGAAACTAGCAAAGGAGATTGCTTTTGACTCAACAATAGAGAACTAAATCGCGACTCATGACACACGCCCCTCTGAATCTTCGCGTCATGCCAATTTTCTATTTGCAAAAAACATATCGGTGCCAATAATTGTCAGCGTGAATTCGTGGTCCTCAAATACATAAACCGACTTCAAAAAGAGGTATTTTTAATGTGTGTTCGCCAATTTTTTTGTATGAAATCTGATATTTGGTATGGTACCATGATAACGACCAGGATCTGATGATAGCATCCCAGAAAAATTCAAGGAAACTTTCGAAAATTGTAAGGGCGATTAGTGCGTTTGTTAATGGTTTCATTAAGAGTTTTAAAGCACTAAAATTTAAGATCTGGAGTTTAATTTGAAGGTCTGGTCGAGACGATTTCCTGCAGTTAGTTACCTTGCGTTTTGGCCCGATTTATTTGTAGGTAACTAACGTAGGTTAACGAAAACTTTACACTTTAACGGGTTGAATCGAGCGCCATCTGGCGAGTACTTTTTGAGTTATAAAAGGAACAAAACAGCATTACACACTGCTATGATATGAGCGGTCAAGAAACACCAAAGTTGATTACAGACACGGTGTGGATATCAATCATTTATGGATCAAACTTCAGAAGGCCTCTAATGATGTTAGGAAAGATTTCATCGAGTTTCAGAACCTGCCTTCTCGATATCCAATCAAATCGATGTTTCTTCCTTTATGACTCGTAAGACCAATGCATGTAATGATAGTGATTACCAAGCGGAAAACCGTTCCAAGAGTCTTGTGTGTTCTCTGCTTGTTAACAGGCTTAAAAAATATGCACTCGAATTGAGAACCACCGCCTTTAAGTCGTTTCAAAAGAAAGCGTATGTGTGTTACTTCATAATATATCTTACTACTGGGTGTATTGATTCTGGTAATTCTTTAATAACCTAATGCTGCTGGTTGTCATGTAGGCCGATTAAAATTTCAGCGATATCTAGCGAGCGGATTTTAAGGTTTCCCTAATAATGTTTTCTCGTTTTATTGTTGATTTTGAAATTGGATTTGGTTTTAATAAATTTTTTTGCTCAAATTTATATGAACCACAACCAAAATCTTATCAATTAAGTTAACACGACGTCTTAAGTTAACGGAACGTCGTTCTATTTTCAATATTACCTACCTCCCGAGCGAGGTTAATCTTATTTGCGATCTGGATTTCGTGTAAATACCAACTTGATGTATCTACGTGACCTCAGCATCGATCCATCTAATATGTTAGCCGAGATCAAACTTCCCAAATGAGAGCCTAACAAAATTACCGAATTCTCCGACCCTATCTCTCTTGGTAACCACTAAACCAGCTATACTCAACCTGAGGCCCGCAGGCATGTGGCCCATGGGCCCATGAAGATTAGCCTACCTCAATTCAAATGATTGTTGTAAACCATTTTAAATTTCGCACCTATCAGAGACCGTAAAAATAATTATTGTTAAAACTTATTTTTTAACCGACTTCAAAAAAGAAGGAGGTTCTCAATTCGACCGTATATATGTTTTTTTTTATGTTTGTTCAGCGATTTTTCGTCGTTTATGGGCCGATTTTGATAATTCTTTTTTTGTTGTAAAGTAGATATGCGCAGTGGGGTCCTTTTGAAAGGATCATCAGGATCTGATGATGGCATCTCGGAGAAATCGAGGGCAACTTTCGAAAATTGTATGGAAGACTAGTGTGATTGTTCATGTTATCATAAATACATTAAAGCGCTACCATTTCAAGAAGGTCTGGAGTCGATCTGATGAAGCCGAAAGACAGTCGTGGGAACTCCTCAACGATTTACTGCAGTTATCTAGTGTTTGGACTTGATTAATTTGTTGTGACGAGAACTTTACACATACATGTTGAATTGAGCGCCATCTGGCGAGTAATTTTTGAGTTATCTCTACTTATCAAGGTTGAAGTCGGTTATTTTTTTTGTAAAAAACAATTATCATTAATATACATGTAATTAAAACTTAATGTTTATATTAAAAATAGTTTCTTTTAATTATTTAGAATATTTTTTGCTTGCGGCTCAGGGTCAATCGGCTGAAATATGTTTGTTGCCCCTAAAAAAAAAGTTGAGTACCGCTGCACTAAACTATTACAAACTTGCGTGTACCTATATACAAGATACTCTTCACAAGTACATATATCTCGTGGCTACATAAAAATACTTTTTCACAAAGTTAGCGTTGATTTCCTAATATTGTATTATGGTACCTAGTGGCTACTTATGTTTGGACAAATAGCTTTAATAGCTAATTTACCAACGATCCATTGCAACGTTTTGACTTTTTAACCGACTTCAAAAAAGAAGGAGGTTCTCAATTCGACCGTATATATGCTTTTTTTTTATGTACGTTCAGCGATTATTCCGTCGTTTATGGGCCGATTTTGATAATTCTTTTTTTGTTGTAAAGTAGATATGCGCAGTGGGGTCCCCTGATAAGGACACCAGGATCTGATGATGGCATCTCGGAGAAATCGAGGGGAACTTTCGAAAATTGTATGGACAACTAGTGTGTTTGTTCATGTTATCATAAGTACATTAAAGCGCTACCATTTCATGAAGATCTGGAGTCGATCTGATGAAGCCGAAAGACAGTCGATGGAACTCCTCAACGATTTACTGCAGTTATCTAGTGTTTGGGCTTGATTAATTTGTAGTGACGAGAACTTTACACTTATATGTTGAATTGAGCGCCATCTGGCGAGTAGTTTTTGAGTTATCTCTACTTACCAAGATTGAAGTCGGTTATTTTTTTTTTGTAAAAAGCAATTATTCATTTTCATTTTTTCATTTTCATTTTCATTTGTTGCTGGGACCAAGACACCCAAAAAGAAACGCGATTTTTACGCGAATTTATTCAGAATATTTCGCTTTTACTCGAGTTTTAATACGCTTAACATTTTGAGATGAGAACATCAGTAGGTATGTAGTTATCTTCTTACTTGTGTAGTAGAGTTTTATGCGCTTTGCCCACGGAGCAACTATTGCAGCAACTGGCAACTGGTAACAAACTGGCAACTAGCTGTTTACATACATTTCAATTGGACTGCGCACACACAGCAACTCAAGTTTCGAGTCCCGGCAATCGTCAACAGTTTTCCGTTGCTATAATCGTTGACTAGGTCAGTTCCTAATTGCCGCAGCTAGCAACTGTTAAATATTATACCGGTTTTTAAAGTTGCCGGTTTCCACAACTGTAAATCGCAACGCGTCGGACGATTTCACACCCGGAAATGCGTAGATTGAGCAACTCGCATAAAAGTTGCTCAAAAATTGCTATAAAATTGCGGCAACCGTAAACGTTGTTCAACTATCAACTTTTTACAGGAAACTTTTAAAAAGTTGATAGTTGCTTCAACTCAAGTTGCTCCGTCCGGCAAAGCGCCTTAAACTTGTACAATAAAATTGTGTTGTTTTTGCTTCTACCAGCGTCTTGGAAAGATGATTTTTGGTACGTATATCAATAACATACTTTCCTCATTTAAAATATTTTATTGATTTTCAAAAGATACAATTATTCTAGTTATTACCATTCTAGTTATTACCATTCTAGTTATTACCATGTAAGGAAAACTGGAAAGGATGGAAGTGAATTGGGAATTTGAAATGTTACCCATAGACTTTGATGATCTAATGACTAGATTGAGCGTCGCCCTACAATGAGAACAAAAAAAACAAGGCAACAATATCAAGCATGTGTGCATGCAGGCGATGTTTTACACGTTCGTCTATTGTCTATGTGTGCGTGATCAATGATAAAATGATATAAAAATTGTGGCCAATAGTTGGCCACAACTTTTGACACGTTGGCGAGGATTCGATGTTACATCTAGACATTAGATCATCAAAGCCCAGAGACTATCTCTGATGTTACCTACCAATATCAAAAATACTAACCCGCAGTGGGGAAAAAATGTTATGCTTTGCTTAATTTGATATCCAATATGAGATGTTTAATATGAAGATGTCAAATTAACACAAGGTACTTATCTGTTTATAAACAAACAGCCTAGTCATAGCTACCTATAAGATTTAAAATAAGAAAGTACCTACCTAAAGTAGGGCCATTTTAATAGGCCACATTTGACAACTGTTTGTCTTTGCTTTATAGTGAGGGTAACCTGCTGAAAAACATCGATTAATTTAATTAATCGATAAGGTCTTCAAACATCTGTAAATTGAATGTGATTGTTATAAAAACTATTTTAATGACCGCACAGTTCAAACAATGACTAAAAAAACGACAAAAATAATGCGTCTAATAATGGCGCGAAATGAAATCATGACTTTTTTGTAACATTTCACGTTTCTGGATACTGGCTTTGAGCCAGACGTTATATATTTAAATGAATGATTACGTATTTTTTGGCCTAAAATGTAAGAAAATGAATTCTGTTCCCATTAAAATATATTTTATTTTGTAATCGTGAAATACTTTTTGACGATTAGTTCGACTTCTCGAATTCAACTTATCTACTGATCTGTTTCTTTTGGTACTATCCCTAATGTTTAAAAAGAAAAAGAGTTCACTGACGTAACTTTGTAACGACGTCAGTTCCTTACTTAAAAGTGTAAAAATTTTAACAATATTTAGTAGGGAATATTAAATAATATGGAGTGCCTCCCTTACAAGGTTACTTTGTAAAATTTTGACGAACTGTCAAATGTGGCCTATTAAAATGGCCCTACTATAAGTACTTAATTATTCTGTGGTAGTAATTAATTTCAACAAACCGATAGGGTGCACACAAGAAGATTTTTTTGTTCATTATTAAATAAAGCTTACTTACCTTTATTAGTTAAGGAAGTGTTTACAACTAACCAATATTTATTTCTACATAATATTCGTAAACAATCGTTAATGTTTTTCACTATAGACGTACTAAAACAGACAGCATCGTGTTTAACAAACTTCCAATATTATAGCCTAAAACGGACTAACAACATTATAATGAACTACGTGACACAGTTAATAAGCAATAAATGTACTATGTAACATACTCGTAGACAATGAACATGCAATTAATTACTTTAAAATCAACATTACAATGACCTTTAAAAAATTAACCAAAGGTTTTTTAAGTCGAAGCATGTTTTTGAGGTTATAAACACAGAATAATATACAATAACTTACAATTCTTCTCGAAGACCAGAGTTGCGTCCATGTATCGGTTTCGACGTTTCGTTTGTTCACATTAAAGACCAATAAATACATATTAACCACGTTTTAAACGGAAAACACTAAAAACATCAATTGTTTTGCTAGTGATGTGCTTGCAGGGGTGACAAACGCGTGACGCGCATGCGCTGTGCTCTGGATAGAGGTAGATTGTTTTTGTACGTTTCCGAGCCGACGAGCCTACACCGCCCTCGTTTAGGGCTTGGCTTGTACCAATCGATGTTAACTTGACGCTGTTTATGATATATTTTAATGAGTTTTACAAAACAGGGTTCTAACCGACTTTTTTTAATGAGTCATTTAATTTATTTTGGGTACTACGCGGCGCTTGAATGTAAGCTCTATAAGTTGGCGACTTATAGAACTAGTTTAATAAAATCCTACCTCATACATACTTCATTAAACCATTCTTTCATATTAGAAGATTCTAATTAAACAATGTTGTGTTAGATATCTTTGATATAATAATAAAGGTCAGGAGGTCAAGTCTCTAAACATATAAGACACATAAAGTTAGAAATACACCGTCTATTCTAGTTACAAATATATAGTAGTAGTAGGTACCTACATTATAATCCCAACTATGATTATGGAGAATTCGTAACCGGACACTATTCTACCAATTGAATATAATGGACGAATTAACGGACGAGGTTATATCGCGACCCTATCTGTCCCTTACATTGCAGAACCTAGAGCTGTGTAACTAGGGTCAACCTTTACGGTACTAATGTGTTTAACCTAGATGTTAGTGTTTTTACATGGCTGGCTAGGCACCAACCGTCTAAAAGTTTTATGTGACTACGCGTCACGAATAAATAAAAAGTTTTGCAGTCTGTATTATGTACCTATGTTGGTGCCTACATCTATGTAGGTATGTGGAGCAACATAAAGTACCTATGTTGCTCCAAAGACCAAAACCCAAGGCATATTTTGATGATACCTATAATTCGTGGATTATATCTAATAATTTTATTGTAATACAGGTACATGCGATATGTATTTTGAACGCCAATATTTCGACCCAGTTGCATGGATAGTGCTCTCCAAGTCAAGTCAAGTCAAACTTCCAAAATACAAAATTCAAATATTATAAATGCGAAAGTCTGCTTTCAGTATATCTGTCTGTAGGTCTGTTAAGCTTTCATGGCTATCCCATCGGCTTGATACAGATAGTATTTGGAATAGTTCAAGACTGTCTGAAAAATTTATGTAGGTAATAATTAGGAACGATGCCATAATTCTAGAGTTGCTTCTTAGTGAACTATTAACGGGTTGAAGCCATAAGACCTAGACGAAACCTGTTCATTGCAGTATTTATTACAGTATTCGATAGCAGTTTATCGATAGTTAGAAATCTCTTTGAGGTAGATACAACGTTCCTGTCCTGATTGTGAACGGCGGAACTCAGCGGAAATGTGACAAACTATTTTCCGATGAGATATTGCGATTGTGCAGTTCGCCGTATACATCGTACGTTTTAATATATTTTATACTAGTATCTGCCCTTGCCTTGCTTCAGTCACCTCGATTTTACACTCAAACAATGTTTGGATGTGTTTTTTATTTGCCATATTTTTAGTGAACCAATTGAAAAAAAACGAAGACTAAATGTTACCCCAAGGTAAAATACGGTTACATTAATGAAAACTGCATTATAATCGATTAAGTTTCTGACATAAAATAAATACAAATTCAAAGAGTAACAGACAGAGTAACAGTAAAAAATATTGTTATAGAATCTATTGTATTATTAAATACCCATATTTATCGGCGCAAGACAACACGTTATAAACAAAGTGCCACTTTGCACGTGTTCCTACGAGCGTAAACAACTTGCGTCATCCATCACCCCACTCCCCGCTTATAAAACAGCCTGTAGCCGCACTCTCGGGGCATTCTCTTTCCAGCGCTCGAGGCGAGCACATCTATTTTTCGAAACTTGAGTAATGTTATGGAGTATTTTTTTAATTACTTTGAGATATTATTGTTTCAAATAATCTTTATTAAAATAAATAGAATCGTTTATATTTTAAATTAATTGTTGAGCGACTTATATTTTAATTAATGGTCGAATGATTTATATTTTAAATTAATTTATTCTTTTTGTTTATTAGTATTTTGATTTGAATAGTATTTTAAATTTTGATTTGGATTGAATCTAATTAAAAGGATTTATTATTGATTAGAGTTGTATTTATGTTTTGATCAATTATTGGTTGAGATCTATTATTTAACTCTGGTTTAACGTGTGTTGATTTTAGATTAAATAAAGGATCGTTATGAGCAACAACGAAGGTTTTATTGATGACACCCCTCCTCTTACATCAGAAGAGGGGACGAATCAACGCCAACATCCATCGGCCAGTACGAGCAGTGCAGCTATGGCACTTTTGGCAAACACATTTAAGGATACAATGTGTGAGATGATGAGTCAGCTGTCCCAGGATAATCAGGCTTTGCTTTCTGAAATGATGAAGATATTTAAACCTGAAGAAAATCGCTCAGTACGTATTTCCGACATTTATTTTCCCAGTTTCGATCCAGACAAAGGAACCGATGTGAGAGAGTGGGTCGACCTTATAACAAAGACACAAGAAGAGTACAAATTGAAGGATCATGAAGTTCGCCTTAAGGCAGCTGGTGTTATCAAGGGCCGTGCACAGTTATGGGCTGATGACTGTTTACTCAGAACAACGACGTGGGCCGAAATGAAGGAAGATATGATACAAACATTTGAACCCGAATCCAGGTACTTTTCGCATGTTTTGAAGTTTCGGCGGTATACTATCGATGATGCTGTTGATATACCAGAGTACATATCCAATGTATGGAAAATGTATAAGAAAATAGTTAAACCAAATCCTACAGAGCAAGATGCTGTAGAGTTTGTGATTGGAAGCATTCAGGATGATACTCTCCGTACTGAACTGTTGAATAGCAAATCCAACACAGTACCGGAATTAATTGCAATTGCAAAAACTATGCGAAAACGCAAGTCAACGACACCCCGAGAGTATGTACCTAATAAAAGGATTAGGACGGATAGTAATAGGCCAAATTTGGACTGTTTTGTGTGTGGCCAACCAGGTCACAAAGCACAATGGTGCAAGCAAAATGCAGTAGCACTAAAGAAACAAGTATCGAAAGAGTGTTCATTTTGTAGTACTACCGGACATACGTATGAGACATGCTTTAAGAGGATATATGCTGAAAAACGGAACTCTGAAAGAAACGTCAACCTGTGCCAAAAGGGTAAGAACACCTCAAGTACCATATCTGTAATGATAAATAACAAAACTTTTTACGCTCTGTTTGACAGCGGTGCAGATTGTTCTCTAATCAAAGAATCGATAGCCTCATCCCTTCCTGGAACCAGATCTACTAAAACGATTAACCTGAAAGGCATCGGCCCAGTACCTACCGTATCTTTGAATCAGATAACTGTGACCTGTAATATAAATGATATTAATATCGAACTCGAACTTTGTATTGTCTTGGATCATGAATTACCAACTGATATTGTTGTGGGAAAGGACGTATTGAGCATTCCGGGTATCGAAGTTACAATGACAAGCGATGGTGTTACTATTAGAAGCAATAGTCAGCAAAGGGAAGCGGATATATATCAATTGTCTTCAACCACGATTGACACTGATGTAACGGACAAGGAGCATTTAAAACAACTGACGGAACTATTGGACAAATACAAAGACTCATTCTCAGAAGGTATTTCAGACTCTAGAATAACGACAGGTCAGCTTACAATCCGACTAAAAAACCCAGATAAAATAGTTTGCCGCCGACCATATAGACTCGCCCCAGTCGAACGTGAAAAAGTTCAAAAAATAATTAAAGAACTGCTTGACAAAAACATTATTCGAGAGAGTAGTTCGCCTTTCGCCAGCCCAATCATCATGGTGAAGAAGAAAAACGGTGAGGACAGATTATGTGTCGATTACAGGGATTTAAATACCAATACGGTAAGAGATAATTATCCTTTACCATTGATTTCTGAGCAGCTGGATCAATTAGCGGAGGCAAAGTACTTTACTTGTTTGGATATGGCGGCGGGATTCCACCAAATTCCTATTTCGCCCGAATCCGTAGAGAAGACGGCATTCATCACTCCAGACGGACAATATGAGTACTTGACGATGCCGTTTGGATTAACAAATGCTCCATCCGTGTATCAAAGAGCCATTAACAAAGCTTTAGGAGCTTTAAAGGGCAAAGAGGTACTTGTTTATATGGACGATGTACTTATTCCCAGTAAATCTATATCCGAAGGACTTTTAAAGCTGGAGAAAGTATTAGAAGCTCTCACGAAAACCGGATTCGCAATTAATATAAAGAAATGCTCTTTCATGAAGACTTCAATTGAATATCTTGGTTTTATTGTAAGCAATGGAAAAGTAAGACCTAGTCCATCCAAGGTAGAAGCTCTAGCAAGATCTCCTCCACCAACGAATGTGAAGCAACTGAGACAATTTAATGGTTTAGCTGGCTATTTTCGCCGTTTTGTTCCTAATTTCTCCACAGAAATGATACCTCTATACAATCTGACCAAATCTAACGCCAAATGGGAATGGACTACAGAACATGAAGCTGTACGTTCGAAGATTATTAACTATCTTACGTCGGCACCTCTACTAACGATATTTCAAGAAGGACTGCCAACAGAACTCCACACAGACGCAAGTGCAGCAGGACTTGGTGCAGTACTCATCCAAATAAAAGAGGAGGTTCGTCATGTAATTGGCTACTTTAGTATGAGGACAACTCCGGCTGAATCAAAATACCATAGCTATGAGCTTGAAACCTTAGCCATAGTGAGGGCAATCAAACATTTTCGTCATTTTTTGTATGGGAGAAAATTTATCATTGTGACTGACTGTAATGCTGTTAAGGCTTCTCGCTATAAGCAAGAACTGCTTCCAAGGATCCACAGGTGGTGGGCTTTCTTGCAGAATTACGACTTCGAGGTGGAGTACAGAAAAGGAGAAAAGTTACAACATGCCGACTTTTTCAGTCGTAACCCACTTAAGATCGTTATGACTCTGTCAACAAAAGATGACTGGCTAATAGTGGAACAACATCGCGATCAAGAATTATCCAAAATCATTGATGAACTTCGTAAGAATCCCCAGTCTCATGCAGAGTTTGAACTTAAGGATAATATTTTACACCACAAAATGGACTTAGACGGTAAAACAAAGCTAACTAAAGTTGTTCCACAGTCATACCAATGGAGCCTTATTAACACCTATCATGAAGCACTTAAACACATGGGATGGGAAAAGACCTTAGCCAAACTTAAGGAAAACTTCTGGTTCAGCAAGATGTCATCAACAGTCAGGTACTTTGTAGAGCATTGTGTGGTATGCAAAACTATGAAAGGAGCATCTGGAGCTATACAAAGTCGTCTACACCCAATTGAAAAGGTTCCAGAGCCATTTCACACAATTCATATTGATATCTCCGGAAAACTCAGTGGAAGTGCAGCTCAAAAGGAATATGTATTTGTGGCGATTGATGCATTCACAAAATTTGTTATTTTACAGTATGCTAAGAGCAAAACTCAGGCCAGCGCGTTGAAGCATTTGCAAGAAGTTGTATTTCTGTTTGGTGCTCCGAAAAGGATTGTTGTTGACGGTGATGGTGCATTTATTTCTCATTACAAGACATATTGTGATCAATATGGGATCGAATTGCATCAATGCGCAGGCTACGTCAGCAGAGGGAATGGTCAAGTTGAAAGAATTATGAGGATCATAAAAAATGGATTAACAGTGATAAAACATACACAAAAAACTCATTGGGAAAAATCTCTTGGAACACTGCAATTAGCTATCAACTGCACCATTTCAAAAAGCACTCAACAAACACCTATTGAATTATTGACTGGTAAAAGAGGCAGTGTACCTCCGGAATTGTTAAAAATTATAGATGAAGAAAACGAACGTATTGATCCAGAATTACTGAAAGCAACTGTTTTGGGAAGGATGACCGAGCAGGCTGAGAAAGACAAGAAAAGATATGACAATGGAAAAGCAAAAGTTATAAGATTTAAAAAAGGAGAGTACGTCCTTTATAGAGAACCTCCACGACTCGGTACAAAATTAAGTATAAAATATGATGGGCCATTTGAAGTTAGAAAAGTATTACCCCATGATAGATATGAGATACGTCGAATAAATGGTCGTGGCCGATGCCGAAAAGTGTGTCACGAACATATGAGAAGCGCTCCTAAATTTGGAGTCCAAAGTAATGTGGCAGTATCGGCGATGAATAGAGAACAATCTGACGAAAATAATTGAGCTGAGTATATTACTTTTTACTATTTTTTTTTGTGTGATACCAATATGAGCGCTGAGGCTCTGAGGTTTTGTGTGATGCACCAATATTAGCGCTGAGGCTATGAGGTCTTGTGTTATTTTATGATGGCTCAGTCAAAATAATAAGTACAAATAATAATTTATTGATCAAATGAGATGACAACTGAGCAGCAGTTTGTAGAGCAATAGTTTGAGTACAAATTGTGTAACATTTAATTGACTTCATAACTTTTCATATTTTTCAGATAACACTAACAAGAAATAGGCGCAGGGACGCGCCTAGTTGCAGAATGGCCGTATCGGCGCAAGACAACACGTTATAAACAAAGTGCCACTTTGCACGTGTTCCTACGAGCGTAAACAACTTGCGTCATCCATCACCCCACTCCCCGCTTATAAAACAGCCTGTAGCCGCACTCTCGGGGCATTCTCTTTCCAGCGCTCGAGGCGAGCACATCTATTTTTCGAAACTTGAGTAATGTTATGGAGTATTTTTTTAATTACTTTGAGATATTATTGTTTCAAATAATCTTTATTAAAATAAATAGAATCGTTTATATTTTAAATTAATTGTTGAGCGACTTATATTTTAATTAATGGTCGAATGATTTATATTTTAAATTAATTTATTCTTTTTGTTTATTAGTATTTTGATTTGAATAGTATTTTAAATTTTGATTTGGATTGAATCTAATTAAAAGGATTTATTATTGATTAGAGTTGTATTTATGTTTTGATCAATTATTGGTTGAGATCTATTATTTAACTCTGGTTTAACGTGTGTTGATTTTAGATTAAATAAAGGATCGTTATGAGCAACAACGAAGGTTTTATTGATGACACCCCTCCTCTTACATATTTATACATTTTTGCATAATCATTCAACACAGTTCACAGACATTGATCGGTTAGAATTTTATTATTATTGTGAAACCGACTCGCTTCGCTTCGGGAAACCTTTCTCTACATGTACAAAAATTAACACTCCTTAGCGTAATGCGTTTATTTTTTATGGAAATAACGTATCTATATATTTGCAAACGATGGTCTTCTACAAATCTTCTGTACGTCATATACGATTTGTACGAGTAAGTATTTGATCAATGTCTATATTCCATTCCAATACATACCTAAGCAAAAATGATTAAATGCAAAAGTAACTCTGTCAGTCTACTATTTTTTTGCGCTTAATCCACTGAACCATTTAGATGTTTGTTATGTAAGTTGTTTGAGTAGTAGTAATAAGTAGGATAGTTTTATCCCGAAAATACAATCGCTTTGTCGTTTTGCCGTTTTGAGTAAAATTAATAGTTGAAGTTTGTATGGAATACTAGCTTCTGCCCGCGTGGAATTCATTTATATCGTGAGTATTAGGTACGTCAGTCAGTAACTATCTTCTTGAGGAAATTCATTGAAATCAGTCAAGTGACTTAGGATTTTTCATACAAACTTACATCCGCTATTTTAAACTTTTAGGAGTTAATTAAAAAAAATAGCCGATGTGTGTAATTAAAAAAATTGTATGGATGCAGTAAACTACTTCTTACGTGATAATGCTTTGAAGTATATTAAATGAATTAGTTAACAAAATATTACTCACATTAATTGTCGCTAACGTTGCATAAAAGCACATCTCATTAAAAGTTTTTATGAACATAAAGACTATAATTAATTTGTTCTACATGTAAAGAGTAAGAAGTGCCTCCCAGATAACAGCTCACAGTTTTCTGAGAGACAACGTTCTGCATATCATACTGTAATATAAATTTTGGTTAATAACGTATTTTTCTCATTATAAAGATACCTACTCTATGCATATATATGCAGAACCTTTTATGCCTTAGACATGACGACCTTTCTACCTTTTGTCTACGCGTCAAGCATAGGTTCGATGTTATGTTTAAGTCTCAACTTAACTTTTTTATTTTAGCAAAAAGACCTCTTATTACATTTATTTTTTATTTTTGTATAAATATCTTGAAGATATTAAAATACATCTACCGATCAAGTTTCAATTGTGTATGGCTGTAACATACAGAAGTACAGACATGACGAATCTATTGGGGCTCCATTTTTTGCCACTTGGTGACGGAACCCTAAAATTAAAAAGACGTAGTTTGAATGTGAAGGAACCAATTGAAACTAATTTAGAGACGAATATCGAGCTCAGAGCACGTCGCTGAGTTGTGTGAATGT
This sequence comes from Hesperia comma, assembly GCA_905404135.1. NCBI lineage: Eukaryota > Metazoa > Arthropoda > Insecta > Lepidoptera > Hesperiidae > Hesperia > Hesperia comma. The sequence continues at coordinate 3,035,869 of FR990026.1, forward strand.
GAATTTAAGATTAGCAATAATGATTAAGATTTAGGATAAGTAATAATGGTGGATGTCAGGCGAATATTTAATTTCATTGCAATGCTATTCTAATATCGCAATTTTTATGCTTCATAAATACATGTTTGTACGTGGTATTAATTAATCTAAAGATATGTTATTTTCCTTAGTTAATCCTCGTACTGTAACCGAGCATTTTCCATTGCTAACTTCACTACGTTCCGCTACGGACTTCGTAGCCGTGTGTTACTAACTTCAGAACAATCGGACGGGTCCGCAAACGTTCCGTTACCAACTTCCCAGGTCGTGCATGCGTGTGCAAACCCCATAACTTTGTCATGTAAATTAAGTTCTTTTTTGACGACCTGTACCTACTAATAATTTACATGGCATTCTGGTTATTAATAAACAAAGCTAGAACTAGGATACATCTAGGTCTATTTTAGTAGATATGAAAATTCTTGCCATGTGTAGGTAATACAATACAATACAATAACTTTTTATTCACCTCCACACAAAAATTACAAACAAGTTGTACATAAGTATTAGGTATGTTGTTAATTTGTTTTGCGGGAGATCTGGTGTCCAAACTAAGCCAAAGCCTGTATTTTGGTACTTATACTAGTTAACCTGTAGCTATGAAAAATATTTTTTTTACTATTGGAATGATAATTTTAATAATACACAATATATTATCTTTAATTATGCAGAATACTGCCGTTATTGCGCCTCTAACGCCATCTATTATTAAAATATATTTTCTGATGGAAATGAAGTATTTTTCTACATACAGACTACATTTGCCTTCATTCCAAAAATCACATCGACCTATTGGTCCGTTTTGATGTGAAAGGAGAACAAACAAACACACTGTTGCATGTATAATGTCAGTATGGATATAAAAATGAAATGTAAACTTCATCCAACATCAGTCCATATTAATTTATCGGTTTCCGGTTATCAACTGAACTAGATGGATACCGAACTGCACCATATAAATATTCTTGTTGATAATATATCACATGACACGGCAATGTTTGTTTGTTACACAAATCTGATGCCTGAAATACAGTAAATTTTCTAAATTCTATTTTATAATGAATTCTAAACTAGTACTTACTTATTTATCTACCTATCTACCTTATTATTTATCATTACGACACCTTCCACCTTCGATGTTTAACATTTTTCCCTCGAATAATATTTATTCAACAGTGTTGATTAACAATATAACTAAGATTATGTACATAATGTACAAACTTAACTATATAACTTGAATAACTTTGTAAACCCTATCATGCACTGTTGGCATAATATTATAGTGCAAACAAAAATTGAATGTTTTGGCCGTAACGGGAGCACAACTATTGATAACATGGCACAGGCTTTACGCCTATCATAACCTAGTAAATGTAAGTGAAAAGTAAAAGGGAAACTATACTGCCGTCCTAACGAAGAGTGCAATAACTCGTGTTTTTGAGCAAATTGAGTTAATAACATATCCATAATCAGGAAAATGAGCTCTATATTTTCTTCTTAGACGTCTTTTTTGTATCTTCATTAGTTTTGGTTTTGTTGGTTATCATAACTGCAATATCTAAAGTTACGGTTTTTAAGCAGCAAATCATAACCGAAATATCTTGAGTTATGACTTGGATAGCTTTGATATTTTGTCGTATTACTTAAAATAACGGCAATAAGTCTCAGTTACTGCACTTATGACTAGTACGTTTTATAAATTTTTAATACATTTACTAGTTATAAGCGCAACATTTAAAGAGTTATTGCATTTATCATAAGGAAATTTGTTACGTAAAATGTCTAGCTTACTAAATGTACTACTAGTCTTACTACTTACTAACGGGCCTGGCGAACTTCGTTCCGCCAAACAGTCAATGATAGACCAGATTATACTATTTGAAAAATTTAATACAAATTGATAATGTTAAATCCTTCATTATGAAATAATGAAATTGACAACATCAAACTCTTTTATTTTCGTATATTTCGTATTTGTTCGTTTATTCCAACTGATAGTTTTTCCACTCTGAAAAAGACTTTTTAGTCATCATTTGACATGCGCTCCAAAGCAGTCTTGAATATCCTAACCAATGCATGATGTTCATGAAGTCGTTATTGCATGTCTGGAAGAATCGCTTTTTTCATAGTTGTATTAATCTCTAGACGTCAATTAAGTTGTTTTCCCATGTTGTCCATGAGGTGTATTTGTAAAAAATATGTTGTGGATCTCCGAGAGACGGCAATGATCCAATTCGATGGTGAATTTTCCGTGCATCTACAGAATAAAACGCAAAGTCATTATCCAATCATTTTAATCCCATTTACCTATGAAACAACATGTCAGGAAATTTATTTATTTAAATATGTATTTATGCTATTTTGCTACTTTGCCTGGTGTCATTCTCTACCAATATATAATGTTTTATCTTATTTTCCTTCAGAAATAATTATAAAAGTTACTTCTGATTTGTGCGTAAAAACAAAAATATGTAAATACCTTCAAAATTGGATTAAATCCTGGTTCTTCAATAATTTCTGTCCCAAATGAAATCACTTGGAAATAACTATTGTAGGTTTGGTTGTTGGCTAGAAAATGTCGCGATTCTTTTGGTTTGCCACGAAACAGAAATGCAATGGTTCAGATGGCGGTGTCAATACTGATAATTTCGTTTTGCCACTAAGGCAGCAGAATCCTGGCATTTCTTCGAAAAACTTATTGAATTTGTGGTGAATTGACACCACAATGATCTTCGCAAACAATGTCCCAATACAAACGTAACGTGGATTATATCTAATTATCTCGATTTTTTAGGGATACATGATTTTACTGTTTTTATATAAGAAAAGAGATAAAAAAAGAAGAAAAGTTTGTTGATTGTTAAAAGCGTTTTTTCTATTGATATGACATGCGAATTACCAACTACAGTTTCTAAGTTGTGATTTTATTAATTGTTGAATGTAGAATGTAAGTAAGAAAACGCTATGTAGTGATTTCATTGATAAAATTTATTTAGACTTTTACAATTTCATATAATTGTACTTTATAAATAAATATTTTCATACCAAATATATTGTTTTAATATATTTTGGTATAAATTATTATGTTCTTACAATTAACCATCTCTGCCTTATATCTAATTAAAATATTTTACTACGGAAAATCTCAATAACTAGGACAGTTATTGCACTTATGGTTAGAAGAAACTGTATTTTGTGCTACATAAAACAGCAATATGTCAATAATACGTCAGTTTACTAAAAAAAACTGCAATAAGTAGTGTAGTTATTGCAGTTATGATTAGGAATACTGTATCAAAACAATTCATATGTCCCAATGACATATATAAAATTGCGTTTAAAGTATATATATAAAGTTATATACAAATATTATATACTACATAAAATTAAGAATTATTTTATCTGTCGTATAGTAAAAGTTTCAAACCAACAGCTTTTATGGTTACGAAGAGACACACAAAACAAAAATTTAACTTTTAACCGCGATTATCTCGAAAGTAATCAAAACCTAGTTATTGCACTCTTCGTTATGACGGCAGTATAGATTTATTATGTGGCGCTGTTTACGGTCCGAAGGCTAATGGAGGCCTCACGTTTGTCGACTCGTAAAATATCCCTCAGAGAATTATCGGTACTAGGGCTTACTTTGTTGCCGATAAAATACCTAATATTTTTTTAAGAATATCGTCGGCTTATTTTGAATCATGCTGTAGGCGGTTAAGCAAATACAGTTTCTTTTTGTCCATGAATATTGTTTGATATTCGTTTTTTGTTCGATAGCTATTGATGAATTCTAATTCAAAAACATTAAAATTATACCTACCTACCCGTACCTATAATTGTCCATTTTGTTTACGGGATACTTTGTATTTGCTACGAAATTTTGGTTATTGTTGTTCTTTTTTTTGTTTGAAATACCTATGGACAATTCAAATACAAAAACATTATGATTTGGGTATTGTATTATTTTGTTTATTAGAGACTTTGTTTTTGTTACACAATTTAGGTTATAGATATTTGATTTTGTTGCTTAATACAATACGCTTACAAAGGCATTATTTGCTTCTACCACCGATTCGCATAAGTAAAAATGGTCTTTTGTTTCATTATAATGAACAACATTCATACATTATTTTTCTCCACAAACTCCTTAACTTTCCAGTAAATGCCACATTAAAACTTTCAAACCGTTCTTACACCAGAATAATATACCTACTGAAAGACTAGACAGTGCACACACACATATTCAACAAAATATAATAGAATAAGACTTTTTAACCAATTTAATACTGCACTTAATCCAATGACCAAAATGGCATTTCCAAGTAGATTTCCATTACACCACAGAATGAATAATAGATAGTATTACATTCAGAAATTTAACAACAATAACAACACACCAACGCAGACATTATAATAAATGTCATCGGACCTTTTTTCCTAACGTATGAAACGTATAAGACCCCCTCCCCCCGTGCGTGCCGCCCGTGGTCGGTACACGACTTGCACGCCCGCCTACGGGGGCCTGATTACTAGGGATGCAAGATTGTTGTAATATCGATAAAAATATCGATAATTATATCGAGGTAATGAAATTATCGATAATTGACAATATCGATGATTTTGGTCGATAATATCGAATTTATATTAATTTTTAATAAAAAAATGCAGTTCATAGAGATTTTTTTGTTACATTAATCCTTACGGACAGGCAAAGGGTCTAAGCCCATACAGCCAGAGACAATAGAGAAATGAAACAAGTAAAGGATGTTTTTTATAATATTATAAATGCGAAAGTTTGTAAGGATGTATGTGAGTGTGTGTGTGTGTTTGTAGCTCTTTCACGCAAAAACTACTGAACGGATTTTCATGAAACTTTGCAGTAATATAGCTTAGACATCGAAATAACATAATTTGAAAAATTTATAGAGATTTTTGGAGGGACTGGTTTCCCGAAGCGAAGGGAGGGCGGTTTTACTAGTTTGTTTATATTGTAAGAAAAGGCTTATGTTCAAAGCCCATACAGCCTTATCTAAGGTCATGAATTATCGATTTTTTTCTTCGGATATGATATCGATATTATCGTATCGTTATAGCGCAAATATCGATAAAAATACCGATGTGTCCCCTTCGATATTATCGATATTATCGGTTTTCCGATATATCGTTGCAACCCTACTGATTACATAGATAAGTTACATACAAAACCCAGGAACAAACGTTTATCTATCATCATGTCTATGTCATGTTCCTTGACCTGGAATCTAACCCGGGACTCTTCCTTCACAATCCACATATAAAGCCACTAAATTAATTGCTAAAAGCTTAAAGTCTAAACCAACAAATACTTGATTTAAAACCTCAGTTCAAGCTATTGTGATATACTGACTATGTTCCTTATTCAGTTGAAACTTTTGATACTAGTAGCTTATAGGGTTAAACGTCTCTAGCGTCGTATTAACCCCAAAACGCCAAGCTAACTCCGTGATGCGCTTAGCCAATGACGTCATCTGAATATTCATGGGCGATTTCATCGTGTATTATTTTTATCTTGGACATTAGTTATCGCTAGATGTAACGAATAAAACTTCCATTGGATATTCTCGTCCTTGTTGATAATGATAGCAATGATACTTGAAGTCTTCCGACATGGATTCACGTCTGTTACTTTATATTGACTAATAACAATAACTAAAATATAAAGAAATACATCAATTAATTAGGTACGAGTTTTAGTAACTTTAATATTTAGTTAATCGTAAGTAGCCATTACATGGTATTTTAAAAGCCATAATTCCTTAGATATCTAATTGAAAATGTCTCTAAAGTGTTTATTTAATTATCTAATAAAAATTAAGTATTTTATGTGGTGGATACACAACGTTTTCCATAAATAGTTGAACTACAGTAAAATTACTATTAGCTAGTCTGGTATATGTTATAATTATATCTCAGGTTCTAAGCAGACTATTAATATGAAACATGACCAGTTTTGAAATGACACCTTTAAAAAGTTTGCCTTCTATTCTATTGGCCATAGGAAGATCCTTCAAACTTTTTTCTTAAATATCTTCTGTCTACAGACAAAAACCAATTCATCAACACATTTATGCTTGTAATTTATTTATTCTGCCTTTAACCAATATCTATCAATTTACTTTGAAAATATGAATAAAAAATATCGTCGTTAATTTTCAGATTCGGTTCAGAGATTTTAATAGGTACCATACATCCCGGCTCGTAAAATAATTAACGAATAAAGCACATAACCGTTAAATTTTATACGGTTTAATTAAAAAAGGCTTCGTTAATAGTCAATTACTGAAGCGTCAGCTAAAATTTTATAGAAACATTTTTCGCCTAAACACGAACATTTTGGGTGTTAATTTTGAAATATTCAGAAGTTTTATTATTGGATGGGATGAAATGAAGTCCCAAAAATAATCTTCTTCAAACATTTAACGTACATATTTAGGTTGCGGAATAAAGATATTATGAAATGTTTTTTTTATTTAAATTTTTGTAATTTAGCCCAACGAACTAGGGTTTAGCGGTTTCAGTTTAGTAGCATGGACGATTCGCGATTACCACTAATTAGATGTTGTGTAATTAGATTACCCTTAGTCTCTTAATTAAATATATTAAACCTTTGATGTTTTAAATTTCTAGATGGAACATCAAATCCGCGAAAACGTGTCAAAAAATTGTGGCCAACTGTTGGCCACAATTTTTATATCATTACGCACACATTACGCACACATAGACAATAAATGAACGTGAAAAACATCGCCTGCATGCACACATGCTTGATAATGTTGCCTTGTTTTTTTTGTTTTCATTGTAGGGCGACGCTCAATCTAGATATTTAAAACATCAAAGTATTAAACCTACTGTTATGTTTTTTTTGTTTGCAAGACTTGGTAAGGTAAAGGAGACTGGGAGGCCTTGAAAATGAAGATAATATAAAGTTGTTTGAGGAAATTAACTTAATTTTGCGGTGTTACATCGGCGTTAGCAGCTCACAACTAACGATACTTTGCTGCTAGTCTTTGGTTGTGATAGTAGTGTTGCCTGCAAGGCACGTTATAAAAATTCTGTTTTAACAGACTTCAAAAAATGAGGTTTTAAATTGGTCTATTTTTTGTGTGTTACCTCATTACCTACTTTTTACCGCGAGAACCGATTTAAATTGTTCTTTTTGTCGAAAGCTTATCATCTGGCCCGATATAAAGTGCTTTTGATGTCTGATGGGCAGTTTTTGAGTTATCTCTGCTTAGTTAGCGGTTTAGAAGTCAGTTATTTTTGGTAAAAGTTTAATTAGTTGTAGGTCAAGCTACTACAACATGGAAGACAATGAGTGAAGTCTTGAAGTGGTGATTTGAGGTGAGGTGAAGAGCTGTGTTTGGTGTCAGTTACGTCGTAACGTCCCATCCATCCATCAGCATTTCTGCATCCACTGCTGGACATTGGCCTCCCCTAATTTGCTCTAATCTGATCGTCTGTCTGCCGTCTGTCTTCTTCAGGTCGTCAGACCACCTGGTCGTGGGGCGTCCTACGCTCCTTTTTCCGAGACGGGGCTTCCACTCGAGGACTTTTTTTGCCCAACGGTTACCTACCGGTCCTTCGAGCTATAAGGCCGGCCCATTGCCACTTCAGCCGGCTAATTCTTTGAGCTATGTCGGTTAACCTCGTTTGTTTCTGGATCTCGTCATTTCTAATTCGATCAAGTAGAGAAATACCTAATAATTACTAAATAATATGTAAATTTGAAATTATAAATAATTAAATCCTTTACAGTGTAAATAACCCTAATTTCGCTTCCCATTTTAGTTTACAACATTGCATTAACAGCAAATAGAATTTCGTTTTAATTATCAAATTAAATGTAAATTATTAAGCGCCCAACATTAGGGCGCATTCATGTAGAACGCTGGTTACCGGCGCTGATCTGCCAGCGCTTATCGGTATAGTCTAAGATCCGAATCTAAATCGGCATTCATCGGGTTGATAAGAGAATCAAACACACTGATGGAAACTTTTTTTGATAGTTAAAAATATTTGTTAATATTTAACAAATAATTTATTAGAGACCACTTTTTAGTGCTTAATAAATATTTCTTAGTATTTAAAAATATTTATTAATATGTAATAAATCAATATCAGATTTATTAAACACAAAAAAAACATTTTAAATACTAAGAAATATTTGTTTAATACTAAAGAGTGGTATAAACTAATACTTAATATTCTGTCCAGGATTTTTGTTGTCTACCCATTTTTAATATATTTTCTAATATATACGAAATTTATTATTTTATAATTTTGATTCTCTTATCAACCCGATGAATGTCGATTTAGATTCGGATCTTAGACTATACCGATACGTGCTGACAGATAGGGACAGGGATGGGCAAATGGGAAAAACATATCGACATTTATCGTATCGATATTTTCCAAATGTATCTGAAATTTTAATATATCGAAATATCATAATTATACATTTAATTTATAAATGATATTTCGATATATCGATATTTTTTCCCAATATGCAATTATTTATAAAAATTGCCAAAATATTCGAAATTTCAAAGTACCTAAATACACATCTGGCTGTTATGACATCAGTTTTATTATTAAAAAACAGGTTTATGTACATGTAGCCAAGAAAAAATCAACATAGTATACAGTGCCACAAATATATGTGGTCCGGTTGCCAAAATTGCAACTAATGCAAATGCAACTGTTGTCAGACAAAGACCAAGACAGTAGCGCCCCTCTTACCGGGTCAGATTAGTTTGTGGCACTTTACCAACCAAACCAACAAGCAGTGTCATTGTCATAGACAAGTAGGTCATAGACTGTAATTTTTGTTTGTGTTTGAAGCAAAGAAACTAAACCCATATAGCCTACTGCATACCTACTCTTTTTCTAAATTTAAGAAATCGGATTGGTCAAATAGGTACATGATGCGATCCATGAGCAGACAGCAGAGCTTTAAATAAATAAATATTAAATCTGAAAAAATATCGATATTTTGATATATCGATATTTTTTACCCAAACGGCCCAAACCTACTGGCAGATCGGCGCCGGTAACCAGCGTTCTTTTTGAATGCGCCCTTACGTATGTTGCGGTTATGTAGTACCTGTCAGAACTGTTCTACAATTTCATTAATAAAATATGTAAATTAGTTATCACTGATAGATGTTATATTTCACATAACGCAGATAGTACGACGCGACCGAATACCTACTGTAAATTGTCATATGTCCGATGAAAATTACATTTTACCAAAATTTTTAAAATTATACACATAATAACATTACATGCTTCATCAAAACGCTACGCTACTGTGAAGTATTCAAAAAGATTTTATATAAGTATTCTTTGAATGTGAACGTTATCGTACTTATAGTAAGAAAGTAAGAAAATAAATATAGATATCAATGTTTTCTTGAGTTATTATTAAAATACTATGTAGACATACTAGCTACATGGGTCAAGTATTTCATGAATGAATGAATGAATGAAATGTTTATACGAAGTTGGCTTCTTAAAAACCATTTTCGAAAGACAAATTACCTAATTCAAATTCAAATTCAAATATTTATTTCTTCAAAGTAGGTTTTTACAAACACTTTTCGAACGTCAAACTACGCCATCGCTGCAACAACCTCGTTTCGTGTAAACAATAATAAACTACCAAGTTATCTACGTACATTTTGACCTAGATTTGGATTATAATTCGTGATCCCGTGATATCCTGATGAGACGTGGCACCAAATCATGATTTTGTACATCATCATTTATAACAAAGACTTGTTAAATTTTAAATATGGCCTTGTTAAGCTATTTTGGGAGCAGCAGTTTTTCGTTATCTACCAAATAACGTATTAGTATAAAGTACACGTATTTTATTGATCAATACAAGATAGATCGGAAATTAAATATGTTGCATGAAAATCCTCTTATGTTAGTGAAAACCATAATTCATTGTTAACCTAATTCCGAGAAAGGTAAGATTTATACGAGACCTGCACGTTCTTCACATTTTCCCCTATATATTTTGTTTGCCTTCTTAATACAACAGCCATTGCTACGGAAAGCTAAGAGGATTGTTTTTGTTACATAAATGTTTGTTAATTTAGTATGTAGGTAGTAGCTTTCCTCCAATTCGTCCACACTTGTTAAGCGGACAAGTCCAAATTAAGTTTCGTCTTAAGTATTTTTAGTTTCAGATAATTATTTTTGGAAAGAGTTTCCAATCAAATGTCACTTTTTGTCAAAAATATATCGAAATTTTAAAAGCATGTAATCATCAACTCAGAGAACTTTTAGTCGGGGGATTTCAAATTAACAGTTATTAGGTACTTTCAAGGTTAGGTACCTAACAGGCGAAGGAGATTTTTCTATTGATATTTTTTTATCACATCTACAAGCCTTAAAATATCTACATATACCTACCTATGTATTGTTTTTCTTTAAATTGGTTTTTACACAAAAGAAATGTGCATACTTTTAAACTGTTGGATTCCAACGACATCTATGCATGTCGAGAATGCATAGTACCGCTTATATACCTACCTGGAATCCAAAAGAGGAAATTGAAACAAGAGTTTCATAACATCGCATTCGAATTGGCGAAACGAGGGCCAATCGTGTCATAGCGAAATTCACACTTATAAATGACAGTTTTCTTGAACTCCGTCGCGTCGGTTTTATTACTGAAGTCGCAGGCAAAGTTGTCAGCACCTTCGAATCGGCACTCAAACTTCCTTGTCATCGTCGCTCTGATACCAAAGTTTTCATTCTTTTACAACTGTTGTTTAGAGACAGGAATGTTTTATTACACATCTAACTATCAATCTCCCTCAATGCGGTTTGTTTACCGAGATGACTTACCTCTCCGAAAAAAGAAAACTTTGTTAACTTAGTATCAACAGGAAATATTATGTTTATTATGACGATTGATTACGACGACACGACCCTAAATAAATTATTAACTAACCATTCCAGACCATCGTTTTAAGGGTCCTGGGTTCGATTCCTAGCGAGGCGGAAATTTAAAGATTGAGTTTTACTATCTATTTTCACTCTGGGTATTTATGTTCTTGAATGTCTGTTGTTCATGGCATCCACGACATGGGGAATAATAACTCTGGCGTGAATCATGAGTACATAATGTAATTAATTTATTTATATTTTTTATACACTCTTTACTATAATTGAAAATGGGCTAAAAATAATGTTTCGTCAACGTAAAATAAGTAGGTATTCTAAATGGCTATCGTGTCTTGTTTGAAACTTTCTTTCTTCTTTCTGCAATAACTAGCTAAAGTAGGGCCATTTTAATAGGCCACATTTGACAACTGTTTGTCTTTGCTTCATAGTGAGGATAACCTGCTGAAAAACATCGATTAAATTGAATAAATCGATAAAGACTTCAAACATCTGTAACTTGAATGCGATTGTTATAAAAAGTATTAATAAGCGCACAGTTCACACAACGACTAAAAAAAATGACAAAAATAATGCGTCAAATAATGGCGCGAAATGAAATCATGACTTTTTTGTAACATTTCACGTTTCTAGATACTGACTTTTGAGCCAGACGTTGTTATATAAATGAATGATTAGATATTTTTTGGCCTAAAATGTAATAAAATTAATTTTGTTTGCTTTAAAAAAACATTTTATTTTGTAATCGTGAAATACTTTTTGACGATTAGTTCGACTTCTCGAATTCAACTTATCTACTCATCTGTTTCTTTCGGTACCATCCCTGATATTTAAAAAGAAAAAGAGTTTACTGACGTGACTTTGTAACGACGTCAGTTCCTTAATTTTAAGTGTAAAAAGTTTAACAGTATCTAGTATGGAATGTATTAGATACTATGGGGTGCCTCCCTTACAAGGTTACTTTGGAAAATTTTGACGAACTGTCAAATGTGACCTATTAAAATGGCCCAACTATAGTCGGGTTTCGGCGTTATCCTAACACGGCCAAATCTAATTCTCATACCTACTACATTATCGGATTTTAATTAGAACAAAGGTTTGAAATGAAGCTAACAACTACTTACAGGACTAAGTATCACTAACAACAGGGACTGTCCTCATAACTATGGGTTATTCCCACTGGTATGTACTAGCCATCTAACGTTCTAACACCATTGTTTTGCTAATTGACTTTGATTATTTTTATTATCCTAATCAACGGTGATAGCCTAGTGGGTAAGAATTCGGCCTCCTATTCGAAGGGTCCGGGTTCGAATTCCAGGGCAGTGGGCACGCACCTCTTACTTTTCGGAGTTATGTGCGTTGTAAGCATTTAATACTAGCTTCTGCCCGCAGCTTCGCCCGCGTGAAATTCGTTTATATCGCGAAACGATTTTATCCTCTATTTCAGTTCCTTGGGGGTTGGGGTTCCTTATGGTGGGCCGTGATGAGTTCATATTGATTGAGATGTTGATGATGATTGTTAGAAACATTAAATTGCTATGTAACTTATTATCTGTTGATCTGTTAAATAACTTGTCTTCTATTATCTGTGTACTACTTCAATGTCTATGCATTTATTGTCTATGTTGCTGTTGCAATAAAATCTCCGACCCGACCGCAAGCGTTCTTTTAATTTAACACACAAAATAAGGACTTTTTCAATGATCCCAATTTCAGTCTTATGTTGTATCGGTCACAGTTGTGATGGGTGGCAGCGGAAGGGAGTGCTGCATCACGGAATACAGACACCAGTGCTGCATGATCACTTACTAACTTAATTCTATAAAATTAATTACTGGGTCGATAGTATACTGGTGACGCGAATGCTATTAATACCTTGCAATGAACCAGGGCCCTGATTCTGCTAATTGATAAATGCCTCAATGCAGCTCGATTGAATAATTTGACACATTTTTGACACATACCCCATACAAATGTGTCAAACAATTCAATTTTTATAAGTTAGCAGAATCGGGGCCCTGTCGCTTACCTCTTGAATAAAAAATTACAAATGTAAAGATATTATATTTTGTACTAAAGGAAGATAAAACGGAGTCATGTTTCGTCCATTTCTCTTTACAAGATTGATTAATTTTTCGCAACAAGATTGAATTGTATTGCGAGTAATAGTTATAAAATTTAGTTTCTCTCCTTTTCGCTATATAATTACTTTTGTGATAAGTGATATTCTATATCAATGGATCGTGACAATGTCTAAAGTAAAATTTGTTGCTAAGTAAATTTCATAAAAATCTGTATTATAGGTATTGTTATATATCTAGTAAAAATAGGAGACTTGAGAAAATATGAGAGGTACGTTGCGTCTTTATAGCAATAGAAGCCAAAAATATTATTTTAAGAATGTTTATCTGTCTGTGTTCGGGCATCACGCAACAAAACTAACTGAATTAAATTTGATTCGGTTTTCGCAGTTATGTCACTTTCAGTTTTAACTTATAAAATTATGTACGTTTCATTTTAGAACATAAAAAATATATGTTGCAGGACAATGTCTGTCGGGTATAACAACGAATGCGTTCTATCAAAATTAATACGTAATATCCTACGCTAATTTGTTATGCCGGCGGTATAATTAATATTTCAAATGCGATATATTTGTGTATACCTACAAAAATGAAAAAACAACTGAACAGTGCAAGTTATAAATATATCAAATACCTATCTCCTTAAAACATGCTTTCGCAGGACACGCGTACACACACACGGACACGTGGACACAGACAAAATGGCTACAAATATATACACTGGCCTATAATATAGTTACTGGCCTATACAGGGTGATTTGTAATTCGACGTATTCCTCCTGGGATGTGGTAATACAACCAATTTCCAACAAAATTAACCATAATGTCCCTAATACCAAGTCAGCTGGTTATAGAGATATTCCTTATTTTTGGTTTTGGTCAAAGAACATCGAATTCGACTACAAAAAAATCAATAAATTAAAAAGTTGTGGTTTGAATTGAGTTGTGTACATTTCTATCAGTGACCAATACATCAACAATCATTTATTAATACTAATGCAGGCACAAGTGTTACACATTTTAAAATAACAATTCTTGTAAAAAAAAATATTTTTTTACGAATGTGGTCGATAGAAAACTAGATTTATTTTAAAAAATCTAGTATACATCAAGCGTATAAACTACATGAAAAACTTCCCTGTTTTATAAGCTATCCAAGCAAGTAAAATTATTAAGACACAAACAAAAAATTCCAGAAAAAAACGTACGTAAGTAGAGCACGTGCGACGTAAAACCCTTTATTATCGTACCGCGGTTTAAGTTCCTGAGTTGCAAACTTTTAGTTGTTATTATCGTTTGTCGTTTGTCTATTAGACCCACTAGATCATTTAAAATGAAAATTAAACAGCAGCAGTGTTTTGTTTCTGGCTACCAACGCGATCTCCCAAATTTACGTTGATTTTGATCACTGAATAAGTATGACGGCTTACTCTAGTTTCCGAGTATGCCGATATTATTTATTGTTATGTGGGTGGAGGCAGGTTGTTCCAACATTTGGTGGCACTGTATTTGAAACTGCCTCGAAAAGCTACAGAACAACTGGGACCGCGAGTCGATTAACATGTGGATTTTTAGACCAAGAGAGTTTGTCGTACAGATAAGGAGGAGATTTGTTTCTAACAATCCCAAAAAGCAGTGTAGCAAAGTGGAGTTTCCTGCGTTGTTTCATCTTAAGTGAATTTGCTTTGTTGATGTAAGAAGTGACATGACTCCTAGGTGGAATGTTGAAGCAAAACCTTGCACACGCATTCTGCACTCGTTGAATAAGGTTTTGCGTTCGCACTAGGAGTCTCGGTCCAATCACACAGTCTGCGTAATTGAGCTTAGAAAGGATCAATGAGTCACATTTATTATGTCTGTAAATAAGCGATATCTGAGAAAAATGTATAAATAAATTCAAATTGAATGATTTTCAAAGGGCCAATAGAAGCCAACAATATAATTTGCCATAAGAACGGAAACTTTAGCGCCCTCAATGCAGCTTTTCTATATTCCTGATCAGGCTTTAAGACTACTAAATAATGCGTCATCTACACCATAGTTATCGTATCAGACTACATTAAACACTTCTAATCACCAGCTCATTGCTACAAGCTGCTGGAGAACTAATCCTCTCAGTTCGCATTGGCTCAGTACAAATCATTAATCTTATTTAGCCATAACATTGATTTATGGTGTCTGATATTTATTTTCATGTCTTTAAAAGGGATTGCGACTTATGCAAGCGCTAGTACAAATAAACATAAAATTATTGCATCAGTTTCGCGGAAAATAAAATACAATATGAAGATTCCGTCACCATCATCTCTACCCATTATGGCCCATTATTGAGCACGGGTCTCTTCTCAGAATGAGAAGGTTATGGCCAAAGTCCACCTCGCTGGCCAAGTGTTGCAGACTTCACACACCTTTAAGTTTTGAGAACTCTCTGGCATGCAGGTTTCTTCACGATGTTTTCCTGCTGCGTTATAGCAAATTACATTAAATTGTAAAACGTCCATAGCGCTGGCGTTCGCTGGGACTCCTGATTAGGTGGCCGAATTATTAGGGTTCCGTACCGAGTTACAAACAGAAACCTATTATTATGCCTGTCTATTTCTTGGTAGGAGAGCACAGAGAATAGATTTTTGGAAACGGGTAAAAAGGAGATCCTATCTCAAAATATAAAGCGCTGACCGGCTCATTAAAAGGTGCAATATTAAAATCTGCGGCTGGAATCTTGTACTTATTTTATAAGTTTATTTACTTATTTATTTATTTATTTTATTGTCTTCACAGTTTTGAATACAACTCAGTATTTCTACCTACTGCAAACGAATTGTAAGCATGTAACAAAATGCTGCAATAACAAAATGTGAATTGAATATACAATTGAATAAGTACATATTACATAATATGGAAACTTTGTTGCTGACTTTCCTAGCAAATACTGTACAATGCGAGTCGTGCGGAATACGGTGTATCCCTTGGTTTTTGCTTTTATTACAAAAATTCCGGTTGCCAAGGTATTTCCAGCGTTTATGCTGAAATAGAAATATCTTCAGATTAGATGTTAATCTACTTTGCAACAATCCGCGAGCAAACTCGTATGTATGATGGTGTATACCTTCATGCAAGTAGCACCTCCCTCCCTCCCACATAGGAACATGCAACGAACAAAGAATGTATACACCAACATACACACCACCACCAACACGTGTTTCGCCCCAAAACAGGGCATCATCAGGGTAAGTAGCAGTGGCGATTCCTGGTGTTTATAATTGGGTTGGCTCCAGCTTTTGTTATATAGGGTGTAGTGTTAAGTGCGCATAACCGGAAAACCATTTCTTCAGACAGACAATCTAACAAACTTGCAGTCTTTCATTAAGGAACCTACTTTGAAATCGCAAATAATCAAATCAAATCAAATCAAATCAAATCAAAATCTATTTATTGCCAGTTACATTTATAAAATATACATACATTACAATTAAAACAAGTAGGTATTTCTAACTATGGCAAAAGGGTTCGTCTCAGCTAATGTTGACATGCACACAGGGGTACATGCAACGCTGTTTTTCAGACGACCCCTTCTCCCTGAGGTGTTAGGCGGGAGACGCGACAGTTGAGGACTCCCCAATCATCAACTATTACCAAAGTTAAAGTGTTTCAAGTTAAAACTACACTAATTTAAACATTTAAAGCATTACTTAAACTACTTAAATACTACATGGGTGGACTTACATATTTATAATCTATATAATTAATATTTTTAACTTATAATTTTATGCTATAAGGTAGGCTGATTTGATTTTTTGCTTAGACTTTATGCGCCAGTGTGTGTGTGTGTGTTTGTGTGTGTGTTTGTGTGTGTGTGTGTGTGTGTGTGTGCGTGTGTGTGTGTGTGTGTACGTGTGGGTATGTATTTGTGTAAATAAATGATAACATTATTGGTGGGCTATTCAATTTTAAAGAAATCTTTTAATTTCAGAGAACCCCAGTAGGTATGTTTCAGATTTTCCGCAGCATTTTGTTTTTGCAGCAGTGCGGATTTATATTTTGTCTTAAAACAATCCACGCTCAGTTTCTTCCTAAGTGGGGGTGGCAAGTCATTCCATATCTTTGCTGCGGCAAATCTGAAACAGAACCTAAATCTAGACGTTCTGTGTTTAGGAATTTCAAGTAGGCTTAGTGAGCTAGTGCGGAGGTTTCTATGAGTTACATCTTTTTTCCAGTGGAGTTTTTCAAATAAGTATTCTGGTTTTTTATTCCATATGACCCTGTGAGTAGTACAGGCATAGTTAAGCTCTCTCCTCGCATTCATGTTTAATATACCTTTGCGATTAAGAAATGGTGTTATATACTCTCTCTTAGGTACATTGAAGCAAAACCTGACACATGTGTTTTGGACCCGTTGCACTGCTCTGTCCACGCTTGTCTTCAATCTTGGGCCTTGTATATTGTGCTGCAGTAATTGAATTGAGAGAGTATCAGGGATTCACATAGCATAATGCGTATTTTTTCTGTTATATAAGGCCTAATTTTATATAAAGTTTTAAGTTTTACGAAAGCTGCTCTAATCTTGTTATTTATATGCTCTGTGTACTTTTGCTCTCCATCCATTATCAATCCAAGATTCCGCGCGGAGCTCACCTGTGGAATAACTGTTTGATTTAAGGTTATCTCAATTTTAGAGTCTAAAACCTTTTTTATTTGCCCTTTTGTTCCCAGGGTCATCATTATGCATTTTTCGGGGTTAAGAGCCAGGGAATTTTCTTGCGACCATGTGTAAATTCTATTTAACCCAAGTAACAAAATGTGGTCTTGTAGTGGTTCCGGGGCCAAGTCTATAACAGGCTAGTAAATGTTTATAACCACGGAAAAGGGCCCATTTTATACGCGTACTTTTGCTAATAAAACACTCATAGTATATTTGGCGAGCACCACTTAGACCAATAATATACTCATATTTGGACTACGCAGAACTATCTGCTCCCGCGAAGCCAGCTATAAGCATCTAATAGAACCAGGTAGGCGTGTAACATACTCCGCGCATCTATTACTAGCTACTTCAAACATGTCTGAATTGTTGTTGTGTTGTTCGATTATGGAGGAAAATAAAATAATAAAAAATAAGTTCATCTATTTTATATTATATGTATGTATTAACAAGTATTTCGCACGTAATATTATAAGTGCATACATGTTTGCACGGCGAACGCGTAAGTATTTTCGGTGAAGTATATAGTGTTTTACATCTCAATTTTTGTTCGCCTTTTGAACACAGCATATTTACTAAGTTGTGTTTAAAAATAATATTAATCCTAACAGCATTGTCGCGCCATATTGTGACGCATTAGGGTTCCACATACAAATGTGTTCTTATATGGACTTCACTAAGATATCTATAGACACTAATAGTTTTACAAGAAACCTTTATACAGAAATGAAGACTATAACAGCATTCGAGAGTCCACAATAATACCAAGTACACTTACTCCTAAAAGAAACCACTGTAGAACTTATTTACTTATAATTGGCACATAAAGTTGACTTATACACCCCTATAAGGTCTAGTAACAAATGCAAACGGTTCTAAGTGTATTTAGTTCTGTAAATTACTATTACTGGCGTATGACACTAATAGCGGATTTATAATTACTTCTTGTAGCCGATTATAAGTGTTACATACTGGAGCAAGTTTTCTCAAGTGTATTTACACCTATGCAACACTTTTATAGTTAATCTTAGCCTTTACTGCGCCTATAATTTTGTTCTATACACGACTATAAGTCAACTTATAAGAATAGATGTACTATAAAACCAAAAGAACTCTGTGTAACCCGTTATAAGCTTGGTAGTAAATCCTGGAACCACTAAGAGAGACGTACTAGTGCTGTGAGCCTGTATACAGGAGAACTTTGTTACTTGGGAAGTCATCGTTAATTTTTGATACGCTTTCTTGCACGTCCTTACTATCGAAAGAATAATAAATTTGCGTATCGTCTGCATACAGATGGTATTTACAATATCTGATATGGTTTGGTAAATCAGCTGTGAAAATCGAAAATAGAGTTGGGCTTAACAGTGATCCTTGGGGTACGCCTCGATTAACTGGGCGGGCGTGGGAAAATTGCTTTGTACCGTTTTTGCTGTCGGTAACCACTATTTGTTGTCGGTTCGTTAAAAAAGTCCGGAACCATTGACAAGTATTCCTGGAGAAGCCATAGTGTTCTAACTTAGCTAGTAGAAGTTCCGGTTGCAGGCAGTCGAAAGCTCGTGAGTAATCAAGCAACACCATTATGCTGCTTAGCCCCATATCTGATGCTTCAGTGAGATCATCCGTCACATGTAGGAGTGCAGTTTCCGTACCGTAACCTCGTCGAAAACCAGACTGAAATTTCGGTATAATATTCTTACTGTCAAGATAGTTTAATACTTGATTTAACACTACTTTCTCTAGGACCTTCGAGAGCACTGGTAGGATAGAGATCGGGCGCAAATCATTTAGTTGTGTCACAGAATTCTTCTTTGGTACAGGTCTCACCAGTGCCGTCTTCCAGGGTGAGGGAAATGTCATGGTTTCTATTGATTTATTGACTATTTTCGTAATAATAGGGATCGATACGTCTAAAGTTAACTTAATCATTTCTATATTAAGATCGTCATTTCCAGCTGCTTTAGTTTTGATGTTTTTTACAATTTTTCGAACTTCGGCTTCTGTCGTTAATTTCAGTTCCAGTGTATCGGTTTGCGAAGTATCACTAGTACTTTGGGTGCTGCTAGTTGGTCTTGATTCATTATTTGTTGGCAGGTTCAAAAAATGGTCATTTAATTTATTCGGGTCATTTAAAGAATCCGGGATAGTGTATTTCTCCTGTGCGCCTGGTTGGACAGTATTTCTTATGTTTTTCCACAACAACGTAGGATTTTTTATATTATTGTTGATGAAGTAGTTAAAATAAGCTGATCGTTCGCGTTCAATAGTAGCATTTACAAAATTTTTTAGTGTACGATAATAATCCTTCGAACTGTCTTGTTTATCCGCTTGTGCTTTGGCTAAAGCTTCGTTACGTAAGTTCATCATAAATTTTACTAGATTTGTTATCCACGGCTTAGGTTTATCTTTATATAATACTAGCTTCTGCCCGCGGCTTCGCCCGCGTGGAATTCATTTATATCGCGAAAGAGAATTTTAATACAAACTTTCATCCCCTATTTCAAGCCTTTACGGGTTGATTTTTAAAAAAAAAACGTAACCTACGTGTGACTCTGTGTCTTCAACTATTTTCATTCCGAATTTCATCCAAATCGGACCGGTGGTTTAGCCGTGCAAACGTCACAGTCATACAGACAGACAGACAGACTTTCGCATTTTTAATATTAGTATGGATAATATATTTTTTATGATTGTACCTAAATTCAAGATGGGCGCCGATACAAAATGGCGGGTTATTCCGGTTTGATACTTGAAAATAGATCCCGAGAGTGGATCGATATACTTTTAATTATTTTTTATTCCGGTTTGATACCTAACGAGTAATACCTACGTGGATCATAATACACACATCAAAAGTGTCTAGGGATCAACATATATTTTTGCAATAACTTTTCTCCTGATTGATATTAATTAAAATTTTCTTTAAGGATTCATCAAATAAAGTGTTTTCGTTTGTCACAGTAACGGTAAACCAAGTCACCTTTGCATTAATAAAGAAATTTGCCATTTTCCTAATAAAGGGATTTTTGACATTTGAACCACTAACATTAAAGTTCGAAAAAAAGACTGAAATAACAGTTTTCTTTAAAATTTTATTGGGTAACTTAAACAATTAATAATCCGTGTTTCTACCGCGAACACTAACAACACAAGAACATCGGTTTGGCATACTCAAAATGAGTTCATCCAAATCACGCTGTGGAATGGCCGCCCATGTTCGTTGCAACAACAAAAAAAGGTCTTCTTGCCACTGGATACCCTCCATATTCGGCAGAGCTCTTCTCTGTAGCATATCCCATGCATGCTCAATCGGGTTCAAGTCTGGCGACTGAGCAGGTCAGGGCAGGACATTGATGTTAGCTGCGGCGAGAGTCTGTCTTACAACTCTTGCGGTGTGCGGTCGTGCATTATCATGCATTAACTGAAATAAGGGACCGATTTGCACTTGTAGAGGAACAATGACGTCTGATACAATCGTCTCAGCATAAATTTGAGCGTTGAGGTTGCCTCTGATCCAAATCAACTCAGTTCTTCCGCCGATCCAAATACCCGCCCATACCATGATGGTTCCACCACTATAAGGATGGACTTCCTGGCAGGATTTTAATCGCTGTTGGCGTCCAGGGGTTCTCCAGTGTCGTATACGTCTTGTATCCGGTCTCATACCAAAACGAGACTCATCAGAAAAGCACACGAAACGCCATCTCAATCTCAAGAAATCCGCATAAAAATGCTTGATCCCTAGACACTTTTGATGTGTGTATTTTAAATTATTTTCTATTCCGGTCTGGTCCATTGACTATCTGTTATCACATTTTAGTACAGTCAGCAAGAAATAGGTATGCATACAGGTTTTATTAGTTGTTTGCAAAATATGTATTATTTATCGTAAGTTCGTTTGTTAGTATTTATAAAGAACATTTCAAGATTTAATATTTATTTGTAAATACTGAAAAAATTGTGCGTTTGGCAAGCAATGAACAAAACAATTGTTATCGGTTCGGCAAGGGTTTGGAAGAAATTCGAAGTTTTTGTAATATTTTTACCTGTAAAAAATGGGTCGAGATGGGTAGGTCTTCTTAACCACGGTAACCTCATTGATGAGTTTAGTTTGTGATGTTGTGTTCTTACATGATAAATGGGTTTTAACGACAATGACACGGTCTTAGTCTCTATCTTAATTCTGTACTGAGTTGACGAAGTTAAGTAAAGTCAAGGTGAAGTGTTGGTTCTTGATATACTTTTACAATAAATAGATGATCAAAGTGAAGTGAAAACTGTTTATAAAAGTAAGTGTTTATAGATAAGCTATATTAAACTATATACCTATATGTAATGCGATCTTAAACGTTTTATAATGATTATCTTGGAATTTTAAATGTTGTTGGAAATTGAAATATTACAGGTATTCATTTTGTCAAAAACAATGTAAATGTAATTTGTTTCATTTTTATGGTTTTCATTTCGCAAAACTTTACAGAAAAGGTGCAATAAATTGTACTTTAAAAGAGGTATAAATATGTATATAGATTTTGTGCTGTAAATTTACATACGATATTACGAATATTCACCATTTATTTCCTTTTTTTTAGAATGTCTGAAGATCACAGTCTGCCGTCAACTTCTTCTAGCCATCCTAATGAGTTAATATACATATATAAATAGAAACGGTGGTGTTGTTTTACTAAAAGCTGGTTATCAGTACACCAAGAAGGTAGAATATAAAAACGGATGAAGTCAGTGGAGATGTGTCAACTGGCGAAAGAAGTGTTTGGGGTCTCTTAACCGTATGATTGTTTTTACTGTGATAATTTGACTTTGATTTTGTTATTTGAATAATTATCTTCAGCCACTTATTTACAAATTGTTTTTTTTTTATACTTAATTAAGATTTTTCCAAATCCAAGGAGCAAATATAACTTAATGTGATTGTGAATACTATGACAATTTTAAATTGTATTTTAAATTTTATTTTCATAATTTCATTAATCTTTAGTCTCTTACAAATTGTTATTTTTATTATTTAGATTTATCCAAATCCAAGGACTAAATATAATTTAACATAACTATGAAAAGATGATTTCAAATGACTTAGGTAGCGTAACATAAGTATGTGATGATTCTTATACGAATAAAAAGTACATATTTTTATTTCATCAACTGTTTTTTGTTTGACTGTACTTACCCATTACAAACAGGAAATGGATCGATCCGGAATGGTCAAATTACAATGGATCTAACCGGACAAAATACCTATCATGGATCTTGTAGTGTGGATCATACCGGAATAACCCAAAATGGCGGGTTACACATTAGGACTTCATAACAACCGCAGAATGGGTATCAAATTAATGGGATTGATTGGTAGAATACACCTCATTCCGAAAAACTGATAACTTGAAACACATCGTCAGACCCTAAAATGGTCAAATATGGACTGGTTTTACTATGCTTATATTACCAACCACCAGTATCCTTAACCACTCCAATTTATTAAGAAGTTCCACTCTATGTTTTCAGAACCCGTCATCAAACCTTCACCATCTTTAAGAAGTATAGGTACATATATTTGAAATCCATTTAAACTTAATAGAAGAAGAATATGAAAATTGTTTAAAAAATAAATGAAATGGAATAATTGTTTACTTAATACCCACTGCTCATTACGGAGTGGGAATTATTACGAAACTCAAACCAATAAACCATAAACGGAACGCCGGGAACAAAAGAGTGAAGCCAGCAAAAAGTCAGCCTAGCCTTGTAATACACACGGCGGCACTCACACCAAAACGACTTTTGTGTTCTAAATAATAAAATATGAATGAAGCTTTGTGTTCTAAAAATAAAGTTTAAATTTGTTGCGTTCAAACTGTCAACATAGGGCATTCAATTGATTTCGATGTGAGCTTTCGGCTGACTTTTGCCGGCTTCACTCTTTTGTTCACAGCGTTCCATCTATAGTTTATTGGTCTGAGTTACGAAATATGTAAAATATTCCCACTCATCCTCATTGCTGGAAACCTATTATGATGTAGGGGAGTAAGCCCTACATTTGTACATTTGTAAGATATTGTATAGTCCTACGACGATCTTTTGGCGCGTGGCTGATGTTAGAGTGACAGAAACAGCGCCTTACAGTTTGCCTTCCCTATAAGGTGCTGTCTCTGTCACCCACACGTCATCCACGCGCCAAAAGATCGTTGTAGGACTGTAAAGTCAACCCTAATATCGGTTTCCTTAGTAACGAAAATAACACCATTGTCATTGTAATTCTTTATTTTGTTGTCATTCTCATTGTACAAATATCACATCAAAAACATCGATAAAATAATATTTTCTAAAAACGAAACCTGGCTAGATCGATTTTTCGCCTCCAAAACCGCCTTTAGTACATAGTATCTCAATGCCTGTAGACTAAATTTCATGAAAATCTTTGTTGCTCGGTTAGGCCCGATTCCCACTATACCTAGAGCAGGTCACAGTTCTCGGTCCGATGTCGGTACGGTAAAGTATAGGTACTTATATTTAGAAACTATGAGTATGAGGGCATTCATACTATCGTTCCGAGTCATGTTCCGGTTCATCACTCCCCGGCAACGAAAGAAAGAATCTAATTTGTAATGATATGTCTTGATCATCATCATCTTCCTACCCGTATCCCAATTTTATTTGGAGTCGGTGCATATGTTCTTCTCTTCCATTCTTGCCCATTAGCCGTCACTTCTACACTAACTCCCTAATCTTTCATATCACCTTTCACACAGTCCATCCATCTTTTCTTTGGCCATCCTCGTGTCCTCCATCCATCCACATTCATATCAAGAACACTTCTCGTCACATGCGTTTCCTCTCGCCTCATCACATGTCCATACCACGCCAACCATCCTCCTTTCAACTTTTCAGTTATATCAGCTACTTTCAAACTTCCTCTAATATACTCATTAATGATATGTCTTGATAGTGTTTATTAATAAAATTATTTACATAACACAGTTACTTGCAGACTGAGAATTATTACGAAATATGAAAAAAATCCGTACAAATTTTTATTGGCGTTTCTCGTGAATTGTATGATACCTACATTAAATTTTAGTCAAAATCTCTTCATTTTACAGTAGAATCCCTAATATCCGGCATTCGATATCTCTCTCGTCTCGGCTCTTATTGCCAACTTAAAATGTGATGAAAAAAGTTGTTGCTTTAAAGATTAATTTTCTATACAAATAAGTAAGTAAAATAGAATCATATTTGATTATGTAAATCTGGATATATTGGTTATTTTCACTATTACTTTAACATTACGTACTCTGTTATAATGACGCCTGGTGTATGTGGTATGACAGAGACGGAATAAACAATTACAGTAAGCGAAAGCGAGGCATTGCTATGTAGTTTTTCATTTTTTTTAGATAAATAGAATTAAAACAATATAAGGCCGAACTAAGGGCTCATTTATGTTTTTTAAATCTCTGCAATAGATTCTACAACGTGACTGAACCGAAGACAGATTGTCTATGTGAAAATGATAAGATTTTGCCACACCGATACCGGACCGCGAACAAACCGACCGGCAGTGTAGTGAAGATCCGGCCTAAGTATTAGATGGAAGACGTCATTTTATACTTCTCTATTGTCAAACGTCTAACCAGATCTTCTCTCTCTTTCGTGTCGACAGTAAATCTTATATCCCGCGGGAACCGATTTGATTTTTGAAAAAAAAAGTAGCCTATATGTGACTCTGGGTCTTCAACTATTTTCATTCCGAATTTCATACAAATCGGACCGGTGGTTTAGCCGTGATAACGTCACAGACAGACAGACAGACAGACAGACAGACAGACAGACAGACAGACAGACTTTCGCATTTATAATATTAGTATGGATTTTGCGAGTTGGAGCATGTAAATCAAATAGATTTATTAGAAATTTATTATAAACGTTTACCATATCGTCCACGTTATCTAAGTTGAGTATTATATTCCAAGGAATATGATGTAGGTCCTCCTCAAACAGATCTAAATTAATTTCATTAAGAGCTCTCTTATACCTAAAATTTTTATGTGATTTGGGTTTTTTAATGTTAACATCAATCAATATCAGGGCATGGTCGCTTAAACATTGGTTATGTATGACTTCCAGCTTTGAGCATTTAGACGCGCTGTCAGTTAAAATAAGGTCAATTATTGTTTGTGAGTGATCTGTAACTCTAGTAGGTTCTGTAACAATTTGTTCCATGTTATGTTGTTGGCAGAACAGTGTGATTTCTTTTGCTTTTGGAGAATCAATGTGGGTCATATCAATATTTAAATCTCCCATTATAAAAGTCAGGTCACAGTGAGCCACTGAGCTTATTGATTCACTGAGGGCATCTATGGTTTCTGTAATACTAACATTTTCAGGTCTATATGCTGTGCCTAATGCTATTGTGATACCTGGTAGGTGGATTTCAAGCCACATTTGTTCAAGTAAGGATTTTGGGTGCGTTATTATTTTTGTATTTATACCCTGTCTGACATAAAAACCAACTCCACCACCTCTTTTACCTTCTCTGGCTCTATGTAATAATTTATAACTTGTGATAGAGGGTGCGAGAATTTCTTCCCCTTTCTTTAACCAAGTCTCATTAATGGCGAGTATATCGGGTGAGTTCTTTAATACACTTACGTACAATTCATCTTTTCCAGTGTTTAATGATCTAACGTTTAAAAGCCCTAATTTCAAACATTTTCTCCTATTTTTATCCATTATCAATCAATATAGTAATTCTAATAATTGTCATTAAATAGTGTAATTTAAGTAGCGTAGGTAAATGTGTGTTATTTTGTGTGTACATATTGTGTGATTGTGTGCTGTGAGTTAATGTATATAGTAATAATTGCTTTTTACAAAAAAAATAACCGACTTCAATCTTGATAAGTAGAGATAACTCAAAAACTACTCGCCAGATGGCGCTCAATTCAACATGTAAGTGTAAAGTTCTCGTCGCTACAAATTAATCAAGCCCAAACACTAGATAACTGCAGTAAATCGTTGAGGAGTTCCCTCGACTGTCTTTCGGCTTCATCAGATCGACTCCAGATCTTCATGAAATAGTAGTGCTTTAATGTACTTATGGTAACATGAACAAACACACTAGTTGTCCATACAATTTTCAAAAGTTCCCCTCGATTTCCCTGAGATGCCATCATCAGATCCTGGTGTCCTTATCACCGGACCCCACTGCGGATATCTACTTTAGAATAAAAAAAGAATTATCAAAATCGGTCTATAAACGACGAAATAATCGCTGAACGTACATAAAAAAAGCATATATACGGTCGAATTGAGAACCTCCTTCTTTTTTGAATTCGGTTAAAAAGAAATTTCATACAATTTGACATTTTTATTTTTGTATGAAATACTTAGCTGATGTTTTTTCGTGATTTTAGGGTTGGTCCCATAGTGAAAGTCCATTTTCCACTATCAACCGTTTTTCGGCAAACGATCTCGTCGTGAAAGGTCTTTCTAAAAGTTCTTGTATCACAGATTTTGTTGAATCACTCATAATTTCATGTCATTTCATTATAAACTAATTACCTACTAAATAAAAAGTAAATTAAATCAATAGAAAGATAGAAACCGTAATCACAAATCTACACTATCACGAAAAACATGCGAAAACTCGTTAGGTAATGCGCCATTCCCAGCGCCAGACCCGCGTTTCAAACTCAGTGATACCACAGTATAATTTTACTATGGTGATACTAAGCGATCGAAGAGGCGCGGGCGGCCGCGGGCCAACGACTTTGTATGGACTATGCATGCGCTAGCAGAAGCGCATGCCTCGGCCGCGCTCGGCGCCGACCGAACGCGAAGACAATCGCCGCGAGTCGCGTTCGTGATAGAAGACCGCAGCGCTCGTAAAATGTAATTATTGTACTTAGGTCTAAATAATTAGGTTGTAAATATATGATTTTTTACATTTTATTTATTGCTTAAAAATTATGGTATGGCGGCGCCATACGCGCCATCTTAGAGAAATCGCCACTGGTAAGTAGACTCTACGACGGTCGGTCACAAAGTGAGGCTCTGGCCCGAGCGGTCGTCTTTTATACCCTTCCAACCCGCCCTTATCTGTCGTATGACCTAATTAAGTTGACCAAAAGTGACGTAATCCTACCTGGCTGCTAATTAATGATCACAAACACTGCGACAGACAGTTAATTAAATCTGATCACGCGTTGGAAAAATACGTAATAAGGGCGAGTTGGAAACGTCAATCTGTTCATTCAGCAGTGTAACATTACTAAGATTATCATGCCTAATAATTTCTAACTGTTCAAGTACGCTAAGTTTTAATCCCTTATCCGCTGTGTGTAGGATGTCATAAGTGTGGTTATTAGGTAGAACATGCCCCGATTCTAAGAGATGTTTAGCAAAATTAGATCTATCAGCGTGGCCATTCCTGTACGCGGCTATATGTTCGCGATATCTAATATCAAAACTCCTACCAGTTTGGCCTATGTATACCCCATTACAATCAGAACAAACAATTTTATAGACACCGGATTGTTTGTGTCTATTTCTTTTTTCTTTTGCGTTACATATTGACCTAACAGTATTGTTTGTTCTGAATGCAACGTTGATCTTGTTACGTTTTAGAGTTTTAGCAACCCTCTCCGTGATTAGTCCAAGATAGGCCAAACTAGATTGATAGTTAACGGGACTTTTTTCCCTCGGTACCGCGTACAGTTGACCACGCTACGATGAGGTGCTACTTGCATGAAGGTATACACCATCATACATACGAGTTTGCTCGCGGATTGTTGCAAAGTAGATTAACATCTAATCTGTAATAATGGAGTTCCGCAAAGTAACGCCTCAATCAATTAACTAGAAATATCTTCCTTGCTAAAGTTCTTTTTATGTTAAAATGTTTACAGGATTTTATAAATGTTTGAAAGGAGTTAGTCACGAGCTCCTTTTACGAGGAAATGGATCGAAAGGCTGATATGATAACAATCGGCTTCAGAAGTATCTAAGAACTTCAAAAGACTATTCATACTCCATAATTCCTGGAACTAAAGAAAACTTTTCTAAAATTGATAATTAATAACAATTGGTAAAATGGGTAAGTCCAACTTCGAGAAAGAAGTCACTCGTAGAATCCAACTCGGATGGGCTGCGTTCGGGAAACTGCGTCATATCTTGTCGTCCAAAATACCTCAGTGCCTGAAGTCGAAGGTTTTCGAGCAGTGTGTGTTGCCAGTGATGACATACGGCTCCGAGACGTGGTGCTTCACTATTGGTCTGATGCACAAGCTCAGAGTCGCTCAGCGGGCTATGGAGAGGGCTATGCTCGGTATTTCTCTGCGTGATCGAATCAGAAATGATGAGATCCATAGACGAACAAGGTTAACCGACATAGCCCAAAGAATTAGCCGGCTGAAGTGGCAATGGGCCGGCCATATAGTTCGGAGGACCGACAACCGTTGGGGAAGAAAGGTCCTCGAATGGAGACCGCGTCTTGGAAGAAGGAACATAGGGCGCCCCCGACCAGGTGGACTGACGACCTGAAGAAGACGGCGGGCATCCGCTGGATTCAACGGGCTCAGGACCGGGTAGAGTGGCGCCAATTAGGGGAGACCTACGTCCAACAGTGGACATCGAAAGGCTGATGGATGAACAATTAACTCCGATGCCCAGTACCTACGTTGATCGATTTCTAGGTCCATTCATAATAGACTACAGGCCCATGTCAAAAATGGATGGGTCATATGAACCACCAGGTGATGTATATAGGACGATATAAGAGCACAAAATAATAAGATTCAGCACTATGACGTCACTTGTAAGCTGTCCAACTGAGTGCTGGTGAGAATTCAAAACTGCAACCCTCGATTTTATCCCCTTGTCGCATGATTTTTGTACGGCGTTGCGGAATAATGGATTAGAAGCTGTATTGAAACAGTATGAAACTGATGCCGTACAGAATCAAAAAAATGACCAAATTTACCCTGGAATTGTCAAAAAATGAAAAAAAAATTACCGACTTTGTGGCGCACCATTTTTTTTACGGGACTGCGCGCTTGCTTTTTATTTTTCATGGATCTATCGATGGTGAAAATGCCGTACAAAAATGACCAAAATGTACTCACTCTACCTGCACTTTTGAATTCTTACCAGCACTCAAGTTGGACAGCTTACAAGTGACGTCATAGTGCTGAATCTTATTATTTTGTGCTCTTATATCGTCCTATATACATCACCTGGTGGTTCATATGACCCATCCATTTTTGACATGGGCCTGTAGTCTATAAACTGATACGCTGTAGGTATGTTTTATTTTTCCATCGATTTTGTATTGAGTTCCTGCACCTAGCTCTATCCCCCGCATCATCCGCTGTACTAACGACTCGCCTTTGATACACTTTAATGAGTTCCATGCTGTTTTTTTACAGTGTCATATTGCTGTACTGCTCAAAAGAGGATTTTGTAGAGAATAGGCTTATAAGGTTTGTTATTTTTTATAAAAACCTAGAAGTTTTGCCAAAGTAGAAATTTCCTGTTTGTCGGTTAAAATGTTTTTACTTGTTTGGTTTGGAGTGAACGAATTAAAAGTTAGTAATTTCTCGCGAGACATAATATTAAGTGGAAAACACTTTATTGACTTAAGTGCTCGATTAAAGGCTCCTAAAATTATGTACCTTTAAAGACACATGCATTTGTGTTCAGGCGCTGTAACGATGATGATAAAATATTAATATAATATTTTCATTAATGCCAAAATTTCGTTGAGATACAATATATTTGATAGGTTCAAAAATTTACTCAACACAAAAGTAATCCTCTGCATGGCTCGGAAGTCCTTGTGTTATTAGTAGGTACCTACTTAATTTAATGTTCCATCAAACCTTGCTTTAAAATTACGGCGTACACATAATCTTAACTTAATGAAAAGCAAACTGTAATAATAGGATTACATTATGTTAACGGCTTCAGGCAATTTAATTGTAACAAGATTCTAGGCAGTGTTATATTTTTCGATAGGTGGTATGAGCCTACAATTTAGTCTACGAAGTATAAAAGTCAGTAAAAAACTTTTTGCAGCCCTAGGTAATCTGCGTAGGTTGCGTAATTTCGTCCCCACATCTACAAAAAATTTAGTCTTGCTAATTCCTTAGGCCTCATTTTCGGAGACGCGATGCGTCGCGCGTCGCGTGTGGCGTGACGTGACGTCTAGCGGCGCGTCGGTCGTTTTATCTGTTTACGGTGCGGCGACGCGTGAAGCGGCACGCATCATCACACGCGTAAACACAAACTGTAGGAGTATTACGAGATTGTTCATAGAGACGCGGGACGTGAAGGGTGGCGGTGCCCGTCACTGCGCCCGCGACGATTTCTCAAGCGTGTAGCAAGGCACTCGGCGGGTATCGCTGCGGCGCACGCGGGGTACTCACTCATTAAACCGACTATCTCATTAAAATTCAAATTTAAATTCAATAAAAAAAAAAAGTCGATCATATCATACTCCATTGCGACAGTGACTATAGTAGGGCCATTTTAATAGGCCACATTTGACAGTTCGTCAAAATTTTACAAAGTAACCTTGTAAGGGAGGCACTCCATATTATTTAATATTCCCTACTAGATATTGTTAAAATTTTTACACTTTTAAGTAAAGAACTGACGTCGTTACAAAGTTACGTCAGTGAACTCTTTTTCTTTTTAAACATGAGGGATGGTACCAAAAGAAACAGATCAGTAGATAAGTTGAATTCGAGAAGTCGAACTAATCGTCAAAAAGTATTTCACGATTACAAAATAAAATATATTTTAATGGGAGCAGAGTTAATTTTCTTGCATTTTAGGCCAAAAAATATGTAATCATTCATTTAAATATATAACGTCTGGCTCAAAAGCCAGTATCCAGAAACGTGAAATGTTACAAAAAAGTCATGATTTCATTTCGCGCCATTATTAGACGCATTATTTTTGTCGTTTTTTTTAGTCATTGTTTGAACTGTGCGGTCATTAAAATAGTTTTTATAACAATCACATTAAATTTACAGATGTTTGAAGTCCTCATCGATTAATTAAATTAATCGATGTTTTTCAGCAGGTTATCCTCACTATAAAGCAAAGACAAACAGTTGTCAAATGTGGCCTATTAAAATGGCCTGTTGCACGATTTCCAAATGAGACTGGCAGAAAGGTTCCGCCGCGGGCATCGCTTCATTGAGAATTGCCGCTGCGTGCGCCGCCGCGATAAACGCCGCGTGAAACGTGTCGATGGCATCCGCGGGCTCGGCCGTTAAAAACGCTCCATTTCAAGCAAACGCGTGTAAAATCGCTTCTCCGAAAACGCACTCATATAACGCCATAATTATGTTTAAATTCAGTGCGGGCCGCGCAGCCTATCGCAACGTGCGACACGCCGCGTCTCCGTAAATGAGGCCTTACTTTGTCCAATTTTAGACTATGCTGATATTTGTTACTATAATCTTACCAAGGAGCAACTTAACAAGCTTGAGCGGCTCCAAAATGTTTGCATCAGGTTCATATTTGGGCTCCGCAAGTATGACCATATTTCAGAATTTCGTGCTAAACTCAAGTGGCTCCCTATCCCTTCCCCGAAATACACACGTTCTTTCTGCTCTGTACTGTACGTTATTTAATCCTTCTTCCCCTAGTTATCTGAAAAGCAAATTTGAGTATCGCTGTCTTACTCATAACCATATGCTTAGGTCTTCACACAACCTTGTCCTTAAAACCCCAGTTCATTTTTCATCCTTCTATCATAAATCTTTCACTGTTTCAGCTGTACGTCTATGGAACTCCTTACCTTCCCATATTCGTAAAGCGCAAAATCTTAATACTTTTAAAGCACTGGTTAAAAAGCCCTATCTTACATTTTAACATCGGTTCTATCCTTGCATTTGCTCCTCTATTTTTTCCTTTTTCCATAATCATTTCCTTTCTCTTGTACTCTTCTTTCTATCTCCCTTATACCTCACCCGCTATTCACTGCTGTATTAAAGGTATATTTATAAAGTTTTTTTTTCATTATTATTATTTTTTTTATATTTATTTTTAATATTTTTATCCTTTTGTCCTATTGTTGACTTTATGTACGCCCCTACTCTTTAAGTGCAATGTTTTTTTCCTATCTTCTACTGGGTTGCCTGGAAGAAATCGCTATTTAGCGATAAGGCCACCTATTGTTTTGTGCCTCATGTAATTTTATTTCTTTATTGTGTATATGTTGGTGTACAAGCAATAAAGAGTTTATCTATCTATCTATAACTGCCCGCCACGGTACTTAGTACCATTCATACCGCCATAATAATTGTTTTTTACAGCAATTGTGTCCGGATAGAAAGCTGTAGAGCCCGTTACACTTTTTTAAAGGCGACCATCTCAGTCCTCAGGGATAGCAACGCTGTGACCGACTTAGACCTAGAACAAGACTACTAACAATTACTAACTGGACTATTACTAATGTAGTAACTATTTTCTAATGTACGCGCTATTACTAACATTAACTAACAGGGCTAACTATCACTAACACTTATTAACAAACTAACCAACTTGATAGACTAACCATCCTAGTCCCTAAATTGAGTCTTGTTCTAAATCAGCCACGGTTGTCATGGGCGGCAGCGAAAGGGTGGTTTTCTCAGCTCGTTTTCCACCTCAATTCCGTTTAAAATATCACATTTAACCCAGGAATTTTCTTAGCATATTTCCACATAATTCAATTTCTTGAACACTTTGTCTTCGTATCATCGTCTGGTCATTTTATGAAACGGCGCCATTTTACGATCCACTGACACGACATAACGCTCTATAGACTACACGTTCCGTGATTTTGCATAGTGCTCGAGCATTTGTAACCAGGTTAATTGCATTCCTGAATTAATTGAGTTTCATTTTACTGCGATGAAAAAGTTTAGTACCTACTATGCAAAAAGTGGTATTACATGTCGACTCTGGGATTTAAGAGAGTAGAGTATGGTCTGATGAAATTTTTATACGTATACCTAATAAAGCTATAACTTGTCGCTGTCCGTTCATGAAAGACATAATTATGAGATTTGTTTTACCTTAAACAATTGAAAGAGTTATGAGTTTTTTTTTACCATAAACAATGTTTTTGGAAATTTTGTCTGTTTTTCTATGACTTAATATTCGTTCGTCTCTAAAATGGATTAACTGCTTTGAGTGCATAAATATAACAATCTACACTGGAGCAGCATGGTTGAGTATGCTCTAGACTTCCTCAGTTATAAAGCAGGTATAAAACATATAGGGCATTTAGGTGTGTGTCGAATGCATGTCTTTCTTGTAAGGCATGACATAAATAACACTTACATGTTCTTATGACTCGAGAGTAACGCGTGTAGTTAATTACACTTGAGTATAACAGAAGATCCTTCCTTTATTATCGACCCTTATAGGTAAGTAATAATTCCATCTAGACATTAGATCATCAAAGTTAATAATTAACTTTATTATATTACTGCCACGTTCAGGCGTCGACGGTAACATATAATTTGATTCTGTTCTGAATGTTTATGAACCATGGATTATATTGATGTAAATAATAGACAATGAAGCTCATAGCCCAGCGACGATGGATACCAGCCAGTATCACAAAAAACATCACTACCATGAAAAGTGAAAAGTGAAAAGAAAGAAATAAAGAAATTACTACCTGTCAAGTTCCTTGCTAGATCGTTTGGCGATCAACTCTCTAGACAGCTCTCCGAATAAGTTAAACCTTAAAAAAATCGTTCCGCAATTGTCATAATTCAAGTTATTATTGTGGGGAAAATAAGTGTTAGAGTTGATTTACAATTTCGTCAAAAACAGATTATGACGGCCATTCTCCGATTAGCAAGTTTTACTTGTCCGGGCTTGATAAATCCACAGTATTAACAGATTCAAACATGATTTTTTTTTATATGTTAGTTAGCATCCATATCTAGCTGTATACAAAAATATTGGCTTCTGTTTTAAGTAGATAAGACCAAATTAATTTAAATATACTCAGCGAACCTGTGTTCTCTAATTACCGTGGCGTGTCCGCACACCAACTTTATGTTAAAACTTGCTTGTAATTTTTATAACGTACAGATTAACTTTGATCCATTCAACGTGTTGAACGGTATTATACATTGTGTATCGCATCACAAAATATCGATTCAATAGAACCAGTCTATAAATAATTATCATTAAGTAACCACATGTCCGCACTAAAGTTATAATTGCCGTGACCATTTGTGTTCTCGGGTGTAAATCCCTAAAACAGTATTTTTGGCACATCACTACCGCACCCGCCGCTTCTCCTCAGTGTGTACCATGGCCCATATACAGTCGCACGTCTCTAACGTTAGTGTACCGCCAATGAAGCACGTGAGTATATAATTACCGTAGCCTTGGTTAAAAACTTTTCTAATTACCGTTTTATTTATTTTAATACTTGATTTTTTAAGTTAAACCCGAATTGATCATAGCAATTGAGACAATACTTTGGCCTTTACACGTTGTAATAAGTTAATATTTGCATACTGTGTCGGTTTTCGAAATTTTTAAGAAATTCTATCGTTTTCTAATTACCGTATAATAATTACCATATGTTTATAATTACCGTTGTATGTAAAATTAATACACATTTACGAACTGTTTCCTATTATACTCTTTACAACGCACTACAAAGCCAGCGCAAAACCATGGCGGCGGGCCTAGGGACAATCGATGCAAAGCTGGATGGTTTCCAGGGAGATTTGAACGTCGTGAAGGAGGACCTTAAACGTGGTAAAGGTGCGTATATCCGAGCATGACCAAGCCCTCAAAAGCCATGACGCGGCAATCAACTCCCACGAAACTAGGCTCATGGATTTGGAGAACAAGCTGCAAAAAATAAAGGTTTTGGGCACGGCAGTAACCAGTTCATGCCCTGGGGCCCCGAAATTCAAGGTCCCGAGTTTCGACGGCACGACCTCGTGAACAGCATTTAGGCACCAGTTCGAGGTAGTTGCAAGTGGGAATGGCTGGGAGGACGATCACTCGTTAGCGGCACTCACCCTAGCTCTTCAAGGGGAGGCACTGCTGGTGCCTGAGAACCTGCCGCCGATCGACGCATCTTGGAGTCGCTATTTAAGGCCTTGGAAGCTCGAACGGGGAAAAGCACCTCGAGGTCGTGTATCGCGCGCAGCTTAAAGACTGGTCACGGCAGGCGAGTGAAGGACTGCAGCAATGGGCCACAGCACATCGAGCACCTCGTACGCCCAGCCTATGCGTCGAGCTCCACACCGGTCGAAGACAAAGTGTTAGAGGTGTTTGTCAGCGGTATACAGGATCCCGAGGTGAGAGCAACGGTGCGCTTGGGTCATCACGCAACATAGGAAGCAGCTTTAGCGCATGCCCTTGAAGTGGAAGCGGTACGAAGCGACTATAAAGGTCGTAAGGTGCACGAAGTCATAGCAGCGATTCAACCTCGTACTGGGCCTATATGTTACGGATGCGTTATATTAGGATGAGCTGCCGGACTCGGAAACAACCGAAATTGGTGTCGACGGCTACCCAAGTCAACAGCCAGGAGCTAGAAGCCGCCGCCACCGCTGCCGCCGCTAAGAAGACCGCCAAACCTCCTCCGAAGCCACCGACGGCGCGCAAGCCGAAGAATGCTGACGTCCTGTCACGACGCCCATGCTCCGAAGGTCGACATTGCATCAAGCATTAAAGAAAGAATTAAAGAAGAGGTTAGGGTGATAAGGATGCAGGACCTAGACAACTCTTGTGCAAGGGAGCAAGTAAGCCAAGCTCAGAAGGAAGACAAAGATCTCAGCCTGATCATGGAATGGAAAGCCAAAGGACAGAGGCCCCTGGGGAGTGACGTGTCAACCTCAAGCGCAACGACTAAGGCATACTGGGCTCAGTGGGACAACCTTATATTGGAGAAATGGCGTGCTTTATCGGAGCTGGGAGTCACTCAACGGAATGGAAAAAAACCCTGCAAATGGTTATTCCTAGGAGTAAGGTGGCTGATTTGCTGAAGCTAGTAGGTACACGATGGCACTTCCGGTGGGCTCCTCGGCATCAAGAAAACCCTCGTAAAGATAAGAGATACGGCCCGGCACTAGATCCCAGGGGGAACGACAGCTGTATAACGTCGGAGCCTCTTGGGAAAGAATCGCCATCGCTGGGCCATTCCCTCAGACTGAAGACGGGAATAGATTCATCATCGTGGTTCAAGACTACTTCAGCAAATGTTCCGGCCATTGTTTGCAACTCTGAACCAAGAGGCGAAGACCGTGGTCAAGAAACTTGTCCAGGAGGTAGTATGCCGCTTTGGTGTACCATCATCCATTGCATTGTGTAATGGGACATCGATAATTCTATTGCTTTAATTTTTATTATATCAGTATAAATTATTAATGTGCGTTAATATCATTTCAGTATCATATTTTACATAGATTTTTTTTTTTTTTTTTTTCATTTATTTGATGATATTTTCTAATTACCGTTGCATTAAAAATTATTCTTTCTAATTACCATACTCATAATTTTTTTAAGTCTCATTATCTAGAAAACTACCATTATTTGTTACATGCCAAATTAATTATTGAATTTGTATCTTTGAATTGTTTCATATTTTAATGTGCTCCAGTCAACTCAGTGAAAAATAAAAAAGGTTATGGTAATTAGGCAAAGAACGCCGAATTGGAGAATGACCGATGACAATTAGTCTCTCGCATTATAGTCAGAAATGAACCATCTGATTCAACGGTTTTACTAAATAAACCCATAAGTTAGAAGTTTACATACTTATTTAAAAATAATTCAAAGGCCAAATTATGATAAAATATCAAAAGTTATGAAACTGCGGATAAACTGATGATACAATATACCTAGTGCCTTTATGGTTTTATGAAGTAAAGCTAGAGTATCACGGGTGTCATCTAAAAGTCCATAACTGGCACAATCACGTCTGTATTCCAGGTTTGTTTGCCCTGAAGGTTGTGGACGGACGGACCCACGTAGCAGTCTTATTACGATGGAATTGATACAAATGGAACCAGATGCCGTCTACGCAATATGTGGAAAGAAAAAGCATTGCTGGAAAGTTTGTTACAACTTTTACTTTTGTTATGAAATAATGGTTGGATCGCTACAACCAACTTTATTGATTTAATGCCAACACAAAACATTTATACTAAATTGTAGAGCGTTAAGTTTGTGCCACACGTGGGGAAAATTACAGGAGTTATGCGTCTTTGCTTTTTTTTGGACAAGTTTAGTTTTTATTTTATTTTTATGCTTTGTAAATTTTTTTACGTATGGATAATTTTTTACCCATATTCACCGACGACATTTAATAAGCACGAGGGTGATAAAGAAACACCGAGTTCTTTTAATCTAATCTCTGCCCAAAGGCTTTATAGAAGAAGACGACTGCTTACCATCGAAGCACAAAATTAATGACTGCGACCTGTGTGGCAGTATGGTTACCATACGGGTTCGCCATTCGAAAGATCCTGGGTTTGATTTGAATATCTGCAAATAAATTAAGCCTACGACGCCACGACGCCTGCTAGGGTAGAGCTGTAAATGTGGAACGTTATTTATTTATTAAAAAAAGAACTATCATAAATCATAAAGCAGTGTAATAATGTATTGACATAGTGACATATACTAATACATTATCCCGATTCCTTTGAAGCGAAAATATGAGGAAAGTTTTGCTATAATATCGTTAAATCACTTCGCACGCATCACGCCCCTAATGGTAAGATGGATCGCTGTTCTTTGGAAGGAATATAGTACTAGCCGACCACGATAATTAGGCGCATGTCAGTTAAGACGTCATTGGAAATAGGGATGGGAATACGTAGTACATTCTGCAGTAGTACCAAAAGTACCATGGTAAATGTTTAATGGAGGTACAATTTTTTTTATGGAATTAAGATAGCAAACGAACATGCAGCACCACCTTCCGCTGCCGCCCATAACAACTGTGACCGACCCAGAACTAGACTCAATGAGTCTCGTTCTAATTCGGTCACACATGCGTTGCTACTCAGGGGTAGTACTGAGATGGTCGCCTCTAAAAAGTGTAACCGGCACCACACCTTCCTATCCGGAACACAATTGTTCTTAAAAC
Source organism: Hesperia comma (assembly GCA_905404135.1). Lineage (NCBI taxonomy): Eukaryota > Metazoa > Arthropoda > Insecta > Lepidoptera > Hesperiidae > Hesperia > Hesperia comma. The sequence goes on from FR990026.1 coordinate 3,074,801, forward strand.
AATTATTACACGGTAAGAATGGTACAAAGTACCGTGGCGGGCGGTGGTACTTCCCCGGGTGAGCTCTAGGCCCTACCACCTGTACTTGGTCAGTTACTGTACCTGCGCAAACATCTCGGAAAACGAAGTTCACATCAGCCTAGTCTAAATGACCTTAATGTACAATTGTACACGACTGCGCCTCACTAGGGGACGCGCGGGGCTAGAGCGGGGTGGGGGGCCCGCGTGACTGCTATCTGACATGCGCCTAATTATTGTGGTCAGGTAGTACGGATAAATATCCCCGTTCCGTTTACTGTGGTAGCCTCCCGGGGACTCCACATGTTTGGATTAAACAAGGATTTAAGAAATTTTTATTTAGTTTTTTTTCGTTTATTTTTTATTTTAACTGATACAAAATATTTACATTACACATGAGACGTAAATATATACCTAAGTACAATTAATTATTATTAGCCGAATTTAATTGCTCAAGTTTTTTCCGGAGCTAATGATATAGATGCTTCCCGTTTTTATTTTTAATAACTTATTAAATAAATAATACTTAAATTTTGACTGAGATTCACTGCATAATTTAGGCATCAGTTATATATCATTTGTTGCAAAATATCAGCAATGAAATATTCGATTGGATCGTTAAAATACTCTAAGGGACACGATGCAAAGGGCATATTGTTTTAAAATAGGAATGTCTTCCAAAACATCGTAAATGTCTTAACCCTATTCCTAGGTAGGGTTGCCGCGATTTCTTCTATTCATACGTCATTTGGATGAGACATTCAGTGGTATAGAGTTGGAACGAAAATAGTCCGGCAATTCGATTTAGGAACGCGGTCGAGCGCCAAAACAAATCGCCGCAACTCGTACATGTTTTGGTTTAAAAATCGGTGCTCTTACCCTTCCCTGTTCCGAATAAATGAGGAAGATTTCTACATGTTCCAATAACATTGTAAATAGGAATATTCGTGAGGATGGAAGAGACTTTATTAACATGTTCAGTCTTTTGCGCAAAATCTAAATGCTGAACGGTTTTTATGTGCCTTAATAAAATATTTAATTACGTATATTTTTGGTTATAATCTGGCTGAAACAGATAGTTTACAACTTTTAGTCGCAGGTGTAATTTAATTGGAGGTTCTGTTAATTAAGACTCTTTGCTGTCGTAACGAAAACAGCTGAAAACATTTTAATCAAAGTCACCGCTCGGTAGCTAATCTTCTCGATAGGGTATTCCAATGACAGAATCTCTTCGTTATCTACCCTTTTTATGTTTTATTATATATATTTCCGTTTATATATTTCCGGGTAAAGAGTTTAAAATTTTCAAAAATAGGGAAGTTATTTTTGACCCCCATTTACGAAAATCGAGATTTCATCAATATCCACGGTTAGAGGTTCTAGAAAACTATTTTAACCATGCCTGCGTGTAGGTCTATATTGTATGCATGTGTGTGTTTGTGTTGGAGTACAATATTTATACCTGTCATAACTTTTGAACGACCTGACCATGGACCTGACCAATAGAAATACTGTGTTCTACTAAAGTTAATTGAAAATTTGAAATGATTCGGCCAAACTACTGTATCGATCAGTTTTATTATCTAATTATCTAAAGTGCTCTAAAATCGGTCAGTCTTTTTGTTGGAAAGATATCGTTGAAAGAAAAATTTTGATTCTCTTTCTTTGAGTAATCTTTGAGTTCTTTCAACATAACTTTGACGTCACATTTAAATTTTGCGGTATTTTTCAGGGATGGCCTGCAGAGGCAATCAATTTAAAGCGAGGATACAGCACTACCGTTCGGCTGCCGCCGGTGACAACAGTGACTAACACAAAAATAGACTAAACAGCTCTAGAACGAACTTAAATAACGTCATGTAAATCTACTATCAATAAGTTTCAATTTCTAACATACTCGTAGGTTAGGTAGTTGTTGACTCGGCAAACATTGCCTTACAGGGGACTCTAGCTCTTCGGAGCGCGTGTCAAGAACAATGTGTAAATATTAGTCGGAATCCTAAGCAAACTGTAAGAAATTTATTATTCAAATTGGTAGAAGACAAAATATCGTGCACGTAGTTATCGCATGACTTGTCGAAATTCTACGGGGTTTTTCTTAAGTCCCTTTTCTGAACTGATGAAGTCAAACAAATTGAAATCACTGACTAGATCCTCTTTATTAGGTACAAACAAAACAGGAGAAATTAAATGAAATATTAAAAACGCTTTCTAGGGGCCGTCAAAGACGTACCTATTTGTATTTAATAAGCAGTTTGGATTATAAATCGCAAATGATTACTTACGCTTTATAAATATTTCTGGTATTGGAATAATGTTTGCATATTCCATAATCCCGAAGCTTTTGAAGAAAAAGAAAAAAAACAACATTTGTGCCAACCTTCTTTGAACACAGATCTAACAGATTCTTTGATCAATTTACGAGTTTTTTTCAGTTTTACTAGTGGATCGATGAACTATGGATCATCTAGCTATCACTTATCATAGTGACAAACACTTGCTAAAAGGCTCGTTTAAGTCATCATCATCATCCATTACTGTCCTACTGCTGGGCACGGGTCTCTTCTTAGAATGAGAAGGTTAAGGCCATAGTCCGCCACACTGACCAAGTGCCGAGTGGTTTTAAGTTTTACGCACTCTCAAGTGCGTGCCCTGGGATTCGAAACTAGGTACACCCTCAGAATAGGAGGGGTAGGGCCTAGAGCTCACCCGGGGAAGTACCACCGCCCGCCACGGTACTTAGTACCATTCCTACCGTGTAATAATTGTTTTATGAACAATTATGTTCCGGATAGGAAGGTGTGGAGCCGGTTACACTTTTTTAGAAGCGACCATATCAGTCCTCAGGGGTAGCAACGCATCTGTGACCGAATTAGAACGGGACTCATTGAGTCTAGTTCTAGGTCGGTCACAGTTGTCATGGGCGGCAGCGGAAGGTGGTGCTGCATGCTCGTTTGCTATCTTAATTCCATAAAAAAAAGGAGGCCGAACTCTTAACTAATAGTCTATCTGGAAAGCAACTCGTTTAAGCTACGTCATTATTCATCTTTACGTAATCATTCATCATGACTATGACTAGAAAAAAATAAGATGGGTTACGGTGACAACGAAATAATTGGTATACTTACTATTACCTATTACCTATACCTACACCTATAACTATTGCCTATAGGTATTACCTGTTACCCGTATATTAGCTTTATCATAACCCAAAGAGCAGGAGAAAGACTTTGTCAAGAAAGGACAGAAGTTCTGGGGTCCGCCAAGGTGGAGTGGAGTCATTACATTGCAGTCGCATTCGATACGGAGATCGTTTTAATTTCATCCCACACCAAATTTCCACTTCTGAGAGTAAGGTGCATTTCAGATTGATAACGAGAATTTGAAATGCTGTAAGTAAATAATGCTTAAACTGTCAGAACAGGTAATAAATTTGTCTTTTGAAGGGAGTGGCAATTCTGTATCAAATGTGACTGGGCATTGTGCTGGATCACATTCAGATGTAAGTTAAGAACCATCACCTGGTGCTAAGATTTTTAATGAGTAAGTACAAATCTTCTTATTAGTCTTCAACCCAAATATTTATACTTCTCACTGCTCCACCGCGGACTGACTGAGGAGTTATCAAATAATACTTAACAATACACTTCGTTAAAATCATGATGGATACCCAATAAAATACGCGTCACCACCATATTAAGCGTAACTTAATTTTCGACAAGAGACTTTAATTGCGCGTTCCACAAAATTCAACAGGAAATAAGGTTGTATTCGTTCCTAATTAGGGCTGTATCATTAATTATATCCGTATTGTAATGCCTTGACTAAAAATAATTAGGAACACTAGTTGGCAGCTAGTTGCCAGTTGCTGCAATAGTAGCTCCATGTGCAAAGCGCCAGATAAGATATTTGCGCACGTCCCAAGATACACTCAGGCCTATTAATAATTGTTAGGTAAGAAAGGAAGGCTATTACCGCTGGTACTGGTTCCATTGTATGCCCCATAGATGGTTACGTGTTTCTGCCTTCTTATATCCGATCAATTACTCTATCGGGCGTGAATTCATGCTCACGTTTAGATTTATTACTTTTCGAAGAATTTCAAAATCCTTGATTTATATAACTTGTTTACTTTTATTTAAAGAATGATGAAATACCTACTAACACATACTTTACGTACGATTTAATTGATCTATCAGGCTATATCAGGATATCCAGTCATCTTTGAACTCAACCAACACCAACTATCGACCTTCTAAACAAAGTACTACGAAGTGGCAAAGTCGCTGCATCGGTCGCCAACCTCTGCACTAAATGATACCAAAATATGTGCCGACCAAGAAATCCTGTAGGTAAGTAGTATAAGGCTGTCACTCACATTCGCGCGAATACGCGAACCATCAAATATAAGCTGACCTTTGCGAATGATTACATACAAGACGTAAGTATCAATATGCCCAAAAATAGAACATGGATGCATTTTTTTCTATACAATATCGTGACTAATTGACCTGTGAAGCTGTACATCTTTAGTTTAATAAAGAACTAGTGAGGTAGTAGACGAATTTTCCTTCGGACATTTCAGTTTAGAGCAACATTTTCCAAAAACCTTCTTGTGCCAATACCATTGAGACTTGAAAGTGACGAATAGTGTCACTATTGTACGTCCGGAGATCGGTGCAGTCCGTATCAATATCAACTTCGCCACTTCGGATATTCACTCATGACAATCTTGATGGATCACGTCGGCCTCGCATCCATCTTGATAGTCCGTGTCTGCCGACCATTGATCAATCCTGCCACGATAATTTGTTCCGTCTCGGTTCAAAGCTCAAAGCTGTGTTTTTATGTCATACAAATATTAACATTCAAATGTAAAACAAAATAAATTTTTATTTCAATGTTTATGTTCTATAGTAATCTGTATTTACGTTCGGAGGACAGCAGTGGTCGTATATCAGAACCTAAGTTTTATTGTTAAATGATTTAATAAAGTTGAAGTAACTCCGAAACTATTACAAGTGCAACAGACAATAAGCTTATCACAATAAATAAAGTCATGCTATGCAAAATAACCATTCCTAAATATTGCTTTAAGCTTACATTGAAATGTCGCCAAATTGAACGTGCTTCAAAACCGAACTGAGAATTCTCAAATTCATTTTGAATAAAATTTCAATGAATTTGTCACGCTGCTTGACTTGACATGACACTTCTATCCACGGGACAATGGGCCGTGTTTCCAAAGAAAAATGAATTGTCGGAATTCGGAAATTTGCCCGACTTTTGATAAAAGATAAGTATTAAAGCTTGCCTTGTCGAAACTGGCAGTCAATAATTCCTCGGACCATAATTAAGCAATAGACACTGTCTTGTACCTACTAAGGAATATAAACTTATGGCTTTAATTAAAATTTTAATGAAAGGATAAAGTAAACGCTTTTATCTTAAGACCTAGATAAGAAATGTAATATGAAATAAGTTCTTCATTAACAACTTGTAACGACCTTGAATTTAAAGTCAATCCAGGGGAAACTGAGGTGTAATTGGCCACTGTTAATTAACTAACCACTTAAAATTTCAAATCATTTTATAAAAAAATAAATGATTAAGTATAAAAAAAAATATGGCAGCTACGTCGTGATTCTATACACATTTCAGAGTTAGTGTAGCTAACGTATAATTCGTAGTACAATGCATTTCAAGTGGCCAATTACTAAACGGTAGCCAATTAGTCCTCAGTTAACCGTACGTCAATTAAAAAAGCGAGTAAATACCTATTAACTTGAGTGTGGGTGTGTACCAAGGCTTTCCAACTTAAGTTACTCGTATTCAAAACAAATCGATAGTGGTACATACTATTATTTAATATACCTCGATTCTATTAATAATACACAACAGCATTTACTTACAGTCAGCTGTGCCGTAATATATCGTGTTGTGTAGATGAGCGGTAATTTACGAGGACTCATTATTTACGTTTTGCCACACTTTTCTGCTGTTTCAGAAGGCACCTACTTTAGAATTAAATGTTCGCAGCCTCATCTGCTTAATGTAGCGAAAATTTCTGTATTTTAAGGCCGTAATCCACCAGTAGGTATACTTAAATAAATATCTACCTACACATCTATACTTTTTATGGCTATGGAAAATGAACGGGTATATATTTGATAGCATCAAATATCTTCCATACTTTAAGATTTTAAATCTTGAATTATGTCCGTTTAAAGAATTGCGCCTCACAATTTTTGAAAAGTGGGTAAGTAGGTATTCAGGGACAGTTTTACTAAAGCAAAGCGAGGGCGGTTTTACGATTTGATAAAATGTAAGCAATCTTAACACCCATCACTAGGCAAACAGGCATCCTCCTCTGCAGATCTGAAATTAGGGTTTGTATTCTAGGTCGCTCCGATACGACTAAAATATAAAATAAAGAATACCTACTTCTATTGTATTTTTTCGATAAAAAATAAATTACATAAAATATCAACTAAACGACTTTTTGTTCTAATGCAAAGTCTGTCCACTTCTCTGTTGACGAGGGGGAAAGGTACGCGGTGCCGTGGGAGCGACACAGGGTTAGGTATGTGAGATTTTTACCCACTAAAACTCCCCCGGTGGCCTTCCTCTGCGCTTGTGGAGAACTCCGGAATCTCCAAAAAGAACAACCGGAGTCCTCTGAGCGCGGCGCCCTTATGTTCGGGTTCTGCCCGCGAGGACTAAAAGCCCCATAGCTAGCCTTCTCGTTGTACAACGGTATGCGGCCACACACACCGTCGTCCTTCCCGGGGCTGTTGACGGACGGTTCCAGCTCCCAGCCTAGCCGCCCGCAACCCCAAAAGCCCCTTTTTAGTCGCCTCTAACGACAGGCAGAGGATACCGAAGCTCGCATTCTGGCCCCGAGCCACAGGGACAATTTTGTAGGTGTATGTGTAGGGTATTTCTGATTTTGAATTATACGTATTAGTACGATAATACCATAATACTAACAATTTATGCGACGAGGGAGTCGTTTGACACAGATACTTGTATTCTATCGTGTATTGTATTGGAGCCGAGTTATACTGCTAGTAAGTACTATAATACCTTAATACTAACGATTTATTCGGCGAGGAAACCGTTTGATATTTTGTTACACGAACAATATTGTTCAACGGTTACGAGAAAATAGGACTGTTATTGGGCCCTTAGGATGCAAAGGTTCAATAATACGTCATTTTATCGTTCGCTAGTTTTCGCCCGCAGCTTCGATCGCGTGGGTCAGAAAGCGACAACAGCGAATACCGTTAAAACTATTTCAATGAAATTTATAAAAACTCCATACTATTATTAATATAATATAGGTTTAGAAACGCGCAAGTCTGTCTGTGACGTTTTCACGGCTAAACCACCGGCCCAATTTAGATGAAATGGGGGATGAAAGTTTGTTTGAAAAATCTACACCGCTTGACCTATTTCCATGAATTTTCTCAAGAAGATAGTTGCTAAGGGAAGGTTATATATAGTCTACTTATTTTGCAAAAACCATTAAGCAAAACTATTAAGGAGCAGAAATAGAGTGTAAAATGAAAAAAAATCTTATTACACCCGGGCGAAGCCAGAGGCGGATAGCTAGTATACCTCAATACATACCTATTCCTATTCTATAGATACTTTCGCAAATTACCAAATTTCATCTCAATCGCATCACAAACTTGCAGAATAACTTTCGCATTAGTAATATTCGTATGGATTTGGAATGTAATAAAATCCAAGGAGCATTATTTTTGGGTTACAGATTAATAACTTCAAATAGAAGGGTCTTTTCCGTCTGAATTCAACTGAATTGGATATTTTTCGTCTACTACGAGATATACTTCACCAACTGTGAAGCGATTTAGTGATTCTTTTTCAAAGTAGATACGGCGAACGGACTTTAACTTTAGTTTCTGGGACAAGCCCGTAGGGTATATCGCTGGAAAGGCATGGCTGCGTTCATATGAAATTCCGAAGCCTCCGTTTGCGTCGAATGACTGTCGAGAGGGTTCTACTGCGTAAACAGTCCGAAAATATTCCCATAAATGTCGGCTGTCCTTTGAAGATAACAAACCAAAGATTATAACATGTTACTGTCCCGGAAACATGACGTTAATCGTAGTTACCTACATAATGTTAACAGTGCTACCTCAATTGAGTTTAACGAAGCACGATACAGTTTTACACTTTTAATAGTAAGTATATCTATTATATCTACTTATTATTGAAATATCGTAATATATAATATACTACGATATTTCAATTTAACTACTTAATGCAAAATAGATATAAGTAAACCCATTGCCGAGGCATAATAATCATGTTTGTACCAAAAACGCGAGATATCTAAAACAATGAAACGCATACCTAAGTATGTTTCCTGTTAAATAGCTGACAATCGACAAGACGAGCCACCTGACGGTCAGCGGTCAATACCACCCATACATAATAGCAACATTGATAGCACCACCAAAGCATTCTCAGCCAAGAAAGAAAAGAAGAAAGGAACTGTGTATTAAATAAATAATCTGTTGAAAGTTTTAAAAGTAAATTAACGTATATTTATTATTCATTTTAACTTATGTACACAAAGCTACAAAGATACACCATGCCTAATATTTGTAGTATCTTTCCATGAGAGAACATGACATCAACACGGTTGTGCCATTTGTCGACATGTTTCCAAGTACCTAATGTTTTGCGTATCGTCTCGGGAATCCTCGTCTACATTATAAAGAGCTAATGTTGTTAGACTGACAGACAGCGTACAGCCTGAACTAGTGAACCTAGAGACATCAAATCCTTAGTATCTTTACTAATATTATAAATGTGAAACTGTGTTTGTTTGTTTGTTTGTTTGTAGCTCTTTCACGTCGCAACATGGCTATTATATGGTATGGTTTATGTGTGTGTGGATAGTTAGGAAGGTGGAGAGTGACATAGGCTACTTTTTACCGCGGAAAAACATCTCATTCCCATGGGAAGATCGATGTTTTGTTAGTTGCTAGATATTTAGTTCCGGAGTTGTTAATAGATGGCGTTAGTAAAATTCATTTGCAAGTTCTGAATCACGCTATCAAATACTATATGTAATTTGCTTAAGTCGTAGGCAAATGTTAAAGGGTACTTTTTAGCTGAGATTCCTACGGGAGCGGGACCTACGCGGCTGTTACCAACGGGGTCCCGAAGCGAAGCGCGGGCGGTTCTCTAGTTGAAGAATAAAATGAAATAAAATTATTTTTATTCGAGTTAAGTTTTTACAAACACTTTCCGAAATTCAAACTATGTCATCTTCAACAAATCCCTAATTCCCTATGGTGTGTTCCTTAAAAGAACAAACAGAATACTGGATTTGATGTATTTTAAACTCATCTTTTATCTTTGAAATTGTTTGTAATAAACCCTTGGACATTAGGTTAATAACAGTATAAGTTACTTAAAGTCGAATCTCCTTCCATCTCAACGCCGAGTAATGACTGAAGTCTAAACCAAATATAAGAGTCTCATAATAGGAACCAATGGGAATAACTCATTCCGGAGACTAGCCTGTTCAAACAAAGAAACTCACAAAAAAACCCTTCATTTTTAACCGACTTCAAAAAAGGAGGTTCTCAGTTTGACCTGTATGTATGTATGTATGTATATTTGTGCGCGATTATCTCGCGTTTGGCTGAACCGATTTTGATGCGGTTTTCAGCATAGTATTTGTCAGACTTAGGAGCAGGTTTTAGGCATATTGTTTGGCTGAACCGATTTTGATACGGTTTTCAGCATCGTGTATATCAGACTTAGAAGAAGGATTTAGGAATATTAACCGCGTTTAACTGAACCGATTTTTACTTTTCGGCATTAAAGTCAGTTCCATTTTGTTAAAAGTTATTACAATATTAAGTACTTTTAGTAGTCTTTGAATAACGATTTTCACTTTCTAATAAATACCTATCTCGACCGATTTTTAACGGTTAGTACTTACCTAACATAAAATAAAATAAAAACAAAGTTCAATAAAATAAAAAAAATCTTACAACGTATATAATAATAAATATGATATAATAACAGAAGTCACTAAAAATACAAAGACACATTTTTCCTATCAAATTCTATTATACTACCAAAGATAAGACCTGTAGGTACTGATAAATGGCTTGCCATTATGTCATGGAAGCGGCCAGGCGATTAATTTGAAAACAAAAAGAGCTAAGTATATAGATATAACAACGAAAAACAAACTTAACGTAAGTACGTTTGAAATCCATTAATAGTCCAGTCATTTAAGCTTAAATTAGGTAAGAATCTCGGAATTCGAGATACCCAGCTGTAAGTCTGTAAATACTTGTATATTGACACCCTAAAAGTTGTCTCAAAACCTACATATGGTAGGGTGTAAGCAACTATTAAATTTCAAGGTCAAAAGTCACAAAAATCGGTTTTTTGCGCTTTTTTTGGAAATATCTCATTTCCTATGGGTTTTTTGCTATATGTATTTATTATCAATATTGTAGAATACAAAATTCTCTACAAATTTTGTTTAAAAAAAATTTTTATACGGTGAACCGTTTTCGAGATAGAGGGCGGAGAGCCCGCGGTCACAGCATCACTTCAGGTCAACCGGTGCCTCTGGTCGAAAACGCGCCATATATAGTTGATGAACTATCGATAAATCAATGAATTTAAATATTTGTCAATTTTTATTAACTATTATATTATATTTTATCGTTTTTTTCCTAACTTATCCACTTTTTATTCAGTATTAATTTATTTAACAACACTTACCTGCCCATGTAATTGCAGAATTGTTAATGAAAATATAGGAATTATATTTGAATTTTAACCTAATTAATATTTATAACTTCTTACATGATGAAAAAAAAACAAATAAATTATGAATTAATCTTTTTATTAAAAAATATCATTGAATACATTTATTTTTTTTGAAAGTAAAGAAATGGAATAAAAGGTACAAAAACTACAATTTATAATTTTAATCATCTTCTTCCTCTTCATCGTCGTCTTCTGGCTGCTGGTAAATTTCAAACTGGTCTTCATTATCGTCTTCAACGACATTTGTCTCAAGTTCTTCCATGATTTCGGGGTCAAAGGTTCCATCTTCGTTAATGTCGCTCTGATAATTATGGTAGAGCATTGAGACAAGCTTGCCCATTACATTGGCCACAAGCTAAAGAGCATTGCAAGCCCGCTTTCCTGCATCCGCATCGCGAACCACAACCACTCTTGCAGTTGCAGAAAATTGTATTTAGCAAATCTTCTGGAGCAGGTGGTAAAATTGTCATGATAGGCTCCAGAAAATCGTTTCGCATTGCCCAACCCCATACCTGGGGTTCCAAATCATGTCCTAACCAAGTTTGAACTTGATAATATACACGGTTGAAATGTTGATGAGCAGCTGCACTTGTTGGTGGAATATTTGAAAGCTGCACAGGTTTATTAAGTTTTGTAGACTTGACGTAATGCACATAACGAAGAGGATCGAGACTTTTCACAGATTTTGGAGCATTATAGACTGCCAATAAGGTTTGAGTTCCACTCTCTAATAATCTCTGGACCGAACAATTTTCTTCCTCAAATGCTGCAGCTAGTTCATCCAAATTTGTCAGTTTCTCAAAAACTTTTAAAATAATAAATAATTTATAATTTAAGTTTTTCTCTTAATTATTTTTTAAATTCAGTAAACGGTTATCAATATTATTGAATAGATCTAGATTTAATGCATGAAGAAAATGATATAATATAATAGTTAATAAAAATTGACAAATATTTATAATCATTGATTTATCGATAGTTCATCAACTATATATGGCGCGTTTTCGACCAGAGGCACCGGTTGACCTGAAGTGATGCTGTGACCGCGGGCTCTCCGCCCTCTATCTCGAAAACGGTTCACCGTATAAAAATTTTTTTTAAACAAAATCTGTAGAGAATTTTGTATTCTACAATATTGATAATAAATACAAATAGCAAAAAACCCATAGGAAATGAGATATTTCCAAAAAAAGCGCAAAAAACCGATTTTTGTGACCTTTGACCTTGAAATTTAATAGTTGCTTACACCCTACCATATGTAGGTTTTGAGACAACTTTTAGGGTGTCAATATACAAGTATTTACAGACTTACAGCTGGGTATCTCGAATTCCGAGGTGAACTTACTATAATGACTGGATTATAAGGTTTGGCTGTTGTGAAAAGGCTCTATTACATTTTTTTAAGTGTAACTTCTTAAGTCTTCAGTCAGAGTTATGTCGAACGTTTGATGCAGCTGCTATTATGATTAAAGACGTGAGTTTGAATGAATATTTGGTCGCTCGAAAATAATAAATAATTAAATAAAATAAAGAATAATAAAAAATGCAAATAAAGTTAGCGTAAAATCGTACAATCAGCAGTGGGATCGCTATCGTCACAAGACGCCTGAATGACGCTTTCGAAGTTTTCTACACCGCTAATATTAATAGGTATGCAATTTCCAACTATAAATAGTCGGAACTCGGCTACTCCCCAGGCATGACGTCATTAGGCGGGAGATCTTCTTTTGTCAAACATAATATTTAAAATCAAAATAAGACACAAATTGGCATGCCTCTTTCTTCCGTTCCCTAAAGTACAGAAAGTAATTTAATTATAATTTTCCTACGTAGTACTACAAACTACGTAGACCTAACTCTAACAAAGGTGTTTAGAATCATTCCAACGTACATAAATAAACCTGTGTATTTGTCTATTTTAACTATTTTATCATTCATTATGATAAGAACTACGGATATTCATTCAAATATTGTCTTCCACGTACACAATATTTGCATTTAGGTAGGTACAAGTCTGTGCACACAATTCAATATTATTGTGGCAAAATACATACTATTAATTACTCGATAATTTTGTAATCTTAATGAATTTCATGAAATGTAAATATGATATCTACGTTTTGTTATACAGGTTAGGTTGTATAACTTTTTGTATGGGTCTAAGTTGAAGTACTTGTTTAAAAAAAATCTCATCGCTTATAATTCAATTATATTAGCTTACTAATTCCTATAACGTCCAAAATATTTAAACCGCAATGCGGATTAACAAACTGATTGATGAGTAGATATCATTTGGGATATTCATATTGGCTATTAGTAATTACCTTCTAATTAATTTAGTACGTACCTACCTACTTACCTATGTCGGTTTAATCGTAGTTGATAACACTGAGATCGATTGAGTTAACCTAAAGAATTAACCAGCAATGTGTGGTCGCTAGTGGCAAAAATTTCATAAACGCTTCCGTGCTACAGAAGAAAAAAAAGAAGAAGAATGAAGATGTCAGTACAGTGGATTATGCTCTACAGGCCTCCTCAATGATGGGAAGGACCAGAATCTTACAGAGGTTTTTAATGGGTTCAGTCCAATCTCTATCATACAGTGCCTGTGTTAACAAATTCAAAGCCAAAAATCAATTGATGACCCACCTCGCGCAATGGTTAACATGCCGGATCGCTGTTCGCAGGGCGTAGCGTAGGTTCGATTTCCAGGGAGGTGGAAATTTAAATGATGAGTCTAAATTTCCATTCTCGGTCTGGGTGTATGTCCATGTCTTGTGTCCATAGCACCCACGACACATGAGATCCTAGTATGGGGCTATGAGTGTGTAGCGTTATTACTATTAAACCACGCATAAATGTAATTTGTTCGTGACTGTACAAAGTAGCGATTGCGTAGTTGTATGTGGTTGTATCATATCGCTACTGTTTGTATTAGATTTTATATAAATGAACATGAGGAGATTGATCATGCATCTTGCATGTCGTCTTCTATAACTAGAGTGTCTGTGTGTGTGTAACAGGATGTGCAAGGATTTGGAAAAGGATGTAAAGTATCAGGATTTAAAGCCGGTTAGTATTATTTTGTTTACCAGTACAGATATCTACTCGTAGGTTCAACGTCTTTTGACGTGATGCGATATATATTTGTATAGAGCACTTGTTTGAATAGTAAAATGATTTCCTATAGGTATTCTGGTTTTATTGCAAAACTTTGTGTTGAACTGCCAGATATTGTGTGTCTAAATGGGACAATGGCTTCAACCCATTAATAGCCTATTCCTACGCACGGGAATCTCCTCATTACTGTAGAGGTCTAGAGCACACTCCACCACGCTGTTCCAGTGCGGATTGGCAGAAGAATTGATGTTTCGGAATTTTTTACAATACCACGAGAAGGTATCCGATACTCAATGATTGTTATGTAACGATAACAACCGGAACCGTCAGCTTAACGTGCCCTCCGAAGCACGAAAACGCACAAGATTTTTGGTATTAGCGGTAACTCATCTAACTTCCGATCACGCCCGCTTTTGCTAAAATGGATCGATCACTTGGCGTAGACTCAAGCCGCCAAGCTATGAGCGGTTTGAGTATCTAATAAGTACCTTCTTTAAATTACCACATTCATTACTTTAGAAAGTCATTCAAATTTTTCAGTTTCATAAAAGAAGGTTTTGGGCATATAAAGCATGGCAATCAATTATGGACTCTGGCAGAATGACGTTAGAATTTTAAACTACTTGACGTTTTCTTGAGTTTGTACCTAAAGAAAGGAGTATATCGGAATGTTGGAAAGCCTTCAGTCCAGAAAAGAGCTTTTCACGTGGTGTTTAATTAGTCCTAACATTCTTTCATTAGTCTGTTCAATAAAGTAAAAATTCAGTAAAAGTCCAGAACTGGCCTTGTCCAAATTAAATTTTGGTGGACTTTGATTCATAGTTAATTATACGTTCTGTTAGGAGTTTTCAGTTTCTCAACACGGGAAAATGTTAATTGCTAATTAAATAACACTTAGGAATCTTACGTTTTCCATTTGATATCATGGTAGACAGGTATGTTTTCTTAAAATAAACTGTTACTGAGACACAAGCAATAGTATTTATTGTGTATATTAATGTTATTTTTCTTACACATACTTAACACATTTTAACAAAAAAAAATAAGTACCTAAATGCCTAGATTTTGCCGACACAGCCGATCATGCTTTGCCTGATAGTTCGTTAATATGAATTTAAAATGTGGTAAGGTGACTGGCTTCACCAATATTCTTAATTAATGCTAAAATAATAGACAAATTCGTATTTCTTGTTGTTACTGTAATAGTCAAAGATCTTGAACAATTGTTTTAGCTGTAGTATTTAGTGTTGTTTAAAGGCCTATTGGAAAATATGCATTTGAAAAATTATTAACTAAGATGCTACTCGTACCTAAACATACATACAAAACTTTTACGTTGTATACTTTTTCGCTGAATATTCCAACTATCTGCTCCGTGTGAAATTTGATGGCGCCAAATCAAAAATTTCACGTGCACAACGTCTTTAATTTATGTATGAAATTGTCAATGCTGAGATGCCGAACTCGTAGATATTTAAATCACACGTAGATCCAATTCTCTTGAGTATCTATCTACATAAAATGCACCACAATGCTACATAAAACCAAAACTGAAATTATTGACAAGAAACGGAATATTTTTATATTTTATAGTCACTTTTTTATTTCATGGACTATATATACCAGTATATAGTGATTTTAATTTACAATTTTCTACTTATAAATTGGACTAATTATGAATTTGATTGTATATCTCGAAGCTAATAATAAGCCGTTGTTTTAGGACAAAGACCGGTTCCCGAGGGTCGTTGTAATCATAATGCTTGCTGAATTTTGTGAGAGATTTTCTTATTCGGGAATGCGAGGTAAGATATAAGTTTGATATTATAAAGAATCACTGAAAATTATCTGATCTTTAATGCTACTCTGACCGTAAATGAAATCTTTCGGTTAGTAGCCATCCTCTACAAACACAACAAAATAAATATACATTTATCAGATAATTCTTCGAAACGATTATGTCCTAAAACTTATAGACTGGATCCATACTGGATCTCATGAATCTAATTACTTACTAGTTGTTAAAAAGAAGGCAGTTACTTCTGCTTTTGTTCGAAAAGAAAGGCTTATTTTGAAGCAAGGTGCCTAATCTAGATAATAACCAGACACCTCAGCCAAAGAACGAAAAATAACGAAGTTTCCCGAGAACCACAAATGTCTTCATAATTCTGATATCGTAAAAGAAATAAATAGTTGCTTGTAACCGAGCTACGCGCTAGGATTTTTGGTGTTGCAAATAGCATAGTAAATGAGGACGAAAACAGAAACTTATCTGTCACATTATGTCTTGCACTGCCTAAAAACCACACCAGAGTAAAGGATCGGACAATTTTTCAAAATGTTTTTAAAATTAACCAGAAATAGTGATAAAAATAGCATTTGAATTATAAAAACACTTATTAAAATGCCCCGTAAACGATCCACAAAGTGACCGTTGGATGCGTGACGTCATTTGTTGGGATAACAATAACAGCTACACAATACATCGATTATTTTCTTTGCTTACGATAAAGATTTTTTTCTGAAAGGAGAAATGGAACGAAAAAATGATATTGACAGGTTACCTATAAATGACGTCACACAGTAATTGATGTTTCATCACGAAGGCGAACAGATGAAATTATAAATTTTTGTTAAATGAACAAGAATTACCAGTATCTAATCATTTTAGTTTACAAATATTTTTTATAACTTTTTTGTGATTATCGTCCGATCCCCTATTAGGTACTATTAAAGAACTACAACTAATGTCTACAAGACGGGATCTCTAGTATCGTCCTGTTTGTCTGAAAGTAAATTAACAACATTGCAGCATTTCTCACGCTTTACTTACGCAGTAAGCTTGGGTTCTCTGACGATGGCGCAACAGAAACGTATCACGTCTTCAATACACTTGTGTATGTTTTCCCAATCATTGGGGGCATCATGGCCGATAATTGGCTTGGAAAATATAGGTCAGTTACAGTTTAATAATAATTTTGTTGGCTTCTACCACTGTATTTCATATTACGATTCCGCGCAATGCGCCTGGATTTCATATATCACGGCTTTAGAACTTTAAAGGCTTAGTAAGGCATAAATCTGCTTCATAGTTTGAAGGTACACTCAACTCCAAATTTTCGTCATAATTATTTTTTACTGCTGAGTAGTAAAATGTTTAATGATTTTTCTTTTATGAATTACGACAAGTCAAAGCGCAATATAAAGTGAGAATACCATTCATGAATATTTAATTTTGTGAAGTACTTTTTCCAGCTCGATTTTATGTAGGTACAGTATTTTGCACAGGGTATTTTGACCCCAGCATGTTATTTTATAATAGAAAATTATAAGAACTTGTGTCGGTAAAGAAAACTACTGAAGACTGCCAAACCTCTCATAAAAATTTAATTATGTTATCATGACTTCTATCGTTAAAAGCGAGCTAAGAAATTAATAAAATTATATAACAGTTCAGAAATTAATGTATGAATAACTTTTACGATAATTTAATAATTAAGTTTTTAAACCATATTTATTCCTATGTCTACAAAATGTGTTTATGTGTAATCAATTGCTACATTACCTTCTCTGAAAAAATAAAAGCGTAATTATTTTTTTACTTTAATTACGCCACGTGCTATTCTTTGAACTATGATAAAATTTATGAATCGATGGAAATAAAATAAACACTTTTTGTAAAGCTTACCGTACTTAAAAATTTTATCACTGAAAACTGTGCCCAAATCAGTTTTAAGCCGTTGCTGAGATCAGTGCGGACATCTCTGAAAAACGGACAAAAAGCCTAAAAATTATTGTTCTATTACGTTAATAAAGAAACCTTGTAGGATTTTTTCTTGTGTATCATCTATACATTTATTAGTTACAAATAAAGACCAAAATGTTAATAATTATAACAAATAGTCGAAATGTTTTCAGGACAATTCTGTACATGATGTTTGTGTACGCAGCTGGAAATATTTTGGTGGCAGTCACGGCTATCCCACAGCTACATCTGCCGGGGCGGTAAGTTTAATATTATTTTTTTATTGTTATTTCCTTAATGATTATCATGCCCTGAACAAATCTTACAAGTTCTTACATTTTAGGGAAATATCCAATAAGATAATAAATAGTTATTGTTTGAGCCTAAATAAATCCACCATTTTTATCAGTCTCCATCAATCCAGGGTAGTGGAGTATGCTCGTAGCCTTCTCAGGAATGAGGAGAAACCCGTCCTCACTAGCTATGATGGGTTATAAAGCCAAGCCAAGCACACCATTTACCCTGTAGGTCCACATCCTCCGTGTCAAAGATCGAAGAACTCAGTAACTAAACTCATAGTTTTTTAGCTTGAATACATACATTTTGATGGATTACCTGCTTATCTAATTTTAAATATTCTTTCCGTATAATGTTTCAGCCTTTGATGTTTTAAATATCTAGATTGAGCGTCGCCCTACAATGAAAACAAAAAAAACAAGGCAACAATATCAAGCATGTGTGCGTGCAGGCGCTGTTTTTGTTTTGTTGTTTGTGTGCATAATGATATAAAAATTGTGGCTAACAGTTAGCCACAATTTTTTGGCACGTTTGCGCGGATTCGATGTTCCATCTAGACATTTAAAATATCAAAGGTTTCAGCGTAGTTTGATTACAAGTAGGGTATTGTACTACGTAGTTCTAGTAGTAGCACTATGGGGTATAATTCACCAGTAAAATACTCTTGTACGATGTCTTATTATATTATACATGCGACATATAGGTTGAAATATTAGAGTCAACTGATATTTATAACGTAAACGTGTAACAAATTCAATTAGGAGCGAAGTTTAAACGCGTTTCCAGTTTGTAACAAATTAACCGTTACGACGGAAGTAAATTGGGAGACTCTGTGTTTCTGGCTGGTTTCCAGGGCCGAGTTAAACTTTAACAAAGCGAAATTTGTTTCTGAGTAAAATGCGGTTACCAGTGCCACATACGGCTGTAGAGCGTTAGCATTTGCTCTGAGTTAGGGCGGTAGGACCCATTTGGCAATATACTCGCTATTAACAATGCCCATAGACTCTTCGTAGCAAGCCTTATTAAATGCCGTATTTTTACGGCGTATGTTGGGTTAGAACGGATTTTTCCCCAGTTACGTTATATGAGTAGGTATATACACGTTTTATTGCGGGCACATGTTGGGTTCATTCTTCAATTTAATTTGCAGAGACAGAAAATTCACATTATCGAGTAGTAAGGACAAATTATATGCAAAAAGCCCTCTCAATCATGGAATTTCACGGTTCGTTGTAAATCGCGTTTAAGCTTAATTCAGAAAATCTAGTCGCGACTACGCAAGATTGGAACTTGCCCCAATCCATTCCTTGGAAGCAGTTAAAGGATTGTAAGCCTAGCAGACTATGAAGGACAAAGATTTGTAATTTACTTGGTACACTGCTAATCTCATTTCTGAACTTCATCTATAACAAAATAGCTCCTTAATTTCTTCAATCTATACGTCCTATTAATCCTTTCAATGTTAGAGTTTAATAAATAACCTAGGTATTTCAGACGATTCATTCCAAAATCCCTATAGGTATTAATGGCCCATAACAGCAGAACACGGGTCTACCTTCAGCATTAGATGCATACTCTACCACGCTGCTCCGTTTGCACGCCGTCCAAAGCCCTCCGAAATGGCTTAACAACTGCTACCTACCGACAACAACCGGGACTGACGGCTTTACGTACCCTCCGAATGTCGGAAGTGCTCAAGAAATTTTTGCTACTAGCAGTCACCTATCCAAATACCGACCGCACCCGCAATTGCTTTGTCGATCACTTACGATCAACGCAAGCCTCTGGGCTATCACCACCATGTGAAAAATAACAAAATCTCTAAATCTGGTGTGATTTTGTTTCCAGATTGTGTACATTGCTCGGCCTTCTTATGATAACCATGGGCACTGGAGGCATTAAGCCTTGTGTGACAGCCTTCGGCGGCGATCAATTCAAACTGCCGCAACAGAACAAATACTTGGCAATATATTTCAGCATCCTGTACTTTAACCTGTGCGTGGGAAGCCTCATTGCTAAGACCGTGTCGCCCATTTTGCGATCGGATGTTCATTGCTTTGGAGATAAGGATTGTTATTCTCTAGCTTTCGGTGCGCCGGGACTTGTTATTATTGCTTCAATTGGTGAGTGGATTTTTATGGAATTAAGGTAGCAAACGAGCATGTAGCACTACTGCCACCCATGACAACTGTGACCGATGTAGAACAAGACTCTAGGGACTAACTAGGATGATTAGTACAGTTAACAGATCATGTTAGAATATTAGTTTGTTAATAAGTGTGAGGACAGGGACTGTTAGTGAAAGTTATTTATATTAGTTGATGTAAGTAATAGCCCAGTTAGTGATTGTTAGCATAAATCTCGTTCTAATTCAGTCACAGATGCGTCGCTAACCCTGATGATTGAAAGGGTCGCGTATAAAGTGTAACCGGCTCCAAACTCAAATACCTTCTCTCTTGCTTGCCTGAAAAACGTTTTGCCAAATTCTTTATGTTCATTCATCTGGTCATTATATTATTATTAGATTTTTAATTTAACTTACTAACTTAAAGCGAGTTATAGGTATAAAAAAAGTTTTTCTGGCACAAAAACGTGTTAACTATGTGAACCTGTGTTCTCTATTCTATGTTATGAGTGAAGCTGCTTTTATGACATATCGCAGTGAAAAGTTGCCTTTAGGTAAATATCTGCCCATTTTTATGCCCGGTCCTTATTGTGAATTGATCGTCCATTATTATTGACGGTATACGAAGTCCATTAGTCTTTTGACTGTATCACTGGACCACTAACCTTTCACGATTTTGTCAAAGTTTCGTCGTTTCATAATGCTGCAAGTCGTGTCTATTAATAAACCTTTATTTATAGAATCACGGTAAACAAAGTAAAGTTACTTTGTTTACAACAAAGTAAAGCTACTAGATGTAAATAAATACTTACTTAGATAGCAATGACGGGGAAACTTGCGTGACTATCACAGATATTTTATTTACCAAAATTTTCACTTTTGTCACACACACTTATCACAGATATTTATATTAACTACCTAAGTAACCTCATAACTTTTTACTAGATAAACCGATTTTAAATTTAATTGCTACTTGTCGTATGATCTTTTTTAAATTTTAGCGAGATTTGGCGAATATTTTTTAATCACCTTACCAAAGTAATGCGTATTTAATAATTGACTTCGAATATGTCGCGAATGTTATCATTTTTATTTGTTCATTCTCTTGAAATGTTCAAGCCAACATAGAGACAAATTTTAAAAAATCTAACCTCTATATCAACAAAATCAGGGTGAAAAATAAGTAAAAAAGACTTCAGCCAATTTCTCTCTCTTCCATAATAATAGTAAATACTGGGAAAACAACATTTATTTGTACAGTAAACAAATAAACGTTAAGGTTATTAGAGTTATTGCCTTATTACCCTACAACGTGTTTGGTAACCTCAACAACGACCTTAAAGATATATATTGAGAACAGAATGCCATTCTAAGGACGTCTATTTCAGGCCTATATTTGTATACAAAGATAATAACTTACATTACTCGTTCATATTACTTTTCCTCTGTCAACAAACCGTCGCTATAGGGAAAAAATGATAAGATGAATGAGATAAAATACTGTTGCTTATTATGTTCTCATATAGTTGGGCTGTCATTTTTGGGAGTACTAGGTAGCCCGGCAGACGGCATTATTAAGTAGACGTCCTCGCTTCGGAAAACTTGTTGCTCCGCTCCTCTTGGTCGTAGCCTGATGTTATGTAGCCTTCCTCAATAAATGGACTATTGAACACAAAAAGATTTTTTCAATTCGAACCAGTAGTTCCTTAGATAAGCGCGTTCAAACAATCAAACAAACAAACTCTTCTGTTTTATATTCTTTGTTTATGTTTTTATTTCTCTGTTTGTGTGTGCGTTTGTTCCCTTAAAAGCCTGGAAAGGTCTTAGTTGGTTTGGATGCAGTTTTTACTGGCTATTGCTAACAAGTTCAGTTTCGTTAATTATTTCAATGGGTTTAAAATAACAATTTAACGAAAGCCGTCGAATAAAAATTAAGTTTACCGATGCGAAGCAACTACGGGTAAAGTTGATCATGGGATTAAATTCATTTGTATTCGTGTTTAGTATTTCTGTATGCTGTTCTGTTTAATATAGGATAATTTAATTTTAATGCCTTCACTGCTGCAGCTGAAAGGAAAACATTCTCAATGAAGAACCATTTTTTATTTTCTCAGAAAATACCTTTCTTCATTTCCCGTGGTCTCATAATGATAAGTTTTCCAGGAAAAGTAATTAATTAAATTTTAACAATTTTTACAGTAATATTTGTGAGCGCCAGAAGAACTTATACTATCAAGAAACCTGAAGGCAACATTATTTTAGACTTCGTCAAGTGCGTGGCAGTAAGTTCTTTGTTTTATTTCGCTTTAGAATTGAGTTAGAACAATCCTAACTTGCGATATTTAAGTACAAATAGGCATAAATGCGGGCGTGTTTATTCAATGGTTCCTAACTATATTTACACGGTTCAGTTTGGTTGTTTCATTGGATTGTCTCAAGATAAACATTTTTTGAGGCAAATGTTTTTCGATGAAACTTTTTCTTCTTTTTTCAGATACAAATCTATTTATTTATCAGCTATCATCAAATTACTAGGTTTTATGCATTGCGTATTAACTGTGTACTT
Organism: Hesperia comma; assembly: GCA_905404135.1. Taxonomy (NCBI): domain Eukaryota; kingdom Metazoa; phylum Arthropoda; class Insecta; order Lepidoptera; family Hesperiidae; genus Hesperia; species Hesperia comma. Next base: position 3,097,508 of record FR990026.1, read on the forward strand.
AATACTGTTTAAACTGTCTCGGTGAAATTAAATATAAATCGATGTCTGTAATCAAACAATTTACAATTTGTACCAAAATAAATATGAAACAAAGCATATAAAATTAGAAGTTGTATGAGTAATTCCATTTCAGCTGGGAGTAAAGAATGTCATCATTAAGAAAAAGAGTGAAAAGCAGATGCACTGGCTGGACAGCACCGAAGATTGTTTCGGGAAGGAGTTCATCAGAGACACCAAGAAGACATTGTCAATACTCACGCTGTTTGCGGTTCTGCCCGTGTTTTGGTCACTCCTAGATCAATTGGTAAGAGTTGCTATACCGAAGATACTTGTTATTTCCTTGCCATCGTAAAAAATAAAGAACGCTATTATTAATATTTTTATATCAATCGATACGTGAAATAAAATGAGGGTGAATACTCCGTTTAGGTTTCGTTAAACAATCTAAATACACGTTAGGAGAATTGAATTCGGTATTGGATTTCTATGTATTGGTTTTCAATTTGCTTACTTACGAATACATTAGAAGAATGTGCCAAAGACATACCCAGGAGCCAAATTGTTATTGCCTCCTCCGTTCAAAGTATTCGAACCGAGGAACTGAAGTATTCATAACTTGGCTCTCGTCCATGCTCCTCCGAATTTACATACCTTTTCTGCTTTATCAACGAATATAAGTTGGTTGACTATGTATAACTTTCAAGAACACTACTTTCTACTTTCCTGATACTAATTTATGATATAAAATTAATTTGATTATAATTTATATAAGCAATGCTAACAAACCTATATCTACTCTATTACTATCCCTATGTTCGAGGTGTGATGGACAACACATCGCTTATACCCGTGACTCCAGAACAAATATTTATCTGTTTCATAAATAAGTCCCTTGGGGACTGAGATGGTTGCCTCCGAAAAAAGTGTAACCGGCAATTATTATTAGGAAAGAAATGGTTCTATTCTAAGTAAGTGGTAGTTTAGGCCCCGGGTGAACTTTAGATTCTTAAAACCTATCACGATGAGCTGATGTTCATTGACAATCGTGAATATGGATTGCCAACGAATGACCCATGTGCTTGTTAGTTTAATATTTTACATTAAAAAAGTTCACAAACCCAACGACCAAAATACGAAACACATATTTTTTCGAGGGATTAACGCGGCCATGTTTTTGTTCAAATCAGCCTTTAATCCGATTGTTTTATTCAGAATATTTTGTGACGGTTAGACTGAATAATACTGGTTCATCCGGTGAAGTGTACTCAAATGGATTAAAAGTTGTTGTTATTGTCATAACCGTTTTTATTGCAATTAGTGATGTTATTGTGATGTGACTGGCGACTAAAATACCTATACATCGAAATATCGGTATGAAATGTATCATGAGAACCAGTATTATTGTAAATTGCACGTTGTGTCTGTTATGTACAACATAATATACCTCAAACGGAACATCTTCAAACTGTGTACCAACCACCATCATACCTTTTGCGTTTTTGTTTTTAAATTAATCCTTATATTAATCATTCGGCTTACAGAATTTCATTTATTATATTTCTGGTGTATATTTTTGTGATAAATCGTTGTGACAAGGCCCAATGGTTGAGACCACCCGGAAAGCCCTGGGTTAGATTTGCGGCGAGGCGGAAATTTAAATTAGGAGTTTAAGTTTCCGTTCTTGGTTTGTGTGTTCTTGTTTTGTCCAAGGCACGCCATGGAATCCTAGTGAGTGAATGTGTAGCGTTGTTAGTATGTTTTAATCTTGCAGGGTTCGCGGTGGACGCTACAAGCTACTAAAATGGATGGCCGATTCGGTTTCCTCACCGTCAAGCCAGACCAACTCCAAGTGCTCAATCCCATATGTATTTTGATCCTGATACCTTTGTTACAGAAGGTAAGATTAATTTGCAGACATAATAATTATTTGCATCTTGTTTTTATATTTTTTACTATCCAAGAAAATATTTGGTCCTTCGAGCAGATTTTCGCCTTTTGAAATTGTTTGTTTTAAATATCTATCATACAGTATCTGGCTCTGTATTTTTTTAAGTTAAAGTAACATGTTATTTCAAATCATATTCTGAGAAGTTCTGAGAAGTACCTTTTCAAAGCAGTTGTAGACTCCAACAACACACTACTTGTTTACTAGGTACATTTATAATGTATTGATTATTTTAATATTTTCTGAGAATTTCTTTCGAAATACTTTTTCAAAACAGTTGTAGACTAGACTCCCACAATCACCCTAGTTATTAGGTATATTCATATAATATATTTATATAATGCACTAAAAATGATGATTGAATAACAATGATGAGGATTTAGTGATCTATGATAAAACAGCAATTCGTTTATATTTGTAGTTCGTGTACCCGTATTTGGAGAAGTACAATATCCTGGTCAATCCTCTCCACAAGCTGACTCTTGGAGGAGTGCTGGCGGCGGTAGCGTTTATTGTATCTGCTTTGGTGGAAATTTATCTGAAGGTATATATATGTATTCCTTTTTTTAACCATAAGGGCTGATGAAAAGCAATCAGGACATCCGATGGTAGGTCACCGTTGCCTCTAGATACGGAAAAGAAGACCATAGGAGTAACAAAAGTTGATACCACCATAAAGTTTTGGAGCTTCAAAACTGAATCGTCGTAACAGGCAGATGACTCGTTATGCCATTAAAAAAAAAAGTTTCAAGTTTTGCCGCTTACTTACCGTTCCATCAAACAACCTTCTGTGCTTACATATCAACTACCTACTTAACACCGTCAATGTCAATAAAAAATATGACAGTGTCTTCTATTATGCATTTGTAACATTACTTTGTTCTTTCAGACAACGTACCCCATTTTACCCCAGGCCGGATACTCTCAGTTGCGGATCTTCAACGGTAGCCCCTGCTCTATTTCAATACACAACCAAGACTACAACCTCATGTACACGATCCCGTCTCTCTCCCACTTCGTCAAACGTGATATAAGAATGAAAGGAACAGGAAATCTCACGTTCAGTCTTGGTGGTCATTGTATTGAGCCAAGAGATGAAGTTTTACTCCTCGAAGAAAATACTGCGATTTCGTTTTTTATAGCTGGCAATGATGTGATACGTTTGGAAGATAATATCGAGAAGAGTAAGTCGGGGTTGCCAATCGTTAGGTGAGTGTTATTCTTTATTTAATGTCCTAGATCATCTATGACTAGGCTGGTGCAATGGTTACTTACCATGCCTGATTGCAGTTCAAAGGGTCTTAAATCCCAGCAGGGCGAAATATATAATAATATAAATAATATAATATGTAGAAGGAGGTTGTGCTAGATTGGTAGGAAATGTGGTGATGGCGTTGCCATCGTCAAGATCTACACCATTATTGTTACTCATCTTTATCAAATAATTGCAGGTAGTAATTTAACGAAAGATGAAAGTAAAAATAAAACTCTTTACAAACGAATGGCGTTATATTTTGTTACTGAATAACAACAAATGATGTTTAAACTTAAAACAAATTAAATCTAAATTAACTAAGTTAAATTTAAGGAGGAATGATAGAAGAGTGCTACTTAACTCAAGTAGGCTGGATCAGCTGCACTGTCCGAAGGCTCGAGCGAAAGTGCCCGCTCAAATCTCCTATCGCTTCGAACAGTGCCCCGCTCTTAGTTCTGACATTGCGAAAAGTCAATGGGATGTCAAGAATGAACTGCTAGCGGGTCCGAGTGGAATGTCACGCGTCCACAGATAATTTAAATGTTACTAGATAACATTAAAACGCAATGTCAGAACTTTACACATTATTTCAATACTAGATTAAATTATTCTAATAAAATGGACTATAAATTTGACAACACCAATTGAGTAAAACGATTGCATAATTAATAAAAATGATTAATAGACGTCTGTGCGCCGATACGGCCATTCTGTTCAGCCGGGAGTGCTCCGCCCGGGACTGAAGATTGTGCGGCATGTTTATCTGAAATGAAAATGATCATGTTTGAGATAGGTATCTGTAAAGTCAGCACCTATCTATAGATATTTGAACAGAATTTATAGCAACCATAGGAAGAAATTACTGTAAATCAGTAAATTATTAAGTTAGTAGGTAATTAGTAAATAAGTTATTGAACTTTATACATCTGTACACATATAAAGCATGTTTTTGTATGTAGATTTTTATTTTATGTTGATTGGAGTTAATGCATCTCTTGGTGCAAGTAGTTACTGCATCAGTGTTTCTTTACGTTAGTCGTTGTACCCCTCTCTGAGCCAACGTTATTATAAAAAAAACAAATAGGGAAATGATGCTGTGCTCTGGGCGGTCCTGTTCGCCGTGGTACACAGGGGCTCTAAGGAACAATGGTAAGGGATTGATGCTGTGCTCTAGGTCTATTTTGACCGTGGTACACAGAGGCTCTGAAATAAACAAATTAAGGGGAAAGAATATTGTCTTTACAATACATAAGTGTGCACCTTTATGAAGCAACTTACGAAGTCCATCATCTTGATCGTAATGGGAAAAGTAGTTGGAAAACTAATCCCTGTGATAACATTATAGTGCACTGTAATGCATAGGTACATATTTCCTTTATAAGGAAGTGACTTACTGTAATTTGGTTAAGAAAAAATTCTCACCGTTTGAACTGAAGTTGTTGGCACAGCCGGTTCACTCATGCCCCATGGCATGTGTTGAGGTAGAAGGTTGCGGTTCTGACTGGTTGCTTTGACTCAGCTCCTCTTCGTTGACAGCTGGCTGCTCCGACGTCTCATCCGCCGATACGGTCGCCTGCAGGCCAGGTTGTGGTGCCCGGCGAAGCTGGTCGTGGGAGACTTTGCGTGGTCGCCCTCTGCCGACTACTTTCTTCACCAAGTAGCGGTCGTTATCTAAAACACTACAAACTTCATAGGGATCGCTAAATTTCAAGTCTAAACAGGTTTGATTTCGAGGATTATTTTTTATGAGGACGTAATCACCAACTGCGAAGTGGCGAATCGTTGCTTTATTTTTGTCGAATCTGTGCTTCTCCCTTTCAGCAGCTGTTAACATTCTCTGCTGTACATGCTGGTAAAGCTGCTCGATGTTAATAGTTTCATCCTGGAAGTTTACAAGATTAAGCAGTTCGGGGGGCACGCAATGTTTACGATGAGTAATCAGTGTGAGTGGTGCTACTCCAGTGGTACTCTGGGGTGTACAGTTAAATGCTAATTGTAGGCTATCTAGCATACTGGGCCAGTCTTCAGTGTCATAATTACGTATCATTACCAGCCCATTCTTAAGTGTACCAACCATACGTTCGACTTGTCCATTTGCTCGGCTTACTCCTGGCGATATTGCATGTATGTTGATACCTGTATTGTCACAATATAACTTAAACTCTCCCAGAAATTCGCGGCCGCCATCAACTATAATTTGAGTCGGCGTGCCAAACAGGTGTACTGTGCGTTTTAATGCTGCCAATGTACTATGTGGGCTCTTCCTGGTAGCGTAATAAAAAAGCACGTACTTACTGAATGAGTCTATAGTAATTATAACGTACTCGTGATTGTTGGTTGTTCCGAGTTTCCCAGTGATGTCCATGTGTACCACTTGAAACGCTGCTGTAGGCTTCTGAATGGGATGTAGTTGTACTTGGACGGCCCCAGAATGACCTTTTGAAGTTCTGCACACGACACAGTTATCTACGAAGGTTCTGATTACACTCGACATTTTATCAAACCAATATCCTTCTTTTACTTTTTGTAAAGTCTTCTCCCAGCCAGGATGTTTTAGCACACAATGAAACGTGTTGATTAGACTCCATTGAAATGCTTTTGGTACCACCACCGCCTTCTGGGAACACGATTCTGGATCTGACCACACCTTTATCAACACATTGTTATCCAACTTGTATCCATCTACTAGGTCGCCGCGTGTGAGAGTCTCAATTATAGGTCGTAGTGAAGCATCTCGACGCTGCTCTATCTTTAGCCACTCTAGATCCCTGGTCATGATGTTTACTTGTAATGTACCTGGATTCCGGCTGAAGAAGTCCGCGTGCTGAATCTGCTCCCCTTTCCGGTACTCAATGTCGAAGTCGTAATTTTGAAGAAATGCCCACCAACGATACACTCTCGGGAGAAGCTCCTTTTTATGTTTCGACGCCTTAAGGGCGTTGCAATCTGTGATTACTTTAAACTTGCGCCCATAGAGATACTGTTTGAAGTGTTTTATGGCTCTTACCACGGCAAGCGTCTCTAGTTCATATGAATGATACCGGCTTTCGACTTCAGTTGTCCGCATGCTCATGTAGGCCACGGCATGACGACGTCCATTAATCACTTGTGCGAGTATGGCGCCGTATCCAAGGCTGCTCGCGTCTGTGTAGAGTTCAATTGGTGCGTCTTCCTGAAAAATAGATAAAACAGGAGCAGAGGTGAGATGTTCAATGATTACATTACGGGCGTGCTCATGTCGCTCATTCCATTCCCAATGGGCACCTTTCTTAGTCAATTCATATAACGGCAGCATAATACGTGAAAAATTGGGAATAAAACGGCGAAAATAACCCGCCAGTCCATTAAACTGGCGGACCTGTTTAACGTTGTTGGGAATAGGAGACTTTACAAGTGCATCGATTTTGCGGGGACTTGGACGAACCTGTCCGTCCGAAATAATGTTGCCCAAATATTCAATTGATCGCTTGAAAAATGAAGACTTCTCTACGTTTATTGAAAAGCCTGCATTTTGTAAAGCTATGAGTATCCTTTCAATGTTAGATAAACCTTCACTAAAGTCACTGCATTTACTGAGTACATCGTCAACATAAACTTGAGCAATGCCTTCATTTAACAATGGTTGCAGTGCCCTATTTATGCATCTTTGATATACTGAAGAGGCATTGCTCAGACCGAATGGAACGGTTAAATATTCGTACAGACCGTCTCCTGTTGTGAACGCGGTTTTCTCAATTGAATTATCTGCGATTGGAATTTGATGAAAACCAGCGGCCATGTCAAATGAACTATAAAAATGGCCATTGACTAATTGATCAATTTGGTCAGAAATTAAAGGGAGAGGATAGTGATCTCTAAGGGTATTAGAGTTCAATTCGCGATAGTCCACACAAAGCCTATCATCTCCATTCTTCTTTTTGACCAGAATCATTGGGCTCGAGTAAGGCGATCTACTTTCGCGAATTATATTATGGTCAATTAATTCTTTAATAATATTCCGAACCTTTTCGCGTTCCATCGGACTTAAACGATATGCTCTCCGTTCAACGTATTTATCGGGGTTTTTTAATCTGATTTCTAATTCCCCGGTATTAACCCTGCTAGTAGGAAAACCTTTAATGAACAAATGAACATATTTATTGAGTAAAATTCGTAGTTGTTCAAGTTCATGACTATCGGTAAGATCACAGTCGAGATTCTCAAACAAAGCATTATTTGATTTGATGCTCATTACTGTAGGAGAACGGAATAATTTCACCCCATTATTCGTCACTAAAACACTAAGAGATGTGTTATTAATCAAATCCATGCCAACTAAAACATTGGTACTTAATTCATAATCTGGAACTACTGAAAAGGAAAGTTCTATGCAAAAACCATCTATTTCACATATAGTTTTTAAAATCAACAATGACACTACCGGAAAATGACCTATTCCGCGTAAATAATTAACCTCATGAATCCGTTTTCCCGGTAACTTTGCAGCTATTGATTCACGCATCACTGAACATTCGGCCCCACTGTCAAACATTCCCTGTATTGAATAATCACCGATAATAATATGCATGGAGGTAGTTTTCATTTTTCCTACACAGTTAATATTTGAAATAGACTTATCACGTTTAAAGCAATTTTCGTAACAATGACCTACCTTCATACAAAAGGTGCACGTCGTGGATTTGTTTTGTGTTGGAGCTGCAGCTGGCGTACCTGTGCTTATCGAAGTGTTTATCTCCTGCTTTGAATTATTCTCAAATGACCGGAATTTGCAGTCTCTTGTTGTATGATTATTTCTTCTACAAATTTTACAGAAAACTGTTATTTGAGAATCATTCAGTTTCATACGCTTACTTGTACCTTGAAAACCTACCTCACTGGGACCACGTTTTTTGATGCGGATTGAAGATGCGACTGAAATCAGTTCAGGAACCGATTGGGCACGGGCATTCATCAACTCAATTCTCAAACGTTCGTCATCAACACACCCAATCACTGCTTCCACTGCATCATCATTACTTAATTTATCCTTTGTCACTCGTTTCCACAAAACCCAGGCCTGAGACAAAAAGTCAGATATTTCCTTCGTATGGTCGTACGAATGCTCACGAAATTTTAAAACATCCCTCGAATACCTCTTTTCTGGCTCGAATGTTGTAATGAGGTTTTCTCTGAGTTCATCCCAAGAACTCGTTGATACTAACCAATTATCTACCCATAGTTTTGCCCGACCTTTTAATAAACTACCCACCTTCATGCGAACTTCGTAATCATCGAGGTTATATTTATCAATTGCTGTCGATATATGTTGGCACCATTCACGCACACCGACATTACCATCCGGATCGAATGAGGGTAGAAATATCTCATTAATTTTTACCTTGTTAGTTTGTTGATTCATTAACTGTTCGGACATTTGACGCATTGTCTGCATCATCTGCATGCAGAACTCCATTGAAACGTTAGCCAAATTAGGTTGGTTACTTACCGTGGCTTCGGTGGAAGCCGTTGCATGGGTAGGATGTCCGGCACACGTGGGGGATTCCACTTCCGATGTAGAAGGAGGTTGTGCTAGATTGGTAGGAAATGTGGTGATGGCGTTGCCATCGTCAAGATCTACACCATTATTGTTACTCATCTTTATCAAATAATTGCAGGTAGTAATTTAACGAAAGATGAAAGTAAAAATAAAACTCTTTACAAACGAATGGCGTTATATTTTGTTACTGAATAACAACAAATGATGTTTAAACTTAAAACAAATTAAATCTAAATTAACTAAGTTAAATTTAAGGAGGAATGATAGAAGAGTGCTACTTAACTCAAGTAGGCTGGATCAGCTGCACTGTCCGAAGGCTCGAGCGAAAGTGCCCGCTCAAATCTCCTATCGCTTCGAACAGTGCCCCGCTCTTAGTTCTGACATTGCGAAAAGTCAATGGGATGTCAAGAATGAACTGCTAGCGGGTCCGAGTGGAATGTCACGCGTCCACAGATAATTTAAATGTTACTAGATAACATTAAAACGCAATGTCAGAACTTTACACATTATTTCAATACTAGATTAAATTATTCTAATAAAATGGACTATAAATTTGACAACACCAATTGAGTAAAACGATTGCATAATTAATAAAAATGATTAATAGACGTCTGTGCGCCGATAAATATAATAATATGCGACACAAAAACGAAAGGTCCTTTTATGGCCTAGTTTTTCGCAGCTAAGCGAAGACGACTTACAAGCAACTACCTAGTAATATTATGTCGATAAACTGGTCAGAGGTCAGCCGACTTTGTATACATATGCTTCTACTGAACTGTTACTCTTTGACAAGGATCTCTAGGGTTTCGGCAATAGGTAATCTCCTGCCACGTTAGGTGAGGTTAACCTTCCAGTTAGAAACTTCTATTAAACTTGTATGTGCGGCAGCCAACTAGATTGGAACTAGTTGGCTTTGCCTTTTCATTGAACAGCTCTATTTAGCAGTTTAGTACGAGCGAGGGCCGTGACACAACACGTGGCTGAAACGCTCAAAGCTTCAGCATAAAGTCACTAAAGTGTTAAGAACTTTAATGTGCCAGTTCAGTCTTATACAGTCATGTGCTTACATACACTGCAAATTATAGCGATATTTTAAACTTGGTTACGTTTAAAATTTTGCAGATGAATTCATCGCGAATAGTACACACTACACACTATCTTGTAATACGATATTTGGACCCAGTTAGGTACATGGATAGTAGTCACGACTCACAGCTAACTTTTAAAATGTGTACAAAAGTATAATAAAATTAAATAGAAGTAAGTACTATAAATATTACACTCGTAGGGCCACACCAGGATTCCCTGTGATGTTGGTGCCATGGATACGTTATTAAAAAAACACATAGACAGAACGAGAACAGAAAAACTCATCATTCATTCGCCTTTCTGGGAGAATAGCACTCAAGACTCTTCGACCAGCATTCTAGCATGGTAAACATAATTATTATGCTATATACAAGTCAATATACAAGCACTGCAGAACTTTGTTTATATCTATTTCTGTATTCCGCTGCTTTGAAAAGGAAACTTATTTGGATGAAAATTTTCAGGTTTTTAGTGCAAAATACTACTTCCAATATTACATTATACGACGAAAGGCGACAGCAAGTAGAATGCAATATACACGGCACTTCGAAACAAATGGAAGTGTTCGCTTCACTGTACTCGGTAAAAGTAAACGGGGAAGATATTCTCAGTAACTTCGAGTTGGAGAATGGCGGAGTGTACACTATTGTAGTAGATAGTTCAGGAAACAATTATGTAAGTGATAACTAATACCTAATCATTTTCCCAGTTCCCTTTCGGTCGGCAACGAGTTGGTAATTTTATTTTTACTGATGTTTACGGGCGAGGTGACTACTTACCATCAATATACCTACCATCCTTGCCTTGCCTTTGTTTGTTCACTACTATCTTGTTTCTTCCTCTTCTATCAATCTCGCTCAGCAAAGAATATCTTCCAAAGCAATTGGTATTGCTATAGTCCATGAACTACAACCAACTACTAGATGGCTCAACATAAAATCCACCAGCTCGATTGTTATCATAAAACGATAGAACAAAATTGCATTTTACTCCCTCAAAGCAATTTATTTCCTATTTCTTAGACATTGGTAAGATTTCCACGAAGGTCGTTTGTTATTACAAGTACCGTTAAATGCAGTGTTGTTTCAGAGAGCCAAGACCGTAGTGGTGACAGCAGCCAACTCGGTCACAATGGCGCTGTTGCTGCCACAGTTTGTTATTATATCAATTGCAGAAGTAAGTAACAATGCCTTTTGTTTATTTACTTGCTCCGCGCGGTTGTTCTCGGAAGTAGGTACTCAACGCTTTTAACGCTGTCTCTGTTGGTAATTAAATTGAACATAGTTAAATAAATAAAGTTGCGTGCATGTTAAATCAATCTACATGCATGACACGAATTTAAAGGGAAACGCCAAACTAGTGAGTGCGCTGATTTCGTATGGATGCAAGCATAAAGCTATACCAAGTAAGAAACTTTTTACAAAAAAACTGACATCAATGTCGACAAGGAGCGATAACTCAAAAAGTAATTATCAGAGATCGCTCAAATTAAGATAGGACTACGTGACGACCACCGGCTTTGTTTGTTTATATCATTGAGATATTATGTACTAAAGTACGTTTATATAGGGTCTTTCAACAAGAACTTTGTTTTTCAATTGCAACAAACACCGAAAATATGATAGTTTTGACATTTAGTTTTTCGACGTAGGTATCTGTAGTAGACTGTAGATGCATTGACAATTGTTACAATGAATTCAATTTCGCTCGAAATTCCCATTAAAATAATCAAAATCCACTATGAACATGAATATGAAAATGACTAATTCTGATAGAGTTACATTTCGTAAAATTCGTGATATTTTCGGACCGTTTATTTCGTTACCGTTTTTTATTATCACAAAAATAGTGTCGTAACCTGGACGCAAATAATTCGATTTCATAAAAATATTAATCGGATTATAATCGTTTCGCATAATTAAGCAAATCGCTAAAATACTGTATGAAGTTATTACAGGATCAATAACTACACATGAAAAAAAATTATTATCAATTTTCTCCTACATTTTTCGAGACTCGCGCGCTCGAAACGTAAACAACCGCTAAGACCCGAGCGATGACGCGTAATCTAAGCGCGGTACTTGACTTTCACAAGTATGTCTATTATAATTATATGTTTACTTTGTTACGGGTACTTGCGGGCGATTTCGAGAGCCAAGGAGTTAAACTACGAGATGAAACAAAAAACAGAACACGAGAACGTGTTTATAATTTATAACAGGCCGTTATTTCGGAGGGAACTAGTAAACTCTGTTATGTTGACAATAAATATTTCTTATAAATATAATAATTGTGTGAGTGGCTTTATTTTTACACCCTTTTCTTCTACAGAATATGTAGATTCTAATAAGAAATAAAAACATTCTAATAAGAAATAAATAAATTCTCATTTACACTCGCAAAGTCTTCGAAACTCGCGAAAAAAATTCGATTTTCGCGGAAATTCGCACGCGCGTTTACCTCATTTTCAAAAAAATTTTGTAAAAATATTATAACGAATTCTTCAGATATTTTTACACTATCATAAAGATAAACTATTCACGAATAGTATTACATGCTTACATATGGTTACTTAGGACATTTGTTTATCATAAAAAATGTAAACATCACAAAGGTAGGATAATTTCCCGTAATCGTAAGGGTTTCGTTTTAGTCAAATGTGTGTTTAGTAATCGTAATATTTGGCTAAAGTAATATATTTCTCATTTAGGAAATGATATTCCGAACTCATTGATATATAATACAAGCACAGTTCTCTTACAAAGTCTTATCACAAACCGAGCTCAAAGCTTTTGTTATTGTTATTGTAAGAGTGTAATTTGACACCTTCCGTTAATTTGCGTAAAATAACACGATAAAGAGTGAGTTTCATTAAAAACTAATGTTAAAAATAGATTCTACACGATTTTTCCAATTGGAATATGTGTTGTTTCTTATTGGAATACGAAACAATTAGTTTTAAAAATTATTTCGCTTTTATACCTATCAGACGAAAAAGTAACGGTCACTCACCAAGACGAAATATATGTTTTGAATCAATTAAACACAAAATTCACCATTGTTTTCACTTATATCAATCTAAAACACTGTAAACTAAAGATATTAAACGAAATTTACACTTTTTTATCCGTATTTTATAAGAAATCATTATTTTTGTACCGCGCACTTCGGGTGAATAACCTCGAAACTAAACAAAGGGTTATTTATAAATTTTCTTCTATGGTCACAGAGAAAACATTATAGAGTGCGAGTTTGACTAATCGGCCACAGAGTAAATATACTTTGAACATAGTTATTCAAGTCTAATAAAGTATTCTAAGGCAAAAATACTCTTTGGACGCATGAGGCTGAATTCAGCCTACGGGTGTTGGGGCCTTGCGCGGGATGAGGTTGAATTCATCCTCGCGAGGTCTAAAGGGAGCGCTTTTAGTGCATGTAGGTATGTATGTACTTAACGCATGCATGTACCGGTGTTTAATATATTTTGTTTAACATATATTTTTATATTAACACATTATAACAGACATAATGAGAAAAAAAAATCGAATAATCAAAACATCGTTCGTTAATCGTGTGAGTAATCACTATTATTGAAAAGCTGACAACATTATTTCGAAAAGTGACATTAGCTTACGTCAATTTAGGAATCGAATGAATTAAAAGTCGGAGTATAGTAAAAAGTCATGAGATTAGATCCACACAAAACATGGAACCTTTACCTTCTTTGCGGTCGGTTAAAAATATAATAGGTAAGTGCGTTCTTTCCGAACCTTCTGACTTTTAATAACGAGGGAACAAATTTTGAACTTGTCTCGTAACGTCGTAACTGGAACGAATTCTTCACCGACTGGCCGACTGCGCTTGACACTTTGAAATTTAGGCACTTCTCACATTACGCTATTTATTAGCTACGCGACTGCAACGCAATCCAAAATTCGCTGTATCTGACACTTTTCACTGACAGGAGACGCATCGTAGACGCGTCGCTTTCATACATTGACAAGATCCTAGTCGCTTGCAAATAGCGTTGTGTGAGAACTGCCTTACAGCTCTGCTATGATGTGTCTCCTTAACGGCATTATAAGGCACTTCTCACACAACGCTATTTATGAGGTACGCGACTGCAATGCAATCCAAAATTTGTATGTATCTGACACTTTTCACTGACAGGAGACGCGTCTACGATGCGACTCCTGTCAGTCAAAAGTGTCAGATCCATAGAATTTTGGGATTGCGTTGCAGTCGCGTAGCTAATGAATAGCGTAATGTGAGAAGTGCCTAATAGTATATCTAATTATGTACCTACTTATAACTTAACTAGTGTTACAAATACCTAGAATGGAATGGCAACGGTGTGTGACATACGCCAATTCGAACTGACAACCGTGTTAGTGTCATTACGGAGTCCCCACTGTCACACTTGAAGAGTGTGAGCAAATTAAAAAATAGAAGGTAAAAATAAAAAAAAGTTTAACAGTTAAAAAAGTATATTTTCCAGTTGAATAATAGATTTAGATACGGGTCGTGAGGTTAGTCCAGACAATGATATGCACTCGGTTCAGTTCACTACCGCACTCTCCTGAGCGTGCTCCAGAGTCCTGTGGGATAGTTGCAGTGTCCCAAGTCCCAATTCCGTCCTTGTCCTGTATATTGGATCCTCCGGGTAGGTTCTCTTATGCTTCGAGGGAAGATGGTAATAATTATAATCCCACGGGTGTTCCTGGAATAAAGGATACATTAGGACACTGCATGAGAAGAGCGTGCAAGCATCGCTAGGTTTATGAGGCAGTAATGATAGCATAATAGCGCTTGCAAGGCAACAGGAAATCAAGGCAGTGAATAGAAAGTGAATGCAGAAACGGTAACAGTTGCTAGGCTAATAATAATCATTTATACTAGTGACAAACAACGAACAAGAACTACACTACGGCCAATTTATATTTAAATACATTATTCAGTTAAATTATATTATCTTAACAATTCACTCAACGCAATCTTATAATTCGTCTAGAAATTCGTTGTAAAGCAAGAAAACATGAAATAAAAGGCCGTACGTAATACTACATATTGATACACTTGACGGTTACAAGTTATACTTAATTTAAATTACGTGAGCAGAAGAAAAAAAGCATTATTGTAAGATGTGTGCATAACTCACCCAGTTGGGATTATTGAGAACTTAGTACTATTGAATCAAGGTGTACTTATTCGCAGATAATTAATTATAGTACAATAATCAAGATAAGTAGTCCAGATGGCACACTAGATGGCACAGTAGTTAACAGTTACAACGACCTAGCGGCAAGTGAGCAGCGAGCGGACTGACTGCGTTCCGTCAAAATGGCCGCGCCGCTGCCCGCCTCGTAAACCGGCCGGCAGGAAAGAATGCACCGTTAGATTCACTATATAGAACTTTGTGTGTAAATATTATTTCTGTAAATGTTTTATTTTTTTTTGTCTAAGTTTTTTTTTAAATCTTGTTTTATAATATTTTTATATGTTATTTTAAATGTTTATTTGTTGTTTTTTTTATTTGTAATATTGTTATTTTAAATTAATATTAGATAATATTATAGTTAAGTATAAAGGTTAGAATTAAGGTTAAATGTAAGTTTATTGCACTTTGTTAGTATAAGTTTTGATTTTGTAAATATTTTTAATTTTGATTTTTTTTAAGATATAGTTTTTACTAAGAAGTTAAGATAAGTTTCGTTACAGTACCCCCCTTCCAAAAAAAGAATTTTCCTATGAAAATTCGTACTTTATGCATATTACAACAAAACAAGGTTTACTTATCTATGAGATAGGGTTTTGTTATTTTTAAATCTTTGATATGCCAAACGCCTAGATCACGCCCATTCATATCTTCGAGAACGTAGATTAGTGGGGACCGTTTTGCTGTTACTCGGCATTTTTGAAATTTAGGAGCTAATTTTTTGCTAAAGTGAGCGTCCTTGTCGCTTTGGAAGTAACATCTTTTCCAGACAGTATCTCCTATATTAAATTCGGCCTCTTTGCGACGTAAGTTGTAGCGCTGAGTATTTTTGGCGTGGGCATGCCAAAGCGAAGCTTGCACCTTATCGAAAATAGGTGCTAACTGACCTAAGTTTTCGGCGTAAACATCTCGAGGCAGAAATACAAAGTTATTAGGATCACAGTTTTCTAAATAATGTGATCCACACGTCACTAATTCCCTACCATGTACCAAAAATGCAGGTGTATAACCAGTGCTTTCGTTTACCGAGTTGTTTATGGCAAATTGAATTTTAGGCAGATTTACATCCCAAGTCCTATGATCTTTATCAATAAAGCTAGATATAGCAGTGATAATAGTTTTGTTATATCTTTCCACTGTATTAGTTTGAGGAGTGTATTTGGGAGTAAAATGCGTGTTAGGAATTTTATATTTCTTAAAAAGGTTATCTAGTTCACGACTAACAAACTGGCTTCCATTGTCCAAGATAACGGTTTGCGGAATACCATGAATTAAGAAAACATCATTTTCTAAGTGCTTACAAATTAAATCTGACGTAGCCCGTCGGAGTGGGAAAATAAGACAGTACTTAGAAAAGCAGCACGTGACAACGAAAATATATTGATTCTGTTTTCTAGAATTTGGTAAAGGACCAACTAAATCAATCGAGATAACTTGAAATGGCCGAGCGATATCTTTAGGCCTGCCCATCTTACCCAGAACACCATGAGTAGGATGTTTGTGAGCTAGACATGTGTCACATTGTGAAACAAAGCTTACCACATCCGAATACATTCCAGGCCAATAAAATTGAAGTGTCAAACGTTTATATGTCTTGAACACGCCAAAGTGACCTGCAATCGGTTCAGAGTGGAACTGTTTAAGAATTTCCTCCCGTCTTTCTTTAGGTATTACCTCCTTCCATGCGAATTCGGTGGTTAATGAATTATTTGCTTTCATATACCTATATAAGGCTTGGTTTTCCACCTTATAATTAGGAAAGCTAATGGGTGACTCCTGGCAACCACTATATATATTTATATACCACTGATCGTTAGTAGAAGGAGCAGCTGTAGTGGTAGCAATACTATCGACTGGTACACTTCTAGAGAGAGCATCTGGGATGACATTGTCTTTACCCCGACGATGTCTAATTTCAAAGTTGAATGACGAGAGACGAACACCCCATCTAGCGAGACGGCCCGTTGGATTCGATAAGGAAAGAAACCATTTGAGCGAAGAGTGGTCGGTGTAGACTAAAAAGGTTTTACTAGTCTCTAAGTAACACCGCCAGTGCTCTAGAGCAGTTAATACAGCAAGCGCTTCCCGTTCTGTTGTGCTGTAGTTTCTTTCCGGTTTACTAAGGGAGCGGCTCATAAATGCTATTGGGTGTTCGACACCATCGACGGTCTGCGCCAACATTGCACCAATACCAAAATTGCTGGCGTCAGTATGCACCTCAAAGGGAAGCTCAAAATTAGGACATGCCAGAACAGGTGCCTGTACTAATTTAGATTTCAACTCCAGAAAAGCCTTATCAGCCTCATCAGACCATTCAAAGGGCGGAGCATTCTTTTTATTGGAAGTGAGCTTATTAAGCGGACCAGCGATAGTGCTGAACTGATTGATGAAACGCCTATACCACGATGCTGTTCCAAGGAATCTTTTAAGCTCCTTTCTGGTAGTTGGGGTGGGAAAACTAAGTATAGCCTTCACTTTTTCAGGGTCAGTTCTCAAGCCGTGAGCATCAACAACGTATCCCAGGTAGCGAAGTTGACTCCTAAAGAACTGGCATTTGTCAAGATTGACGGTCAGGTTTGCAGAACGCAGTTTATCCAGGACTTTTAGAAGTAACTCCATGTGCTCCTCGAAGGTTTTACTAATGATGACAATGTCATCCAGATAGGCGAATACTTTTAACTCAAACTCGGGACCAAATAACAGGTCCACGAGTCTCTGTTGTGTTGCTGGAGCGTTAGTGAGACCAAATGGAGTAACTTTAAACATGTAAGTCCCTCGGCCAGGAATATAGAAGGCCGTTTTCGGTCTGTCGGACTCCTCTATCAGCGTCTGCCAGAATGCTTTGGACAAATCGATGCTTGAAAGGTATCTAGCATCTTTCAAGTTGTCCAAAATTTCGCTGACATATGGTAAGCTATAAGCGTCTTTTTTGGTTATAGCATTAAGCTTACGACTATCCAGACAGAACCGAGGTTTTCCGTCCTTTTTCCCCACCACAAGGACTGGTGACGACCAAGGGCTCTCACATGGTTCGATTACATCCATAGCAATCATTTCATCCACCTGTTCAGTGACAATCCGTTGCTTTTCGGGTGACATACGATAATATCGCTGACGGATTGGTTCTGCGTCGCCTGTATCTATCCGATGTTTAATTAAGTGAGTCCTACCTAGACCCCTCACTTCAAAAGAAATATCTTTGAACTGCCTAACTATGTCATCGGCTACCATCTTTTGAGACATCTCCAGGTTATCATAATCACATAAGTGCAATTTTGTAGTGTCAGTAATTTCTAAAAGACCAGGATCATTTGAGAATAAGTTTCCCTTATCAGATAGGTATTTTGGACAGATATTAAATTTGTTCCAAAAATCGATACCCAAAATTAATGTTGTCTCTATGGATGGGATGACATGAGCTTTGATTACGGAAAACTTATTATCAAACGATATCGGCAGAAGAATGTAACCTAGGGACGTAATCTTCTGACCGCCAGCTGCGGTAACAGTAATCTTCTCCTCAGAACACATCGTGAGATCAAAATTTTGTAACCTTAGATGAGAGTTATTACCTAAGATTGATACAGCAGAACCAGAGTCGAGTAAACCATAAAGAAATAGGTCAGAATTTACCTTAATTTTACAGTAAGGACGAGGATCGTTGCTCGGTTTAGAATTGAAAATTGCAGAGATAGGTTGTTGAGAAAAGAATTTACGTACAGTCAGCAGCCAATTGTTCCATTCCGAACTATCTGTATACTTGGCTGCGGGCTTACTGCAATTTTCGGTTATTAGTTTTTTGGATTGCAATTCGGACAATCAGGCGTACGAACCTCTTTTTTACCACATTTAAAACAAAATACCGTTCGTTCGGCCGTACAGTCCTTCATAGAATGTGTATCAACACGACAGCGATGACAGTATACCTTCGTTAGTGCAGAGACCTTAGCTTGTGACTGAGGAACATAGAAGGTACCTTGCGGATAAGAACTTTTCCGCTTAGATGATTGGTAGCTAAATTCAGGGGCTAAAGTGTTTGCATTTGCAGAAGGCGGTTCTTTGAAATTTTCGGAGCGGACCTTGATACGTTCAAAGTTTCTACACACTGTACGAAGATCGTCTATAGATTTTATATTTGGGCTAGCTGCTATTATAGTCGAGTACCAAGGGCGGATGTTGTGTAAGAGGATTTCTAATTTGGTATCGTCATCTAACGACTTGCTTAAACGAGAAAACATTCCTTCCATAACAGATAGATAAATAGTAATGTTTTCATCGTCTCCCTGTGTGCGCTGACGTATCTCGGAAAACATGCGGTAGTCATAATCGGGTACATCAAAGTCATCCTTTAAGCACGCTAAAAATTCCTGCCAATTTGTGACTTTGTCCCTAATATTTCGATACCAATGAAGCGCATCTCCTAAGAAAATGTCAAAGGCTGACGTTAACATTTTTTCTTCAGCTACTCCTTTCGACACACGAAATTCCTCTAATTTTTGTATAAAAGCCCGAACACACGATTTGCCGTCATATTTTAGTTTAGACAGTTCCCCAATTAATCCACGGTCACAAGAGACAGAGATATTTAACCCTGCAAGATTGGGCTTATTTAAAGATTCATCTTCTACGATAGACGCAGTCATTTTAGATTCTTCGACCGTCGATTTATTAAAACTCATAAGAATTCCGTGCAATGTTTCAAAAGATTTTTTTATTTTAGATAATCTGGTACTTTCATCAATAGTTTCCGGTTTTGCGATTCTTTGAAGTCTATAGTATAAATGGTGAATAAGTGATTGCGTTCTTTTAAATAAAGGATCATCGAAACTAGCCTTCAAGGAATCTAAATTAGTTTTAACCTTTTCTAAAGTTTCTTGAATACCCTTCGCATCATCAGAAAATTCGTACACCGAGTCTACGATTTCATCAGGTGGATATATTTGTGTCAGTTTAGTAACCTGACGGCGCAATCCCGCTACATTATCGTAAGGAGATTCTCCTCTTATAGCAACTTCGTACATTAATTCGGATTTTTGAAGTAACAAAAATTTTATTGGAAAGGCCATCTTATATTTTTTTTATTTAAAGTTGTAATTAAATATACAACCCAATATAGATGAGTTATACACAAATCAGCAAAAGAAAAATTATAAAGTAAAACACAAAAACAAAAAAATATGAAAGAAAAAGAAAAAAAAATAGCCAAAGCAAATCCGTTCTGTTACAAATAATCAGTTTTTGCTACAGAACGATTCAAACACCAAAAGAAAAAATAAAATAGAAAAATAAAAATGAAAAGATGAAGTCGGGTGAAATGAGTAGTATGCGACAACTTATGTCCCCAAGAAGTTATGATAAATTTTAATTACACAGTGTTTATACGTTACAAGCGTGTTATAATAATAAGTTATAACGGAGAAAACTCACAGGGCACACAAGTTGATAGATGATTTGATTCGTCTTTACACTACGAAAAACAAAAATGTAATCAACACACCAAGAAAACCATCACCATGACAAAGCAACTAAAATGTTTACCAAAACCAAGTGCATAACATCATCTAGACCACGTATATGGGCGCCATTGTCACACTTGAAGAGTGTGAGCAAATTAAAAAATAGAAGGTAAAAATAAAAAAAAGTTTAACAGTTAAAAAAGTATATTTTCCAGTTGAATAATAGATTTAGATACGGGTCGTGAGGTTAGTCCAGACAATGATATGCACTCGGTTCAATTCACTACCGCACTCTCCTGAGCGTGCTCCAGAGTCCTGTGGGATAGTTGCAGTGTCCCAAGTCCCAATTCCGTCCTTGTCCTGTATATTGGATCCTCCGGGTAGGTTCTCTTATGCTTCGAGGGAAGATGGTAATAATTATAATCCCACGGGTGTTCCTGGAATAAAGGATACATTAGGACACTGCATGAGAAGAGCGTGCAAGCATCGCTAGGTTTATGAGGCAGTAATGATAGCATAATAGCGCTTGCAAGGCAACAGGAAATCAAGGCAGTGAATAGAAAGTGAATGCAGAAACGGTAACAGTTGCTAGGCTAATAATAATCATTTATACTAGTGACAAACAACGAACAAGAACTACACTACGGCCAATTTATATTTAAATACATTATTCAGTTAAATTATATTATCTTAACAATTCACTCAACGCAATCTTATAATTCGTCTAGAAATTCGTTGTAAAGCAAGAAAACATGAAATAAAAGGCCGTACGTAATACTACATATTGATACACTTGACGGTTACAAGTTATAATTTAAATTACGTGAGCAGAAGAAAAAAAGCATTATTGTAAGATGTGTGCATAACTCACCCAGTTGGGATTATTGAGAACTTAGTACTATTGAATCAAGGTGTACTTATTCGCAGATAATTAATTATAGTACAATAATCAAGATAAGTAGTCCAGATGGCACACTAGATGGCACAGTAGTTAACAGTTACAACGACCTAGCGGCAAGTGAGCAGCGAGCGGACTGACTGCGTTCCGTCAAAATGGCCGCGCCGCTGCCCGCCTCGTAAACCGGCCGGCAGGAAAGAATGCACCGTTAGATTCACTATATAGAACTTTGTGTGTAAATATTATTTCTGTAAATGTTTTATTTTTTTTTTGTCTAAGTTTTTTTTTAAATCTTGTTTTATAATATTTTTATATGTTATTTTAAATGTTTATTTGTTGTTTTTTTTATTTGTAATATTGTTATTTTAAATTAATATTAGATAATATTATAGTTAAGTATAAAGGTTAGAATTAAGGTTAAATGTAAGTTTATTGCACTTTGTTAGTATAAGTTTTGATTTTGTAAATATTTTTAATTTTGATTTTTTTTTAAGATATAGTTTTTACTAAGAAGTTAAGATAAGTTTCGTTACACCACATAGTGAGAGGAGACCCGAGCCCAACTGTGGGACAGTCACTGGCTGTGATGATGATAATTACCAAGAATTTACAAATATTAACAAACATTCGCGGGGTGTTTACCCGTGGTCCCGTTGGTTTGTCCCGTTAACGGGACCACGGGTAATTTTAATTCCCCGTAGTCCCATTGCACTAGGGGTTACACTTTTATCGACTTTTTCAACTTCTGATATCGATATAATGTTTGAACCTGCTTAGAATAAAATAAAAATCCATGATAACGACATATTGGAAACGTCAAAAGAGCATTCTTTTGACTATACTTTATAGAAAAAAAAAACAGTTATTTACGGTATATTTTATTCAATCTTAAGCAAATGAAATTAAATTTATTGAAAAGAAAAGAAAACATTTTTCGACAGTCAAACTACGCCATCGCTTCAACAAAGCTCTACGGTAAGTGATGTTGGAAGAAGAAGGGGTAATAAACTCTCAAGGATTTTTTTTCTCTACTCACAGTTACATACTACACTTATTCCTACTTAAGGCTATAATATAACAAAGCCATGTCCAAGGTGTTGCAGGCTGTTTCGCTCACATAGCCTCATCATTTTAATTACTTACTAACTATTCTCTAACACTTATGCTTCCTTTATATGATAGCTGAAAAACTGGATGTTTTAAAACATATCTACACAATAACTGCCATACATAGGTATTTTATGTATATTCCTTAAGTAGGAATAAGTGTAGTATGTAAGTGTGAATAGAGAAAAAAATCCTTGGGAGTTAATTATCCCTCCTTCTTCCAACATCACTTACCGTAGAGCTTTGTTGAAGCGATGGCGTAGTTTGACTGTCGAAAAATGTTTTCTTTTCTTTTCAATAAATTTAATTTCATTTGCTTAAGATTGAATAAAATATACCGTAAATAACTGTTTTTTTTTCTATAAAGTATAGTCAAAAGAATGCTCTTTTGACGTTTGCAATATGCCGATCATGGATTTTTATTTTATTCTAAGGAGGTTCAAACATTATAATATCGATATCAGAAGTTGAAAAAGTCGATAAAAGTGTAACCCCTAGTGCAATGGGACTACGGGGAATTAAAATTACCCGTGGTCCCGTTAACGGGACAAACCAACGGGACCACGGGTAAACACCCCATTCGCGTACATAATATGAGTGAACGCCATAAGATTTCTGCTACAATGCTCCAGTGTTTTATTGTTTTAACGATATCAGCAGCTTAGCCGTGGACGTGAACATTTTCGACCTATTTTCTATAATAACTTTAAAAATTACAGTAATTATGTAAAATAAGCCTGAGGATCTGGATTCATAATTTCCAACAATTTTCAGTGATTATCTGAGTTTAATTGAGGGAAAATTAACCGTATAATTAAGACCAAAGAAGTGGAGTCAATCTGAAGTAGGCCTTAAAATTAAAATTGAAGGGGCTTTAATTAATGAAATTATACAGATCCAGACAAACTTGTTCTTTCCCTTAACCCTTTTTATTATTACAGAAAACCCAAAACTTTGTATTCGTTTAAAGTACGTAGGTTTACCTGTCCATTGCTTGCAGGTTGGATACGAGGGTGTGTTTAGTAAAATTAAAGTTTATATGTAATAAACGTACAAGTTAACCTTTTTTAATTAAATTAAGACTACAACACAGTATAGCAGATTACTTCTCATCAAACTCTCTTCTAAAAAAACTATTTCGTCTCGCACGCACGTTTTAACGAAAATTAGGTACCTACTTCCTACGTTCCTACGCAGCAAACATACAAATAACTGCCCTGATACAAAATCGCATCCGTAAACTAATGTGCATTGGCGGATTATCCCCGAGGGAAAGTAGACACGTGCCTAGGAGCGCGTGCCTAGGATTCCCTATGTGTAGGACTATGGACAGAACAAAAGACCGAGAATGAAAAAAGGTCGCCACTGAGTTCTGTGCCTAGGGCGCCCTCTGCCTTTAATCCGCCTCTGCCATTGTGTTTAATGATAGACTTAATGATTGTCTTGGGGTAGTCACAATCAAACGTTCCGCAGGTATTGTTCGCAGTGACGGGCAATGAGTTCGCGTTCAAGGAGTCCCCGCAGAGCATGAAGGCGGTGATGAGCGCGGTGTGGCTGCTCACCGAGTCCGTCGGGAACGTCATCATCATCCTGATCACTCGCCTCTTCCTTAATTATTCACAGGTTTGCAAATTAATTCTTGTTACAAGCTTTTCCTTAATTACAATGCATCTTATTATCTGCGCACTACGGCGCAAAGGTCTGCCTCATCATTGAAGAGGCCTACAACCCTACAATATACTTCACAAGGAAGGGTTAATGGCAAACTTGTTTTTAACTGGTTTTTGAATATCACCAGAACTTTCTTTTGTATTATAAATTGGTTGCCAATATTGTCTACTGATATCCTTGGAAGTCTGTAACTAAGTAGGTACCTATCATCAGGTGGCTCGTATATCACGTACCTAAAGTATTAATTATCAAAAGGCCTCTTTTTATTGCCCTATCGCTGCTACTGTGTAACCCAGTCCATAAAATGTGCGAGTAGTGTGACAATGGCTATAGGAAAAAAGGGATGAAAAATATTGTTACTAAGGTCAATTATGGTAGCTCGCCCTGCAATAGAAATAGCATTCCTGATAACTCCTGTAAAGTCACCTTTCCACCTCTTACATGTTCCAGGAAACACAATCCTTCGTCTACACGGGCATCATGGTTGTGTCCATAGTAGCATTCCACTGTCTTTCGCGAGGATACCAGTTCGGCCATGATAGTGAACACGACCAAGCAACAAGGAAGGAAATCCGAAGCAACAGCGAGATTTTGTACTTGCAAGTTAAGCAGGCCGAGGACTGCATAGACCATTGATTTTATTACATACACTAAAGATTAAAAATAAAATATTTTTGTATTGAAGCTGTATTATTTAATTTTGTACTAACTGCGCTATTTGTGTTTTGTATGTTTTTGTGTCCCTATTACATACTTACCTAGAAAGGTTTGTCTTTAGCAATGAGTACACCTAAGAAGTTATTAATCTACAATTACTTCAATACGGAAAGGCATAGTTAGTAATCTACTCAAGAATTGGAAGTTCTACTTCAGTCCACCATACTTTCAGTCAAAAAACCGGTGATGCACTTGTCTTTGCTGAACAACAGACGAGAGTTGAGTTGAGGAGACTATAGATGGCGCCAAAGCTCATCGGTGGGAAGTCGCTGGGGTTTATTTATATTTGGGTTTGATTCCAGCGGCTCTTGTGCAATGAAATGAAAAATAAAATGAGTAAAATTTATATAATGTGAATTATCTGTTTATTTAACATTGTTCATCTAGTCTAGTAATAACCCAAATAAATGTATACAACGCCATCTAGTTTCCCGAGTGAAAAACACAATTTTACAGTATGTAAATGAGGGTAACCGCGTGTGAATTCGCCGCTAGAGGCCGCTAGTGCAGAGGGAGGTCTGCCTGTCACTTCCAAAGAGATATTACACTAGAGTGGGTGAGCCATACATAGAGATATTACAATAGAGTGGGTGAGCCATACGGCTGCCCATAGATTGCAATCTCTCCCGGTTAGAAAGAGAAACTACGATAATGGTAATTACCTATCTCTCTCCGATCCCGATGAGCCAGAAAGAGAAAGGTGATTACTAAAGATTTCGTCTCTTTTTATCCGAGGTACGCTCTGAAGCCTAGCTTCTGCCCTCTAGTGTAATATCTCTATGGTCACTTCTCTCTTGTCTATTCAGACAAGTGACACTTGTCAATGTTTATTATAAATGGGCGGGCTGTTCGGTTATAATTTCTTTTTACTTTATTTCCCAATTATTAAGAAATATTTAATTTATCGAGTTTGGCTACAACCCATTGGCCCACTACTGAATACGGTTCTCTCCTCATTATTGAGGAGGCCTAGAGCATTCTCCACCACGTTGTTCCACTGTGGTGAAGGGGTTAGTGGCCAACCCAGTGTCAGATGTTTTCAGGCCGCCCGAAGACCTTTGACATGGCTTAACGACTGTTATCTGTCGATAATAACCGGTACCGACGGCTTTACGTGCCTTCCAAAGCACGGAAGTGCTCAAGAAATTTTGCCACTAGCGGTCACCCACCCAACTACCAACCGCGCCTGCTGTTAACTTTGTCGATCACTTAGAATCGAGGCAAGCCGCCGGACTATGAGCGCTTCATCGAGTTTACAGCTGTTTATCTATTTTACAGACTTCAAGACTATGACAGAAACAATAACTTTATTACAAACATAGAAGATGAAATATTACATGCCGGGCTATGAGCGCCCGCTTGTATTGATAAAGGTGTATAAAGAATGTCTTGGAGTTATTAACAAAATTTTCTTCATATTGATTTTTCTTATCTGAACAAATAGTTGCCGTTTCACGTTTCTTTTGACGTTGAAGAGCTGTCTCTGTACATAATTTAATTTCCTTTCTCTCTTTCGTGGTTCAATGAAAATCGACTAGGCACTGCTTTAGGTTTTAGTTTAGGAGTAGCTGAAAACATTTTAACAGAAGATTTAAAGAGATGAAAGTATGTAATAATTGTTCACTTAACAAGATCAGGTTAAATAAGGTATTTGAGGCGAACATGAACGTAATGTTATCTAGAGATAAGAAAGATTATTTCTTACGATTTTCTGTATTTGGGTCTCTAGGTAAATCAAAATCGTCAGGATCGAAATGTATTTTACAAACACGCGAATGTTTTGAAGGGGTATAGTTGTCCCTGCGAATCGCTGCTAACCACTGCTTTAAGACAGTTTTATCTTTAGGAAACTTGTATCCTCCTTTTCTTTTCGAACAAAACAGAACTGCGCAACACTGCGGCATTCTCGATATATTAACGTAGGTAAACTTTGTTTTGGCGCCAGACAATAAACAAACTTTGACAGCTATATTTTTGACAAAAACTTTGACAGCATGACCTCCCTCTGCAGTGGCGCCAACTGGTGAGCACAAAAACGGTTACCCTCATTGGATTTCATCTATTTTATAACACTTTAGTAATTTAGCCAGGCAGTTTTTAATATTCTTATTTTTATAAAGTAAGCTACATAAAACATAGTCCTACAAATGCAAAATTAAATATCTCGAGCGATGGATTTGATAGAACGTGCCCTAGAAACTAGAAAACGCAAACCATAGCTAAAATTATGTCAAAGTCAAACCACACAAACTGTCAAGTGGACAATGTCATTCCAACAAACAAAAACCGAAAAGCCGAAAACCGACCGTTGCCCGTTGTTAAAGTTTTGAAAGTTGTAAACTCAAGCTGTGTGGTGTTATGTTGTTGTGTTTCAGTGTTTTATTTATGAACAAATGCACATGATAAACATCGGCCTCAACCAAAATTTGTGGATGCTGTGTAGCAGTTAGTGCTGTTACTTTTAATTTCGATGCGGTGATTTATCAACCCGGAAGGTAAGGCACGAATTATACATGCTTATTTCTTTACAAAAGTTATCCTGTTTTCTATATAGTACCTACCTACCTAGATGCTTAAAAACAACTATATCAAGTGCAAAATATATTACGTCATAATAAACACTTATTAAGAAAGTTGGCTTTATTTTAATATTATCTTTAAACTACAACTCGTTCTGCTTTTAGGTCGTGTAATCAATCGCTTAGGAAAAGTAAAATCATATTTTTGAAATAGATGATTATGAAATATCTTATTCAGAATCTCATAGAGTAAGCTGACACTGAGGAGATCCCTTCTAATGGGGATAATGATGAGAGTTTCTAATTGCATTGCTTCATGATGGTGTTAAATAGAACTTAGATAGATACAGTACCCGACAAGAAATAATGCACATCGGTATTCAGAAAGAGATAATCGGTTAGTTTCGGCTTTGTAGAGCGTTGTCCTTACTACACAGTCCTTACAATTGACTTATCATTTTTCTTTCGAATTCGGTGGAAGACGGTCGCGTTCACTCATAAATAAATATGAAGAGTTGTTAAAACCTCCAATGGAACATCAATATTACTATTATAAAAGTACTTGATAGGGTGCTTTAGCAGCTCTTAATAGATATTGCATTTTCAGTGCAATGTGCGAGAGAGACAACGCTCTACAAAGCTGTAACTAACCGATTATCTCTTCCTGAATGTGCATTATTTCTTGCCGGGTACTGTACCTTCCAATCAATAAAGAATAGACCTATCAATTAAAACCGGAACTGTTGTAATGTTATTAATTAGAGTGGTATGTTGGGTCAGAGATAAATAAGATGTGATGTAAAGTTAAAATGTTCCTACTATAGTTACAGGATGCCATCATCAAGAATACTATCTCCTGCCCGCTCGCAGGGGGAAAACTCCACTCCTCGGCGGTACAAGCCTCGAGCATCACGCAGTGTGGGCTCACCGGCACGATCTACGTCTTCTGTTAAGCTCACTGCAGTCCTGCAGATGGACTCATTTGCTTTGTCACCCATGCCTACCCGAAGATCAGTTTTGACGGATACTACTGATATAGACATACCCAGACGTAAGTATCAGTTATTACTAATGGTCTAGATTGGTAGGAGAAGCAAAAATTTATTCATACTTACTTAAGGGTTGACTTGTTGAATTGAAACAACTTTTTAAACTATTCCATTATAGTATGACATGAATCTGCTAAATACAATTGACCATCTCTTTTTAAAGCCATTTTTGAGCAGCAAATAATTACTATATAAATCTTAAGATAATTATCAGGTATAGAATGTAGGTTTAATTTTTAAGTAAATTTTAATTTAAACAAACTATGTTGTCCTAACCAACCTGATTTAATATGTCAGTAAATAAATGCTGTCATATTTGTGAAGTATTACATACATTGAATACAATTTACAAATATATTAGAGGCAATGGAGTACTATGGTAATGTGTATTAATAAAAATAATAATAATAGCCTTTATTAGCTGTAGCGGCAGCAAATACCTACTTACATATATAATAAAAATAACTTTCATTCTTTGGTTTAAGTAGCTGTTTTTATAGATTCCAGACAAGCCCTCCAAAACATGCTCAGCCCAAAAGCTTATGTCACTTGTTTCCATGATTAGGGAGACCTAAGTTCAACATAGCTGTTGTCTCTCATTGTTATTGCTAGATAGTATTAATAAGACAAGTAAAAAGTTGTTGTAAATATTTAGTTTATCTTTTTGAGTTACAAACTTACAATACCTAAAAAAAAATTTCATTATAATTGGGGTAAGGTGGATCTGAAGAAAAAAGAGAGAAATTTATAATATGGGATGGAAGTTAAGAACACTGATGTTAGGCATATATTATTATATATAAATACTTTTAGAAGCACACATTTGTAACAATATAAAAAAATGTTTATTTGGAATTATTCCAGGGAAAAGTTGGTGGAAGAAATTGGATGAAAATTCCAGAGAAATAATGGAAGTACTCAATCACAAAGCCCCTGCAGAAGCCAATAATGCAATAGAAGAGTATATTGATGTTGATGTACTGAGGTGAGTGAGTTTGCTTCAGAGTAATAATCAGATATAAATCATTTAAACACAATCTGCTATGTCACTCATATGAAGGCCCTAAATTTTTTACTAAGACTACAGCTTTGCATACACTTAAACAACATATTTTTTATTCAAATAGTTTCTAAACATGTTTTTAACCAACCAACCTAAATAAGTTTATGTACTTGATCACCTTTATTTCAAAAGTGTTTTTAAGTTATATTACCAAACTTCAATGTGTTAAACTTCATACATAACTTTTTGTTACAGCCAAGAAAAAAAGAACTATACAATGGATTTACCTGAAAGCAGTGATGGTGAATCTATCAATAGCATTGTCATTCCCCAGAGAAAATTGTTTATACAAAAAGAAAGTAAAGCTCAAAAAAACTTTGCCCATATGATTGACAACCGTGAGTCTTTGGCCCCACTGCATCAGACACAGGGAGATAATGATAAAACAATAAATGTTGGTCGCAAGAATCTTTTCAGTCAGGGCACAAAACGTAGGAATAAACCCCTTTTTCCATCAGCACTATTGAATATTTCTGCAAATAAAACTATAGCCAATAAAACGAAAGAGATGGCTCCAGCTGAGCCAACAGCTCAAGTCAAAAGTCTATTTGGAAATCGTCCTGGTACAAAACGAAAAAATATGTTTGCCAATTTTATTGTATCAGACAGTGAAGATGAAATTCCAGAAATACAAACGAAAGTGTTTGAGTTCCAAAAGAAATCTGAGCAAAACCGACGACGGACCTTAAACCGTCGTGCTAGTCGTGAATCTCATATCACTTCACCCACATCAAGTATAACAGATATAGAAATAGACGATTGGAGGCTCCTACCGTCATCCACAATGGTTGATCATCAGCTTGAAGATGGACTGAGATCTACTCCAAGTAAAAGAGCCAGATTGGGTAAATTGTCTGAAGCGACAGAAACCATTAATACAGAAAATAATACAACCACCAATAAAACCAAGCAGTTGAATAAGTCATTGCATTCCAAAAACAAATCTAAAAACATATCAAAGTTAAAAGAAATTGAAGGTAATGAAGTAATTGATCCCAGAACTACTATGGCAGGCTTAGACACAGTAAATGACAACAATAAATCAACAACTAGAAATACATCTCGCGAGCATAGCTTAAAAGAACAAACAACAAAAAATAAAGAACATAGTAAATCTAAAAATGTCAGTACAATGAAAATCGTTCACGAAGCTACATGTGAAATTAATGTTTTTGAAGACAATAATGCAAAAACTATTATAAAAAGTTACAATAAGAGTTCGAAATCAATGTCAAAAATTGATCAAGTATTACAGAGCGATGATGATGAAGATTTTAGTTTAGTGTATGAAAACGATGACGAAATTGAAATTGAAAATAAAGAAAGTGGGACAAAAAATAATACTGAAGTTGAGAGCCAAAAGGAAACTACAAATATTAACAAACTCAGTGTTCCTGAAAAGAATAATGTGTCAAAGCGATTACAAAATGAATCCAAATCACAAAATATCTTGAATCAAGAAAATCTTCAAATCGATGATCAAGATGTAATAAAACAACTAAGAAATAAATCGAATAGTACTAGCCGAAATAATGTAGAAACTAATAATGAAAAACAATCAATCAGTTCTCAATTTGAGAATGAAGTATATCAAATTATAAATAAAGGTGGGAACGAAAAAACACGAGAAGCGCAAAATAGTCAGGAAAATATTGAAAGATGTGAACAAAACCAAGAATGTTCTACTGATACTACGGAAATTTGTCACAAAAAAGATAATGATAATATTGACGATGTAAGCGATGAAAAAAGACAAAGTGTTGATAATGATCAAAAGTCAATCAGCGAAGAATACTTTAATGAGGATAACACACTAGAAAAACAAAATGTAACACAAGAAGAAGAAGAAGAAAAGACAAATGATACTGATGAAAATATCAGTCAACAAGAGACAAGTAATAATGACGAAATAAATGAGGAAGAAAGTGAAGAAGAACTTCAACACAGTGATGAAGGAGAAAACGAAAACGATGAGAAAAATGACGACAAAGAAAAATCTGACAGCTGTGATTTACAAATGGAACAGGTAATAGAAAACAATGAAACTGAAGATGATAATAAATTACTTACTGAAAAGGTAACACAAAATGTAAAATCTAATGATGAAGTGGAACAAAATCAACATCCGCATGATAATGAGATTATCGATAATGAAACTAGAGATAACAGTAACAATCAAATAAATTCTGATAAAAAGGACAGATCAAACGCCACTCCAAAAAATAGAGGTGCCAATCAAACAAGTCAAGAAGACTCTACCTCCAAGCATGAAGAGAAACTTGATTCTAATGTGGCTTCTCCAGAAGTTATTCTACATGGCAAAGCTTCTCAAATGGAATCATTCACAGTACAAGGTTGTAACACTAATGAACGAAAAACTAAAAGTATTATAAAAAACTTTACTATTAGGCAAAGTCTTGCACCTGGAAGAGAAAGTGCTGATTTTTCAAATCGAAGTAAAAACTCAACTGCTGAAGGGTCTGGGTGGGATTCACATAAAGCAACACGCGCAACGTTACGACAAACCTTCGGGAAGGATTTTACGCCAAGAAAGTCCTTACGAACATTAGTAATGGAACAGTCGGCGAAACGGAAAACCAATTTTACTGAAAACATTGCAGAGATTAGTAAGCTTCCTCAAGCAAATTCAACTGAATTACCCGAATCTACACCTTTTGCCATAAACCAGTCTAACGAAGAAGTGCCCCAGAATAATTCGGATGACGCTGTGAATAATTCTGACGGTGCACAGAAAGAAAATACGTCTGATCGGGATGTGTCGCATGTTATTGAGTCCGATGACTCGAAGAAAATTGCTGAGACTGATGATGACTCGTCATCTGATGTTGATAATGATCCAGAAAATGATATGATTGATGAGGCACCTGAAATGGATGTGTCTAATCAGGAAGCATTGCCTAATATTGATGATTTTGATGAAGATCCAAAGAATAATGAATCTGACCAGGAACATGAGATGAATGAGTCCGATGCTGATCATGAAGCCGAAGAATCTGATGAGGAACATGAAAATAATGAGTCTGATAACGAACATGACATGAATGAAACTGATCAGGCAGTGTCGCGTGAGACAGTTAATGAGACACAAAACGATGATGAACAAGAAATGGACGAGTCAAATAAGGGGCATGAAATAGATGAATCTGAACAGGAATCGACGCATGATGACGAAGATGAAGAGATGAATTCACAGGAAATTAACCAATCTAATCATGAAGTTTCTGGTGAGATTAATGACGGTGATGAAGAAAGTCAAATGGATTTAGTGCAGGAAATGGATGAATCTGAGATTGCACAAGAAATGAATGAATCCGAGATTGCACAAGAAATGAATGAATCCGAATTTGCACAAGAAATGAATGAATCCGAAATTGCACGAGAAATGGATGAATCCCATGAAGCCCAAGATCTTAATGAGGTTGACGATGAAGGAAATATGAATGAATCTGATGATGAACGAGATGTGAATGAATCTGAAGATGTACATGAAATGAATGAATCTAATAACGAATTGACTTTAAACAAAGACAATGAGGAGGTTCAAGAAATGGACTATGGGCACAAAGAGTCGAGAAAGACTTGTCAGACTACTTTAGAAATGTATCTACAAAAAATTAAAAGACAAAACATTGAAAGAAACAAACAATTGGTAAGTTCTGTGTATTCTATTATTCATGTCATATATTGATATCTAAATAGATCTAACATAAAGTAGGTACATAGTATAGTAAACCCAACTTAAGACTGAAACGAAAGAGGCGCTGTCGGACGCATATGACATTCATTTGACCAATCATTGCACACTAGTAACTGACAGATGAATGAACACAACGTACTTATGAATGACTTTTCGTTAGTTCCAATTTTTGCCATTTCAGAGATAAGTTGGGCGGACATTACATACTAATAGTGCATTAATACTTTCAGGAAGAACAAGTCAGAAACTCGCTGAAAACTCCTGCTAGAAACCTGCTAAATCCTTTCAAAGTGCCAGCTGTGCCCAAACTACGCCGTATAAAAGCACAACAAATAAAAACTAAGGAAAAACCTGTTAAATCATCAGTGGTACCATTGAGTATGTTACCTGCTGAAGTGCTAGAGGATATGAAGTACAAACCTCCGAAGAGATATCGGCCCACCAATGCTTCATGGATCACTAAACGATTGTATAAGTTTTTGGAAACTAAGCTTGAACCGAAGTAAGTATAAACTAATACCTTTTTTTAGGCCAAATAAATTTCATAGCCCGGCGGCTTCCGATCCTACGTGACCAACAAAGTGATTCGCACTCGCTTCGCTTCGGGAAACTAATTCCTTAGTAATAGCCACATTTGGACATTGTTAGGCATAATTTATTCACAAAAATAACTTTTTATTTATGTACATAAAACAAACACTGTATAGGACGTATAGGTGAATCTTACAGTATGAAAACAGTACCCAAGTGGGTTAAGCCGTTTCTGATATTAGGGCGATCAAAACCACAGACAAAACTTTTATAAATCATTTGCGTTAGGTTCTATTGTGTTAATAAAAACTTTTTCTCTCCTCTTATACTTTTTCTCATATTTCTTTATATTTGCAAAACTGGACTCAGAGATTTTTTATATGTATGTAATAGTGCTTGTTCATACTGAACACGCGAGCGCAGTGGCGGGCGCGCGCGCGGTGGACGTGGCGAGCTCGTGTTCATATTGGCCGCCAGGCGTTTGCGCGAGTATTCAGGAGGCCTACTACGAAAAACGAACGTTGACATACGTTACTTCGACGTTCGTACTTTGAATTTCGTGCCACAATAGTGATTTTGTGTTCGTTTTTGTAGTAAGCCCCCAGTAGATATTGCCGCGAGCGCGCCGCGCGCGTCGTCGCGAGCTTGCCCGCTACTTAGACCGCACGTGCGATTCCTGTGTGAACACTTGGATATTACGCCATATGTTTGATATTTCGTGACCGCGCCCGCGAGTCAGTGTGAATGAGCACATAGATTTACTTCCTTACCATTGAATTTCTTCCGTAGATACGATTACAAAGCGCGCGTTCGTTCAGAGAAGCTGGTAGAGACGATATACAACTTCACCAAGGACATCCGGCGGGCGGACACGGCGCCGCCGGCCGCCGTCGACGCGCTGAAGCAAGAGATGGCGCGACTACACGTCGTGAAGACGCACTTCGAGTTCTACGAATTCTTCCATGAGTACATGCCGCGGGAAGTACGGATTAAGGTAAGTTGTATGAATAATTATTAGTTTAGCTAGATGCTGTTGTAGTGCTAAATGAAAACTGGAGAAGTGCAAAGTGAATTTGCACTCGAAGGTTCCTCTATAAACTCAATGTTTACGCTTATAAAATCATGTTTCATCATAGAGACCTCAATGTGTATGCAAGGCGAGGCTTACTTTTGCCCGCTTCACTCTTTTGTTCCCGGCGCTCCGTATATAGTTTATTGGTCTGAGATAGAGACCCCTTTTGTTGTATTATTTGTTATGGCTAAAACAAATTTTGTGAAAATTTCGAGTTTCCATTTACAAAGGATGTATAAAAGGCGTATAGAACCCCTTTCGTTATTTTAATTAAATTAAAAATTGGTACCAATCGTTAATAATATAATATTGAATTATTTTTCATTTCCTTGTTACAGGTAGTACCAGATGCATTTAATAAGATATCGTTACCGAAGTATGGCGTGTTTTCTGATATTTTACGATAGTATTAGACTTGATAAAAATATTACTTACATTTATTTTTGCCATAGATAACTTCAGGCTAAGTTATGTTTGTTTTAATTATAATTGAACTTATTTTAATGAATTCTTGGACAATAAAGTTTGTTTTGTAAAAAAAATACTTTTTTAAATCATTTTTACCGACTTGACTTGACCTTGACTCATTGTTTTGTCATAACATAGGAACCTATTGTTAAAGATTTATGCTTCTTATAATTTTCTATGAGAGGAAAAAAAAATACAAATTCGCAACCTAAGACTTGTTTATTTCGAAAATAGTAGGATACAAATGTACACCTATGTTACAATATATCGGAGCACCATACACATACATAAAATATTGCGGTTATAGGTACAGTCAGCGTCATATAGTACGTAGCAGTCATGATTACCAAATACTTGGAAACATTCATTATGACCATTAAGAACGGCTCAACCAAAGCGATCAAATTGTTCAGACCATCTACCGTGTACAAATATATCGGAGCACTCACAACACCGAATACTTGATAACACCCAAGTCGGCATTAATACCGTGACAACCACAACGCCACTGGTTGCCTAACAGCCAAAGTGTTCAAAAGTATGAAGCAACCAAAGTATTCAAAAATATGTAGCACCCAAGTAGCCAAAATTATAGCAACACATAATAAAAATGGACTTTAAATGACATGCGATAAAGTTCATTGTGCATCATTTCTTCCGATAAGTAAATTGATTAATTCAATGTCAAGTGCAAGTCATGTATGTCAAATGAAGTGGTGCTTCAATGCTTGCTTTGATATATTTAATACAAAAGCCATCACATCCATAGAGATATTACAATAGAGTGGGTGAGCCATACCCATACATTGCAATCGCCCCCGGTTAGAAAGAGAAACAACGATAACGGTAATTACCTATCTATCTCCAATCCCGATGATCCAGAAAGAGAAAGGTGATTACTAAAGATTTCGTCTCTTTTTATCCAAAAGACGCTCTGAAGCCTGGCTTCTGCCCTCTATTGTAATATCTCTATGATCACATCGGATACAGTTATGCATCAATAGATATTATTTCAAACTTGCCTTAGTATTAAACTTGACATTGATTTGAATTATAGATATTGACATACAATGATAGATAATAGAACGACATGCCAATAACATTAGGTTTAGTTTATTGTAGTTTATTTTTCTAATGTTCCATATTTTTGAACGCTTTGAATGCTTGGATACCATTGACGAGATGACTGTAACTATGTTTATGGTGTTATGACTGACCCGATGTATATGACCTTTTAAACGTCTCGGCCATTTGAGCGACTATATTGTTGTCAACAATAAGGAAACTTTGCTTGTATAGTAAACCCAACTTAAGATTGAAACGAAAGAGGCGCTGTCGGACGCATTTGACATTCATTTGACCAATCATTGCACACTAGTAACTGACAGATGAATGACCACAACGTACTTATGAATGACTTTTCGTTAGTTCCAATTTTTGCCATTTCAGAGATAAGTTGGGCGCACTGTACCGATATTATCGACTTTTTGGTTGCGTCTATTTATTTGAATACCCTGATTGTCTCTAACTATTTGATGCTGACTGTACGTTACAATTGGGACAACACGTCACACACTGTCACACACACGGCCCATAGCAACCTTGGCGGGAATACACTACACTTAAACTTGAATACAGATTATAATAATAGTCTTTAATAGTGGTACAAGTGATAAGAAAGCCATTGCCGACCATGGGCCGTATGTGCAACTTTTACATTCGCTCAATACTAATCTAAATTGTATGGCTATTTCGTCTACGAATATCGTCTACTTTAGAACTTATGAAAAACATTACAAAAGGTTGTAAAGAGACACAATTTCGTTACAACACTGACGCTTCTTACGAGTGTTTTTACACTTTTTACAGAATACTTGAGTATGTCCCACAAAATGACAATTTAAGGCCTGTTTATCGAAATCGCTATTATTACGATTATCTGACATCGAGACGCCTTATTTGGGTCACGGAACCTAAAAAATATTAACCCCACCCAAGTTTATATTTCGAGTTGGAAGTCTCTTCATTTCATAATATGATGCGCCATACGGTATAACGGATGTATGCCTCTTTAGAAAGGATCGACAATGATTTTGATAACGAATCAAGCTACTCGCACAATATAATTATAATACGTAACAGAAAGAGATAAAGCTTAATCGTGAATGATAAGTACTAGGGTATAAAATTTTTAAATACGTTCTTTCCAGTCAAATGCATATGACAGTTATTTTACAACACCATCGATTTCGTCTTAGCACGCTTTAAAACAAAAATATCAGTCATAATTGAAATTAAATAGTAAAATTTCTACATTTCTAATAAAATCATAAAATAAAAAGTTATAAATGCTGTACAGTCAAATAAGCACAAAATACAGAACCTAAATTATAAAATAAAATAATATTAAACTAATTTACCTACAATAAGATAACATGTGGTATTCAGAGTGTTGTGACATTGAATCGGCCATCAAGTTATTTACGACTATGTTTAGTTTAGTTAATACAGATATATTTTCCGAGTGCATAGATATTTCGTTCGTCTCGACTAGAATGATTGGATAATTGAATTACAATTGAAATACTGTAACCAACTGTAAGGACCCAAAAAATTCACATTTGCTAAAATAACATCGTTGTTTTACCGACTTGGTAAGTTGTACAATGTACATGAAAGTTATAAATAGTACACAATACACAAAATAACATTAAAGACTCACTTCGTCATTAATTTGTAACAATTACTAATTAACGCCAATCACATTTTACACGACACATTCCAATACAAAGGTACAAAATGGGGTAAAAATTATTTTGGCACTACTAAGACACAATTTTAGGGGCGGGGCACATTAGCTACAGACGTGTACAATACAATACAATTATATTATGTATACAATTCATTAATACGCTATCAAAATTTACAAGCCGTAATTTTATTTAAATTTGAAGGTATAGAAAGAGAAGTGATTATGTTATGTTAATTTGTTCGAGAAGTGTACTTGATTTAAAATCTCCTATTTATTTTTTATATTATTTTTTTTTTTTTGGGAAAAATGAGATTTTGGAACACTCAGTCTTCTAAATCTCAGTGTTATTACTATTTCTAGTACACTACAGTTAATAGTGATCAAAATTAGTTTTTTTTTTACATGTAAGGTGCCTACCTCAAATTATTTTGTTTAATTTAAAGGCCGTAATTTTTCTACCACGATAGTGAACCGTTATTTTTAATTTATAAAAGATGCGAATAAAATGATGGACATACTTCCACATAACGCCACTTGCTGACATACTAACGGTTACATAAATGTATTAATATATTTGATTACCTAAATAAAAAAAGTTGAATGAATGATGAATTTTGGTATAATAATAATTAGAAGCAACGATAACCTTACGAAAAACATGTTATAAATATGTAGCACGTATAATGAAATAATTAAACGTTTAGCAAGACATTTATTATAAAATGTTAAATATAAAGTAGGCTTGTTCTAAAAAGTTAAGTATTGATATTCAATTGCAGAGAAATAATCACGCTGAATTACATATGAGAGGCAAAATATAGTAGATATTGCATTTACACGTTCTTGAAACCAACTAGATGAATTTCGTAATCACTAGCCTCTTAAATAAAACTTTCCGAACTTATTTCTCACGATATACGCTTATTATGAGAATCATTTATGCAATACTACAACATACATGACATTTCATGTTGATATTTAAGTATAATCGTCTAGTCTAAACTCATGATAAATAATTATAATCAGTTTTTGATGTAACTACAAAAAAAGGTATCAGTTGTGACAAATTCTATCACTAAAACTATTTTCACAAACCCAATTTATATTAGTCCACTCCACAATAATTTACAAATTGATTTACCAACTATGAAAATTTTCATTTAAAAATAGTAAAAATATAGGTAATTGCTTATTTATTTATTATTGAAGGTAATCAAACAG
This sequence comes from Hesperia comma, assembly GCA_905404135.1. NCBI lineage: Eukaryota > Metazoa > Arthropoda > Insecta > Lepidoptera > Hesperiidae > Hesperia > Hesperia comma. The sequence goes on from FR990026.1 coordinate 3,136,793, forward strand.
ATATTGACCGAACAATACAAAATTGATATTTGTAGTATAAGCTCAGAATATTGATCCATTTAGATTTTTTTTATATTCAAATCAATAATGTTATTATGTGACAATAATCTTTCAAGAATAATGTTAAGTAATTCATAAACATTAATCTATAACTGTAAAGAAATGTTTGTAGTCGATATTGATTAATATAATTTGTAGTAAAAATAATATATTAATGCTTTTTCAGTAACTACATTACGACATACATACTCTCCACCTGTATAGTCTATCATACACGTAATATAAGTAACTATACAAGTAACTTCAAAATGCAACAATTACCAAAGTTAGGCAACAAACTACATCGCTAACGATATAACTAATAATAAAATTGATATAAAATAATTGACTATCAAAACATAAAATAGCATCGCGACGAAAGCTCGAGCTAAGAAGCGTACACGAGAACACATGAAACCACATCTATATAGAGTATAGACTAAGACGGAACAGTTCAGAACCATTTTTACTCATTTTCTTGTTTGGTACCAGAGCCTTTATTCTGCTAATTTATAAATGGTACTGAAAAGTATACTGAACTTACAATATAATAAGTTCATTAAAAGGTTCTCACATATGCAGTTAACGAATGGGAGTAAACAACGGTCCGTTACATGCAAGTTCATGTTTTCTTGTTTATATTATATTGATTAAGATCTAATTTCGACCGTGAAAAGAATTTTAGGGGAATAATTGTATGAAACTTTTCTTACTTTCATATAGGTTGTATGTCATAATCATTCTAGGTTTTACAAATTCCGATACTAAAAATATCGACAATAATGTAAAGTGGTTCTTTCAATACATTCACTACTAATTACGTGGGTATTTAGTAGTCTTTCATTTACACCGCGCGCATTATGCTCTAAATAAAAACATATTTACACCATCATTGTATAGGGAATGAAAACATTGTAAAATAGCAAAAATAAACAACAAATGTATATAGGAAGTGGATATCAAATGCCCAGCAAACTGTCTAATCTAGCAAGTCAAATGGACAAAACGCTGATGGATAAATAGATGGAAGAACTTAAGGGGCATTCCCATACTCTCAGGATAAAAAAACTAACACTGGGTGACTTTTTGACCATTGCTAAGCAACTTACAGAGTTTTGTGAATAAAAAGAATATAGAGGTCTGTCTATAGTCAGTTATTGTTAGTGCAATTTTTATTTTCATAATACAAGTTATAAGTGGCACAATTCGCAGCTATGGTCAACATTGTGTTTTCCAGATGTTATTAGTACATATTTGCATTAGTCAATAAACTAAATCCATTATAATAATAGAAAATGATGCATTGGATAAAAAATATAATTTATAATGTCAACTGACCGAGTATGATCAATTTCATATAATTGTATAATTGCAATGTATTTAATGTCAATAAAATCGTATACATTGTAATTATATAGAACATAGTCATATAAATACAATGTAATTAAATATCGTACAAACATCTTAATCCTTATTAAGTTAAATATCATGTTCTCTCATGTACCACCATTCGTTAAAATACCAATTCAATCTATCATAATAAAATAATCGATGTTTCATTTCAACAACGATTTATAGAGATCCTTGTGACTTTACACCTTATCAACACAAAATTGCTTAGTTTTGGTTCAATTCGTTTTCAAAGTTTTAAAAACTAATTTGAAATGCACAACTCAACTCTAATCTTATACAACATAATATAGTTTAGCAATTTTCTGTCTTTCAAGCTATAATAGTAGGTAATATAACAAAATTGTTTAAATATTAATAAACGCGGAATAAATCTCTACCTTCATTTGAAAGGACAATCAATACAAAATGCAATAATACATACATACTAACACAGACACGACATTTGAATGTATTTGTTGATGAGAGTGTCTGCATAGTTTTGTGACCTTCACTGACATAGCGTTCGGCTGATCTACACTTGGTCAAGTAATAAGTGCAAGTAATAGGTGATAAGTGAATTAATCCACTTGAATAAAGCCCCCGGATAAGTGAAACACTGCAGTACTATTCATTTTCATGATAAAATACCAAATGCAAGTTGCCAAAAACAAAAGTGTATCATACCGAGAAAATCACATCAAAGTGGACGCATCTGATGTGAAAAATCAATCCGATGGCACATAAATGATCCTTGACACTTATCACTTACCAAGGGTGTAGTCAAGCCTTCAGGCAGGTGTACTACCGCGAGCGAGTCGGCGAGTGAAATCCGGCTATTTACTCGCTCAAGACGTACAAAAAATATGACATTCGTGTAAACAAAAGAAACACATGTCAGCGCATACTCGCTACACTTCACACCGCCGGCGAGTACTCGCTCGCATATGCATCACTTTTGTTTACACGAAATGTCATATTCAAGTCCTTGTCTTGAGCGAGAAAAAAAACCCATAGCTACACGCTACTCGCTGCTCGCCGACGGTCGGACACCTCACCGACCAGGGTACCAGGGCGCTAGCGGTAGGTGTGCGGATGGCAGGGCAGCAACTCCACGTAGTTGGCGGGGAACAGGCCGAAGCCCCCGCGCGGGCCGAGCCCCTGCCACCAGCCCGCGTCGATCTGCTCGATGTGCGTGATTATGTCGCCCGGGTCGAACGTTATCTCCGATTCGTCCGCTGTAACGGTTAAAGGTTTGCAGTGAATTAGTTATAGTGTGTTATTTTATTTTGACAGGTTTTATAAATTTTATATCTATGCATTTTTTTATTAAAGCAAATGACAACTATACACATAATTCACTAATTAAAAACATTAACAAATTTCTAATACCAAAGTTAAATAAAAACAAAATAATGAGATTCACTGTTTCTTTGGGGAATGGAAAATACATCGAACCTGATACTCCTTCCTTGCGAGGCAACCTCTTACCAAACTTGGCAACAGGATTGCAAGCCATTAGTGAAGAATTTAAAAAATTAAAAATTAAAATATAATTTTAATTTCACTACCTGCTTGGTAGTCGTAGAGGGCCCTCGCTGTAAGTCCAGGATCGTCATCCAGGTCTTCGTAGATGGTCCCGTCCTCGTCCAAACCCTCCGGAGATACATCTGTTAATACAACACATCATTTGTATTTTTGGTCCTTCGAGCAGTTTGTAAAAACTTATATTTAGTGCATTTTATGTGTGCCTGTGTGGTGGTTTGTCTAACTTCTTATAACAAACCTTCATATAGGAGCCGCGTAATGGAGTATTTAAACCTCCTCACTGATGAAGAGACCCGCCCTCAGTAGGTGAATGAATCCAAATACTAACAAAAACGTTTGAAGCGTTTTATACTCACCATCAAGTGAAGCAGATCCATTCTCCTTCTTATAATTAACATTTTCAATAACGGTGTTCTGTCGACTCAACTCCGAGCGATCATCAGACGCTGCCTTAGTATACGGCGACCGCTTGATCGTACTAAACTTATTATCACTATCATCATCATCGTTCTCATTCGAACTAGAGTACGACGCATCGAACATATCGTTTTCTAGAATGTTCTGTTTGATCATTGGCTCGCTTCTCGAGTCCTCTATGTCTCTGTAGGCATCGTTCTTGTACTCTTCATAGCTAACTGCACTAAAGGATCCGGATTCATTCTCTGTGCTAGGACTAAGGTCAGCTGGGTCTATGATGGGTTCATATTGTATCTGCGAGGGAGTTTCGAGGCTCATTTTGATTTTATCGATGTTCTTCATGGGACTAAGCTTTGGTTGTTCGACTGTTTCCTCTTGTAGGGTGTCACTGGTGGGGGATTTAGGGTTAGGCGACGTGGGTTGAGGTGAGTAGCTGACGGGGTTCTGACTGAATGTGTTAATGCGCTGCGCAATGACCGAACTGCGCACTGGTTTCTCCGGTATTGAATTGGATCTGCAAGACAAAATAAATATTGCTAGGTTACACAGTCAAAGGGATAGTCCCAGTTTATGACTTTACGTATTGAAATATGTACTTTAAAAGTAAGCGAAACAAAATACAACAAAACAGGCCTGGAAACAAACATAGACACTCACGCAGGCATAACACGAACGCAGACATAACACGCACGCAGCCATACACACGCACGCAGACATACACACACGCAAACTTAACATGCACGCAAACATAACACGCACGCAAGCATATACCTACACGCACGCAGGAATATACACGCACGCGCACGCAGACATACATACACACACACACACACACCCTTACCTGCTAGCGATCTGTCCCTGCGCGAGGTTCTGCTGGAAGTGCGCGCGCGCGGCGGCCGTGGAGGCGCCGATGAGCGCGCGCGCCTCCTGCGAGCGCTGCCGCCGGAGCGCCTCGCTCGCGCTCACGCCCGCCGCGCCTGCGCCCGCGCCGGCACCGTCCGGGCTTACACTCCTGGGATTAATAAATTACACGGCAAGGTTAGAGCAAACAACTTCAACCTATACTAATAATATAAAGCGGAAGAGTTCGTTTGTTTATTTGTTCGTTTAAACGCGCCAAACTCAGGAACTACAGGTTCGATTAAAAATTATTTTTGTCTTGAATAGTCCATTTTTTGTGGAAGGCTATAAGCAGTATAGGCTATATGACATCACACTACGACCAAAAGGAGCAGAGCAACAAGTCTCCGAAAGCGAAGCGATGGCGTCTACTTAATATATATTGCTGGACGACGTCTGCCGGGTCCACTAGTTATTCATAAAGATTCTGAATAGTCTGTGAAACATTCTATTATTTGTATTAAATTTGTAGCTGGAAAACAAGAGTAATGATTAATGATGATTGATGAAAGTAGATCAATTACTTTTGTTCGTCAGCTTTCGCTCTCTTGGCGGCCTCTCGCTCATCTCTTCTTCTCACTTCTTCCTCTGCTTTCCTCTTCTCCTGAAAAATATATTAAGCAATATAGTGTTTCTAATCAAAACAAGTTACTCATTAATTTTGCATCATACTTGGACCGCTAATAACCACCAACAATAAACAATTGAGCACATTGTGACAGACAAATATTTGTTTTAATCTGAGGTCTCTGCTACTTTGACAACTATATCTCAATTTTCTTTTACGACACAAGCTTTCCTAATGCGAACGGTATTTTTTTTAGTTCAATAAATTATTTTCATTAAGTCAAATATTGTGAGATCTTATCGGAATGTCATTTATTGTTGGCTTAATAAGATGTTACATTTTTAATAAAAAAAACTTAAACCAAACCTCTTCCCGCCGTTGTCTCTCCGCTTCAATTCTCTTCTTCTCTTCTTGTTCTTCTTTCAGCCAGAACTGATCTCTCTCCTTGGAGTTTATTTCTTGCACTGAAATAAAATTTACTTTGTATTCATATTTCGAACGTACGTTAGCTGAATACATTTTTTTTGACATTCCTGGTTGTGGATTTTTGATTCCAAGAATCGGCATCACTTTATAATAATAATGAAATGAAAAAGCAGATAAAAAAGATACAGAAGGCGTAATAAATATTGTTTCATTTACTTTAAAATTATCTGTAGTAAAAAAACCTCACACGTAACTAAAATTGAGGCGCGAATAGAACTCAAACCCGAACTGACTGTGCAAAACCAGAAAAAGGACAAGCTTATTTATAAAAATTATTATTATAATTATGTTGTTTATTTCTATAAATATCCATACCTCGCCGCAAAGAATTTTTCCTGATCTTAATTTCATCAACATCAGAACACTTTTCTGTCACAGAGTTACAACGCGACATTTTATATTAGTCATTTTTAACGTTTTCTAACACTGGTTTTAACGTTTTCAAACCATTCGTGCACTAGAGGGGGCGTCGTTCGTGAGTATGACTCCAAGCATGCACCAATGTTTACAATTTGCATTACCACACAATGCAAGCTGACCGGACTAGAACGCATTGTTTTCACAAACGGTAAACAATTGAATTCAATAGTGTTTTAATCAGACTTCATGAGTATTAAATGCATTTGTGCTTTCATCTTTAGGTGACAACGTTTATTATTGCAGTTCCCTTTTTCGTAGGACAAGTAACGATTATCGAATGCCTAAGCATGAATTTTGTGATTTCCTTGAAGTTAAATCGCTTCCTTTTAGATCGGCGACCCACTACCGGTGATGCCATTAAAATTTCCAATTACCATGGGCATTGACATTGACTTAAACACTCCTATATCAACAGGCATTGGTGACCAGTTCCGACCGTCTGAACCGTTTCGGTTCTTCTTTTTCACGTTTGTAGACTATTTACATAAAAATTGTAGTCTTCTTTGACTTAGTAGACCGAACGTATTTAAATTCAATTGCTAGATTCAAAACAACGAACTATGACAAGTATTATAAACTTTAAAAATATAGGATTTTTGTATGCATTAAAATTAATTTAACACCCCAGAAAATATCACTTATTACTTATTTATATTAATGATACCAGTCGCTGCAATTTAAACTTATATAACATACTGCTAACATGTTTTTTGTTCTCTCTGGTGCTTTGTGGACGACCGGAAAACTATGCAATCGCAATTAGCTATAGTAGAAAATTATTCAAGTGAAACTTTATATTATTACCGCGGTTATTTATAATGTACATCGTACATATTGCAAACGTTTCAATAACAGTTAACGTTTTCATTTCATAATCAGGATGTACTTGCTGAACTGATTGGCATAATACCCCGAATTTGTGTAACGCGGAATAACTAGCCATTATTTCCAGCTCAATATTATTAGTAAAATTTTTCTTTACGATTAAATAGCCCGCAGATTTTAAGGTGTAATAGGGGATCGGTCAGTAATCACAAAAAATAAATATATTGGTAAACTGAAGATCGTTACTGAGTGCCTGAATGACAACGCACAGCCGAAACTACTGAACGCAAGAAGCTGAAAGATTCCTTGAAGAGTGTAGGAGAGAGAGGATTTTTGAAAATTCTCTCCTTAAAGTGTTAAAGAGGGGATAAACTGCAACAAAAGTTCTCGCGGGTGAAGCCGCAAGGGAACAGCTAGTAATATATGAATAAATTTTATTCGAAATTGTAACTACATTACTTCGCCTAAAGACAAGCTCAGGCTCATCACCCTGGATCACCCTCACGTCTGGATGACCCAAGCTTACGACTTACATCTAGCGTCTTGGCTGCCTCAATCTCGTATTGAGTCAAATCAAGTAAAACAATAAGCAATTTGGACAATCTCCTGTTAACAAATTCACGTAATGAACAACAAATAAATACCTGGATTAACCTTCTGATACGCGGTGCCGATGGGTCCACTGGGCGGCAGTTCCTCCAGCCTACTAGACTTGACATTGAACGCCGAGCCAGCCTTGGCCAGCTTGTCTAGCAGCACCTTTTCATCCAGATCGTCCTCAGTGCGCGCGTGCATCGTCATGTGGAAGCCGGTGAACAGCCGCGCTACATGCTTGATGTGGTTCGCGCAAGTACCCTTGCGGACTGTTGGGGCGCCTTCGCCCTGCAAGATTATTGATGAAGCTATTTGGTCAGTTAGGTGTAGACTCCTCAGTAATGAGGAGAGACCCGTGCTCAGTAGTGGGCCATTAGTGGGTTGTAGCTTAGCTTAGCTTAGGTGTAGACTATGTTATGTTCTAGCTGGGGGCTGGAACCAGTGCTTTCTTTCTACCTCTTAAGGTGCTCCCTCGCCGCGAACATTCGCGTGTAATGTAACATTTACTATAGATTTGAATTTGCGAGCATTCTTATTACAATGCGATTAAGGTATGTTTTAATTTGATGGCATTGATTGTAACGTTACATTACATGCAAATGCTTGCGGTGAGGGAGCACCTTTATACACATTGCCATTGGTGGATTTAAGTAGCATGTACATTTGATTAGGAGGTTGAGCCTAAGCTGTAAGGATAGCTTCTCTGTATACACAATATAATATTATAACATAAAATTATACCAAACAATGCTACTACTATTAAAAAGGGTCAACACAATAATCAATGTAACTAAACCAAAATCATTTAAATCTACAAAATCCAAGCTTGTGTACACACTACACAGATAACACATGATGTAAGATGACATAACTAATCTCCCTCGCTCTATCTTATCTGTATCTCAAAAGTTGTACTTGCCTGCCAGTTGATAAGCACATATTTAGATATGCTGCCGTTAGGAATGTCCAGCTTGAGGAAGGCATATTGTATCTTGCCACTGTTCAAGTCATCTATCAGCTCAATGAGTCCACCATCTCCTTTGCTCACAAACTTCAAATCATTTGAGAGTCCATCGTAGCCAAACAGTGCCCTGTAAAGAAACAATAATTATAAACAACATGTTAACCTTGGTTGCAATCTGTGTGAAGCCAAAGAAAACTAATTCCTGATAATTTTACATTTAATTTTGACATTTATTGCAGAAATCAGACAGGTCACCGAGTGGTTGGTCACTATTAACTATAGATATAAGTGGGACCAAGCACGGATCCAGTGGGATATGATTCCCCACCCTCTAAAATCGAACAAGTTAAATAAAAGAAATGTAAAACTTAAAAAGAAGCTATGTATATCTGCCTCTAGTTACGAAGCATTTTATGGTCTGCTGACACCTAAAGGTACCCTTATGAACTATGATGTTCATAAAACCTAAATGCGACATCTGGATACTCAACGAAGAACTACTTGTTTTGATAAACCTAGCAAAATCGGTTTTTAAAACCCCCAAAATTTCAGTAGAACCAGGGGAACAGTCGGGTAATTTATCAATATATCATGTTTTTATTCTTTGACACATTTGGTATACCAATATCAACAATGTTGATATTCCTAGATCTCTATGATGTTCCTAGATCTCCACTACAATAGCAATTCAATCATCCACTACAATAGCAATTCTACTTACAAGATCAATAAAAATATGTTTAAAAGCATCTACATAATAAAATTTACATTACAAGGAAAGTTGAGTTCTACAATATAATGAACTTGATAATCATATTATATTAATGTGCAATTAAAACAACAACTTTCCTGATACTGTAATGTACTTATTTAATGTAATTGCTCTGGTTCAGTGTGAATCACACTAAAAACAATATTTTAAAGTACTGCTGTATTACAAGTACTTCCATTATAAGATAAGATAATTATGTTTAGTAAATATTTTATAAAAGGTCTATCTTATATTATTATGTAAAGTTTTCTTTGAGCAATAGGTAATACCTTTACACAATACTCCTACTAAATACTATTGAATGAAAAAAAAATTTGAATGTTGACCACAGAAAAGCCTAGTGGGTGTATTGCTGGGTGTATGGTGTATTGCGTCTTGTGAAGACTAAGATGTGCTGTTATATTTATAACCATAGGTGTACCCAGCTTCTGTACCAGGGTGACCAAGGGTCACAAATTCTTGGTCCAGGGGATAGGCAAGGGCTTTTTTAGGTTTTTTAAAGGGTAAAATAATTGTTTGTACTTTGTTCATGTGTCATAAAAAATAAACAAGAACAACTTTTATCTGGATAAAAATTAAAAAGAGCACTGTTTTGAAGAAAAATGATTGTATAGCATTTGGTTCAGCTTTACTATAAACTAAACTAAAGATATTATGGTTGTAGCATATTTTGTAGTATAACAAATACAGCCTAATCTTTATCTCTTTATCAATGACGGGACCAATGAAAAGATGAATACAACTAACTACACCATCTCTGGATATAATATTATCCAAACATTACATTGTGAATTTGTGATAAAAGCTAACTTTATTGTAAAGTAAAATAATATAGTAATGTAGAATTTGACATACAATTTCCACATTGCATACAAGGGTTCAAAGAACTTATATTTATCTGTTATAATATATTGATTGCTCTTTGTGGTAACAGGTTTTAAACAGTGACTCAACTAATAATTAATGAAAGTTTCAAACAAAAGCTCTGCTGAACAGCTTTTAGGAAGTTCTGAAGTAATATCTGAATTTTATATGTACTTCACAAAGGTTAAATTAAATTTGCACCAATTATTTTACGACTACAATCATTTCGAGTGGAATAAGCGTAGCTATTTATTTAATTTCTGCCGCAAGTAGGTCGCCAGTTAAAGTATATAGATTTGATACATACCAGTTTGTATCAGTTTTTTCATCTAAAACGTCTTTCCACGCAGCGATCAACGCATCCTTATGTTTATCCAGATTTATAGCCATTTTATAAAGAGTACGTGCATGGAGTCAAGCTTCAATAAACGAGGTTTTTCAACAAAATGATAAAAACCACGGAACAATCTGACTCACAACAATCCTTGTTAGCAGTTTACCACAGACTAGCTAGTAGCTAGCTCACTCGGCACTCGGTCGGTCGGTGTCAGTGACTGAACAATACTCTATGGACTGAACCATGGTCATAGTGTGGTCATAGATCATACACTTTAATATATGTAATATATTTACTTTATTTATTTCTTAACTTCCTTGTCTATCACTTATCCTCTTTATCTTCTTCTTTATTTCCTTTTATATCCTCGCCTTTTTCCTAGGGACAACCATAGATATCTCTATGGGGACAACACACTGATTTAATGAGTGCGTTCCAATGAGCGACCAAATCACTCAAAACGCAACTTTTTTCTATGGAAAATTGAATGATTTGAGCGTTTTGCATGCTAAAGTGGAACACACTGAATAATAGTAATGGGGGCTTTACATTATACAATTTGCAGAGCGCTAACTCAGTGCACTAACTAGTGTTTTCATACATTACGTTCACTAGTTACTGTCTAACTGCCTTTACACTATGCGAATTTAGCACGCTAGCCCCCTTAAGGAATATTGCTACAGACAGTTACAAAAGTGTCTGAAGTTGTTTTTACGTTTTGAAAAAGTGGTTGGAGTTGGAATTTCTTCTGCTTCTTTTTTGAGATGATTCTGTGATGTTAATGATGTATGAAAGAATATTAATTCTTAGGCAATGAGTACCGAATTAGGTAGTAACTAAATATATTAGGTATGTTCCCTTATTTTTCATGTTGTTTTTGTGATATTAATGTTACTAAATCAAATGATTACACTGTTTTCAAATAAATCGGCCATTCTCCGATTAGCAAGTTTTACTTGTCCGGGCTTGATAAATCCACAGTATTAACAGATTCAAACATGATTTTTTTTTATATGTTAGTTAGCATCCATATCTAGCTGTATACAAAAATATTGGCTTCTGTTTTAAGTAGATAAGACCAAATTAATTTAAATATACTCAGCGAACCTGTGTTCTCTAATTACCGTGGCGTGTCCGCACACCAACTTTATGTTAAAACTTGCTTGTAATTTTTATAACGTACAGATTAACTTTGATCCATTCAACGTGTTGAACGGTATTATACATTGTGTATCGCATCACAAAATATCGATTCAATAGAACCAGTCTATAAATAATTATCATTAAGTAACCACATGTCCGCACTAAAGTTATAATTGCCGTGACCATTTGTGTTCTCGGGTGTAAATCCCTAAAACAGTATTTTTGGCACATCACTACCGCACCCGCCGCTTCTCCTCAGTGTGTACCATGGCCCATATACAGTCGCACGTCTCTAACGTTAGTGTACCGCCAATGAAGCACGTGAGTATATAATTACCGTAGCCTTGGTTAAAAACTTTTCTAATTACCGTTTTATTTATTTTAATACTTGATTTTTTAAGTTAAACCCGAATTGATCATAGCAATTGAGACAATACTTTGGCCTTTACACGTTGTAATAAGTTAATATTTGCATACTGTGTCGGTTTTCGAAATTTTTAAGAAATTCTATCGTTTTCTAATTACCGTATAATAATTACCATATGTTTATAATTACCGTTGTATGTAAAATTAATACACATTTACGAACTGTTTCCTATTATACTCTTTACAACGCACTACAAAGCCAGCGCAAAACCATGGCGGCGGGCCTAGGGACAATCGATGCAAAGCTGGATGGTTTCCAGGGAGATTTGAACGTCGTGAAGGAGGACCTTAAACGTGGTAAAGGTGCGTATATCCGAGCATGACCAAGCCCTCAAAAGCCATGACGCGGCAATCAACTCCCACGAAACTAGGCTCATGGATTTGGAGAACAAGCTGCAAAAAATAAAGGTTTTGGGCACGGCAGTAACCAGTTCATGCCCTGGGGCCCCGAAATTCAAGGTCCTGAGTTTCGACGGCACGACCTCGTGAACAGCATTTAGGCACCAGTTCGAGGTAGTTGCAAGTGGGAATGGCTGGGAGGACGATCACTCGTTAGCGGCACTCACCCTAGCTCTTCAAGGGGAGGCACTGCTGGTGCCTGAGAACCTGCCGCCGATCGACGCATCTTGGAGTCGCTATTTAAGGCCTTGGAAGCTCGAACGGGGAAAAGCACCTCGAGGTCGTGTATCGCGCGCAGCTTAAAGACTGGTCACGGCAGGCGAGTGAAGGACTGCAGCAATGGGCCACAGCACATCGAGCACCTCGTACGCCCAGCCTATGCGTCGAGCTCCACACCGGTCGAAGACAAAGTGTTAGAGGTGTTTGTCAGCGGTATACAGGATCCCGAGGTGAGAGCAACGGTGCGCTTGGGTCATCACGCAACATAGGAAGCAGCTTTAGCGCATGCCCTTGAAGTGGAAGCGGTACGAAGCGACTATAAAGGTCGTAAGGTGCACGAAGTCATAGCAGCGATTCAACCTCGTACTGGGCCTATATGTTACGGATGCGTTATATTAGGATGAGCTGCCGGACTCGGAAACAACCGAAATTGGTGTCGACGGCTACCCAAGTCAACAGCCAGGAGCTAGAAGCCGCCGCCACCGCTGCCGCCGCTAAGAAGACCGCCAAACCTCCTCCGAAGCCACCGACGGCGCGCAAGCCGAAGAATGCTGACGTCCTGTCACGACGCCCATGCTCCGAAGGTCGACATTGCATCAAGCATTAAAGAAAGAATTAAAGAAGAGGTTAGGGTGATAAGGATGCAGGACCTAGACAACTCTTGTGCAAGGGAGCAAGTAAGCCAAGCTCAGAAGGAAGACAAAGATCTCAGCCTGATCATGGAATGGAAAGCCAAAGGACAGAGGCCCCTGGGGAGTGACGTGTCAACCTCAAGCGCAACGACTAAGGCATACTGGGCTCAGTGGGACAACCTTATATTGGAGAATGGCGTGCTTTATCGGAGCTGGGAGTCACTCAACGGAATGGAAAAAAACCCTGCAAATGGTTATTCCTAGGAGTAAGGTGGCTGATTTGCTGAAGCTAGTAGGTACACGATGGCACTTCCGGTGGGCTCCTCGGCATCAAGAAAACCCTCGTAAAGATAAGAGATACGGCCCGGCACTAGATCCCAGGGGGAACGACAGCTGTATAACGTCGGAGCCTCTTGGGAAAGAATCGCCATCGCTGGGCCATTCCCTCAGACTGAAGACGGGAATAGATTCATCATCGTGGTTCAAGACTACTTCAGCAAATGTTCCGGCCATTGTTTGCAACTCTGAACCAAGAGGCGAAGACCGTGGTCAAGAAACTTGTCCAGGAGGTAGTATGCCGCTTTGGTGTACCATCATCCATTGCATTGTGTAATGGGACATCGATAATTCTATTGCTTTAATTTTTATTATATCAGTATAAATTATTAATGTGCGTTAATATCATTTCAGTATCATATTTTACATAGATTTGATGATATTTTCTAATTACCGTTGCATTAAAAATTATTCTTTCTAATTACCATACTCATAATTTTTTTAAGTCTCATTATCTAGAAAACTACCATTATTTGTTACATGCCAAATTAATTATTGAATTTGTATCTTTGAATTGTTTCATATTTTAATGTGCTCCAGTCAACTCAGTGAAAAATAAAAAAGGTTATGGTAATTAGGCAAAGAACGCCGAATTGGAGAATGACCGAAATAATATCCTTTTGTTGAAAATTTTTAGTGTACGATTTTTTCCCTACAATTTCGGCCAAAATACGATCTTTTTAACTCTCATAATACGATCTTCTTCAAAATATAGTTGGCAACACTGATACGGCTCGCGAGCTGCACATTCGCGGCGCATTCGCCAGATGTGGACGCACCCTAGGGCGCGTCTCTGGTATGGTATGGTGTGGACGACTATCCCTTTACCAAAGTTTCTAATAGATATTATTAGACGAGATAGGGAGAGATGTTAATGGTTTAAATGGTTTTAATTAATACTATGTTTACTTAGCTAGATTGACAAACTATTGCAACTGGTTAAATGGTTAGGAATACGAGGCGCCTGAGCGGCTGCTGGTCACGTACTCTCTCAAAACTCTTATTTAACTTATAAGATTAACTTAAAACTAGGGCAAGTGATGGCGCGGCAGTTAAAATGCAAACATGCAAAAACGTGCGACCGATGAGCTGTTCGGTGCAACTCCGAACACCCCTTACGCTGCGTAAATGTGTTTTCCCAGTGACGTGTTTTCTAATAATAACTTCTAATAATTAAAGAAGTCATGAATGTCATGATGACCTGGATGAAGAATTAATTTTGACGATATTCGCTAAGAGCAGGAAAACAGTGAGTGCTGTGTTCCAAAACCGTTTACAAGAAGGAATGTTCAACACTTTCATGACGAAGAAGAAAAGTTCCCGATATATTTTAGATTGACCCGCGAAAGGTTTTAGTTCGTTTAAAGCCTCGTTAAGTTTTGACGACCTCCTCCTAGAACAGAGTCAAAGAACTAATAACAACAGTAGAAAAACTGTAACGCTAAGCTAAGTTAAAACATTTGAAACTACAAAACTTTTTATTTTACAAACAAATTATTTCTTATTCTTACATTTACACCATGTTGGTGTAGGCAAAGTCAATTTCTGGTTTACTATTTCCAAATCAATTATAATTTTAAACACACTCGCTTTTGCCTTGGTGGCAAGGTCTGGTCTAAACTTTTTTACAGTGGCTGCCATTGTTTTGAAGAACAAATCTATTTCGTTTTCGTCGGGTAATGCCTGTCGCACAGTGTCTTCAAGGCACCGTTTGAAATACAACGAGGCTTCCGTTCTTTCTTGCAAATTTTTTTGGATTCCAACCCTTTCTTTCGTCGATTTTGATGCTGGTGCTCGAAAAATGGCCTCCTGTCCAGCTGAGGCTGGTGTGGAAGATACAATTTCTGCTCGCTCTGAGGCTTGTTCGGGAGACTCATCCTCCCCAGAATGTTGTAGTTCCTTAATACTTGGTTCCTCAGGAATTAAATCTTCATTGTTGGATGGAGAACGAACGTCTATAAAACTGCTTATTTCATCTTTCACAGTATCCAAAAATTGCAGCCGTTTCCAATACCCTGCCCTTTTCTTCTTTACAGCCATTCCTGTAGAACCTCCTTCTTCTTTCTTTTCCCTCTTGTAGTGATCCCTCATGTGTTTCCATCGCTTCTTACACTCACTTCCTGTAACAGACAATATAAACAAACCTTAATTATGAAATACTCTATCTAATGGTGAAAACCGAATCAAAATCCGTTGCGTAGTTTAGAAGTTGTATTAAGTCACAGACAGATAGACAGAGGCGGAGGGCGATTTGTTTTATACTGTAACTAGTGATTATCTACTAGTTTCACCACTTCGCTGATTTGCCATACTACTTTAAACCGATTAATATTAAGATTAAGTAGGTAAATAATTAACGGTTATTAACTTACCTTCTTTATTTAGTGTTTTCCCAGCTTCAATCCAAATCATATCTTTCTTAAATGTGTTTTTGAACTCCGGGTCTTTCAGGTCATACAATACTGAATGTTTCTGTACGAATTCAATCAAGATTTCGTCCTCATCAGCAGAAAACCTCGCTGTTGGCGGTTTCACAGGATTTTGTGACATTTTGAATACCGGGCATAAAAAAACACGCTTCTAAAACTCTAAGTAGAAAATGGTAGCAAAGCGAATCACGCAGCGTACTCCGAAAGCAGTCGGGTGACTGTGGTCGACGTATTACATTCCACGCTGACGTGATGCGCCCTCTAGGAAAACACTGCCATTTAATTTCGTTCGAGAAAGAAGCGATCGACGTAAAACGCCCAACGTATCTCGTCGACCTCGGCGTAAAATATCCGTCGCTAAAAAAAACAAAGTCTAATCTATTAAAAAAAGAACAGTACACGTTCAGTTCACAGTTTCCAAAACTATGAACTGTTTCCTCCATGCTGCCTTCATTTTGAGAAACTACAAAGAAAACTGGCACTGAATCGTCGCAAACGTCTAAAAACGCGTCTCTAGAAAACACTTTCACGCAGCGTGCATTTCACGTCCCAGCCAACGTGATTAAGATAAAATTGGTTTCGCGCTGCGTAAAAACCCCGTTGCTAGGAAACAGGCCTTTAGATTTACATTTGTATACCTATATACTAACGGACGGACGTGCAATGCGCGCGCATACTTTCCAACGCATGCTCTTTTCATACTATTTTATCCAGTCTCATGAAAACCGTAATTGTATACTCTGTAGTCGTATCTCGTTCGTACGTTCGTAGTCGCGACAGACCACTTGCCGCGTAAACGTGAATTTTGGCGCGCTATGATTTGTTTACATTTTAATACAAAACAAACAAAGTGAGAAAGTTGTGGTACAATGTGGGTGGATGTCAGCGGACGGGAGAGACATAACTATTTGACGCAAACAAATGGATCTTTTATTCCAGGGTAAGTTGATGATAATAAATCAACGTGATACACTTTGGGCATTGTTATTACATAAAAGTTTGTAGATGTCAGCCTTGTAACTAGGTACCTATGTGCTATGTGCGATTTAAGAATTGATACGAATCGATCATGGGATTGAAGAATTTATTGACTTATTTTTCATGCCAATAAAAATTACATTATTATTAGGATTCTACATTCAATCGTAATTGAATTAATTGAATATTTTGAAAAATATGCAGGTTAGTGGGTATTTAGACACCGCGACGGAAAATGACGTGAGCTTTTGGTAATTGCTATCTTGAAATTTAATGGATTTTAATACAATAAGTTTCAGTAAATAGGTAAGTATCTACTTAAATATAATATGCTAAGCTTAATGCGAAACTTTGAAATACCATAGAGAAGATAGGTACCTTTCTTAACTCAAAAACTACTCGTCACATGTCGCTCAAAGGGGATCCGCCAAAATTGACCCAGGCCCGGCGCCGAAGCAATGTATCTCAGTTGTTAGTGTAATAATAGTAAAAATATTATATATACTTGGTTTTGCTAAATTCACATGCTATTTTTATGCATATTTTTTTGCCCGTTGAATTTTCATAGGCGCTCTATGTAAAAAATACATTTTTAAGAGAAACGTCATTATTCATTTGTACAATAACATTGTTACACTGTTATTATGGCAGTCCAAAATAAAGAATCATCAACATCAGTTTTACCCAGCACAAACGTAACACTAAAAAAGATCGCGTACAGACCTACTATTTTACTTTTTTTGTATGTTTTCCACTAATTATCGTATAAAAAACGTATTACTTAAGGTGGGAAAGTGACAACAATGCCAATAATGTAAATAGGTAGATAAATAACGTTTATGTAAACGTGTCACACAAATATCGCAGAATTAATTTGAATAGGAATTTCTCGGTTGGCTTAACTCTTTAGCTCTATACTTACACAGAGACCGACACTTGTAAAATATGTTCATTAAACACGCCAAAGTGTATTATAAAGTAGGTACAATACTAGTACCTGCCTAACCCAGCCCTCGACTCGTACCTATCGGGACACTGAAAGCACCCAAAATTTCACACTGTTACGAAACTTTAATTTTTTTGCATAATTATCTTTTGTACATTACTTGTAAAATTAAATGAATTACAAGTTCTATTTCCGGCGCTCGATATACCCCAACCTTAAATATTAATTACAATAATTACCTGTGTATAATAATTAATTGTTACGAATTATTAATAAATACAATTATTGTTTGAGATTATATTGATATTATATAAGTGCTATTGACTTCCGATTTAATTGTAGGTATAGTGCGGGTTGCGGGTAGGATATAAATATGGCAGACGAAGCTAGTTCAGTTCAGCGCATTATTTTTGTAACAGTTGTAAGGGGAAGTTCTGTCCGAATGAATACTTGTAAAATTAATTGGTAATTAAATTTAATAAAGTATAAAGTGTAGAGAATAATGTGTATGTGTTGTAATAAACTGTGTGGAAAGATGCTGCTAAAGTTTATTTTTGGGAAATAACTTATCGATAGGGAAGTTCATCGTCCTTGCTGCAGCCAGTGTGATAGCCATCATCACAGAATTTTCTATACCTTTCAATCACAAAGAAGAAATTATCTTTATGATAGTGACAAAGTTAATTAAAATCCGCCGCGTGGTTTATAAGTATCTTCATGATGACTTCAATATTTCATCACGATGTCACTACAACTCGTGAAGCAAGTGTCGGTTATTAGATAATTACTTACCTAGATAACTAAAATAATAAAACTGTTACTGACAGTTGTTGTGAATGCTAATCTCAGAATCGGCTGAACGGATTTTTATGAGACTTTCACTGGGAGGTAAAGGAGGCTGTGGACCAACATATACCTAGGCTTCTTTTTATCCCGGAGATCCTCGGGATCGGGATTCACGCGGGAAAAACTCATATGTACGAACGAACTCGTAGGAAATAGCTAGTTAGATAAGTAAATACTAAATCTAAATCTAGTCCATTTTTAAATAAGTTTAATCCAATCTAGATCTAACAATTAGGTATATTATTTACTTTGCAAAAACCGATACTGATTACTATACCAGATTACTACTGGGTTATATAACACCAACCTTGAATCCTTGACACGTAAAGTCGCGGATGGTCTACGGATTATAGAGCAATTTTCATTTGAATGGATGAAGTGGTTACCTCGTTCCATTAGCGGCTAAAACTTGACAAATGTGTATTGTCATCCTTTTCCTTTTCGTATCTTACAACGGAGATGGTAATAGGTAATGTCCAACCATAGGTGTATATCCTAGAAGTGTTATGAGCTTATTATTATCTTCCTACGTGGACAGTGAAGTAATGCTCGTATATAAATCTAGTTGTGTTATATTCTCGGCTGCTATTAAATTTTATGGCTCTTCAACAATATATCATACATACTTAGTTCCTAAGCATTATGCTACCTACATAAACTATTATTTATAATCAAGGATAGGAACGAATTTTTTGTAATAAATAACGGATATTCTCAAATGGACACCAATGTTACCAAGTCATCATCATCCTGTTGCTGGCTACGAGATATTCGGGGTGCCCATTACCCAATCATTTACATGATTGGGTAATGGGCACCCCGAATATAATACTTACGTAGCCCTTTGATACTTTACCCAAATGATACAATGACATGTAAGTGCCTACGAAACAATACATGTCATGGTTGATTCTAACTGAAAGGAGGTTCGTTATTCAGAGCTTTAAAAATACTACCAACACAAATTAGTACCGTCGGATTTAAACAAGGATGTGCAGAGTCAGAGTCTATGAATTGGACTAACCATCTTAGTTCCTAAATTGAGTCTTTCGTCGGTCACAGTTCTCATGGGCGGCGAAAGGGTGTGGTACTGCGGACCCATTTTTAACCGACTTCCAAAAAGGAGGTTCTCAGTTTGACCTGTATGTATGTATGGATGTATATATTTGTGCGCGATTATCTCGCGTTTGGTAGAACCGATTTTAATGCGGTTTTCAGCATAGTATTTGTCAGACTTAGGAGAAGGTTTTAGGCATATTGTTTGGCTGAACCGATTTTGATACGGTTTTCAGCATCGTGTTTATCAGACTTAGGAGAATTATTTAGGAATATTAACCGAGTTTAACTGAGCCGATTTTTACTTTTCGGCGTTAAAGTCGGTTCTTTTTTGTTAAAAAGTTATAGCTAGCTTAATTCAACAAAGCATCAGGAGGAATATATGTATATAGGAACATTATAGCGTAATCCATAAATAATATCTACAGTAATGGTTTAGCCCGTTATTTAGCAATATGCGACACAAGCAGCAGGGTTGGAATCTAGGGTGGTGGATGGAGGTTCTTCTTTAAAGACCTAAGTTCTTTTTTAAACATTTTATTTTCATCTTACAGCAAATTACTAAAATAGGGATATTTATCGGTGTTTATTAATTTTCAAATGTTTTATTCCGTTTTTACGTTTGTAAGTATCTTTTAGGCATATTTTAAAGACGAAGATTTTAAATACGCATATGGCGTTAAAACAAAGCATTTAAGGCAAAAAAAATATAAACACAATCGCAAAACTTTTAAACATACAGATTGGCGATATATTACTATCAAAGAGTAGATATACTTACCTAGGTAAGGTTTGTTTATCAGTCAAATTCAAAGAAAGCGCTGACTGTAAAAACGAGTAGGGCGAGGTCAGCAATCCCGGAAATAACATTTTCCCTGTTGACAGGCTCTGACTGGGGTAGAGAAGATGGCAAATAAGATAGCGCCGTAATGTGAATATAAATTATTCATATGAAATTCTCACGTCCGAATATCCCATTATACCTACTCTTGCGTCTCCATTGGCAATGGCAAATGCCTCGTAATATATAGAAGAGCCTCGAGCAATCCGTAACCACTGGGAGTGGGTAGGTACGACTCCAACGTAAGTTGGTAGCTAGGTACCTACATCAAATACAATATTCATAGACCAAAACAATGTTGCTGGATGCGGAAATATTCTTTTAACCGGTGTGGTAGCTATATTGCTATATTGGCTACTCTACTCTGACTCCTACGTCTTGTTACTAGGTATTTAATATATTATATGTTTACGACCACAGAACAGATAAAGGAGTTTACGACTACCGCAATGTAAGTTGTATTGAGAACGACGAAGGAAAAATTAAGATTGGCATGTGAGGTGATGTGAGGTCATTTAATTGTGATTAAAGCAATGGTATCACACTATTCTCGTGGAGACGTTGCAGTGAAAGCGTTGGGCTGTAATGAAGAGAGCAAACAATAGACGACCGTTCATCTGGATAGTGAAAATTTACTTCGAATGTCAATTATTGTTCTCACGAACTCGATTCGCTTCGATTCTCCCGCGCCTAGCACACTGGCTGGCCATGACAGGAATGCGTAATGGTGCAAAGGAATTCGATCCTTATTGCTTCATTGTCAAATGTGATAGTTCACATTGAAGATCAATGCTATAATCGATGCCGCTAAAGCATTTAGCTATTGCTCATTTCGATGACCAAAGTACCTAATATTGTCATAATATACCTACCTAAATAGTAAAGAAGTACTTACTAAGAGGAACAAACTAGCTCTATAAGATACTCATTTGGAATTGCACTTCATAGGTCCGGAATCTAGCCAGTTCAATTAAGAGGATTCAAAAAAACGATAAAGCACTTCGAGAAAAGATAGTTACTTAGTGCCCTGCCCATGCGCTTCGCTTAATTGGCTCGTCTTGGCGGGGGCGCGACCGTGCCTCCAGATGACGAACTTCGTCAAATGACTAAATATACTCGTATAATAATCGGTTTCATGTCATGACACCGTGACGAATTATTATGACTGTCATATGTTATTTTCCTTACATAATAGGTACATATGCCCCGTTTCAAATTTTATCATCACAAAACTTGCGCAGCTGTTTGCTCTTGATAAATATCTTATGAGGGTCGCTTTGGTCGTCAGCACTTAATTTTACAGGCACTTTACATAAACCTTGGTGAAGAGTCCTTGACGATCGATAAATCGTTTGACAAAACTTGTCATAAATCTTGGGCGAGCCAGGCCTTGGTTCACGCAAAGAAAAATTTCATATTTTTTGTACCTTGGTTACAGATACAGATATTTCAGATTGATAGGAGTCGGGATTTTTGTTGTATGATACCTACAAACAAAATCTCAATCAGACAAATGTGATAAGTATAGAGATGGGTTTAAAAATTCATAAATCAAATTACCAGGTTAAGTTTCTTTCCAGAAACAGTTATTAATATGTATTGTGTAAACGGATATTACAATTTATGTTATGTATCAGAAAGTTATCAATCCGCTACAATAGATAGATAGGTCCTAACTTCTTACGGAAAAATTTACCACAACACTTTGTGTACGGTCGCTCTAGGTAGAGTCTATGATGTCACCATCAACATTACGCTCCTTCTGACATTTTGGAATATTGCTCAATCTATTTATTCAATTTACGAAAGCTTCGAGTAGATATGAGTCCGAAGGGCACGCTGAAAAATATTAGCGTTCTACCCTCAACGGTGGCTAGGGCTCAGGAGCTGGCTCAGACTTCTTAGGTAGTTATAATGATTCTTACTTGTTTTCCATGATATAAGGATCAATGGCCAAAAACCCCCGGCTTAACCCTCGACTTTTCGTCGAATTAACGCCTTTAAGTACAAAGGATTAAGTTTCCTAATAAGTCTTCCCTCCGTTTCGGTTTCATATCGTATTCAGCAGCAAATAAGTCGGTACTTTGAAGACCTATCAGACTTAAAACTACTTTGAAGTTGAGTTTTCGCTAAACATTCATTATAATAGCACTATTAGGCCTACGATATAAGCTTATGCTACGATGTTGTTAAAGTATAGTGGAGCGATATTGTGGGAATTAGGTACAACAACAAGGTAAATTAGGTAAAAGGATATTGTGGCATTGGCTAGTAAAGAAGAAAATCTTTGATCGGCAATTTTGAAAACGGAGATACTCTACCGGATTGTTGTTTTCTTTTTCCTTTAAACGACATCAGCAGATTATGGTCGAGAGCTTTTAATGAAAAAGAGATATATAAATATATCTATATTGGGATTTAATTTAACACTAATATGTTTTTGAATTAAGCAGCAATTAAGTAGCAAACGACCATGCAACATGCCTTATGGCCCTTTCGCTGCCGCCACGACCGTACTGCCGCCCATGACAACGGTGACCTAGGACTTGTCCTAGGTCGGTCAATTAATTAAGTCGCTAAATTAAGTCTTGACTTAATTTAGGTACTAGGATGGTTAGTCCAGTTAGCAGATGGTGTTAGACTATTACTTAGTTGGTTAAGGGTCCTTATAGCGGATGTTAGTAATACTCGTAGTACAATTTTATTAGTAATGGTTAGTATGAGTCTCGTTTTAATTCAGTCATTGCATTGCTACCCCTGAGGACTGAGACTGAGACGATCGCCTCTAAAAAAGTGTAACCGGTTCCACACCTTTCTATTCGGAACACAATTGCTGTTAAAACAATAATTACGGCGGTAGAAATGGAACTAAATACCATGGCGGGCAGTGGTACGTGGTACTTCCTCGGGTTAACTCTAGGCTCTAACCCCCTATAATGAGCATTACACAAATTATGGTACGCGGACTACACGTATACGGTCGTTCAGACTGTTTGTCGATGAAATCATCGTAGAGTCTCGCAATAAATCTCGCTATGCTTAGCAAATAATAGGGTAAGTCCGGGGTAGATGGCCATACGGGAGAGTTGGCCAATCGAAAAAAAACATCGAATCCTTCACTTAATGTAGATAGTAAGAGCTCAGTTCGCTTTGCGTCGTGCTTAAGAGCTAAGATATAACGAAAATTTTACCGAAAAAAAATCAAAAAGTAAGGAAAAACCACCTTTATTGTTTTGTGTAGTGCAAATATTTCTTAAATGGTTCATGTTTTACATGAGTATGATGTGAGTTTCTTAGAATAATGGTGATTTTTGTTTTTGTTCATAAGTATACCAATGACGCTTTATTCTAACCTCAAAATTACTAGAGTTTTGTTCTGACTTGTTTGCATTTTATACATGGTCATCTCTCCCGGAAGAAAAGGAGAGATGGCCAATTGTAGTCGGTATGTGATGGCCATATAGCTAACATATACTCACGGCGTATAATGTCTGTGCGTGCTATTGCTATTCAGTATCAAATACTAAGAAAAACCTTAAAGAGAACAATAAAGAAGAATAATTACAAAAAAGGGTCCATGGGACAAACATCATTATTTGGAAAAGAAAATTACAAGAAATTGGTTGCTCATATCCATTCTATGCAAGCTAAACGTTTGTAAATGAGCAAATAGAGGTAAGAACACTTTTGACTTCGGAAGAATATAAAAAAAATGGTAGATGACATAAAGCAGAGAAAAGAATGAAGAAGAAGAAAACAATAGAAGTCTAAAAAGAAGCAATGGAAAAAAAGAATTAAGCAAAGAAAAGGTGTACTAAGTCTGTCTGATAGTAGTGACGGAGTGCGATTAATGTTGATGAAGGTTAGGAATATGAAAACGATGATAAAAGGGAAAATATTGTCGCGGGTGTAATGAAAATTATTATACAACAATTCAGGTAGAAGATTGAATTCAATGCAACTTTCATTTCAAGAAAATTGTATTGAATTTGAAGATATGTGCCCGTGAAAATATCGCCAATTGAAAAAGAGGCTGATTAAGCATAGAATAACACCAAACCTATTTTAAAGCTAGTTTTAAGTAGTGGCCATCTAACCTCTAATACTATGGCCATCACACCCAGACACCTCGGGTGAGATGGCCAATTGCGATTTTTTTTAAATGAATATTTTAAGGTCATCTCATTAGAATTTCTTAATTTTGAGTTCAATAACTTAAAGCTTAATCTTCAAAGTTTAATTGCAAATAAAATTTTATATTGTAATCTGTAAGGTTTTTTTATAACAACGCTTTAAAAAAACTATGACCAACTACCCCGGACTTACCCTATAGGTACCTGTATGGGTGAGGCTAGAACACAGTCACAATATTATAGGTAAGAAGGTCTACATACAAACCTAGCTAAACATGCAATGCGCTTAAAGTAAAAATATCTACTTACCTACGTAGTTTTATAGTTATAACGCAAACGACTTTATTAATTTAAATTGATATCATGATATTTGTACAAAATAATAATCGTTCCACTCTAACAGTCGACCCCATTCAAGAACTCGTAGATACTCATTAATATGATTTTCGAGCACCCTTAGCATTTTTCTGTCGAAGTTCCCACAGTTCAATTGCAGTTGAGTATGATCTAATTTCAGATAGGATTTTATGTCAGAAGCAATTTTCCTGGAAGATATCGCATTTCGCTGTGTATTTGTGCCTACTACAATATGTTTTTGCAATCTCGGAAGGTTATGGCGTTATCACCGCGGCTAGGGGCGGTTGGTGCCAGGCACACTGCTATCTAAACTTGGTAACCTTACGGTTGTAGATAGGCTGCCTTCTTATAGCGCATGATTACCGCAATGTTACAATTGAGAAAGTTACGATTAAAAGTTACGATTGAGATTTCTGTAAATGCCTAAACAGCCGTTTACAAACATTACGGTTTAAGCATCATTGTGTACTACAAAATGAACGCGAGCATGAAGAAGAAATGAGAAGAAATGACTTAAAGGAATCTATCTTATATATAACCTCTTGATCAAAATGGTCCACTCCTCATACTAATGAACTAACATTCTAAATAACGCAATCTCCTAACTGGACGCGTCCTAATTCCGATTGGAGCTTTCTTCTAAGTCTGTCAGGGTTGATAGGGGGCGTTACTGGAAGAGTGGTGCTGCATATTATTTATTTGCTATCTTAATACACTCCAATCTTCGGACAGATTTGAATGAAACTTTTTTTGTTATACATCCTGGGAAAGACATAGGCTACAGTTGATTTTGGAAACTGGAATACCTGATGCAGAACCACAAGAGACCATTTTATGCTGACATAATAAAATCGAAGATGTAAAATTATTGAAACCCACAAAATGTTTAATGTATTTTTCGCCTAAGGCCAGTCGCCCACCATTTATTATACAAAACCTGGCCGCTTGTTCGTGTTTTGAACTCGTTATTATTTCGCTAACTTCTGTTTTTCTCAACAGGTTTAGCGATATGAATAGTTAAATATTACTCGGGCAAGGGAAACTTTTTGTCTTCGATTACCCCAAGCAGTAATAAATCCTCTTACATAATTTATCGTTCCCAGATAAATTATCTACCATTTCCTCTGTAACTTGACTAATAGTTAGGTACGCATGCAAGATTAAGATCGTGAACGAATTTTTATGTCTACTTATTCTGTAAGCGTTGTAATCTTCTTTTTTTACAAATGCTATGCTGATGTAGATGTACAAAAGGTGCTACCTACCTACCTATGTCTATTTCATATTTAAGTTAATGTTGTATATTTAAGCACATATGTACCTAAGTAAATGGGTGCAAGGCATGACCTATGAAGATTTCAACAAATGAAATCACTGTATTGACTTTAAAATGTGTTCGTAAGAAGAGCTGAAGTAACAGTTTCCAAAACAAATCGACCTAACAATAGCAGAATACGTAATGGCACCTGTGAGTTGCGTGGGAGTTCCGCATTTATTGTCGGCGGGTCAACGATGCTTCTGTTGTTGGTCTTGATCAGTTTCGCGTTTACAGTTGGCGGTTTGGATCCCAGGAGATGTTTGTTATATAAAGGAATATGTAAGTATTGCCCAACTTTACACTGATTTTGGCTTAAGCTCTCTTCAAATTACAATGATAGTTACCGCTTGCAGTCATAAACGCTTTGCGGCTTTTAGCCCGGCGCGGCGCGGCGCGGCGGCTTGTGTCGATCATAAAAATATCCTAATTGATCAAGGCAATAAGCAACAGTGGGTACGGTCAGTAGTTAGATGGGTGACAGCTAGTGGCAAAAATTTCTTAAACATTTCCGTGCTTCAAAGGGTACTTACTTGAAGCCGTCAGTCCTCTCAATGATGAGGAGAGAGCCGTGCTCAGTTGTGGGCCATAAATGGGTTGTACCTATAGCCAGCATAGTGACCGTTCTGCATATACTTACAAAAATTCAATGATGCAAATTCAGTCTGTTTTTCGTGCTTTTGCACCGTTGGTAATCAAAGTGATTTGCACGAAGGAGAAATACTAAAGCATGCGAAGGGTAATATTTCGAAGCCCCGATTAATTAAACGAAACTAAAAATAGCAGGCTGCTAACCCTGGTTGCCATGGAAATCACTGCCACAGCTGAATGTATTTGCAAGTAAGTAGGTCTCCTATCACGACGTAATGATTTTTTATTGGTAATACTTACCAAGGTTATAGGCGGGCAGACTCAATCTGGTAATCATATTCGCAAGTATCTAGTCTCTAATGTCAAAACAACTGCAAAGAACTCAAAAGCGTCAAAGTATTCAATAAAGAAATCTGCATTATAGTAATTAGTAGTATACTTAATACCGAATCTTAGACGTGACGAGTTCTGAAAATTGATAAAATTGACGTCACTAAAACAATTCAGGTTCCACAAACACATAATGATAGTGAGTCCATGTGTTCATTTTCTAGGTACTTGTTTCTCCATCAAACTTCTACGTAAGTAGTTATTCAAAGCTATCAAAATTTCAAAAGCAATACTAAGGTTGGTAGGTAGAAATAATTGGAAATACATCTATCAATACTTATAGTTAGTGGAAAGAATGAAAATCAGGCCTCTCCCTGCATGTCAATGACCCTGACCAAGTTCTACGAAATGGTGAGCGGAGTGAATTAAATAACGTACTAGTAACTATAACAAATAACGTTGCAGGCGTGCTCCAGTGCCCTCACGGCATGCACCCCTACAACACCCGCTGCGACATAGACACCGTATCGCAGCGCACTTGCGATAATCCAGAACCGTATAAAATAGGTAATTAATACGTAATATTATGTAGCTACCTAATGGGTCCATGTAATTCTATACGTGGTATTATTTGGGTAAAGAATGAGCAGGTCAGTCTTTAACTATTTCGGCAAAAAGTCTTAGGTACACATGCATGTATGAAAAGTTTGGCTTATATTTGAGTCGCCGAGGATTGGAGTTGCCACTCCCTGCTATAAACAAATTTCTTATGCAGAGTGGTGCCAATTTACAACGAGGATAGACTCCTGACGTGCAAAGGTGATGGATAGATACATATATCCATAGACTTTAAGAAATATGAAATAGAGAACTTAACAAATTATTGACTTTTAATTCAAACCCAATCCATGCTGGTTTACAGGCTATACATGTGGTTGGTCGAGATGTGACTGCAACGGCGACTTATTACTGGACGAGACGACGGGCCACTGTGTGGACAACGTGGATTGTCCAGACACTAGACATGTACATAAAAAACCTTCGGGTAAAGCTCGTAAACATGGTCCAAGGCGGAAGAAGATACGACCCACTGAAGACGCTATGCCCGAGTTGGAATAATATTATCTACTAATGTAAATTCTTATTCTCCAATGGGGTTTGGACTACTGTAACTTCCCAATAGGTTTTGGATAGACTAGATACAAACTTAACTTACAGTAACTCAAAGGAATTTCTACGTTCATTCCCCGTACTATTGAAAAGTTCTGCTAACAGAAATCTCATGTGAGATAGCAAAAAAGTTTTAGTCGGGTCGATAATCTAATTTTGTAACTATAGACTTAGTTAACTTTGACTTTACGGATAAACTTAGTTATTGACTTTGGCCGAGAGCACACGTTATTATCGACTTACATAACAGTCACGTGTGCTAGTTTCGATTGCTCGTCACCGCTGAACGTGACAAGTTTACTGACCCGAGGACAGTATGAAGGACCTAAGTAGGTATGACATGACCGTGACATCGAGCAGCTGTTTTAATGATCCAACAATACAATTCTGCACTGGAGCAGTATGGAGTGGAGCATGCTATAGGCCTCCTTAATGATAAGCAGACCGTGCTCAGTAGTGGACCGTAAATTGGTTGAAGCCATTTTAATGATTTTGTCATCTTACAAAAGTTGATTGTAGGAACGCGAGCGTAATTAGAAATTGATAATTAAGTACTAATTAAACTTTAAACTTTGTAAATAAAATTGTAATATTATTAAGTCCCCACTTGTTTTTTTTTCTTTTTTCATCTACATACTAAATAAATTACCTACAGTAGTTGAGTTAGTAGTTAGTACCTATCCCATCTCAATTCCTCTTTGGCTATAAGGTTCAAAAAACTTAGTCACAGATTGTAAGCAGGCAAAGTTATTGTTGAACTTCAATACTTGTAAAAGTAAACTGTAAGTTCCAAAAATATAGGCCTAATATTTATTATAATATTGTGGCCCTTCGATAAACAAAACAGTAATTACTATCTGACAAAGTCCCTTACTCCAGCACTCGATCAAGTGCAAAGTAAACCTTCGCAGCATCGGCATCATTAATAATTAATTTTCATGACATGAATAGAAACATAGAAGGTATATACGTAGCCCTTATACCTACCGTCATCGAACTTACCTAGTCGATGTGAAGTGGGACAACGTCTCAGGACTGGTGGGATCAGGGATAGACGCTTCTGGACAAAAAGGTATGCAGCAAAAGAGAAATAAACTCGACGCAGAGAGCGATAACAGCGATACAGGTACATAATGATATTTTGCTGACATTAAAATGGATGGACCTCAAATGAACAAAATATACCTACTCCTAAGATAAGGTGTGCCTCAAAGGAACACAGAAAGAAAAGTATCAGCATTACCAATGGGTACGATATATATTTTACATACTTAGTTAATATTTAACGACACTACAGACGACGACCCACAGCGTAGAATGACAAATTGTTAGTCTCGCAGGGACAAACAGCCGAATATTTGAGATATTCCCAGAGTGCTATGACATGGGGTTCTCCAACAACTATTTACAAAAAACTAACAAACTTCTTAATCGAAAAGTATAGATAATTGAAAAGCTACAGGGACATGGTCTATGACTATGAGGTAACGACCATAAATTAAATACCTTTGTATTATTAACAATAACTCAAAAATAACTCGTCAGATGTCGCTCATTATCAAAATTGGTTGACTCGGTATATAGTTATGATACACACAAAAAATACAATAGAATTGAGAATATCCTTTTTTAAATCAGTTAAAAAAAGGTATAAAACTAGGTATCTTCTTCGCAGCCGTTTTGCATTGGTGACCCTGGTGTTACTCGTATTCAAGGTTCATAGGCGATGATCATGATGCCCATCTGCTTTTGCTCTTACGTCAGCCCTTCAGGCTATAAAAAAGTTGATAACTCCAACAATCCGCATGTTGAATGCTGAATTATTGAAAGCATAAAAACTCCAATAATTCCACTGTAGGTACCCTGTCTATAAAAACGAGTACTAGCTAGTGATGTGTGCAGAATAGAGTTTAGTTTAGTATTCCACCAATACCGAATATGTTTACAAAACACAACCATGTTTCCATTTCGATTTCAAAACAATAGGAATGCTTTATGTCGCGATCGCTATCCGTAGAGAGACATGCAGTGGATCTTCTTCATTTTGTGCTCTTTCAAAGTTATCGATACAATGTACTACGCCAAAGTCGGTACTCCTGGATGCCTTATGTACAATGGGACGTGTAAGTAACTTTTCTCTTAATTTTGTAATTAACCTTTCTTACGTTTCAACTAAGTTTGTGTAAAAGAAATTAAACATAACCTCCTCAAAATGATTACAAATCGATTGGACTTTTTTTAACATAAAACGCCAAAACCCAGTTTAAGACCTAAATGTCAATACCAACTAAGGACATTAAACCAGATGCCTTACCCACTCCACCCTCTGCTGCAACATTATGTTAAGCGACGATGACCACTTACTATTAGGTGGCTCATCTATTTTAACTTAAGCTCTTCAAGCTAGAAAGAAAATGATAGAATCTGAATTACAATATTTCAGGCGTGGAGGAATGTCCAGAAAATATGCACAGATTAAATAGCGAATGTCGGCCGACGCCGTCGCAGCGGACGTGCGACGAACCAGTCGCGACGTCCATGGGCATCATCTGCGACTGGTCGCGCTGCGACTGCGACTTCCCCTTCGTGCTTCATCTACCCTCGGGATATTGCTTCGCGTACGAAGATTGCCCGTGATATGTCGTGACGGATTTATTATTGAATCTTCCCGTAAATTGGGCAAACGGGCGCGAAATTTCTCCGGATTGACTTTCACGCGCAAATGCTTTTATGAAAATAAAATTTGTACGATAACATTTTACGTTTTTTTTTCTGTCTCGTTCCTCCACTTTAATACCAAGATTTATTTACAAATGGGTTGCGGTGCGTTACTGGCGTCACGACTGCTTTACCAAAAAGAGATATTTTCTTCTCTACATCTACAGTAACTGATCACTGCCTGTAGGTACATGGCAAATATATTTAAACCTACTACTTACCATATTATAATAATTCTCTATCATACATTTTCTTAACGTTCCCATTATGTTAGTCTTTCGTAGAAAAAAAATAAAATATTACTAACTAGCGAACCGCCCTCGCTTCGCTTCGGGACCCGTAAGTATCAACCGCGTAGGTCCCGCTCCCGTAGGAATTTCGGGAAGATAATAAACTATCACCAAAATTAATTCAGGTTAAATTAAATTAAACTTAGACATAAAGCTTACGACAAAATAATAGCAAAGTAGCAAAGGATCACAGCAAGATTAATTCAGATTAAACTTGGAAACGCGGCAAGTTTCGTATGGCAGTGGGTTCGACCAAATTTGATTACCATAAAAACGGTTCTAGTGTGTTAATCTTAAAAGATAGACATATACTGTCGTGGACATTTTTTTAGATCATTTCAAGAGGAATAATTCTTTCATACATATATTTTTGGTATCTTGAATCGTTTTCGCAACGCATGCAACGAAAGCCCTCGAGAATGAATAATTTTCCCCGTTTTTTCCACATTTTCCATTATTTCTTCGCTCCTAATTGTTACAGCGTGATGTTATATAGCCTAAAGCCTTCCTCGATAAAAGGTCTATTCAACACAAAAAAGAATTTTCAATTAGAACCAGTAGTTCCTGAGATTAGCGCGTTCAACCAAACAAACAAACAAACAAACTCTTCAGCTTTATAATATTAGTATAGATTAAGTATTATATTAAAACAAATCAGCAGAAAAGACCGAACGAATTATTACCAAAAATTAGCAAGACTGCGGCATATTTTTAAACCGAAATAAGTTTAATCGGTCTGAGACTGCAACTGCAACCGTACAAAATGATCGTATTTGTTGCAGATACACCGGCCATTGTCCACTTCTCAAGTTCCGCTTCGGCAAGTGCTACGGCGATAACACGAGACAGATCTTGCGAGAAATACGGTCTAAAGGACTTTTCAAGTAAGATTGTCTCTACAAGCAATTTTCTTATTTAAAGTTAAATTAAATTATTGAAAAGATTGTACATATTTCCAGGTCATCTTTGAATCGAACAACTCCTATGCTCTGCTCTACAAGGCTTATTAGTTATTGTTCTTTTGGAAAATGTGTTTACTCTCTTTAAACATTATAAAAGCTCTTATCTTAGGCCATCCGAAAGACTGTGACAAGAAGTCATATACCTCCCAGAACCCACTTTCTGGAAACTTCGAGAGAACGGAATCATTAGAAAAATACCTTTACAAACCAAAGATAACTTCTTAAAAAGTAGAAGAGATAATGCAAGTTCTATTTTTCAATTCCAGCAAGCCTCTAGAATACCGGACAGGCGACAACTACGAGCTGAACAACATGCCGCGCCACGACACGCCCATGCGCGACGTGTACGACGGCACGCGACACCGACAGACGGCCTACATGACCGGCTACACTGGATATATCCCCGGGATGAACTTCAGGTATACTCTACAAGTCTCAACCGTGGAAGTCCGAAGGAAGGCATGTAAAGCCGTCGGTCCCGGTTGTTATCGATAGAGCGCAGTTGTTAAGCCATGTCGGGAAGCCTTCGAGCGGCTTGAAATCTTCTGACACTGGGCTGGGCTGGCCACTAACCCCTCCACCAATCCGCAGTGGAGCAGCGTGGTTGAGTATGCTCTTGGCCTCCTCAATAATGAGGAGACCCGTGTTCAGTGATGGGTCATTAATGGGTAATGTAGCCTACACTACACACTTATAGCCACTCACTAGGTCACTAGAATTCCCTGTGTCATGGGTGTCCTGTACGCCATGCAAAAGAACACATCCCGAGAACAGAAATTCGTAGCCAGGAATTGAACTCGGGACTCTTCGAAGGACGGGCCAGAATGGTGCTACCATTGCGAAAGTTAAGTAGGTCACTACCTAATCTCTTTTAAAGTTGGTGTATTAGTTCCTGTGAAGTTACTGATAGGGCTACAGGGATGTTAATCTAGAGATGTTATTGCTCAGACTAAAGCCACTTAATTATTTAAAGCGTATTTTCTCAATACGCAAGATGCGGCACAATCTCATTTCCTTTCTCCTTCTAAAAGGTTCCACTCAGTTACATAATGGTAATTAGTTAATTACATCCCAACAACAAACACATCAACTCAAATGGTGTATGTAATTTAGCTTATCGAATGGACTCATCGTTTACAGTGAAACTTCCGTATGGTGTATAAATTCCATTAGAGTGAGCAAACCGATTTACCCTTGCTCCGACCTTCGCATTACAAATAGCTCTACATTTTATTATTGTTGCGACTCACGTCCTTCATAAGCTTTGAACTTGTTTTACTCGAATCAAAGCTTGAAATATTATCACCTAATGTAAGCAACACCTTAGAGCTTCGACCTTAATATACCATAATAACAATACGTTCTTAGCACGAGGTACAATATAATAAATCATTAACTCATTACTACATGATTTTACTCTCAACTTGTCATTCAGTGCCATGATCTCGACACCCGCTGTCACACCCTTTTATAGCCAGAACTAGAGTTTTCTAGATGGTGATAACAGATGGCGATACTAGCGGTTGTCAACAAACTATCGCGGTATTTGACTGTTTTACCCACTAAGACTAAATACCGCTAACACGGCCATCCTGAAAAAACGCGCCTGCCCCCAGGCGCCCCTCGACATCCACAGGATACAGTTAACACACACGCATACATTACCCTAAACATGAGAGAATACATAACATTTCACTGTTCGGCCATCCACACATTCACTCTCGGTCTCAGACCAGGACACAAAAATTAATGTGAATGATTGATATAGAATCCGTCAGCAGAATGACTTAGCGCTGGTTTGACCATGAACCAAATTACCACCCGATGCATGGGTCGACCATTTTATAACCCCTTCTTCATCAGCACAGGGCGATGGTGTAGACCTCTTGTTGTACAATCACCAAACCGGCCATCATGCATGGTGCCTGCCCCAGGCACTCTGGGAGTCCATATGCAATGATAAACACGAAATGTTAATAGGTTATTATGATATCCACATAAATGGGAATAATACACGTCTTGCATAAATGTTTTTCATGTTAGTAAAGCCGCCTGCACTTTCCAGGATGTAATCCTCCTGTAAGTGTTCCAGGTTCGCTTGATAACCCGAGGCCGCCTGCACTGTTCAAAGATGTTATCCTCTTGTAAGTGTTCCAGGTTCGCCTCATATACCGTGGGTAGTTTTTGATGCTTAAAGGGCATAGCTTTACTTAAGCGTAACAAATTCTACCCGTACATCCAACATTATGCAAAACGTTAAAGGTTACATGAAGCTTTGTATATTAAAAGCGATTTCACAAAACTACTATGACGTAATAACCCTATTATTATTATTTCTTTTTGTTTTTTTCTGTCGCCCTTTTTTTATTTTATTTAAATTTTGTTTTTATTTAGTTTTTTTTTTTTACTTTATTTTTAAGTTGTGTTTAGATTTAAGCTTTATGTTTTACAATTATGCTAGATTTAAGGTTTAAATTTATTTGGAAGAGTTGCATTATTTCTTTAGATGTGAAATAAATTATTTTTCTTTCTTTCTTTCTTAATAGGTATATCACTTTTAACGCAATATGCCTGTCTGATTATAACCTCTTAGGCATGTGAAAACAAGTAGCGCAACGTTATTTTGCAAATAGTTAATGTCACAAGGAATAAAATAAACTGAACAATACAAACGTTAAACATTACATGACGCTTTGTATATTAAAAAGCGATTTCACAAAAACTGCTGTGACGTAGTAGGTATATCACTTTTAACGCAATATGCCTGTCTGTTTATATCCTCTTAGGCATTTCAAAGTTATTTTGCAAATAGCTTATGTCACAAGGAATAAAATAAACTGAACAATACGGGTCACCTGTGATACGAGGTTATACCATCAATCATGATCAATCCATAATGCTAGAGTGGTTGGTTACCAGTGCCTCACTCGCCAAACGCATTCCAGGAATCGCGCAGGCGCAGCCGTCGATTATGTTATAGCCAACAAGCAGGTTATATCGCTGCCTTTGTTCACAAACGCCGTTTCATAGGAACGACTCGTAGGTATATCTTCGAAACTTTACTGAAACAGATCGAGATGCGCGTTGCCTCGAAATACATGAGATAGGTAGGTAACCTCAAAACAGCGCGTCACACAGTAAATAGAAATAACGAAAATTATAATATGTTTCACTTTTAAAACAAAGTTAACCAATAAACAATGATGCAATAAATAGGTAGATTGAGCGTCGCCCTACAATGAAGACAAAAAAAACACGGCAACAATATCAAGCATGTGTGCGTGCAGGCGATGTTTTTCACGTTCGTCTAGTGTCTATGTTGCGTGATCAATGATACCAGTTACTAAAATTTTCCCATAAATCACACATTAAACTTAATTTATGGAGTGGTTATTTTCATGAATAAATAAAAAACCCTACTTAATTTAATTACAGTTGTTTATGTTAATGTTGTAATAAACCAGCTAAGTTAATTAAATTAATATTTTTTACGCAGTTTGTAGTTGGAAAGGAGACGGTCCAAAATTGTATGGAGTCTGGGCCTGGTTTTGTACCAGTGATAAAATAAAATAAAAAAGAAAAATAAACCATTTTTGACTAATCAAATCCACGAACTCATCTATATTTCAGTGCAAAAATTATTTATTAACTCCACGTGACGCAATTATTCTACATAATGGCGGGCAGCAGACCAGAGGATTCATAATTTTTGACGTATGACGTTAGCTGTCAATATGCCTTCTCTATGCTTGAACAATGGCTCGAACTCAGAGTGAAGGACGCCATCTTGCAAGTGTTGCAAGTAGTACCTACCGAATAACTCGAAATTAATTTTATTTTAGCAAGTCATTTATTGCGATTTGTGAATTTATTATATTTTTAATGAACTTTCTGTATTTTTTGGTTTTTCATGGTTTAGTGTACAAGATCAGGCCCAAAATGGACCATCTCCTTTATTTATTGAAGTTTTTTTTAATGATATGCATGTAATTAACTTTCCAAGTAATTTTTTTATTAAATTAGATAGGTAACGTAAATAATTGGCTCTTCTTTAATTAAGTTACCACCTCAAATTAAGCTAAAAATTTGAGGGGGGGAGGGGGCTGACGCTCACATCTTCCCCCCACCATTTTTAAATCTAGGAAATGCATACTTTTTTTATTATAAAAAAATCAAGTATGCAATCAAATTCACAAATCGCAATAAATGACTTGCTAAAATAAAATTAATTTCGAGTTATTCGGTAGGTACTACTTGCAACACTTGCAAGATGGCGTCCTTCACTCTGAGTTCGAGCCATTGTTCAAGCATAGAGAAGGCATATTGACAGCTAACGTCATACGTCAAAAATTATGAATCCTCTGGTCTGCTGCCCGCCATTATGTAGAATAATTTCGTCACGTGGAGTTAATAAATATTTTTTGCAATGAAATAAAGATGAGTTCGTGGATTTGATTAGTCAAAAATGGTTCATTTTTCTTTTTTATCTTATTTTATCACTGGTACAAAACCAGGCCCAGACTACATACAATTTTGGATCGTCTCCTTTTCACATTACTCTTGTACCTTTAAAAGTGGTTTATTCGACCCAATGCAAAAATAATCATTAAAATGGGCTCATAAACATACGAATATTAATGTTATATTATTATAAATAAACACAAACGTATTGGTAAACACCACCTTTCTTTAATCGATTTATAAAAGTACATGAACTAAATAATATACACGTAACCATAAACCAATTTATATACCCACAAAAATGATGTTAAGTCGGGAGCATAAAAATAGAAACTAGCAACACTGACAAAAAAATGACGTAATTTGGTTACAATAAAAATCAAAATTGAAATTTAATTAAAAATATGTTTATTGGTTACTTGCCTATGATATGTGATGTTTTTTGAGCTTTTTACCCTTCCTTTATAATTCCGGCACAGTTTAATAGCACATTTCGTCATGTTATCCCTCTTATTTGTTTATTTAAATTGCGCGCGTAATACGTAGTGACACGAAAGCGGCGCGATCGGCACTAATTGGCGGGAAAGTACTTCTGCGCCAATAGTTGGCGCAGCTTTTTTGACAGGTCTTCGCGGATTCGATTATCCATCTAGATACTTATACATCAATGCCAATAAACTACAAATAAACGAACTCTTTTTCAATAGCACTTGACCGACATCACATCATTAAAACCAATTTTCAAAATGCAAATTGTTCCTTCTACTTATACTGAGGTTCCAACCATTTATGATTATAATTGATTAAACATACCATACTCGCCGTTTTACTTAGAAATCCTTACGGCTTACCCGAGTTGTATTCAAACTTGCCAATTACATGAAAGTCCTTTAATTTCACCATGGAGTAGTGATTACCCCTTTTTACTATTTGTGGATCACATTAACCTAAAATGTTCTGAAAACCTTAAATAGTTTAACCAGCAACGTGTGGGACGTTAGGTTAAAACACACTTCTGATGTAAGCAACACCTTAGAGCTTCGACCTTAATATACCATAATAACAATACGTTCTTAGCACGAGGTACAATATAATAAATCATTAACTCATTACTACATGATTTTACTCTCAACTTGTCATTCAGTGCCATGATCTCGACACCCGCTGTCACACCCTTTTATAGCCAGAACTAGAGTTTTCTAGATGGTGATAACAGATGGCGATACTAGCGGTTGTCAACAAACTATCGCGGTATTTGACTGTTTTACCCACGAAACATACATTGCTCCATGGTTTTACCCACTAAGACTAAATACCGCTAACACTAACTTAGTTTATAAATTTGAAAAATATTGGGCTGATTGGGAGTCATGATGAATTAAAATTCCGAAAAAAAAGTTAATAAAAGAAAAATATTACTCTTTTAATTCAGAATGATATGAACTTTGAAATTAATCTACTTTATAAACAAATTATAGGTACGGCAAGTCGTACGGTCGAGCGGCCGACGACTGTATCGCAGACTTTGCGGAAAACCAGCGCGAATTGAGACGTAAAGCGGACATGAACAGGAGCTACATTCGTTCGAGAAGTGCTCCCAAAATGGAAACCATACATTCCAGAGACGAAATCCGAAGAGATCTAAGCAGATTCAGAGAAATTAACAAGTACAAAGGTAAACTTCACTAAGATAATTTTGGAAAGGCTTTTGATTCTCGATAGGACGGTGTAATAATCTAATATAGGCGTAATATATAAGATTGATACCCAGATTTTAGTAAAAAGTATCAAAAAACTATAAAATAATTACAAAAATATATAAAACAAAACAATGCCATTCAGTATGTCTCTATGAACTTGGAGTGTCTCAGGGTACATTTTAAGCCCAATACTTTATATTTTGTTTCAGAGAACACAATATCTCCAGAGTTCCCACCGATAGCAGGATACACGGGTCATATTCCAAGAATTAAAGGATCCGAAGCTTCTTTAAGCCAACGATACCACTGCGCTGCAAAACGAGGCTTAGAACTCATAAAACTAGAGCGCGATAAAAGGAAAGAGTTGCATCAAGCTGACTGCAATATAAAAGCTATCTTGAAAGACCAGGAGAAAAAATATTCGTACTGGAATTGGGGATAGCATACAGGTAGAAGGATGTTCTTTACCAAGTATAGGTGAACATTCTTCTACCAACAAATATCGGAAAGAATTCAGTATTATCTTCACTACTGCTATTCTTATACTGTTCCTTGATATATGTATAATTAGTGTTCTTTATACTAGTGAGAAAATATTTTTTATAATCTAAGGCTAAGAGAGCATTAGTATTATGTAACGCAATAAATGTAACACCGTAACAAAGATTTTCAACACACTTGCTCGTAAAGTTGCTATTTTTTCTTTGGTCTTACGCCCGGAATGCGGTTTATTACACACTAGTGCGTTTTACTTTTCATTGCCGCACTAGTGTTTTTCTTATTCCACTGTTTTTTAATATCCGTATAGAGGTTGTTACCAATTTATTATTTTGTAAATAAATAAACTTGTTGTAGTCAAAATCTGATAAGATTATACTTCATCTAATTATCTATTAAAGCATTAAAAAAATACAATTCTTTAAATCATTAATTACCGTAAATTCTTATTAGAAATACATAATTATTTAGTTTAATATATTGTGGCTGAATGGCGGCGTTCAATGCCTCTGGACTTAACCTGCGCGCGCATAGTTATTCAACCAAAGATACGGCGCGCGAAAAAATAAACCTCCGCGCCATTTTGTGCAAACATTTGTTCGTTTATAATTTGCTGATTTGTGACTGAAAAATACCTACCTAATTGTTTTTTTCCTCGCAAGTGTGTTGAAAAACGTCGTATGATACGTGTGTGCTTTGTTCATTACAGACTTGGCTCTTACAGCCCTCGCCTTGCGGCTCGGGCTGTGCAATACCGCCTCGACTGTAATAACCAACTTCGCGCACTTGTATCATAATGTACTCTTTCTGTATTCTCTTCCCCTCTAAATATTACATTACACCCAAATTACAATGTTACGTAACTCACTTTTTAAACCCACCTGTATCGCACCCTAACATTTTATAAGACCCCCCCCCCCCCCCCAAATTGCGTTACGAATTACTTAACCGCTCCCTAATCTTCAATTTTGAATTTTGAATGACAAAATTTTGACAGTTGTACACAATTATTTCGATGTAACTTTTTAAATTAGCATGCAAAGAGTATTTCAAAATACTTCCAATTTGGCAATGCTCAAAAAATATAAGATTAAGAAGCAGACTCTGTATTTACATATATATTGTAAATATCTGTATGATATGCTGAGTGTAAATGGAAAAGATAAAAATGCAAGCATACCTGCCTGCAATCACTGCAGCCTTTATAATACCCTTAATAAAACCCCTTATCTATGGCCTGACCTATACAATTGCTCTATGTTGACGATTTTTGACCAACTGGGACAAAGTTGATTAGACTTAGGCATCAATAGGATGTAAAATTGTAAATCCTTGGCATACATAATTATTATAGCCCTATGACATCACTAAATTTAATAATTGTTATGAACTTAGGGGGTTTATATTTTAAAGAGGTATATTCATCAACATACATCAACTTCACAAAACATAATTATGCGTCCCCTAAACTCATAATTAATTAATCCTGCAATACCAAAATTTAAAACAATATTCTGAAATACAATGCCCTAACAAGGTGAAGTGAAAATGATAGTACCAAACATCTTATACCATTATGTATTTAATTATTTTTAAACATATTAAAATATTTTATTATATTCTTTACCAGTCATTTTAAGGCAAGTGCCACTTATAAAATAAATTATTACTTTTATCTTTACATAAGTATAAAGTCATGAACAAAGATGATATTAACAGACATTATTTTTGTAAATAACATATAAAACGTAGGATATCGTGTTAAACACGAATTATTATAAATTAACACTAGATTCTAGCCAACCTAATAATTATATTAAAAGTATTAAGCTTATTAATATAGCACTATGAAATTTGTACATAGATAAGGCACATGTTGAGAAAAGTTAGATTATTTGCACCACTGAGTATGTTTGAAAACTGTGTTGTCTAGTTAAATAAGATAGTTTAACTACCTTAGTATTTATCAACACACATCTTGGAAAAACTTACGTTTAAAAATCATATATTCAAATTACTGGCTACACATAAAAAATTCATGTTGTCACAGACACTAACCAATTTATGTGTATTGTAATCTATAGATATAAAAAGGCCGCATTATTCTTTATCAGTCCTTTAACAAATACATGAAATAATACAAACAATGAAAAACATTTTATGATTCATAGGTATTTAGTGACTATAAACTTAAATAGAAAATCGTTGTTGCTTATTGTTGCTTCAGCTCTAACACTTTGGAGCTATCATGCTGTTATAATTTAGTAGAAAAGTAACCATGGGATAATTATTATCATCACATATTTGTAATATAAATAAATGTTGATATAAATGTTGAAAATCAAGTCTGCTTTCCAAAGTCAACCTTTTCCACTTCCACTGTGTTAGAACTAAGCAATATCATTACACACCTAGGATTTGTAAATCAATGTCACCATTCAACTATTAGGAGTTAGTTCTACCATCTTACCTGTAGTTACATCAACGCCATCAATTATAACTGACTTATCTTCTGAGGGTGTTATAACATTAGCAGTTTCAACAAAGTTGTTCTTATCTGTAGCCAATTCAAGCATCAGAGTTTCCAGCTTCTGAGCTTTCCTGGTTTCGTTGTGAGTTATCAACGCACATAAATGTTCTGTCAATAACTCTTTTTTCTCCTTCTCCTTTTGCAGATTAATTTTTGCTTGCAGAAAATCTTTTTCAACCCTTAAGTAGTGTTTTCTGTAATGAAACAGTATTGTATTCAAGCTTTCTATAAAAATAACATATTAGCAATAAACAGATTACCAATTTAATTGTAGTTCGAAACAATAGCTACTATTCAGTAGATGTAATTATTAATTATTGGTGGCTCATTTGAAATGTCAATTCCAAAAAAGAAAACCATGAAATTATATTGGTTTTTATGAATGTAACAAGTGTAATAAAAAATGATTGTTTAACAATAAATAGATACTTGCTCTGCTTCTGAATAACTTAAACATGCTTGGTCAATTTTCTTCCTCAACACAGCTACATCCATCGAAAACTGTCCATCCAATATTTGCAGCTCTTTCTTTATTTTTTCAAGTCTCTGAACCTCCTCTTCTGTTTGTTTAGTCCTGAAATGAAGAAAATAAAATGAATGACAAATTTTTCCTGTGTATTTTTTAATCCGTCCCTTTAATCATAGATATTTATAAAAATACATTTGTGTAGGAAATGTACAATTATATTCTTTATAACCTCAATTCATAATTATCTCTTTTCAAAACTTGATGTTTATTTTTAAATACCGAACATTATTTGTATCCATAAAGATAAGAAAGTAATTTTTACAACTTTTCAGAAACATACCATATAGTTTTTGTTATAAGGTGGAGGAATTTATTAACCATTTTTATGTAGCCATTTTTGCATCAACATGAAGTTTTAAAAGGTGTGAACAATTTAAACTGTCAATAGAATATGATACGTGTTTGATAAAGTTCTCACTCAAAATCACACACAGCAAAGATAAGTTCCCATGTCAGTCATTGATACACATTTTGTTATCAGTTTGGAAATTTCTGTATTAAGTTTACATTTATCTCAAATAGCTCTAATTACCATACACATTCATCAAAATATAAATGTACCCGTGATTTTTTAAATAAATTGCATAATACCTACAAGTAACTTTTTCACTTGTTTTGGTGAATAAATTAGTTTGGACACTTAAATGTACTGTAATACATTTTCAAAGATTTGTGATTTTTACCAATTTTTAGTTTACAAAACGATGGCTTTAAACCATTAAAACAGCACAGGTCTCTTTTTAATTGAGGTTTGAGGATGCCCAAGCCATAATCAGCCGCACTATGCTTTTTTTTTAAATTAAGTATATATAACTAGCGAACCGCCCTCGCTTCGCTTCGGGACCCGTAAGTATCAACCGCGTAGGTCCCGCTCCCGTAGGAATTTCGGGAAGATAATAAACTATCACCAAAATTAATTCAGGTTAAATTAAATTAAACTTAGAAATAAAGCTTACGACAAAATAATAGCAAAGTAGCAAAGGATCACAGCAAGATTAATTCAGATTAAACTTGGAAACGCGGCAAGTTTGGTATGGCAGTGGGTTCGACCAAATTTGATTACCATAAAAACGGTTCTAGTGTGTTAAACTTAAAAGATAGACATATACTGTTGTGGACATTTTTTTAGATCATTTCAAGAGGAATAATTCTTTCATACATATATTTTTGGTATCTTGAATCGTTTTCGCAACGCATGCAACGAAAGCCCTCGAGAATGAATAATTTTCCCCGTTTTTTCCACATTTTCCATTATTTCTTCGCTCCAAATTGTTGCAGCGTGATGTTATATAGCCTAAAGCCTTCCTCGATAA
The DNA here is from genome assembly GCA_905404135.1 of Hesperia comma. Classification (NCBI taxonomy): domain Eukaryota; kingdom Metazoa; phylum Arthropoda; class Insecta; order Lepidoptera; family Hesperiidae; genus Hesperia; species Hesperia comma. Next base: position 3,180,064 of record FR990026.1, read on the forward strand.
AAGGTCTATTCAACACAAAAAAAAAATTCAATTCGAACCAGTAGTTCCTGAGATTAGCGCGTTCAACCAAACAAACAAACAAACTCTTCAGCTTTATAATATTAGTATAGATGAAGAAGGCAAAAAAATACAAGAACATAACTCACCTATCTGCCAGAGCTTTTGCAAGCATTTCCTTTCTCTTCTTATTCTGCTCCTCCATTAACTTCTGTTTCAGCTGCAATTCTTCTAGTTTATTTTTATGTGCTAACAAATCATCTTCTGTGTAGTTATTGAAACATCTTACAATATCTGGTGTGATTATGCTGGTCCTTCTCTCAGAATCAGGATAATTGATTTCACTTACATTAGCATTGACCATTGAAAGATCAGAATTAGCATTATTTATTTCTGTATCTTCAGTTTCTGTTTTGTCTGTGTCATCAGACTCATTTGTATTATTTGTATTCTCAGTATTATTTAATGCATCCTCAATACTGACAGGACTAGTGGGAGATTTTAAGCTAAGCTTGCATTTATCAAATTGTATATCATCTATTATGTCATCAGAGTTCTGGCTTTGTAGTGAAGGCGTTTTATACTGTGGAATTATTTTCTTGGTTTTAAGTCCCAGTTTATCAATTTTCCGTACATTTGTATCGCCTATGTAAGGACCTGAAACAAAAGTTTATTTTATATATTATCTCACCATTACCATTACCATTACTATTACAATTACAGTTAAAACAATTATTATGGCAGTAGAAATGGTACTAAATACCAGGACAGGCAGAGGCAGGAGGGCTGCAGTACTTTCCCAGATGGACTCTCAGCTTTTATAAAATAATTAAAATTATTGGCACCACTTTAACATCTAATATAAATTAAATTGCTCTCATTTTACTATAAGGTATACTTTATACTATAAGGTTTACTATAAGGTATAATACTAATAGTAATAATAATTATGTATAGTCTTGTTTTCATGTTGAAAATTTTTATCTTCCTTAAAGTGACATTATAACACATAATTTACATTAAAATAAAGTAGTTTTTGTTACTTCTTGCCCATTATCAGTAGCAGATAACCAACAATAATGGATACTAACATAAGCTATTAGTGCATTAAATTACCGTATGTGCGAAAAGTTGTGTATTATGAATGTTCATAATAATGTGTGATGTTAGTATCATATTTATTTTAGCAACATGCAATTATCATGACTTTAGCACCATAAAAAATTTGCATAAAATGTGGATTTAGGTTACTGGATCCTAAAAAATTCTTTATTTTAGGTTGAAAAAAATATTGAGTTTTCACAATGAATTAGCCATCAAAGACATCAATTACATGAATGAGTTATACCCAATTGCATGCCGTACATAAATTCAATATTTTTTAACACATCAGTTTAATTGATAACAATACATTCCCACAGATACTCCTACCAATTCAATTACTAGTTCGCGTGACCTCAACATGTACAGTTTTATCGGACTCTGTTATGTCAAATTTCTAATGATATCAAATTATATACAGTTACTGCCTGTAAACATAACCAATATTATTTGCATAGCAAATGGTGTCAACGTCTACTGTGTTAAAGCAATGTTGGCCACAATAATTGTCAAATATGTCTTTTTTGCTACATATTATATGATGTATATCTGCTACATATTCTATGAAAACAATGTAATTTTAGTCTGTATTAGGTCTATCTGTAGGTTGTGCCTTATGTTTAATGCGAGAAATAATGTCGAAACTATTCTAACTTTCCATTAGTAATTATTAAATTAAAAAACCACTTATTATTCGCAAATAGATTCTTGTAAACCACACATAATGATTTTGTTCAAAAAAGAACCTTTAAACCTTCATAATATAATAACACAACAACGCACCAACTACGTGGTAAGACACTAATAGACGGATAAGTTGAAAAAAATGCTAACATGGTAATCATGGGAAATCATTGCAATAAGCATTGCATTGTAATACTATTAAGCTTACCGCTCTTCGTTCCACTTTCCGCATTCTTCATCCTGTGTAAATCTTCCTCGCTGAAGCCCGTGAACGACATATTGAGTATCCTCTATATATATTTTTCTTGTCTGTTGTATTTACGTTGACTCGGAATAGAAAAGAAACAAATCATTTGAAAAAAGCACAAAATATTTGTAATAAAGTTTAGGTTCAAAAAAGCGACGGTGGCAGCTGGCGCTGGCGCTGGCAGCTTTGCTTTGCAGCTGTTCTGTTGTCAATCTGTCATGTCAATGTCAAGTTTGTCTGCACCACAGACTTATAAACGTAAAATAAGTCTATGGTCTGCACCATTGAGATAGGAATATACTTAGATAGAGACGCCCTAATCCTTAACCTCATATGAAATTAGCTGGTTGGTGTGTAGCAGGTAGCAGGCCGGCCATTTTTTATTCACCCTTACAAATGACATCTTATGTCAAACAAAATTATTAATAAACCCAAAACTATAAAATATATTAAAATAGGCATTGATAGGAGGTGTTGTGGTGTATTTTAAGCAAAACAAAAACATTAAAACACAATGATGTGTGGTATACTACAATGCGGAGCCAGGAAAAATAAATTACACCCAAAATAACAAGTTATAGTAGGTATCAGTTTTCGTTGTTTGTTGAATATCTGAATGATATTGATATATTATGTTTTTGCTGCATGAAGATCTGTGCGAGGATTACGTAGGCCTGTTAATGTTTTGTTGGGTTTTACATCATTATTTTATATATTTGAGTAGCCGGTTTGTTTACATTTCAATGACACTTAGGGTAGAAAGTGTTAAAATATCGATATTCGATATATCGATAATTTAAAATGACGCTGAAGAAAGTTGAAATAATTGTTTTTGACGTGACAACGTCTTATAAATTGGTTTGCCGGGTGGCACTTCAAGAAACTGCGTTAGTAGCTCCGCTCACGTTACTTATAGTAGCTACGGCGTACACACGTTGGCGTGTTTCAGAAAATGGTACAGCGCCATCTCTGGAGAAGTAGAGTAACTAGTTTGTTACCTCACTTAGTTGTGACTAATGGTTAATGGTCTAACGGTTAGCAGCGCTAGATGGCGGATGGTGTTACAATGTTTTAAATATAATTCTTTGTATATGTTTACCCCATGAAGATACGGGAACGCAGGGTCAACTTCACAAATAACCACAACTGCTTCCAAACCCAAAATAGCAGTTTATTATAAAACCAAAGAAGTCGACACATTGCCCTTTACAAATTTTTCTCTTATATAAACTCCACGTTACACTCGTTAGCGCGTTTCACAAATTGGTACAATGCCATCTTGTTTACAAGTGAGGAACTATTTAACAAAAATAAAACATTAAACTTAAATTGCTTCCGCCTTCACATGACGGTTAGACAGTATAAATAAATGTTTTAAATTGTTACTATTATTTCATCCTTCTTCCTACTATACGAATGAATATTCACATTAAAATTATTTTACCACTCAAAGTCGTTGTCACGTAAAACTTTCGCCCGTATACCGACTTTACAGGCAACCAATTTTTTATTCAATAGATTACCTTCAAATAAATCGTTAAAAAAGAAGTGGCTAGAAATAATTGTTCCAGAAAACATAAACCCTCGTCTTGTTGAAGTATTTTTTTGTAAAAAGCAATTATAATTATTCCTCTGTTATCTTATCTGCCCAAAGCTTATCTTGAAGAATTCGCTAGTTAGCGATACGATCGCTTTTTGTGCCCAATTAATAAATATGCTATAATACTTTTATTTGTATTTTTGTAATTATGCTGTACATTATATAGCCTTAAACAAATAAATTAAAATTTGTGTACATAGACACATGTTTTTTATTTACATTTCGGTCCCATTTCCACAATATTAATGCACTAAGGATTATTACACAATCATGGGTGATCAGAAGAAAATTGTCAGTCATATCACACAGCAGTACTATCTTCACCCTTAGCTTTTATTGAATAAACTCTAAAATTAAATTCATCGTAGTGCTACATATGACTTATTTATTTATGTAAGTATCTATCGCGATTTTTCTGGATTCAGCGGGTACATTCAGAATCAGCAAAAGTGGCATTGTTTAGGAGTAGGCGGACTGGTTAATGGAAGGATTGATTTTTAATATTGGATATAAAACTTAACATAACTTCAAGCCTGTATATACCTAGTTATATACAATACAGCCAAAGAGATATAAGTATTTTACTTCCGATGGTTAAACTTCGGTTATGGAACTCTATTTTGATAATTTTACATTATGCATATAATAAATAAAGGCCTTAACTACCTAAATTTCCTAACTGGAACAAGACAAATAGTTTGGCGGCTGTGTTAAGCAAGAGGGTGGTACCTAATTAACTGGCAGAGTTTAAAACACTATCTCTGAGATCGTCTAAAAAGGGGGATCAGTCGTTGTGTCCTCGTTTGTTGTTCAGCAGATCATCATGATAGCTGGTTTTTACAAAATATTTTTGGTTGACATGACATGACAAGTTCATCGCAGTAGGTATCAAAATTAATATTAATATCTAATCTAATCAAATCCACGAACTCATCTTTATTTCATTGCAAAAAATATTTATTAACTCCACGTGGCGAAATTATTCTACATAATGGCGGGCAGCAGACCAGAGGATTCATAATTTTTGACGTATGACGTTAGCTGTCAATATGCCTTCTCTATGCTTGAATGATGCTTGAACAATGGTTCGAACTCAGAGTGAAGGACGCCATCTTGCAAGTGTTGCAAGTAGTACCTACCGAATAACTCGAAATTAATTTTATTTTAGCAATTCATTTATTGCGATTTGTGAATTTATTATATTTTTAATGAACTTTCTGTATTTTTTGGTTTTTCATGGTTTAGTGTACAAGATCAGGCCCAAAATGGACCATCTCCTTTATTTCATATTTATAATCATAAAAACCGGGTTCGAAAGTATTACACACAGCCGAAATAGTTTCCATTTTTTATCACGTTGTGCGCTGCGGTCGTTTTGGTACACCTACCACCCGCTTCGCACATAGCGAACTATGGTAACGCTCATGTCGTTATTGTCATTTAGACAACTAAGTCGGAAATGTTATTTAGGGAATAAATATTATTTTAAAGGAAATGTTATTTTAGCACATAGAAAACCACTTTTATTTCATGAATATTAATAGTTTTTGGCATTTTAGCACAAAATAGACACTCAAAATAATAAGGCAAACATGAGACAAACTGTGACGTTCAAACTCGCTGACAAATGGCTGACAACCAATTTATGATTGGCGTTTAGAAAGTAATCGTTGCCAGTAAAACAAATTAGTTCCATGAGTTTATCGCAATATGGCGAGGTATTTTATATTCCTGGTCAACCTATAAAAATATCGATGCTTTCGACAAGTCTTCATCACAGACGAGGTAGAAGTAGAAGCATAACTATTTTCTAATCTGTGGTAGAAGTCTACTACCCAAACGTCAATCAACTTGAGCAAAGTGTTGTGACCATAGAGATATTACACTAGAGGGCAGAAGCCAGGCTTCAGAGCGTACCTCGGATAAAAAAAAGACGAAATCTTTAGTAATCACCTTTCTCTTTCTGGCGAGGCTTCAAAGCACACCTAGGATAAAAAGATACGAAATCTTTAGTAATCACCTTTCTCTTTCTGGCTCATCGGGATCGGAGAGAGATAGGTAATTATCGTTATCGTTGTTTCTCTTTCTAACCGGGGGCGATTGCAATGTATGGGCAGCCGTGCTGCCGTCCTAACGAAGAGTGCAATAACTCGTGTTTTTGAGCAAATTGAGTTAATAACATATCCATAATCAGGAAAATGAGCTCTATATTTTCTTCTTAGACGTCTTTTTTGTATCTTCATTAGTTTTGGTTTTGTTGATTATCATAACTGCAATATCTAATGTTACGGTTTTTAAGCAGCAAATCATAACCGAAATATCTTGAGTTATGACTTGGATAGCTTTGATATTTTGTCGTATTACTTAAAATAACGGCAATAAGTCTCAGTTACTGCACTTATGACTAGTACGTTTTATAAATTTTTAATACATTTACTAGTTATAAGCGCAACATTTAAAGAGTTATTGCATTTATCATAAGGAAATTTGTTACGTAAAATGTCTAGCTTACTAAATGTACTACTAATCTTACTACTTACTAACGGGCCTGGCGAACTTCGTTCCGTCAAACTGTCAATGATAGACCAGATTATACGTACTATTTGAAAAATTTAATACAAATTGATAATGTTAAATCCTTCATTATGAAATAATGAAATTGACAACATCAAACCCTTTTATTTTAATGTGGAAAATTTTAAGTTGGAGAGATAAATGTGTGTTCGTTTATTCCGACTGCTCGTTTTTCCACTCTGAAAAAGACTTTGTAGTCATCATTTGACATGCGCTCCAAAGCAGTCTTGAATATCCTACTAACCAATGCATGATGTTCATGAAGTCGTTATTGCATGTCTGGAAGAATCGCTTTTTTCATAGTTGTATTAATCTCTAGACGTCAATTAAGTTGTTTCGCCATGTTGTCCATGAGGTGTATTTGTAAAAAATATGTTGTGTATCTCCGAGAGGCGGCAATGATCCAATTCGATGGTGAATTTTCCATGCATCTACAGAATAAAACGCAAAGTCATTATCCAATCATTTTAATCCCTAATGAATTGTGCGTAAAAAAAAAATACCTTCAAAATTGGATTAAATCCTGGTTCTTCAATAATTTCTGTCCCAAATGAAATCACTTGGAAATAACTATTGTAGGTTTGGTTGTTGGCTAGAAAATGTCGCGATTCTTTTGGTTTGCCACGAAACAGAAATGCAATGGTTCAGATGGCGGTGTCAATACTGATAATTTCGTTTTGCCACAAAGGCAGCAGAATCCTGGCATTTCTCCGAAAAACTTATTGAATTTGTGGTGAATTGACACCACAGTGATCTTCGCAAACAATGTCCCAATACAAACGTAACGTGGATTATATCTAATTAATTACTTATCTCGATTTTTTAGGGATACATGATTTTACTGTTTTTATATAAGAAAAGAGATAAAAAAAGAAGAAAAGTTTGTTGATTGTTAAAAGCGTTTTTTCTATTGATATGACATGCGAATTACCAACTACAGTTTCTAAGTTGTGATTTTATTAATTGTTGAATGTAGAATGTAAGTAAGAAAACGCTATGTACTGATTTCATTGATAAAATTTATTTAGATTTTTACAATTTCATATAATTGTACTTTAAGTATAAATAAATATTTTCATACCAAATATATTGTTTTAATATATTTTGGTATAAATTATTATGTTCTTACAATTAACCATCTCTGCCTTATATCTAATTAAAATATTTTACTATGGAAAATCTCAATAACTAGGACAGTTATTGCACTTATGGTTGGAAGAAACTGTATTTTGTGCTACACAAAAGAGCAATATGTCAATAATACGTCAGTTTACTAACAAAAACTGCAATAAGTAGTGTAGTTATTGCAGTTATGATTAGGAATACTGTATCAAAACAATTCATATGTCCCAATGACATATATAAAATTGCGTTTAAAGTATATATATAAAGTTATATACAAATATTATATACTACATAAAATTAAGAATTATTTTATCTGTCGTATAATAAAAGTTTTAAACCAACAGCTTTTATAGTAACGAAGAGACACACAAAACAAAAATTAAACTTTTAACCGCGATTATCTCGAAAGTAATCAAAACCTAGTTATTGCACTCTTCGTTATGACGGCAGCGTGGCTCACCCACTCTACCCATTGATCTATAGATTCCTATCTCTATGGTTGTGGCTTGTGAGTTGTGACCATTTGTGACCATTTGTACCTCGGATAAAAAGAGACAAAATCTTTAGTAATCACCTTTCTCGTTTTGGCGGGGCTTCAGAGCTTACCTAGGATAAAAAGAGACGAAATCTTTAGTAATCACCTTTTTCTTTCTGGCTCATCGGGATCGGAGAGAGATAGGTAATTACCGTTATCCTTGTTTCTCTTTCTAACCGGGGGCGATTGCAATGTATGGGCAGCCGTATGGCTCACCCACTCTAGTGTAATATCTCTATGGCTCCGACAGTGAGTTGTGAACTTGTGACAGATGACAGTGACTGTTTTTGATTTTTGACTATGGTTTTTGATTTGCTTTTGCTTTCGCTTTCGTAGTAAATAAACAGTTTTCAATAAAAATGTGTTGTTTAATAAAATAAAATTGTTAATATTCGACAAACGAACAGTAAACCCACTTAACTGCCTGGAGTATATAAAATTTCAAGATGTGTATGTATTTTTTAAATGAAACCGTGATGTTTTGCTTTAGTTCATTAATAAAATATAAGCACATGTTTTCAGCACAACTGTGGAATGAAATACGTGAAGTAGATCCTAATGACAGTGAGGCGGTCAAAGATGTAGTTAATAGCTTTTTCCAAAACGCGTCTAAATTTGGGGACGCGGATTCGATAAAGTGGCTGCGTATGTTGGGAGATATTATAAACCGGTACATAACCTCAATTTTTTTCCACTGCAAGTAAGAGTAGGAGTCTCCGAACTTCATGTAATTACATTGTACATCTTCCGATTAAGTCCGATATTAAAACGTTAAGATTTTTAATAATTATTATTCATTAAATAAATAAATAAATTTCTCGACAGAGTAAATAATGCAAAAGATATGGTATTATGTTTAAAATACATACTTATCCGATCAAAACTCATTTTTTCAGGTTCCCCAAGTATTGTATGTCTCACCGAAGTACAATTGAGTCTTATTTATGCAGATCCATTGATTCAATTGATTATTACTTTGTCATTGAGGCTGCAAAATGTGCACAAGCTTTACAGCAGGTAGTAACCTGTACATAAATACACACTCATTTACATATTCACAATTTTCTGTGTTGTCGGTGTCATGAAAATTTTCCAATTCTATTGAAACAGAAATTTTCATTTTCATTGATACATTAATTATTTTTGTTAACAATAATATGAACTTGATGATAAAAAACAGGTACGGCCATCTCAAGAAAAAACTGCTACACCCAAAACATCGTGGGTAAATCAGATGAACTTGCTGTGCAGTGCCGGCCACACTCTCATATCAGCAGTGTTTCCTGATGCTGTTGACACATACGGGGAAGAAAGGAATAGAAATGTGTGTATTCAATTTGTAACTATGATTATATTTATTTCTTTTACATTAAATAACATTGGTTAGAGTGCTACTGTATTACTGTAAATTAAAATACAAACTGTAGAGAAAATCTAATAATTCTGGAGAAAAAGTAAATTTCTAAATAATTACTAACCCATTTGAATCATAACTCCTTTTGTACTCATGATAATTTTTCTTATTATAGAATAATGACTCATCTTCAAACTCGTCACTTACAAATATTTTGCTGAACATCAGTGACATGAACAACAATCAAAATGGGACGGAGAATAATTCTCTACTGCAGATTAGACTGAGAAATGTTTTCTGCTACATACAAGCGATGCTTGTGTAAGTTTGATAAGTCTCATTTACATTTAATTCTATATTCTACTGCCTTATTTTCTTTTAAAGTTACTTATTCTACTAGAGCAAATCATTAATAATATGTAATATTTATCCTTTTAGTAAATAGTTTTCACAAATCATTTGTTGTTTATTCCAGTGAAGTGTACCCTGTAGCAAAACCCGTACGGCCTCAAATTGTGTTGAATTTGATTATGAGGGCGCTCAGTGTGTCCAGTGGGGCAAACAATCCACATGTTGATGTTTTGAACATCAAGATTGAAGCTTTGAGGACTTTGGATGCTCTTGTTGCTTGGTGAGATTATTTGCCGAAATAATTTAGTTTTTACATATCTCTGAACTGACCATTAATTATCCGACTTCATCAGGAATTTTGAAACACTAACATAAAAAAAATTTTTACCACCTTTTCAGTTTGGGGTCAAATCTCATTCCATTCTCGCCTTTAGTATTTAGGCTTCTTATGCAGACCCTACGATGGAGTACAGAGAACGCAAACAAAGATTCCAGGTATTCATTGTTTTACAAAAATTATATAAATATAGCTTTTTGTCATTGTTGTTTTAAATATTTAATTTAAAATAAGTTTTGACTTTTTCATAATGTAACATGCTTTAATAGAAACAATTGAAAAATCATGCAAATTCCCTATGGTAATTCTAGAAGTAGATGTGTTACAGAACAGTTACAGTAAAAAGTTAGGAGATAACACATAAAAAATACAGTCAAATTGAAATCCTCCTGTTTTGCATTTGATTAAAAAAACTTCGACCCCACAGCAAAGTGCGTAGCACCGCATACAACAGTCTGGGCGGCTGGCTCAACACACTGCACTGCCACCGGTCATCAGCTGACAGCCGGAGCTGTTGGGAGGACGAGCTCACCAAGCACATCCTCGGTGACACCGCCCCGGAGGAAAAAGTTGTGCAGCTCACTGTGAGTTTATATGCCCCTTATGCTTTTAATCAGACAGTGTGCTTAACTGTGCTTATCTTAACTTGATTACTATGTGTCTTTGATGCCTGTTAAGTAAACTATCCAACCTAGTCCCCAATTTGAGTTTTGTTCTGGGTTGGTAACAGTTGTCACAGGCGGCAGTAAAGGGCGGTGCGCCGGTGCTGCATGCTCAACTGCATTCCAAAAAATATACGATTTTTGCCATCATATCAACAATCATCATATAACAAGTTACAAGACGGCTCAAACTAATCTATAATACAATATACAATACATTATATACAGATGGGCCCACAGCCAACAAAGCACATGAGCAAGAAAGCGAAGCGCAAACTCGCGAACTCGAGGCTACAAGAGAGTGCCATAGCCAGCCATATGCCGGGCGAGAAAAATAAAGTTTCCAAGTAAGTAGTTAGTATTATATTAAACCAAATATTTTGTCTATTCTTAGTTTAGCCCAAGATCCAGATCGGCGTTCTATTAAAATAAAGTAGTCATCATAGGCAAAGCTTAATTATAATACAAGGGGTATGACAGATACTTAAGGAAGAAACAGTCACTATTGTTAAAACAATCACTACTTTAAATAGTTTTTTCACATAAAATAATGCATTATTATTGCATACTACATATACCAAAATTCTCTTCTTTATAACAGTTATAGATTGTCTTGTCCAGTCTGCTCAGACAAGAATATTTTATGCATTAAGGTGTATTATAATAAATAAAAACAAGTAATTAAATATGTGTGTTATCAGGCCAGAAGTGAAGAATGACGAAGTTGCAATGGCTGCCTTAGAGTGCGCTGAGATATTCCTACTGGTTTGCGGGAGATTTTTGAAACCTACTACGCATCAGGTAAAGTATAATATTACGCAAAACGTTACTTATTTTAATATTTGTGAACGCCACTCGCTAATCCCATTTTAACCGACTTCAAAAAAGGAGGAGGTTCTCAATTCGTCTGTATGTTTTTTTTAAATTCCAGTCATTATTCTCTTTTCAAGTCTTAGACTTCCACAGTCAAAATAATTTTGGTCCTTCGAGCCGAAATTTAACTTTGCTTTTTGGCGTCAAGACAACACACAAATACACTCTATGCACCCAATATAAACATACTTTGCAATATTCTTGTTCTTTCAGCTACTCCAAGAACGGGTTTTGCGAGAATGTTACAACGCACACAATTATAGTAAGGACATGCTGATATTATACTTACGTGTGTTAGAGGCTGCAAGGAAGACGCTACCTTCAGGAGTTCCTCCGCCCACACAACATTGCCTTCAGCTATACAGCCAGCTTGTCAATACGGCCCGTGGGGAAGTGAGTATAAGTTAAAGCATATTTAAATTTGTGTGATTGTACTTTAAACTTTTAATAAGTTAGTGCTCGATTAGAACACCCTATTTAAAGTCATCTGAATGAATGACGTCAAAATAAGACTACAATACATAGTTACATGTCGTTAGAAAGAAGGGCACTTGGAGGTAAATATTTTACATTTGTTTTATTGGGTCTAAATATTATAAAGTGTGCTTTACTTTACAGATATCTAAATTCTGTACCCAAGCTTTGTTGGACATCCGACTACACTTACATTGTTCACCTCCGTCTCTCAACTTCGCTCTAGAAGCGCCACAAGAGAAGCAATTGTCGACTAAAAAGAGAAAGAAGGTATCACAGAAGAATAGGGCAGCTCTGGAATCCTTACTTGGACCAGACAGGTGAGTTCTACACACTACCTATGATAACCAGTCAAACTAACTACAAAACTATTATTTGTTAATGATGCTATATTGGAATATTCTAGAAAATTCAAAGGGTAAGCCCATGTTCCTTTGGCATCTTCTAAGAATTGCTTGGGACAATTGGACTATTTATAACAGTGATTAGTTTTCAAAAGTGAAGTTGATTATTTATTTAATAATACACATACTTATTTCACAGAATGTCAGCATTAGATGACGAGGAAGACATTATAACTATACCAGATGAACCTTCATCGAAAAAGTTACGCCTGGATGGAGAAGCGGATAATATAAGTGTTAGTAGCGAATCCATCGACTCAGTTGAAATAAGTGACGATTCAGATGTCGAAGAAGTATCAGTTACTGTACAAAATGGTGACGATGATGTAACTGTTGATGCAGAAAAGGAAGTAGGCTCTGTAAACAAAGAAACTGTTGCAATTGATAATGAAATTAGTTCTGATTTAATAGATAATGCTGCAGTTGATGTAATTGAACCAATAGTTTTAGAAAAAGAAACTGTAGAAAAAGAGATATCTGAAAAACAAGCAGATAACAAAGATTCAAAAGATGCCGTCGTAAATACTGATACAATCGTACATTCTACGCCTGTAGAAGAAAATAGTAAGACTGGTGAAATTGTTGTGGAACTAGAAAAAATATCAATACATGAAGCTCCAACTCAAATGCCTCTGAATGTTTCCACTGATACAATTGATGGTGAAGAAGGTCCATTCTCATCTGAAATTGCTTATGATTATCCTAACTCTAGTCAGACAACAGTCAATGTCCTACAGAAGGTGGACGACGAAGTTTTTCCCTGCAGCAATGAAAATGATGATGTCATGATCACTTGTGGACAATTGGTTAAGAGTTCTCAAGAGGGAGATCTGGAAAAGAAATCAGATGATATAGATGTGGTAGAAGCCGAAGTACATGAAGCTCCTAAGATGAATGGCAAGTTGACTGAAAATGACACTGATGAAAATGATGAAAATGAAACTAAAGTTGTGACAAAGGAGGGTATTTCAGTTGAAGATATGCTGGCAGATTTTGTTGATGAAGTTAATGAAGATATTACAGTTACCTAAACATAATTATATTATGTATATCCTAAGCATAATCCTATATAAATGTGCTGTGAATAAAATACAATGCTGATATTTTACAAACCTACAACTACTTAATATAATCTCAATTGTAAGTTTTCCTATATAAATGTATTGTGAACAAAAAACAGTGCCAAGTGAAGACATGATGGTTGATTTCGTTAACTCAATAATGTTTCAGTCTTAACTATTATTATAACAATATGTGAAGTATAAACTTTGTACTTACCCCTTTAAAAAATATATGCGGATGGCTTAAGTTTATATAGAGAAACATTTTTTCAATAAATGTATTATAATAAGGTGTTACGAATAGATTCGATAGATAGATAGATAGATTTAAATAAATAAACAAATCATTACGCAAACTATTAAACAATGTGAAGTAACTCTTGAATAATAGTTATATACAGTTGAATTTCGGGCGCAGAGTAGATCTCTGGTACACTATAAAACTATGTAGTACCTTAGTAAACCTTAGCTTAAGTTTTATTATTGCTCATAAATGTACTATTGAACAACTGCTGTGCCAATAATAATAACAATTTATGATAAATGGCTTTTATTTCCTGATAATAATTATTTTGCATAAACCTATAACTATAATGTAAATAAATTGTTACAAAAAATAACAGACTGCAACATCGAGAAGTACAGATAACACAAAAATTGCTCACCAGATGTCTCAAATGGGACATGAGACCATTGATCTATCATGAGTTCATGAGACCACATCATGACAAGCCAGTTTTCGAATGAATGAAATGAAGTCCGTTCGAAGTATGTTTAAATGGTTTAAACACTTAACGAAAGTCAAACTAACTCATCGCTTCAATTTTTTATAACTCTGTGGATAATCCGTATTTTATAGCTGCTATTCCATGATTCAAAAATAGGTCTTAATAGTCTGTGCGAAATTCACAGCACAGAGTATACATTTTTGACAACTGGCTTGACATTGACAGTGTTGTGTAAACAACGGGATAACATTGTTTGAATTTTGTTGAAATTTAAATTGATTTTTATATAATTAAACCGTTAGAATTAGAACCATGGTTATCGCAATAGGTTTTGAAGGCAGTGCAAATAAACTAGGCATAGGAATCGTTAAAGATGGCGAGATACTGTCGAATTGCAGGAGAACTTACATTACCCCACCGGGAGAAGGTAATCTAATCTAACAATAAAGAAATTTTCGTGTTTACTAATAGGCTAAAGATGGAGTTAATATTTACAGTGCCAAAGCAAAATAAACAGAATTAACAAAATGATTGTCGAATAATAACCACAACACTGCATAACCTCTCGTTCGTCTCTACAATAAACTTAAAAATATTCCTACTTTTGCAACATGTTTCATTGTAGCTCCGTTCTTATTGGTCAGTGTGATGTTAATATATAGTCTAAAGCTTTCCTCAATAGAAAATATCTCAAACACAATAAATTATTCAGTTCGCACCAGTAGTTCCTAATATTAGGCCATTTAGACAAACTTTTTAGCTTGTAATATTTGTATAGATATTCACTTTCTACATGTTTATATACATTTTTATATTGCTATAAAAAATGATTTCCAAAATCTAATAGCTTGAGTGGAACTCCACTCACTCTTGGTGTAAAGGAGGTGATTAGTTCATTGTAGAAGTGTGTATAACTTCCCTAAAAACGATAATCAATTTGATCAAATCTAGACCTGTTTAAGTGAAAAGATGAAATCACTTTCCAACACAACCAAAACATTCTGTGAGGGTGAAAGTCTAAGATGATAATGATGATATTAACTTCCAGGATTCTTGCCGAGAGAGACAGCTGAACATCACCAACAGAACATTCATGAAGTTCTCCAGGAGGCCTTAGACCAGTCCGGCATCACTCCACAAGACATAGACGTGGTTTGTTACACCAAGGGCCCTGGGATGGGAGCACCTCTCATGGTCTGTGCTATTGTTGCTAGGACATGTGCCAAATTGTGGAATAAACCCATCTTAGGTGTAAACCATTGTATTGGTCGTATCCTTTTTGAATTCACTGCCATTACCTTTGGTTTGTTATAAAAAAAACCTTACATATACATACACCTCTATGGATTTCCTTTGTTACACATGGCATAGACAATATTAAAATAATATCACTTACATTGACCCAAAGATAAACATTTTTCTGTCATATATTATCTGTTCTCCCCAGGAATAAAATTCCGGTTGGCAGTAATTTGCAGGCAGGAGGACCACTTCCAACTATGTATACTCTATTCGCATTCAATATGAAATGTGTTTTAATGGCTACCCATACAAAAGCCAGTCTTCTGCCTTTGTGGTTAAGGTTCCTTATAGATTTATGGGTAGAAATATCTTAACTTAATTTTGCTTACAAGCTGAATTGAACTCTGAGGACGCATTCTCACACATATTCTCGGTCACTCGAGTATGGGCTTTCACTTTTAATCACTACAGACTATTTAAAACATTGAACAAGAATTTTTAAATCTGATTTTTAATCATTTTGACAAAGAAAATAATGAGAAAATAATATAATGTCTGTGTTTTTCATGATTTCCTTAACCGAACATATCATATTATTAGACATAGAAATGGGGAGGCTGATAACAAAAGCTAATAATCCAACAGTGTTGTATGTAAGTGGGGGAAACACACAGGTCATAGCATACTCCAGGCAGCGATACAGGATATTTGGGGAGACAATTGATATTGCTGTCGGTAACTGTTTAGACAGGTAAGTTAGGATTTATTTCCCTCAATTATACAATTGTATAGGGATAGTAGTTAGTTTTATCTGTTATTCAGTAGATATATTATTTAGTACTACAATCATGTTTATTTTTAATTTAATATCAGAGCTGTAATTAATGTTAACATTTTTTTTGTAGGTTTGCAAGAGTATTAAAGTTGTCAAATGCTCCAAGCCCTGGTTATAACATTGAACAGATGGCTAAGAAAGGCAAAAAGTATTTACAGCTACCTTATTCTGTTAAAGGCATGTAATTTAATTAAAATTAAACCTTATTCAATTAAAAACTAATGTAATTGTAAAAAAAATATGTGAGACTAAATTACAAGTGTCAACCTTTGAATGTAAAAAGAATTGTCAAGATCAGTTCATCAAGTAAAATGTTATGAAGTACCCACATAAAAGATATGAAGTAACACATATTAAAAGAAAATAACAGTATAATTCAATAACAATCACGAATTAATTATTACAACAGGGAAACAAGCCCTCCAAAGCATGGATAGGCTTAAGTTTAATAATTATTATTATCAATCTCTCTTACAAGAGATTACAAGTAATAAAAGTTAGTATGCCATTCGGCTAGACCTCTCACTCTAGACACTCTTAAAATTATTCCAGGTATGGATGTCAGCTTCTCAGGAATCCTGTCATACATGGAGGATAAGGTGGAAGAACTCCTGAAGGAGTACACTGCAGAGGACCTTTGCTACTCACTGCAGGAGACAGTGTTCGCGATGCTTATAGAGATTACTGAGCGCGCTATGGCACACTGTGGTTCAGATGAAGTGAGTTAATAATTCTACGTTTTTGAGTTCCGTACATGAGCGTAACCAGGTACCCCTACCTACCCCTACCCTATTATTACCCTTACCCTATTCTACCCCTAGTCCCCACTAGGGGTAGATAACAGCTCCTGATCTGGGGAGGGGAAGGTACAAATTGGATTGTCGAGATAGATTTTTCAAAGGGTATATCAACCATAATTAATAGTAAGCAATAACGACGTCGGTGGTCCAGGGACAGGGCACTGCCCCCCTTACCTGGTCTTCTCGCTCATGGGCGTCACTCATTATCAACCCATCATAGTCAACTATTGAGCAAAGGTCTCTTCTCAGTATGAGAAGGTTAAGGCCATAGTCCACCACACTAGCCACTTCGGATTGGCATACCTCACACGCCTTTGAGTTTGCAAACTCTCCGCCACGCAAGCTTCCTCGAGATATTTTTCTTCATCTTTACAGTAAGCAACATTTAAATTCTTTGTCTGTTATACAAAATCAGGTATTAATAGTGGGTGGTGTGGGCTGCAACGAGCGGCTCCAAGACATGATGGGGGTGATGTGCGCGGAACGGGGCGCGAAGGTGTTTGCTACGGACGAACGGTTCTGCATAGACAACGGGGTGATGATCGCGCACGCCGGAGCCCTAGCGTTCGGGGCGGGCGTGCGAATGGACTTCAAAGACGCCACCATCACGCAACGATACAGAACTGACGATGTTTTGGTCTCGTGGCGGAATGATTGATAAATAAATGGATTTGTTCGTTTTATGTGGTTTTTATTTTGATGAACTAAGGTGACTGAAGCTGTTTTAATTTCTATTAATAATGTATGATTAACACCTCTAAAACATTTTGATTATGTAAATGTAAACTGCGTAGGTAGGAAGTGATTTTTGAAATGATTTAATTCAACGGCCTTGTAGCGATATAATAACTTGACGCATGGCCATCATATTATATTCTCTGGAAATCACAGACAGACAGGCTCTCGCATTTATAATATTAGTGTGGATAACCAATGGTTTGTGTTTAACCGATTGACAAGAGTAATTAATACTTATATTAATTTACATAAATACCTTGAATGAATGAATTGATATCATTCCAAAATGAAACAGAAACCAGTTTTACTTCAACTATTATAATATTTGTTCAAAACAAAAATACATTTTCAAATCAAACAGGTCCATACAAGCAACAATAACAGTTTTAAAGGAAAAAATAACATCTTTGAACTACATTTACTACAGGGTTAAATTAACCACTATTACTTATAAGCTGATGTGTAGAACTTATTTCATTCGATAAAACTTAACAAATACATAGTTATACAAAGAAATGCAAAAGCTGTGGGCAAATATATCTTTATCACTTAACATTATTGTTCAATTATTTATTGCTTATAATTTATTGCCGCAAAGGATCAATAAAAGTCTATTTATCAAATCTATTATCTTTTAAGTCCTATCAAGTACTGTCAAAAAGTTACAATAATACTCACCAAATAGAGTAATAAATTTACTTTAAACAGCTTGAAAAAGCAAGCTTAAGTCTTGGTTTAAAGACCTTATTTTAAGCTAAGTGAGACATTTTTGTATTAATCCTATTATAATAATTTATTTTATTAGCCTTATTTGAGAATCGGTATATAATACAATTGTACTTCAAGGACAAAAACCATTGTAACAAAATTATTTAAAAAATACATTACATTAGAAGATAAACAATTTACTAACAAAAATTTACTCAATATATGGAGAAATTAAGGTTCGACATAATATAGGACACATTCAGTATGTGCTATTATGCTTCGTTGTTCAGAAACATATTGTTACAAGATAGATAAATAATCAAACCATTTCCTAATAATTTGGCAGTATTTAGCATTTCTTATGAACTATCAAAATAAAAATGTGTACCTCAATTTATATATTAGAATGCTTTAATTAATAAATACTTATTTTCCATGTATGTATATGATTGAACATAGGACTCGTGGAGTCCTTCATGGCGACATGAAAAATTCTTATATTACTTTCAAAATTGCATTGGAGTCCAAGAAAACTTGTAAATATAAGATATGAATCAGACATTACTATGGTATTCAGGTGAAAGAACACATAATCACAGAAATTGGATATTTCAATCAAGACTCAGGAGCAGCAAAAAATCTGCCAGCGTTAAAATATAACTACCTAATCAGCTACCTAATGCCAAGTGGTCTTCTTGCTCATACCTAAATTAGATTAAAACCAAAACAATCATGGGCATACACAGGTAAACCTCCTGATAGGGAGACCTCAGATAAAATACCTATGGTTATTGCACCCTTTAAAATTTTTCCATGAAAATAGGATTTGCCCTTCCTGGTGCGGTAATCAAACCCTTGGCCCCCTCTGAATCATTTGCTGGATATGCCCATGAAAACAATCACTCACATTATAAGCAGACATTGAAACATTTGTGTGAATTATCCATTTGAAAATGCACCTTGCTCACAAACTCATCTTTTAGAATTAAGTTGTATTCATATTATATTGAAATTGATAACACAATGACTATGACTACCAATGAGTAAAAAAAAACAAAAAAAAAATAGTGTAAAAACCTTTCTGATGTATTATCAACTTACAAGCCCCCAATTAAATCAATAAATATCTACTCTCGCTGCTTGCTCATGGTTTCATAGGTACTGTAAATAGTAGGTACTCTCCACATTTCACATAACCATATCCATAATGTTTCCTGTTACAATTATTTGTAGCACTCAGTAGTAATTGTGTATTCCTCATAAATGACTATCTCCATGTAGACCTGTATATATAAGGATCCATGTTACCTGTAACAACACAGCTTATTAGTTGATGATATTGACTAGGGTTTTCATTTAGGAATCAATCATATAAACCATTTGGTGCTGTAAAACTAAATGGAAACACAAACTTTGGAAATAAATAAAATAATGAAAGAACTGGTTTTCTAATCCATACTGGGATTACCAAAATCTGGCAGCTATTTCATGCAAGAAGTACTTTAGCAAGAGAAGAAGTTGATGATGGAGAGCTTCATAGAATTATTAACAAAGCCAACTAAAACATACCAAAAACCCTGCAAATGAAGTCATAAATCCCTCCTTAGTGAGCTCCCACACACCTCCATATTCTTCCTCGTCAATACTTTGGAAATTGTACATGTAGAAATAAATAACACCTGCATTAACAGCCATGAATCTGAAAAATTATATGATCATTAAAGTCTAACCAACTTCCAAGAGGTGATTAAAATTTTCTTGATGAAGTCATCAATGATTCCAGTTTGATTTGTAAATCTTTTTAACTTACAGTAGAAGCCCCAAAAATCCTTTCAGTGGCAATAGACCCCATAGGAGCCCTAAAAAGATTCCCATTGCTTGCCTCATCCAGTAGATAACATCCAAAAATTCGTCCTATAAGAATGCACACAGGTTAACATGAGTTTTGATTTGAAAAATAAATTTAAACAGAGTTATAGAAGTTTGGATAAAAGCTTACAAGTTTTTTTTATTAAAGACAAAATTACAAGTTAATTTTATTCATCGCTGTAGTACACGACGAAACCTGTACGCAACGTGTGTGTGTAAAGCTACGTTATCTCAATAAATCTTAAATTAACAAATAGAAAACTCTCGTTAATCACAGAGACTTAAATTAAATTTAATCTCGTGATTTAAACTAACCTTGTCCGGCCATTCCGAATTCGATGTGAACGCTCTTTTCCATATTGATTCTAATGTTTTGGCTTTGACCGAATTCTCTAAAGTTTTAGTTTTACTCGCCATAATATTAACAACCAATTGTTTTGAACTGTTTAATTTTCATTTAAAATGAACAATCAATAAATAAAAGAATTCCAAGTAGGTAGCACAAACACAAAAAGTCAAAAACTCCAACACATACACAATCATCAATCGTCAATAGTAGTAGTGGGTGTTATTACCAATAGATAGTTTCCGAAACTAGTTATTGGTTTAGTAGCAGCTTTTACGTTTCACGTGTTCTATGAAACTAGTTACTCCGAGTAGCAGGTTATATGCTGACTAAATATGGATGTTAGGTTATTAAAACAAATTCACTGCTTTTGAAATATTGGTAGAATTGCAAACCTGCTATCGCTGTTATTGGACGATACGAACGCCGCGCGCCGGGTATGCAAACCTGCTATCGCTGTTATTGGTCGATACGAACGCCGCGCGCCGGCTATTAAGTCGTATTCAGACATGCGGGATTCGCCGACTGCCGAATAATTGCCAAGTGTGGATGGGAATTATTATTCGCGCAACTATTCATATTCGTTCCTGTAAAGCGGATAAAGTACCGATAATAATCCGAGCATGGCGAGCACGAGCAAAAGTTGATCGGCGATTCACGAGCACCCATCTACACTACTCGCGATTCAACGAACATTCTGCTCGGCATTCAGCGAATCCTGTAAGTCTGGATAAGGCTTTACGAAACCAAGCGGATCGACCGATCGAGTGAGTGAGATAAAAGATGAGGCATTGTGAGATAGAATGAGCGCGATTTTTGAAGATACACATTGCGTGTTTTCTTTGAATTGTATAAATTTAGTAAATTAAAAATGCGAAGTGCATTGAAAACATAAAAAAATATTCAGTTAGCGTGCCTTATTGTTGACATTAGATGTTTTGACCTTGACGACGCGTGCCGTGCAATTGTCGTTTTAGTTATTGTTTTGTACCTAATTAAAATTATTAATTTGTTTGAATCGCTATTGTGGTATATGACAGTAAAGTTGCAAACAGTTCATTTAATTATTATTGTAAATAGTAAACTGTAAGAATTAGTGATAAGACGAACTTTTCTTTCAAGTTTTAAAGTTTTTATTCGTGTAAAAAACAATGGCAACTCGCGCCAATTCTAGTGTTTTGTGGGATTATTTTACTCGAGATAATGTAAATAAAAAAGCACTGTGTTCAATTTGTGGCGAAAAATACAGCTACAAATCCAGCACCGGGAATTTAAAAGCTCATCTGCGGAAAAAACATGTGGACATTTATCAAAGGGTTGCATCAGCTCAACTTTTGACACAACCAAGTCAACCGACTCCGGATTCTGCGTTGCTATCAGGGACTAGCGATGGTCATACGTTGCATCCTCCTCCGCAACCACCTAATATACAGAGAAATGTGCAACAATCCATTCAGAAATATGGTACAGCAAAAAAGATTACATCAAGTTTAAAAGAAAAAATTGATAAAGATTTGATGGACCTTTTTATAGATAGCTACCAGCCTTTTTCGTTGGTAGAAGAAAGAGCATTTAAAAAATTTTGCAAATGGATTCCAGGCTATGACTTACCATCCCGTAAATCAATAACACACAAAATGCTGCCTGCTTTATATGAAGCTACAAAACAAAAAGTTATCACAGAGTTGAACAGTAGCTCGTTAGTCACGATTTGCTTAACAGCTGATTTATGGACATCTCGTGCGAATGAGTCGTATCTAGCAGTAACCGGCCACTTTATAAATCAAGATTTTGAAATGATGTCTGTTTTACTAAAATGTTCCAATTTTGAGGGCGCTCATACCAGCGAGCACATTAAGGAAGGATTGTTAGATGTCGTCAACGAGTGGAACATAAGTACTAAAATTAACTTCATTACGACAGATAATGCAGCAAACATTCAAAAAGCCATTACAGATTTGCAGTGGAAACATTACGGGTGTTATGCACATACATTAAATCTAATAGTTACAGATAGTTTAAACGTAATAACAGCAAATTTAAACAAAGTTAAAACAATTGTACGTCACTTCAAGACAAGCACCACTGCCTTGGAAAAATTGCTTAAAGAGCAAACGAGAGATGATCCATCAATCGTACCAAAAAGACTGCTTCAAGAAGTTCCGACAAGATGGAATTCGTGTTATTATATGCTGGCAAGATTTGTAGAATTAGAACAACATCTGAGGGCAACAATTGCAGTTTTAAGAACAAATTTACCCGTAATTTCTAATGAAGAATGGAAGCTGTACTCCGATTTAGTAAAGATTTTGAAACCTTTCGAGGAAGTAACTAAGAGCATGAGTGGGGAGCAGTACATGAGCGGAAGTTTAATTATAGTAATGACAAGATGTTTGCTGATGTCCTGTGAGAAGTTGATGGAAGAGGAGAACTCGAACGTGGGAATATCTATCATTAATAAACTGAAAAGTGGCTTAGAGCAACGATTCGCCGGTGTGGAAAACAGTGCCACATTTTCTACATGTACCTTTCTAGATCCTAGGTACAAACTGTCTATATTTTCGGATGAAAAGGCAGCGCGAAATGCGAGACAAAGAGTCCAACTTATGCTGATTGATCTCATCGCCAGAGACGACCAGCGTCACTCATCAACTATGCCGCGGACTGATGACGAAAATTTAAATCAAAATGAAGGGGGACATTCCACAGGGGTAGCTAAAGATGCATTCTCACCCTGGTCTATTTTACAAAATATGATTGGCACACAACAACCCACCGGTACTCCAACATCAAAGGCTATCAAAGAAATAGACACATACTTAAATGATAATAATTTACCAATCTTTGCGACCGATGGATCCTTCAACTGTCCGTTGAAGTGGTGGCGGAATCACCAATTTACATACCCGTATCTCTCGAAATTATTTAAGAAATATGGCAACATTATGGCCACGTCAGTTCCGTGTGAGAGAGTATTCAGTAAAACAGGCCAAATCATTACTGACCGTCGTACTCGACTGACATCAGGAAAGGTCAGTCAGCTGACTTTCCTGAATGTAAATATGGACCCAGCTCGGTTTAAACTGTAAATAATGTACCTAAAGAATTTAAATACGATTTGTACATACAATACTGTAAATAAAATCAATGAACTTCGAAATACGCCTGTAAATCATTATAATTTTTAAAATCAAACATTAAATTTTAAGAAATATTGCATTTACAGCCAGTCCTAAGCCTGGACAAGTATGAAGGGAGGTTCATTGATAAATTAGGAATTTAGTAAGATACGATACCATTAAATTTATAAAGATAACTGTTTTTTGAGTATCATTGAGTAACAAGGTTATCCATAAAAGCTGCTACTACAAATAAATAGTTTCAAAAGCCGCTATTAAAATTCAAAAGCTGTTACTGCTTCGGTTTAGGAAAAACCCGCTACTACCCATTACTAGTCAATAGTGTCAATGTCAATACGACGACATACGTCAAATGCAACGATTGCAACGAATGTTTATTATTATTCTGTGGAAATAATAGACAATGCAAATATCCACGTCACTGTCAACCACAGATTAAGTATAACACCTTACTGATGGATGCTTTGTCCGTCCGGTTATTAGGGTCGATTCACACCGGAATGGCAGAGGTGAGGCCGGCAACGACCGCGACCTGTAGGATAGGATACGATGAGGCGGATGGAGTCGGCCACGACAGGCTCGCGTCGCCGCTTTCGGCCGCTGGCGCAGCAGGCCGCGCGCGCCTCCCCACACCAAGCGCCTGGTCTCCTCTTACCAGTTTAGTTTCTACGTTCAGCAAGCAAACTCGTGTTTGAAGTGAAAATGATGAAATCAGCGGCCGCTCGTGGCCTCGCGACGCCACGGGCACTACTGCTACAAGGCGCGTGTCGCCGTACCGTGCGACTGCTCGCGCCACTGCGGTCAGCCGCGCACATCCCTTTTCGTACTTCTCAAGCGATTTGAGTCTCATATTTATGTAGATAGTGTTCATAATTATTTCACACTGAAAGTGCTTGCCGCGCCGCCGCCTTCCCGGTGTGAATCGGCCCTTACCACCTTCCACATTAAAACATTTTTATTAAAAAAAATCTTTTCTTTTATTTCATCTCAAGAGATTTTTAAATCGTTCCAAGAATCATTACATAACTTTTTGATAATTTTTAAAATCTGTGTTAAAGCAAGTTTCTAAGAATAGTAATTAATATTATGGACCACATACAATAAATACAAAAAACAAAAAATTACAAAAACTATTTTTTAATGAATTTAATCCACAACGAAATTCTTAAGCCTATAGACAACATTTATAAGTATCTTGATTGTAAATGCGCCATTGTGGCCAATTATTCACTTTCTCATTTTTAGGGCCAATATGGCAATGTAAAAAGTTTCTTTAGAACAGAAATCAAGCAATTCTTTTAAAAAATTATTATTGAACAATCTATAAAAAATGTGATTCTAAATTACACATAAGCAACCACACTAAGCGCCATTAAAAACTATTATAAATCTATGTGTAAAAATTACTGTCACATACACCAACAGGTTGCATGGGCGGACACAAATGGTTTGTGATACCATTCACACACAAATACACATCCGGGGTTGTTTCTAACAAGGGATCCTACTTTGTGTTGACACTATCAAACTACAAGCTACAAAATATGCTTATAAAGTAGACGCTACTCTATTCTTCAGTCTGTGCAACCTTTCTTTTTCCATTCTTTTCGTGATCTCCCAGCATTCCTTGTTTAGAGTATCAAATCCCCGGGACAAGCTGACCAACCGTGCGAGTACTAACAGTCGGTGTAGGTCCTCTGCTGTGACTGGATTCTCCTCAGTTGAATTGTTGCGCATTTCTATGAAGTCGTCTTCTACAAACTGGAAATAGACAATTGTAATATGTAGTGGACCAGATGGTCTGACCAGGTCAAAGAGCTTATCGAAATTCCTATCGATGTAGAAACGGAGGTATATATCAAAAATTCAAGTACATAAGATTATTTATAAAAACCTACTTGATCTAATTTTTTATATGTTTATCGGTCGGATTGGAACCAATAAGGGGAGGCCTACTTTCAGTAGTGGACTTCGATAGGCAGATACATAGATAGATATGAACAACTTGATAAAGGGCTATCAGAACGGACACGATCTTCAGCAAGGAAGTGAAGGAAAACACGACAAAGAGTACTTATTTAGTTTTGTTGACAGATATTATATTGATAACTGCTGACTCGAATGTATTACTCGCGCCAAAATTCATAGCCCTTCTGATCCATCTGATGTATACATTGCTATGTATACATATCAAATCAAAGCTACAATCAGATCAGATCAAAGCTACAATGTACGCCATTTTAGTTCATTGCTTACACACGCGAGCATGGGAGAAAGGCGTATATTTTTCTAATAATTAAAGCATATTTTCTATTGTAAATCATGATATCTACATATCACGAATATTGTTCATACCTGCAAGTCATCGCTTATAGAGTACTTGACGAGCTTCAATGTTGTCAGATATATCCTTATGGTTTTCATAATCTCTTCCTTGAGGTAGTATGTTGCAGCCTCCACAATAGCATCAAATATCTCTAAAGAAGAATCTTCTGGTCTAAGTGGTACATGGTAGTCACTCTGAAAAGAGAATGTTTATACTGTCGTGTGTTTATTATTATTAGCCTTTGCTTCTATTACTTACATTGAAAAAGGTTTTCAGAGTGTATATTTATAACATGTTTGCATTATTCATAAAAGTTTGTTAGGAAATGTTTTCTACACTCGCCGGTCTGTGGGTATTTCGCCAAAAGTTAAGTTATACAACAGACAGATCTTACGGTACTTAAAAAATTATCGAAAAGGGTTACGAATTTCACCATTGCCACCCACACTGACAAACAACATTCACACCAAAGTCTGTCACCGAATCGTAATCTTAATCGTATTACATAAATGAAAATAATATTCACCGGCAACAGAGACTTCCCTTCAGACAGCACCAGAACAGAGACATCAGAGTCAAATTCCATTTTGTAGTACTTGAAGTCATACTCCACTTTCTGTTGCTGTATCAAGTTGCCCAGGGCTGCTATGTTGTTCACACCAGTAGTGTCTAGCTGTCCTTGCTCCATCTGTGTTTCATCCAACACTAGGTGCGTGTGCTTGCTTAGTTGTAGTATACCGCTTGTTAATCGATTGCATTCATAGTCTTTTCTGGAAGTTGAAGGAATATATTAGAAAAACTTAAGGTCTATAAGTGTGTCGCCGAGAATAAGGAATTGGTACTTCTTGCTAAAAACAAATTTATTATGTGTTCACAGAGTTCAATTTAACTTGATAGCAAAATTTACTTTCGACCTTTTGATTTCTCACAGTCAATCTGCAATTCACCTAAATAACAGGAGCAGAAAGTTTGCATTTGTGTTGGATGCAATTAGAACTAATCTTGTACCAAAAGCGAACATATGTTTTGTACAGCAAAAAAACATTAATAATAAAATAGCCATGAAATACTATCCATTTTGAATATAATACATACTTAGGTAACAGAGCCATGGTATTCAAATTCTCTATTGTAAGTGGTAGATAGTAGCTCTTGGTGACAAACTGTTTGATGATGTCATACAGCTGTTTGGCATAATTTGGGTACTTCTTTGTGGGTAGGTTGGATATGTTCAGACAAAACTGACCCAGAGCCAAGGTGTCTTGTCGCATATATCTGCAAATAAGCAAGAATAATATTATTACAGAAAAGGATTATAGTGTTTTCTAAAACTAACAATATTCTTTTATGTAACTGGATGAGTATACCATGATCTAGAATAGGAAAGATATGTAAAAATGTACATCTTGTCACATGAAAATTAACAGAATCTGTTATAAATTGACCATTTTTGAATAGCAAAGTGAAAGGCTATATACTCTTACTTACACACATGCAATAAGATGGCATATGAGGTACTCCGCAGCCAACTCATCACCAAGTAATAACTCAATGAGAGCCTTTAGCAAGTGCTTCCGTGCTGCATCTGCCTTTGACAGCACTGCTTCTGTGAACGGACCATTAAAACAGTTTTTATTAAAGATTAGTGTTAACATAATGAAGTGCTGCCTTCATGGCTATACAATTAACAAACATGACTATAATAACATTTAGTTGTCCTTGAATATATGAATTGTAATTTCTGATATCTGAATATTTGAAATGCAAAATCTATCCAACCAACTAAATTTCCATAAATAATCACCAAACAAGTTGACAGTTTCAAATACAAACCATTAAATTACTGGTGGTAGCATGGTAGAGTAGAAAATTCATTAAGAATTTCACTTGGTGACATGGTGATTCTTGGGAGTTACATCTGTTTATTAATGCTACATGCTACTTAAATAAAAAAAATAATCCATGTATATCATACCTTGCTCAAACTCACTAACCAAGGGATTACAATGGTCCAATTTCTTGACATGCACAGCATGAATTCTTGGGACCAAGCTTGGTGGAGGATTGTGGGTAATGTTTTCCACATCAGTCTCTATCTGACATTCCAGCAGAGAATTCTTCTCTCCTTGAAACTCTCCAGATAAAGCTGGATCCACAGACAGAAATCCAACAACTTCAATCATATCATTAAGCTTTAGGTTGTCATTTTCATCATACACCTGAAAAGCATAGTGTAACCAAACTACATAAGTCAAATGGTAGGCCCTTAAAACTGTAACTGTCTGCTTAAATAAATATTTAAAACTAAAACTGTTTCCATTAGACAGTGATATGGCATAGCCTGAATCACAATATCAAGGTTTTCTACATAATTTGCATGGATTATAGCAGTTCCCAAAATGAACAGTTAAATCCCGGCCGCACCTCAGGCATCATGTTTCACTTGGTGGAAGATCTCCCATTCTTCAAAAATTCATAAACTAAGGTAGCTTGGTGTACCAAGTGTAGACATTTACATGTAGAATATGCTATAGGCCTTCCTTACACGCTGTAATGTGTAATTTCTAATATAATTATTATGTACTGCAAAGTAGCTATGTACAATAACATTGTAATATTTCAGATTGAGATAGTTTTGACTAATAACTATTTAATAGTGAAGAGTAAAAATCATATAAGAAATATATTACAACAAAACTTTACCTTCATAATACAAGATTGACTTGGTACATCAGGCAATGGGAAATTGAGCAAATGTTCCCTAGAAACAATATTACTAGGATTGTTGGCAGTGGATTCTGTTTTTGGTTCCTTAATCTTTGTTGAGTCAGCTTCTCCCGTGTCCATATCAGCTTCATCATCAATGTCATCATAGCTACGTTTCAGTTTGGTATCTGTTTGCAGTCGTTTTGAGGACCCCGGCTGTTGTTCTAGATGCTTCAAATGATTCTGCCTAGTTTGTTCGTTCAATGCCCAGTCGTTGAATCCAGGCATGGACACTACAACCATAGTTTGCCTTTGTCCACTTTTCAAGTTCTCTGTATAGTTTATCTTTTCGTTTTCCTGAAATGATTATTTTAATTAATAACTAGTTGGATTCCTATAAACATACAATTTATACATTTATACAATTTGCCTTCACATGCTAAATTATCAACTTAGTATGATAAATGTTTGTTTATTATCAACTTGGCTTGCTTTAAATGATAACTTACCAAGATATGAGCAGTATCACAGTACTTCCCTGACTTAGTTTTGATTTCATTTGTGACAGTATTGAACACTTCAAAGTGCTCGAAAAAAAATTCTGGGTTGTGCATATCCTGAATCATTCCCCGAAACCGGACTAGTGTGCCATCGACGAGATTGTGAGAAGCGTTTGAATTTAGTAGAGGGATCTAAAAGGTTACATAGAGGTCAATAAGTTTAAAACAAATGAGTACATGTACACTAACTTTGAGGTAAATACCTGATGCCAATTAGGAAACTTCAGTAGCTTTTCATTCCAGGCAACTTCGTTTGCAATCCATATTTCTGGAGTAACTGTGTCCAAATCATATGAAAAATCGTGCATTGTTAATGTTCTATTGTTATGACTTCAATTTTATTCCTAGTGAGGCGATACTTGTGTAATTTATATAAGATACAATATAATTTTATATTTATGGATCAGTTATAATTCACAATATAATGTTAAAAACACGAAATATTTAAAAAAATATTTATACAATATTATGACAATATCAGACAGCGCGCGAAATTGTTGCATTTGCGGCTTGCGCATTGATCTTCTCTGGCTACGTTCCGTAACTCGACCAAAAATTTTAAAATTTATATGAAAAATTGGCATTTTGGGCGTTTTGGTCGAGTTACGGAACGCAGCCTCTATCTCCTCATGATCTCCTCTATGCCATTGATCTATAAGGACTATGGATTAGACACTAAAGCAAAAATAGCGAGTCTGACAATGCCTGTCAAAATTTTACTGAATAAAATAATTATGGCCGATTCTACTAGTGTTGTGCGCACTACGTGGACGGAAACACTATCGATGTTTAGTTTAATGACTAACGATATAACAGCAATAATAAATGTCGTTCGTCTTCTCAGCGATATTAATATTAATTTTGATACCTACTGCGATGAACTTGTCATGTCATGTCAACCAAAAATATTTTGTAAAAACCAGCTATCATGATGATCTGCTGAACAACAAACGAGGACACAACGACTGATCCCCCTTTTTAGACGATCTCAGCGATAGTGTTTTAAACTCTGTCAGTTATTTAGGTACCACCCTCTTGCTTAACACAGCCGCCAAACTATTTGTCTTGTTCCAGTTAGGAAATTTAGGTAGTTAATATATTTAATATATTAAATTATGCATATAGTATTTAATATATTATGTGCATAATGTAAAATTATCAAAATAGAGATAAGATAACAGAGGAATAATTATAATTGCTTTTTACAAAAAAATACTTCAACAAGACGAGGGTTTATGTTTTCTGGAACAATTATTTCTAGCCACTTCTTTTTTAACGATTTATTTGAAGGTAATCTATTGAATAAAAACAATTATTTCAACTTTCTTCAGCGTCATTTTAAATTAAATCATCGATATATCGAATATCGATATTTTAACACTTTCTACCCTAAGTGTCATTGAAATGTAAACAAACCGGCTACTCAAATATATAAAATAATGATGTAAAACCCAACAAAACATTAACAGGCCTACGTAATCCTCGCACAGATCTTCATGCAGCAAAAACATAATATATCAATATCATTCAGAATTCAGATATTCAACAAACAACGAAAACTGATACCTACTATAACTTGTTAATTTTGGGTGTAATTTATTTTTCCTGGCTCCGCATTGTAGTATACCACACCTCATTGTGTTTTAATGTTTTTGTTTTGCTTATAAGACACCACAACACCTCCTATCAATGCCTATTTTAATATATTTTATAGTTTTGGGTTTATTAACCATTTTGTTTGACATAAGATGTCATTTGTAAGGGCGAATAAAAAATGGCCGGCCTGCTACACACCAATCAGCTAATTTCATATGAGGTTAAGGATTAGGGCGTCTCTATCTAAGTATATTCCTATCTCAATGCTCTATGCATTTGCGTCCCTGTCTTGTTTGTCATTTGTCAAACTGTCAAAGTACCATAGAGTTAAACAGTGTTGCCAAGTAAAAAGACACGAGACAAGTGTTAGAATCATAGAGATATTACACTAGAGGGTAGTGAGTCTATCATAGTTACATATCTCGTCTGTGGTTTTCAGCGGTACTGACCATAGAGATATTACACGGACTGACGGACACATTTCTAATCTTTTCTCTATGCACACATTTCACAAAGTTGTAATAAACTAATAAAGTTCCATTTATTGAGTTAAAATTATTTCTTTTTCTTTCAAATACCTACATCGTGAAGATACGTTGGTGTTGGTGTCATTAATAAATTTATCTCGTCTGTGTAATTTAAGATACAATACAAAGGTAACAAGAAGCAAGAACTGTTCTAAGAAACTGTGTGTGTCATTTTACAAGCGTCTAATTGCGTTTTTAACTGCGAGTCCACCACAAATACAAGTATGTTTCATTTATTATGGTTTTATTTTGTTTATTTACATTTATGAACGATTCTCAATTCTCATACCCTTTTTTGGATGTAATGATATTGCGCCGGCTGCGCGTCTAAAACATAACCTCAAAAGTTAACCGGGAAAGCGACGCTTTGCCTGTCCCCTTTCTTACAACATTGATCATCATTAGCATCGCATCGTAATTTTCATATAGCAGAATAGTTCAGCACTAAACATACAATAATGCTTAAGTTAATTTTATTGACTTTACATTAGTTATTATGTACAAGTCAATGAATTGAGTATTTTTTTTTCAGAGATGGACATAAGACCAAATCATTCGATTTATATCAACAATTTGAATGAGAAGATAAAGAAAGAGGAGCTGAAGAAATCGTTATACGCGATTTTTTCTCAATTTGGACAAATTCTCGATATTGTAGCTCTTAAAACTTTGAAGATGAGAGGTCAGGCGTTTGTGATCTTCAAGGAGATTGCGAGTGCTACAGCTGCCCTGCGGAGCATGCAAGGGTTCCCCTTTTATGACAAACCAATGGTAAGATTATTTGATCAGAAAACATAGCTGTACAGATTGTGTATGTCTGCATCAACTCGATTACAAGTGAACTACTAGTCAAGTATTGAAATATGAGTTTTATTTGAGTCACTTATATTCGAGCTTTTGGGCAGATCAGATTTGACTGAAGTATACAATGATTTAAACGCATGTAAATCAGTTCTTTTAAATTTAGTAAATGTTTAAAATTTTAAAGATATTTCAAATAATTTCTTAATGCTTTACAATGTCAAAGCTGAATGTGTTACAAAGTCAAATCTAAATCAAGTAGGAGTTGAAATAACCTTTATTACAGCAATTTTGTGAATTTGTTTTGATACACATCTTTTTTTTTGCAGAGAATCCAGTATGCAAAAACTGATAGTGATGTTATAGCTAAGATCAAAGGAACATTCCAAGAAAGACCCAAACGGCCAAAGATGCCACGCGGTTTGGATGACAAGAAAAAGAAGGCTAAGGAACGTCCAGCTATCCCTGGATTTGGACAGCCCATACTCAATAATGTCAATATTGAGCAACCACCTAACCAGATCTTGTTCCTTACAAATCTTCCGGATGAAACATCAGAGATGATGTTGTCTATGCTTTTCAACCAGTATGTAGAACTCTTTCTGTTTTTTTAAGTATAGAATTCAAGCTTTTCTATATTTAAATTCAACTGTTAAGTTTACAACAAGAAGCATTATTTGCGTATGTCTTTATGTTTTCCTCTAGTCTTGCCTGCTTGTGACTTCTTAACTATGTGTGAATTAAGAGTGGAAATTAAACTATTTATTTTTTATTTTAATGCTGAATAAACAACATACTAGTGTGTGGGATACTAGGATTACATATAAATAACATATCACTAACAGCCACAATCTGTAAACATTTATCTTTTCCAACTGGGAATCAAACTCAGGACCCAACTGTACACTCTCAAGCACACGACTATTAACTTGCCTATCAGATTGTGAATTGATATTAATACTATTTTGCATTATTCCAGATTCCCTGGTTTCAAGGAAGTTCGTCTAGTGCCCAACAGGCATGATATTGCGTTTGTCGAGTTCTCAAATGAGATGCAGTCCGCCGCAGCCAAAGAAGCATTACAAGGGTTCAAGATCACACCCACTCATGCAATGAAAATAACATTTGCTAAAAAATAGTTTAAGTTTGTAGTACATACAATGTAATAGGATATTTTACAAAATAAAATATAAATTTTTTGAGGACTGTTTTAGCATTGCACTTCGCTTAAACAGCCCTCTGGCTGTGACTAGTTGGTAAGGAAGGAATGGTTTGTTTTTTCTCCTTTATTACAAGTTGGTCCTTGCAAAAGGCCACTAACCACAGTCACTTGATTGGGTGATTGAAATTCTTATTTGAGCGCTAGACAACACGGTTTCTCTACAACCTCTATCTTTCAGTGAAGGTCCCATTAAAATCGGTTCAGCCGTTCCAGATATTAGCATGTACAAACAGATGAACAAATTTTTTTTTATTCGAATTCTATGTGGTGACTGCAGCAAACCATACGCGGCTTACGACGACTTACGTTGGCACAATTCCAAAGCCGTCCAACATCCAGATGTAATGTAGGTAGTGGCCCATTTGCAAGGACCCTTAGTTCCTCTTCCTCAATTTATTTACCTATTATTTATTTATTTAAAACTTTAATGACCACAAAAACAAATGAGGTACATTATGGCGAGCTTAATGCTAAAGCATTCTCTACCAGCTAACCATTAGGCCAAACTGATATTCACGAGGAGCGGTATTATGCTATAATTTTAAAATAATTATATGGTGAGAGTATTAAATACGCAATATTCCTAAAATTATAAATAAGAATATATAGATTTATACATAGGTATACATACATACATTAATATATAAGTATATATATATAAATGAACTATATATGTGTATATATTCACTATAATACAATAAAATGATATATGTAATATATATATGTATATATATATATTCAACTGTGTCAATGTAAATCAGCCTTTATGAGTGATTTATCTAATAAACAATATAAACATATAAATACACGTATGTATGACTTTCACTTTCAGTCGTTCGTTGAGTTACTGCAAAAAGTTTGTTGTATACGTAGTAGGTACCAAAAATATATAATTTTCAAGTAGGATTACTACGATCGGACAATGAATCAGGACTAGCGATATGTATATTCACAATCTACACAAAAATTCCTTTCCAACGACGTATCATTTACTCCGATTGGTGCCGGTACCAGATTCCATACATTTGTGCCCATCCTCCTTTATTTAGGGTCGGGCCACATTGATCAACGGCCTTTCGCATTTTGCCGATTGAAAAGGAACACACTATTACGCATTATGCCGATCACCCGTTTACGGAGCAGTTCGCATCCGTACGGAGCTGTACGGAGGAGCTGTAAAAAATGAACAAGAAAATTATTGTCATCGTTTTTATACAACAAAAACACAAGAATAAAAATAAATTTAAAGGTCACCATTAAAACGCAAAAATCATACTGTATTTTTATACTGTGGTACACCTGTTACGCCGCTCATCGTTGCCGTCGGCTGTCGATCGCCGTCGTCAGGCGTAAATCGGCGCGGGCTTCTGCTAATCGCCATCGTTCGCCGCGCCGTCGACGGCCGATCGCATTTCGAGTCAGTGTTGCCAACTTAACGGATTTCCCGTTAGATTTAACGGATTAGTGTCAGGCATTAACGGGAGAAAATATATTTTGACGGTTAACGGATTTTTTGACGGGAAAAATAATTGAAAAAAAAAATCAAGAATTCAGTTCTAGTGTTCTAGTAACGAACTGTAGAATTTTGATCGGAGGTAAGAAATCTGAAGGTGCAACAAACATTAATCCATTCCAACACTTATATTGTGGATTTTGCTTTTACAATTTTATTGCTACCTTATTCAAACGCGGAGGTAGAAAGAGTTTTTAGTGTATTAAATGGAGTAAAATCAAAATTGAGAAGTAAAATGAATGAAAAAATTATCAACGCAATTTTCAATATTCAAATTTTCAATTTTCAATATTAAAAATAAATGGCAAGTTGGCAAGATAGAAGTTGGCTCTTTTGATTTACCTCTTATTGCTATGCTAGGATCAATGCTAAACATAAAATTAAAATCAGCCATCCACCTTAACAGCTGCTCCCATAGCGAGTATAATTACATCAAGTAGGTACCTACTGGAAGCGATGATGATGATTGTGATTTTTTTTATAAAGTTATTTTTATGTTTTCTGTGTCTGATGACGATTGGGATTGTTTCTTTAAAACTTTTTTTATATATTGACTAGTAAACCCGCTCTCGTTTCGCTTCAGGGAGCCAGCCACTTAGTAGAAGATAGCTCTCAGAAGGTGGATTTTGTTTCGACTGGTTTCGACTTTACAGTTATCATTGTATTATGACCAAATGATAAAAAAAAATCTCTATAAATTTTAACTTATTACGTTATGCCGAGGTCTAAGCTATATTATTGGAAAGTTTCATGAAAATCCGTTCAATAGTTTTTGCGTGAAAGTGTAACAAACACATATACAAATACATTCTTACAAACTTTCGCATTTATAAAACGTATTTTTTATTTAACGGATTTTTTGACGGACACAAAAAAAAATTTGACGGATTTTTGACGGAATTTACCAACAGGTTTAACGGAATTTCGAAATTATAGTTGGCAACACTGTTTCGAGTCAGTTCGCCGCCGGAGGCCGGAGCGCGTTCAGCGTGTCGATGCGAAAGGATGCGTACGGCGTTCCGTACTTTACGCTCTTTTTGTATGGACAAACCGTCGATCAATGTGGCCCGCCCGACCCGACCCGACCCTTAGCGAATGCTGAACTATAATAAACTCAAGACTGCTACAGATTATTAAATATCTTTTGAGATAGCTTAGGTTGTGCTTGTATTGCATGGCAGTACAATAGTTGTTCCAATGAATTAATAAAAAACAGGTTGTATTAAAAATCGTTAGTATATTAATTAATTCTCTTAAAATTAACTTAATTTCACATGAAAAATAGTATTTTTTATATTTTATTACAGGACACATTCGTTATATCAGTTAAATCTTACATGCTAACCTGTTATATAAATCAATATACATGTATTTCAATGGCATGAGAGTATAATTAGAAGCACATTTAATATCATGATACTAAAAATATGTTAACAAAACTGTACTTATGTACTCAAAAAAGCATAATTTATGGTGCGTTACACAGATTGAACGACGATAATCTTATTCTATCAGAAAATGCTTTTAACAGGACATTACAAAAATACAGTATAAAATACGTATTATCATATAAGATCTATTAATTGCACTTGGGTGTTTGCCACCAGACTAGCTTCTTTCGTGCCAAAAAATACACGCAAATTATAAAATAATTTACATATATTTTTGAACAATATTTGTATCATCACGCAACTTGTACCTCTATACATTTACTTTTTCATCAAATAAATAATTGAAACAGCTTGAATGTGAAAATATGCAGGTAAAATATAAAGTGTACTTATAATAGAATGCAAAATAACGGTTATATCAAAATTCGTAAATAATTAGGTTGTCACTTTATCGCTCACACATACATTACTTCGGTTTTGCTATCCAAATGAATCCGTTTATGCAAACACTGCTTACAAAATATGGCACATGGCATACAGCGATATTGCTTGTTACACATAAGCACATGAAGAAACATACTTAATCTATTAATTGCACTGCACTTGGGTGTTTTGCCGACAGACTTAAGGTCAATTGAGGTTGAGTACTATAAGGACTGCGCACATTACAACGACTCCACGCCAACGCGGTTACGGAGCAACTCAAATGTAAGCATTCAATTATGATCCTTATGTCTTAGGCGTCACGGTTGAATTTCGAGTGTGAACGGCGTCGGTGAGCAGAGGGTGGGGAGTAGTCCACGTTTTCTAAGTGTACACTCGAAATTCAACCGTAACGCCTAAGATATAAGGATCATAATTGAATGCTTACATTTGAGTTGCTCCGTAACCGCGTTGGCGTGGAGTCGTTGTAATGTGCGAAGTCCTTTATGCTACTTAAGGGTCAGCTCACACCGAGACGCGACGCGACACAATGACGCAATACTGGAAGAGGCCAGTGATTTCGCGATGCGCCGCGCGTCGCCGCGAGATGCATCTCAATGCCGCGAGGTGCATCGTAAAAGTAGGCAATCTTGCACGCCGCGCGTACCGACGACGCACGGCTGCGTAGCGATGCACCGCGCTACGCCGCGAGGCGTCACGAGACGCAGCGCTGCATGAAGCAACGTATTCTGAATTCTCACAATGAAATGTGTATCTTTTCGTGTAGAAAATAAAGTTCTATTTTGAGCCGCTCTTTGAAAGACTGCGCGCAGCGTCGCGTCGCGTCTCGTCTTGGTGTGATTTGACCCTTAATCAAAGCCAAAGCGGGTTACTAATAAATTAATTACTTAGACAAAAATTTTGTAGCACTGACATCTGATTTTCAAATTTTATATTAATTCTCAAATGTCTATGAATACATATGAGACATCGAAGTCGATATTGAAATATTGACACACCACCTCCCTATTTAATTTTTCAGTAAGTTGCGTGGCAATACAGTCTTGTTCTTCAATGTTTCTAATTTCTAAATATGAATTCAATATTTGCCAAAGACGCAGAAGAAGAGTACAAGACTTTAAGATAACATCTGATGCCTCACATACAGCCATACAAGGATCTTTCGCCGCGTGGTTGACGTGTGGGTAACAGAAACAGTGACTTACAGTTTGCTTTACCTGTAAGGCGCTGTCTCTGTCACCCACGCGCAAAAAGATTCTTGTACGACAATAATAAAGGAGCACCTTACGCCGCTGGCATATTGAAAAAATTATCTCTTAAAAAATGTCAAGAAATAATCTCTGTAATTGAAAAAAATAACAGTAACACAATCATATTAGTGACCTACTACCAAAAATATTATAACATAGGTACAGTAAGATAACCTAAAATTAGCAATAAAAATATTGGCAGTTACATTTGTAATACAATATTCATAATATGCTATTATAATATAGTATATTTTTGTACAATATGTTTTTGTGAACCACTATGCTCTTTTTTCACTGTTACAATAATTGTCAAATAACTTTAAAAATTATGTTGGATTCATATCAGATTTTTTTAAACAAGTCATTTGGCACGGTATAAATTTAAACACATCACAACACGATACAAAAAACACAACATTAAGTTTAGTAACTAACACTAATTAAACACCTATTATTTTCCTTCAATTAATTGGATATTATAAAGTTATATTCACGTTACTTAGGTCGCGGTTATTCCATGCACATTGTTTTTAGTATTTACTACCATATATGTAATTGCATATTGGTTAGTGGCAACATAGCGCAAAGGTGCAATACAACAATTTGTAATTGTAAATTCACTTGTACATATCAATCATATTTCTTTATATGTGATTATATCAATTCTCAATAAATAAAGAAAAAGTTGGAATCCACTTAGAGTGAAATTTAAAGATCCTATAAAGACTGCGTACGATATAGTAAAGTGCGATGCAATAAATAGGCGATAAATAGGCAATAATTGCACCATAAAGACGTTGCTTATCGACAAAGTGAAGTTCGAAAGTAATTAATTTATAATAATAATTATTCATTAAATTTCACCCTTAGATCATAAAAGATCTACAATTTAAAAGTTGATTAACCATCGTTATTTATAATCCAGAAATCATAATGGTAAGGTGGGCATAACACAAAATTAAAATTTCGATCAGTTAGAAAAACTAAATTGAACCAAAAGAATTAAAGCAAATTAAAGTGAACTATGTACCCGAAACGCGTCACAACGATAATCTCAGCGTTTCATTTTCTCGAGTATGGGTATGATCATTTCGAAGGAAGGTCGTTTCCCTGGGTCCTCGTTCATGCAGATCTTGATCAACTTGGAGATATGCGGGGAGATCCCCGGTGGGATTGTCACTCGGAGACCTTCCAGTGCTATCTTCATGCCACACTCCATGGGTGACAGATCTGCGAATGGCACCTGCGAAAAAAATAATTAGAAAAGCAAAAGTAAAGAAAATATTGTCTATGAAAATAGAAATGTTAGTATTGTTCTATGTTGAGCCCGTTCCAGAGGTCTTGTGTTTGATTCACAGTGAGGCAGAAACCTAAATGATGAGAGAAATTTGGATCAACACTCAAATGCTTGGTCTGTGTGAACATTCTTCATTCTTCAGGCTAATTGTGTACTTCATGTCTTGTATGGTGTCCATGGCACCCGTGATTAACATCTTTATAATTAATATTTAAAAGATGTGCTGAGGAGTTTGTTTCGCCTTTCTTCCCCTCTTATAAAGAGAAATTGCACCCTTGGAAACGGCGGTACACTCAAAAAATTATTTGTAGTACAAAAAAAATTACTGAAAAAATACCCACATAAATAAAATTATTTGACATTGACTTTAACGTAGACTCAAGCAATGCCTATCCTACAGGACACTATATGCCATACAACTATATCCCTCACCTCTCGTGTAGCGAGCTCCCAGAGCAGCACGGCGAAGCTCCACATGTCGGCGGCCTCCGCGTTGCGCTTGGCGCGCGGCTTGCTGAGCGCCTCGGGCGCCGCCCACGCCGGCGCGTACTCGCGCCCGCGCTCCTGGAACGAGAACCGCGCGTCCGCCATGTTGATGCGCGCCGTCAGGTCCTCGTCGATCTGGTAAATAAAGAATAGTATAGACAAGTTTTAGGTACGATTCAGACCAACCGGCTCGCATCGGCCCGCATCGGAACGGAGCCGTACGGCTGCCGCGTTCGCTGGAATCTGCACGCACGAACGGAGCCGGTCGGAGCCGGTCGGCCGTCGCGACAGCCGTACGGAGCCGGTCGGCTGTCGCGACGCGTCGCGCGACCGAGAAAACTATGCGTTGCACGCAAATATGAACTGTAATTATTGTTGATAAATAACGCTTCACATAATAACGCTTCACACTCAAAGCCCCACACTAGGATTCCCTGTGTCGTGGGTGCCATGGACAACACACAAAACAAGGACACACACCCAGACCGAGAGCGGAAATTCAAACTCATCATTCAAATTGCCGCCTCGCTGGGAATCGAACCCAGGACTCTCGAAACAGCGATCAGGCGTGTTAACCATTGCGCCATCCGGGTCGTCAAATATCAAATATCTGTAAGGGACAACTCAAGCGCATAACGCGCATCACTTTATGTCGTCAGTTGTCCCCTTGCCTGGCGTCCTCAATTAATTAATCAATAAATTGATGCACAGTGAATTATATTCGTTTACTAGAGAACCGCCCGCGCTTCGCTTCGGGACCCGTAGGTCACAGCCGCGTAGGTCACGCTCCCGTAGGAATTTAGGCTAAAAAGTAGCCTACTACTCGCTCTAGGGGTGTCTCTCGCGGCCCGTTAAAACGGGCCGGTCCTTGGGTTGGGCCCTAAGGCCCTTGGTTGTCCATCTGTGGTTAACCAATAGGTCAAGTCCGGTGAGTGCCGGCCTTTTTACAGACCACAGAGTCTTAAACGGGATGGGGTTTATCTTCGCGCCGCCCAGGCGATCGAGGCCCTACCGGGTGAATCCCGGTCAGCGCCGGGCGATGACTTACGAAGCCCCAGTATCAGTCAGTGCTAGGCCCGTCCCGCGCAACCAGAGAGTCGCGCGGAAAGGCCCAGCGGTCCGGTGGATGGGCGTGGAGCGGCGCCAGGTCCTGCAGATGCGGGAACCGCGACGCGTCGACACGCCCGAACATGTTGCGTGCCAATCTCTCGATGAAGTCGTCCAGGCTCTCGACTCGAAGGTCCCTCTGGATGACTGTGTTCCTCACGTACCTCGGCGCACCAGTCAGCCGGCGGAGCGCAATCGCCTTAACCGCTGGCGAGCGCGTACCAGGCCGGTGCCGCGTACGTGAGGCGGGATCTGATGTAGATCTTGTAGACCCCGAGCTTCAGTCCGAGAGGGAGGGCGAGGAGAGCACTGGTTTCTGCCATCGCGCTCCTGGAATTCGCGACGGCTTTCGTAACCTCGTGGCTTCATCGAGAGTTTTCCGTCGATTTTGCCCGCAGGTATTTGGCCTGTGGGACCCATTGGATATCTTGTCCGTGAAGCTCCAGAGTAGGGTCCCACTTATTGAGGTATCCTATGTTCACGGCCTGCGTCTTCCCGACATTCACCGACAGTCTCCACGCGGCGAGCCATTCGGGGAGGGCATCAAGCGCACGCTTCATCTTGACGATGGCGTGGGTTCTATTCAGCGACGTGGTGATGTACGCCACGTCATCGGCATACAGGGCAAGCGACGCCCCCCCTGCCGCCGGGATGTCGTCGGTGTAGCAAGCGTAGCAGACCGTTGACAGGCAACTCCCTTGCGGGACGCCGGCTGCGATCGGACGCTCGGTGGATTAGGCGTCTTCAATCACTACTCTGAAGCTTCTATTTTCGAGGAAACTGGAGATCACCTTAACGGCACGCCGGGGCGCCGACGACTGCGAGATCTTGTAGAGCAAACCGTCGTGCCAAACACGGTCGAACGCCTTTTCCATGGCCTATAGCTCTCCGGCTTCAGCCTGTTCTTCCCCTGCTTGGGCAGCATTATGACCCTCCCCGACTTCCAGGCCTGCGGGAAGGTCCCGGTGCGAAGGATCCCGTTAAACAGGCGCGTGGCTGCTCCGATCGTCCTCTGAGGGAGGTGCCGCAGCGCTCTGTTCGTGATCCCGTCAGCACCGGGGGCCTTGTTGGGAGGGAGCTTCTTGATGGTGCGCTGCACCAAGCCGGGAGAGATGACGATTGGGTCTTCTTCGGAAGCTATAGGCAGTGCAAAGTTCCAGGTGTTCCTCCCAGCTCTCAGTCGCGTGTGCATCTAACTCGGCCTTGAGTTGGGCTGCGGTCCGGTTGACTCCTGCCAGCGTTTCTGCAGGCTGCTGAGGTGATAGGGGAGAGGTGGAAGTTTCCCCGGAGCTTTCTGCTCTCTGCTTGCAGCTTGCAGTGCATTCTGCTCGCTGACAGTGAGCTCAACCGCTAACTGGTCAACGTCCGCATCCGTGCGGACAGGCTGAGTTGGCGTGGTGATCTCCAGTTGCTTCTCGAAGGTTGTCCAGTCCATAAGGCGACGGGGCCTTGGCAAGACTCTGCTGGGTTCCTTCGCCAGGAATAACAGGACAGGAACATGGTCGGACCCCATACTGTTCTGTAGCGTCTCCAATCGTGGCTGGCAATGGAGGCCTTGGTACACCGCTATGTCCAGAACGTCCGATGAGTGTCCCGCGTAATCTGGGAAGTGCGTCGGGGAATCCGAACCACAGACGGTATAGCCGTGCTGTTCAGCGGCATCAAAAAGTAGCCTTCCACTTCTGTTGGCAGCTAGGTTATTCCACCCCGGATGCTTGCAGTTCCAGTCGCCCGCGCCCACCACCGGTGTCGGCGAGTCCAGCAACTTGCGGACATCAGCCAACAGGATAGTGCCAGCGGGGGGGCGGTACACTGAATACAGCCGGAGCGGGGAGTTCTCGAGGCAGAGCTAAAGTAGCCTATTACATTTGCCTATGACTTAAGTAAATTACATGTAGTATTTGATAGCGTGATTCAGAACTTGCAAATGAACTTTAATAACGCCATCTATTGACAACTCCGAAAATAAATATCTAGCAACTAACAAAACATCGATCTTCCCATGGGAATGGGATGTTTTTCCGCGGTAAAAAGTAGCCTACGTCACTCTCCACCATCCTAACTATCGCCACACACATAAACCTTACCATATAATAGCTTTGTTGCGACGTGAAAGCGTCACAAACAAACAAACAAACAAACACACTTTCACATTTATAATATTAGTAAGGATATTTCTGGCCCTACCTAACCAAGGAGACAACTCTACATATCAATAGATAGATTTCAATGTTCTTTACCGCACTGTAAAATGCCGCCCGGCCCGGCCCGGTGCGGGCCGGTTGATCTGTCTGAATCGTACCTACCTTAGACACCACCATCGATCTATAATGATACTAGATACACAATGCCATACAAATTTTGAGGTATTTTGTGCCCCATTTTGCGTCTTTTTTTGTGATTGTTCAATGCCGACAGTTCCTCAAGCCGCCAATAGATGGCGATACAACAATTATCCCTGAATCACGCTATTTTAAAGGAGTACGTAGGTCGCAGGCGTGTTCGCGCTCGGAGCGTTCGAATGCGACTATTTAATAAGAGCGCCCAAATTTCGATTTGGGCGCTCTTTTGGTGGGGACATTTTTCGAGTGCTGATTGATTGTGCATCTAGTAGGTATTTATGATCTTTACCATGACGTGGTCGCTGGTGAGCGCGTAGTGCGGGCGGGCGGCGAGCGCGTGCAGGTACACCGGCACTACAGTACACTACACTGGCGACGTACCATGACGTGGTCGCTGGTGAGCGCGTAGTGCGGGCGGGCGGCGAGCGCGTGCAGGTAGACCGCGGCACTACAGTACACTACACTGGCGACGTACCATGACGTGGTCGCTGGTGAGCGCGTAGTGCGGGCGGGCGGCGAGCGCGTGCAGGTAGCGCATGCCGCGCGCCACGTCGGCGGCGAGGCGCAGCGCGGCGCCCGCGTCCACCACCACGCGCCCGCCCGCGCCTCCGTGCAGCAGCGCGTGCAGCGAGCCCCACGGCATGTACTGCGATATCACCACCAGCGACGGCGGGGAGATGCAGCAGCCCACCTGTGGATAGAATGCTTTTTTAAGTCGTGTCATTTTGCTAATATGACATTTTGCTCAACAAGTCGTTTTGATAATAGGTATTTTTGCTTAGACGGAGGCACCGCAGAGGGCGCCGAGGTGGGCGCCGCGGTGGGCGTCGCAGTGGGCGTCGCGGTGGGCGCACATAGCGCCACCGCCTTGTCCCTGTGGCTCGGGACCAGAATACGAGCTTCGGTATCCCCTGCCTGTCGTAAGAGGCGACTAAAAGGGGGCTTTCGGGGTTGCGGGCGGCTAGAGTGGGAGCTCGAACCGCCCAATGGCAACCCCGGGAAGAACTGCTCTGTGTGTGGCCGCACAGAGCCATTTGAGATGG
This sequence comes from Hesperia comma, assembly GCA_905404135.1. NCBI lineage: Eukaryota > Metazoa > Arthropoda > Insecta > Lepidoptera > Hesperiidae > Hesperia > Hesperia comma. The sequence continues at coordinate 3,224,460 of FR990026.1, forward strand.
GTCCGTACGGGACATTGCGCTTGGAGGGCACCGGTCGTGTTCCTTTGGAGATCCCGGAGTCCTCCACAAGCGTCGAGGTAGGCCACCGGGGGGGTTTTAGTGGGTAAAAGTCCCACATAACCCTGTGTCGCTCCCACGGCACCAGGTACCTTTTGAAGGTTTCCCCCTCAAAAAAAAAAAAAAAAAAAAGACGAGAAAGACGAGAGACGTATAATGGGTCTGTTTAGAAGGCACGCACTGCCCCGTTTTATTTGAACACCCGCTTTTCTGACACGGAACAATAGCGCGTACGCCGTATATATAACCGAGTATACTCGCATACGAAGCACAATAGCGTGCATCCGCGGATGTCGGCGTGGAATAGCCAGCCGTTTCAATGGGCTACATCGCAGTATCTAAGTGCACCATAAGGTAGTGCTTATATACTGCTTATTATACTCACAACGGGCAGTATGTTGGGGTGCGAGAAGATGCGCAGCTTGGGGAACTCCTCGTTGAAGTCGCGCTGGATACGCGGCGTGCACTCGCGCACCGCGATTATCTTCGCCACGATGTCGTTCTTCTGCCACCGCCCGCGCCACGTTTCCCCTGGCACACAGCAGAATAAATGGCTATTAGACAGACTAACAGACTATAGCTATGAGACATTTTTTTAACAACCGAAAGAACACATTGTCATGATCCAGTCTTCCGAGTAAACATAACGATAACTCGTTTCATAGAAAAGTAAAATTTTACATTCATAACTTTATGTCGTGGTCCGTACAGTTGAATCTACAACAAGAAATGGACTATGTTCGGTCGACTTATGAGCTACTATGATTCGAACAAAAATTCCACACACATTGTAAACACAGTGTAAACATTTTGCAGAACTCTTAGGTGCGCATGTTTCACAATAATTCTTGAATATTGAAAAAAACTGGAAGTGCGTAAAATATAAATCGATTTTTAAGATAGCAAATAAACATGCAGCACCACTCTTCCGCTGCCGCCAATGACTACAGTAACCGATATTTAACAAGATAAAAATCAGGACTCGTTAAGGTTAAGTCAAAGTTAAGGACTTCGCACATTACAACGACTCCACGCCAACGCGGTTACGGAGCACCTCAAATGTAAGCATTCAATTATGATCCTTATATCTTAGGCGTTACGGTTGAATTTCGAGTGTACACTTAGAAAACGTGGACTACTCCCCACCCTCTGCTCACCGACGCCGTTCACACTCGAAATTCAACCGTGACGCCTAAGATATAAGGATCATAATTGAATGCTTACATTTGAGTTGCTCCGTAACCGCGTTGGCGTGGAGTCGTTGTAATGTGCGCAGTCCTTTAGTCCAGTCAGGAGGCATTACCTGATGGTGTGACAGCAATCCGTGTATGCAGCGCGAGCTCGTTGATGTTGATGCCCTTGTGCCGGGAGAGCGTCGCGTCGCGGCTCCGCGTCTTCAGGCCCAGCCACGACTGGTCCTTGAACTGGATCTTCTTCAGGTCCTGGCCTTGCGCCACCGCTAGTTCATGAAGTCTGGAGAAAAGAGTACTACTTAGCCGGTATTATAGTAGTCAATTAAACCAACCTCTCATTATTCCACAGGATACCTTTTCGAGAAATTGTGCAGATAATGTAATGATTGATTGATGCATGATTGAATTCTATTATCTCCATCCCTTTTCCACCATCATACATTTCATCGTCATCTATCTCTGCAGACGTCAGATATTTATCCTTATGTGGGCAACATACAGACAACAATTTGTTTCGAAATTTGTTAACTGTTCCCCAAAGGTTGCAATATAAGACTAAGCTTCTTTTCATTTTGTGTGCTTGTTTCACAATGTTGCCGTTTACGATCTAAAGGAATCGTAGTCAAGCATTAACTTCTTAACGATAAACAAGTGCGAGTCGGACTCGCGCACGAAGGGTTCCGTACCATTATGTATAAAAACGCCAAAAAAATCTGGTCTGTTGTATGGCCGCCCACTTAAATATTTATTTTATTCTGTTTTTTAGTATTTGTTGTTGTAGCGGCAACAGAAATACATCTTCTGTGAAAATTTCAACTGTGTAACTATTACGGTTCATGAGATACAGCCTGGTGACAGACGGACGGACGGACCGACAGCGAAGTCTCAGTAATAGGGTCCCGTTTTACCCTTTGGGTACGGAACCCTAAAAAATACGACCGTAACAATCAACGCCATTTTTGTCACTTTTAACAATTATTTTCCAGCGAGTATTTTTTTAACACTGGTATAAATTTGTGCTTAGCTACGATCATATCTGATGTTAGTTGCGACTAATATTGCCATACAGCCCTAAAATAGTTACAGAATATTATATATGTAATCTGTTAAAACTTATAGAGAGTCTTACCTCTGCACTAGCTGACCCCTGGTCTTGTCTAGCGGTGTATCTCCGTCCTTGTTGGCCAACGAGACAAGAGCCCCAGCTAGAACCAAGTCTTCCGCGATCGCGCTGTACCCCCAAAAACAAGCGTAGTGCAGTGGAGAGTTGCCATGCTCGTTTGTGAAATTCACGTCTACTCTATTCTGCAGCAGCTGTAAACAATGGTATATTATTATAAATAACAGATGAACTCGTAACTTGGTTGATGTTAAGCCTATAGAACACAGGGTCCTAACTATCCTGAGGGGTTTTTCAATGGACTAGCAAATAAAATAAAGGGGTGGGCTACAGAGTCATTCTTCATTTTTGTATGGTGATGTAACATATCTTGGAGTACCCTGATAATTTGCAGTCATGGCAAACATAATTATTTCTATTTATTGAGTGTGTGAGTCATATTCTAAAAGGCCACTGTGACAAGACTTGGTTTACTGTAGCTAGACCCAATGTTAAACCTGGAGTCTCAATAATGTGTGTGTGTGTGTGTGTTTTCAAAGAACTCAAATGAGACACATTACATAAGAAAACAGTTTGTTCTTTTACTATTCTAATGTAAGAATGAAACATGATGCATTTTGTGCTGATGAAATTTGAAGGTCATCTACCAACCAATTGTACAATGGGTCTGTGTCCATGGGCTGCAGCGAGGTGCAGCGGAGTATCATCCCCCATGTTGGTGACATTGATCCTGGCACCGCGCCTTATCAGCATCTCCACAATCTTCATGTGGCCCTCCTTGCAAGCCCAGTGAAGGGGACTGAAGCCATGGTCGTCCCTAAAAATATTTCATATTATCCATTCTTTCATTTCACAAATAACTCGTAAAATATACTATTTTAAGGGTTCCATACCCAAAGAGTGAATGAAGCCCAATTATTATTCCTCCTATGTTTGTCTGTCACATATCATCTTTTAGAACATTTGTGACAACAAAAGTATTACACATGCATATTGGCCAAGAAAGACAAAAACCTCAATGTGAGACCTAGTGAAATTCTTACATTTGAAATTAAGTACATAATATATAATCTTCTATGCATATAATAAAACTGTTACATATGTGACATACAACAGACTCAGCTAAAAAATAAGCCAAAATACTCCAACAAGTACTTTATTACATTACAGTCCTATATACATACCTAATCCTCAATTCCCTCTACAAAATCATCCTATTAATTCATAAAGTATTATAATTATGCTTAAAAAATTTTGCATTCTATTAATCATAATATGCTTCAACATCCTGCTTTAAGAACAATACCAAAGATCATTTTAACAGAGTGTCATCATAATGAGGAAAAAGGAGTGACTGATGGAATTATGTGGTTTCTCAGTTATTTATAGTAAAGAAAAATAAAGTAGGTAGTTGTTGGAGCCTGAAACAAATTATTTAAGGAAAACATTGTGAATGAACTGGTAATTCCTCATACTTTTCTCATAACTGGTCAAGGCCAATGCAATTAAAAGTCAAAATCATTTATTCATATAGGTATTTTAACAATATACTTTTACACATTTTTTTGAGTCTACTGCCATTTCTTTTTTATCACGTCAATAGGAGAAGATCGGCGTAAAAAACTCCTCAGCATATCTTTTATCATCAATTATCACCTTAGCCAAACTCATTCTGAGTGGATGATGATTTTTTAATAGATGTTTAATTTGTAGATTTTATAGTTTGTAAACATCGTCATCACAATCCACAGCAGTCCCACAGCTGGGCTTAGATACTCTCATAGAGTGAGGAGTACATAGTCAACCATGCTGGTAAAATGCAGATTGGCAGAATTCATACTCCTTTGAGGAGATTAGGGAATAATATCAGATGTGCAAGTTTCCTCTCAATGTTTTCCTACACTGAAGCAAGTGGTAATAAGATTCTAGTATCTTCAGCACATTATTATTTCAAACTTAATAAAAAAAATACTATTCTACCCTGAGCAAGTCTAATAAAAAAATAGGGCAAGATATTTCAAGCGCCATCTCTTGCAAAGGTACTAATTAATCAGGTCTAAATGGAATGGTGACTAATATGTGCACTGTTTTCACAACATGTGTGCTGACATAATTTGTTACACCTTAAAGTGGGCGTCGGGTGTGTACTACAAGCCTTATACGGAACACTTAAACCGTAAAGATGTGAATATTAAGAAGTTAATCTGAACTTACCCTTGGTTCATGTCATGTTCGGTATCATCGAGCCATACGCGCACCTGTAAGGCATTTCCTTCCCTGCACCATTGAAATATATCCTCCATTGTATTCAACTTATTATAATATACAACGCCTCAAATCTTAAGAGGTAGCACCATGTACAAATAAACTGAATTGACGCAAAAAAGAATTTATATTCATTGAAAAAAATATAACAAATAAACTAAAGTAGAAGGATAATCAACCACTTTTTAGTCCATTGACTTTGACATATAATTTTTGACAGTAATGAAAGTTGACATTTCGCAATCGCTGGTGAAGTGGTGAATGAAACACGCAAGCTATCTTTATCACACCCACGGTTTACGTGTAGTTTACGGGTATTTTGTCTTGTTCTATAGAACATGACATGAACAATGACGAAAAAAAAATGACGTACTACTTTGTATTATCTCTATGACTTTCTGCGTCAGGTGTAATAGGGTTGTCAATTGTCATACTCAAATGATGAGGCATGAGGTCATTATAAAAATTCATTTTTAATGTGGTTGGATAAATTGTTTGATGATTTATACAAAGAAAGAAATTATGGATACTAAATACTGTATACTGCATGATTACTACCTGTAGGTATATCTCTAAACATTAACAACACAAAGTATCGCCGTTTCAAAAGTAACAGGAAAATGTAAGCAAATATTATAAAGCTGAAGAGTTTATTTGGACGATGTTTGGATGGGGTAATCTTATAATCTTTAACGTAACTGTTGACAGATATTTATACTGTATTGTGCATATAGTGTTTCAATATGTATTGTTAATAAATAAAATTAACACTTAATTCGTTTAAGAAAAACCAAGATTTATCGATTGATAAGCAGAACAACAAAACTTAAGGTGGCAACATTAATAATATTGTACCCATCGAGTTGCCATTATCATGGAGGATAGAACTAAGGAGGGTCATCTGTGTATATGAAAAGTGTCCAGTTGTATGCGCTAAATAACAGTTCCAAAATCCTCCACTGGTGGCGCTGGTGGATTCACAGGGTATGGTATGAATCATGGAGGATTATCCTCCATGCCTCCATGCTACTTTAGTCGATAATGACATTAAATTTTTTAACTCGGCATACTTCAATTCAATCAATTTCATCTACGATTGCTACATTCATACCATACCCTGTGAATCCACCAGCGCCACCAGTGGAGGATTTTGGAACTGTTATTTAGCGCATACAACTGGACACTTTTTCAACTTTTCTCCCATATAAGATGACTCTCCTTAGTTCTATCCTCCATGGCCATTATTTAATCTGCAAATATGGAGTGGATGGATTTTGTTGGTTTTCAGGTTTTCACAATTCACTTTTCATTTTAGTTTATCTGTGGACACTGGACAGTGTGCCTGACTGATCAACTGATGTGCGCTGCGCAGGCTGCGCTGCATGCACAGTGTGTTGTGTTGTGAATAAGTTGTGCAAAAGGGCTGTTTGTCAGATCAACCTTGTATTGTTATTGTTTTGTCTGGAATTACAAAATTATAACAAAGAAAACAAAACTCAGTAAAATAATTTTAGTGAAGACTGAAGATTTCGTGCCATGCCATTGTTATGATAAAACTCCTATGATCATTTCATTTGATATCAGTATAGGGACGAGCATAAAATTAAACACTTGTGCAAGGTCGACCTGTTATCCGTGTGGACTTTCCAATCGTTGACGGCATTTCCTCGCAATACTTATCGAAATCATAAGAATGGAACAAGTAATAACATCTCACGATGATAATTCAGATGTGGACGATGATCCTGCCAACGGGCAACCAAGTGGTGACCAAGTCCGCAGACCCACTCAAGGCTATTCTTCACGCACAGGAAATAGGCCCTCAGTGCTCAGCGAGATGGAAGAGAAGATGCGTCGTAAGCTTCAGTTCTTCTTCATGAACCCCATCGAAAAATGGCGGGCGAAACGTAAGTTCCCGTACAAGTTCATCGTTCAAGTTATCAAAATTGTTTTGGTAACATTGCAACTTTGTCTGTTCGCTCACAACAGATACAATCACGTTAACTATACGTGGGACAATCGTATAAGCTTTTCGCACCTGTTTTTGCTGGGCTGGGACTCCACGCGAGAGATCAACGCATATCCTCCGGGGGCGGGACCGCTCGCTGTATACAAAGTAGATGATTTTTATAATACTCTCGATTACGCATACGCGGGGTATGCTAATCTGTCCAATGCGATCGGCCCTTATTCCTACAACGATGAAAATAACAACATGCCAGACCCATTGTTTTGCCAGTATAATTACAAAGAAGGCATAATCCACGGATTCAATGAAAGCTATGAATTTAATTCTGAAGTTGTTGAAACTTGCATCAATTTTACTAAGGCTGATAGCAAAGTATTTAAATCGAAGTTGTATCTCAAAGAAGCTGGACTGGACATTAATTTTGCATCTCTTATAAGAGCAGAACTTATGTTTTCTATAAAGACAATTAATTTTCGTGCTGCCGGTCCGATTACTCCACCTGATTGCTATAGATTTGATGTGGCAATCATTTTTGACAATGAAGATCACGATGGACAGATGTCCTTAATATTGGAAGCCGAACCATTTAAATTGACATGCAAAGGAGACCAAGAATACATAACAGACAACAAAATTGATCAAATACTGCGAAGTATTTTGAATATTCTAGTAATTTTGATTTGTTCTGTTTCACTTATATTATGCAGTCGGGCTATATATCGGGCACAGCTCTTGAAAGAACTAACTGTCCAATTCTTTAAACAAGCATACAATAGAGAACTCAGTTTGGATGGGAAGCTGGAGTTTCTTAACATATGGTATATAATGATCATTGTGAACGATATCCTTATTATCATGGGGTCTGCAATAAAGGAGCAGATTGAACGTAATCAATTTACCAACGATCAATGGAATGTATGCTCTCTGTTCTTAGGAACAGGGAATCTATTGGTTTGGTTTGGGGTTCTTCGGTACTTGGGTTTCTTTAAGACTTATAATGTTGTTATATTAACATTGAAGAAGGCAGCTCCCAAGATATTCCGGTTTTCATGCTGTGCTCTGCTCCTCTATGCCGGATTCATGTTCTGTGGTTGGTTAATCCTTGGACCGTATCACATGAAATTCCGCTCACTTGCAACTACATCAGAATGTCTTTTTTCTTTAATCAATGGAGATGACATGTTTGCAACATTTTCAATTATGTCTAAGAAGTCACCAATGCTGTGGTGGTTCAGTCGAGTTTATCTGTATTCATTTATAAGTTTATACATATATGTTGTGTTAAGTTTATTTATATCTGTGATTATGGATGCCTATGATACTATAAAGCAATATTATAAGGATGGTTTCCCGAAGAGTGACTTGCAGCAATTCATTGGTGAAATAACTATTGAGGAAGTATCTTCTGGTTTATATAGAACTCAAAGCTCATCATCTTTAAATGCCATCATGAATTCATTGTGTTGTTGTAATGTTTATAGAAGTGCATACTCAAAAATAGGTGGTGGCAGTTCAACTCTTAACATGTTATAAAATTATAACGGTTACAGATGTCTAGGTGCGTCAACCATCTTTAAATTGTAAATACTGTAGTCACAAATGTTTGTATAGTTTCATCATGTTCCATTGTTTACTAGAGCATAATAATAATTTATGTATTATATTTAGAAATGTATGGAGGCATGTCTTATCTTATCTCGCCTATGTTGCAGGTAGGTAATTTGTCAAATAGAATATGTATGTGTAAAACCATAATAATTAATTGTAAATATTTAGTTATATGTATTATAAGAAACGAAATTACCGGCAATTAAGCCACAAAATCAACCATAGTAAAATCTACCAAAGAATAAGAAAGAGGTAGAGTAATTTATTTTTATTAAATAATTTTTTGTAATAAAAAATGGTCTGAATATATTGCAGGACCTTTATGTATATATAAAGCGATGTGCATGTATATTTGAAATGAAATGTTATTGATGAGCAATGATGATTTGAATAAAAACGTTATTGTTGAATATTGATGTTTTTGTTTTGTTCATATAAAGCATCTGACTACAATTAGTTCATTAACCGGAAAGTAATTACTCATTAAGTAGGTAATATAAATACAATCCAATTACAATATGTATTCTGATGTGTCTAAACTTGTCTTACATACAAACAATAATACATTGAAGCATAGGCACTTTAAAATACCTACAATCACAGACATAGCTACAATACTATTTCATAACATTCGCCTGTAGAAATGACGATTAAAAGAGATCCTTGCTAACAATGTTTTTATCGGTAGCATTAATTTACGCACATTGAAAACTACCCACATAAGTAATTAAATGATTTCCAAGCTTATAGTAGAAGATCCGAATCTATATCGACATTCACCGGGTTGATAATAGAATCAAACTTATTTTATAATAAATTTCGTATATTAGAAAATATATTAAAAATGGGTTGACAACAAAAATCCTGGACAGAATATTTTTAATTATATTTTAAAAAATGATTTTCATAAAATGTTGTACTTATGATGAAGATAATAATAAAATTTTATACTGGACTTAAAGTATGGAACATATAGAATGTGCAGACGTAGGGTAGACTATTATTTACCTGGACGAACTACTGGGTAGACAGGTATAAACAGGTATGTCAATACTAGTTACTTTTCACTCGATTTGCTAATAATCTGCACATTCTATATGTTCTATACTTTAAGTCCAGTATAAAATTTTATTATTATCTTCATCATGCAATATTTTTGAAAAATTATTTAAAAAAAATAATAAAAAATATTCTGTCCAGGATTTTTGTTGTCAACCCATTTTTAATATATTTTCTAAGATACGAAATTTATTATAAAATAAGTTTGATTCTATTATCAACCCGGTGAATGTCGACTTAGATTCGGATCTTAGACTATTATTGTAGATAATAATCGCATCCATCCACAAAAGTAGTACCTACCATGATTCAAAGATTTTATTAAACAGATAATAATATTGTATTATTTTCATAGTACCTAAATCGTTAACATTAAACTGTACCAAACTATGAACAAGCTTTTACCTACGAGTCATCTATCAAACTTTGATATGTACCTACAACCAAAGATTTTAATTTGTGTAAAGTTTTACCTTCAAACGATAAAATAATATTACATCTAGATCTACTATGGTTACACGATGATTAAGTAAATAATGAAAATATGATTTATTTACAATGTCAGTCATGGAAACATTTAATTGTTGTTTGATTAGTTGATGATATTATGATACATTTTGTTCCGCAGAATGACAAAATGAATCATTATTGTTATTTTATAAACATCAACGTATATTATACTGTGACAGCCCTGGCGTATCACCTCGCTAAACAATAAACAATAGGGGCCATAAACATGTCGCGCCAACAATAGGGCGCGTGCCCATCTCGAAAGTACGCACGACGCTTTGACCTCACGGCAATAGCCATACGGGCGAAAGTCGGTTGCAAGGAACATACTAGAACTTTATTTCGACGCGGGTCCGGACTTCGCGAGAATATTCTCGATTGCTATGAATGGTGCGTGAGTGGTATAAAAAGGGGCGATCGGTCAAGTGCGGACATTCTAGTTTCGGAAGCGAAGCCAGGAAGATACCAGCGATACCTACGAGCGATACCAGTGAGAAGTGAAGTGATTTCTACGAGCGATACAGTGTTCGACGAGTGTGTTTACTAGTACCTACGTGCAGAGTGTTTTAGTGTGTACTGTGTACATCGTGTAATTTGTGTATCTACGAGTACATAATAAAGTCTTTGTGGTACATTTTGGCATTTTCTCGAACCCCATACTCCTGACACGTAACAATTGGTGACAGAAGCGGAATGCCTGTAGTACCGCAAAGTGAAGAAGGGATTCGTACGCGACGGCAGACGGCACTGGATGCCGCGCGGATGGAGTCGCCGGGGCGTGACCGCACGGAAACGGAGACCACCGCTGGACCTTCGACTACATCAGCTGCATCAGTACCGACACCGAGTGCATTCGATATGGCCTCTTTATTAGAAGCCATACAGCGGAGCCAGCGCGAGGCGATGGAAGCTATGCAGCGGAGCCAGCGCGAAGCCATGAAGAGCCTGGAAAGTAAATTGGAGAGCCAGCGCGAAGTCATGGAGAGCCAGCGCGAAGCCATGGAGAGCCTGGAAAGCAAACTGGGGACAATCGATGCAAAGCTGGATGGTTTCCAGGGAGAACTGAACGTCGTAAAGGAAGACCTGGAACTGGTAAAGTCGCGTACATCCGAGCACGACCAAGCCCTCAAAAACCATGACGCGTTACTAAACTCCCACGAAACTAGGCTTGTGGATTTGGACCAGAAGCTGCAAAAAATAAAGATTTTGGGCACGGCAGCAACTAGTTCATGCCCTGGGGCCCCGAAGTTTAAGGTCCCAAGTTTCGACGGCACGACCTCGTGGACAGCGTTTAGGCATCAGTTCGAGGTAGTTGCAAGCGGGAATGGCTGGGAGGACGAACACTCGTTGGCGGCACTAACTCTAGCTCTTCGAGGGGAGGCACTGCTGGTGCTTGAGAACCTACCCGCCGAGCGACGCACCTTGGAGTCGCTATTTAAGGCCTTGGAAGCTCGATACGGGGAGAAGCACCTTGAGCATGTATATCGCGCGCAGCTCAAAGACCGGTCACAGAGACCAAGCGAAGGACTGCAACAATGGGCTACGGAGATCGAGCGCCTTGTACGCCGAGCCTATGCGTCGAGTTCCACACCCGTCGAAGACAAAATTCTAGAGGCGTTCGTCAGCGGAATACGGGATCCCGAGGTGAGAGCAACGGTGCGCTTGGGGCATCACGCAACATTGGAAGCAGCTTTGGCGCATGCCCTTGAAGTAGAAGCGGTACGAAGCGACTACAAGAGTTGTAAGGTGCGCGAAGTTGTAGCGGCGATCCAACCTCGTACTGGGCCTATCTGCTACGGATGCGGTGAACGAGGACATATAAGGATTAACTGCCGGACTCGGAAGCAACCGAAATCGGTGTCGACGGCCACCCAAGTCGACACCCAGGAGCCGTTAAACTAAGAGGCGCCAGCGCCGCGGGGCGGGCACTGGCTGGACTTCGTCGAGCCCCTACTGTCTTGGTATCACAAGCTTGTGACGGGAACAGCCTCGTAACTACTGGAGAAATAAATGGCATACCCTGTCGCTTTACGATTGACACGGGAGCATCGAAATCCATCGTTAGACCGGAACTACTCAAGCGGACTATCATGTGGGAAAATGGACGACCATCATGCAATCTGCAGACAGCGACAGGCCAGCCAGTGACCGTCCTAGGAGTTACGGAAGCAAGACTGAAACTCGGAAGTGACATTTACACGCAGTCTGTTTTAGTAGCGAATATAACTGACGACTGCATTATCGGACTGGACTTTCTACGGGCACATCACTGTATAGTTGACATAGCGAAAGGAGTGTTAAACTTCAAGGATCAAGAAGTCTTCTTGGACGGTTCATGTTCAGGAGCAGTGTACTGTTTGAGGACAGTGAAGCTAGCGCCCAGATCGGAAACCTTGGTCAAGGTTAGGTTTCCCGAAAAGATACAGATGGATCGATGTGTCGTAGTGGAAGACTATGGAGATCACCCCAGTTGGATCACGGCAAGGACACTGCTCATGACCAAACGCGACGCCAAGTTAAAGGTCATCAATCTTAGCAGCACGCCGATACATCTCGCAAAGAATACCGTTATTGGCCGATGTGAAGCCGTGGACAGTTTGAGGAAGGTTTAAGAATACTCGGACAAACCTGGATCAACGGATCACATGAAACCTTTGCTGGAGGCGACCAGGAGGAATTTGAGCTCTGAGGAATATACTCAGGCAGCAAAGTTGTTGACGGACTACAAAGACATCTTTACCAGAGGAGATAGCGACCTTGGAAGAACAAATCTTGTCACTCACCCAATAGATACCGGCAATACTTCACCTATCAAGCAAAGACCGAGACGAGTACCATTGGCAAAGGAACACGAAGTTGCAGAAATGATCGAGGACATGGTGCGCAGCAAGGTGATCGAGCCGTCAACTAGCCCTTGGTGTTCACCTGTGGTACTCGTGAAGAAGAAGGATGGCAGTACTAGATTCTGTGTTGACTACAGGATGCTTAACACCGTTACCAAGAAGGACAGCTACCCTCTGCCCCGGATTGACGACACGTTGGATATGCTTGGTGGCATGAAGTGGTTTTCGACGGTCGACCTGAAGAGTGGTTACTGGCAGGTAGAAGTACGGCCAGAAGACAAGGAGAAGACTGCCTTTACCACCGGAACCGGAAATGGCTTGTGGCAGTTTCGCGTAATGCCTTTTGGGCTATGTAACGCTCCTGCCACTTTTGAGCGTCTCATGGAGCGAGTGTTGGTCGGACTCTTGGGGGACGCTTGTCTGGTATACCTCGTTGACGTCATAGTCATGGGACGAAACTTCGTGGAACACAAGCGAAATCTGGAGAAGGTATTCAGACGATTCCGTGAGTCCAACCTAAAGCTCAATCCGAAGAAATGTGACTTCTTCAAGAAGGAAGAATCATTTTTGGGACACATCATATCGGACGAAGGTGTTCGCACTGATCCAGATAAGATAAGAGCTGTTCAAGAATGGCCGACACCAAAGAACAAGACCGATGTTAGAGCGTTCTTGGGACTATGCGCCTATTACCGTCGGTTTGTGAAGAACTTCTCAGAGATAGCCAAGCCATTACACCGTCTCACGGAGGACAAGAGGATCTTCAGTTGGGATTCCGATTGCGAAGATGCGTTTGTTCGCTTAAAGGAACGTCTGTGCTCGGCTCCGATTCTTGGCTATCCCAGAAGGGAAGGGAGATTCATAGTGGACACGGACGCTAGCAATACTGTCATCGGAGGAGTATTATCCCAAGACCAGGACGGCCAGTAGGTGGTCATTGCGTACTTCAGCAAGACCCTTTCGAAACCTGAAAGGAATTATTGTGTGACTCGGCGTGAATTACTGGCTGTGGTGAAGACCCTTCAGCACTTCAGCAAATATTTGCTGGGCCGCGAGTTCACGATAAGAACGGACCACGCCGCCCTTAGGTGGCTTCTGCAATTCAAGAACCCGGAAGGCCAGGTTGCAAGGTGGATCGAACAGCTTCAAGAGTTCAACTTCGTAATAGAGCATCGCAACGGAAGAGCTCATTCGAATGCCGACGCCCTGTCACGACGCCCATGCTCCGAAGAATGTCGACATTGCATCAAGCATGAGGCTAAAGAAGAGGTCAGGGTGATAAGGATGCAGGACCTAGACGAGTCTTGGGGAACGGAGCAAGTAAGCCAAGCTCAGAAGGAAGACAAAGACCTCACTCTGATCATGGAATGGAAAGCCAAAGGACAGAGGCCACTGTGAAGTGATGTATCAGCCTCAAGCGCAACTACTAAGGCATACGGGGCTCAGTGGGACAGCCTGGTATTAGAGAATGGCGTGCTTTACCGGAGCTGGGAATCACTCAACGGAAAGGAAAGAACCCTGCAAATGGTTATCCCCAGGAGTAAAGTGGCTGATTTGCTGAAGCTTGTACATGATGGCACTTCTGGTGGGCACCTCGGCATCAAGAAGACCCTCGTAAAGATACGAGAACGCTTTTATTGGGTGCGATGTCGAGAGGACGTTGAAGATTGGTGCAGAAAGTGTACAGTGTGCGCTTCAGTGAAAGGGCCCCGCACTAGATCCAAGGGGAAACTACAGCTGTACAACGTCGGAACCCCTTGGGAAAGAATCGCCATAGACGTGGCTGGGCCATTCCCTCAGACGGAAGACGGGAATAGATTCATCATAGTGGTTCAAGACTACTTCAGTAAATGGCCGGAAGCGTTTGCAACTCCGAACCAAGACGCGAAAACCGTGGCCAAGAAACTTGTCCAAGAGGTAGTTTGCCGCTTTGGTGTGCCATTGGAGTTACACAGCGACCAAGGCAGGAACTTCGAGTCAACGTTATTCCAGGAGATGTGTGATCTTTTGGGAATAAATAAGACACGTACCACACCGGCGCATCCTCAATCTGACGGCATGGTGGAGAGATTCAACCAAACGTTGGAAAATCACTTGGCCAAGGTCGTCGAGGAACATCAGCGAGACTGGGATCGGTACATTCCTCTGTTCCTGATGTCATATCGCTCTGCCATACACGAATCTACGGGATTTACACCGGCTAAAGTTAACTTCGGAAGAGAAATGCGTCTGCCATTGGATTTGCTTACCGGAACACCACCAGATGCCCCGAAACCAACAGTTGAATACATCGCGGACTTACGGAAACAATTGGACGAGACATATGATCTTGTAAGGGAGCAATGTTTGAAGACCAGCGAAAAGATGAAAACCCGGTACGATCGCGATGCTCGGAAACATGGTTTCAAGGAGGGAGATTCTGTATGGTTGCACAATCCACTGCGGAAGAAAGGGAAGTCTCCGAAGCTACAAGCACGATGGGAAGGCCCTTACACAGTTGTCACGAGGATTAACGACGTGACCTACCGAATCAGACAGGGGGACAGAAGAAAGCCGAAGATCGTGCACGTGGACAGATTGGCACCATTTCATGGATCGAATAATGCTCGGGACGAGCATGACTAAGAGGGGGGCAATGTGACAGCCCTGGCGTATCACCTCGCTAAACAATAAACAATAGGGGCCATAAACATGTCGCGCCAACAATAGGGCGCGTGCCCATCTCGAAAGTACGCACGACGCTTTGACCTCACGGCAATAGCCATACGGGCGAAAGTCGGTTGCAAGGAACATACTAGAACTTTATTTCGACGCGGGTCCGGACTTCGCGAGAATATTCTCGATTGCTATGAATGGTGCGTGAGTGGTATAAAAAGGGGCGATCGGTCAAGTGCGGACATTCTAGTTTCGGAAGCGAAGCCAGGAAGATACCAGCGATACCTACGAGCGATACCAGTGAGAAGTGAAGTGATTTCTACGAGCGATACAGTGTTCGACGAGTGTGTTTACTAGTACCTACGTGCAGAGTGTTTTAGTGTGTACTGTGTACATCGTGTAATTTGTGTATCTACGAGTACAAAATAAAGTCTTTGTGGTACATTTTGGCATTTTCTCGAACCCCATACTCCTGACACGTAACAATACGATCATAGGTAACGAGTGTGGAATTGTAGATTAAGCTGTGTGTTGAAAGAAAGTATTTATTTCTTACACCGAAACATACGGATATTATTACCAAAGGCAACTTACTGGGTTAAAAACAGAACCTATAATTTTATTATCTAGCTTGGTGTTAATAATGGTGGTGCTTCGTTACATTAATATTCTACAGCCAGCTAAAAATATAATAAATCAAGCATGATGGTAAGTACTATGAACCAATTTGAACTTGGGAGTTACTTTTCACTAAGTACCTACCCACATCCAGTAATAAAATAACACAGGTAACGATAAAAATAAAACTGACTACCGCGTGCCCCGATGACATATTCTACGGTCCTTTGTATAAAATGCCAGAAAATCTTATGCTCTATATTTTGTTGTTAATTAATGTGCCGAATTAAAGACATGCATAAGTAACAACGTTAATTTTCTACAAATCATAACTTATCGT
The DNA here is from genome assembly GCA_905404135.1 of Hesperia comma. Lineage (NCBI taxonomy): Eukaryota > Metazoa > Arthropoda > Insecta > Lepidoptera > Hesperiidae > Hesperia > Hesperia comma. The sequence goes on from FR990026.1 coordinate 3,240,697, forward strand.
TAGTTCTAATTATTTCGGATTTTTATTTTTAGTGAAGATTGAATTCTCGTTTTGTAGTTCAACTCGTCTCCAACTCAGGGATGCGTTTAGTAAAACATCGATTACTGTATGAACTTGCTTGCTACGAGTGTCCGAACCGAACGCCCCCTAAGTATTTGCGCTCCATAAGTAAAAAAGAAGTTTACAAAAAGCAATTCAACTTCGTTCGCGGAAGAAAACGCCAACGAAGCTGACCTTGTTTGTTCATTTTTTCCTTAGAAATTTTTTCACAATAATGACAAACACGAGCCACTGTGTATTTTGTATAACTTGATAATTGGGTAGTCATCGATAGTAGGTAATGAATGCGGCCTTCTTGAGATGGCCCTGGTTTTAAGGGTTGCACACATTACAACGACCTAGCAACGGACCAAATAAAGGAAAGCATTCTAAAAAGATCTGCACACTAGGGGCGCCGTAATCGGGTGTGCAAGGCGTGCGCTACAGGTTGGCACGCATGGGAAAGGCGGCAAATGGACCTCAGCGGGGCAACATAAAAGTAAACCTATGTGAGATTGGTAAGTATTGAACGACTTGATGTTTTTGCATGCGGGCGCCGATACACCTTACGACGCCCCAGCTTTACTCTACGGGTCAATTCCCACTAAGAGAAGTAGCGCGGTAATATGTCTAGAGCAAAGATGTATTAAAGCCTTGCTAGAGTAACAATTAACAGAGCCCTTTTGAATAGAAAGATTTCAAAATTCGCATTGGATTCTGCCCTTTTAAATACAATTAGGTTTTTCAAACATTGTCCTAATGTTTAAAGATTCAAAATGCTCGATAAACGCAGTAGAAGCCGTTGCGCACCGCTGCTTTTTAAATTGCTTTTAATTACTGCTTCCATTTCACGCAGTACGTTTTTGATGTTCTTCATTAAACAAAAATACAAACATAATAAAGTTTATGTATAATTTATTACAAAATCGCATAAAATGTAGATATAATATCCAAATTGCTATATAATTTTTACAATATCACATAATAGTGAAGTAAACTGATGATTTTACATTAATACAGGTATGTTTGTTGTATTAAGATGGAAAATCGTTAAAATCTACAACTAGTCACTGAAAATAATGAATTCTATTTACATGGTATTATTACGAATTTCCTAAACTAAACTAATTCTTGAAAACTATACATATCACTTTTACTAAAGGGCAATGAAAATTTATTTATTTAAGACTTAAAATTATTACCTACTATTTCAATAAGTAAGACTTATTTACGTAATAAATAAAATAGAAAATACTACTTACATTTATCTAATGAACATTTATATCTATTTAGTCAAATATAATATCTACACCATTTTAGTTAAGATTGAATTATTATTTATACTATACTATGTACCGGCTCATACAGAGTCAAATTAGATCAAAACGGGTAACATTTACATTTACAGCCCTTAACTAGATTTTTGTTTGGCCCTACAAATGGTGTACTTTTATAAACACAAATATTGGTTAAATATTAAAAAAATATTTTATATGATAAACCAGTGCCATTAGATTAATTAAGAGAGGATGAATGTAAGTATATTTATAATTTTCAAGCAATAATATCAATGTTTAAAATTCACTACCTACATTACCCAATAAAATGATTAGGTACTAATCGAAACGTGTATCGGAAACAATTAAATATTTACCGTTGTTAATGGTTAAAACATCCAAAATGGTTTAAGTAGGTAAGTACATTTTTGTTGTTCATTATTGATCTAGATTTATTCGTTACTTGTTACTAGTAATTATGATCAATAAAGTAAGGCCATTTTAATAGGCCACATTTGACAACTGTTTGTCTTTGCTTTATAGTGAGGGTACCTGCTGAAAAACATCGATTAATTTAATTAATCGATGAGGACTTCAAACATCTGTAAATTGAATGTGATTGTTATAAAAACAATTTTAATGACCGCACAGTTCAAACAATGATTAAAAAAATGTAAAAAACGACAAAAATGATGCGTCTAATAATGGCGCGAAATGAAATCATGACTTTTTTGTAACATTTCACGTTTTTGGATACTGGCTTTTGAGCCAGACGTTATATATTTAAATGAATGATTACATATTTTTTGGCCTAAAATGTAACAAAATTAATTCTGTTCCCATTAAAACATATTTTATTTTGTAATCGTGAAATACTTTTTGACGATTAGTTCGACTTCTCGAATTCAACTTATCTACTGATCTGTTTCTTTTGGTACCATCCCTCATGTTTAAAAAGAAAAAGAGTTCACTGACGTAACTTTGTAACGACGTCAGTTCTTTACTTAAAAGTGTAAAAATTTTTACAACATCTAGTAGGGAATATTAAATAATATGGAGTGCCTCCCTTACAAGGTTACTTTGTAAAATTTTGACGAACTGTCAAATGTGGCCTATTAAAATGGCCCTACTATAACATGGACTCAATTTTGTCCATGCTTATACGGGAAAAAATTACATTAATAATTTACTTACTGATTTTGGCTTGTTTGTTTACTATTATACAATAATAAAATATTACAACTAATCATTTAAATATATAAGGAACAAAGGTAAATAATGTTTTTTTAAATAAACAGCAATTTCTTATAAAAAATACCTATTATATATAAAATTCTCGTGTCACATTGTTAGTTACCATACTACTCCGAAACGGCTTGACCCATTGTAATGAAATTTTGTATACATATTCAGTAGGTCTGAGAATCGGCTACTATCTATTTTTCATACCCCTAAGTGGTAAGGGTTGTTCACCCTAAACATTTTTTTTAAATTTTTGGACAAAATTTTTTGTTTTTATTTTTCTATAATGTGGCATTAAAACATAGAACATAGAACCCTAAATTTTCACCCTTTTATCACCAATCCCTATTTTTTAATAGTCATTTTCCTAGAAATAATTTATATGGCATAACAACGTTTGCGGGGTCAGCTAGTAATCATATACAATACTACCAGGAACCTGCAACTATACATATTACCTATTTTGATACAATTATTTTACATAGAAGAAGTCATAATATTACTCATTATATTTTTACAAATATCTGTAATGTATAAGGCGGCAGTGGGTGATGCAGTTACACGATGAAGTAAGTATTAAAATACCAGAAGTTGACTAATTTTATATCCTTTTTTGATATTCGGAAGCTGGTGCTTGTCGCATGGTCCCATTTAAATTTCAGCAACATCTGAAGACTCGGTGGAGTTATACTAAATAATAAATGTATTTAACTTACTTCGATAATACTTATTTACTTTGTTTCTTAGATTCAGATTGAGATTACTGTTACTGTTACCTACTCTTCATTGGCTAGAATCTGGGGTTCCGCACCCAACATCATCTGAATTTCGTCTGAACTCTTTCCTTTCGTTTCTGGTATCACAAACAACGTAAACAACAATCCGATCACTGTAAACCCAGCGAACATCCAGAACATTTGCCCTGATCCCATGGCTGTGCTCATTGTAGTGAACGTGCTAGTGACTGTAAAACTGAGGAGCCAGTTAAAGGTTGCAGCGGTGGAACCGACGAAAGCCTTGATGTCTATAAGGCACAGTTCACTAGCCATCATCCATGGGATGGGACCAAAACCAATGGAGAATGCGATAATATACACTGAAAGCGATAACAATGGTAACCATGAGATAGCTTGAACGATATCCGCATCTTTGCCATGCTTGTCTTGCAAAAAGAAGTACACCCCCAAAGCAGTGGAACACATACACATAAGTACAGACGAAGTCATGAGGAGGATTCGTCTTCCCAATCTATCGACGATCAAACTTGAAGTGAAAGTTGCTGCAACCTGAATGAATCCGATTATGATGGTCGCTGCAACGGCGTCGATTGCCACATGGGTACTTGCGAAAATTGTTGACGTATTAAAAAGGACCGCGTTAATACCAGATAACTGTTGGAACAACATAAGAGCGTAGCAGATGATTAGCGCTTTGATAGCAGTTTTCTTAGTGATGGCCGAAACGAAAGATACTGGATTGTTTTTAGATTCTTCTGCCTTTTGTATCAAATTGTTCACTTCCCAATCGACATCGTACTGTGCTCCCCGGAGCATAATCAGCGCGTCTCTCGCTTCTTTGCTCTTTCCTTTTACTACGAGGAAATTAGGAGATTCTGGCATGAAGAAGAAGATTGCTCCGAATATAATCGGAATCAAAGTGCAGAGAATGTTGAATACGAACACGGTCGAATAGCTACCGGCAATGTACGCGAAAAGAATACCGACTGTGACCATTAATTGAAAGTAGCTTCCTAAAGTTCCCCGTATGGAGTCCTGAGCTATTTCGCTGGTGTAGGCTGGGGCCGTCACGCAAAAACCACCGCCTGCTATTCCAGTAATTAATCTCCCGATCATGAGCATACTGATGTTTTTCGCGAAAGTTATAAGCAACCAGCCCAGGGTGAAAGGTAAGACGAGCAGTAACATAGTTGTTTTGCGGCCTATCGAGTCCATGACTAGTCCAATAGGGAAGCACACAGCGGCAGCACCCAAGTTCACTAAGGACGATATCCAGTCGCCTTGAGAAGGGGAGATGGGGAAATTGTAGTCCGTGCTGTTCTCCTGGATTATTTTGAAAACTACGGGGGACGACCATCCCAAAGTGCTGCCAGCTGCCAGTGCTCCCAGTGTGGCTGAAATATGTAAAAGATAAAATTAAGATACCAAAAATGCATAGGCATGGGCGTATTGAGTAGAAATGTCTATGGGGTGGAAAGTTTTCAAAACATCATTACTATTGCTTTTCCAATTTTATGGATTGAGTGAATTTCAACTGGTAAAAAATGGAAAAATGGTGGATCGTAAGTGTCAATGCAATGGGCTAGCATACCTGACAACGCCGCAATATACTGGGGCAGTTTGAGGCCGCCCTCAATACGAGGCTCCACCAAAACCGCTTGCTACACGCCCAAATTAGAAACAAAGAAAATAATTATTAACTTAAACAGTCTCATTCTCGTAGAATCTTAAATGTCAGTTCATCTTTCACAGACATGCAACCAATTACGTATTCAAGCTGAATTTAAAAAGATATAATCAAAGGCATTTGTACTGTACAGAGCAGGCAAGAAAAAAAAGTGCAATGAAAAGCACAAGGTCTGAATAATTTATCATTGTGTAGTATTGTTTGCCAATCTGATTATATTATATAAATATCTTTACAGAAGCAGTATAATTGTGTGATCGTACTATTCTATTATACATTTCCTTAAGCAGATGTAATTTCATATGGACACTAGCACTACATAATAATATCACGCTAAGTGCTCACTGAACCATTTGAAATGTAATTGGCTATAATTAGTATTGCAGCTGCAATATTAATTATATAGATAAATATGTTCAACAAGTGTAAATAAAGTAATTCATTTTGTTAATTTTTTATATGAATCCTTATTTGTATATGCTATAGTGTCATGAATTAAACAAATTGATAAATCTATAAATTGACTTTTTAGGAATCTGTCTATACTTTTATAAATAAATTTTCACAATTTTTAAACCAAAACTTTTGGCTGCAATAAATAAAACAAATGAGTTGACATACTAACTACAGTGCCACGGGCCACCAACTTATTTCTGAAATGGCAAAAATTAGAACTATATTCTGACTTTTAATTCAATTCCTAAAATGACATTTCCAGTGTTACCGTTTTTTATTATCACAAAAATAGTGTTGTAACCTGGTTGCAAATGATTCGATTTGAAAAAAATATTAAATTGTTTCGCATAATTTAGCAAATCGCTAAAATATTGTAAGAAGTTATTACAGAATCAATAACTACACATAAAAAATAATTGTATCAATTTTCCCCTACATTTTTAATTGTTTAGCGCTTTTAGTACATGTATGTACTAAAAGCATGCATGTACCGGTGTTTAATATTTTTCGTTTACTAAAAAAATAACCTTTCCGTATTGTTCTCTGATTCTAATTATATTTTATTAAAACACATTACAATAGACATATTGAGAAAAGAAAAATCGAATATTCAAAACATCGTTCGTCAATCGTGTGAGTAATCACTATTATTGAAAAGCTGGCAACATTATTTCGAAAAGTGACATTAGCTTACGTCAATTTAGGAATCGAATTAAAACTTTAAAAGTCGGAGTATAATTGTGTTCATTGGTGGTATTCATCTGTCAGTTACTACCTCTTAATGATTGGTCCAACTCCAATGCCTCCGACAGCGCCTCTCTTTGTTTCAGAGATGGGTTGGTTTTACTGTAATATGCAGTTATATAATACCCATCAAAAAACTATTGTATGCACAAATCATTCATGAATCCTGCATACAAACCTACACATTTTGTCAATATTGGCATTATCATTGTTGCAAGTTTACACCCATCCAAAAATTTCTCACTAAAGTTAAGATTTTTTTTAATGAAAGATATTTAAAAATTTCATATTTTTATGACTTGCTAGTCATATGGGGTTTAAAATATGGCTAAATGAATATCACTTAAGCACTATAAGTCATTGACTACTACTGTGTCTCTTCAGTCTACCAGCGTACCAGCGACCTATAGAGGGATCTACACAGGGGTCTCCTCATAAAGAGAGGGGTACCTTGTAGAGTATTTTATTTTATTATGTTTCGAAATGCGTTTGTAAAAACCTACTTCGAAGAAATAAATATTTGAATTTGAATATAAAGGCCTTGGGAAAACAGTTATTTACATATATTTTATAACATTCAGGTCCACCTAACGGCTTTGATGTCCTCCATGGTAAGAAAACTCCTCCACTTCTAGTTAAGATAATAAACTATGTATCATAGCTGTTAACGAACATAACCATTTTATGCGAATTTTTTTACACATGTGATATAAGATCTTATGCAGTTGAAGTTTTATACCTTTTTCGGCAATTTTATTGCTTAGATAAAATTTTGGGCAGTGTGCTGAATTCACGTAGATGATAAAGGAATTATTATACTATTGTTCACGTAAGCAATACAACAATAAAGGTGTTTATAAATGTTTAGAGTTACCTCATTATGGTCGCTGCTGTATTCAGGCCCGGGAACTGCTGCTGATAATAATGGCTCACGTTCCGGACTGTCCGAACGATTGCGATACAATGTGGATCTCATATTGGACGGAATTTATTCTAAAATCCTGGTATTTATTGATGTTTGTTTACGTTGCGCTGATCACAAATCTCAAATTGTTGTGACATGTAGTAATGCCGCTCGCTCGATAGGCTACTATCGATAGACTATCGATAGTCTATCGATAGTGTGGCAATAGTGAGACTATCGATAGTACTATCGATAGTATTGAAAAAATCAATACTATCGATAGTATCGATAGTATAAATCATGGTAATACTATTGGTTATCTGCAATAGTATCGATACTATCGATACTATCGATAGTATTTTACTATCGATAGTACAATACTATCGATAGTATTTCACTATCGATAGTACAATACTATCGATAGTATTTCACTATCGATAGTATCGATACTATTGCAGATAACCAATAGTATTACCATGATATAAACTATCGATAATTCGATACTATCGATAGTATTGAAAAAATCAATATCCTATCGATATCCTAACTGATTTTCAAGGTCAAAAATCGATAGCGAAACTATCGATAGTTCGGCATCATTAGTGACATGTGACTTTCGCTTGCGAGTATTGCGAATTGCGAATAAATAAAATCAAATCAATGTCAATGTCAATGTTGTCAAATTTAATCTGTCACTCACTTCTGACAGTTTTATATCAAGTACCACAGACAATGTACACATTCAAATGCATTGAATACAGAGTACAAAGATGATAGAGATATTTCTATAATAGAGTTTTTATTCGACCATGTACAATAAATTCTCGTTTTGTCGATAACCGAGCCCCAACTCCAACTTAACGCATATTTTAATAGCACTACTCGAAAATAACTCGCAGTGAGCAGTGACCACAATATCGATTTATTTCGTTGTTATACTAAGTTAGCAAGTAATGGAAATTTCCGCCAAGAGTATATAATTATGTTCTTTGATAGAAATGCACCCACTTGATTCAGTCACATCACAGTAGGCTGTAATCAAAGATGTATTAAATATCTAGCTAGATGGAACATCGAATCCGCGAAAACGTGTCAAAAAGTTGTGGCCAACAGTTGGCCACAACTTTTATATCATTACGCACAGATTACGCACACATAGACAATAAATGAACGCGAAAAACATCGCCTGCACGCACACATGCTTGATAATGTTGCCTTGTTTTTTTTGTTTTCATTGTAGGGCGACGCTCAATCTAGATATTTAAAACATCATTGGCTGTAATATTATTTTCATCCCACATATTCGAAAAAGACGACTTGATTCGCACTTAAAGGGGCCCAAAGTTGGTGTTTTCTATAAGAAACTTTTAGCGGGCGGGAATGAGTTTTTCCTCCCGTCGTTATTTAAATAAGTGCGCGGAAAAGATCCGTTTTGTTTTGAAAAATTAGTTCTTTAGTTAGTTTAGTTACTTTAATTAGTTTTATTAGTTTAATTCATGGTTTAATTAGTTTAGTTAGTTAAGTTGGTTTAGTTAGTTTAGTTGGTTTAGTCGGTTTAGCCGGGTTAGTCGGGTTAGTCGGGTTAGTCGGGTTAGTCGGGTTAGTCAGTTTAGTTTAGTGACTGTGACAGTATTATTCCTAAATTTGAGGCGCCTTTTATTTTCTTATAGGGGGGATGAAAAGTAGAGTGTATCACTCGGGAGCAAATATTTTTGGCTACGGGCGACATACAAAAAAGCGCCCTCGCCGTAAAAATATTACTTTGCTCCCTTGTTATACAATCTACTATTTCATCCCACATATTCGAAAAAGACGACTTGGTTCGCCTTTAAGTGCGCCCAAAGCTGGTGTTTTCTATAAGAAACTTTTAGCGGGCGGGAATGAGTTTTTCGTCCTCTTTTTTTAAATAAGTGCGCCGCAATTTACTTTTCCGCGCACTTTTTGAATTCAGTTAGGATTGTTAGAAATTCATAGTTTTATTTTGAAAAATGAGTTCTTTAAGTGACTGTGAACGTATAATTCCTGAATTTGAGGTGCCTTTTATTTTCTCATAGGGGGGGATGAAAAGTAGAGTGTATCACTCGGGAGCAAATATTTTTGGCTCGAGCGACGTACTTTGAATCCCTCGCTACGTTCAGGATTCTACTAAAGAATCCCTCGCTATGCTCGGGATTCAAAAAAGCTCCCTCGCCGTAAATATATTACTTTGCTCCCTTGTTATACAATTTACTATTTTAATACGAACAAATGTTAATACATATTGACGTTGCTTCTAGTAAGGTTTGTTCCACATGATTGTATCGTGCAATAAATACGAGTACATGAAAGTGGAAGGGACTAGTAACAAATTGAGCCATTCCTTCCTCCTTTGGAGGATGGGCACAAATGTATGGAATCTGGTACCGGCACCAATCGGAGTAAATGATACGTCGTTGGAAAGGAATTTTTGTGTAGATTGTGAATATACATATCGCTAGTCCTGATTCATTGTCCGATCGCAGTAATCCTATTTGAAAATTATATATTTTTGGTACCTACTACGTATACAACAAACTTTTTGCAGTAACTCAACGAACGACTGAAAGTGAAAGTCATACATACGTGTATTTATATGTTTATATTGTTTATTAGATAAATCACTCATAAAGGCTGATTTACATTGATACAGTTGCTGTCGCCAGCGCCACTTGATTCCGGTGCTAGATAAGCCCCTGTAAGACACTGTATCAGTGTAAACATGTTAGAATTCAGCCCAGCATCCAGTATCCAGCACTGGGTCGAAATAGACCGTCTGCCTATTTTTCGATCCCGTGACAGCACCGCGCACGCCGCGCAGCCAGTGACAATGGATCCGTGTTAACACTATGCGCCGGTGATCGCCAATGATTTAGTGCCAGTGCCAATGCAGAGCCGGAGTCCAATGATGCTGGCGCCAGCTACTGTATCAATGTAAATCGGCCCTAACTGAAAAAATTGTAAACTGATTTTATTATGTATTTATTGTTACAGATTTTTATCTCTTATTTGAATATTAATAAGCTCAAAATCTGTGCAAACTTCTTCACAATCGGTCGAACTACGCCAAAGATTATGATTTTTAAAATCCTAATTCGAACTAAATATACCGTATCTTCTGAAGGCTTTATTTCAAAACGGACAATTGGTACGGGTTTGTTGCCATAGTAATTTTGACGTGACAACGTCTTATAAATTGGTTTGCCGGGTGGCACTTCAAGAAACTGCGTTAGTAGCTCCGCTCACGTTATGCGCTTACAATGAGAGCGAGTGAGAGGCACGCGTCCCTTCCACTCGGGCATGGTTAGCCCGCCTAAGAGCGAGAGAGACAGACATAAAAAGTGAAAGGCACGCGTCCCTTCCTCCTTAACATTACTTATGGTAGCTACGGCGTACACACGTTGGCGTGTTTCAGAAAATGGTACAGCGCCATCTCTGGAGAAGTAGAGTAATCTCGTTTGTTACCTCACTTAGTTGTGACTAATGGTTAATGGTCTAACGGTTAGCAGCGCTAGATGGCGGATGGTGTTACAATGTTTTAAATATAATTCTTTGTATAAATAAATGTTTTAAATTGTTACTATTATTTCATCCTTCTTCCTACTATACGAATGAATATTCACATTAAAATTATTTTACCACTCAAAGTCGTTGTCACGTAAAACTTTCGCCCGTATACCGACTTTACAGGCAACCAATTTTTTTTTGGACTCTTGAAAAGACCTATCAAATGACACTAAAATCATTTTGATTGGACATGGGTACCAAAACGCCTATCCTCCTTTTGGTACGGGAGCCGACGATGCTAAATGTGGATTTACTCGAGCGTCATAGAGACCTATTGGGTTGCAAAGCTTAGATGATAAGAAGAAAAAAATGTTATATAATGTATACCTTTTCATCGGTGGGGGAAGCGGCTATAGACTTTAGAATATGTAAAAAAATAATGTCCATGTGTACATACTCGAGCGCTTCAGATATTGTAAGCATCAATGTTCTACGTATTTTTAATAATGTACTATGTTAATCTGATCGTTTGTTTGATGGGGGTGACCGTGCGTAAGGGTTGAAAATGAGAGAGAAAAAATCAAATCGAGCACGTCAGATTTTCTATGGGGGTGTTAAGTGAACCTAAAAAAAGCTCTCATTCAATAATCTGACGATTTCGATGTGGCGCAAACTCGCTACCATTATTATAATGTACAAAAAAAATTCGAACTTATATATGGGGCTCATATTTGGTGGAGCTACTTAACTGGGTACCAGGTACCCCCTGTACCTTAATCTGACGCGCTCGAGTAAATCCAAAAATCCCCTCTTGGGCTCCCTAGCATTTTAAGCGAAATTTTTGTTGAATCTTAGTTTGAATATTTATTTTAAATTGCTCGAAATGATGTTTATTATTAAGCAGAGCCTAGGTTTTGTACCTAAATATTATTATATTTTTACGGCGTAGTGTATGTAGTCCATCAAGTGTAGGAAAATAATAAAAAATGCATTTTAAGTATGTAGATACTACACCGGTATAGGTATCAACCATCAGTACTTATCATCCTAATAACCCATCACAATACACAATAATTCAAAAGCATTTATTCAATCGTCGGACAGTAATCGGGCATTTACGTGAGTAGATTTTTATATTTGCACATTAAAAAGTAAATTTTTACGATAGGGTTAGTATTTGGCAGCCAGTTACAAAGGAAAGACAACAAATAAATTGTATACATTTATTTCATAATTTCCTAATATTTATCATAACAAATATATACAAATTACAATGTGCCACTTAGCGTCGTAAACTCAAAATAATATTTAACAACTTATGGAGGAACAGATTATTTAATTCTACCTAACTCTTATCACTAACGTCCCTCCCTACTTTGTTTTTCGAATGGATAGTTGCTGTTCAGTTGGCCCCATTGGCCTTCTCAGCTCCACGTGGAGGTAAGTCCGTAAGTCCCTACTTTGATTTGTACATTTTGTACCTACAACTCATAAACCACTAAAATGATGCTTGTTTAATTTGATGCATGGAACAGTGAAGGGAGACGGAACCATTCGTGTTAACTACTTCATGGGTTTATAGTATACTGGAACTGGAAATATTGTGTTGCCATGCCAAAACATTTACCGATGAAGCTTTGCAGGCTTGATATTTTTTAATATGTGGTGAATTTATTTTGGCTCTCTTTGTTTATTAATTATACCTTAATACAAAAAATACGTATGAAATAAGTAACACATAACTTAGCATTTCTTGGTATATTTGATATTGTTACGTAATAAAGGTCCTTGCCTGTAGCTAGCATCCCTTGATCGTAAAGGGCATTAATTTGAGGAAATTGGTTACTTAGAAAAACGAGCAATAATAGTCAATCTCCATGGTATAAAAATAACAAATGAACGCATCATAACTATAAACTTTATAAAAAAATATTAATATTGTTTAAATTGTGTTATGTCCTTACCATAAAATATAAGACAATATTATTATGTTGACTTACTCGCGACAAGGCGATTTTATTAAATAAAAACATTTGTAACGTGAATAGGTACCTACTTATTTACAGAGACATTAAAAATTTCAAAAATAATCTTATCCATGTATGATGTTTATTGGTCGATATCAGGCATATCATATATTATATAGATAAACCCTACATAGATTTCATGTTGTTACATAATTTCATTGAACATATCAATTTCACTGAACCTTGATTAAAATGAGAAAAACCATTTTGTTGCAAAATTTTTAAATTACCCGCCACAAATATATGTAATTATACAGCCTTTTACCGATACATTGCTAGTGGCATAATTTAACACATTGAGTACAATACTTATTCCTGACAAATATGTAAATAAATGCAATCCTTAATTTCATTTATACAAAGCATACATTGCTTTGCAAAATTTAAATACATAACAGTAAGTAGGTAGGTAAGTATATATCTAACAAACACGTTATTATTTATAAGTAAGTATTTGATGTTTATGCCAATACAAAATCACTTTACAAACCAACCAATATATTCGTATAAATCTATAATTTTGTGTTAAATATTTATGGCAATTGTTGACAATATCTCCGTTTATAAAAATATTTAGTATAAATTGTATGGCAAATTTCACTACAACACCACCTACGCTATTTTAATCTAAATATACCTAATATATTTTTATTCTGCTTAGATGATATGAATCAAGCTATCAATTCTAATAAATATGATATAATAACTACCGCTTGTTGTGAACGGCACATTTTAAGCTTATAAATCATTGCCATATAAATAGTAATATAAGTAAGATATAAATAATCCATAAATTACATTTCGAAGAGCAATATTAATACTTACATCTAGCTAGCGTGTCGACATTTCAAACATGCGAGTTTCACGAGACAATTCATTCTTTGGTAATAACTCGACAGACTAATATTGCTTACAAATTACAAAGTATCAATGCGTTACCAAAGACAGTTGTGTCGTACCACATAGGCAGGCTTCCACAAAGAAGCTATAATTGCAAGATCATAGCATAGGTATCTTTCAATACGAAACTTATATAATGGTTGTCATGTATTGCATTGAACCACAGTAGTACCTATACCTTGCAGCGTGTGGCAGCAGATGCGCCTCAAACTACAGTTAATCATAGTATAAAATACTTTTCTTCAAAAATTTCAGTCTCTGATTAATCTACTTCTTTTCGTCTGGACTACTGAGGGGTTTTGGCTCAGCCCCCAACATTACTTGAATTTCGTCCGAACTCTTACCCTTTGTTTCCGGTATCACGAAGAATATGAACACGAAACCGAGAAGCATGATAGCTGCGAACATCCAGAATACCTGGCCCGCTCCAATGGCAGTATTCAACGAATTGAACGTGCTAGTGACAGTGAAACTGAGGAGCCAATTGAAAGTACCCGCAGTGGATCCAACAAAGGCTTTGATGTCGATGAGGCAGAGCTCTCCGGCCATCATCCACGGGATCGGACCTAAACCAATTGAGAACGCCACGATGAACAGGGAGAGAGACAGCAGTGGTAACCATGAGATAGCTTTAACGATATCCGCTTCAGCGCCGTGCATGTCTTGCAGGAAGAAATACACTCCCAAGGCAGTGGAACACACACACATAAGTAAAGCAGACGATAAAAGGAGGATGCGCCTTCCCAATTTGTCGACGATCAAACTTGAAGTGAACGTTGCTGCTACTTGAATGACACCAATTATGATGGTAGCAATGGCAGCTTCTATGCTTGCGCCGGCGCTCGCGAAAATTGTTGACGTATTGAAAATAACAGCGTTGATACCAGATAATTGTTGGAACAACATGAGAGCGTAGCAGATGACTAGAGCTTTAATAGCCGTTTTCTTGGTGATGGCCGAGAGGAAGGATACCGGATTGTTTTTAGAGTCTTCAGCCTTGTGTATTAAATTATTTAACTCGCTATCGACGTCGTAATTTCTACCGCGGAGCCTGATCAGGGCCTCCTTAGCTTCTTTGTTCTTTCCCTTCACTACGAGGTAGTTGGGGGTCTCTGGCATGAAGAAGAAGATGGCACCGAATATAATTGGTATCAGAGTACAGAGAATGTTGAAGACAAGAACACTCGTGTAGCTTCCCACAACATATGCAAAGAGTATACCAACTGTAATCATCAATTGGAAGTAGCTTCCTAAAGTTCCTCGTATGGAGTCCTGAGCTATTTCACTGGTATAGGCTGGGGCCGTGACGCAGAAAGCGCCACCTGCTACTCCGGTAATGAATCTTCCAGCCATGAGCATGCCGACATTTGTTGCTAAGGTTATGAGCAACCAACCCACAGTGAATGGGATGACGAGCAGTAACATAGTGGTCTTGCGACCTATGGCGTCCATTATTAGCCCAATGGGGAAGCATACAGCGGCTGCGCCGAGATTTACCAGGGAAGACACCCAATCTCCTTGTGTTGCGGTGACGGGGAAATTGTAGTCTTCGTTACCCTCCTGGGTTATTTTGTATACGACAGGCGAAGACCATCCCAACATGCTGCCAGCGGCCAGTGCCCCAAGTGTGGCTGAAATACGGAAAAAATATAAATTAAGATGACTGTCTTCATAAACGCACATTATGTTAATTACAGATAACTTAATTATTATGGAAAGTAATTAAATTCTTATACATACTCTCATCATTTTTGAAAATTAGAGGCGTGTATTGTATACGACCCTCCGTTCGATAGATTTACCTTTTAAACACACGGTTATTATTGCGTTTCGTTTTAAGTATTAATATAAATACTGATACCACTAGCCCATTTTTATTTTCATCTTATTTCGCTTACATATACCTTTTCGTATATGAGAGGTCGCGAAGAAAAGATCGGTGCTTAGCTATAAGGCCACCTTTTTTTACATACTTGTAATGAAATTCATTGTCTATGACTATTTCTGGTGTGTAAATAAAGAATATTTATCTTAGCTTAGGTCCTCACCAGATAAAGCCGCGATATACTGGGGCAGCTTGCGGCCGGTGTCGGCCCGTGGCTCCACCAACACATCCTGCGATATCCCCACTTCCGTCATGGCGCCGTTCGTGCCTCCTGTTTGCTGGAATATAAGAAAAAATAAAAATAAATACCACATTTAGCTGAATGCCTTATGTTCAAAGTGTTATAGGACGGAATGGAAATTATGCCCCCAAGAAGCGAACCTTTTCATAAAAGGCGCTTGTGTAAGGGGCATGCATTTCTGTAATGTACTTAAGCAACTTGCAACTTCTGTGTGTGCATAATCTAGATGATAATGTTCATTCGGTAAAAATTTACCCAAGGGCCAAGCGATTGCAATTCGCTTCGAATTTCACATGTAAATTTTTTTGACGAGTTTTGTGGCCCAGCTATCAGAAATTAAAACGAGCGCATTGAGATAAGCTAGATAAGTAATTATATAGGTACCTGCTTACTGAATAGAAATTTCAAGTTTATTTAAATTATGATGACAATATATTTTGTCAAATTAAAGCATCTTGTCTGCCGGTATATCTGCGAAAGAAGTTGTTTACCTACCTATCCACAGTTTATCTCAACCGAGTGCAAATAAATGTTAATATTATATAACACGACTAGCGACCCGCCCCGGCTTCGCACGGGTGCAATGCTGATACTAAATACACTACAGAAAAACTGTGAACGTTGTATATAAAAACATAGCTGCCCGCTCTGGGTTCGCACGGGTATAACATAGCTAATATTATAATATGTAATGTAAGTATATGGCCTATGTCACTCGCCCCGGCCGGCCAGTACCGCCGCAAGCGCTACGTCCCGCAATTTTAAATCTGTAATATCTTCGAAAATATTCATTTAAATCTTGTGCTGTAAAGGACCATATAGATCGATATTAAATCAACAATGTATTTAAGCTATTAATTAAATATATATATATGATAAGGATAAGGATTAATGCTGTATTGGTTAAAATCGCTTCGATAATTAGCGCCATTACTCGTCGTAAAAAGTAAATCACAATATATCTTGGATAATATTATGACTATGTTAAAAAGTACCATGATAGTTTTTTAAAGAAAAGTGATGTCCATAATATTAATACTAGGAATAAGGCTAAGCTGATTGTACCAAATTTTAGGCTTTGTAAAACTGGTGGCTCGTTCATGGGTAGATGCGTAAAAATTTATAATAAAATTCCGTTAGAATTAACGGAAATGCCATACTGTAAGCTAAAAACTCATGTTAAGGACATTCTTATGACGAAGGGTTGTTATAAACTGGATGAATATTTTCAAGATGAAACAGCCTGGACATGAGTTTGAAATATAGCCTTAAGTAGTGATAAGTGTTCTCTGTAACTGTGAGTGGGGAAGAAAAAAGAAACTCCTTGGGAGTTTCTTGCCGCTTCTTCTACCAAAGCCACTCATCGTAGGGATTTGTGGAAGCGATGGCGTAGATGACATTCGAAAAGTGTTTGTAAAAACCAAGTTCGAAAAAAAAAAAAATGACAAAAAAATGTTATTGTGGGATATTCATAAGAGATAGACATATACCATCGCGGAGTTTTCTGTAGACCTTTTCAATGTGTACAAATAATTAGTACATTATTTTGATAAATCTCGTAGGGTTCAGCCTGCGTTTGCAATGTACTTAAGCGGAAAAAAATTGATAATTAATGACATCACATTAGAAACCTCAAAAATAACAGTATTTCTCCACTATTTAATGGATGTTATTATACATATAAACCTTCCTCTTGAATCACTCTATCTATTAAAAAAAACCGCATCAAAATCAATTATCCCGACATAGGGACAGAAAAAGCGACTTTGTTTTATACTATGTAGTGATAAATTCAATACCCTGATATCGACGGACCAAATATTATTGTAATAATGGCATATTCCGTTTATCAAGGCTATACCTACGTGTTTATTGTCCAAAGTCTAACGATATCGTTTATCTTTATTTATCATAAATAAATCCATAATAAATCCATGGAAATATAGTATAACTTTTAAAATACCCCTAGCTTCCATCATCATGTATTGTCATAACATCAACGCATCATCAACACATCATCAACTCATAACAGTCCTAATGCTGGGCTAGGGTGTCCTCTTGCGGTGTGAGGAGTACAGATCTTAACTATGACGTTGGCCAAGTGCGGACTGTAAAATTTTTAGAACGTCTTGGATTGGATCGATTGGATGTAAGGTATCCTTAGAATATTTTCCTTCGCCCAAGCAAGTGATATCTAAATTCTAAAACGCGCTCATCTCATCGGGAGTCTAACGTTCCAACCCCTTGCTTACCACTGCTACCAACTCTCCAATTTCCCATAGATACATCGTGGAAACAAAATAAACTACAATCCCAGTATAACTAGTTTACAATATCGCTATGATATTCTATATTCATAGTCTGTGTTTTCATAACACTCGTCATGTTTTGGATCTCGTGTTTCCAATACGATTATGCGCGTTTTCAAACGTTTCTAATAAGTATGAAATGACGCATAATGGCAGTTTTACGCCTTGTTTATTTTTTACGACGCGTTTTGTATTTCCTGTTAGTAGTTTATCAGCACGTTGGTGACAGTTCATACCTTTGCTGATTTTGCAGAAGATTACTCTAGTACCTATCTATTTAGCTACCTACCTATTATTTTAATCCATTAAATACTCGTATTGGTAAATCTCTTTTAGCAATAAGGGAAGAGGGGAGGTGTAAAGTAAGCGATAGATATATAGGTACCCAATGTGAACAATAGACAATCTGTAGGTTAGTGTGAAATGGCCAAAGACGAAGAAGAATACCTCCAAGACGTAAAGATATCATCTATCGCACTTGGATACACAAGAAATGAACATCTTATGCCAATGAAGTGAAAAAAGAGACATAATAATATTATCTTCCGTTTTACATTACGGGTCGGTTTTTTCTATGACAACAAAGCAATTTGCCGGATAAACAGTTTTTGTGCTACATACAATCGTATCTTCTATCTATTATACATAGGTCCGTTTTTTGTACGTCTATGGAAATGGCTTTATTTTTCCTATAGGGATTTTTTATATCAATTGTTTTTCATTACGACGATTGACGGATGTTGTATATTTGCTTTTTAGTCGCTACTATATGTAATTTTAGCTATTTTACCTATTACATACCTATTACCTATTACTAAAAATCGATTAGCGTCTAGTCGACTTCGGACTATAAATGTGAACTCGTAAATATGATTAAATCGAATTTCATGTGCGTGAAAGATTTCAATCCTCGCTAACAAGAAATACCAACAATGTCACCTTTAGCAGGTACAAGTACTTCGACAACAACGAAATAGCTACTACTTATAAGTACTTGAGCCACACCGAGTATATGGAATTGTCACTTCGCTAAATATAAGTGTGTAAAACATGTGCTCACAATTCAATGAGGGTAACCGCGTGTGAATTTTCCGCTAGAGGCGCTAGTGAAAAGGGAGGTCTGTCTGTCACTTTTCGCTTGTCTGAATTTCATTTGTCACTGTTTAAGTATGGGCGGGCTTTGACAGCATGACCGCCCTCTGCAGTGGCGCCAACTGGTGAGCACAAAAACGGTTACCCTCATTTAGCTTGTAAGCATTTACTTATGACATTTCACATTATAAATTTGTCCCTTTGCATGTAGGTACCTACCATGGTACCTACCTAATGTAGTTAAAACGAATGTATGAGTATGTAGGTACGAACTACGAAGAATAGAATTAATCAATAAGATGGTGTATGAAGAACCTTGAGGAATTGGAGTATTGGGTCAAGGGCAAATTTTGCGAATTTGACACTAGTTAAAAATCGATAATATTCGATATTCATCACCAATATAAATCTTATCGACGACGACCACGTGGTAGGAGGAAAACCTAGTGCAAGAACCGATAACAGTATTAACAATAAGTACTCTAGCAAATCTGTTATTTTATTACGAGTGAGGAAAAGTGTAGGAAAATTACAAAGTTTCTGGGATACGCGTAAATTCACTCGTAAGTCGAAACAAAATATTGTTTTATAATCTTGTTTTTTTTGTTTGTTATCTCGCAGTATTAGGTAAGTACCTGTGTGATAATTGGAGTGAAGTGATTATAAACGATTACAGCTATATTCATAAAGCAATTGAAATAAATAAAAAACAATTGAAGATACATAAAGTTTACATACCTACTGGAAAGAAATGGTACGAGTACCTACCTATAATTATTCTGTCTAACCAAAATAAGATAATTTATATGAAAAAGCTATACATATTATAAAAAGAAGCCCTGATTTCTGTCTTTCTGTCTGTCTGTCTGGACGCGATAAACTCGAAAACTACGAAACAGATTTTTATGCGGTTTTCAACAATAGAAAGAGTGATTCTTGAGGAAGGTTCAGGTATATAATTTACAATGATAATTTATTATACTTTTATATAAATTAGTAGAAATTCGGCGATTGTATGTGGAAGAGGTTTCACCAACAGGGAGCTTTCCACGCGAACGCCGCGTAAACTAGCACAAATAATATAGTTCAGTAATGCTAATGTACTAGCGAATTCAAGATCTATAAAAATGCTACAAAAAAGTCCGCGATAGCATGTCTCTATCTCTTACGGTTGATTTACAATAACCACTTTTATGTTAATTTTTTAATTAAAAATCAATCAATCATCATCAATCAGATGGATAGTTTTTGAGATATTGTCGTTAGAAGTAATTAGCGGGCGAAGCTGAGACGAGGCGGCATATTTAAGAATATGTTGCAGAACGATGTCTGCCGGGTCAGCTAGTTTTAATAATAAAAAAACCTCATATCTAATAAAAACTTTAGTTTTTTACATAAATACAAAGTTGTGGTACCGACTGCAACAATGAAATTTAAAATATTTTAGATCAGGTGACTTAGGTAGGTAATATTATGATTGTGTGTCACAGTCTAGATTCACAGCCTACATTTAGGCTAAATGCTAAATGCTAAGAGAGTCATGCATACCCAAATGAATGTCGGGGACCAAAAATACAAACAGCTCAGCTCAAATTAAAGGACCAGTTTCTACTGATTCAAAGTAACACCACAAAATACTAGGAGGATAATAACTACTTACCTATAACCTAGGTGTTACATAGATAAATGACTAATGGCTTGTTATTATCTATTGTTATTCTAGAACGGATCAGACTATCGTCGTAAATAAATTATGATTTTACGTCATCAGTTGGCTATTATGGAAATAAACATACGCAAGTTTTATCTAGTGCAATGACCAATAAATCCATGGACATCCATACGCGATGTTAAAAATCACCATACCTACATATATAGGTACATTTGCGTTCTATATGGAATTCATTTTAATGGTAATCCACCCAAATGCCAGCTTACCGCAGTTGTGAAGGTTCATTGTGTAGATGGAGTGAGTATTTTAAATGCAATAAGTAAATTTTGTCACAAGCTAAATAAAACTTTAAACACACGTTTTAAAGTTATTTTTGCGGGGAGTGACAATTCCATAATATCTTTGGCTACTATGGTATACACTGCTTCGATCGTGAAACAAAGTGCTTCAAGTGCCCGCATCGATCTTGGGGACCAAGCCAATGCGGATCCCCCGTCGTTTTTTTGACCACCCCTGCTACTGATGTCCATGGGTGTTGGTGACCACAACCGTCAAATAGCTCGACTGCTTTTTACATAAAAATCGTAGTCGTTTTTGACGTAAAAAAGAAGCAACCACTTACCTATATTGTCGTTTGATAGTTGATTAGGGACATTGTTATGTGATTTGGATCTCCGTAAATACAAATGAGTCAGCAAAATAATCAGTACCAGCAGATAAATGTTGTGTCAGACACAAATGCTTGAATTAACATATGTAAGTATGTAATCAAATATTGATTTAAGCTGGTTTGTTTATGCCGAAGTAAAGTTCCTAAGGTAAATAACCTCATATAAGGATAATGGTAAAATATTTAAGCAAAAAATCGCCCATGTTGAAAGTTTTTGCAAGTAAAATATATCGGAGGTATCTATTTAATCAATACGCTATTTAAGTATTTTCTTAAAGATCAGACAGCCTTCTCGTTGGCGCTTATGACAACTGTGATAAACCTAGAATAAGACTCAAATAGCGGCTAAGATAGGTAGTACGGTATGCAGACAGTGTTAGAAGTTCTAACTTAGAACATTAATATGACAGTATAGCCAAACGTGCCGACATACAAACATACAAAATGTTAGAAAGGCCTATTGAGGTACTTTAGTACTATAGTGTCTCAATGGGAAGGCCATAGTCATCCAGACGATTGTCGAATGTAGAATTGCCAGACTTAGCACACCAGTAAGACCATTACATAAACTTAGCAGACAACGGTTACTTCACGAGGTTTTCCTTCATCGTTATAGCACTAATTACGCGATATTTACTAACTACTCCAACAAAGGTTCTAATTAGATTTGAATATGCCATGCATCCGTTGATTAGTTTCTGGGTAGTTAGATAACGATCCTGAGTTTTTACAATTTCAAGTTCTGAATAGGTAGTTATGTATGTACCTACATATGTATAAGTATGCGTAATACCAACTTAGTGGTAAGTGGTGCCGTACGTCCAATGGTAAAACTCCCTAACTTAGTAGAAGCCCATCCAATCTTGATTGGCACGATATGGCGTTATTCGGGATGATGTATTTCGCAAAAAAACACACACCCAAATAGATAATAGCGATACCCGATAACGATGTTTTGTACTTTTACATGTTCGTTGTATCGGTGTTCAACAGTAGGTACATTTATAGAAAAAGAGTATCTTCCTATAATATAATAATATTAGATAACCATTTAATATCCACTTGGACGATATAGGTCTAACGTTAAATGGTCACCGTCGTCTTTGGCTTTCAGTAATAACAAAGACACTAACAATGTTTTACTAACCGAGAAAGAAAGGAGAGGAAAGAAAGGAAAATACCCTCAAGCTGTCAAGCTGTCAGCCGGAACACCACAATCATTCCGATTTCGTTCTGCTTGCTGAGAATCTTAAATTGAATTAAACTTAAATTAAGCTTAATATTTAAATTAACAGCACGAGCAGGAGAAACCGCCTTAAAAGAATCCAGATAGGTCTTTGCGTAAAGAAATAAAGAGAACGGAAAAATGTAGACGATAGGTTTAGAAAAACAAATGAAGCAGTAGGTGTAAAATGGTGTACGGTAGCGTCAGTTGATTTTTTGTCGATATACCGGTATAAAGTATCCAGAAGACATGCCCGAAGGTGGAAAGCGAGCAGAGGCGGCGGCTGGCACGGACATGAACAGGTTCGCAGTCAGGATGCCCGTGGCCAGCGGTGGGCAGATGGGGAACAAACCCAGGGTCACCGCCGTCGAACCACGCGAATTAAACATTGTGAGGATATCAGGGTGTTTTTGAAATTGAAAACTTCAGACGGAAAAGAATTCGATGAACCTTAGCACCTTGGTTTTAATAATTATACGAAAATAGATCTGTTAATTTAACTTGTTGGTTTAAGATCAGACTACCGCGATAAAGAACACCATGATTTTACACTGGATCTCGTCACAATTTTCAAACTGTTATATGTTCGGATTTTTCAATAAATTTATGGTGAAAATAATTTTACACTTATTAGGATTTTTTTATCACTTTAAGGACACTGGTTTATAAATTATGACAGAATTAAACTACTGATATTATTATCTTAAAGTGGACACTCGGGAGCATTTTACCGAATGTTGAAATGCATCGATAAACCTTTCTACCGATGCCTTTCAGCTTCTTGGATAACAAAAAGATATATCTCTTATCTGACAAGATAAAATTGTTTTTCATCTGTAATCGTACAGAGAATATTGAGTGGTATGTCTTTGTTTATCTTAACATGTCTATCTTTAACTTAAAAAGCAGACGGGTCGTCTCTAGGGGGCATAATTATTTTATTACTCTGACACTTTTACCTACATAGAAAGACTAATAATTTGTCATATTACAATAATTTTAAAATTTCTAGGGAAACCGCAGAAGCTCTTATTTTATTTTTGGTGTAGACATCGATTTCTCCAAGTTGAAAGTTGAGTAGTCTATCGTTTATGAACCCGACTGCAGATGTTGTTCCAATAATTACTGTGTATTAATTATAATATACATATATCTAGACAGACATGGCAAGTGGGTTTTCTAATTCATCCCACACTACGTGTCACTAACAGTTTTCTATGTTTATCACATCTGAGATAAGGTGATGTATAAAGTAGACAGCTCCCGCATAACACTGACTTGACGACAATCGACGTGCTATAAAATATTGTCTTACTTATCAAGGAAAAATAAGAAATTGATAGGTAATAATTATTGAGGATAGAAAATTTTATATCATCAAATAATCAGCGATTGTCATTATCATGTATTGTAAAATTTATCAACAAATAGACCCTGTTACCCAGTTGATGACCTTGGTTGCGAAGTTCCCTCCCAGATTCGAAATAGTGCCGCTACAGATTTAAGGTAACGGGAAAGATACTTTTTTTTTATTTTTTTTTATTTCTTATAAGTTAGTGCTTGACAACGATCCCACCTGATGGTAAGTGGAGATGAAGCCATAGTAGCGCACTAACTTAGATAGAGCCTATTCACTCTCCTCTTGAAGACTCCCACGTTATATGTATGAGGAAACACTGACGCAGGCAAGTTGTTCCAATCCTTTGCGGTACGTATAACGAAAGACGAGGCGAACCTCGACGTTCGGACCGGTGGCGGTGGGACGTTAATTACGTATGGATGGATACCGGCCGTGCGTCGTGACTTGCGATGGAAGAACGGGGATGGGGGACTTATTATGATATTAATGTTTTATAATAAAATATGTAGTACCTAATAGTAGGCATAGCTTTCCATCTAGACCATCATATAGCCTAATCAAAACGATTTAAAACAGATGATATTTCATTTGGGAAGTGCGCCCATGTCTAAAGCAAAGTGCAGTTATTAAATTCAAATTCAAATTCAAATATTTATTTCTTCGAAATTGGTTTTTACAAACACTTATCGAACGTCACGCTACGCCATCGCTTCAACAAATCCCTACGGTGAGTGGTCTTGGAAGAAGAAGCGGCAAGAAACTCCCAAGGAGTCTTTTTTTTCTCTTTCTCCACTCACAGTAACAGGTTGCACTTACTACTAATTACGACTAAAATACAAAACTCATGTCCAAGCTGTTTTATCATTAAAATATTCATCAAGTTTGTAATAACCTTTCGTCATAAGAATGCTTTTGACATGAGTTTTAAGTTTACAGTACGGCATTTCTGTTAATTGTATCGGAACTTTATTATAAATTTTAATGCAGTTACCCATGAAAGAGCCACCAGTTTTGCTAAGTCTGAATTTTGGTACAATCAGTTTAGCCTTATTTCTAGTATTTATATTATGAACATCACTTTTTTTAAGAAAACAGTCATGATATTTTTTTACATAGGTACATAATATTATCCAAAATATATTGTGATATCACAGTTAATATATTTATTTCTTTAAACAAATGCCTAAGCGAATCCCTTGGCCTGAGGCTGTAGATGGCACGTACTGCTCTTTTCTGTAATATAAATATTGACTCTATATCTGCAGCTGAGCCCCACAACAGCAGACCATAGGACATTATACTATGGAAGTAGCTAAAATAGACTAATCTTGCTGTTTCCACGTCAGTCAAAAGCCTTACTTTTTTGACAGCGTAGGCAGCAGAACTAAGTCTCCCCGACAAGGCTTTGATATGAGGACTCCATTGCAAATGAGTATCTATAGTAAGGCCTAAAAATGTTGTTGAATCTACTGTTTCTAATACCTCCTTATTCAGCACAATGTGTGTAGGAACCTGTTTAACGTAAAAACATCTATCAGTGTAATCTACTAGTTTCCTGCTGTAGGTGGAAGTACCTATATAGATGAGTGAAGTTAATTCCTGGTGTGCGACCTTACTTCTGCACCAGTTTCCGTACGGATATCTTCCGAAGTCACTCACTCAGGTAAATCGTGTTAGGCAATTAGAGTAGAATGTATTTATGACTCATATATTATTCATATTTTTTGCACAAATATAGGACCTTTTATTAAGTCAAAGGCAATAATAATAATGAGAATAGCAATTTGTTAATTAAACAGTTGGTGTCGTTAAAGGAATGATATATTTTATTGAAATGACATTTTATTCTTTAATAAATTATTAGACTTAATCTGTAATCAATTTGGAAAAGTAGGTACCTATCTTTGATGTTTTAAATATCTAGATTGAGCGTCGCCCTACAATGAAAAAAAAAACAAGGCAACAATATGAAGCATGTGTGCGTGCAGGCGAGTTATTCCGATCTGTACGGCTATTCTGTAACAAACAAATTCGATATCGAAGCTCACTCAGACGAGTTGTGTCACTTCGATTGCGAGTTTGATTGGCGCTGCGGTCCGGTTTTAATTTTAACAGAACGCAATGCACGTCAAACGTCAAAATCTCACCGCGGATTCAGCTATCGAGATGTCAAAGATATCCTTACAGAATAGCCTAGCTGATCCACACAAACGGATCCACTAGCGATGTTTTACACGTTCGTCTATTGTCTATGTGTGCGAAATTATATAAAAATTGTGGCTAACAGTTAGCCACCATTTTTTGACACGTGTGCGCGGATTCGATGTTCCATCTAGACAAACAACAAAGGTACAAAGGTACCTACTAAAACTTTTATGTAGGTGCTTGTTCATTTCATTACTAATACTTAATTATTTAAGTGATTAAATAAAAAAGTATTAAAAATTGCCCTAATTAGGTAAAAAGTTATATAGGTAAGATACATATAAAATTTGTGTTGCGGTTGATTTTAGGAGATGACAAATGAAAATATTTACGTACCTACTACCTATCTGAATCACAGATTACCTACATAGGGATAAAATTAAATAACTAATAAATACATAAACGATAATGTTTAGTAGGCAATTAATATGTTCCACAGTTAATTGGCTTTTTAAACGTTGTCAATATTATTACGTCGTTGTAGTTTATTTGTAGTAAACTTGATAATTTCAACAAATTGAAGAATTCCCGGTGTATCATAATGTTAGGTAAGTATAACAAGGGCAAAAATAAATAGGTAAGTACTGAAGTAATTTAGTGATAGCTGGGGAGATAATTTCATTGTTATCAACTTAAACGCATTATTTAATATTTTTTTAAAACACTTATCGCGATATGAAAATTAAATGTTTTTAGACTTGAATAGTTACTTTGTTTCTATCTACCTACTTTCTTTAGGTATAGTATACCTATGTATTTATAAATGGATCGGGTTTTTTTATATTGAATCTTATTTAATTAGTTACAAACTAGCTTCCTTCAGGGATTTACAGGGTTCTTTGTCTAATTTAACTTCCACAATGCCAGGGAAGGTTAAACAGATTTTTTGTGGGCACTTCTGTACAATGCCTTTGTAGGTTTAGTGAATATATAACTAATAAAAATAAGGTGACGGGGAAGTTCCTACGCAAGTATAGGTATAGCAGTACAAAATTCTAAAAATGTAGCATTAATTTCTATAAGTAACAATTGTAATTGACACAAATATTTCATTGTTATCGTAGGTAATCCTAATTATCCTAATCCTAATCCTGTTATCTTATCGAAACAACAACTTCACATTTCAATGTCACGTTTATGTTTTAAACTTATGACTTCAATTTTCGTACAGTTCTACCTACTTACCGCCAGGTTAATTTTTTAGTTATCTTTTTAATCTGCGTGTGTATGTATGCGCGACGAGCCTTCATTTTTATCGTAGTAACATAAGTCTTATAAGATTAAATCATATTACTCTTGTTTGTATGATAATTAATATTATCTATATGTAGACGATTATGCGTGTATAGATACAGACACATACATATTTGTACAAAGTAAAACATTAAATTTGTAAATTACAAAACAATACGTTTAATTTTTATGTAAATAGTCACAAACAACAACAATAATATACCGATAGACGATAATTATGATGGTAACTGACGTCGATAATGGGTGCGAGGATCTTACTCACACACACCCATACACCATACCCACACACCGTACTCAATATCAATAGACATAGTATCTATCCATGATATACGTTACAGGTCAATAGGGAAGAGAGAAGCAAGAAATTAGCTTCCTTGTTCGAATTTTCTTGCTCCCCCTGGCCGAAATAAGGGTCAATTGATGCCTGACAGAAGGAAAACGATGGCATCCAATTAGATAGAATTTACGGAAATTTCGAATATTATTGACAATATTTTTATAATCTCTTTGGGAACGCCTACTAAAACAAGGTTGGTTTTACTTGCCAATGTCAACCTATTATTGTCTCTACCGCCGTATGATTCGGATCAATAGTTACCTCATCAGTAAGCCGCGCCAATGGGTCAAAAATATGGACTAGTGTAGGTACTAAGTACATATAAACTGACGTGTCAGCGAATATTTGAAGATCAAGAGTTAAATAAAAAAAAGCAGGTAAATGTAGTGTAGGTGTCTTATTCTATACAGAAGATAACACGGGTATGAATCCGGGTTCAAATGGTCCAATTATTTAATCAACAGCGAATAAAAACGTCGAGAACAAACAATATACTGCCCATTTCGCCTACCTTGTTGATGTTGCGGACAGAGCAAGTCAGTAATAGTAACAGATCATGATGACTAAGGCATCATTAACCGGCCAAGTGCGAATTGAACTTGCACAGATTTCATACGCATAATATTGAGAGACTAATTCAAATATTTATGTCTTCGAATATTTGAATTTGAAATTGAATGTTTCGTTAAAATAATTGTCCCAATGCTGGGCGCGGATCTCCTATCACAATGTCAAGGGTAGTATGAAAACCAATAATTTCGAGTGCTACTAAAGTAGTTATAAATCTGGATCTACCGTCTTTCCATTATATACTTACTTACGATGAAAACATTGTTATTGTGTAATTTTAAAGGACAACACAAACTGCTGTTACATATACACATTTACAATATTTAAATTAATAGTTACACTCTTACAGTCGTTAGAGGATGCCATGTTCCGCCTATTATGTTTAATCTCGGGCTTCGCCTCGTTAAGTTGTCCGCAGGTTTAATGGGGGCTTGAATTATTGTCACGGGTATTCCAGCACACTTTTTTATGTTTTGTTTTGTTAGGGTTCCGTACGTCCGAATGGTAAATTACTACTCGTAAGTTTGTTTTCCGCAGCCAAACGTAGAATAAGGCACGTCGCACCGTAGGCGTAGACGCGTCTCCTGTCAGTAAAAAGTGTCAGATACATACAAATTTTGGATTTCGTTGCAGTCGCGTAGCTCATAAAATAGCGTTGTGTGAGAAGTGCCTAAATGGATTTCGAATTAGGTTAAGGTTTGAGAAGCCGCCAATCTACCCTTGACTTGATCAGCGCGTCGAACTATAGGTAGTCTGGAGACCTACTACGAAAAACGAACGTTGACATACGTTACGTCAACGTTCGTATTTTGGATTTCTTACCACATAATTGCTTTTTACAAAAAAAAATAACCGACTTCAATCTTGATAAGTAGAGATAACTCAAAAACTACTCGCCAGATGGCGCTCAATTCAACATGTAAGTGTAAAGTTCTCGTCACTACAAATTAATGAAGCCCAAACACTAGATAACTGCAGTAAATCGTTGAGGAGTTCCCTCGACTGTCTTTCGGCTTCATCAGATCGACTCCAGATTTTCATGAGATGGTAGCGCTTTAATGTAGGTACTTATGATAACATGAACAAACACACTAGTTGTCCATTAAATTTTCGAAAGTTCCCCTCGATTTCTCTGAGATGCCATCATCAGATCCTGGTTTCCTTATCAGGGGACCCCACTGCGCATATCTACTTTACAACAAAAAAGAATTATCAAAATCGGCCCATAAACGACGAAATAATCGCTGAACGTACATAAAAAAAAGCATATATACGGTCGAATTGAGAACCTCCTTCTTTTTTGAAGTCGGTTAAAAAGCAATCGTATCTCGAATAATGAACACGTTTTTGTATTGGAGAATGCTGCTGTGAGCAAAGTAGGTGTCGAATGCGTCTACATGAGCAATATTTCCATATTTCCATAATGTCATTTTCTCGTTGTTTTTGCAATGTAATAATATTATGTTGCAAAGTATTAATGGCCAGCATAAGAAATAAGAATAAGAAAACTCATAAGAGTTTAAAATATGTATAAACATATTTTATGAATTCAAACGAATAGTTTACTATTGTTAATAAGTTTATTTAGTTCAATTACTACATTTATTTAAATGACCTCTCCGATCAACAATACCTACCACGTTGATCGAAGAACGATCCCAAAAAAAATGTTTAATTTACTTAGATACCTACTTATTACAAAATGGGAATATAGGTACTCTTGCAAAATTTTCATGGTGTTCGTAATTCTATAAAAAACTCTGCAACACTAAGCACACATTAGGTATATTTTGTACTGATATTTACATTATTTACATCGTTCTACGCAGTTAGTTAAGTGGACTTACTTTTAGACTCATTACCTACACGGAATATGTTCGTGTAGTTAGCTACTTTATTCAGGCTATAATTACTAGCCAGTTAAGTCTTTACATAATAATAATGGAACTAGCTCTACAAAGAATCTTTATTTATCCTTAAACTAGCATGATGAGATGAGAGAGATGAAAATGAAAATGGAAGATAACTTGGAGAAAGATCCACATGATGTCAAAAAACATTTTAGTAAAATTGTCGGTGTATTCCTCGTCGTTCCACCAGTAGTACCACCAGTGGAACTACGAGGAATTTGACATTCCTCCTCGTGCCACCGAATGTTTGCTCTACTTTAAAATAATGTTTGCTCTACTTTAGATAAATGTTTGCTCTACTTCAAATGAATTTTTTATTTCTTTTCTATACTTATTAAAATTAAGTGCATTTTTATAGATAGTGCATATAATTATTTACACGATACTTAAACATAGAAAAACGGTTTCAAAAATATTGTCTGTCCGGGCTAGTTTCCAGAACGAGATCAGAACGGAAGTTTTTGTAATTCAAGTACCTACCAGTTAAATTACAAAAACTTATTATTCGTCTTATACCCATAATTATTCATAAAGAAGGCCAAATCCCGGAAAATGAACGAGTTTCTGTGGGATAAAAGATTTTAACTTGTTAAACTGATTATAATTAATGTTTTTTACTGTTTTTTATGAATCTTTTACTGTGTGTTATTTGGTATAATTTTGTTATTGAAACAAAGAAAATAATTTTATATATATTTTTAGGACTTTGGGGTGGAAAATAATAATAAAAGAACAAAACGCACAAAAATAGTCTTTTATGTTTAATTAACACTTAATTTACTACTAAAATCACCAATTACTAATAAAATTAAAATTAATAAACTTTTTTTTTACAATGGGAACAAAAAAGGAAACAATCGACTACCAAATAACTCAAAAAAACGAACGACCACAGTGAACCTAGCGCCGACCGACAAAATAGGTTATGCACACTGTGACGTCACAGAACTAGTCGCAGTAAAAGAAAAAATAAAATTTAGGTTGATAGATCCTGATAATATTTATTTCATATTTAAACTAGCTGACCCGGCAAACGTTGTTTTGCCAAAAAATGTTAAGGGTGAACAACCCTTATCACTCAGGGGTAAGAAAAAAGAAATTCGTTCAAGAGAACATTACTATTATGTTAAAGTTAGCCAACGAAATGTGTTGGATAGAAAATAAATCTTTTGAAAATAAGAGAACTATAGAAAATGTCGTTAAACATCTAGTAAGTCTAGTAATTTGTCGGTTGTAGGTAGTAGTAGGTTGTACGAAACTATCGTTGATAATGATTGCAAGGGCTTCACAGTCATCAATACTTATTTATACTTTTATAACTTTACTGCTATTATTAATTATAATCAGTTATTAAGTCGCTGGCACTCTACTATTACCTATGGGAAATTTATATTTTTATACCTATTATCAATTTATTTACTACAACAAAAGTAATACATAATAATAATAATAAATTTATACAATTATATAAAAAAAAATTAAAGTGACATCTAAAGTAGAGCAAACATTCAGTGGTACGACGAGGAGTTACAATTCTTCGTCGTACCACTGGTGGTACGAGGAGGAATGTCAAATTCCTCGTAGTACCACCAGTGGAACTACTGGTGGAACGACGAGGAATACACCAAATTGGGTGTCACCGTTTTCGATATTTTGACATTTATTTTCTATTTCGGAAATTGGGCTGTCTTACTTTATTGTTATATCTACTACTCGTTTGTGTAGGCAGGTAGGTAGTAGATATAAAGAACCTTTAAATAATTGGGTCTACAAAAAATATAATCGAGTTCGTATTAGGTACTACGTAATTTCTTTTAATGCTTGTAACGATATTTAATGCATTATTTTTATTTTAATACAATTAAAATATGAACAATTGTTGACGTGATGGCAAACATCTGACGATACACGAGAATTTACGTATTAAACATCAATATGAACACACCTGTATACATATTATGATATTACATATTATACACTACACATTATAGACTATCAAGTTCCAATATACCGCACTGGAATTAAATTTCCATCCGCTTGGAAAACTAACACGTAATTTTCTCATACCATTACCGAGATGATGAAATGTGTCCGATCAAACTGTTTACAACGGCATGTGGTTATTACTTATTACCAGCACATGATTATCATTCGTATGTAAATATTATGGTTTCTTGCGGCGACGATCGATCGACACTGCCATTACGTTAATTGAATAGACATTTGCTACGTTGTATGTTGTATGTCCTGAATGTTCAGACGGAGGCAGAGCTTCCAAATAGTTGTCGTTTAGGATTTAACAAATATCTTTATATTGTAAAAAATAAAATAATTTCTTCAGAGATTAATAAAAAATGACAAATGTAAGATAAAAATTGGAAACTTGTTTTTAGTACTTACCTAATATAATGTATTGTTTTATTTACCTATACCTACCTATGTATAATTAGTTAAATGCAAACATAAAATAAAGCATTATATTAAAGCATGGCAGGGTTAAAGGGTTCAATTGAAATGGACCTCTTGCAGATCGTCGTCGACCCCATGGGATCGATATCGACCACTTTGGGAATTACCGAGTTATATCATAAAGAAGATAATGCGGCGGTATCGATTTCAACAAAGAAAATATCAATTGAGTTAAACTATAGGTTGTAATAGGCAATTGATAGTCGAGGCGGTATGCCCGATAAAATCCTTATTTATATAGACTTTAAGATTATCGCTGAAACATTATTGTTTTATATGACATAACAACGAGTGGTATGTTATCCTTTTATCACTTTATTTAATCTGAAGTGCAGAGTAAAATATTTTATTATTCTTTAGAAATGGATGAATGAATATTTAAGTAATATAACGAAAATTATTTTCTTTACACAATAGTATAAATGTTTGGTAAGAAAGTACTTACAGGTATAATTTGTCAATAAATATTTCCAAGTAATGATTAGGTCACCACGTAGATGGTTAGCCTTTCAAAAGAGGTTCGTAGTAAAAGTAGTAGGCACCTTTTTATTTAAAATAACTGCCGTACGTGCCTTTACTGACCGTAAGTGTAACACACTGATATTCTTCAGTTGACTAAATATTCATCAGTTTTCCACAAAGAGACAAGTCATTAAATATTGACAAATAGGTATTGATGGCTTTCTTTAAATATAAACTACTGTCAGGTCAGAAGAGGAGTCACCCGATGATATAAGTGGTTACGGTCATACATGGACTTTAGTAACCAAAGGCATCCACGACGCGTTGTTGACCAAGAAGTAGAGAGATCAAAATTATGTACCTACTGGCTTTCAGGCCCCTATGTACCTATAAGTAGTAGCCATGTTGTGGTTGTGCTACTGATGATGTATTTCCACGTGTGTCAGTCTCATAAGACGACCCTGGAGCCTAGTTGGTAGCGACCCTGCCTGCGACTCGAGGGGTCCCGGGTTCAATTCCCGGCCGGGGCAGATATTTATGTGGCAGATAAATATTTGTACTCGGGTCATGAGTGTAATTGTAATGTGTTATATGTGTAGTCCATGCCACTTGCGACACAGGTACCTAGTAACCTACTGCGGGGGTATGAGTGTGTTACCGTTTATTATTATTATTATAATCGTAATAAGTTTCAATAGATTTGGCCAGTGTTCAACCCCTACGGTAGTACCTACCTACTTACCCTTTTAGTAGTTTTACTAATTAGAACTGTATGTACGAACTTCCAACAAATATTTTAACACCTCTTTTTATGTATCTGTCTATAGTCTTGGGTACGTTTTGAAATAGAACACTCATCAATATTTAATTAAAGTGCTTCAAAGCAATTCGGCAAATTGCGCAAATTCAGTCGCAGCTGAGAATGTTAGCATATAAAATGAAAATAAGTGGTGATGACGTATGAGTATACGAGACGAGTAATACCTTCTGATTTGCCATTGTTTAACAGTTTAATTACATATATAGTGGAATAAAATATTAAATTTATATTAGCAAAATTATGCTTCATGATACCTTGCACATAAAAATTATGTCGTTTATTATATTAACTTTTCGAATGTTAAAAAATTGAAACTGTGTTGCGATAAATTGTTTAGCTACGAAACCAAACGATTTAACTATAATGTTTAGTTACTTATGTAGGTAGATCAACAATTAAAAATTAATAGTGTATAAATAATTCGGATAATATTTCCCCGTATTTTTACTGTCATGACAAAAAGAAGCTAGGTAAATTAGAATTTATTCTGCATCTGAAATCTGTGCATTGTAATTTTTATAATTTTGTTCTGTTTACTGTTTGCAGTACTCAATTATAAAATCATACTTTAACATTGCGCATATAAATACATTATGATGAATAAATTTTCCACACTCACCTAAAAATCCTTTAAATAATATAATTTATTTACGGCGTGAAACCTGCGAGAACACCCGAAGTACTTTAAATACCCGAGTTACTTTAATCTTACGCGGCAAAATAAAAACAAATCGACCTAATCTCCACAGATTACTTTCGATTTCAAACTATCCACGCCCGCGTAAGGCTGAGACCCGTCTAGGGACGGCCTATTTTCCTGAATATCGCGTCGACACTGACCGCTTACGGTTCTCGCTGAACACATTCGACAAGTAAAGCAACAAGAGCATTACAGGAAATGCTACGTACGATGTTGTGACATACAATTGTGACGCATGTCGAAGAACAATGATGCTACCACACGAGTATGTTTTCGAATTCTCAGCTATAAATCTGAGTGTCTACTTCTAGGATTACATCAGCTGTGCTTGCTGTGAGTAGTCCCTTACAGGGGCTAAGCCGCTAAGTACAGCATGGGAAAATTAGAATTTCGTATATCAAAATCAACGATGAATAATAATAACGACTAATTAGATTAGATTATTTAGCAACACGATTAATGTTTAAGTATGTATTATCATAGTAAAATGAGATTATGTATTACATGGGGTTACAACATGGGGGAGTTTAGAATTTCGCATATCAAAATCAACGATGATTAATAATTACAACCAATTAGATTAGATTATTTATACTTACAAGAAGATTAATGTTTTAGTAATGAATACCTAGAACATGGATTATGTAGATATCTTTTTTGAAACTTTAGTTTATGAAGATGTTTTAGTGGTATAAAATATTTTATAGGTACCTATTTTTAAGCAAGTATTGATAAATAACAACACCAGCTGAAATTGATCTAAGCTGTTTGTGGATTTAATGTGTGTTAACACAAAAAAAGGATTTAAGCCATCTCCGTAAGATGAGTTAGATTAGAGTTGAGGTTTAATTGCTAAAATAGGAATAGGAACAACCGTCGACCTTTTCAAATCTCCGTTTAATTTTTTTCTACTTAACACCGGCCATAGCAGCTGAATTGGGTGGGTGGAGGAGCCTGAACCCACAGAACTATCGTGAGTGGCGCTTATATTTAAGACCTATTTATTACTTGAGTCGCCGAGAATATGGAATTGCCAGTTCAATTTAGCTTGTAAGCTAAATTTTAAGGCAAATTAAATTCTCGCCGTCTATCTACAATATTAGGTAGGGGAAATACTTACAAAATGGCAGGGTGTTAGGTTTTTTAATCACATTTACCTAAGTACCTATTAACGTGACTACAATCAACATCATTGGTTTTGATTCATCTTAGGGTCATTGACTACCGGTAACATATACCTAATTTTCGTAAATATCGTCAATTTTGAAATAAGGCGACTATGCCATTTTTTCCATATTATGCCGTTTTGTACGTATTTCCCTTAACCTTAATCAAGGCGGGTGGAAAGGTGGCATTTGTGTGGATTGCTTAAAGGATTAAAGGAATTCCATGTCGAATGCGAATAGGTATAACTAAGTATACGGGTATACCAGCAAAGGCCTTTGGGGTAAACGGAGAAGTCATCTTTGGTTTTGATATAACCACATATTACACACATATACACGTGACTACATCATGTTTTTTTTAAGCTGTTGTTAGTTATGGGCTACAATTTTTTAAACGTATTATAAGCTGCATTTTTGCTGCGGCCGTTGGAAGCCAATGGGTTAAATACTTTATATCTGTAGGAGTGGCTAAGAGATCGTAAAAATTCCAGTGTTACTAGCACAAAACAATAAGCATGCAAATTTTTTAATAAAGCTAAAAAACTGTGTCACATGAATTTAAATGCGTTCAATAAAATTTGTAATCAAGAAAATAGCATAATGTTTAGATTTATATGACAAACGATAAAGGTCGAACGCGAGCCCATTAAATAGACGCGTTTTATCGATACTATGTCGCAGAGATAAGCCATGAACAAGGGATTATCGGAATAGACACATTGCTCTGTATATGAAAAACAGAGATACATACTTCGCACGAGTGTTAAAACGTGTCTGATGCATTTAATATGAATCGTTAGCTACGCTTCGATGCTCGTATTGTCTATGTCGTAGCCATATTAGCTGCAAATTAATGTAAATTATTTTACGTCCATATCGTTTTATTGCAATTAATTTTGCGAGTCGAATTTTAATACGTAAATACCTAAATTTTCGAGGATATAAAGATCAGCTTGCTATTTATGTCTTCGAACTGGTTTAATTTATTTAGGGTCAAGTGGGGTAAGAGAAACATACTTTACTGGTATTTTCATATTTTGGCCTTCAGCTATCAAAATTATACATTTACTTTGATAATAATAGAAACAAATCTTCTGTTTTGAAATATACTTACATTTTTTTTGACACAGAACTAAATTCTTCGTGTAATTACGGCACAATTTAGCAACAAACATAGGTCTTATAAATGTTCCTCTTTCCCGAGATTTGGAGTAAGAGGAACACTCGATATTTTTAAGTAATAACTTATGTTTTTAAGTGTATAACATAGCATGTTTTAAACATTTTTTTGAGTAAAAGGAATTAAACCTCGCCTCGTTTTAAATAAGGTCTTCTTTAGGATGACAGCAAACAAAAACGAAATTTGGGGTAAGAGGAACATATAAGTAAGGTCAGAGGTACTAAACTCTTTGTGCTATTAAATGATTGTATTAATAAAAAGAAGAACCGCCATTTTTTTAAGTCGGTAAAGCTACCAAAAACCTTTTCCTAATTCTAAAAATTACTGTACTGAAATCCACTTTAAGATCGGTTCAGCCAAATGCGAACTTATGGCGGACAATACGTAAAACACGTTTTAAAGTGCAAAACTCCATTTTTTAAGTCGTCTAATATACCTAAAACCTTCTCCTAAGTCTGAAAAATACTATGCTGAAAACTGCATCAAAATCATACACATACATACATACAGATCAAACTCAGAACCTCCTTTTTTTTGAAGTCGGTTAAAAATAGAAATGAATGGCGCCACTTTTAACGGCCCTAACTGCTTCTAATAGTTTTTCTTTCGGGTAAGAACTTCTATCGGTCTTTCTTACGTAAGCTCGAGGCATTTTGCTTTTTTTCTGTAACAAATAAATAGTAAAGCAAATCATGGCTATTTTCGGAACGTGTTATATTTTAGCGGATTTTAAATATGTTTGTTACCCCTGAAATAGGAAAAGAGGAACATATGTTTCTCTTAACCTGGTATAGCCGTTCCTCTTTCCCAGCTTGCCATTTTGAAGGTTATGTTATTATTGACATCGAAAAAGCACTAAAAACACACGTTACAAACAATGTAATACGTAGAAAATAAAGATTAAACGTAATATATACACTTGCCATAGCAATAAACCGCAACACTGATGTTTTTAATACTAAAATTAACTTAAACAAGGAACGCCGCTAGGTCTTGTTTTTTTAGCTTGACATCTGATATTTTTTTTTCTCTTTTGCTCGCTTACTTGCTGTGTTCCAGCGCAATCTATCCAAGAATATTTGAACTACGCCTAATATTGTTTTATCCACGTAGTCACCATAGAGCTGGGCATTATAGTTTTCTTTTTACGAGTTACTGTTACTCTTCCCCCAGCGTCCCTCTTACCCCACCTGACCCTATGTATACCTATTGATCAGTTATTTAGGTATATATGGTGAAACTCCAATATATCATTATGATTATTATGTTGACTTTTAAAGCGCCAGTTTAAAAATTTTCACTAAATCGGGGAGTTTGCTAAATTATTTCATTTATTAACGCTTTCCTTATTAATAATGGGTATGTTATTGACGTCGTTATTACGATATTTAAGTATAATAATACAAGGTTGACATAGTTTTATTGCGGAAGTGCTTTTGAGTGATTTTCTAACAGACTTTCATCCCTAATGTTACTGTTTTATATAGGGGTAAAATCAACTAACCACCAAAACGTTGAGTCATTTTTATTAAACCTAACCGTAATAGTAATGTCTAAATGTTTTAGTGGTTGCTTTAAAATAGACATAATTTCAAACAAAATCAACCCCTTTTTACCTCTATAAGATAAATAAGACAAAACCCTTTCTAAGAGGACTTCTAAAGACTATAAAACTACCTCCTAGCCTAGCATAATCTAGGTTCTAGAATAAACGAGTTATTGAAAATTAGGTGAGTGTTATAAAAAGAGATAAAGAGTAATATGAATTTAAATTTTTATTGTGCTATTATTTTTGCTATCTTATAATGCACAGGATTATGAGTATTACGAAGTATGTAGATATGTACTTGAGCCCACAATATAATGAGGAGAATAAACTTTATAGCGGCATGTTTATTTGCTTAAGAACAGAATTATGTTACGTTTTCATCAATCAATCAAATATTCTCCATCACAAAATGAATTTAGCTTGAACAAAAAAGTTGAAGTTAAGTTCAAGTTTCTTTATACATTATCTACCTGTCAAACTACATAAATGACGGTCAAAATTGTTAATATTATATCCATAATATAAATAATGGTCTAAAAGTACCTAATTAAACTTATAAGAGTAAGTAGTATCCTTTGTTATGAAAGTAGCTGTCTTTTTTACACCGCTCAACTAATTTGAATGCGGTTTGTTATTTAGGGAATCAATAATCTGAAAGTTAGACAAAATGAAATAAATTATTTACTTAAACTGTTCAAAAATATTTGCGCCATAAGTGGTTAAAAACTGTTCACAAAACGTCACCGGTAGAAAACTTTATAAGTAGGTATACGAAATCGCTCATTTATCTGACACAATTTTTGTGTCTGTTCCACGAGGCTAAATGGAAGAAAGAAGTAGGATCGGGTCTAAATGCTATATAAAAACAACCATTTGGTTGTCAAAACGTGCGCAAACGTCATAATTTGAGGATAGATAGCAATATCATTGCGGTTAAATACAGGTAAGGTACTTCAAGTGCCCTATTGCTTATGTCGATTGTCATACCCACGAACACGAAATTCGATGTCAGTTGCGGTTGGGTTTATGTGTGACTAACATCATGAGTGTCTGTCATAAGTAACTATTATATTGTATGCTTTAGGGTGCCTTTCCACGAGAGCTAAGCTATGTTGCTAAGGGTTCGTTCACACAGACCGGCTCGGAGAGTATCGGATCGCATTTTTTCTTTTCACACAGGACGGATCGGATGCGCTCGAAATTGGCCGGAGCGGAGCCGCCAACTCTTTCACATAGACCGGCTGAAAGCGGATGCGCTCGGAGTCGATTGGATACACTACAAAGGTAGTACCAGTATTCCGCGCAGTCCAAGTTTTGTTTTCGCCGGTCGGTGCGGAACGCACGCAATCGAAGCCGATCCGCTATGCGAGCGAGAAAGAACACGCAATCAGAGCCGATCGGCTCCTCTTATTACTTATGTATTTCACACCAAGCGCGTTCAAGCGTTCTTAGCGGCAAAAGTGGTGCACATACAAAAATAAACCTTAATACAATTTCTTAAAACTCTGTTTCCAACGTGATTTAAATCTGCTCTCCTCTCCGAGCCGGTCGGTATGTATGGACCCTAAGGATGTATTTGACATCAACCAACCACACTCATTGGCCCGCCTAAAACCCCCTCCCCTTCGGCTTAGCTCTGGTGGAAAGGCAGTCTTACGCAGAGCTCGGATTGAAACCCCTGCACGCAACTCAAATGTTTTCTCAAGTGTTCAATAAGTTATGATTTAAAACTTAATCATCACTTGCTTCGGTGAAGAGAAAATCGTGTGGAAATTTGCACACCTAAGAGTTCTCCAAAACGTTATCCGATGTATGCGAGTCTAACAATCTGCATTTGATCAGCGTGGTATCGTTGACCCCTGCAGTGAGGCTATTATAGGTTGCAAAGAAAAAGCTCACAGTGTTTGCTTTCTCCTGCCTGTAGTGTTACACACATACAACTCACACACACACACACACGTACACACGCATATCTATGCGTATCTACAATTCATACACTGACACAACACACAAACGCGCGACACTCAACACTTTGCACTTGGTTCGTGCCTCGTAGCACCTGTTTTTGCATCGTAGCAGGCGTAGCATTTTCGCGTAATTGCTATGTTGTCATACAAAAAAATTATAAATACTTAGACATAGTTATAGTATATAGACATACTTAGACAAAAGTGTGAGTTATTTTCTACAATTTTTGCCCTTAAAAGTGGAGCAATGTTGCAAGTATTTAAGTTTACTATTCACCTAATAGTTTCTTGTTGACAACGGTCACTTAAAAATGTGAGTACCAAATGTACATATAGTGAACCTCACGAAGTGGTATAAAAACATTTCATATCGTCAGAGTCATGAGACCTGTAACTTTCCACGTACCTATAGCTTAATTTTTCTCTTTTCCGGCAGTATAAATTACTGACGAAACTTACCTATAGATATTATTTTATTACTTGAGATTTTCAAAATGTTGTAATACCTATACTTATATTATTATTATCACCCAAAAAGTGGTTACGCGTGCTTTCATTATTGTTTAGTAAAAAACCAAATCACGTTCAAACGGTTAGTTACATTCCGGCTTATCTATCGTCCTTAATTGATCAAAAAATATTTTTATTTTTGATAAATGCTACGAATCGGACATAATTATGTAAGTATATAGAGCCTTAACTTTACTCTGCTTACATTATTTTCGTGTTAATTTTGACTACACATAAGGTAAATGTAGAGTATACGGAAATACCTAGTACCTACTTAAAATCTACGACAAACGACTTCTCTGCATTAATAAAATAAAACACGCAGATTACCGACAAAATAAAGGAGCATTATTTAAATGACAAATAGCAATTCGTACGCACCTCTTCCAGATTATTTGTTAAATACTTTATGGACACCACTACCACATTGTTCTGCACCATTTTGAATCACTTCACTTGCACCAAGCTTTACCCAATTATCATTTCCAGTTAAACACAATTAAGTCCGATTACACTTGCGTATTAAAGATAATAAACAGCATATAGGTCAAAGACCATCCTAGAAAAGTGCACAAGACCGAATGGAAGACGCTACTTGAGTGCGCAGCTTATATTAAGTGTAGGCGATTTTCCTCAAAAATATACAACCTGGTCTCGCCCAAACTGTTGCTAATTAATTTACGCATGTCTACAAGTCTACGCTAGTATTAAAACCTGTTACATTTTATCAAACGAATTGAAACTGAATTTAATTTAGGTAAGTTAAAATGAAAATCTATAGGTAAGAAATATTAGTGATATTTTTGAAACGTTTTTTTAAATCACTAAGCAAAAAAAGTTTACTTACCTACCTACTGTACTAAATAATAATTATATAAATAATAACTCGTATTTCTTTTAATGCAAGTAGGTATTAGGTACAGGTAAAAAAGAACACTCACACTCTTATACTTACTTACACTAGGATTCCCCTGAGGCATAGCTCGTATACACTAATACTTAAGATATCATTATCACAAACCGTAACCGTAATGCCCCAAGATTTCTATGGATTTGATCTTATATGTATAAATATTAGCTGTGTCCCGCGACTTAGTCCGCTTGACGTTGACGTACTTTTGAATAAATTTCGAGCAAACTCTTAACCCCTATTTTACCCCTTTAGATGTGGAGTATAACAATATCTGTCCTTAGTGGGCGCCTACTAACTTTAAACTTCCCTAATGCCAAATTTCATAATATATACGTCTATCAGTATCAGTTATCAATATTTTAGTGATGAGTGAGTGACTTTTCCCTTTTATACATTTACTACGTAACTACCATAGATAAAATGTACATATACATGTACAAATGTAAAATTTACATGTACATAAATGTACATGTACAATGTCTCGGTCAGAAATCGTACCAAAAACTTCGCAAATATAAAACTTCTGAAGAGGATTCTTATTAAATACTAGCTTCCGCCCGCAGGCTTCGCCCGCGTCGAATTCGTTTAAACTTCACCCCCCTATTTCATCCCCTTCGGGGTGGAATGTCCAAAAAGGTACTTCCCTACACTTCCCAAGGAACATACATGCCAAATTTCATCTTCTTCCGTTCAGTAGTTTCGGTTGTGCTTTGTCTGTCAGACAGTCACTCAGTAACGCAAGAGTTATAATTAAATAAATAAAGTTTTAATTTCAGTTTCAGCTGAACCTTCACTCAGATAAACGTCAAATTAATATTCATAATAAAACCGCATTAAACAGGTATGTGGTGTGATAAGGTCGTACGACAGCTAGCTTGGTATCTTAATAACCTTAATTTCAACTAACAAGAGCTGCCAATAATTACTTACGAACTTGCATTGTGTTTCCATCTTGTCATAAATTGGTTGATTCAACATTTTGTTTGAGTAAGAGAGAGATCTGTCATATCTAAATGCAACTAGTGACCAGATCTCAGTTACCATTAAAGCTACAACCCACTAATGGCCCACTACTGAGCACGGGCCTAGAGCATACTCCACCACGCTGCTCCAATGCGGTTTGGTGGAGGGGTTAGTGGCCAACCCAGTGTCGAAAGTTTTCAAGCCGTCCCGAAGGCTTCCGACATGGCTTAACGACTGCTATCGATAACAACCGGGACCGACGGCTTTACGTGCCCTCCGAAGCACGGAAGTGCTCACGATTTTTGCCACTAGCGGTCACCCATCCGACTACCGACCGCGCCCGCTGTTGCTTAACTTTGTCGATCGCTTAGGATCGACACAAGCCGCCGAGCTATGAGCGCTTCGGTTACCATAGGAAAACACAAAATAACTATAGGTATAATACTTAATATTAGTTTCTAAACACAGGTGATTAACTTTTTACAAAAAAATATAACCGACTTCGAAGTCGACATAACTCATAAATGTCGCTTCATTTTATAAGGTACCACAATATGATTTTAATGTGTCTTTATAACCCCGAAATTCTCATAGGATCGAGATTTACGCGGGAAAAACTCTCACGTAAACGAAGGCGCGGGCGCAGCTAGAACATTTTTATAAAATAGGCCCACGGTACCTATGAACATTGCCTTAAGTACCAGGAAAATTTGAAATTAAATCCAAACCAGTATAAAATTTAGCGTGGTTTTTCAAACTGAGTAGAGAAGGAAAAGTATTTGAAATTTAAATAAGGTGTTTTGGTTACGTACCTGTTTAAAATAGGTACTCTACACTGTACTGTAGGTACTATGTGCTAGTCCCAGTTTAAGTTTTTTTTTAATCTGTGAACGTCCTATGTTAAATGGTCACCGTTTGCCATATAGATACATCAGTAATAAACCATCATTCATATCATACCATATCAAAATCGAGACTTGAAACAGGCATATTACCTATTGTCAAAAGAGCTGAGAGATTTTATACACACTTTATTCACCTAATAACTAAAATGATAGAAGCAAATAACTTTTTCCAAAAAAATAACCCACTTCCAAGTCGAGATAATTCAAAAAACTCTCGCCAGCTGTCGCTCCAGTTTATAGGTACCACATTACAGGCACTACCTTTCGAAAAAAAAAGAAACATGAAAATCGGAACACCCAGTCATAAATTATCATAAATTAAATTCATGTAAT
The DNA here is from genome assembly GCA_905404135.1 of Hesperia comma. Lineage (NCBI taxonomy): Eukaryota > Metazoa > Arthropoda > Insecta > Lepidoptera > Hesperiidae > Hesperia > Hesperia comma. Next base: position 3,284,899 of record FR990026.1, read on the forward strand.
TGAGAATAACTCAAAAAGTGGCCGTCAGATGTCGCTCAAATTACAAATTATATTAAATGAAACCAGACGGGAGTCATTAGCTTTCGAATGTCGAAAGAGTTATCGAAATCGGTTCACCTAGTACGAAGGTATGAGGTTACACACATAAGAAAAAAATGAGAACCTCCTTTTTCTGAAGTCTGTTAAAAACGAGGATAATTTAGTGATACCTACATTGTGTGATAATTGTGATTAATAATTTTAGGATTTTCATGACCCACTCACGCGTCACGCATCTACTACTATCACGTATTAAACTATAGGTGTAGTCATACTCCGTTTCCCCGAATATTCGAATTAGTCGACCAATGCTAGGTACGAAAAATCTGTCATTCAATTTTAGGGAAAACTGAAAATGATTATGCAGCAAAGAAATTGGAAACTAAGTATTTATCGCGAGTCCAATGGGGATTTGAACAACTTAAAAAGCCAGTCTTATTAAATGAATAATTCTAATCCGTCCAATAATTTCAAGACAAAACTATATTCAGTATACGATTTTTTTTGTTTCTTTCTCTTCGGTCGGCGACACATCAGCGTCAGACAGACATGTCTGCTCACTAATCGGCTATTAACATGAAGCCATTTTTAACTGTATGACAAAAAAATTGCAGTGACATAATTAGATCTATTTTAAACATAGTTCACTTTCCGGACACAGTGTCTATTTGTAAAAAAATATTTACATTAAAATCTAAAACCTAATAATTTCATAATTATAACCTACGTGATTTCAGTAGCGTACACACAAAGCGACTGCTATGACGAAAGAGCGGTCGAACGTGACACGCATGTCAACGTATTTCCTAGTACAATAAAACGTTACTAAAGCAATATATTACTGTCTTTGCAACATTTATGATCACACATTTATAACACGCATGAAACCCGATTTTTATAAGGACAATTTTTTTAATATTCAATTGCGGCGTTTGTTCTAAACTCCATCACTACCGGGACTGCCTCTCGGATCCATGTACTTAACTGGGTAAAATTATCGTGATATGAAATACATAACTATCGTGAGTACCTACCCGTATCATATTAAAATTATTATGCATAAAACAGCTTGTTTTGAACTTTAAATTGTTAACATGCCAAGTTAAACAATTCGTATGACTCCTAAAAGATTTTGGAGTTTATAGTTACAGGTCCAAATTCGAAATCTTAAACTAGCAAAGAAAAAACCTATTTAGTGGAATTTAAAAAAATACCTTAAAGAAAATAAGGCATAATGATTCAGATAATCCAAAATGAATTGCAAAATTTGCAAACTCATTGTCCTTTCTTGTTCAGAAAGATTCCTAGAGCTTTTTAATTCTGTCAAATTAGTGCGGGTACCTACATACCTACGTGTATTCAGCGTTAGTAATAAATGTAACAGCGAGGAAGTAAAAAATTGTATTCAAAGTAGCAATTTTTTTATCAAGTTTTTGCTGCTTCTGTCCTGTGTTAAAATTGAAGTGCTCCACAATCAAAACGTCTTACAATTTTAAACAGTTCAAAACTTTCATTAATTTAAAAATAAAAATTACGAAATTTGTAGCTGGTTATAATAATACCATGTGGGAATCAATTTAAAATAACTCTTCTTTTGTAAGGATTTGAGTAAGCTACGGTTATAATTAAGTATTAAAAGAACTTTTATTATTATGTAATGGTGTTTTGACTGTTATTTTTGCAGACGATATTCAAATGAATTCGAAAAGAAACGGGCTCTTGCGGGTAAAATTTTGATATTTCAGAGGAAAATTATTACTGGATAGGATTTTTGTTCATTGTTATTAGGCTTAGGAGAGCCATGTTATTGGCTAGTATTAGATCTCCACTTTTTTTATAAACTGTCTCAAGACATCAAGGTCTTCCATACTAAAATATCGAAATTTTTAAGTAAGTGAGTAAATTACTTAGGTTAAGTAGGTTAATATCTCTTGGTTTTCCCGTTGATATAATAAAACTAGTTTCATTGCCGACATAATGTTAACTAATATTATAAATAAATTCAGCTTGAACCAATTTTTTGCTAACGAAAACCTAGAAAACGTGCCAAGGAATATTGATAGATTAGTCAATATTGACTTATCAAAGAGTGGACTTTCGATGTTCAAGGCAACATTAGGTACATGGCAAAGTTCGTTTGTTATCTATGATTAAGTATGATTTTATTAGTGATGATAATTATGATTTTATGTGTATAACTGATTAAGTAACTTAACTTCTTCTCTACCTATCGTTAACCTGATGATAACATGTCATGATAAGTGTTGATACATTGACTCACGTTTTATTAATCAAATCGCAGTGATAACCTAATGGGTTAAAATGTTACCTTATAGCTTTGAGAATGGAAATGTTAACATTATACAATTATTTTATTTATCCTTTATTGAAACATACTACGACAAGTTTTACAAAGGTATGGCCCTAATGCTTATTGGTATTCTCTGCCCTTGTTGGAAGGTACCCTGTTAAAGTCACACCCGGAAGCGAAATAGATATCTACATGTGTCCGTGATTAGGTAGGTAGGCGAAAAAAGAAATATTCTAAGATTCCCAATTCACGAATTCTTCGATTTTCAAGTTCCGCATTCATATCAAAATTGTATAGAAGTCACCTTTTATTTATATCTCCGGCCGATCCGAAATCCGAATAGACGTTCTCTTATTTTGTTGACTACGCAAAATTATGTTAATTTAATTATTCATTAATAAAATTTTACTGCAGCGTCTCAATTCAAGTTGGTGTCTTTACAATACACTTGTGAAGTCATTTTTTGCTTCCATCGCCGTTTCGCAAAGGTGATTTATCTATACCTACTGTAGATCAGAAATGGTCGCAGAGGCCTCATAGGGATACTGGTTCCATATGCTCAGAAATTCAAGTAATACAACTTACTGAACTTACCTACTGTTTTTATATTATAAAGCTGAAGAGAGAACGGTCTCATTTCAGGAATTACCTACTTACAGTTGAAAATTATTTCAGTCTTAGATAGTCCATTTTTAAGGAAGGTTTAATAGGACCTACGGGCTATGAAGCTAAGATAAAATATGTTGTAAAAATGGGGAAAAAATTAAGTTTTACGAAGCGAAGTGAGGGCGTTCACTAGTCATTTTTATAATTATAATCAAACATAAGACAGCAAAATTCCTCAGCACACTCAGCACGGGAGAATGAATACATAATTATTTATATTAATTACATACAATTTCATTACTTGCTTAGATAACTGTTCAACTCTTGATTTCACCCTCACCCGTGGCCTATCTCCGACGTACTTTGACGAATCGATCGTTACTAATCGTTATCATTATCTTCAATGTATTAATGAGCGTCTTGGCGAGCCCCTTATGTCGATATCAGTAGAAATGGCTATTACCCTAGGATAAGATAGTTATGGGTGACAGGAATAAGATGATAAATAAGATGATCTACGTCACGAGGTCCATTATGAAGATTATCAAGTAATTATCGACTAATTAGAGACTACTGGCAAGTTAGTTTTAATTTACTAAATATGTTTTTGTTTATTAAATTCAAATTAATATACTCGTAATACCTACTATATGGAATATAGGTTGCTATCATGATTCATTACAAAAGTACATATTTAGAAATTTACGAAAATCGATACAAGCATCAGTTTTGTCCAGCAATGTCGAAAACTGCATCAAATATTAAGTAGTTTTACGCGAAGCGCAGACAAACATATAGACAGATAGATTCAAAAATAATATTTTTGGTCCCCATCAACCCTATAAAGACAAGGGTCTTGGGTATATATTTTTTTCTCAAATATGTACTTTGTACAGACAAAAATCAATTATGTAAATTCGATTATATATATGCACAGATATATTTAATTGGCACGTGGTAATCACAAACGTGTGTAGCAGCTGACTGCTGAGGTCACGGCCCCTATTCTGCCGTCCTAACGAAGAGTGCAATAACTCGTGTTTTTGAGCAAATTGAGTTAATAACATATCCATAATCAGGAAAATGAGCTCTATATTTTCTTCTTAGACGTCTTTTTTGTATCTTCATTAGTTTTGGTTTTGTTAGTTATCATAACTGCAATATCTAATATTACGGTTTTTAAGCAGCAAATCATAACCGAAATATCTTGAGTTATGACTTGGATAGCTTTGATATTTTGTCGTATTACTTAAAATAACGGCAATAAGTCTCAGTTACTGCACTTATGACTAGTACGTTTTATAAATTTTTAATACATTTACTAGTTATAAGCGCAACATTTAAAGAGTTATTGCATTTCTCATAAGGAAATTTGTTACGTAAAATGTCTAGCTTACTAAATGTACTACTAGTCTTACTACTTACTGACGGGCCTGGCGAACTTCGTTCCGCCAAACAGTCAATGATAGACCAGATTATACTATTTGAAAAATTTAATACAAATTGATAATGTTAAATCCTTCATTATGAAATAATGAAATTGACAACATCAAACTCTTTTATTTTAATGTGGAAAATTTTAAGTTGGAGAGATAAAATGTGTGTTCGTTTATTCCAACTGATCGTTTTTCCACTCTGAAAAAGACTTTGTAGTCATCATTTGACATGCGCTCCAAAGCAGTCTTGAATATCCTAACCAATGCATGATGTTCATGAAGTCGTTATTGCATGTCTGGAAGAATCGCTTTTTTCATAGTTGTATTAATCTCTAGACGTCAATTAAGTTGTTTCCCCATGTTGTCCATGAGGTGTATTTGTAAAAAATATGTTGTGGATCTCCGAGAGATGGCAATGATCCAATTCGATGGTGAATTTTCCGTGCATCTACAGAATAAAACGTCCAATCATTTTAATCCCATTTACCTATGTAACAACATGTCAGGAAATTTATTTATTTATATATGTATTTATGCTATTTTGCTACTTTGCCTGGTGTCATTCTCTACCAATATATAATGTTTTATCTTATTTTCCTTCAGAAATAATTATAAAAGTTACTTCTGATTTGTGCGTAAAAACAAAAATATGTAAATACCTTCAAAATTGGATTAAATCCTGGTTCTTCAATAATTTCTGTCCCAAATGAAATCACTTGGAAATAACTATTGTAGGTTTGGTTGTTGGCTAGAAAATGTCGCGATTCTTTTGGTTTGCCACGAAACAGAAATGCAATGGTTCAGATGGCGGTGTCAATACTGATAATTTTGTTTTCCCACTAAGCCAGCAGAATCCTGGCATTTCTCCGAAAAACTTATTGAATTTGTGGTGAATTGACACCACAATGATCTTCGCAAACAATGTCCCAATACAAACGTAACGTGGATTATATCTAATTATCTCGATTTTTTAGGGATACATGATTTTACTGTTTTTATATAAGAAAAGAGATAAAAAAAGAAGAAAAGTTTGTTGATTGTTAAAAGCGTTTTTTCTATTGATATGACATGCGAATTACCAACTACAGTTTCCAAGTTGTGATTTTATTAATTGTTGAATGTAGAATGTAAGTAAGAAAAAAAAAATTTATTTAGACTTTTACAATTTCATATAATTGTACTTTATAAATAAATAATTTCATACCAAATATATTGTTTTAATATATTTTGGTATAAATTATTATGTTCTTACAATTAACCATCTCTGCCTTATATATAACTAGCTTTCCGCCCGCGGCTCCGCCCGCGTGGAATTTTGTTAGGTATATAGCGTATTTTTACTGAACTCGACAGTGCTTTTCTTTAGACTTATTTTAGAAAAAAAGATTTTTCAGGCTGAAATCTTATTACAACTTCAATTTAATATCGAACAAAATCGCCCATGTAGTTTAATATTTGCTGCTTTCCCTTCATAAGAAAGTCCAACTCGCTCTTGGCTTGGAAGTTATTTTTCAGGAATTTGCATTTTACGATCCCGTGGAAATGTCCTAAGTAAATTTCCCGTCTCGTATAAATATTTGGAGTACTAAATCTCTATTTAATTTTACACCTACCTATATATTTTTAAGGTGATATTGAAAAAATACTGAAGCACATTTTTTAATTTTAACAAAGAGACTGGACATTCATTTTCAAGTCCCCTTGGAAACTAACGAAAAAAACACAAATTTTCACCCCGTATTTTTAGGGGTTGGAGGGTTAATTCGAAAAAACACTTGATTTTTTATTTACAACAAAGAGTATTTACCTATTTTCAGCTTTCTATCTTGAAAATTTTATTAAGTCCCATACAATCTTTCACCCCCCTTTTAAAGGGGTTGAGGGTTAATTATCAAAAAAATCTGATACACGTATTCATTAATTTGAAGTAAGCAACCAAAATTCAAATTTCCAAGTCACTAACTTCAATGTTGTAGAATTTTCATATAATAGTTTTCACCCCTTTCATCCCCTTCAGAGTGGAATTTCCAAAAATCCTCTCTTGGTCCCCTACACTCCCCAAGGAACATACAATACATGGCAAATTTCATGTTTCTAACTTAGAAAATGACGGACTTCCATACAAACTTTCAACCCCTATTTTACCTCCTTAGGGGTAGAATTTCCAGAAACGCTTAAATACGTATCTATTAATTTTTAATCAGTTTTTCAGGAATTTGCATTTTACGATCCCGTGGAAATGTCCTAAGTAAATTTCCCGTCTCGTATAAATATTTGGAGTACTAAATCTCTATTTAATTTTACACCTACCTATATATTTTTAAGGTGATATTGAAAAAATACTGAAGCACATTTTTTAATTTTAACAAAGAGACTGGACATTCATTTTCAAGTCCCTAACTTGGAAACTAACGAAAAAAACACAAATTTTCACCCCGTATTTTTAGGGGTTGGAGGGTTAATTCGAAAAAACACTTGATTTTTTATTTACAACAAAGAGTATTTACCTATTTTCAGCTTTCTATGTTGAAAATTTTATTAAGTCCCATACAATCTTTCACCCCCCTTTTAAAGGGGTTGAGGGTTAATTATCAAAAAAATCTGATACACGTATTCATTAATTTGAAGTAAGCAACCAAAATTCAAATTTCCAAGTCACTAACTTCAATGTTGTAGAATTTTCATATAATAGTTTTCACCCCTTTCATCCCCTTCGGAGTGGAATTTCCAAAAATCCTCTCTTGGTCCCCTACACTCCCCAAGGAACATACAATACATGGCAAATTTCATGTTTCTAACTTAGAAAATGACGGACTTCCATACAAACTTTCAACCCCTATTTTACCCCCTTAGGGGTAGAATTTCCAGAAACGCTTAAATACGTATCTATTAATTTTTAATCAGTAGCCCAAAAATAAAGTTTCATGTTTCTAACTTAAAAAATGACAGTCTTCCATACAAACTTTCAACGCCTATTTCACCCCTTTAGAGGTTGAATTTCATAAAATCCCGTCTTAGTGAGCACTTACATCCTTAAAAGAACCCGCATGCAAAATTTCACACTCCTAGCACTTGTAGTTTCTGAGATTTCGTGATGAGTCAGTGAGTCAGTGACCTTTCGCTTTTATATATATAGATTAAAATATTTTACTATGGAAAATCTCAATAACTAGGACAGTTATTGCACTTATGATTAGGAATACTATATCAAAACAATTCATATGTCCCAATTACATATATAAAATTGCGTTTAAAGTATATATATAAAGTTATATACAAATATTATATACTACATAAAATTAAGAATTATTTTATCTGTCGGTATAGTAAAAGTTTCAAACCAACAGCTTTTATGGTTACGAAGAGACACACAAAACAAAAATTTAACTTTTAACCGCGATTATCTCGAAAGTAATCAAAACCTAGTTATTGCACTCTTCGTTATGACGGCAGTATTCATTTCTTGTCATTGGGTGCGAGCAGTGCCGAATGGAGTCATTGCCAAGGTCAGAAATAGTGTTACCAGTTCCACTGTGTCAAATTTTAGGAACGTTTATTAAAAAAATATTATTATGGACATTTAATTCTTAAAATGACCAGATTATTTAATTCCATAAAAACACGATGAAGATTAATTTGATAATATTGTATAAAACATTTGTTACCAAGTGTGACAAGTATAGGAGGAGTACCTACCTACCTCTCGTGACATGTTCAAAAATGATGAAATTCGTGTGGCCTAAAAATACCTACCTACTTACGAAAAATCGCACAAGTACCGGCGCCTTAGGCCTTAATACAATTAGTCACGGTTTGCGATTACGTGCAACGAAATACAATGGCGCTGATAATTTATTACGTAGATTATTTAAACTTTCACCTAGATCTAAATGTTCAAAAGACTTGGTCATTGATTCGAAGGCGGTATTCATTGACCGTGTTTTATTAAAATGACCAATTTTTCATAATTTCCTATGACTATGAGTTAAATTAATATAAAAGTTGGGCAATGTTCCTATATTATAATGTTTTAATAGGCTTCTACGCCGAAAAAGTGAATAATTCTCGTTCGGAATAGGCCTTCTTGCAGTAGTTACAGGTTATACACCCTTAATCCTTATTCCACCCCCTTTCGATTAAGGGATAATTTGGAAAAATGTTGTGTTTTTAAACTTATATCATCTGCTAAACATTTAAAATGCGGGTAAATAAATAAAACGGGTACTCATGATTTCTAATTATACGATTTCGATAATTCTGAATCGTGAGGAGTGAGTTTCATATTCAAAATGGTTGTATAGTCCTTTCATAAAAAGCAGATACCTAAAAAACAGCGACATTATTTTTAGTACTGTCTCGGCCATTTTTGCGCGCGAGGTTCGTTGACTTGGCTTTTACTTGCTGTGTGTTTATAAAACGTTGGTTAATATTGTAAAAAAAAATTAACACCAGATAAAGGTTCTCATTTCATGTTTTATATCACAAAAACATGCATTAGTTCCAATTTTGGCCACCGGGTCAGATAACTTTGTGGCACTGTACAATTTACCATTATTACGTCATCAAAATGGCTGACAAGTTCTGACAGCGTTTTTCCGGAAATAAAAAAGAATTAACATAAAGTTATTTGATGTGTAACAAGTAATAAAAATATAAAGACATCGGTCACATGTCTGTTAGAGCACGTGAGTAAAATTAATTTATATTTATAATATTATAATAGAGAATCTTTCCATTCAAATGTCTTTTTAGTATCTATCGTATTACTCAGAAGTGCTTTTTGTAAACATACCTAAATGTTTTTTTAAACAAGTTTAAGACTGTAATAGGAACATAAATTACACAGATAATTAATAATGCTTCATTTGAATTTTAAATGTACCGTATCAGGTTCGTAAAGTTTTTCTGTTTAACACAACAATGTGAGTGAGTTGTTGTAGAGAAACTTGATGTGAACCAGCGCTTTCATCAACAAGCAAAAGATCAAATAAGCAATTCAAATACCTACCGTTTTTTCCTTTGTATAAAAAAATACAGAACGATGTTTTTTTTTTTCAAATAAAATAAGTTAATGCTTGCCTGTAACCCCAACCAATAAGTGATGATTGGTGATGTGATGTAATTGATCCGATTGATAATGTTGATTCAAGACGGATGATAAAGGGCATTTACAATGTAGAAACCTATTCATTTTTAATGTGAAGTCACCAACATAATAATCTTAACGGAATACCGACGATGGCAATTTAATCCAATCTTTCGCAGTAGGCATAGTAAATACTAAGTAGTTATAATTACATCTACATATATGATAACGTCAGGCGTTTACCGTGGTAATAATGTTTGTCTTTTTGAAGAAATACAACAACTGTAAAGGAAACTGCATCTGTCGCCGGCTCTATTGGCAAAGTGCGCTGGGATGTATGTTGACCAATTATTATTCATGATTGCTGATTAGAATTTAGTCGGGAGCATTTCGGCAAAAAATTAATCAATAATCATGATTACGCAATACAAAATACAAATACATCTGGAGACACGGAAATTACGCCAAGAACGCTCTATCTATATTTTCTCGAAAGTCGCTCGCGTGGATTTACAATTAACGATTTATGCGAGAAAAGATTAACTGGAATTAGCAAAATCATGTTTTTGGTGTTATTTGGTATAATTATGGTGATGCAAAACTTTAAAAAAATAACAACAAAGAAAAAGAACAACATATTTACCTTTATTCGTCAGTTTCATGGTTACAAGTAGGTACATAAAAAGGTTAAGATTTGCAATAACATACATATTATATTAGATTTTATTCACATCTTGACGACAACATTTTATCGTTTTACCGGGTGACGTGAAACAAGTTATTGGTGTAGTTTACATAGTTTATTATGGAAGTAACAAGACTTCTGTTGTATGCGAAGTTATATATACGTACCTATATAATTTGCATTCCTTTGATGTGTTATGTAAAGTGAGACGGAATATTTTTTGCATCTTTTTGTTGTTCATGTGTATTTGTCAACATCTTTTACCAAGAAATCCTGTTTAGCATCGTAATAAGTATCTAACAATTTGTCCTGAAGTTCTTATAACTCTTCTGCGGCTGGTTTTTGGGTCTCTTCTCACTTATGTTTTCTTCCACCGAACTGATTTATAACCTTTCTGTTCCTGAGTATACTGTTCGAACCATCGGTCACCATACATAAATATTAAAACACAGATCATGAAAGAAAGTTCAACGTGCCTAGAAAGCCTGAAAAAATGTTCCCATGTTGAGATTGGTTACCCTGTTACAATATACTAGCCTTATTCGTATGTTGGGTTATTAAATTTTTTTGAGATATATCTCTCTGTAATGAGAGCTCTAGGTCCTTTCAACAAAACAAGGGACTATTTATTTTTACCTACTTTTTGTCTCATATACAGGGTATAGCTTAATCCTGTAAATGTCTGAAAGTTGGTTGTAAATGCATCAACAACACTGGAATTAATATATTTACGAATAATTACCTAAATTACAATTTATATTACTTACTGTTTTTCTTTCTACCTGTAAAAAATCTGTTGTAAAAAAAAACAAAACTCAGTATGTCGAAGTTACTACAATGCAGTACAACTATGAAGTCATCAATGAGTTTTTCGAAACACCCCTAATATATTGCCTCTTGCTTTGAGCTTAAACTTTGGAAAGTACAGCTCACTTCAGTGTTAGGAAATGGGTAATTCCGTTGGGTATTTTGTATCGACTTACATGTAGCAAGAGCAAGGCTTTATGAAACTGTCATTAAGCTGCGCTCTGTGGCATGTAAATGAACGAACATTAAAATTGGTGTTGACTAATTTTAAGTGGCTTTATATCTTAGTCATACATAGACACAAGTGGATACTTAAGTATCGTTATTAGGAATAGCACTTTAGTTGGTATCTAAATACGGAATTAAAGTTGTTGTGAGAGAAAATTTTAAACATTCAGATTTCATCCAATGATTTTCCCGCTAACGCATCAAGTACCTATCACATATTTAAAGACTTGTATGTTTTTTATCCTTTTTGGTATTTGTTTAAAAAACCTATATTTACCTACCTATTTTTCCCTACTCATGCGATACTTATATTATTATTGTTGTGAAAATTTTAATTTTGTTAAAAACCACTTGGAACAATAATTTGATTTTCCAGTAGCCTAACAGGTAGGTAAAAACGTAATCCTCTCAGAGACGCGACCTGTGCTCCATAATGGGCTATGGTGGTTTGAGATAATGATGAAAAGCTATAGAAGCAAGCGAACGATTCTAGTTCAACTTTTTTAAAGTAATCACAGACATAATAAGTTTGCGCGACAAAGGATTGTTTGCTGCAAACATTCCCTTGACAATGTTTGTTTCCACTAGCTTCTCTCGATGAGTAGACATACAACGCTTCAATGTAAGAAGTACCTATGTAGGTACACAGTATCTACACAAATATCGATCAGTTACAGGTTACAGTATTAATTTGCGTATTGATAGACGACTAGATTTTGACTGCGGCTTCTGCCGCGTGACAAACCAACAATGACAAAATACCGTGGTCCGTGGAAATGATTATGTCTTAGTCTACGCCATGGATTACCCATAGGTATGCCAAAATTAATCGCAATCTGATAAGAAAAATTATCATAAGTTATATTTATATCCCTTCCACTTCCCTTTTCTTCCAGTTAATAGATAATTTCTGGGATAAAAAGTATCTTTTACTCCATACTCCAAACTTCATCTAAATTGTTTCAGAAGATTAGGCGTGAAAAGCATACAGCCAAACAGAATTGCTTTAGCATTAATAATATTAATATGGATTAAATTAAAAACTTATGAGTTAAACATAATATCACATAATTATATCGTCCATATATGCGCAATATGTGCATACGTAAGCGATGTTAGATTGCAAATTGCGACGCAAAATGCGGGGATCCAGTTGTCAAGGTACAGGTTTCCTTATTCGTTGAGAAATCAGCGTCAAACGGAACGCCGTCAGAGCGAGACGTTAGTGGAACTATAGTAAACCCAACTTAAGATTGAAACGAAAGAGGCGCTGTCGGACGCATTTGACATTCATTTGACCAATCATTGCACACTAGTAACTGACAGATGAATGACCACAACGTACTTATGAATGACTTTTCGTTAGTTCCAATTTTTGCCATTTCAGAGATAAGTTGGGCGCACTGTAACTATTAAATTGTTTTTTACGTCAAGTGACCGGCAAATAGCCACAGCCAGTGGTAGCTACCACCTTACCCGTCTGGTTGGATACCACTGTCCCTTTAATCCGAGATGACAGAAAATGCCCATTCCCCGCTTTTTTTGCCAACATTGCATCAGTGTTAATGCATCGTACCTATGCCCAAAATACATGGCCAATAGCTACCATCGATGATAGTGACCATTTCTGAGTCAAATTTACATAAATCATAAACACAATCTTTGACCAAGAGTCGTCCACATAAGGTCAATTTCATATTGTTGACAAAGTTTACAGTACCGTAAATCAATTTATTAAGCCATTAATTTAAACTCAGCTTGGCTGCAAATTGCCACTAACTTAAGAAGAGAAATATAATAAGCCGTTCTTGCTCCAGATTGTAGAAGTTGCGTTGGAATGCAGTGTTGCACATATTACGAGACAAAGACAAGTTTGATTTAAGAGGTTACCTATGAGAACTTCAACAAGTATAATGGAATACTAATTATATTGCCATGTTAAGTAGTTATACCTTACTACCGCCGTCTATGTTAGCCGGGAAAATCGTTGTATTGTAGTGCTTGTTGTCTGCAGAAATATAAAGAACTTCTATATTTTAACGACTTCTAACGCGGATATATATTAGACTTTCGAAAAAATAATTCTGAATTCGAAGTAGGTATTTAGGACTAATACTTAAATTAATTTCCAAAAATTTTCGTTTATGCACTTATTTAATGCACCAAGACACTATTTAAAGGATTTTATCTACAACATAGTTGACTCTACCTAGAGTCCTAGACGTTTACGTTCAGGCTGTGAACGTGTGAACTTTGAGTTGTCTGTCAGTCATTCCCCGTCAGTCACCACTGTGTTCTCTGATTTTTTGTAAGTCAGTCCCTACTATTGTAATTTTTTAAGCAGAATAAGTAAATGGTTAAAATTAAAAAAAAAATCTCCACAATCACGAACCAATGAATTATTAACCCGCATCTCGGTAATGAAAAGTAGATAGTAAATAATCAGTGCTAGCAACTTTCAAAGCTGACACTGCGTACTCCGGATATTGCCGCAAATCATTAGCGGCAAGCAATTAAGGCGCTACAACCGAAATATGGTAGTTTTAGATCTAAGATTATTTTTAAAGCTTACAGTCTATATCCCCGATATTTAGATATATGTATCTTCACTATATAATAAAGAATCTCATAAGAGCAAAAACAGTAAAATGTGAAGTTTTCTCGATAGAAAAAAATCGTAAAGTCAGGTCCAAATAGTTTTGGTTTTCAAGTTTACTACGAAAGTTTTAACAATTAGTTGATGATAATATTTTTAAAACATAGTAAACAATGAAAGCTAAGTTTTCATAAGAATGGAAATCTCAAAAACCGAAACAGTTTTGAAAGAAAAAAATAATATGCAATTGGCACTTACGTCAATGACATTTAGCGCGCTTAGAACGCTCCCCTCACTCCTCTGGGTAGACTCAACGTGAACGCACGCTCGTTTTGTTAAAATAATGTCGTAAATTTTCGTAATCGAGTTGTTTCTCTCGTGTGTATAAAAATTATATTATGGGGTCTAATGTTACTGTTTTACTATTGTATTCAATTAAATATATTTAAATAACATCAGTACTGTAAATACGACCATTTAAAACAGTTAATTCGTAAATTTTGTGCCACTATTGAATCAAGTTTGAATTTCGCGGCCAACGTAACATAGAAGACTGCAAAACATGGGATGCTCACCTGGTGTATAAATACCTAAAAGCCTGCCTGCGTAAAACTAACTCATTAAATTATAATATTAATAATATAAAATAAATATTATAATAAACTTGTAAATAATAAACATTTATATTATAAATAATACTTATAATATCTACTAATATTATAAAAATAATACAATACATTTTATGAAGATCCGAATAGTGCAATTTTTAACACGCTGGATCGCCGTTCTAAGGGTCCTGGGTTGGATTCCCAGCGAAGCAGCACATAAAATGATGATTTTAGATTTCTGTTCTCAGTCTGTGTGTATTCTTGTCTAGTGTGTTGTTCATAGCAGCCAGGCACACAAGCAACCATATGTGTGTAGTTATTACATTATTTTATCGTTCATTATAATGAACCTCGCGTAATAATTGTGAAATAATTATAATTTTATATATAATTATTAAAGTATACTATATAATGCATACTTATTCATCTAATAAAAATGTAGGTATAAATAAATATATTTTGTGTTTATAGTCCTTTTGCGAAGAATAAGGAATTCGTTTAAATGGCAACCCACACAAATGCAAGCTTTTTGCCCCTGTGATTAAGGTTAATTGTAGATTGACGATGACACTTTAAAATACCCTCAGTTCAGTGCGAGCTATAGGTACCTACTCCGTTCGCGTTCGATCTGAAATTCGTTATAATTGCATGACACACGAATGTCAGCCTTCCACCCATGCGATTAAGATACATTTAAGATTGACGGCGGAATCGAAAAATGCGCTTAGTATATTTTGCTCACAAGCTAAATTAAACTCTAAACACAGGTAATAAATGTGGTTTTAGCGGGGAGTGGCAATTCCATATGCTCGGCGACTCGAATATAAACTGTAAGCACACGTAATAAGTTCGTAATAATTCGTAATAAAAGGTTCTATTTGCTTTTTTATTGATTTCTGGTAGGTAGCTAACGAGCAGGCTAGCCAATTTCCGCTGCTGCCCATGACAACTGTGACTTTATCTATACCTATTATCTACACTACTAGTTTGTAATTACCGAAAAAAATCCACTATATCTATTGGTGACACTGAACAAGTCTACGTGAAAAAATAATTAAAACGAATGACGTAAAATTATCCCCCAAAAACAGGAAATTTGGTCAAAGATAAACACCAATTTGTTTCATTCATAACTATAAAATTCTCGTAAACAAAATACGATAACGATTTCATTCATACAACTACCTCAAGGTCTACACAGTCTTGGTCCTTGATTTAAAATCGAATTCTGCGATGGTAACGTACCTACCTAATTTATCTTCGTACGTAATGTTTACAAAAGTAAAATCGATGTAAAACCTATGACCTAAAACTACTAGACGGGAGTTCTGATAGAATTTGTTAATGGTAATTTTATTATTTGCCACAATATGTAACATACTGGGACCACAGAAGACATAAAATGAAACGCTGCTCAACTCATAGTCAGCTGACAGCAAATGTATAAGTTTTGTACAGACAAACAAGATCGACAGCAAATGTATTAAAAAGATTATACCTACCAATATTTAATTACCATACCTACGCCAACGTCACATAAAGTAAATACTGAATTAAGGATTTGTCCATAATAATCTTGAGTATTAGAAATAAAAGAAAACACGTGCATGACTGCACTCCTAAAAAAATAATATTGAAATAGGTAATTTTACATTGTCTACAATATCAAAATTGTTTGGTCGCGTTTAAGCTGCACTGCACTAGCCTCGCTTTGCCGCCATCTTAGAAAAAGCGGCCGCCGGCCGGCGCGCACGCCGCCATATTCGCCCGGCCCTTGCCTTGCCATAAGGCTGCGTTTATTGGTTCCCGTGCATTTATTTTGTTGTGATTGAAAAATAGATATTTATTTTTTTATAATGTGATCGATAAATCGATAATTTAATAAATATGCTTAGCAATAGTAATACAAACATAAACCCATATTTACGATAAGGTTGCGAGGAATGGGATGAAATACTCGTAACAAAGTATCAAATTCAGTAGGTAGTGGTTGCTTATTAGGTATTTATTATTCGACACAGATTAATAGTCACTTAGAATTGAAACGATTTGGCCTATTTATGTACGAGCCGCCGTAAATTTGCAGTAAGTAGGTACTTCATACTACGATGTATTGGACATCAATAAACTATTACCTACAAATACTTTGGAACTGCAACCGTTAATTATTAATTAAAATTGATTTCCTATCTAAATTGCTTAATTGTTGACATAAGAAATCTTTAATCTAATTCGATGTATTAGTTATTTGCGATTCTCGTTAACGTAAATAAGATCACATATCACATACATACTTATTTATTGAGATATTTTAAATCGAACCAAAGTAACAGACAGGTACAGATTTGAAAAAAATAATTGATTCTTCGACAAAATTAAAAAGCTGTAGAATTGTGGGTCTAAGATTATGGAGCTTAGACTAGCCGAGCCCTTAGCTGACGGCGGCGTCCTTTGATGTCGCACGCGCTAGGCGAAATTCAAAAGATTATAACATAGTTGCATTGCATTGCAACTTAGAGCCGAGTTGAATTTCTTTTTTCCGATACAATACATTGACGATAATATCTATTCATCGACCAACTGATCCACACTAGCTTTGACGGTGCTTTGATACAAGTATTATAAGTGTTCATGTAAACCTAAGAAATATGTACTAAATAAATGCTTATTATATTATGCTTTGACGACTCTGTAGCCTAGTTGGTAGCGACCCTGTCTGCGACGCGAGGGGTCCCGGGTTCGATTCCCGGCCGGGGCAGATATTTATGTGGCAGATAAATATTTGTACTCGGGTCATGGGTGTAATTGTAATGTGTTATATTATGTGTAGTCCATGCCACCCGCGACACAGGTGCCTAGTAACCTACTGGGGGTATGAGTGTGTTAGCGTTTATTTATTTATTATTATTATTATTATTATTATTTATATCGATACTCATCGAAGTTAAAACCTGTTAAAACGATGTATCTCTAACATTATGTAACAGTTAATCCATTAATTCACATCAAATAAATCGAATATCTACATTATCTACTCCAAGGACCTATCCGTTCCACGCGCAATCGGCGCAATGAACTTTTAGTTCCATTTTGTGCCACCGAGATTTTATTTTGGTGGCGCGCACCACGCCGATTCGGTTTTACATATTACGGTTGTAGCGCCTTAAGCCAGTTTCCTCGTTTGCATGCACCGAGTGTAGTCCATTAATAATGCACTTGTTAAGCACACGCCGCGCGACTACCGAGCGGCTAGGGCACGGCCAGGGTGTCCACACAAGGATGTCTCGTCGACTCGATAAGAAACACGATCGTTTTCTCGGAAACATGAATATACAAGATGCCATTGATTTTTACGCACTACGGTGGAGGAATACGAATACAGGATAATTATTAGGTCCTTCGACGTAGTCTACCCGAGATCTCCGATCTCTCAAATTAAAATAAAATTGCTCAAGTTGCTTGGAGTGAGGTGAGCTTTAAATTAAATAGAAAAATATGAATTTTTGATGATTGAACATTTAAACTACAGTTTTAAGGTTTCACTATTGTGCTCGCAGCAGTCCTCTTGAGACCTCTTGACATTGACTGCCTTCGATTATTGCGATGCGTTTTTATTTCTCTTCTACCACCTACCTTAGAAGCTGTTGTTATTAAATTCATTATAATATCAAACACCAATATTCTAGCTAAACACCCATCTAAATATGACTTACAAAACCTCTTTTAGTTCATTGTAATTTATTGACCGGTTTTATGGTGTAGTGATATTAGCGCATCTTCTTTGATAAGATGAAAAAAGCAACAACAATTTTTTGTGAATCTAAAAACTAATTTAAAGGAGTGATATTTTGGAATTATATGGCTCATAAAACGTTATTTTTTATGTACCTACTGCTTGGCAATTTTCGAACCTGAATCTAAATTTAATTTAAATACTTAGGCAGGTAGTGCAGAAGTTTAGAAAATATATGGTGGGAGGAGGTAGGCCGAAATTTGTTTATGAGGTAGAAAAGATGCACTCTACCCGTGCGATGTCTTTGGCTACAGGGGTCAATGCCCTATAACCTCAGGTGGTCGCCTATATAATCGCATGCGACATTGAGAAAAAACCAATTCCGGATTTCACAAGTCATTAAATGAACGTGTTTGCTTGACCCTTACGATTTCAATACCACGCTTTATAATATTTGAACTTTGCTACGGTCATTCTCGTCCTTAACAAGCTGGCAGGATTAGGTTCCTAAGACTTTTTTTAGATAAACAACAAGATAGATTAGATAACAAACAAATTAAATTACAGATTGACCGATCATATTATAGTCTAGGTTTAATTTGTAATGGCATATATGCAATAATTAAAAAAAAATATTGACCCCTCTATCTCGGTGTTTACGTGTGTATTGTATACTCGTACCTTTACGGCATTCTAGAATTTGATTACATTTGTTTATTATTTTATTTAAATTAAAATGTTATCATTAATAACATAACATCACACACTTTAGGTAACTACGCTCACCACCAGAAGTTATTGCTGCGAAATGACGGCAGAGGAGACTGACAATGTCAGGGGCATCAATTCTTCCTCTGAATTTTGAACATAACTATTATAGCTTCAAAACTTCCAAAAGACGCGTTTCCAAAAGAAACTTCCAGAGGAAGATTTTTGGAAACGCGAACGAAAGATCGTACACGACGACCACCGAACGCTCGTCGCCAGACACCATTTGAAAAATAGGGCCCTGGTCCTATTCCAGAAAAAGCGAATAAGTTTTCTTGTGTGGATTGGTTTCAACCCATTAATTTTCTACTAAAATATTCGAGTATGCTGCTCCAGTGTGAATCGGTGGCGGGGTTGCTGACCAGCCCAAATATCAGAAATGCCACCTGCTGGAATAGTGGAACCTCCTAATGGAAGACTCCACTAGGCTTAATGATTGCAATGACAAGGACTGAAGGGTGACTACGACTAATTCATTTATACTTCCAATAAACTATTTTAAAATAAATATTTTTATAATCGTAATGAAGTGCAAGGTATCAAGGTTTTAGTTTTCTACAGAACAAGTTGATTGCGTTTGCTATTTTAATTACTTACTACCGTGCATCCAATTAATTTAGTTGTAGCTTGTACCCATTGATGTATAATGCTTGTACCTTTCTTTATCTTAATCTTTCTGCATTGATTTTGCTATAGTAGGCCGCTTTATAGATATGTAATGAATTATAACCGAAGTAGTTTGTCGAATCTTTATGTCTTTTAGTTCGTGATAGGTATGACATATAGGTACGAGTACCTAAGTATGTCATGTATTGATCATCTATTTGTATTAATAATCTGCTGGTTCTATTTTTATTGCTGTTATTTTTGAAAATTTTCATTGCATCTGGGGTACAGGTATGAATTAAACGACCTTCGTAATTTGGAGCTATTAAGGCAATTTAACGGATTGCACTGATACAATCCGTCATGGATGGAAAACTGCGAAGCATCTTCAAGGTTGGCAAGCATTTACAAAAATATAACTAATAAGTAGTTCTTTTAATAGAAGCCTTAAATAGTATTTATAAATTTGGATATCGCGCAATATCGATCACTTTGCGATTTAAATTTGGAACGCTATGACTTTACCATTAATCTGCTTTTTGTGTTGCTATTAAAAATAAATTAGTGAAATTGAATAAATATTCCCGAAATGTTATTGCTAATAATTCTTTTGCTTACCTCACTCGTTGGCCACAAACTTTTCTCCATCATAACGAACCCCGAGTTGATGTAACAACTCTTTCCTTTTCTGCGGCATCCATAGCCATTATTATCCTTACTCATGATTTACGATATAATTCAGAACAACGAATATCTTAACGCTATAATATTGTAATTTAAAAATCTTCACTGTCACTGCACTCACGAATTCACGGCCTCATAGACACGCGCGGAAGAAAATCAGAACGCAAACCGCAAATCGTGAATTTATCAAAAAAAACATGCACTATAATTTTTTTTTTTGTAGATCTGTGGTAAACTCCCGCCAAAATACTTCAGGTGAGAGCGCGGGAAAACCGTTCAGTCTGTAGCACGAAGGCTAACTGAGGATTGTAAACAAGTGTAACCCAAATAAATACGACGTTAACTGCTCTGCCCATACCGGAACAATTTTCGCAGTTGCCGGTCGATTCGTCCTGTGTGCGTATAAACTATTAAACAACTTGACCTCTAGAATAATTAGCTTGTTTCCAGTTACATCTCCATATAGCCTGTCATCGATAGTTTGATCTTTAGTCCATTGAAATGTTACATTTTTTAGGCCTAACCTTGCGTTTTTTAGAGGACGCAATTTTATTTTTTTGATGTGTAGGGGGGGTCAGTGTAAAGCTAAAACCAAGTTTGTGGGGTCGCCACCCTTGTCCCACGGCCGCCATCTTGAAAATAGGGGTTGAAACGGTTTGTATGATATATCTCTTAAACTATTTATTTGATAAAAAAAATTTGTTAACATTTTTTGTTGCAAATTAAATTCTCTACAACTTTGTTCCAGTAACTTTTTATCGTAGAACTATAAATAAAAAAGTTATAAGCGAAAATCTTCAGAAATTCGAGAAAAAAATTATATTTTTCGATATAACTTTTTTTTTATCATTTTACGAAAAAATAATATCAGACCATTTTTGTAGATCGTTTTTTGAGGAACAACTTTTATTCGCATCATTTTTTCATTAAGTTAATAGCTAAGGTTTTACAGCGCTCCGAAGTGAGTACTATTGTTTAGTACTCTTAACTATACCTATATTATATGTGTGTACTAATAATATGTCATCAGTTATTGTTTTTTTTTATTTTGTTATTATAACTTTTTTAATTACAAATTTAGCAATATTATTAATAATTAATTATTGACTCTTTCTCACTCCATAACAGGATTTAACAATTATTGATTTTTAAAATAATTTTAAATGGCCGTTACCGGGAATACTGTTCAGGTAGAAAATACCCAAGTGACCATGAGGGAACAAAAGAACAGATATTGAATATATATTATAATTATAATGAATATATCATTATAAGGAATATATATTATAATTATAATGATCCTGAAGACTGGGGCTGGAGAAAATGTGGAAAATTATTGATGCCAGTGCAGAACTCTAAACCTCCAGCACCCCCGGAGCTTCTAAAATTGATCTTTTGCAAATGCAAAGGAAACTGTGGAGCGATGTGTGGATGTCGAAAAGCAGGACTGAAATGTTCTGCAGTGTGCTTCCATTGTTCTGGAGAGACTTGCAGCAACGTAATGGAACTCTCAGAATTAATAAATGAAAATGACTTTGATGATGAACCGCCAACATTAACACCCCTTCCTTCTTCGAGAGAGCTAAAGATGAATTTACCGCGTAAAACAACAGCGTTTAACGATTAACAATGTTGCAGAAATGTAGAGATTCTGTTACTTTCGATATTACCATACTACATATAAAATTTCATACCAGTGGGGTTAATATACCTAGGTATGGTAAAAATGGGTAGGGAGAGGATGTTGTAAATTAAGCAGTCTCTGATAAAATTTTGAACATATTTATACTTATACCTAGAAATAATGATGAAAAACATAATAGTAGTTTTTTTTATTCTGCCATACTATAGCTAGGTACAGTGTATCTGCTTAACTAGAAAAAAAATAAAAATAGGTACCTACGCAATGTTTTAAAATGTTTAAACACTGGGTTTAAATGTATCCAAAGTGCAATAACAGAAATAACAAAACCAGAACACTAGGATCAACCGCTTTCTATCGTTAAAAATTGTGAACTATCTTGCTAAATATTACGATATTTAGGTACTAATGTTTCGATAGACATTTAGTAAAATACCGGATTTGAAATTAAAGTGAAACAACAAACGTCATCCACATCAATTATGAAATCTAACATGACAGTTTTATTTTTTTATTCAATAATCGTAACAAAATGGCGTTAACAATTTATAATTAATTTCCTCATTTATAAAAGTAGTACCTAGCAATTGCTATTATCTGTGAACAGAAGAGAATTTCCGTATGACTGTAAAATTTAAATATCACATTTTATTAGTAATAAAATAAGGTAGAGCTGTCTATACACTGTTGTAAACTGCATGAAATTATTACTAAGTAAACCCAATATTTGTATTTTTATGATCCTAATGGTGCTCACTATCGCCCAAGATATTAGTACCACTTCAGTACCAACTACCAACTCATAATAAATTGTCTTATTGCTGGGCACAGTGAGTGGTACAGGCCAGGACAAGCCATAGCCAACTGGCGAATTACCATACCTACTTAGTTCTTCATAAACCGG
Organism: Hesperia comma; assembly: GCA_905404135.1. NCBI lineage: Eukaryota > Metazoa > Arthropoda > Insecta > Lepidoptera > Hesperiidae > Hesperia > Hesperia comma. Next base: position 3,307,638 of record FR990026.1, read on the forward strand.
TCGGAGTCCCCAATTAAAGCAAAAATTAAAATCAATTATTTAAAAAATTTGCCTCCATGGCGATATAAAGTAGTACAGTTTGCTAACTTTATAACCCGTTCGTTTTACGACCTAAAACACGCGGGAAGCTATTCAACTGACAGGAACCAGAGGCAATCGGAATGACATCAATAAAAAGATTGTAGGTAAGGTAATTGGTTATCGTATTCTCAACGATGATATAGTCCTACAAGAATCTTTTGGAGCGTGGGTGACGTAGACAGCGCCTTACAGTTTGTCTTACCTGTAAGGCGCTGTCTCTGTCACCCATACGCAAAAAGATCCTTGTACGACAATACCAGTGATGCATCTGCGGATTGGCTAATAAGACTAGAACAATACGGTGAATGTAAGATGTCTTAGATGTCTTGTTTACACAACACAAAACATAAAAGCGCACGCGCTAATGACAGGCGTAAGAAGTCGATTGTGCTGATTATAAATTAATAGACTATTGTCTTGTTATAGGTTGTAATAAATGCTAACACCTGACGTCTGCCTTCCGGGTGAAAACAATGCGACAATGCCTACAGTAGAACACGTGCTTTTCAGCAAATAATAACGCCAAGTATACCCGTAGATGTCGCCCGAGTTCAGGTACTCGTATATGGACTAGACGACAAGCATTAGCTTTCGAATTAAAAAAAGAATGATTGAAATCGGTTGACCAAGTACAAAGATATGAAGTAACACCAATAAAAAAACAGCCTCATTTTTTTTTTTTCAATTTCAAATTCTTTATTCCAAAAAAATTTTAGTACAAACTTACATAATAATCACTAGACCCCATACTAGGATTCCCTGTGTTATAGGGTCTAGTCTCTTCCACTTATGTACAGTAGAATTTTTATTTAGTTAAAACCCCACTTGAATCGAGTAAGTACATTCTCCTTTTCTTACGTCGGTAAAAATGATCGAGATTGCTAGAAGAATTTGTGCGGCTATCATTGAGGTACTAGTACATTTAGTACATAGTAACTCAATGGCGGCTGTGCACGAGATTTTTCCATAGCTGAGTAGCCTGAAACAATAAATGACTTGAATTGGATTATTGCAACACAATGTAATTATTCAGAATAATAATTCATCATTGATTACCTAGAAACGGTTTCATCTAGGTGCTACAAAACAAAGGAACAAATAAAATTGGCCATCCAAGTTATAAGAACCCCGCGGTGCTATTTGCACAGCCTTTTAATCTTGTTATCGATATTCGATTTTTATTCGAACAAAAATATCGCGTGAAACCTGTACTTTATGTTTGGACTTCAGTTTGTACTCCCAACGGTCACAGACCTTCCTAAACTGGCTCTTGTACAGCCTTGACCTCCACATCATGATGATGATATTGCCGAAAACATTCAAACGTTATCAAAATGATGTTAAAGTTGTAGGAAAAAAATCCAGGTAACAGTGTCATTCATTACTCTTAAATTTATAGCCTTAAATGTGCTTAAATTAACTTTTTCTTTCGATTGTTAATCGACGACCACCCAGTGACGTGGTCAGTAAACTAGTTTTTGCGCGCTAGCTTCCTTTATAACGAACGACCTAACAATGCGGCGACGATCGAATACGACACGTAGTCGAAGGTGTCGTGAACATAGCGCAGATCAAATTAAAATTATTAAAACAGATCAAATTAAAATTATTATATATCTGTGGTATTAATAGATATATTTTCAAAATACAGAAGATTTCTATAAAATATACAAATATACACATTATGCAACTGCGAAGAATAGACTTCACACATTTTACATTACATTTTGAAAGTGCGTGAGACGTAATAAATACATAGAATTTGACAAGATTGTTCAATACAAAGTAAGTAACCCCGAGCATAAAGTACAATGCAGTTTGTTTATAATAAGGAAAAAGCCTTAATAAACGTTACAACAATATACCTAAAGTAACTGCATTATGGCTACTTCCGCTTTTACTTATGTGGTTTCATTTCCTGTTTAAATAAGATGACAATACTTCTTGATAAATTATACACGTCCGACAATAAGGAAGATCCTCTTAGAATTCGAATGTTCCAGAGTTATGTTTTTGCTCAATGTCATGATAGGACGAAACAGGTACTTAATCCAATTTGGACTAATAATTTCCATGGTTTAAACACCAGCAAAAACGTTACCTTCAAGAAATAGGTAGGTATGTACGTATTATGTACCTACTCACATCGAAATTTTATTCGAAATTCCTTTTACAAACAGTGTTAAAGTCTAGTTAAGTGTATTAAAAAATGATATACAAAGTCCAAGTATTTATATTTCACAAACATTTACACATGCTAATAAATCGAAACATAATAAGAGCTGATTAAAAAAAAACTGTAAGTTTATTGCATTATTTACACCATTAATAGGTACCTACTACATGCAATTTATGTATAATTAATATCTGGTCGTGATCGTATCGAGCGTTGCAAGCCAGAGTGTACCTTATTGCCGATCAAATATCTGCTGAATCGGAATTAGCTACCGTTTGCGACATTCCGCAAGTATCGACTATGCTCCAGTGGGCTGCGGTGAACGGCTCGATGACTCCAACACTGCGATTTATACTGTATGATTATCAGTATTAGCTCGCTACTTAGCAATGTTCATCTTCGAGGAAGTCTAGAACATACTCTACCACGCTGCCCAAATGCTGATTGTTGAGGGCATCATGATTTAACAAAAGAAATTAAGGTTTAGCTTAGGCTTTGTTTCTCATTTTAGAGAAACATAAAACTTTTTTTAAGTAGATAATTCAACTTTCAGAAAATATATAAAAAAAATCGTGAACTTCCTCTTTACTAAGTATTATCATTTTAACGAATGGAGCCATGATCTAAGAAGAGCATTTTGAGTCGTGATCCGTAGATATTTTGTACAAAATTTGGGAGGCATCTCAGCATGTGAACATTTATCCTTGCTACAGGATTCCCCATGCCATGGATGACATAGACAACGTAAGGTATCAGTATCACTAACGTTCATGACGTCCTTGACCCGAGACCAAACATTATTATGTATCTCATAAGCCTTGTGACCTGTGACCCCTCGACTCGAAACAGGGTCACTACCAACAATGCAACGGAGTCGTCCTAATAAGCTCCAATTTTACAGTCTTATGTAATTTGACATATTCTTCACGTTGAACTTCAATAACTAATAAAACACTTTGATCAATGCAATTGATACACGTTATTAAAGAAAAATGCAAGAAGACTTGGAACGAAGTTATATGTATTATTGCATATTAATTTTAAAACTTGACATATATAGGTACCTCACCTGACAGCTGACTTACGACACTTATTGATTAGAATTACTAAAACTGATTGACCAAGGGTGCATCTATGATTGGGCTCCAAGCTCCAATACATGCCCATAACCTGAAAGTTATCTTGAAAAACCTTTTATATCATATCACAATAAAATTCACCTCACTTTTGCGGCTAAAAATAGAGATGCTAGCAATTTGTGGATTTGGTTGGGTTTATTCTATCTATAGCATACTGAATTAAAAGGCCTTGTGCGAAAAAACAACATTCTTGGCAACGCGTGGGAGTGAAAGCCTAGTGGAATGTAAATAGGACACTTGTTATCATCTACTCTATCAATGAACGAAGGCATTCGTAGATACGAGGACCTAATTATCTTTTTATACACATTCAATCATACTTTGTAAATTAAAATTTTAAATCATTTATCAGTTGTTTTGAGGGCCACCGTTTTATGAAGGTGCTAAAAATTAAATATCATTGAGAAGAAACGGCGACACTATCTTTCTGACACAATATGTACGAGTAAGTAGTTTCATAGGTAGGTAGGTACTTTTAAGTTTAGATTATTTTCATATTATAAAAAAGTATTATAGGTACGTAGGTATTTGATTTGATTTTTAACGTTGAGACCGAAGTCACCCTGGCTTTGGGTCAACACACTGTTAGAAATTTCGGTCATTTTATAGCTGTCTGCTATAAAAAAATTGGTCTTAAAAATTAAGTAAGATATAGCAGTAATAAAACATGTAGGTAGTTATTTCAACGTTTTTCATTAATCAACCCCTAATGGCGTAAAAAAGGCAAAGTTAAGGCAAGCCAAGTTGATGGCAACAGTATTTCGCAAATGTAGATAATATACCTAGTTATTTTACGTTGAAATATTCATTGGCATACATTCGCATCCCTAACAGATTAAAACAACAAAGGCTAAGAACTGTTAATTCAAGAAACACCTCCAATGTAACGTTGAGCAAATTAATTCAATTGATATTTTATTAGCGGGCTAGATCAAATTGATCAATCAGATCAGACGTTCTATTCTAACGGAAATTTCACCGTAATAACGCTTATGATGTATTTGCAACCTAAATCCAACCTTACTTTTAAACATAACAGCCGTTATTACACAAAGAAAGCAAGTCAAGTATGGTGTGGAACTACCTGAATTATTTCCTCTCGTATGATCGAAATTCGGGAGCATTGCCCGCTAAAGTAAGTCTTAATTGTTGGTCAATGTACCGCATATATAAGTTGGCTGGTGGATTCCGCTTTCGTCGTTTACTTAAGTCAAGGATCGTTTGCTTTGTATCCCTAATTCCCTCAAAACAATTTGGACCACTACCAAAAAACTTAAACACAGAGGTGAGCACAATAATATGATAATGATAGCCATTATTACCTACTGTGACATTCTCATGAAACTTATTGTTATATACTTATAGTTTACTAAACAGCAAACGAGTCACCTGATGGTTGGGGGCACCTTTTTCCATGGACATAAAATAACACCAAAAGCAATAACGATGCGTTACTCAACAAAATATATATTTTGTCTTTTTGTACCTGGGTTATAATTTGTGGGTACCTACCTCACCTAGCTTCATTTAATTACAAATATCAGTTTATTTAAAAAAAATCACGTTCTAATTCAGAAAGAGAGTGGCAGTTTGCTAGGAGGATAAAAATACCACACACAACAAGTCACATTTTGCGACAATTTTGAGGACTGCCATCTGCTCTATCACCCTACACTCATTCTACGATAATCCAGGAAATTATACTCTTTCAACTGTAAAAGGGTTCTCCGCTTGTTCTCGGCCGAAAATACGCGTATGATTGTGTTAAACGCGTTGCCGGGCAGTAAAATTTTTTTTTATTGAATTAAGGTAGCAAACGAGCATGCAGCACCACCCTTCCGCTGCCGCCCATGGCAATTGTGACCGACTTAGAACAAGACCCAATTTAGGGACTAGGGTGGTTAGTCCAATTAGTAGATGGTGTTAGAATGTTAGTTGGTTAGTTTGTTAATAAGTGTGAGGACAGGGACTGTTAGTGATAGTTAGTCCTGTTAGTTAATATTAGTATTGTCCATTTAGTAATGATTAGTGTGAGTTTTGTTCCAATTCGGTCACAGATGCATTGCTACCCCTGAGGACTGAGATAGTCGCCTCTAAAAAAGTGGCATGGCTTTATTGGATTTAATATAGCAAACGAGCATGCAACATCCCCCTTCCGGTACGCCCATGACAGCTGTGACCGATTTAATACAAGACTCGGGGCTCAAGAGTATAGTCGGGACTAGAATGTGAGTCCAAGAAAGTTCGAAGAGGGAATTATTGAGAACTTTAGTTGGTCTTTTTATGAGAACTGGGCCAGGGACTGTTAGTGTTAATTCGTCCTGTTACAATATGTCATGCATTGTTGGTTAACTATGTACGTACGAACATAAACAAACCATGAACACTACATTTCCGGTCATAAAGTGCTGCAAAAAAGCTTTTATTTTAAATTTACTTTTATCATTTCTTGATGGGTCAGTGATTCACTGCATACATCCTATTTAAGGGACTTTCCGACAACTTCGTACGTCAAGGTAAGACTGGGGTTAAGGAAAAAAGTTAATAGGTACACCATTCATTTATTAATTTATGGCAAGTCGGAACACATTTTCGTTATTGCTAACAATATTTTTACGGCTAGTATAAATTAAGATCTTTTTATTACTTGAGAAATTTTGCAAAATTATTATGGTCAAGTGTAGGGTACCTACCTTTGATATAAATAATGACTCCATTGATATATTTTTAAAGGTTTACAATTAAATTTAGATTGTTTTACTATGACATAGGTACGTTAAGTAATTATTAAGAGAAAAAATTTTTTTTGAATGAATCGAAATTTTTACGCTGGTTACATTGACAAAGTTGACTCTACACTGGCTCTACATGTTATATTTAACCATAATTAAATCTAGATGAAATGTGTCTAAGCTGTGCCAATGGGTTGATAACACGATATACGACATTTTTACACGCCTACACCTACGATGTATTAATTAACTGTCCGATATAAGAATAACCAACATACTTAGTCACTCGGACATTATATCGGACATTATTTATAATTTAAATATAAGAATAGAAAGTTTGTCCACGATGCATGCCGTGATAATCTGTAGTTAAGACTTCATTTTAGTTCTAATATTTTTATAATGGCTATTTTATTACTGTATTGTTAATTGTAAGTCTTGTTGATTATCCAATAAAAATAAAATAAAATAAAATAAAATAAAATAAAATAAAATAAAATAAAATAAAATAAAATAAAATAAAATAAAATAAAATAAAATAAAATAAAATAAAATAAAATAAAATAAAATAAAATAAAATAAAATAAAATAAAATAAAATAAAATAAAATAAAATAAAATAAAATAAAATAAAATAAAATAAAATAAAATAAAATAAAATAAAATAAAATAAAATAAAATAAAATAAAATAAAATAAAATAAAATAAAATAAAATAAAATAAAATAAAATAAAATAAAATAAAATAAAATAAAATAAAATAAAATAAAATAAAATAAAATAAAATAAAATAAAATAAAATAAAATAAAATAAAATAAAATAAAATAAAATAAAATAAAATAAAATAAAATAAAATAAAATAAAAATTATCATTGACCATGTCGTCACTATTATTGACTTGCTATTGACGCTAAGGTTTTATTTAACCTCTTGTCGTTTGTCTCTATAGGTAGTTTATAAAAGTGTTTAAAAAGTCAACGTTCGATGGAAATAATGATCTCCTTAGTACCTGTCTGACGATGCGGTCTTGAGATTCGTTTAAGGAGTAGGTCAAGGGCACTGGTCAGCGATAAAAGTTGTGAGTTACCGCCTTTCCATGAAGATAACAAGTCAATGTACACATAAATATTGTTTTATTGATATTTCCGCGATTTTTTATTACAGTTGATAAACCTATTGCATTCTTATTTCAGTTCAGTTTAGTAGAGTTCATTGGTTAGTTTTATGAATGTCACCGCGATTTACGGTGGGAATTATTAATACTTAGTACGTTTATATTGTAGTTCGAACTAGATAAAGATCACACAGTTGAGTGAAAGCTAGCTTTTGATACCGGTGCGGTGGTCTGAAATCAGAAGTTGGACTTGAGCGAAAAGTTTGATAAGCAGTTAGGTACTAAAGAGAAATAAAGAATCATATTTTTAACTCAACACATAGGTACCTTGTATCTGTTACTATGTTATGCTCCGTTCTGTTACAGATAGTCTATGTAGCCATATCTGCTGACTCTGCTCACCTATTCCTGCACCTTCAGCACATCTCCTTCCCCTCCGCTCATCCTTCCATCCCAGTCAGTCTCAATCCATCATCCACACCAATCGGTCGTGTCGCCTCAAACAATTCTTTTTTTTTAAAAACCCTTAAACCCTGAGGCTCGTAACAGTTCGCAAATTCTCCCCGAACCTTTCGCTTGCTAGGTACAACTTCATCGATTAGATTAAAAGATGACTGTCTTTAACCCATTAATGAGCAAGGTTCGGTTTGAGCAAAGTCGATTATTTACATACAGCTTGTGTATGTTTGAGAACAACTATAATATTCACAATAAAATATAATCGGATCAGTGGCCGTTTCGTTGCACGAACAATACGTTCCTCAGAGTGGTAAGCGTGGGAGCATCGGGATATGCCGAGATGCGCAAACAGGATGCGGCCCATCATGCATTGAGGACTTGAGGATGCGGCTCCAACTAAATATAGTGCCGTATTCATTTCTTACGCTTTGTTTCTGTTCCTATGTAGGATTGTCTTGTTGACAAACAGTATTGTATTGTCTGTGGTATCGTAAAAGAGATAGGCGAAGGCGGAGTTTGCTGCGCTAAATTAAAACTCCGGATTAAAAAAAAATACTTTTAGTTTTCAATTAGTAGTCGATGTCAAATTCCCTGTTTATTTCTCTACTTATACTAAAAATAATAAAATTGTAAAAAAGTATGTCTGTAAATTGAGTAGGTACCTACATTTACAAAAAATAATTAAGGTGGGTTAAGAAATATGCATCGTGCACAATATTCTCAATTTAAAGCACTGTCTCTTGTCTTTTCATTCTAGGCCAAAAGTTCTTAAGCAAATTCCTGGCCTCCTTTTTTATCTAATCCATTATTATTGTACTTATTTCAAGATCGAGAAAGGGTTAAACTGTTTAATAAAATCAACATAATATGTAGATCTCATCCCAATATTTAATTCATTCATACTTTATCTTTAGGTAGGTATAATTCCTATCTCAATGGTAGGTAGGTATAGATACAAAGTCTTGTTGGTTATTATCATCAGTTATAAGTGAGCACACATTCTTTATTTTTTATCAATTTCACAACAATTTTACGAATGTAGGTACTCTTATTTTATAAATATTTATTTCAACTGAGTTATCAATCTTTAACGCAAGTTAATAATTTTACCAGGCATTGAAAACATTATGTATTTCTCTAAGCCTTAAATAATTAAATCTAGGTGGGTTACCCAATATGATACTACTCTGTGATGTGTAACGCCTACATATTGTTGATGGTACTTAGGTACATGACGTCACTGTAGTAATGCTTACGCAATTCCGGGGGTGGGGACGCCTACGCGAAAATGTAACGAAAATGTTATGAAGTAATAGATTGTAATACTAGTCTAGTATTAGGTGCGTTTACAAATTATAATGGTTATAACATTACACTGAAAGCTATAACCCTCTTAAAAAATTTTACTCATTTATAACAATTTAAGCTTAACATCGACATTCTTTACTTTTTGAATAAACAACGTTAGTTTACCTAATAATAAAACAGTTAGGTACCCCACTGTTCAATGTGTGCAGAGAAGGTGGATTTAGCAAATTTTAATTTAATTAGCGGAATATCAAAAATTAATAGCAGCAACAAACATTGTGGTAGCAACGGTAAACAAAGCGAATTTTTTGCAGTAATAGAATTACAAAAACTTAACTCATCGTGGATTGTGTAAATTTTACTAATTAGCACATCTACATTTCTATACTTATATTATAAAGCTGAAGAGTTTGTTTGTTTGAACGGGATAATCGCAGGAGCTAGTGGTGCGAATTGATAAATTAGTTTTGTGTTAGATAGTCCATTTATAGAGGTAGGCTTTAGTCTATACATCTACCTATGTCTATATAAAATCGCGCTTCGACCAACGGGAGCGGAGCTACGTTGAATTGAAACATGTTGCAATAATGGCAAAATACATAATAAGTTTTCTGAGGCGAAGCGAGCGCGATTAGTTGTACTAATATTTCAACATGATTTTTTGTTATTACTAAATATAGTTCATTTAAATTGATGGGTTTAAATTGATATTGGACATAGAATTTGATCCCATCCCAAGAAATGAAAGAATGTGAATTATGCGATAAGATGTGTACAAGGTATTATCTAATAAGTAAATCTAGGTAATTGGTAAACACTGTTATACAATATACGAACACATAATTAAATAAAATACAAAAGCGAATAATAAACGTAGGGTAGAAACACTACTGTCGTTATCGTCCGTAGTGTCAAATATCGCCTGTTCAAACATTCTTCGCGCTTCCGCTCTTAATTAAATTAATTACACACTTAATTAAATTAAATGTTGAAGGTCTCATGTTTATTGTAAATATCTATAATTAATTAATGTTTTTTATTAATTACGTTTGTACATCTTATAAGTTCAATGAACCTAGCACGATAAGTTAACCCTTATCAAAGGACCTTAAATTCAGTTCATATAAGGAAAGTTCTGGTCGTCTGGTTTATATCTCTTCACCAGAATAATTTACAATGTTCTTAAATTTAAAAAAAACTTCAAGGCAGCAAGTCGACGATGGCTGTATATGGGTTGCAGTGACTTGGCTGATAATGAGCACGTTTCGTCTTTAAGTAAGAGCTACATCAATTTTTACCTCAGAGCTTTTCAAGCTTTGAACTTCACGAATCCTTTTATAAAAAAACTGCGGTATCCTTTTTATGTATTATGTAAAAAATTAAATAGTTTGTTGCATTTAAAAAAATAAGGTAATTTTAAAGTGAAACGTAATTAAATGTATTTTAGTAGCAAGTGAGTACAATAAAAAACTTTGCAAAACCTAATAATGTAAGTACCTCAATAATGCAAACCTCTACAATTTCATTGGTGAACCCCTATGCGTTTGCGAACCCAATATTGAGTACCCCTGTCGTAACTGCTGTACCTGTACCATACCGGACAGATAGACGTTCAATATTCAATTATACCCACAAAATGGTAAAAGGTCATGGTACAAACATGAGTCACGTTGGAGCTTGAAAAGTCTTATTTGAGCAATAACATGACAATACTTTGTATTGTAATAAAATACTAATAATAATTTGAAACATTTAAGTGGAGAGCCCTGTCTCCCAGAAAAGCGTGAGCTGTGTCCTGGGAGTAGGGTTGCCAGATCGATTCTTCCTGTTATCGGGATCAATTACCGATTTTTCGGGATTTTTAGGGCTTTCGTCGGGAGAAATAAACAAATAAGTTAATAATAGTAAATTATATATAATATACTAAGTAAACAAACATATTTTTGCATTGCACTGTAGATATAAGAAAAAAAACATAGTAGGTATTTGTGATACATAAGATAAGAACCGAATGAGCATGTTTATTGTTTTTGTTCTTGCCGTAAGTACTTGTCATTTTTTTTACCGCGTTTAACAAGCTTTGAGCTTTATCGCTATTCAAAAAGGTCTTAAAATTTAAACAATTTTCGTCAATATTCAAACGAATTATTAATTCCCCCTTTATTAAATCTATGCTCATTCGGTTCCTTTCTTTTGAGTATAAATTATTAAGTATTAAGTCAGACGGAGTGCATTGCAATTTTTTTCGCTCTGCGCTAAGCGCCCAAGTGGTTTGCAAGTTTCGTTTGACGAAAATGTGAACTTAAAATTATCGAACTTGTTTTTCGAGGATTATTTGCTTTGTCGGGAGTCGGGAGGACATACAAAAATTCGGGAGAATCCCGCCAATTCCCGACCGTCTGGCAACCCTACCTGGGAGGCAGTGTCTTCCAAATAATTGTGACATTTCTTCTTATTTATAGGTAGCTATATGTATAAAAGCCAAAGGTCACTCACTCATCACGAAATCCCGAAGACCCCTTGACGTATGAAGATGAAATTTTGTACGGAGGTAGTTTATAGTTAAAACTACTTATTAACATCTTACACATGCAGAAAACATAATATACAAAAATTCCAAACATTTCACAATAATGAAAGTCCTGGAAATTATGAAATACCAAGTCTTCTCTATGTGGGGTAACGCGTGGGAATTTGGGGCGCTCGGCGGGAATGTCTAAGGAACGTTACCCTCTGACATTTGGCAAGAAAAGTAAAAAATATGATTTCCTGCAAAGATGTATTAAATATCTAGATGGAACATCGAATCCGCGAAAACGTGTCAAAAAGTTGTGGCCAGCTGTTGGCCACAACTTTTATATCATTACGCACAGATTACGCACACATAGACAATAAATGAACGCGAAAAACATCGCCTACACATGCTTGATAATGTTGCCTTGTTTTTTTTTGTTTTCATTGTAGGGCTACGCTCAATCTAGATATTTAAAACATCATTGATTTCCTGTTATTGAAACCTAAAACGAAACGTCTTCGACATATTTTATTAATTTCCTTCAATAACGTAAGGTAAGTAAGCCACTCAACGTTTAGGACAGCTTAGAAATAAAAACAGAAAGATTAATTTCGGAAACTTCCATGGTAAGCCAACATTCCTTGATTCTAGCGATGACTCGTTTCAATGGGTTATTATAATATTAAGAATGGGTTATTTGGGCTGGAAGATATCTCTTTAGTTATCTGGGTAGGTATATTTGTGCAATAGCATGTGTGCTTAGTGCGTACTGTAAACTTTTTTATTATACGCGGAATCACAGCACAGCCCAACCGTCACTGGAAGAGTTATGCAGAAGACATTCCGTGCCGACTGATCTGAGAAGACCTTAAGAGACGAACACCTGCCTGACAAGTGGAAAACTTTTCCAGTCCCCACTCAGTAATGTGTTAGATGTGGAATGCTAATTATCCAACAAACACTGCCGCCGGCGCCGGTCCGTTTGTACATTCTATCATAGGTACCTTGTGAAAATAACAGTAGCACTAATACATTATGTTAGGTGCATAATAAACATCACACATAACTCCCGGATATAGTTTATTAAACAAATTTTGTTCATGTTAGATAGTGAGAACAACGACGGCAGACTTGAAAATATATTTAGGTATTTGAAGTGACATATTTTTTTATAAAAAAAGTTCTTGTCTCCTCTCTACAATCAACAACGTGTTTTTAGGTGTATCCGCTTACGAAATAAATTAATAAAGTTTGGTCCACAACCTGTAACACCACGCCGTAAAAATGCATATTTTAAAACAATGGTGCACGCAATGAAGATTCTGGGTCGGAGATAATTTTCCTAATTTTCAAGCCGTTGTCCGTAGGTCATCAAAATATTGTTTTACTTATTTATTCAATATCTTATTACATAATAATCATTTTTACTCACAGTCGTCAGACGTCATTATCTCTCTTAAGCGAAGCGCAGTAAAAGTTTAAATGAGGTTTAATTAAATTTTAATCGTTTGGGCTCAGACCAATAAGTTTGGGGAGTATTAAAAATTTACCAACCGAAAAAAAAATATTTGAATAAAGTTGCAGTGTAGGTCTTCAACTTATTGCACTAATAAACGAATTAAGTAAGCCATAAAAGTATCCAAGAATAAAATTCGCTTTTTTTATAAGTAAATAACTAGACAACAGAAGGATTAACTTTACAAGCAAACAAAATATTTAAAACATGAGTTAAAAATTAAAACCAAATTATGTTATCTGTAAACACCAACCACCGTTGAGACAAATTAATTAATCCGCGCACTTGTAAACATAAAACACTTAATTAAGTATTAATAATTAATTAATATCATGTTGTTTTGTATTACGAGTATAATGACAAGATAAAGATCTGAGTAGGTACAGATAGGAAGAAAAATTGTTTAAATCTTGTTGTATTTCGCAATTACATTTGTAGTAATTGCGAAATACAACAATTTGTAGTGTTAATTAAATAAATACGAAAACGCACTTATTACACTGAAATTATCTTTTTGTAATCGTAGGGCAATTTTCTCACGAAATCCACAAAATTCGACCTTAACACATCGTTTACGTCAAGACCACCCCGGTCGAATGACCTCTGCTTGACATTACATAATAAAAAATACACATTTCCACTGACCTTTTTTTCTAGGAGTGCTATCGACTCTGGACCGTCCAACGGTTTCTTTTCAGCCATTTCGCATACAAGTTTAACTAAAAAACGTTCGGAAAATCAGAGCAATATTTACTAACGACGTTCGCGTGGTGAATACTCTGTCAGTTACCCTTGTACTGGCTCACGCTTGCGCAATAGAGACGTGTTCGGGACCCCAGCTCGCTCTACAATAGTCCTTACACAATATCGTTGGGGGTCCGCGGGAACCCTCTGATTTGATCAGTCACCCTGCAGAATACCCATCTGCGGGCTAAAATGTAATTAGCGGGGTTCAAAGAACTTGTCACGTGACTAACTTCGATTTTTTATTACCTAGTTTGTATAGCTGTAATAGGATTGACCTACTAGGTTAGTTACATTACGTGGCGTTGTAGAGTTAAGTAGTTTTCGAGCTAAGATTGATATCTGTTTAAACAAAGCAGAAACTGTTGTGCGAATTCACATTGTATTTAAGTGATAAAGCTATTAATGCTTAAGCACCTACCTATAAAAGTTTTAATAACTTTATACATAACATGAATTTTTCATTAAATACGTTAATACTTCAATGACAGGCAACTTTGATTACATCCAAAACAAAAACTACGTCAAATACTAAGTTAGTTAAGAAGCATTTAGTTTGATTTTAAAACGATTGATATGTTGTGAAAATTATGTTTTTGTATCGATCTGATCATGTACTTAATGAGTATAGTTTCATACCTGCATTATTTCCTCATATCTGTCATGTATCATTAAACATGACTTACCGTATGCATCACCCGGAGTCGCGGAAGTACCTAAATGCACAATGTGTCGCAGCGCAGCATTCGAGTGCGGAAAGCTAATAAAGTATTGACGGTCGTCATTCGATATGCAACTAATAGCTCTTCCCTAATCACTGACCGTGGCCGTTAATCTTGTGAACAATCACTTAAATGCCAGTTATTTATCGACTAACTAAAGTCTCGTCTAGATTATTGAGGAGGCCTAGAGTGTAGCCACTTTACTATAGTAAGCCCATTTGGGGAGGGGATAGGTACCGACCGCTGGATGCTTTATGCCAATAATTGTCTCGTATTCCATCGGCCAGGAATCGAACCTGGGACCCGTGGCTTCGCGGGAGCTTTATGCGCGAGCGCCCATACAGCTAGCGGCAGGCCTGAATGTCAATAGGTAACGTTTGTATCTTCTTCTTAGTCGTTGTCTTCACTGCTGAAGGTCGTGTCTAGCTTGAAAGTGGCGGTTACTTGGTGCACTATGCTTCTCCACGATGTTCTAGTCGTCGGCGGTCTTTGGGGCTTGGGTTATCGGCAGGCCTGAGAGGGTGTTTACTAGGTCGGACCAGCGGGTAGGTAAGCGACCGCGTGGTCTTTTCCCGTCGACCTTGCTAACTACCATCAGCTTTTCTAAACTTTTAGGTTACTTTTGCATATATGTAGATTTGCTTCATGTAGATAGAAAAAAGGAATGAATTACGGGACCCAGCGTCACTAAGATCGCGCTCACTCCCGCGTCGTATGTATTTAAGCACGATAACCCCCCTTATCGGAATTCGACAGAGCAACAGCTTTAATACCGTGAACGGTAATTGATCTGCTGTGTAATCGAAGTTCAAATAGCTCTTATCTAGAGTAAATAGCCGTGGTTTTTATCTACAGTTACATAAACAGGATAAGGTTTTAAAAACAATGATTTTTGTAAACGACTAAATTGACGTTCGAATCTACGTCGTCAGTTCAGCACAATTAACCGAAAACAAACATTGTTTTATTTCAGTTGCTGCCCGATATTCAAAAATTTTAATTAATCAACAATCTGTATTAAATAATATTATATTAAATATACCTATAGTATTTTAACTGTATTGTGTATTACAGGCACAGGAGTTGTTGGTGAAGGACAAGTGAAAGCTTCTTCCCTCTGTGCCTAGAACCTCTTTACCTATCTAGAATTCTCGTAAGAAATTAAACGTAAAAAAATTACACTAAAATCCATAATTTCATTAAATTGTTATTATGCCTGATTGCTACGGCGTAGCACGTACCTACGTAGCGACGGTTGGTTAGAATTTTGTCAAATAGTTTGTGGTGATAATTTATAAATAAAACAATAGACGCTGGACTTAATGGAACTACGAAATTTACTCATTCATCGTGATGCTTAATGGTTGATGATGTCCTGATGACTGAACAGACAGCACATTTTCCAAGTATTAGGTTACATTGAAACAGAATAATTTATTAAGTAGGTAGTAGTAGTAGTAGTAGAAAAACTTTCATAAACTTAAACCTCGCTTTAGCCACCTTTGGAATTCATCACCTAATAAATCAGTCATCAATGAATATCAGCTTAAACTGGGGCGTTTCACAAAACAAACGAAATGATATCAAACTCAGCACTCCTAAGATTTAAGATTTAGGATTTCTTGCCATCTTTTAGTTCGATAATCAGATCAATAAAATAATGTAGGTATGCTAAGTACCTACAATAAAAATGTGTAAAGCTTTTAAAATACTGCATTGCTCTATTGTATTGGAACTAAACTTAGCAAACTAACCGCTAAACACATAAATCAAACAAGACGTCAAACGGTCAAATTCCACAACGACGTCCAAAGTACTCAAATCAAGTCGCGGGGTTATCATAGCCCTTGAATAGAACGCTGACGACACAGCAAGCCCACACCGCCACCGGGTAGGGCTTGTTACAAATCGACGAATCAGTTCGAAACAAATTAGTATTTCCTGCTAATACAATAAGGAACAATGTTCCACTATTACGTCTACAAATAGTATACCTATCATCGTAATATACAATGTGTCTGGCCACCAGTGTCGGAGACTTTAGGGGGATGAAATATTGTATTTTTTATCGACAAATCACTATCCAAATTTTCTCTTGCCCCCATGATAAAATGGTAGCCATTTTGTTTTTTTTTAACTTCGAAGCTCGGGCGCCTATACTGTTTTAATCATTGCTATCGATGTAGATGTCTCAGGAGGCCGAAAAATGTCTCATTTGAAAGCTAATAAAATAGGTAATCAACCAGTGATACATTTTATTAAAAAATACCATATTTCATCACCCTAAAGACCCTAAAGTCTCCGACACTGGTGACCAGACACATTGTAGGTATATCATACATATCGTAAGATATATTATGTTTGAATTTCAAATGTAACTTAACTATTTCTTGTTACGGCTATTTACATCTGTGTTTTAGCGCTTAGATATATTAACGCGCTAATGTGGTGTGCTAATCCTATGCAATATGAAAATAAAATTCCTAATACATAGCGAGAAGTTTAATAAATTGTGCGTTAATTAGGTAAGCTTTAATACGCAGATGGAACCATCTTGTTTGCAAAGAATCATATTTATTATTGTATACTAGGTAGTAGCGGTGATAGCCTAGTGGTTAAGTGCTCAATAGTGATGATGATGGGTTGAGAAGAAGAAAAACCTGTTGTACCTAATATAAATATTCCGTCCATAACGAAAATGTTAGGTATAGGTAGGTAAGGTCAGTAGCTCTGATAAAAAAAAATCACAACGTATGAATGAATAGATAACTAGGTACTCCAATCTTTAGTTGAGAACTTTGAAAAGTTTTCTTTGTAAGTTTTAAGTATTTTAATTTACTTCAACATACAGCTCAAAAATACATTGAAGCACTTGACCTTCACTGCATTGATTCATGGAGCATCGTGTGCGAAGCACCTCAGGTAGGTAGGTAAGTACTTACATATTGGTAAGCTGGATTTGAACGTGCTTATGTTTAATTTCGAAGGATAATCGTCGTTAACTTTTTAAGTCTGCAATATTATGGACCAACAGTGTGGGAATTAAAATTACACACGTAGAAAGTATTATGGCTAGCCTAGCCCACTTCACTGGCCAGAGTGGTAGACAATAGCTTATACTCCTCACATTGTCGACAGGCATTTGAGCCTATTTGTAAGACGGCATCTTATTTCCATTCAACTTATGAGGCCAAGTCGACCTCCCTTACTCATGATATACCTACCCTGCAGTTACAAGGGCGTCCCCTGGTCCCTGTTTTTTAGCGATTATGAGACTTTGTTTAATCTAGGCTAAAGTAAGTACCTAAAGCTTGATAGTAAATAGGGCTGGCTAGCTACTCTAACGAAAATTAAATCGGATTCACCAGGAGAGTAGGTATTACGCTGCGGAGTGAAAACAGAGAGGCCGTACACCCACGCACGACCCTATACATATAAATGTATGAGCCGCGCTGAGTTGTTTTTTTGTGGCTAACTATTGTAATTATTATTTTTGATAATTATAAAATTTGAATTGCAATAGTAATATTTCTAAGTCAGCACATCCCGCTGTGTGACTAACACACCCATCTAGGGGAGCGCGGGACACCGTCCTTGCTTGTCTTTTTCCAAACGACTTATCGTGTTTCATCTGGGTGCTTGAAAGACAGTTATTTAAACATTTTCAAAATGTGTTCCCCTTTGTAACTGGTTAATTATTTAATTTTGCAAGGTGGTACGGAACCCAGAGTGCGACTCATACTGGATCTTTTTTTTCTTTCCCCTTACTTCTTTCTGGGATTAAAATACTTGGTGATGCCTTGGGATTACTAATATCTATGGGTAAGATCCGTAATATCATATATCGTATACCTCATAATATCTGTGAACACTTAACATCATGTGACTCGTCTCATTTTTCGGCTTACCTACGTCATTAAAAGTGATTCTTCGTATCTGTAATGAATTTTTAATTAAAATATCTATAATTTCTGCTGAACGTACTATAAGGTAAAGGGCCACAACAAAGGGCTTATGCTACGTACATAATATACATTAAAATTATACATCAGAATAAAATATCAGGAATAAATCATACCAGTAGTTCCCGAGATTAGCGCGTTCAAACGAACAAACAAACTCTTCCGTTTTATATTATTAGTATAGATATAGTATAGACATTAATTATCAAAATAAAGTATTTAAATATATAAATATATATATTTTTAGAAATTACCAAAAAAAACTTTAAGAAACGTTGTCACGAAATAGGGGTCACGAATTCACGAACTTAGGAACAGATCCAAATTTTGTCACGAAATAGGGTTCAAACGTCCACAAATAAATAAATAAAAAATTAAATTCTAACTAAAACTGCTTAATTCATACCTTAAATTACTAACAAAAGACCATATTCATTACACAAAAACTTTCAGACTGATATCTTGTGTAGTAAAATTTAAAAAAAATCTTAAAGTCGGCGGAGGCTTAACATACCGAAATAGGGGACACTTACCTTAGTGGTAGCGTTTAGTCCGTACGTAGATCATATTAAAATTATAATTACCTTGACGCTTTCACAGAGTTTATTAATTTTAATTACATTGGTAATAACTTACCTACACTTTTTTAACTATTTGTAAGTGGATAAGTTTATTACCGTTAAATAGGTATAACTCACGATATCTTTTTACAGCCTGTACCTGTACCTATATCTGGCCTAAGAACGCGCTGAACTGGAATCGCGGTTGACTTACCTAATAGATAGTTATACCATCCTCAAGCCAATTTTGACTAACATTCTTTAGTCGATCTATCGTGTGTCTATTTCTCCTCCTGTAGCATCGATGTAGGATGTCACTACTAGTAACCAGCCAGTAGTTTTCGAGATATTTGTAGTAGGCGCACTTGCCCACTAGGCGCACTTGGCCACTTTCACCTTAACAAAATTGTGAAGGGAAGTTGAACCCTCATGCAGGGTGCACAAAATAATTTATTGAATGCCAATATTGACAACATCAATCACTCTTCCCCTTTTTTTATTGATTTGATTTTATTGATCCACCCCTCGCGTCACAACTCACCACAGGTCATCTCACATAATTGATCCTTATTTCCTCGCTGGTGTTTTTGTACAGTAGTAAAAATCCTCCGTTACAACATATTAATAAAAATATCCGTTAACACACTGGTCAACCGCTTTCTGGTCAACAACGTATCGTAGCCCCAGATATTATGAGTTTTTCTGTAACTCCATTATTAGAAGTCCGCTGTATTGCAAAACTCGCAATAACAATAAATTTAAATATTATCAGGAACAATTTAGTTCACACTTGTGTGTAATAAGTACAAAAGTAATATACAGAAACCAAATATGAAATAAAATATAAAACCAAACCAACCAAACACCTTTTGCTTGGTGTAGGAGTGAGGATAATGTGAATAAATAAAACATGAAATAAATTTTCTCATTATATTTAATTCGACAATCAAGTACAGACATTAACAATTTATCGATTGGGGCCAAAATTTTCAATTAAATTATATTTACACGATCATACTTCTAATTTCCTTACTTGAGATGGCATTAACTATCGTAATGTTAGTAAGTTAGTAATAATATCAGTCCACATCACAACTGTAATTCACCTTATACAATTAAATTACCGTAATTGCATAGTATTACATAATATATCTAATGGGAAAGGCGGCATGTATTCCTCAATAGGTGTCGCTAGTAGCGTTTAAGACAACAGTATGAAAAATTTTGATTAATTTTCACTGATCCTTTGGACATATAAGTTTGTCATTCTAATGCACTACAAAACATCAATTTATAATGTATCATATTATGTGAAATATAAACAATTGAGGAATATTTTAAATGAAAATAAAGGTCACTCCACAGTCCACACATTGTCTCAAAATGTAGTAGCGCTACCTAATAACGAATTTTAGCAAACGCCTTACCCATTTGCAGGGTTGCTATAGACGTACAATAAAAATGCTTTGATTTGCTTAAAAATAATAATATGAAATGATACAAATAATTAATTGAATTTATTTCAATGAAGTGAAGTGTCACTTATTATTTTATAAAACTAAACAAATATTATAAGTCTAATAAAACTAGCAAATTAAAGACAAATAAAGATTTAGGCTCTGGACAGGCGGACCGCATTTCATCTGCAATCCAACCGCAAATTGCAGTTCAGGTGCAGTTTGAATGCAGTTGACACGACTGCAATAGAACTGCAAACCAAACGCGCAACCAAACCAAACCAAACTGCAATTGAACTGCAATCGGACTGCGCGTTTGATTCGATTGCAGTTGAAATGCGTTCCGTCTGTCTAGAGCCTTAATATTATCGCAGTTTACAGCAATGTCATGGTTGCAAAACTGTCAATCTGTCACACAAACTACTGACAGATTGACGGTTTAGTAACAATGTGACGATAAATTATTTAACATTAACATGTATAGCAACCCTGAAGATCAACAATAATATGTTACAGTTACATAACAACATCCGCCGCCATTCCGGCCCAATGCGAGTATTGATTCCAACAGCTAAATATTATTAATTGCTTTTATGAAAAACTGACAAATCATTGAATAATTCATACATTGTGAAATTTAAACTATAGAATTACATCAAAACAAAAACCAACAACGGAGATACAAAATATAGATATTTGAAGTCTTTATGCAATTGTAATTGCATAAAGACTTCGAAAACCTAAAGAAGAAATAAAATAATCTAATATATGAAAATGTAATATGAAATCCAATTTTATATAAAACAACTAAGCTATAAAATGCCAGGCACGGCGAATCGAAATCCATGTAACAAAGTGCCGAAAAAAACGAGTGAAATAAAGAAACGTAATTAAATATTAAATTGTATAATAAATCTATGATAGAAGTAAATAATGTTATAATAAAATCACCCATATGCGTCACGGCAAGACTACTCTACATATTAAAGCTGAAAACTTACTAGTTAGTGTAACTAATACTAGGAGGAAATAGTGTGGTCTCATCCTAATATTATGGCCTTTACAAACTTTTAAGCAATGCATGAATAACATCAGTGATATTGAAATCGGTCCTAGATGCGTTGCTACTGTCCAAGACAGTATGGAAACTTCATTCAACTAAATGTTATGAGACAGTAAGACTGTTTTATAATGAAAAGGAATGCCTTCCTCAAATCATAAACTTAATCCTATGTTGATGAATTACGCATGTGTAAAATGGACCATTGAATTATTGAATTGGGGCTTTTAGTCGCTTTATTTAAAAAATTTGAATTTGGAATTGTACAATATGTAAAGTGGGCATATTTTTTACATTATGTCCATAACATGTCCATTTCGTGAGTATTTGACATTACGCTTTCCATCTTTTGGAAAAATGTAACATAACATAAATAATAATAAAATGATGTTTTCCCAAGTTCCTCCTAGTCTATAATTGTATATTTAACAACGTATTAGAACGTTATTATACACAAATGGCGAATAGTGACCGTTAAATTATGATTGAGTTATTCGCGAGAGATAACAATAAAAAAGCATTTTATTATTGCAAACACATAATTACACTACAGATTATACAAAAGTATACAGATTACACACAAACATTATTTTTATGTTTCATTATTGATTTTTAGGGAGATAGATTATTTGTTGTATATTCTAGACAGAATCAAACTACATTCGATCAATAAAATAATTATTGTCGAAATGTTGAGTGAGTCAACATTATGTTATATTGGATACAAATGTATTGTTAACAAGACAGAGAGACAACGCCTTTTTGTAATTTAATCCCTCAATCTTGTCAATCAACTACTTGTAGTCATATAAAATATGTTTCGATAGCACAATAGTCAAAAGAAATCAGATAAGTATCTTTATATTATTAACGAAAATCAATAAATATACATATATGGTTGAATTGTTTGATAATAATATGTTATTAAAATATAAAAATAACGTTTGCATTTAATAAGAGTACAGTACCTATAGTAATTGATATAATAAATCTATAATTAAAAATAATTTCTCGAAAGTTTCGATATTTCCCATTAATTATTAGGCCGGTTTACTACTCGTTGCTTCTGAGACATTATTTGAATAATTACAGTTATAATTATATTCATAACTACGATTACAATATAATTAATTGACCGTTCATATTATATACAGTTATATACAGGCACTAGACTACAAGGAGCATGAGTTATCTAAATTGTAAAAATTGTTTTGCATACTTTGGTAAATTGTTGAATATTGCAGTATTAGTTTAATTTAAGTATTCAGGATAATAATTACGAAAGAGTAATAATGATGACATACAAAATTAAAATATCTAATAAGTTACTAGAAACTTTCTGTATGATAAATAATATAAATATATCGGTAGATTTTGTATTTGTTTCATTTGCTATAAATATCAAAATACAAAAATCTCCGATGAACTGGACATAAAATTTTTTGTTAGATTCACCTATAGTTGCTTCAAATGTTAAGAGAAGAATAGAAGGTTATTAAAACTGTTACGAAACTAACTGTTGTCGACTACTTTTGCTACTATTAAAAAGATTTCAGGAAAAATGTATTTTTTATTAATAGAATTTTATCTCATAGAAAAATCTAAAGCAATAATTACAATAATATAGATAATTATTCATTGAAGCGATTATAATATGTATATGTACAGATTTATATTACAACATTTTTATTATTATGTATAAAAAATGTTTCGCTTTCACACGGACATACACGACAATTATCACACCGTACACTTTACACGTATAATTTACATTATAATTACACAAACAGGTACCTACCATTCGTAACTCTGTCCGAGTTACGTTGATATGTTTCGAAACATTTCGAGTCGAACTATGTATTAACATGTATTATTATTATTTATTATTTCATTAAATACCATAATACATACATTTAATATTAAATATATTTACATGGGATTGTTTATCTAATATTCGATAATTCGCAACAATGTGGATATACCGCAACTAGCCTTGTAACCAGACTTAACAAAACAATTGCTATTCATTTAATTTATGAGACATTTTAGTCTCTAAATAATTGATTTTATTTCAATAGGTATGGAGAGATATTCATTTACTGCAATAGCAACAAACAAGCAGTCAAAGTTTTATTTCATTTAAATATTTTTTTACTGATCCAGAAGATTCATTCTTCTTTGAATTCATCCTTGAAGAACTATTCCATTGAAAAACGTTTCCTAGGTTTTTATCACTTATTAAAATTGATTTAATCCCTCCAGTTATTACCGCGTGGAAAAACAGACAGACAGATAATCTGTTTATAAATGAACAAGAAAGCCTACCACATTTAAATATCTAAATACAGATTGGAGGCCGTTACAGTTTCATTATTCGCAAAGGTATATATATAATTTATTAATATTATGTAGTGTCCTGCACATATTGTGTTTCTTTTCAACGCACCCGATATATTATTAATATTGTGTATGTAGTTGTTATGATATTCCGTTGTCTGGCTAGCGAGCAAACCTATATAAAACTCTCTGTATCACCGTTACCTCAAGCAGATCTTTGAGAAAATTAGATCCAAAGAAGCATAAAATAAATTAAATCATTTTACCCTCTAAGCAATCTCTAAGAACTTTGTAATAAAATCGATTTATACGTGGCATGTTATACGACAGTGGGCAATGTGTTGTGGCTTTTTAATTCAAAACAAGACCTTAGAGACATCACACGCACATTAATTTAGAAGTTATCTAGCCTATAAAATTCTAAGGCTTCTAGAAAGTTCTGGCGATTAAATATAACCTCCCGCACTCCGTCCTTTTCACGTGTTACGATATTATTTCGTCA
Source organism: Hesperia comma (assembly GCA_905404135.1). NCBI lineage: Eukaryota > Metazoa > Arthropoda > Insecta > Lepidoptera > Hesperiidae > Hesperia > Hesperia comma. The sequence continues at coordinate 3,332,021 of FR990026.1, forward strand.
TTTTTTTTTTATTTAAACCAAGACAATTTGACAAGCCCCTTTCGCCTATAGAATCCTAGAGCTTCTAGAAATTTTTAGATAATGTAGAGACACTCTCCCTCCCCCTTTACTCTATCCTAAAGCTTCCAGAAGGTTCTCAAATTAACGAGAAGAACCTCATATTAACTCATCATTTCAAGAAACTCATATTAACTCCCGCTTCCTATATGGCTATAACCCTCCTAGACCTTCTAGAAAATTCTCGCTTATACAGTTTGCAGTGCCGCTTATACCCCCCTCCCCCTAACGCTATAACCTGAACCTGGCAGACAAAGCATCAAGTCAATACCCAACCTGCGGGTATCATAACCTCACCGTAACATCATCATCTAAACTCGCGTCCACGGGGCAGGCCGAAGCCAACTCCTCGAAGGTCATGCCGTCCAGGGTCATGGTGACGGCGGAGATGCTGCGGAACAGCGCCTCTGTGTCCAGGTCTTTGGGCAATGCTAGACTTTAGAGCCATCACACGTACACTTATCGAGAGGTTTCTTTTTACAATAAAATCATAGAGCTTCCAGAATGTTCCCACTCTTCTATATAGCTATAAACCCAACTTAGCGGACAGAGCATCAAGCCAATACCCAACCCAGCTAACCTGCGGGTATCATAACCGGACCGTGACGTCATCGTCCAAGCTCGCGTCCACGGGGCAGGCCGAAGCCAACTCCTCGAAGGTCATGCCGTCCAGGGACATGGTGACGGCGGAGATGCTGCGGAACAGCGCCTCCGTGTCCAGGTCCTCCGGCAGCTTGGTGAGGAACTGCGCCGCCGATATAAAGTCCATGCCCTTCAGCTCGTCCTGGTACAGGTGGAGGATGCCTGAGGAAGAGGAGCGACGGGTTTTATGACTGTTTAATGTGAGTTTTAACGAATAAAGCGACTGCAACATCGACAATAGTGAAATACCTCACCAATGTTGTCGAACTCAATTAAATACGTCGTATTAGGGATAACTAAAGTAATCGACAGATATCGCTCAGTCAATTTAGACTAGACGACTATGACCAGCTTTCGAATATAAAAATAATACCAAAATCATTTCATACAGTAAGAAGTTATAAGGTAAACACACAAAAAATGAATTGAAAAAAATTGTTACATGCATGGCTGGTTGAGAAATGCTTCTACAGTATCAAATCTTACATAAATAATTATGAAAATAATATTTAATACTTAATAATAATAACAATTAAATTTGACATGCATAACTGAATAAAGATAATGAACTATGATGTAAAATATTAATAATATAATTTATATATATAATTATGTGTGTGTGTAATTGTAATGATAATAATTATAATTGTAATGATAATATAAAAGAATAGTAATTAATAATATTAACATTAATGATAAAAAAAATTGTAACTAATCCTTACTAACTCGAAAAATTTGCACACCATTAACATGATACATTTGGAAGTCAATTAACAAAATCAGTCGGAATTAAGAACCACCTCCTTTTTCAAAGTCTGTCAATAAGAAGATTTTATTCATGTCGATAACTAACCTTTCCCCTGTCTCTGTCCTCACACTTATTTACAAAATAAGCAACTAATATTCCAACATCACTTATATTCTGTCCCACTGCTGGGCTTGGGTCTCTAGTCAAAATGAGAAGGTTAAAGCCATTGTCCACCAGATGTAAACTATATATATAACCACCCAAGTCCCTAAATAAAGTCTTGTTCTACGTCCGTCTCAGTTGGCTCGTGCTGTATTCACATTTGCTACCTTAATCCAATAAAAAAATGTACACACCAATCGCAGTATTAAACAGGAACGTGTCCCCGTCCCGTAGGAACACGTCCCACACGCGGCACGCGGCGTCCAGCGGCATCGCCTTCGCGAACGCCGTGTACAGCCACTCCAGCAGGTACAGCTCCACCGCCACCGCGTCCGCTACGGCGGGCACGTTCGCGCGCAGTAGCTCGCTGTACGCGCGCCACAGACGCTGCGGATAGGACGTGAGAATTAGGGCGCAAATAATAGGAGGAGACGCGCTGAAAACGACTTTATTGCGTGTGCTCAAGGTTGAGTTTAGCTTATGAGGAGAATTGCTTTAGTCATTTAATTCTTTACGTCAATCTACAATGGATAATTACTAGATCGAATGCGAACAAAGTATGTATACGGCACGTTCGCGCGCAGTAGCTCGCTGTACGCGCGCCAGAGCTAGATGCTGTGGATAGCGTACATGATACTAGAATTGTCTAGCTAAAAGCGACTTTATTGCGTGTGCTTAACGTTGAATTTAGCTTGTGAGCAAAACTACTTAGATCATTTTAAATTCCTAATTCGAACGTAAACGGAGTATAGATTCCTTCGAGTGCAGCAGCTCGCTGTACGCGCATCACAGACTTTGTGAACAACGCATCTTCCCGAGACTACAACACAAGTCATACTAGAGTCGTCGAGCTAAAAACATTTTTTATTGTGTGTTCTCACGGATCAATTTAGCTTGTGAGGTACATTTACTTCGATCAATCTACTATGAACCTTAGTCACAGAGGCAAAAAGCTAGCATTTGTATAGGAAACACTTGGAACAATGTTTCGTGCATGTGCCGTGTCCGTAAACGGTCTCTATGTGTACGTTGCTCAAACGTGCAGTGCATGAAGCTTTACAAGTGTATTAATTTACAATTGACGTTTAGGACGATGATGGGTGGTGCTGCAAGTTCGTTTGCTACTTTTTTTTCATAAATTCCTTTCTCGCACAACACTATTTGTAAGCGACTAGGATGTTGTCTCCTGTAAGTGAACAGTGTCAGATACAGCGAATTTTGGATTGCGTTGCAGTCGCGTAGCATTTATTAAAATAGCGTAGTGTGTGAAGGGCCTAAGATGGTGGTGGGTGGTGTTGCATGCTCGTTTGCTACATTTTTCCCATAAAATAAACAATTAGTTAGGCACCTGCATAGTGGCGCCGTCGCGGCCGAAGGCGGCCTTCATGACGGGCCCGTCCAGCAGGTTGGCGAAGCACACGAACGCCGCGGGCGCCTCCATGTTCAGGATCAGCACCGCCGCTATGAACGACATGCCCTGCAATACCAACAATAAAGCCAGTTAGATACATCTACAATGTAAAATCAAGTTGCTAACAACTCGCCGTACGTATATTTTATGACGGATACGGACGGATTGTGTAGTTTTAGATGGCAATAGAATCAAATTTTATCCGCTTGCGTGAAATAAATACAATAAATTTATTTACCTCAGTGCAGATAAAATAAATGCCACCACACACTCATAAGCAAAACACTAGTTTCCCAGTGCCGTGGACCCTAATATACAGATCGAGAAGTTTAGAACTTAAAATAACCATTCAATTTCCGTCTCGTTATAAAACGTACCCAGAAACATTCGAACGTCTGTCACAAAGCAGTCTGAGACGTATTTGGTACCATTGATATGCGTCGGTCAGTTTCCATTTGCCACTCATCGGAACCCATTATCTACGTCCTCCTCTACTACTCTGGGCGTGAAGGTGACAGGCCGCCACAACCCTGGCCACATTCGGTTTAGCAGACCACACACCCCTTTGAGAAAAGTAATTAATAATAAATAAAATATACATAACTAACCTGTATGTAACCAATATCCGGCCTGTAGCACACATAAGCCGCCAGCAACTCGTGAAGCACATCAAAGTACGGCCCGCCAGGCTGGAATATACACAGATGTGGGAACGTCCGCGCTATGTCCAGCTGAATCAGCTCCATGGAACACTCGTCACTATAGTCCAACAGATTAGGGTTCGATTTCGAACAACACCGCTTCGGCCCCGGATCGTTGCCCATCGACTTGAGATTCTGCTCGCTGAAGTTCCTCGGCATCCCCAGTCTTGTCTTCTCCTCTCTCTCGTCGGACTTCGAGCTATCCAGTCGCTTCTGCCTGTCTTCTGTCTTGGTCTTGTCGTTGATGGATAGCCGATCTTCTAACGTCGATAGCTTTTCATTGGACTTCATTTTGACTTCCTTGTCCTCCTGACAGCTGCACGTCGAAGCGTTGATTTTTAGGCGCTTCCTCCGAAGCTGTGCCTCTTGGAGCTTCTGCTTCGCCTTCGCCACGTAATCCTGGTACATCTCCGGGGTGATCTTGAGCTTGTTCTCGATGGCCAGCTGCCACACTCTGCCTCGTATCGAAGGGGGCAGACCGCTCCACCATAGCTCCAGGGTGCGTTTTGCATTTTTCCTGTAAAAATATAATTTCAATATCATCAAGGTGCAACTAGAAACGTGGGTGAGATTTGCTTTCATAATAAAAGTTTGGAATAAAATTTTTGTTAAGACGACAAAATTAAAATGCAGCACCACCTTTCAAGTGACAACTTTGAGCGATACAGAACAAGATACAAATGTTATGGATGAGAATGGTTAGCACCGTTAGCAGACAGTGTTAGAATCAAGGCGCAACTTATAACGTGGTAAGATACAGCTTGAAAAAATTACATTGTCTGGCATAGTAAGTTTAAGGTCCAAAGAAACACGCGAAGTCGATGCTAAAAGCATCCTCATAAACTTTCTCACATGTTTGAATACAATTTACCTTTCTTGGAAAAAGTTGTATGTTAATAAGCGCTAATTATAACAGTAGGTAAGTATTTAACAGTTATTCTCATTTTACAATTTCGGGCACTGTGGAAGGATAAAGAGGCCGATGGCAATCCGAGTAGGAAATTCATGAGTCTTCTTGAGAATTCTTTTGTTAATTTTACCAGACTCACCAAATGCATAACAACAAATGTGAAGAGCAAACAGCGAAATCTTAACGTCCCACGCTCACACATCGAAAAACTGACCGAACCCAACATATTTAAGATGTATAACCGCCAAACTCCGAGCGCACATTATACAATTTACTGGGCAATAAAGTAAAAGACAATGGATATTAACTGCATTGCGGCATTGTTAAGAATTCCATTGTTTCTCAGCCAGAATCATAAATATGTATACCTAAGAAGCAGGTGTTCGTGTTATCGCTAATCGCTGCCAAACGAATTTCATTACGTCAATAACATTCTCGGTACAGTGTAACGGAAGAAATCGTTGTGTTTCACACGCTACCAAACTCAATACCACCATAAAAAAGGGATTATTCATGATCAGAAAAAGCAATATTTTACTTATACCTACATTCTGTATATCTACTTTATACTGGTCTATCCTCTGCTAACTGAACTAATCATTACAGTCTTAATTTGAGTCTCATTTTTGGCCGGTCACAGTATTCATGGGCGACAGTGACTGTGGCAGGATGGTTTACTGTTCAAAATGCCCAAAAAAATGTAGTACAACCTTTCCTACCATCCTACCATTTCTTTCTATTTACCACGGAAGACCAGCGCTGGTTGACTCCAGCACAATGCTGAGTAGGGTCCATTTTTTTGTTCTTTTTAACATTATTTCCTTTTAATTGTATTGTGTCTTGCAATATAAATGTGTTTTCTTTCTTTTTACTTTCTATTACCAAACAGGGAATAGCTCAGAATGAAACCCGAGAACAATTTTCCAATCATCCACATCACCCCTTCAATAAGCGAGCAACAAAAGCGCCCAACGTCGAACGCACTCGTTTAAGCAAAACCTTCCCCATTTAGAACATTCAGAACTTAAACGTAGTTGACCGAAGACAAAAGCGTCGACAACAAAGGATGCACTAGCTGATCCGACTCCGCATTGTTCGCCCCACGAAACACGACCCTGTTCGTTTCGAGTGCTCTCACAATGAATTTTCTATCACACATAACGGTCACACCAACTTGTATTTTTACTTGACCACCCAAGTTCATAGTGACACTAACACGGTATCCTTTAGTATTGTCTGTTTGTCTATAGCCTAGCTATTAGTAATCTTGCCTAGCTATGTATGTATGTATTATCGGACTCTACACTATTATAAGCACACCAATGATATTGATTTTTAACAGAGATTTTGCGATATATTTTACTGACTTGTATTTATTTATTTTTATAATGCTTACCTAATGTATTTTTAATATACGATTCCTCAAAATAGATACCTAATACATACAATACATTAAATGTCATCGAAATGTCTTTCTATAAATAAAAATTCTAAATAAAATCTCATTAATTCTCAAATCCAGTAGCGATTAAAATAGCTTTATTATACAAGATACTGGCCCGTTATAAAATTAATTAAGTTCGATAAATCCTACCTATTTCCGATCAATAGTATGTTCTAATTTCAAATTTTCCTTCATATTTTATCGAACAAAATTATGACGAGAATATTGAGATTATAAAAAGATGTTAACGCGTTTCAGGCTGTTATGACAGCGATAGAAATAATGCATTTACAGCGCATCTTTCTTAGCCGGGAACACCTTGACAGTGGCCTTTAGTGTTGCTGACACCCACGGGCGATCATCAAATGGACCTTCTGCGCGCTATCAGCGATTAACACAAAACAACTATGCTCCGGAAACCTCTCAAACTATCGCTCCCTACCTCTCCAATAAACCAAGCAAAGATCCGACTAGAAAATTCTAGACAAAACCCATAAATACACCGAGAGCACGAGAAAGTACCAAAGCACCAGCCCACTGAATAATGTACGGCGGCCCTGACCGCGGCCGAGGCCCGAGTCGTGATAGAATTCGTTAGTGTGTATTAACGCCTTACGCCTGCCGACGGCGGCCGAGCTAACATCTGGATGCTATCTACTGTTATTTATTAAGGGTTCGTTCGCTCGCTGTTACTCATCGATACAGGGTCACTATAGTTATATTTACTCCTCGCGTTTTATGACTGGATATTTAAAAATGAATTCGATAGAATAAAAAAACTTGCCTGTCTAAGTGTATCAGTGATAGCTGTTTGAATAAAATATGATTTTGAATTTGAATAAGAAATAAAGTTCTCTCAAGCTTTCATAAGAATCTGTATCGCCGACAGCCGTCGAGTTGAGTTGATGTAACGACGTTTATTTTAAAACGAATACGATTCATATCTAGATTTCCATTATTTCTACAAGAATACTCATACTATATTGAGGATACTGAAGTGTAACACAATAACATGGGTTGTGGTAAATTCAGTCAATAGTTTGACGACGATTCATAAACTCAAGGTAGAACATGCTCATTCAAACAATATAAATTATATTTTTTACAAGTTTTTCCTCTATATTTATTTATTTATTTAATATTTTGTAACACCTAAAAACTAGGGTATACAAGGGCAAAACTTAATGCCTAATGGCATTCTCTACCAGTCAGCCCTGGGTAGATGCAGAAAAGACAAAAAGTAGGTGTTTTAAACCAAGAAAAGAAAAAGAAAAAAAAATCCCGATTAAAACAAAATGATAAAATAATAGAAGTGTAACTGAATAAAGTATAATCTAAAGTCTTTATTAATCTAAAAATAAAATCTTGTAAAATTCTCAGTATCACGTCTGTGAATTCGACAACCCTACACCTGGAGAACTTGGACGAGATTGACTATAGAGTAGTAAGTAGAGTCAGAATACATTTAAGTAAATGCGTTGGTTTAGTAATGTTCACGGTGTTCAGTTCGACAGCGGGTGAGCATTTACTTGTTATTTGTGATCTCGTTAACTGGTGTAATTGCATTCAGTGTAGAGAAATTTTAAGTGAGCATTTCATTCACTACGTCAAACGTTCACGTTGAAAATTCAATGGTGCTATTTTTATCTACGCTAATATGTACCCATCTAAAGCCTTATTTTGAACGTAAGTTGAGGCTTTAATTCACGCAACACATAATATAACACAACACAACACTCACTCAGGCCACATTCGAAAACATATTGAGACGAAAATCTTTAAATTCACAAATTTTATTTATCTGTGAACCGATTGAATTTAAACTACTTCAAGCTTACAATAAGTATATCAGAATACATCTGTTAAGGGCTCAATCAATGTTATGTTATGGTATTTATTCCGTTTATAAAAGCCTCTCTAAGCGTTTTTCCCAAATATCCTACAAGTACAGACATTGTTCACTCAGAAATTGAACCTAAAAAAGTAATAAAATTTCCGTACATTCGTAATTCCAACCGCGCAATTTGTTCTCAACGGAAATTGTTGTCAGATAAACTTCGTCCGCTATTCAAATCAACGCTTTTCACTCGATGCGAAAGCTAAATTTACTTCAATCATTTGCCTCGCTTTCCACGCTCTACGGCAAAAACTCAGCGAGGGAAACAAGCTAAATTACCCTTACAAGGATGAACGGCTCTATCATCAGTCGTACTCCGTGATCAGAATGAACGTTGGTCTTTAGTACGACTAACCTAATCTGTTACATAAGGTGTGACATTTAATTTTACACTCACGTTTCCGGCAGATTGAAATTATTCGATACAGTAATGTAGATTCAAGAAATAGATCTGTTTCCTCTGGATAAAAAAGACAACACAAAATTGCGGAGTCGTAATAAAACTTTTTTAACATTTTAGGGGACCCTTGTGGAACTATGAGTGTTAAGCCGGACTTTTCTTTGAAGTGTCTTGAGATCAATTCCCAGCGAGGCGGAAATATTAATGAGGTTGTATTTAATTAATCTATGTATGGGTGTGTTCTAGTCATCGTGGATTTTCTATAGTAGGTACCCACGAGTCCAACGACATAAGGAACTCTAGCAAATACCAGTCCATATATCAATAATTTAAAGGATGTAATAATTATAATGAATTAAATTGCATGTGGCTACATAATGTGTATACCAATTTGAATGGTAAAGGCAATAAAGTACATTGAGAATCGTTGAGCAATTCAGGCGTACAATCAAATTGGGCCAAGCCCTCACACGGACGCTTAATCAAATCTGAATGCCTAAGAGAACGCTTAGTATTTCAACGTTCGTTGCAAAATTCACATAAGTACAATGAATTCTTGGATGAATAAAGGTTATTTATTTGCCGAGTATCGAGATAAATTCCGGCCAAGCCTGCTGTAGGGTTATAAAAACTGACAGTAGAGTTATAAAACTTAGGATCCACGAGTCTTAGGAATTGACGTCAATAGGTTGAACCGGATAAAGGAATAAAAATAATATACGCAACCTTTAAAGCCTAATGAATACATAGCCAAGATACTGTCGGTTCGCAGAAGCTTTTTAGGGGTCTGCATCAAAGTGCAAAAAACGGAACTTTAGCTTGTAATTCGTCGAAAATTAGACTTAGGTAAAAAACAGCCACAACAAATAAAACGTTCACTAATACCATCACCCTTTAGCGATCCTTTAGCCCGTCCCTTCCTTCTTATAGGATATTAGCTTCCGTCTGCAGGCTTCGCCCGCGTGGAATTCGTTTAAACTTAACCCCCCTATTTCTCCCCTTCGGGATGGAATTTCCAAAAATCCTCTCTTAGTGCTCCCCTACACTCCCCAAGGCATTTATGTATGTTACATGCCAAATTTCAGCTTCTTCCATTCAGTAGTTTCGGCTGTGCGTTGTCTGTCAGTCACCAGTAACGCAAGAGTTTAAGGTTAATGTAACATACATAACTATTATGCCGATAGAGTAATATGGTCTGCATCCACTCGTACGTATGCCTCGTGACTCGTGAATCGTTTCTCGAGGCGCAGACTGCATTAGCCGCGCGCGCATGGCTCAGTAATCGAGGATATAAAATAAGCTTACATATTCTGCCAGTCGGGTAGTATAGTCTGCGAGCACTCGCGCGCATGCCTCGCGAGTCGTTCTTCGACACGCAAGGACTCCTGCAGGCACGAGAGGCTCGCTCACTAATCGAAGTTATTACAATTAACTTACATATTCTGCCAGTCGGGTAGTATAGTTTGCGTCCACTCGCGCGCATGCCTCGCGAGTCGTTCCTCGAGCCGCAAGGACTCCTGTAACCGCGCGTGCCTCGCCGCCGCCTCGCGCTCCACGCGCCGCCTCGCCGCCTCCACCATGCGCGCGTGCTCTGCCTTGTGCCGCAGAGCTTCCTCCGTGCACTTCGCTGGGAGGTTCGAGGGGCTGGAAAGGAGAGTTGTGGTTTAATGTTTTTTTTATGTAAAGCTGATAAATGAGCTAGACTAGCTAGCTGAGACTAAAAAGTAATGAAAAGAGATCATCGTCGGTCAAAGCCGTCTGTAACACTCGAGGAAATACCTATGCGCTGAAAGTCAAGAGAAAAGAAAGCCTCCATTTGGAGCATTAGGTACGATTTGTTTGGTAACTGACTCAAACAAGGAACATAAAGAGCCTAAAGAAACAAAATATGCAGTAATACAAAAAAGAGTACCTATATAAATCAAAATACGTACATATGTATATATCTGTGATTATGTAAATCCAAATCATAACGTTATTACCATAATTATCTCATTATCATATCATATCTAGATCCAAACGTTATCAACTTATCATTATAATGTAACAACCAAATCATAATGTTTATTTTTATTGTTATCTAGAATATTCTAAACGCATCATCGACAAGGGCAAGAACCCTAACTGTTCCTAACAACGTTGTAAAGCAATCAGTTGGAAGTGCCACAAAAACAGGCAGCTCTGGATAATTGCATCCCGACTGGAGGAATGGTCAATCTCGCGCATAATACTACTATACTATGTATAGCTATCAGGTGGAGTTATCGTTAAATAATACCTACTTTTTATTTAATCTGTGTTTGTTCAACAAAACGTTCTGGCGGTAGTTCATAGATATTTACACAAAACTATAGATCCCGTGAAAGAAGAATCCTTCTTTATGGCTAACTTTATTTGCAAACTTGTCAAAGTTACACACTTCATTACTCGTGATCGTTCTACAAAAGTATGAAATCACAAACGCCCACAGCCCAAGGACAAAATTAATCTTGCTCATAAATTAAATATCTTCCCGGGCGGGAAAAACATTCTGTTATCCCTGACTCTTCTGACAAGATAACCATCCACAGAGACTTAAAATTCTCGCCGTCAATCTACAATGAACCTTATTCATAGGGGCAGAAAGCTGGCATTTGTGTGGGTTGCCATTAAAACGAATTCCATATCGAACACAAACGGACTATAAAACATGCAATAAGGAATATCAAACGAACTGACGCGCAATTCAATCCGAACAACGCTAAGCAGTTGCAAGCCATAGGCAAATTGCAACAAGAACCAGCATCCAATCATGAGTGCATCTAACTGTACCTAACAACACACGGTACAGGAATCTATTTGAAACGTATAGAACTATAGACCTATGAGCGGTATCAGTAGAGGTATCAATTATTGTGGTAGGGCAGGATAATTCCTAATAACGTGCTCAGGGCTTCATAGTGTAATATCGCCATTTATTGGTGTTCTGTATAGTTAATAAGAGTGCATTGCCATGTAGGTACGCGGTAGTTTTACACAGTGAAATCAGCTTTACGCCCCCATAGAGAACATCTGAAATATTTATTAAAATAGCAAACAAAAAGGGATTATTTTCACTATTTCTATGTATTACTACTTGTGTTCGCGACTTCATTAAGATACTATCTACTGGACTGTAGTCCAGAAAAAATATTTTTTTAGGAAATATTGAGCACTTGAGAATCAGTTATGTAGTTTGAAATCGCTGAGAGACAGATATAATATTATGTACATCTCCCGAAGAGAAGCCAGAGCGGGATTACTAACAACAATTAAATACCACACAACTCTGGCACGCTACAATGTAGCCTGAGTAAGCAGAACGCGGTACGTAATGCAATATCGTAAAACATTTAGCCGCCGTAGTCACGACCACATTACGGCTGTCCCTGACCGCGCGCCCCCAGCGGTGAGGTAACCCAATAGCCCCTAAAAGCATTCCACTTTGGATGCTCTCATCTAAGGTAATATCTGCTGGAAATTGCCTTATACCCCACATAAAATTTTCCATTAACATACAATCTAGGTATTTTCTGGTTATATGGGTTGCGTTGATTTAATAGAAAGATCGAGTGGTCTTGTTGGTAGTAAATAACATGACTTGTGAAACTAAGAGACCCGGGTTCAATCCCGGTCAGGCTAAAAGTCTAAGTGACAAATAAAAATCCGCAATTGACGTAATGTCTTTCCTAGTTGCATTGCTAACTCAACCGATATTATTTAACTATACTATAGAGAGGAACCGTCTTCAAATTCAGCTAAGCAAAATTCGATTTACATACATTTAGAAATCCTCCATTCTCCAATTAACATATAAGTCATAGAAAGAAATCTGAACTGAATAAATTGGACATTCTTCATTAAACAAACAACGCAATCAAATCTTCAAATTGGTCAAACGAACAGTTAAAATATTCAATGCTAAACAGAATACTTTCAACTAGACACGCTATCGAAGCGGCCAGGGTATTTCTCAGGCATATGCTTAGAAACATCGAGACAGATATTCACCGAGGGGAGCTAATGAGAGTAACGAGCTATCAATAAACATTTTATTCATAATATTCAGCATTTCGCAGCAGTATTCAGTAGTAGCCAATTTTTTGAGAAGTCATAGATGGCGGAGTCTATTATTCTTTAGAAAATTAATATTTATTTATTACCTATGTTTGATAATTTACCGGTCGATCGTTAGATCACGGAATAGTTTATTATCTATTCCGTGGCTAGACTAGCGTCCAGCAGTAGCTTTGCTACTATTGGGTTTCTCTAAACCATTCTTACGATACCGCACCCGAAGCAGATGAGTAATTTTCCCGTGAATTGAACGTTTTCCTATGAGTTGTAATCCAGCCAGTAGAGATGTAATGTGCATAACACTTAAATATTGTTCCAGCCGCAAATCAAACCTGAGACCTTCACTTCATATGGAGTAATTTATCGTACACCATATGCGCATACAAGATTATATCATTCATATTCATAAGCCTCAAATTAATCGCAAAATCTGACATGACATAATGAAACATCAATACATACAACAGCCGGTAGCTCTCTAAGGTTAGTGACCCAGCTTGACAGCTGATGTAATATGTTAGTAGAACTGTGCAATTCAACTTTACAAGTAGGGACCTACTTACTTCACTTTCACTAGCATGGATTTGAATATTCTTCATCTATTAACATTAAAATAGAACACGTCTCAAAGATATTTCATAGTGTCTGCTCTAAATCGATGCAATTTCAAATACACTCTCAACGCTTATTTTACCCCGTTAAGTGTGGAATATAATAAAATACCTTATTTAGCGGACGTCTTGCCGAAATTTTGTTATGAGTGAGTACCCTTACTTAAAGGCCCTTATTTAGAGGTTCAAGGCAAGTGCGACTTATGCTTTATGTATGTACGAGTACACGTATAATCCTTGAACAAATAAAACTATAGGTGGCTAATTACCAGGGATAGTAAATGACTAAGTGATCTGTGTGGCCCAAGAACATCAGTAACATCAAAACATCATCCGAAAGAACCCGTATTATCACGGCTGCTACAGAAAAGCTTAAATACAAAACCACGAAGGAATTAATTAGAAAAATAAAAATTAGTTCACTTTTTCGCCAGTCAACATCAAAAGATTTGGAGTGAAGTATAAAAATAAGCAAAAGAAAATGTTTGAAGAATCACAAAGGCCTCCGTATGTCGGTCAAGCCCTACTCGACGACACATTAAGGGTCGCTTCAACTTCACTGGCCGTTGACCTGAAGCTTATTAGTTTTGAATGCCCCCATTCAAATACAATGACGTGGCACAGATATTTAGTTAGAGGTTATAGTAATATTTTACTATGGGGATACGTACAAGTAAAGGTATTTTTATACCTTTTATACCTTAAATTTCTATATAATTCAATGTTCTTATTCAGTTAAAACTTTTTTGTTTTTATTTTGAATTCTAGATTTTGGTTTCTGTAGGTTTAAAGTTGTTATTAGTTTTATTTAGATAGCAATGCTAACCTGTCGACTTAAGACACTTCCAGATTATCATCAATATCATCACCTTATTTAGTCTTTACAAAACTCGTAAAGCAGAATTTGTTAATAGGATTTCTAACAATTTCTGGTTAACGATTCTTGTATGACTATGTCAGTCTTTTCATATACTTCGTCTATGGTAGTATCAAGATTGTTTCGATTTACATATGTGGCAGAGCATTATCCTGAGTTGAAGACTGATGTTGATATCTGACAAATAAAATTTAAGCGAGGGACCAGTAAACACTGATGTACAACGATGTTTACACGACGGTGAATCATCTTGCAAGACTATGACGGATAGTGATACGATGCAGGCAACCTGACTGTTAATTCAACCTTGGATTAAAAAAATATATAGGTATCGTTCAGAATACCTACAGACTAAAAATTTGAAGAAAATCGGGAATAGTCTCTACTGATCAAAGAGCCTAGGGACGTATCACCAGACCTCTGAAATCCGATAGCCCCGAGCAAACGTGACAACTGGCTGCAGATAATAAATTAAAAACAAACATTATAAATTATAAAGTACAGGATGCAAAATAATCCAATTCATATTACACGACCCTCGTCACCTCGGTATTGCTGCGTGCCGTGATGCCGTCTGCGTTCCGCCTTGAAATACTTCTACTCATTAGTACAGACTACAGAGTACTTTTCCTTATGCGACAGAGAACACTCGGCTAATTGGTAACATTATACACCTTTATGACTGCGACCTAATTCATACAAGTACGCTTGCAAAGTCGCTGCCTAGCATTCGTAGTTTTATATGTTGAATGTATTTTTTTTACATTTTATAGTCGACAAATAAGCAGAGACATCAGAGTCGGGTTGCTGACCAGGAAAAAAGAAAGAGGGTAGAAAGATATTATATTTTTCAAACTTTCAGCAGGAAGACAAAAATTCGTTTCGGAGCTGATTCCAAACAAGAGTGGTAGGTAGCTAGTCATTCGGGATTCAGTCTAACCACCAAGCAAAATATTTAATAGCCAGTATATGTTACTAATACTGGTAACCGAAAGAGTGTAATCTATTCTTAGCCGTTCAAGAACAGAAAAAAGCATTTTACGGTTCAACAACCGTGTTACCGGTAAGAATCAAACCACTTTCCCCCATTACTCATGTCAAAACTATTCATTAATCTTGTTTCAATATTATTGTTCTCTAGATATGACCTAATACTAAGTAACTAGAATTACGAATTAAAACTGCAAAAAAGAAATTGTATAACGAATATCTTATTACTGCCTGTCAGGTGCGCTAACTTTACCATGAAATGAGTTGTTTCTTGCAACACTTTGTTTCTGCTTGCAAAATGCAAAATGATTGCTGTCAACTCTTCAAAGTAAGACGTTCTATGGTAGCCTAAATTCAATGGGGCAGTTACGGTTTTTACAAGGTTTGAAGATGGAATACTACGAGCCTAGTAGTGACCACGCCACGCGCGCGGTACAGGAAAACCCACTATTACTGTTTATTACCAGTTTATTATTAGTACAGTGCCCAAATTAGTACCACAGTGTTTAATGTGCTATAACAAGTCAACATTAATAACGTAGGTACCACAAAAGCGTAACTACACAAAATATAAGATTAGTCTATTTTAGTATATAATCAAAATGGTATTCGAATTATGTTCTACGAAATATACCTTTCTAGGAAATATTTAAAAGGCATTTATAAAACGTCACCATCGAATTATCAGATTGAATAATCTTTAAAAAATACCGTACAATAAACTGTATAATTTCAGTGACCCATGATCCATGGGCCGTCGCTCGGTAAACATAGTACCTATAGGCTATTGAACCGAAAGATTACGAAGTCCGACACTTATGGATAATTTTATAGCCGCGTGTCAACCCGTCCGACTACTTTTTAAGTTGCTATTGGGATTAGGCGGAATATTATAATGGACTCTTTTCATCACGTAAATGCTTTTACTACTTAAGCGGACATCATAAAGTTCAAAATAGATTGAACAATATTTACAAAAACAGTAAACAAGTTGAAAAATTTTTGTTGTTTCTTTATTTGTCTATTGAATGTTCACAAAAAATATAATGCGATACCGAGTTCTAAATATTTTTTCCGTCAAATGTTAAAATTTCACAGTTCAACGGAATTGATCCATTTTTTTTTTCAAAATGTATGACTTAATGATGCAAGCAGTGACCTGATTTTTTGTTTATTAGATGCAAGGTGTGTTTGGGAATTTTGAATGAGTCAACTTTTGTACGTATTACTTATTCAAACTAGTTTGCAAACAATAATTATATATGTATTTAATCCATTTAGAACGGTAGCTGTGACTATTGAAACGTTGTGACTTGTGACTCCGCCTTCAGGGGTCCTGGGTTCGATTCCCGGCTGGATAAGACATCTTCGTGAACAATAAATGTTTGCTCTCAGTTCGTGTCTGTGTTTTGGAATCTTACAGCGGGGGTGAGAATTGTTATTTACTTTTGTTCAGTTTTCACCTCATCGTAAAAATCGATTTCACTCGATTACAATTCGACCAATATCCAATATTCGCATTCGAATAGGAAACGACGTAATATGTATGTACACACATAATTTCACGTACGAATACGTTTGGTATTCATGTTGTAATATGTTTAAACATAATTGATACAGGCTGCCAAGTCTCGCTAAACTCGCCAACTTACAAGAGAAAGTTATTTCTTAACAGGTAGCAAAAAATTACGCAATTTGATACAATTGTAACTAAAAACATTGTCCGTATTTCCATAATAATATTATAAATGCGAAAGTGTGTTTGTTTGTCATTTTTTCACGTCGCAAAGGAGTGTTGTTACGGTATAATTTTTGTGTGTGAATGTGAAGATACACGAGTAGGAGGCTGGTAGGTTGCATGCATACCTGACATGGCTACTTTTTACCACCTTAAAATGTCTCATTCCCGTGGGAAGACCACTACTCAGTAGTTACTAGAGTATACAATCGCAAAAACACTAAAAACTTAACTGTAGAAAAGCAGATGGTGTTACAAAAACATCAAAAAAAGTAACAAAAATAAGTATGGCTTTTGAATATAAATAACAGAAACATAATTAGAATAGAGGATATAAAATTATCACAAACAAGATTTCTATTCTTCTTATTCCGGGAAGCAGGACTGTGATAAGATAATATTGTCATCCTGGTTACACGAGCTTTCATGACTAAGAGTTCTTTATTGTTTTAGAATTTAGTAATCTGTAACATGAGTTATTTAATATTTAGGATTCCGTATCCAAATATCCCATGGGGTCCCTAAATTATTCTTCGCAGTTCGTCCGTCTCTCCGTCGTATACCTAATATGGACAAAATGAAGGAGATTCCTTTAAAAGATGTTTTTTGTGCGGACATATTGCGTCATTAAGTGAGTCCGACTCGCGCTTAGCTGGTTAATAATTTTATCTCTTGCTTTATTTTATTTAAGAAAAAGAAAACATCACAGCACATTTCCAATAAGGGTGGTGAGAGAACGTTACTATGTACAGTACCCGGCAAGAAATAATGCACATCCGTATTCAAAAAGAGATAATCGGTTAGTTTCGGCTTTGTAGAGTATATGAGAAATTATTAAAACATGTATGCCTACTCTAGTTTCAGACCCAATTACGAAAGGAATTTCGTACACAAATCATCGCAATTAATCTGTAATTAGATCAAGAAACGGGTCGAACCCAATTAGTTGTTAATGGGATATCAAGGCTCCCGTGCGAATTACACGATGTAGTTCAAAATGTTCGCCAATATGCGAGCAGACCTCTCACATATGTATACACGAATACCAGGATAATTCATTAGATTATAGGGATAGGGTCATTGACACTTACCTGGATAGAAGCCAGGTTAGGGTCATTTGATTAAATAGAATTATTTTTAATAATTTAAGCACCCGCTTCTAACATAATAAACGCGACTTATAAGAAAGTATGTAGTATCTTAAGGCTGACTTACAGAAAATGCTCTTACTATTAAGTCTGCCTTTTGTTTCATTGCCTATGTGGACTTCAATAAACAATTAATGAAATAAAAGAAGAAAATTTAACAAGGCGCTCCGTTTTATGGCTGATAAATTGTTATACTAAAGGCCAAGGTTAATATTTTTTTATTCAAATTTTATTTAGAATCACTTCGGTTCGAATACCAAACTGAGCCATAGCTAAACAAAGAAAAACAATCCTAGAACGAGTGGCCCCGAAATAAATCATACTTAACGAATAGAATTCTTAATTGAAACTTAGTAAACGAACCGAACTTAGGTTCAGTTAGTTATAAATATATAATAATTATTATTTTTATAATTTACAATCGAGGACCCACTTTACATTGTAGCACCCAGGTTACATTGTAGCAAGAATCATCTCGACAAACAAATAAATAATTATAGAATAACCAAAATGACCTTAAACGGTCAAATCGTTTAGGTAGATGCTTCACAATTGCCATCGGACAAATACATCTTTATCAAACCTAATATGAACATTGCTAACACAATCATACCCAACACTAGGATTCCGTTTCTGGCGAGCGATGTGGTCAACACAAATAACACACATCATTAACGCCGACGATTCGATAACAAACATTTATTTGTCACACAAATATCTACCCCGGACGGAAATCAAGCCCGGAAATCCTCGCTTTACAAGCAAGGTCATTACCAAATAGACTATGGAATCCTCACATTTAAATCCTACTCTAAGGTCTGGAAGAAATCGCTCTTTAGCGATAAGATCGCTTTTTTATCGTATTTGCTTCATATCTTTTTCTATGTTTCTCTGTATGGTGTACATTAAAGAGTATTATTATTATTCAATGTTTTAAAAACTCACCGATCATGTTGAATGAGCGCTATTGAGCTGGCGACCAGGTCTTCGAACTGCTTCTCACTGGCAGAGCTGCCCTGCCGTTTGTGGTGATGGGGTGTATTGCTGACCGAAGACGTAGGGGTCAACGTCTTCTGGGCTTCACATGTCAACGTCTTGGAAGCCAGGTTACCGCTGGACTTGCTGCCGAAGATCTTCCACGAGACGACGGGCGCGGCGCCGGTCGACTCATGGCTCTTGGATGAGCTCTTCCACGGAAACACGCCTCTGTAACAATTGAGAGTAAAGTTATTATTGGCTGTAAGGATTAGTTAGGGAGGGACACTTGAAGGTGTACAGTAAAAAAGTTAGATGCAAAATTATTCTTCAATTGCCATTTATTATTTAGTGCAGTATCTACTAGACATATAGATAAAGATACATAAATACAGTGTGCCTGGTGTTAAAAAATGATGAAGTATGTGCAAACGGATGACCTATTTGAAGCGGACCACAAATAAACTATCCTAAAGAATCTAATGTAGGTACCATTTCATACGATGGAACATAGAATGCCTCATTTGTAAAAAAACTCAACTCCATGTTTTTACTGTGAGAAAACTCTGCCCTATAAACCTACCTACCCACCTACTTCAAAAGACAATTTCTCGAATCAACTTCACGCGCAATTTAGCAAACGATACTATTCCCACGACAGGCGAACCGCTTATGAAACGTAGGTCGATAGAAGATGTGGCTAACACTGCCGACCCAAAGTTAACCGAATTGAAAACCTGTTAACCCACATAATTGAAAAGGCTAGTCAATAACAATGCAACACCGATAATAACTTTAATCGGTAGTAATGAAGTACAAATCGCACTCAGAAGGTCTTCAGCGATTCTTTCCGCATAATTTCGAGAGAGTAATTGGTAGTTGGAAGTTAACTAACTCGACAAAGCGCGTAACAGCCGCCATCAGCCGCGAAGTTCGTTGAACCGTCGGAGATGGAAAAGCTAAAGCCAAAGGTGGAAGGAAACTGAATCGGAAAGCGGAACCTGACATAATTGTAGAACAATGTCGCATTACGTCTTATGTCACAGACATACGCTTTCTTAAGAGCGCAGCGTCACCGAGTGAATTTTTGTAGAAAAAATATGCGACTATTAAACACGATTTTAAGATACCAATTCATACAATCTTGGAAAGTTCCTGTGACATAACTAGTAAAACGACATAACTAGTAGGTACAATTTATGTGGATTGACCGGATCTCCCTTTAAATTTTTTGCACCAAATAATTTGAGCATATTTTTTAAGATTAGATGACTATGTATGTGCATGTTTGGTTCGACGAATTGTTAATTTGTATATCGAGATTCGAGAGCCATAGTAGGAACTCTGTGACTTTTTCATAATTTTCTCAAAAAAATATGAAGCATGTCAACCGCAAATTGGACGAGTTGCACTAGTTCCACATTGGCTTAAATCGCTTCAAAAACTGTTGACATTTGTGCGGGTCACGAATATTTCAAAAGACCCGAATGAGAACAGCGCGAAGCGCGAACACTCTTACTGCTCTTACCCTCTTAACTTGAACAGATCCAAATTGGACCGCTAATTGGCAGCTCACAAGGAACCCAGTGAGATATGTCGTACATTCGAAGATGATTTAAATGTCACACCCTGCAAAGTACAAAACATACCTGTCTATTTTCATGTCAATACTAGTCGCACACTAGCGCACACGTTCGTCCGGAATGTCATTGTGTGATAATTTGCGTTTATACCAACACCGGCGCGTGTGGGTTGGAAACGTATGATAAATCACAATCGGCAAGTGCGCTGTGTGCTGTGTGCTCTACTCCGAATACCATATACGGTACGGTATTAACACCAACTACATTAATCCACTAGTCAATTACAATCTAATGATGCACGAATCTTGCTACATATTGTGTTTATTACGTGGAACAATTTACAGGTCTGTTTATTCTACGCGCTGATTATTAGAATAACCTAGTTACATCGTAATCAATAACACAAATTAACACCAATTTCCAAAGGTCGTATTTTATTTACGAGATAACACTGAATCTCACAATAGAACCGTCTTCACACACTGGCTCACACGCGATACGAAAACCAAATATATTCGAACAACAATTAAATACAGTCATGAACGGAGTTGCGTCAAGTACATACATATGTGTCCTTCATGTTCATATTTATTTGCGATGTAGACTATCATGACATTTACGACTAAATATAAAACGTATTTCGATGTGGTAAGATTTATTTTTGAAGAGCGCTATATGGAATTATATTGCTCGTTGCGTTTTATTTTACGTTACAAAAAGTGACAAATAATTTATCAAAATATTAAGTATCGCGAGATTTAATGATGTTACAGGTTCCGTGTCTTAATGGATACGACCAATTTAACAATATCCATTCTTTAGGTAGAATCTGGGTTCTCTTTCACGCTTGTAATGATGGTATGATTAACCATTAAACCTCCATGAAGCTTGCCTGCCTAATGATCTTCCTTTTAGAAGAAACGGCTGCTGAGATTTGAGAGGCAGTACGTTCTTTCTTTTCCCATATTTCTTGGTTGGCAACGCATCCGTAATGCTGTTGATGTTACTAATTTGATGAGTTGGAAAGGCCATTGCCCTTTGGACAGAAATTAGCTACGTAAGGCACTTTACTTATGTAATCGTTTTAACACCAAGTTAGCCACCACTAGCCATAGACCACTCCCTATTTATAGCCAATATCCGGTTGCATCAGCTAAGTTTGAAATCGAATGCAATTGCAATATGAGTAATGACTGAGGACCGAGTTCCTAACGTCATTAGTCAATTTTAATTGGCAGCTGTCTGTTTCGGGTCGAAACACCTCGTAGAAAATGTAGTTACAAACGTTAACACACGCTATGTGCTCGTAGACCAAGGAAAGCATCCTAAGAAAACCTTAAAAATCATGTTTTCTAAGATCTTCCTTCAACACCTTTTACCTAACATTACACTATTTAACATAATTGCTCAGTGTCAAATCAAAAATGAAAATTTTGATTTGATCGTGTTTAGTCCGGCATTTGACTTAAAGATTATCTTCGAATAGACCAAGATTCTCTTTGAATAGACAAAAATTTGTTACTCAAAGTCCGGCAGCCTTGGTTAGGGCTTTAACCTTTTAGTAAGTTAGATCTTATATTGGACTAGCCAAACCTAAAGCCGCTGGGACTCCTACAATTTATTACGAAGTGGCCTAATTACCTACTAGTGATATCAGAAAAGCAGCGATAGTGAAGTACTGCGTAAAGCATTGGACTTTATACAACCATAGCTTCGATCCACTCCCTTGGCCTGGCCGCAAGCCGTAACTGAAAGGCCGAACCGCGTACATCAATCGTTGGAGGGATGCCAGAAACTTAAACCAAAGATTTATCTCAACCTGTCAGATACTCGAGCGAACAAAAACTTCTCACCAAACTTACGTTCGTGCCGTACAACTTTGAACTAGATCCTAATGATGACTGACGGATTGAAGATGGGGTCACGGATAGAATAGGTTCAACTTATCCACTGATAGTTACACACTGTATTTATAAGCTACATTATGAACCAGTAAATTATGGTTATCCTATCCTATTAATATTATAAATGTGAAAGTTTGTGTATTTGTTTGTTTGTTTGTTTGTTACTCCTTCACGCAAAAACTACTGAACCGATTTTCATGAAATTTGGCACACACATAGAGGGCAACTTAGATTAACATATAGGATATTTTTTATCCCAGAAATCCCGCGGGATCGGAATTTACGCGGGAAAACCTTCTTCACGTATGGGGTATAAATAGCTTTGTTACTCCTTCACGCAAAAACTACTGAACCGATTTTCATGAAATTTGGCACACACATAGAGGGCAACTTAGATTAACATATAGGATATTTTTTATCCCAGAAATCCCGCGGGATCGGAATTTACGCGGGAAAACCTTCTTCACGTATGGGGTATAAATAGCTTCTAAACAAACATTAATATAAAACTAACAAACATTAATATAAAACTAACAAGTCTGTCTTCCCGGAAATCCCGCGGGATCTGGAGTTACGCGGAATAAACTCCTGCGCGTACGAAGTAGCGGGCACACGCATAGAGGGCAACTTAGATTAACATATAGGATATTTTTTATCCCAGAAATCCCGCGGGATCGGAATTTACGTGGGAAAACCTTCTTCGCGTATGGGGTATAAATAGCTTCTAAACAAACATTAATATAAAACTAACAAACATTAATATAAAACTAACAAGTCTGTCTTCCCGGAAATCCCGCGGGATCTGGAGTTACGCGGAATAAACTCCTGCGCGTACGAAGTAGCGGGCACACACAAAGAGGGCAACTTAGATTAACATATAGGATATTTTCAGAAATCCCGCGGGATCGGAATTTACGCGGGAAAACCTTCTTCGCGTATGGGGTATAAATAGCTTCTAAACAAACATTAATATAAAACTAACAAGTCTGTCTTCCTGGAAATCCCGCGGGATCTGGAGTTACGCGGAATAAACTCCTGCGCGTACGAAGTAGCGGGCACACACATATAGTATTATAAATGCGAAAGTCTGTCTGTGACGTTTTCACGACTAAACCACCAGTCCGATTTGGATGAAATTCGGAATGAAAATATTTGAAGACCCAGAGTCACACATAGGCTAATTTTTTTTTAAAAATCAACCCCTAAAGGCTTGAAATAGGGGATGAAAGTTTGTATGAAAACAACGATTTTGATGAATTTTCCCAGGAAGATAGTTGATGACGTACTTTCTCCCCCACTTCCCCGGTTCGCGATATAAACGAATTCCACGCGGGCGAAGCCGCGGGCAAAAGCTTAATTAATAAATCCTATTTAGACTAACTATTTAGATTTAAAACGAAGGTTGAAACTCCCAAAGGAAAATGATGAAGATCCATATAATGGTTCCATCCTCACGCTTTTAGCGATACATAAAAAACGCACGCACGCCAAAGCACTTGATGGGGCTTTGTCTTTTAAAGGCTTACAGTTAGTGACTTTTTATTCATCTGCTTTAATTTAGCTCTATCTAGAAAGCAGATATATATAAGGAAAGATTAGCACATCAATGTAAACTTAATAAACTTAAGCTATCCATATCAACAAAATATCAGCTAAGCCAAAAGCTTTTGCATTATTCATCGATCTGCTATCTACATACTTCTAGATATTTATAGTTCGACAGCTCCTCATATTACAATCAGGTTTTTGACAATGCTATTGTTCATGTTATGGGCTAGAAAATGAGGCTAGAACAATACAAATCAGGCCGTGATCAAAAAACCATTCGAACAATAGTGGAGCTTGCGTAACGTGGCATTTCCTTCATGTCTGGGAGACTACACCGATTTAACAGACAGCACCAGTAATGAACAGTAAAGATATCCTGCAACCTGCAACTTAACTTAAATAAGTAAAATAGTATTGCGGATGTAATCAAAAATTACAACAAAGACAAAGATGAAAGACACGAGATTTTTTTAATATATCATGTTAATGCTAACCGATTAACTATTCCTATGAAATAAACCCATGAAATCAAAGATAACCAACCAAAGCGAGCTTTTTGTTGTTGTAGGACTTGTAGGATTAGTAAAGGAACTCTCAAATCCCGAAAAAAACGTTACCATTTGCCGCCCACGTTGGAATGAAACGTATCTCCAAGTTGCCAGGGTAAGGGAATCTTATAAGAGAATCGTTGGGTATTTATCTTTATTCACGCGCAATAGGGTTGTCAGTAATACAATTGTTAAGAATATTTTTTGGTCTTTATCTCTAGATATTTATCTCTGTTTGGTGTTTCTTTGTTTTAGCAAGAACACAGAAGCATAGCAGTAATTTTGTTTATTTAATTGAACCGAATCTCATTACTACGTTGACATACTCGAATAATAACATTATGCATTTGTCCTAAGTCCTAATACGACAACCAAAATTCAATTCAATTTTCATTTCCACATTTTCCACGCACAAGAACAGCAATGACAAATAAATACCATTCCATACTAAATTATAATCTTGATCAAGTTGAACTGCCAACCCTGGAGCATACACAGCAGTACGTAATAAATAAAAACTGTGAGAACATGCGCGTGCGCATGCGCCGTGCCGGCCCGCGGCTGGTACGCCGCGCCGCCGGGTCGCGCGCACTATCAACACGACCCGCGGCGGCGCGCGGCACGCCGGCTCGTGAACAGACACTTCAGTTATTTTATTTGTTGCGAATTGCGAGCTTTATATTTATTTCCGCTTATTGTTCATTAGTATTGGTCGCTATGTACACATACCAACCACATAAGTACCGCACACAACACCACAAGTATTAGAACATAAGGCTTAGAAACTTAAAATGATATTGTTTACGTATGCAATTCAAAACCATTAACTTTAATAATCTATACATATAAGTGGTTCAAATTTCAGGAGCATATTTATAAAGAATCAGATGTCAAGGTCACAATTTCCGCATTACATTTCCATACACACCAGAATGTATTCGAATAAATCGATTATTCGATCATAAACGATTTGTCGGGTCATACCCAAAATCCATTGCAAAAAGTCATAGACAATAACAATAAGCTTTAGAACTGGTTCTCAAGATACTCGTATTATTATCCTGCTGAGTTAATGCTTAACGTAATGTATTATGCTATTCTAATCGCGTACCACACATTTACCTGATTGCGATCTTGAACCGCAGAGTAAACTAATAAAACGCAATATTTAGGTGCGTGTGGTTATTTCGTGCCCTTGCATAAATCAATTACTCTTGTATTACATTGTTTGCGGTATATTAAAACGTTTCAGTACTCCAACGACAGATCTAAAGAACCATGAAATTTGATAAAGATTCATATTGTTTTTTTATATCCTTTTCTTTTGCTCGTCGTTAGCTTTCATAACAGTTAATAATAGTGTCTGAGAATAGTGCAAAGATAAAAACCCCAAACAAAACAGGTATCTCGTTATTGATTTGACAAAAAGAATGCAGAAAAAACTGAATGTGAACAACATTATATTCAATAGGTTATCTCATAATATCTGTTTTGATTGCTATTTCAACAACAAATAGTGTATTTATGAAAATAAAATTATGTGTATGAAATAAAATAGTGGGACGACTACTACATATTTCCACATTACTTCTTTTATCCTCTTTTATGGATCCTTTTACGAGAAACGA
Organism: Hesperia comma; assembly: GCA_905404135.1. Classification (NCBI taxonomy): domain Eukaryota; kingdom Metazoa; phylum Arthropoda; class Insecta; order Lepidoptera; family Hesperiidae; genus Hesperia; species Hesperia comma. Next base: position 3,358,038 of record FR990026.1, read on the forward strand.
TGTTATTATTCTCTTTCCTAATTACCTTTTCTTTCTCTTTCATTCCAATACAAAAATAGTCTATCAAGACACGCATCGATATATTATTCGCAAGTTGTCGCTAGGTAAGCAACCTATGACGCTAAACAGCTGTTGCCCTTGTTACCGTCGATTAACTACGCCGAGACAACACACGTCATCTCATTGTTCCCACATTTTATCACCGACAACACAATAATTATGATATTATCTTAACATTTCCGCCGTTGCTATAGATTATAGACATATTTAGCCGTGGTTTTCAGTTTCACATTGGGTTTATCCGTCTTATTAATTATAAGTTGTCTTGCTGATGAAGACCAAATGAGACGAGCGAGTGCGTACAAATAACGCTATTAAAAACGAAATTTGATCAAGTTACGTAAACAATTTTACGTGAACGTGATTTGCGAAAACATTTATGAAATTCTTGCGATCGTGAGCAGTTTCACTGTAACAGCGGAGGTATATGAACGCAGATTAATGACCAGCGCAACGAAAGTAGCTAAATTGTGCGAAAATTTTAATTGAGATGCAAGTTCAATGCTCTGTTAAGAAACAATTCAAAGAACTAGACAGAGTAATAATAGTTAACGCAATGACATCAATATGTGACCAATGTTAAGTACCTACAAAGTATTATAAAACTTATAAATGTATCAAAGATAAATCCATGTTGCTTCATTGTCAACTAAAACTTTAATAACAAAAGGTAGCCAAAACAAATTCATATAAAGCATTACCGTTATGAGCATGAACATAATTATCATAATCATTATAATAATCCTACATGCAAAGTTACGAACAAAGTAACAATTCTTGCTTCGGCATTAACGACTCACGTAATTATACGCAATTATACAACAATTGCACCCGTCATATAATAAGAGAAAGAATTTTTCAATTCGTTTTAGTTACGAGACCTTCTAAATGGTGACAATTACGTGACCCATTCAATGTTGGCAATTAAATTCTTGATGACAATTATTCTTCGAGTACGTCGTGAGTCGTGAGACTATCATCTCGGATGTACTATTAAGCGTCACCGTACAACTTTTGTGGAATGTTAACAAAAAGCTTGTGTAGTCTAATGACCAACCTTGAAGAATTCGTAAAAATTACGTGAGGTCATGTAACAAACTTCAGATTTTGACCCATCAACCATCACTCAAACCACATGAGCACGTGCAAGAACCAAAAGAATATTCCAGAACATTGTGTTAATTAAAAGAGGAATGTCAACTGTGGCGATAGTTTGAGTAAGAATGTTTAGTAAAGAAGATTTGTATTCAAATGTTGTATCATCAACGCCTGTAGGGACACCTGTGCCATACGAAATTTCATCATGATCAGTATGGACACGAGCTCGATGTATTAACAGCATACCGAAAGCATTCAAACCACGCCTCTGCCCATCAATTGTTGCATTTATTGCATTCCATTCTACGTTCATGACCTTCTAGCGGTCGTTGAATATTTTATTGTGTTGCTGGATGTGGGCTGAAAGGTTTCTTTCAAACATTTCTGAACGATTTTCGGTCGTTAACGTTTTTAACAATAAAACATTTGAATGAAATAGAAACTTAACGGCAATGTTATATTTTATTGACACAAATCACATCGCGAAGATCTATAACACCTATAATTCAGTTACGTAACGTAGCTGTAATTAAAGATTTTTTCATCAGCAATCCGATGGATGATGATAATGATGACCGTCGGGTAATGAATGTTGCAGTTCCGCGATAAAATACCAACGCTATATTGTTATTTGAGAAAATTACTCTCTTTATAGTATATTGCATAGCATTGATTACGGCAACGCCACACAAAGTTACACTAGTCGGTTAAGTATTTTTACTGTGAATATTATGCTCACGATTAAGTCTGTGGAGAAAGAAACTATGTTGGTTATAGTAAATCTTTCAGAGCACTGTCGATATTGGTACTTCTTACCGTTGCTAGGGGTTCTAGATACGATTGAATTCTGAACTCTTGCGAGACCACCTCTGACGATTAATTTGATTAACAACATAACTAGTTATCCTGTCAGACTAATAATAAAATCTAGGTACGCATATTAGTCTCTTATTATTGCATCACTACATTTTGTTTCTTTTAAGCCAAATAAGGTAATCAGACTCTTAATAATGAAATAATCTTGAAAAATAATACTGTACAACCGCAATAACATCACAAGGGCAAAACATGGTTACTTTAATAAATATTGGCGAGCCGTCACAACAATGGAATTTTTGCACATGTACATCCCGCATCGACGAGTGAGGCAAAAAGCATAAATCAACTTGTCTGCATTTCTTGAGGTTCGTGGAAATGTTTATTGCTTACACGTGACCCGTCTAACGATGCTTCGTTTGATTTTGAGAACTGAGCTTGTACAATGTGAGGATTCCTCAGGGCACAATTTTAGGCCCTGAATTATTTCAATTGTCAATGTATTGTATCGAATAATGTATACATTTTCTTACGCTTAACTTGATTGTTTATGCCATTAATTCCTCTCATACACACGGCGAGGTTCACTGGTTTAATAGTTAAGCTTTGTTTAAACTACCATTGCAAACAGTTACAACACCTTTGACACCTTTTGTTACACGGATGTCCTAATTAGAAAACGTCGATACTAGATTTTTAGAACGATTACATCCGGCAGAAATGTAATCTAAATATAATAATCTTCAAATAAACCGTTAACTTACATAAAGGATAAAATCGTGATCGTCACGATGGGCTGTTTGAAATATTTAATGAAGCGTGAAGGCGGATGTTAAATCTGGTGTCTAAAACGAATTGTTTAATTGCGTTAATGTAAAAAGAAAGACTGCAAAATGTATTTAACAATATTCGAGGAAGTTATGAAGAACAGACTGATCACTGGTTGCGACATAATGTTCAGCAGATAGAACGCTGAAGAAACAAATTATAATTTGCAATATAGATATATCATTGTGGGTTAGTAACCATTCTCGTCGAAGATAAAATAGATGCGATTCCGGAACGTAGAACGTTGATAATTACCTACATTGATTATGTATGATCATGTCATACGCAGGAATGTGAGAATTTATGAGGTATTGTTAGGACGAATGTAACCATATTATTTTAGAGTAATACCATGTTATATTTAAAAACAACTTATCTTTATTCAACTCTTTATGAAAGACAAAGTTAATAATAGCATTGGTTATGAACTGCCTTATTTATAAGCTCATTTGTCTCAATGATACTTTTCATGGTGTGTGACGAAAATAACCAAGAGTTTATTTATAACACTGAATCCTAGTGACTCATGTCCTGCCACACATTAATATAAGAAGAGGCATGATCAAAACAGATTTGAATAAAAGTAGCAATTTTATCAATAGCTGTCAAAATAACTAGTAAAAATGAAATTTATATTTAAAGTAAAAAAATGTGGTTGATTTTTGTTATGATAATAACAAAATTTAAAATTATGATAAAATGATTAAATAAATCTGTTACGTGGAAACTCATTACATTAAAAATCAAATACTGAGTTTAAAAACTTAACTTGACCCGTACATTGCATTGATCTAATAATCTGGATACAGTGAGTACCTATTTAAATATTTGTCAATAACAGAGACATAAAAAAAACTACGAAACATTAGAATCATTGATGTCGATAAAGTTATTGAGAACAGTTGAAGATAAGATTAAAACGTAGCCATCAAACACCTAACAGATACATAGATATTCGTTGAAGCTTTCTTACAGATAAGAAAGTGAACTCAGAACTGATACAGCGCAACAGATCACTGTAAACACATTTTCGCAACCATTCGCAATCCGGCGCCGATCTCAAGACGAGAACACTGTTACAAGCGTGAGAAATTCTGTGTAGGTACTCGCAGTTTACCTACATGACGCAAGTTAACGTGAAGTCAATGGTAAACCACCGGTTTTTACCCACTAGTAAAAACAAAATTGGATAAACTTGCAGAACGTTTTCGGATGACCAAGTGTTGCGTTGCAGTGTACAATAATAGAGATTTTAAACTGGAGAATAAAGTGGAGTACAATGCTGTCAGTTGCATGACCGTTTTATTGTAGAGGAACCAAATTGACAGCCTATGAACATCTTTGGGTACAAGTTCTTAGATAGATCATCACATTACAAATTTGAAACAAATCGGTATAAGGTTATTAGTAAACGTTATTTTCAATATTCATTGCATGTTAAGACCATATTTATACATTGGAACCTTCAATGGATACATTTTAAGTACCCAAGTAGTTGCAATAAATCTGTTTAGTGTCTCAACTCAGATTTTTAATATAATCATATCTGATGGCATAAAGATTATGGAGTTTAATAGGACGATAGAAGTGAAATTTCTTATACAATTGAATAAAAATGGAATGGAAGATCAACTAATTACGCAAACACGATATTCTAATACATACAAACATATTTACATAAATCATAGTGACGTCTGAAGTAATAATTACTCAAAACAACAAGATGAAAGATAAATCGTGAAGGTATAAGTCGTGCAAATTACATGATTCAACCAGGAAAATGCATAATATGATTATTTTACAAACAAAAACATCCTGGTATCAACACATTAAAGTAAAATAATTTTACATAAATACCTATTCAATAATTATGAACCAAGGTACCTGAGCCAGTCTCGATGATGCAACAAGCATTGTCAAATTTCACATACAGATTCATGCACTACAATATTTATTTGCCGCAATCACGAAGCTTTCATTTTACGGAAGCGCAAGCGAGGACTTATCAATAAAGTCTAAGGCTAGAGAGATAAAAACACGACGAAATACTTCGCGGTAAGGTAGTTAGTGCCGTCTTGGCAGAGAGCACACCATGCCCCCAGATAAAACTGTATCTTTTACGAATAATCGCTAATAAAATAAAATATAGGTCGCTACTTGGCTGCAAACACTCCCTTATAAAAAGGAATCTGAGCCCCTAGTCAATGTAACAAAAACACTTTGGCATCCGATTCGGGATACGTTCACTCAACCTATTTACGTCCAAAACCACTCCCACACGCGTTGCCTTTATCGAATAAATGGAACACAAACATCAGATCACATCGAAAGGGAATACGTGAAAGGTTTGCCGCTTGTTTTGGGAACGAGGTTAAAAGAATCCTGATAGAAAATTTGATAGCAAACGTAACCTCAAAGCGGATTATGTAGATTTCACGATTTATTGTAACGTCTATTGCGTCGCTGCTAACTCTAATATATTCCGCAAAATTCAGACCGATGACTAACAAAGCGTAAGAACTAATGAGGCTAACACTGCCAAAACAAACAATTTCTTCTGTTTCTGCCAAACAAATGGGTATTACAGTAGTAACCTAGATACGTTTGAACGTGTTTGCATGAAAAAGGGTTGGATTCGAATCCTTCACGCTCCTAAAATGTTCCTTTAGTAAATGAAATCATTTTGAAATGCGTATGCACTAAAAATTTTATAACCTTAAAATAGGAGCAATATCTGCACAAACAAACAAAGCGAGATGAATATACAAAAAAAGAAAGATAAAAAAATTCAAAGGTAAGATCAAAATTCCCAATGAATTCGTGGACATATTATTACACGTTTATAATATTTTTTAAAGTGGTGTTAAATGACAGAGACAAGAAATAGAGGAAGTATAAAGTGGTAATGTAAGTCACTTAACACCTACAGATTTTTATATCCGTTACATTCCTTATAAGCAATTTTTAAAGGTCGAATGACAGTCGCTACAGTGCTAAATATCAACTCGGTGGACTCAAGGCATTTATTTGCCTCTTATGATTGTAGGAAAAGTGTACCTGCTTCTAGTTTTTTGTACGTAATATTAGAAAGTTGAGATTTACTATAAAATAGAGAGGAAATAAACCACAATGGCAGTGAAAATATCGATGATCGTGGATACCATTGATGATAGAGAAAGTCATGGTGAAATGGTGAAAAGCAATATGGTCCAATTTTGTCTTATTGTTGTACATGGTCGTTGGACACGTTGGCCATACATACATACGTCAACCAACGAAAATATAGACATCGTACAAACAATGCAATTATACAAATATGTATATCCCACGTAAACATTTGTGTTGGATAGAAAGAAAATAAGTTTGTACATCTAAGCTAAGGCAAGGCGGTTAAGAATTCTTATTTCTAAAATTATATTTTACTTATCTACGTCATAACTATGTTTCAGTACACCTGAACAATGAATCGACCTATTAATTATGCTCATTGACGCATACACGAAAATCGTTCATAAATAAATTAGCATTCAATTATTTTGAGGAGCCGCAACAAGGCACCAGTATGAAGACTAACTAGTGCTAGTAGCTAACTAGGGGTAGTGATCACGATTCTTATTAGGGCAGTAGCTAGCGCCAGCATCACTGGATTCCGGCGCTGGATCAGCACTGTATCAGTGTAAACATGTTATAATTCAGTCCAGCGTCCAGTATCCGATACATTAGCTTAGATAATCCTACTGTATCAATGTAAATCGGCCCGAACCTCCTGTCAAAACGTTTCAGAGACAGTCAGACGAAGACGACCTAGGCCGCAGTCATAAATATCTCAGTGTCATAAATTTATAAACGCAAACGAGTTGTTGTAGCAATAAAAAGTCTGTAAATACGCATCGCAGGGGCAAGTTACGGTTAAGACTTATAATGGTTTTTGTTTTTTATGTTAGGTTCATTAACTTAATCAGAAAAATCAGAAATTGTTTATGTATTTACCTAAATTTACATTAAAAAACAATACTGATATGACAGATGAACAGACATACCGACACGCGTAATCTTATGAGAATTGCAAATTTAAAAATACACTGAACCCTAAAACAAGTTATCTGAATTACTTGTTAACTCTTAGATAATAAGTATATCAATTAAAGATTCTGCTTCAGATCTCGTCAAGACTTATTACTTTAATAACAGAAAGCTAATAGATAACATAAATATTCGCATTATCTTATCACAGATAACATTAACCACAGTCGATTTGATAACTGCAGTGAAGACAGTGGAGTAAATAATAACAAACTGTTAAATGAATGTTATCTATCTAGTACAAAAGCACTATTAATTGTCACTATCTATTTGATTGCGCCGATCAAGAGTTCTCACGTTTTATGACTTCAATTACTAGGGTCGTGAGTTGTGGGTTTGAAGTTTATAATTTCATAACCACAACTGAAGCAACCAGTGATAATGATAACCTGTAGTGATACAACTCAAGTGTAGTTACTGTTGCTCCCCTACAGGGGACATCACGGGCTCTTATTTTCAATCCTGTCATTCCTGTCCGCAACTATAATTTTCAAAGATGTAGAGCACATAGATCTGTGGTCTCATAATGTATTTTTGAAGATAGAGTCAATTCTAATGTATTGGGGCGACTTAGATTACTAATCCTATCCTGTCAGGCTTCCTCAAAGAGCTTGAGGAGGCCCACTGCAGAGATCTTGAGAGTGAAGAGTCGTAAAAATCGAGCTCGATGCCAAGAACTCGTCTTCTTTCTATTGCTGAATTAACTCATAATAATTTGCCAACCCTGAGTGTCCCCTACCTGAATCAATACGTAATCCTAATAATAAAGTCCAAAAATCGCACATACTAGGGTACAAAAGATAAGAGACAATGACAAAATGCCGCAATCGTACCTATTCGACAAACGTCGCATCGCACACAAGGTCTCATTGCCACAGATTAGTAAATTGGTTTGGATTTAGATTGGTTCGGATTTAGACGCGATCGTACGCGCGACTGACGCGGGTACGGTCGGCACAACAACCGCACGAATGATAATATAATATTCACGTTTATTTATAAACTAAAACCACACGTGACTAAGCACGTTTCTATAATTCGGGTTGCAGGTACCTACTCATAAGTCATAAGTTTCGTCAGGACGAAGTAAACCAATTATATTGTTGACGTTCGCCTGACCGAGCAATGTAAACCCAACTTCATAGTTAAAAAGATTTATTACCAGCCCCAGAGTTCATAACTTCTACGTAGTTTTATTAACACCCGGTCCCCGTCTACAATCGATAGTCCCCTTCTCACCGTACCCTGCCATCGTCGTAATTGGTATCCTTCAAAATTTCGTATCCTTACGTATAATAAAACTCTGATAAATTATGACTTTACATGGATATATTACTATTAGATAATAGGGTGTTTATGAACGCAATAGATCACGTGACAATGATTTTAGAACTTTTGTGTGTTTGTTCCCGTAAGTCTTGAAAGGGCACAAACGGTTTGGTCCGCGGTTTTCATTGACGTATTAAGTGCAACCTAATAATAAAAGTTGGATCTTGATCCAAATAAAAAATATTAAAAAAAACTTCAATTCGACCTCTATATGTATGATGGGGAAAACCCTGCTCGTGGCAATTATTTACTCACGGCGTTCGATTAGCACAGCAAAGAATCAACATCGCATGAATATCAAAAACCTGAAGGGGAGACTGGGGAGGTAAAGGAAAAACCGTAAATCGTAGGGTGACGGTGTTCAATAATCGATGTTACTATATTATTGTTGACTCACACCCGTTTTACTAACTCATCCACGATGTAAAAACGCAAATCTTGTTATCACCATGAATTTTAATTAGTTCAGATGTAAAATTACCTAGTTTTTGCTGTTACCGTCATCGGACAGCGGTGGTCAACGGCCCAAACATCCTGATCATGTTCCAACTGAATACACAAAAACAATAGTCCATCTTTCGCCCAACGCTCCAGGTGTTACCAAGTCACTCTTCAAGGTCACTTAAATGGTTAAAGAGCAAGTCATGTTTCCAATCAAAACTAATTATAAAAAACATGTGACTAGTAACAACGAACAAGGGACGAACCAGGTGGGCAAAGAAAGTACTGCCTCTCAAGCCCCAAGCAACACGACATAGCTTTTGTTGATAATTCCGTCTCGCTTAATTTGACTATACAGAAGGCCAAGGCGACCATATCTGAGCGACAAGACGTTAAATACAAAAAGCCTTTGACAAACGATCTGTACTAGTGTATAAATAAATTGTATACATGTCCATAACAAATCAACAAACTCTACTGATATAGGAATACTCCGTTACGATATAAGTACGGGATCGTATAACTAACAGTGATTCCTTTCAATCTTTGTAAGCATTTTAGTGTAAATCTCCGTCGCTCGCTACATTCAGCGATGGGCGCGAGAGATAAATGGCAAGACAAGATGAACGGATGTTAGCGACGGAAATTGTATCACATCTAATATCCGCCGCTTTCAATGGATCCCAAACCGTTTGGACATGGAAATCTTTTACTGAATTCAAATGAGGGCATGGAACATTTCGAACTGATGCAGTCTTGCGCGCTCTGATGGTATTTTTATGGACTTACGATTGCGAACAAATGCAGCATGACCTTCTGCTGTAGCACATGACAAACATGACCGAGGTAGAATAAAACTCAAATTAGAATGGTTAATCAAGTTAGCAGACCGAATTACCATCATTATCATCATAACATCATCATTCATCTTCGTCAATATGTCTGAGGGCTGGGAGAGGAACTGTTAGTAATAGTTCATCCTGATGATTGTTGTTAGTAACAGTCCGTTTAGTAAGTGCTCACTCTATTTCGGTCACTGAAGTGTTGCTACCCCTGAGAATAAACATGGCCGCTTCTAGAAAAGTGTAAGAAGAACCACGCATTTCTAAATGGAACACAATTGCTGTTGAAACAATGATGTAATCGTAGAAGTTGTACACATACGTACAAACCAAAGAAGATTATGATTCAATGTTACGATTGATCTGAAGAATAAGCTTCTCTCGACATTACGTCGTGAAGCCCTTACACAAGAAGCCATTGTATGCATTAGTCTATTACGAAAGTATTAAAACTGTTGCACTGAAACAGTAAACTTTGGAAAATTAATTTCAGATCAATGCAAACAAAGATTTTGATCAAACAAGGTATACAAAAAACACGTAAAGGAAAACTTCACAGACATCACAGAGGGGTTTATTTTACATGAAAAAAACGTATCAAACAACGGGATTTTTCTTTAGTACTAAATACCGCGTTCCGGCTTTACGATAACTTCGATCCATTGACAAAAACATGAAAAAGAATAAAATTTTATTTGTAAAATTAGCTTAATTCGTACCACGTCAACAATACGGACACTCAATATTTAAACCAGGAGATACAAATACTTTTCTTAGCAGCAAATGCAACATTTACAACTATTTTTACTGACGTACAAGATTTCGTAACTTAGACCAGTTCGCCTTTATATAATTATGCAATATGCAAGATAAAAGCGGGCATAAATGACACAAATAAAAAGCTTATGAAATGTAAATATGTAATGTATTAGCACCCTATTAAAATGGTCACTATCTCTTTTTAAGTGATGAGGTTTCTTTATGAATGTTAATAAGGTAAAAAAGGTAGGCATTTTATGATGCTGCCCGATACCAGAGCCAGAGCATCATAAAACTACCTTTTAAAACAAAAAAAACATCTCTGAAATACTAGAATTTCCGCACAAACAGCCCAACTTAATCGTCCTAATATGTAACGATAGCTATGTAAGAAATTTGTAATCTATTCATTCAACGGCCACAGTACAAGAAATTGCTTAACATCGATCACTTACGAATGAGTCAAGCCAGTGCATCAATGTATCAACGATTACGAAATAAACCAGTTTCTCACACACACCCAAAGGTAAATTGTACATGGATATTATTAATATTACGTGTTACACGTCAGGTCACTGATCTAAACACACTACGCTGTCATTAGAGTTGCTTTACTTAGAAATTAAATCTCGCTTTGGTTTGCTTTCAACTCAACATAACAATTTACGTCATACAATTATGCGGCATCAGACGTGGAACTCTTTACTTCTAACGCAGACGAACCTACAACTACATTTAAAAAATGTTGAGAGTTCGTAAAACCGTTATTTGTTGTTTTTGTTCTTAATTTTAAGTTAATGTTTGAACACAACCCCACCTGCCCAACTTTCCCCAATTTACGTTGTCTGGAAGAAATTTAAATTTCTGCTTTACAAAAAACTTACGTTCGGATGACTAACAAACAACGTACAGCCTGAAATGTTAACATTGAGACAATATTAAAATATTCAAATACATACATTGTTACGTGATTATAATAAAAAATCAATTTAAAAAATCTACTTAACAATTTAATAAACCTATTTCAACACAAATAAGGCTCTTATAATTGTGGTGTTTCCGCAATATGTGATTAAAATTTTGTAAAGAATTATACGATGTCAAATAACACTGATATGATTACCTACTCCAACAAAAATAAAATTAGGGTACTTACACTAACAACAGTCATAATGTAAACCGATTCTTTGTTTTGTCAACACAACCTTCTTTGCAGTCATTACTTGCGACTTCGATGATCCAATAACTACGTAGTTGACAAAACAATACCGAGCTTAGTCACGTTAAACTAAAGCATTACTAAAACACATTAACTAACAAGAGTTGTTTTGTAACAAATCCCATTTGTATGGGCATGTATGAGACAATAGCAAATTACCGGGGAAAATGGTACCTGCACCATTGATATCTAGTTAAAATAAAATTAATCAATTCGTCAACCTTATGGTCCAATTGCTGATGCACGACCATTTGCTTTGCTATGTGAACTGGGTTACATCTAGAATAATCCTAGATTAAGAAATGTATGAATGTATTATTAAACATCCCGGCTGCTCCTTAATTCATGATTACTCAAAGAGCTCTGAAAACTGCTTTGTGCGAATTTTTAAAACTCAACTGCCAATATACAAGATACTAATAACAACAGATCAACCATGAGAAAATGCAAAGCAGAAAACCTTGCCAAACATCTTGCCAAGTTTCATACAACTATTGAACAGACACTAAAACAATTAGTATAATTCAAATAAACCAATCTATAAATAAAACCATCAACTTGAATTCACTTACAGAAAAGTCTACAAATACTAATATACGAGTATCTGTAAAGTCTCCTTTTAATACAAAATGACCTGGAATCTAATATACATAGATGAAGATAAAGTAGATTAGTTAGAGTCGTTAGTAATGCTAACTATTGAGTGGGTTTTGAGTTTTGACCAAAAAAACCTTACATGAGCTACTAAAAAAGAACATCCCCCAAAAACGTTTTCATGTAAATTGTTGCCAAGACAAGGCACTGTTTCCAGCATTGATAAAAAATTATCAGATCTTATGTAGAGCCAAGCCTCTAACTCTATACGCGCAAACTCAACTAGCACCTAGCACTAACTTTACGTAATCAACGCCTCAGGCAAAATGCGTGCCTTGGCCGTTAATTTGGCTACCGTCAAATGGGTTACTTTTCTGTTAAGTAATCAAAAGTTCATGTAATACAGAAAACTTGGATAAATATAAAATGTTAATCAATGAATCAATTTGTCATAAACTACATGCTTTTTAACTAGATGGCGCTGAAAAATTTTCTGAATCACGCCTACAATGTTTACTTGGAGTTTATATAAGTAAACGTGTATTGTTCGTTAAAAACGATAACTTGGCAACTGTTCGAAAGAACAGTTGTGGCCACTAACCCTATTTTTTATAGAGTTAAAAAGAATTGTAATAATTCTTTAACTCCTCCAGAAACAACAATAAATTATTTATTCTTCATTCTCTCTCGGCAATTCCAAGTTCCAAGCATAAATAAAATGCAAGAATGTAATTGTAATTTGTAATTCAATTATTAAACTTTTAACATATATAGGAAACTGATCTATACCGATGTCCACAGGCCTATTTAAATTAAAAAAAAAAAAAATACTAATCCTCAATATACAATTAAAAGCAGCATATCAGTTCGTAACTTCATAATTTCGTGATTTATATGTATAACTATAAGTAGTACGCAACACACAACCAGACAAAACAAAAAAGTCATCAAGAAAAGTAACTTCCAAATGTCACATTAAGTCATTCAATATTCATAATGTAATTCTATTAATGACATAGATTATATTACACAATCACCTGAATCAATACGCAATAATATGTAGGTAATAAATATCTTTAGTCAAATGTTTACTGCGTAGTTTTTTTTCTCGTGTCCATTAACAAGAATTTACAACTTGACAACGTTAATGTTATTTAATTTCTAACGTGTCCAATTAAAAACTATGGTTGTATTCATTGACAAAATACCTACTTTTTTATTATCAACGCAATAGAATATTTTTGTTCTTGTAGTAAATAATACTAAGTAATTAGTAACTGTATTAATCATAGCACGGTGATTCGTTTCCGGTGTGTTGTAATCACTAACCGGTCATGGAATTTGATCTTTTAATGGTTCTCGGAAAGTAAGGCTTATGACTCAGTATGGCTTATAAACTTTTGAATACTCATGGCATTATGGAAACCAACTATTATGCGACTAAGTATTCCACATGAAGAATGTCTCATCAAAACCGAACAAATAGAGAGACGAAAACTTTCCAAATGTATGAAACATTTCGAGGATTCCTATAAAGTTACCCGTGGGAATCTAATGAATGAAAGGGCCTTGACGTTCGCCAGTTGTAATGTACGCTGTGACATTGCCATTAGACGACCAAGGCAAGATAACTTGGTGGGAACAGTTAGACTAACTAGAGTCAACCCGGCAACTCCGAAAGTAGAAATCCTTGGACACTCAGCGTTTGAACAACGCTCTCGACCGACGACAAAAACACGAGCGAATCTCTATTATTTAACAATCACTTTTTTCAAGTTATTAGAACAATGAACATCTATAAATGCGAAGCGTGGAGTCCCAGATTCGAGTTCCGGTCGATGCAGCAGCTAAATGTTTGTCTTCGGGTCGTAAAAAACCATTGAAACCCATTTTTGAAATTTACATGTCGCTCGGAAACGAACCCAGGAGGGCTACGGCATTATAACCATACATAAATATGAAACTTCACATGCATATAAATATGAAGATCACACAGGTCTTCGTGATTTATGTTGTGACGTTCATTCAGAATTTGAATCAAAACTCAAGTTATGCGCAATCGTAACTTGTAACAGACAGACAGACAGACTTTTACGTAACTCCAAATCATTAATATTAATCAATAATGTATTAATTAATTACGCAGGAACTATATCACCGGAAATACAACAATTACCCCGCATGTGTTGCGTATTCACAAAAAATTCAACGTCAATAATGATAATCACCTCATTCACTTCACTCAATAATCAAGATTTTCAACTTTCGGAATGCACTTACATAATACAACACAGGTATTATAAATCTGTAAGCTAATTGCTATAGAACCGAAATTTTTCTGTCTGAACCGACTTCGGTGCTGTTTTCACAAATGTATTTCAGTAAGCTTATCTTATCATCAAGCTAAACTTTAGTTTATTTCATTCCGTTTATAAATAAACAATTAATATAGATTTAAAAAGCCCGAAGCAAACCGGGAGCATTTTACAAAATACATAAATAAAAATACAACCATGAGTTCTGCTCTCCAACCCAAGCACCAATACCTGTTCTGTAACAATAACTTTTTGCCCCGATTCAGTTAGCCACCCGTAAAGTGGAATTTAATCCAACCTCCTCCCTTGGACGTGTTTTTGTCCGGGTCCTATAGTTGCGACGCAATAAAGTTTTTGTGTCATCCGAGTAGCTGCAGCAGATGTTTTGTGGATATCAGGTGCGCCGTGTCCCGCGTTGCCTGCATTATGCACGCAACGTGTGCAGTTACAGCGGACGCATCAACAGGTGCTTTTGTAAAATAACTTGGCGTTCCTCCAAAATTACGTATTTTACTTTCACTTTCTTGTTAATCACGAGTATTGTTATCTCCCTTTAAAAAAGAACTCAAATGTGCCTAATTTCTGGTTTCATAGAAATTACCACTATATTAATTTATATTCCATGATGATTATTATATTTTTTGAATTTAATAGGTATAATTACAAATTACGGTCAAACACTTTCATTAACTAATCTTTCTTTGAAGACAATTACAATTTTATGGAAATTTTGACCGGGCCTTCAACTACAGTAACATGATACCCAACGCCTGACTACGATTCATAAATTGTCCTTTTGTATTCATAAAACCGAATGCACCATTGTTATCAATTTTCTTAAATCGTCAACGATAATTTCGCTGTTTACTTTCCATGGCAAAGTAACGCAAAGTCATTTACGTCATAGGTACTTAATTTTAAAGACGAAAGCAGCAATGTATTCGATGTACTTTTGCTGGATATGGGTGCAAAGGTTAGGATTGTTGGTACTTCGTGCAGTCCCAATGTCACAGAAAATCGAGAGCACAGAAGTTCAACTCCTGTATGTACCTACTATATTTTTATACTTAAACTCTTGGTCGCGTGAAGGCCATCTAATTTGGCTTTAAATTTACATAGTAACATGGTCATGGCATTCTTGTAGTTGTTTAATGCATTGAGGAAAAAACAAAAAGATCAGAACCTACTATAAACCAAGAACTCAAATTGAACTATACTTATTCATACTAGAAAAGCACTTCATGATTGTTTAATGTACAAGAAGTAAATTCACATGCTCAAGTAATGATGCTAGTTTTTAAATAGATACTAATAAAAAATGACAATTGATTACATAGGATCGAGTTCAGATATCCAGCAACTGACAGCCATAACTTTGTTTTGTTTGCACAGTCTGCACGAAAACCACCAAAACCGTGCAGCGATCGTTTCGTACCAATCGTGCTCAGCATATTCATATGACCGTTCTATATTGTTTTGAATTTTCGTGCTCTAGAGTGACTTCAGTGTACGTTGCTCGCGCACACCATGCACGGAATACGGAGTTTAACTTCTGTGCCCTCTGTTTTGTGGTACGCTTCGGAAACAGGTTCTGTGAGCATCAGGTTTGGGTGTATACCATTTTCGATGTTACGTACGACGCGGCGCAGCCAGTATTTTATAAAGAATTGTTCCAGCTCTTATTCTGATATTGTTGTTGTTCCTTTACGGTTTACTGCAGAAAGGAGTTGTTTCAAAATGTATGGAGCCCCGGCCACCACTTTGTACACCATACTAAAATATGGAGAATCGCAATTCAAACAGTTTTTAACTATCCAATCACTTCAAATTGGTTTAGTTTTTTGGTACAACACAAAAATATACAATTGAAATTGCAACACAAAAACAAAAATCCGTCATGGCGGTAAGCTGTCATCACATGTCACGTTGGTTGATTTGATTGAAGTTTGACATATGTATAGTAAACCCAACTTAAGACTGAAACGAAAGAGGCGCTGTCGGACGCATTTGACATTCAATTGACCAATCATTGCACACTAGTAACTGACAGATGAATGACCACAACGTACTTATGAATGACTTTTCGTTAGTTCCAATTTTCGCCATTTCAGAGATAAGTTGGGCGTACTGTACGTACATTTCTGTCATATTAAAGTGACAGTAGACAGTTCGTGATCTGTGATCAATGACAAATTGGTAAGACGCCATGTTGAAACTTGATAAAATTAAATGATAGATACAATTTTTGTACCAGAAAAGTATGCATTTAGGTAATTTATCTTTATTTTTCCCGAATTCCATGGATTTTTCTCGATTTTTCGAGGTACTGTACATATTGTGGGCCGGATTTGAAACATCTCCTTTACTACCGACCTGGGCTTGCAGAAAGTGTTTTCGCGTGGAAAATGACGTAATGTTAAATTTTGATGCAGCTCTTCATTTTCTCATAGCAAAGAATGAACGTCTTGGTTTTGTTTTATGCGTTGATGCCTTTGTTTATTTAATGCCTTCCTTTCAGATTAGAACCATTTATTAAACTATTCTAATGGTATAGGCCAAGTTAAAGTGCAATCTGCGAGAATTCAATCATAGATTGTTTGACACAAATATCGTGTTTTTTCACAAATCTAAAACCAACAACAATTCAGTTGATTGATTATCCCGGATTGGCAACAACATGTGACTGCAAATAGCACTTTTAAAGTAGGTATAATGTTTAAGCAAATATCTAGAAATTTATTTGTTTAGCATCTTATACTTTCTTGACATGAAATAGAACAATACATACCCTGTTACAGTTACAGCCTACCTCAAGTCATGTCAAAACCATAAGGCCTATCTCCCATAGATTAATATGTATATACGGAAACTATCTCCTTAGTTGACGCTAACAAGCATGTAGGTATACAGAGCAGGAAATGTATAACCCATTTCGTAAGCAAGTATCCATTTCCTCTGAAGTTATGTGTGGCTACTTCGATATTACGTTTAAATACATAATGAGCCGGTTGGCCAATTGCCCTATAGTTGAAAGGAAACCTTCCATTACAGTCTGCAGTTTTGCTCGAATATTCTTGTGCACAATCCGCGCCTTGATATACCTACTACACTTAAACTTGAATTTTACCGCAAAAACTGGCTAGGTTACGTTAATTATAAAAAATAATAAACATTTTTTATGTTTTAAATACTTAAATAAATTCTATACTACATATCTGTTACTGATCGCTGTTCGTACACGAAAGAAATAATAATATGAAAAAAAACCAGTTACAGGTTGTTTTAGTTTAAATAATCATGCCTAACATGTCCGACTGTGGGTACCAAGGGCCACGGGACATATTTCCGAAATCCAAACGGAAGCGAAGTGATGATGGGTTACTTACTAATAACAAAATAGTTCTTAATATAAATAAACGATAACAAAAAGATGAGTTAGTCCCGCCTTTGGACATCTGTAAAACAAAAAACATCACACCAAACCGTAGATGGCCAAGAAGGTAACGACTTACACTTTTTCTCAGGCACTACAATCGAAATCGAAACACATAATTTCACGCATGATTCCCTACGAGGGGCGGCTAGCCAGAAATAAAGCCACTACGCTCGAATACCTTTGAGATTATACAGGGTACATTGAACGACCTCCTGTAAAAACTCGGTGCTATAGCCTAGTTCAATGCTCAGAACAGATTGCTTAAACGCAAGAACGAATGAATTCCTTTACACTTCAACAAATTCTAATACAAATATTGAACCTCTTTGGCATCGCATTCCGACTTCAATAACTTCTCTCTCAAATGCTTGTAAGCCGTATTTACTGATAACATCTTTCTATCTTACAAACAGATCCTTAAAAACAAGTGTGTGACTTACATTTTTATGTAATACATACAATACAAAGAAGCAAATGAATGAGCCATTCACTCAGCTATGGAAAAATCCTGCCCGACCGTACACGAATCTCAAACACGATGGCTTCTAGATGGAATTAAGATTTAATCAAGTTTTATCGAACAATACGAAGATTTATTTTTCATCATTCCTTATCTTGACAAGTAGACATGCGGGCCAGCTCTTTGTGAAACCATCTCTGGTATTACACGAAGCTGAGATGATTAATTGCATCAAAGCTTAATGCGAACATCTACCATGATTGAGTCGCGAATGAAGTACCTAA
The DNA here is from genome assembly GCA_905404135.1 of Hesperia comma. Taxonomy (NCBI): domain Eukaryota; kingdom Metazoa; phylum Arthropoda; class Insecta; order Lepidoptera; family Hesperiidae; genus Hesperia; species Hesperia comma. The sequence continues at coordinate 3,376,602 of FR990026.1, forward strand.
TGATACAAATCTTACCTATATTTTAACATGTTTTTATTCATATTTCGTATTACATTTCATATATTAAGGATTTTAAGAAAATAATGTCGGTATGTTTATTTAACACTAATAGAATTGTCGCAATGAGTGCTTTCAAAATCGTATACCATTATGTTGTATAAAACTTACAGCCCCTTTTTCTTGCCCTCTGAGGATGAATATTGATACATTTTAATTAATTAATTAATTTCTTAATGGAGATCTACTTGGATTTTTTTAATTAATTGTCGCAGTACGGTGGAGTTTGATCTAGTTCAATCTGGAAGACAGTCTCTTGCCCTGTGACGCATTGTTTGAAGTTTGAACCGAATTAAAACATTGGTGGCTTTAGATAATTACCTACTTGTATTAATGCTACAATAACCGAGTAACAATGTTATAATAACTGAGTAATTATTTATAACACACTATACATGTTGTGGTCAATAACTAGATAACCGAAATGTTATTGAATGTTCGTAATGAGAACGTCCTATTGTCATCGCCGTACACGTCATCATTATGTTTCTCGAAGCATATTTAAACCTTAATATTATTGTTATTGTTGATATGAACTTTAATAATGTGCGTCTGTTAGTCATCGTGCTACTTAGGAAAGATATGAATAGTTCCGCTAATTGATGTCATTCCATAACTTCCATAACTGGCGACACTGACATATTCTGGGCCTTTTGAAACAATCAATCAATAGAAGCCCGCTGTATTTTCAGGTCATTAGTCTACCTGGTCAACCTCTTACATACTTCTTTCTTTTCTCTTGTTTCATTGCCACTAGGTATATGTATGTTTGATAGGTATTTATGTTTGATATCACTGATGTCAATGAGACGGTGACCACTTAACACAGCTTTTCATGTGCTTGTTTGTGTCCTATTTACATTAAACAATGTAATAAAACAGATCGGAGATGATATTGTTCCTCGTTACAGCTTCAGCGTTTGTATGGCTCACCAACAATAACTGACCTTTAACAAGCGTTCGTTTGCTCCCAGCGTACTTGCATCGTTGCATCCTGCATCACAATCTCTTGGGTCATAGGTTCCCAAAGTAAGCTTTCGTACATTACCTCCAGTGAACTTGCCGTGTTCTGCCAGGGGGCTTGAGAACAAGTTAATTTTTTTCTTTCGTTCTTTCCTATCCTGTATTTCTGTTATTATGATTTATTGGAGTTGCTGATGTTCATGCATATTGCTATCAAAACCGGTTAATCTTACTACGTAAACATTTTCTTTTATTTAAATAACGCTTTTTTCGGTACTTTAAGTCATCGCTTTTATTTTCAAAATCCTTACGTAAATAAAAACTGTCGTTCTTTCTACCCTTCGTGAGTCTTCATTGTATTAAATGGTAAAAATCCTGCCTTTCTGTTTTTATTGTTTTATTTACCTTTGAGAAACACTACTAGGTAAATGCGTCCAATCAAAACATACTTGTGACGAACAATGGCGCAGGATATGGGTTTATTTACCCATTGTGGAGTCGGGAGTGACTCAAAAGGGTATAAAGAACTGCACTCACCATATTCGTTGCATACACTTGGGTTCAAGTGATTACACACTTGAACAATGTAAGGCCAAGTGTTTACATACGGCAGCTGATATCAGTGCCTTGAGTATCATAACAACATTCTTTATTAGCACAAAACGTGATTTTTCTTGTTTTACATTTCTTTTGTATAGAACGTAAACAAAATTATTATAATTACATGGTTACATCGCTAGTTTCTAGAAAATAGATGTTTCTTACTTATTGTTATTTGTACTAAGTATTTTTAGTTTCTTAGTCTAGTAGCCATGTAAAAATGATAAGAAATTCCTTTACAATTGACATGCCATTCTTTAAATTCAAAACTTTTGTCAAGAATATGTATGTATGTTAGATTGTATACTTATTAATTACTAATGTTGGTTTGGTAACCATTATGAACTGGATGATTATTTTAAAGACTACTTGGAATAAAGGTAATAGGTAGTATGAAATAATAATAATGGCGAAGTTCGAATTACAAATTTCAATATAATGTATTAATTTTATCATAAGCCTACGTTCACACGGATTTAGGACGCAAACCGCTAGTTTAGTTGTAGTTCGCATTTCGACATACACCTTCTGTATAAAATCGTTCACCCTACATCTGTAAGTACATAATCCTACCGTCCATTTTTTACTCGCCAGTTTTTATGTTTTCTTCACTTTTAATAGGCTTTTACTTAAATTAGGTCGGCGAAGGAATGCGGCGTCCGCATTTGGTTTTTTATACAAATAAACGCTCACGCACACTCTCCCGCAAGGATTCCCCGTACTGAGAAATACGAATGAAATATTTCCACATGCTCATCAGAAGAGAACAAACATTATCCGTCATACGAAACGGTCTAATACGAATAGGGACGCACCCCTCCCACGATATCAACCCTGACTTTGAGTCAACATCGTAACAAGGCTATGTGACGCCACGTTCGTCCAACAAATCGACTAAAATATTGAATCGAATGCAAATCGATTACATTTAGGTACATACCTACTGTTTGGTATTTTGATGAGCGGTCTGATGGCGATGGTCAACCCGAGTGACGTCACTAGTCATCGATTCGTCAGCATAATGTTAAGATACGTAAAAGAAATACAATATAGTGATATAGTATCAATCATTATGGAGTATTTAAGCACTGATAAGAACCGGTTGCGAAGTCGTAATATTGGATTACGTACACAAAGAAACGATACGTTATCAAGACCGTGATGCTCGATAAGAAAACGGTACAATACGAATAATGAGAAAAATTCCATACAACCGGAACTTATGCTGGATACTCCATGTTGTCCTCGACTCAAAGTAATTCCAATTAATAAAAGTAATATCGGGCGTAACCAGTTTATTAAGAACTCATCTGAATAAAATCTTAAACCAATTCACCAATCACAAAGTAGATAAGTTCCTTCGTAATTCGATTCAGAATTCAGAACCCTTAAATATAAAGAGAGATGAAGAGACCATATTATGCGTGCGAGGGTTTATTTCAATACGGGATAATCTAATTTAAAAACTAGCCCTAACATACACTTGAGAAATCTCAGGAATGTAATTACTTGCAAATTGCAATGTAGTAGGGCCCAAAGGAATACTTACAAGAATCTAATCAAATTTAATGGTAAATAATGTGTTCAAACATTATTTAATCGTTTCGTTCTGTAAAATGTCGATAGACTTCCAGTCAATTATAAAGTTTACTGCAGAATGAAAAAGGTAGTATAATTGGCAGTTACAGCTCTCGGATCTAATCAAATACCCGTAGCAAAGAGAAAAGAACCCAAAGAGCAAGAAAAGCCAAGGAACGATTGAAGTTGCATGATAATATTCAGGTAAGCTGAATAGAATCTCAGAAACATCATTTATTCTAATTACGATCCAAATGATTGTTCATGACAAATTAAAATTATTTGTTTCGTGTCATAACTGAAACATGCAAATAATTGAGATAAGCTTGTTGACACGTCTTACTCATCTGCGGCAAACAAAATCAGGAGTAGTTTTCCAGTCCTACAGTTCATCTCTACAGACAAAGAATTGATAAAAATGAATCTTTGACAAACATCAAAGCCTTTCACTTCACAAGCACAGGTGCTTCTTTTAAAAAAAATCTCGAACTATCAGAATTTTCTCTTCATACTGTCTGATACTGTTCTAGGCCTCTAGAATTTCGTTTCGCCCCAGTAGCACTCTCGTGGTATCGGATCAAAGCCCCTTAATTAAGCCCGGGCGAACTCGACACCAGCACGAGTGCGCTACAGCTACCGGAGAGGAGATATTCGTATCGCATAAATCTTAACCCTGCCGTCCGACTTCAAAATAACTAACGATCTATCGCAGTTCTATAATACTACTGAATCTTGGAAGACTTTGAGGATCAACGTTTTAGCTTTGAAATAAGAAATTAAAGACAAATAGAACGATATTAAAATGATTCTGATCTGAAACTGTAGGTACAGTTAGATTGAGTACTAAAACCAAATCCCAATTTCCAAATACGTGTCGAGAACTATTCCGACCCCAGCATTTTCGCCATGTCTGCATTGTTTACAGTTAGACGAATATGACAACGTTCGATTTTTCCACCACAAGCTATATTGAGCATCACGGTTTTAAAGTAATGCGGGTAGTAACTATCTTGGAACTTTATTAAACATAATTATATTATAGCGCTACAATAGGAACATGAGAGATTTCATACAGGTACCTATGTCATAATTAACACATGTAAAGTATGTGTTACAAAAATGATAGATTTAATTAAATATTCGTTTCGATTCATAATGTCAATGTCAATATGACCAATATCTTAGTCCCAATGTCAGGAACATAATTAAATATTCAAAATGAAAAATATTAATAACGATCCAATTTCAACCAGATAGTATGTAGTTACCTATTGGCAAATTTTCTATATCAGACATAATATCATAATGATACACTAATACTAATGCACTTATGTTCAATTGTAACGGTGGTAATGGGTAGATAAGAATAAAAACTAATTAGTAAACAATAACAGCAAAAGTTGATAAGCATGAAGAGCCGTGGAGTAAATCTTATTACAACTAATTACTGGACTAACTACTGATAACTTGTATAACATTTCGTAATCAGAAATAGCAATGTATCACGGAATAATATAAAAAATGGTATCGCGCCTAATTAGGCAAAACGCTTCGATATGAGCTGGCAACACCATACATAATTATAATTAAGAATCCAGCCAATTATAATGAAACGTGGAATCCGATCGATTTTGATAAAAATAATATATGGGTGACGTAACGTGGCGACCTTATAATTTAGTTAAAACACGTTTTCCGGGCCGTCTATTTACATAAAATCTAGCCTTAGTCTAGCCTTAGTTACGTTGACACTCGCGTCATTCTGTACAGAAAATTGATTCCGGATAGACATTATCGACTGCAGATGTATTATCGTTCGCTGTGTTACAACTACAGTAAAACTCACATAACTACATTCAGGTGGAACTAACGGTATTTAGAATACAAACAGCGGGAGAAAGCGTAGAGGATTTTGAAGCGAGTGAAAGCCCACAAGCCAGTGCAGCCGTCGCTTCGCGTCGGACGGACGACAACATAACCTCAAACATGTCTCTCGCGATAACGTCCGTGGCAATAGCGATAGCGGCGGGAGTTTATTGGTACGTAAACAGGCACAAGCGGATAAAACACATATTGAGTGATCTTCGAATGGCGTTGGACATGCAGGGAGCGGGTGCAGGAGGTCTAATCGATGACTGGATCAACGTCAGAAGAAACAAGGTAGTGTTGCCAGACGCAAATAGCAAAGTCGCCGTGATAACGGGAGGCGCTCGTGGAATTGGAACGGAAGTCGTCAGAGGACTATTGAAATCTAACATGACTGTGGTAATGGGCATCAGAAAGCCAGAATTGGTGAAAAAATTGGCAGAAACTATGGAGAACGGTGATAAATTACGCGCCTTCCCGTTAGATCTACAATCTATGAAGTCGGTGAAAGAATTCGCCGAGGCAGTTTTGAAAGAGTTTCCAGAGATCCATTTGTTAGTAAACAATGCCGGCATTATGTTCGGCGAATATAAACTTACCGAGGACGGTTTCGAGACACAGTTAGCCGTCAATTATCTGGGTCACTTCTATCTGACCCACTTAATGTTGCCAGCATTAAAAAAGACCGGCTCCAAGGTCAAGCCGTCGAGAATCGTAAACGTGACGTCATGTGCGCATTATCCGGGATACATCTATTTTGACGACATCAACTTCAAGGAGCATTACGATACTACCTCCGCGTACGCTCAATCGAAGTTAGCACAGGTATAACGAAAAACTTGTTACTACTGATGTTTTTATCCTAAACAAGTTGAAGGACGTTGAATTTTTTTTGTTATCCTATAAATAATCATTGTGATATATTAGAACAACATATTGTTTACTATGGTTTAATTATATTAAGTTGGTGTATTTATTTAAAAGCAATAATTTGTTTTCTTTCAGCTAATGTCGGCAAGATATATTGACAAAATTCTAGAACAAGACGGAGACCATGTCAAGTGCTATTCTGTCCACCCTGGGATAGTTGATACTGATCTATTTGAGAAGTCAAACTTCAAAAACTTTCCATGGCTCATGAAACTGTTATTCAAAACAGCAGAGAAGGGTGCTGTTTCAATTCTATATGCTTGCTTCGACAAGGACATAGAAGACAAAGGTGGTTTATACATTAGCAACTGCAGAGAAGGTATCAGCAGTAGATATTCCCGAAATTTTAACCATCAGAAGAAACTGTTTGAAATGTCTTGCAATTTACTTAGCATAGATATAGAAAAGTTTGGAGTATAATGCAGTGTTCTTAATTAAACATAATAATAATTTATATATGACTGAAATTCCATTAATATTATATTAAATGAATTATTTATTTGCATTGAATAAAATCTTGTAAATTAAAGTTTTATTTTATTTCCTGCTGTATTAACTAGAAATACTTACGGAGTATATTCGGTGAGAACCAAATATAAACGAGTAAATTAAACAAATACCTAAAAGAAACCAATACTTGTTTTTTATAACACAGTTTTTAAAAACATACACTCATTAAACAGCAAGTTTTTTTGTAAACCTAGAAACCTAGCTGACTGTAATAGATATTTCACCTATGCCTATATATTATTGTGAATTCTTCAAAAACATCCTAATTAATTCTGTACTTCTTTTACTACTTACACACAGATTTAAAAAATATGTGTGTATTAGATATTAATTGCAAATCACTGAAGTGAAGAAAACCACATTACAAAAACTGCTAGTTTGACATATTTTTTATATCAAATCTTTCTAAGTATTCCAACAAAACAAATTTAAGCATTTATAACTTAGCGGAATTGGGCAATTTTCTCTATAATAAAAAATATGTCACATTTACCAATATGCACTTAGTCCGCATGGTGGACTAGCACATACTACTCACATTGGCAGAGGCGACTGACATTCTCGTTACATGGTCCTATGCAGCTCCTGATAAGTCCTGATCCAGAGAGGGAGAAGGTAATGAATTCCCAATCAGGGGACAAAGATTCTAAACTTACAATTCAGGGGTCAAATATCCTGAATTCCCAATCAAATTGATCAAGTAGGTACTTTATATAGTTGTATTTATAAAGAAATCAGAATGCACTTTAATGTAATTCTACAACATGTGGAAATTACCCAACCAAATAAAACCAACACTATTTCAAATATCACCATGTCACTGGGATTTCCCTATGTTGAAATTGAACAAACAACATTCTGTAGGTGTATTACGGCAAACACTAAGACTATATACTGTAAGACTTATATAACCATTGAGATAATATCTATATGTATAATATGTATGCATTTTAAATAATATGTATTATCTTAGTACGATATTATAGAGTGGAAGTTTAGGATTTTGTATAATTGAATTTTTTAGACTCACTAAAAGAAACATGGCTTAATGGATTTAGAAAATTTACGACACACACTTTATGTGAATATTTTCACCTCATATAACAAATATCACGACATAATAATATAAGTTTGTTTTGTAACTGATCAGTGTAACACCTAGGAGATATTCGTAAGAAAAACAATTACAAATGGTCCTTATTAATGCAATAGAAAAAATGGTTTTAGAATTGTTGTCTGTTTGTATTTTTGTTCTCAGAAATGATTTACCCGATTGGGTGCAGTTTTCACTAATTTCCATTCCATCAATTAAAATTTATGAACAGAGAATTTTTTTTGACACCTCAGGCTTCATTTTTTACTAATATATGTGCAGTCCCTACATTCAAAATCTCTTGGACATCCAGGCATCTAGACAATAATGACAACAAATTGAAAAATAAACATTATAAGGTTATTACACTAACCTGCTAAAGAAACTGGAGATCCCTTTTTTCTTCAGCTTGGTCTCCTGATCAGTGACTGTATCCGCCACCTCATCTTCCCGGGAAGCACTGGATCCCAGGGAGCACTCTGACAGACTGGATATGGTGCTCGAAAAGGACCCTCCGTCCTTCCCTCGATGATGCCCATTGACACTTCCTCCCCATTGAAGAGTACTCTTCGGAGAGTCACTCGTATCACTCTTCTCGCATGTCGATATCGAGAAGTTGCCTTCGTCGCTGAAGCTACTCTTCTTTGACAGCTTGTCGAGGTCGTCGGTGGTGTCAGCAGGTTTCTCCAATTTGGGGCTCACGAAATGCAGCTGCTTCGTTATAGGATTGTAAGCGAGCTGTATGTTATCCAACGCTTCACTGAGGCGCATCCCGCCTTTTTGGCACGGCGTCGACATTCCGAAGATTCAGTAATCTTACTACGTTCACTATCTAGTTCCATCGCTTTTAAACCAAAACATTGCAGACCGTAAATCCCATAATGATTTATTGACACTTTATTTCGTAATTAGCACTACTTATTAGCAATATCACTTCGATTTTCCTCAATATTTATTTACACATTACACAAAAACAATGTAATTATTTTCGGATATAATTAGAAAGCTTGTGAAAATAACATTAATTTTGTTAATGCTTCGTAGAATACTAATTACTAATATTTCAAATAGATTATTGTATTTGATTTTATCACTACTCTAGAGGTATTATTTCGTTTAAATTAAAATTCTTACTACAAAACTAAAACACAAAGCTACACACCCATCACCTTTTCCTTTCGACTGTAAATAATCAACCACAGAGTCAAAAATATTGTAAGCTGATTGACATTTCCTTGCACTGCTAGTTCATGAATGAATGTCAGCAATCTTGTGTATTTTTTGGTTTAATAGGGGTTGGAAGAAATAATATTCTTTCGTGTATTGTTTCTTAACATAAATAATGTATTTCCTATAAAGTTAATAATAACAGTATTAAAGGTGCATTAAAAATAGTAGTGGGTGTTATTACCAATAGATAGTTTCCGAAACTAGTTATTGGTTTAGTAGCAGCTTTTACGTTTCACGTGTTCTATGAAACTAGTTACTCCGAGTAGCAGGTTATATGCTGACTAAATATGGATGTTAGGTTATTAAAACAAATTCACTGCTTTTGAAATATTGGTAGAATTGCAAACCTGCTATCGCTGTTATTGGACGATACGAACGCCGCGCGCCGGGTATGCAAACCTGCTATCGCTGTTATTGGTCGATACGAACGCCGCGCGCCGGCTATTAAGTCGTATTCAGACATGCGGGATTCGCCGACTGCCGAATAATTGCCAAGTGTGGATGGGAATTATTATTCGCGCAACTATTCATATTCGTTCCTGTAAAGCGGATAAAGTACCGATAATAATCCGAGCATGGCGAGCACGAGCAAAAGTTGATCGGCGATTCACGAGCACCCATCTACACTACTCGCGATTCAACGAACATTCTGCTCGGCATTCAGCGAATCCTGTAAGTCTGGATAAGGCTTTACGAAACCAAGCGGATCGACCGATCGAGTGAGTGAGATAAAAGATGAGGCATTGTGAGATAGAATGAGCGCGATTTTTGAAGATACACATTGCGTGTTTTCTTTGAATTGTATAAATTTAGTAAATTAAAAATGCGAAGTGCATTGAAAACATAAAAAAATATTCAGTTAGCGTGCCTTATTGTTGACATTAGATGTTTTGACCTTGACGACGCGTGCCGTGCAATTGTCGTTTTAGTTATTGTTTTGTACCTAATTAAAATTATTAATTTGTTTGAATCGCTATTGTGGTATATGACAGTAAAGTTGCAAACAGTTCATTTAATTATTATTGTAAATAGTAAACTGTAAGAATTAGTGATAAGACGAACTTTTCTTTCAAGTTTTAAAGTTTTTATTCGTGTAAAAAACAATGGCAACTCGCGCCAATTCTAGTGTTTTGTGGGATTATTTTACTCGAGATAATGTAAATAAAAAAGCACTGTGTTCAATTTGTGGCGAAAAATACAGCTACAAATCCAGCACCGGGAATTTAAAAGCTCATCTGCGGAAAAAACATGTGGACATTTATCAAAGGGTTGCATCAGCTCAACTTTTGACACAACCAAGTCAACCGACTCCGGATTCTGCGTTGCTATCAGGGACTAGCGATGGTCATACGTTGCATCCTCCTCCGCAACCACCTAATATACAGAGAAATGTGCAACAATCCATTCAGAAATATGGTACAGCAAAAAAGATTACATCAAGTTTAAAAGAAAAAATTGATAAAGATTTGATGGACCTTTTTATAGATAGCTACCAGCCTTTTTCGTTGGTAGAAGAAAGAGCATTTAAAAAATTTTGCAAATGGATTCCAGGCTATGACTTACCATCCCGTAAATCAATAACACACAAAATGCTGCCTGCTTTATATGAAGCTACAAAACAAAAAGTTATCACAGAGTTGAACAGTAGCTCGTTAGTCACGATTTGCTTAACAGCTGATTTATGGACATCTCGTGCGAATGAGTCGTATCTAGCAGTAACCGGCCACTTTATAAATCAAGATTTTGAAATGATGTCTGTTTTACTAAAATGTTCCAATTTTGAGGGCGCTCATACCAGCGAGCACATTAAGGAAGGATTGTTAGATGTCGTCAACGAGTGGAACATAAGTACTAAAATTAACTTCATTACGACAGATAATGCAGCAAACATTCAAAAAGCCATTACAGATTTGCAGTGGAAACATTACGGGTGTTATGCACATACATTAAATCTAATAGTTACAGATAGTTTAAACGTAATAACAGCAAATTTAAACAAAGTTAAAACAATTGTACGTCACTTCAAGACAAGCACCACTGCCTTGGAAAAATTGCTTAAAGAGCAAACGAGAGATGATCCATCAATCGTACCAAAAAGACTGCTTCAAGAAGTTCCGACAAGATGGAATTCGTGTTATTATATGCTGGCAAGATTTGTAGAATTAGAACAACATCTGAGGGCAACAATTGCAGTTTTAAGAACAAATTTACCCGTAATTTCTAATGAAGAATGGAAGCTGTACTCCGATTTAGTAAAGATTTTGAAACCTTTCGAGGAAGTAACTAAGAGCATGAGTGGGGAGCAGTACATGAGCGGAAGTTTAATTATAGTAATGACAAGATGTTTGCTGATGTCCTGTGAGAAGTTGATGGAAGAGGAGAACTCGAACGTGGGAATATCTATCATTAATAAACTGAAAAGTGGCTTAGAGCAACGATTCGCCGGTGTGGAAAACAGTGCCACATTTTCTACATGTACCTTTCTAGATCCTAGGTACAAACTGTCTATATTTTCGGATGAAAAGGCAGCGCGAAATGCGAGACAAAGAGTCCAACTTATGCTGATTGATCTCATCGCCAGAGACGACCAGCGTCACTCATCAACTATGCCGCGGACTGATGACGAAAATTTAAATCAAAATGAAGGGGGACATTCCACAGGGGTAGCTAAAGATGCATTCTCACCCTGGTCTATTTTACAAAATATGATTGGCACACAACAACCCACCGGTACTCCAACATCAAAGGCTATCAAAGAAATAGACACATACTTAAATGATAATAATTTACCAATCTTTGCGACCGATGGATCCTTCAACTGTCCGTTGAAGTGGTGGCGGAATCACCAATTTACATACCCGTATCTCTCGAAATTATTTAAGAAATATGGCAACATTATGGCCACGTCAGTTCCGTGTGAGAGAGTATTCAGTAAAACAGGCCAAATCATTACTGACCGTCGTACTCGACTGACATCAGGAAAGGTCAGTCAGCTGACTTTCCTGAATGTAAATATGGACCCAGCTCGGTTTAAACTGTAAATAATGTACCTAAAGAATTTAAATACGATTTGTACATACAATACTGTAAATAAAATCAATGAACTTCGAAATACGCCTGTAAATCATTATAATTTTTAAAATCAAACATTAAATTTTAAGAAATATTGCATTTACAGCCAGTCCTAAGCCTGGACAAGTATGAAGGGAGGTTCATTGATAAATTAGGAATTTAGTAAGATACGATACCATTAAATTTATAAAGATAACTGTTTTTTGAGTATCATTGAGTAACAAGGTTATCCATAAAAGCTGCTACTACAAATAAATAGTTTCAAAAGCCGCTATTAAAATTCAAAAGCTGTTACTGCTTCGGTTTAGGAAAAACCCGCTACTACCCATTACTAATTAAAAATATAGTATTTCGATTTTATTACATTTCTGAACGATAAACTACGTTCAGATGATGCAATAAACCTTTTGGACAAGATTCAAAAACTTTGCTTTTATAAAGTTTGAATTGGCTATACAAGTCTCATACTTATTTTATTTGTAGTTCTATCAAAATTTTACATTGTACAAATTTTTTTATGCCAACTAAATGTCTCACAACATTAGGCGAAAAATAAATTTCTTTTGAAAGCAGTAACGAAACGTATTAGTGATACCAACAATATTTTTTTACCTAATAAAAGGGAAATAAGATTAAGATCGGGAACACTATAGTTAATATGATAGAATGTTGAATGATGAATATGATAGAATATGAAGGTTTTATACTTTTTAACTGACTTCAAAAAAGGGATTATCAATTCAATAGATCTATATCGATATCGATGGTCGTTGCCTCGTAACTTTTTAATGAATGTTTTGATTTTTATCTTTTTTTTATTCGAAAGTTGGTGCGTCTTGTGGTCTCGTATAATAACCATAAGCAACTATTGGAAAGTAGTTTTTAAGTTATCTGTTGACTTTATTGAAGTTCAATAATTCTTTAAATTATTTTAGTCGTTCATTGTAGATTGTAGAATTTTAACTGGCAACGTGTCATTCATATTTCTGATATGATGTATGTACGTGGCTGCAGTAACAGCTTACAGTAAAACCAACTTAACCTTGAAATGAAGAGAGGCGCTGTTGGACGCATTGGACCAATCATTGCACGCAATTCGAGAGGTTCAACTGACAGATGAATGACCACAACGTCCTTATGAATGACTTTTTAACATGGCGGCGTTAGTTATAATTTTGGCCATGTCAGAGAAAAGTTGGTGGCACTGTAACACAAAACGACGCGTTTGCTCATCTACCTGAGTAGACAGCATACACAAAGTGTCTACAAATCGATTAGAATCTGGTGCCGCCGCTGGCTTGCTACGCCGTACATGGCGATAAAGTAGTAAGGTTAATCAAATCAAATCAAATCAATGTTTATTGCATTAAACGGGTACAATGTTGGTCTTAAATCTAGTTACACATAGTTCCTCCGTATATGCCTAATAGGCGTGCAATTTGTTGATAGCGCATGCATAACTTAACTTAACGTTAAGTGAGTAATTAATCCTTTAAACCTTCTAATATTATAAATGTGAAAATTTCTATGTTTGGATGTTTGTTACTCAGTCACGCCGCAACTACTGAACAGATTTTGATGAAAATTGGCAATGTTATAGCTTATGTTCCAGTATAACACATAGACTACTTTTTATCCCGAGATTACGATGGGAGCGGGACCTATGCGGCTGATACCTACGAAGCGAGGGTGGTTCACTAATATATAATAATAAAACAGAAGTACGTATGAAAATATTTTATTTTGGTGTCATTTCCATATTGAAATTATTACGACTTTTGTGTCCTCAACAGTAATCCATCTCAACTTTAATGAAGGTCTAATAGAGTTGGATTTATATTATAATTACAAAAATAGATTTGATATTAGTATAATACGAATATTTACAATTAAATACAAATTACATACGCACAGAGTTAACAAAAAGAGTAAAAATGATGCTATTAATTCACACTGACGTATTCACTCGAGATTTACAAAAATACTGAATAAATAATAGTACATCTAAACAACCCTTTGACTTCAACTGCTTTTGTTCAGTTCCGTATCACGCAGCTCAGGGAATAGCTCCAGCACGCATAAGTCTAGAAGATTGTAGACTAACTGTAAAAAAAGAACAATTATTTTAAGTTTATCAGTAAATATAGTGCCTTTTGGCATTATCACATATATACATATTTTTGGTATGATGTAAATCTTCTTTCCTTTTTTTAACTTATCAGATTATTATAATAAATATAAAATATGTACTAGTATTACAATTTTGCTAAGACTACTAATTTAATACGTAATTAATCTTATTTAACCTTATGCATTAACGTGTCTTAATAGAATTGTTTTCGTATAAAATACGAGATTACTTTTATTTAACACGCGCACACACACACACACACACACACACACACACCTGCTTGTTGAGCCGCGGACACTGCACGCAGTCGAAGGCGGCGAGCACGGCGGCGGGCAGGCCGGGCCCCGCGACCAGCGCGGCGCTCGGCGGGATCGCGCGCAGCAGCTGCCGGCGCGCCTGCTCGCGCTGCAGCGCCGGGTCCGCGCGCGGGGACGATTTCTTGCCGAATATCAGACCTGGAATATGTGGACGTTGCGATTTCATATGCAAATAAGTGAAGAAAACGCTAGTGTTGAACGAAAAACAATGAAAATATAGATGTCAAATGACGAGTTAATTGTGCTGCAAGGCAATGCTGTTACTTAAAACTTAACTTGATACTCGAATGACATTTCCAGTGTTACCGTTTTTTATTATCACAAAAATAGTGTTGTAACCTGGACGCAAATGATTCGATTTGATAAAAATATTAGTCGGATTATAATCGTTTCGCATAATTTAGCAAATCGCTAAAATACTGCATGAAGTTATTACAGGATCAATAACTACACATAAAAAAAAATTATCAATTTCCCCCTACATTTTTAATTGTTAAGCGCTTTTAGTGCATGTATGTACTAAAAGCATGCATGTACCGGTGTTTAATATTTTTCCTTTACTATATAATTTTCAATAAATAACCTTTCCATATTGTTCTCTGATTTTTTATTATATTTTATTAAAACACATATTGAGAAAAGAAAATCGAATAATCAAAACATCGATCGTTAATCGTGTGAGTAATCACTATTATTTCAAAGCTGGCAACATTATTTCGAAAAGTGACATTAGCTTACGTCAATTTAGGAATCTAATTAAAATTCGGAGTATAGGTAAATACATTTCTGCATTTATAGATACCATATAAGTAGGTATATAACACAATACATGATTAAATTTATTTTGCATAATAGCTATTAAAACGCCAGTAATTTATCGATTTCTCATTATGTAAAATAAAAACCTAAAAAAGCTATATTTTGATGATTACAGGAAATCCCTGCAAACGTTAAAATATAGGGATGAGCATATTTGAAAGAAAACGTGTTAATTAACCACAGTTCAGCCGTGACTACGATCCTTGAAACTAGGTCTAAACATCGGCATATACAATATTATACATAGTAGTTAATACTAGTAACCCATAAAAAACGGTGATATGTAATACGTACCATGTCCCAATCGTATGAGATGCGCGAGCCGCCGCTCCGTCAGCAGATTCCTCAGCGTGCGGTCCAATAGCGCGTTGAATGCATCGTCGACGAGCGCGCGCGCCGCGCCCGCCACGCTGCCCACTACGCCTACGATAAAACTGCGCGTTTTCACTATTTTAATTACTGAAAACAATAAAATTTTCCGTTACTCTAGCTACTTTAATTTATGGTTTAGTGTTGGCTACTGATTCTTTCAGGGTATTTTTTTTATAAATTTCAGGTAAATAAACACACGAACCATTAAATGGTTAGTGTCGTTTGCCCATAGCCGTATAAAATAAAATATTTTCTGGCACTACAAACTGAACAAAACAAAAAAAACTAAATTCCTGTGGTAAATTTTAAATTATATTAAAAAAAATCTATTATACAATTTCATGGTTTGGTTAAATATGTGTAGAAAAATATTTTACGGTGATTTTAGATTTCAACTAGCAACACCTACAGAATGACCTTAAGCCTACAGTACCGGCGCCGCGAATCATGGTAGCAGTAAAGTGAATATGAATGGTAACCAAAACCAAAATAAATATTGTACTTTTTTTGGAGTTCGTGTTATATAAGTATCATAAAGTAAATGTATGAGGTATAATAGCTACAGAAAACTACATGTCCCAGTCAAGAACGTTCTAACTGCCGTAACATAACGTAAACTTGTGTTTCTGGATAGGCGTTCGCAGGAGCATTTCTGGACTTCCAAATGTAATATTTAGTCATTTTTAAAAACTGTAAGTGTAAAAACCCTATATAAACTGTAAAACACCCTATCATAATCCATAACCCATAACCAATTGTGGCGACATCGCATACACGTCACACGGTGGCGTCACCGAAGCCTGAATCGCGCTATCGAAGAATTGTACATCGCCGGCATATATACAACGCCCCGAGAGCATTCGCTTGGGGCCTCGGCCGCCCCCCAGGCATGTCGTCTCGCCTGGTGGGAATTCTCCCCTTGCCAAACAATAATCAAAACCCCACAACTCACAGAGATACATAAGGCAGTGCGTGAACCCAACCAACGTCCTCTGGTAGCACCTATCGCGCACCACCAGTGTGGGCTCCGTATCGAAGTTGTTCTGGAACACCCCGCCGCGCAGGTCCCGCCCGCGCGCCACCCGGGTTATATAAACTGTACACCCCATTATAATCTAATCTATAATCAAAACCCCACAACTCACAGAGATACATAAGGCAGTGCGTGAACCCAACCAACGTCCTCTGGTAGCACCTATCCCGCACCACCACGGTAGGTTCCATATCAAAGTTGTTCTGGAACACCCCGCCGCGCAGGTCCCGCCCGCGCGACACCCGGGTTATATAAACTGTACACCCTATTATAATCTAATATGTAATCAAAACCCCAAAACTCACAGAGATACATAAGGCAGTGCGTGAACCCAACCAACGTCCTCTGGTAGCACCTATCCCGCACCACCACGGTAGGTTCCATATCAAAGTTGTTCTGGAACACCCCGCCGCGCAGGTCCCGCCCGCGCGACACCCGGGTTATATAAACTGTACACCCTATTATAATCTAATATGTAATCAAAACCCCAAAACTCACAGAGATACATAAGGCAGTGCGTGAACCCAACCAACGTCCTCTGGTAGCACCTATCCCGCACCACCACGGTAGGTTCCATATCGAAGTTGTTCTGGAACACCCCGCCGCGCAGGTCCCGCCCGCGCGACACCCGCGGCTCCGGCGACGGCTCGCGCACCTCCACCGCTTCCTCTACGTCGCGGGTTGTACCCTGTTTCCTGTTTTGAGGATTATGAAGTCATTTTGCTAATCAACTTCAAACAAAGGAATTTTTTGTGGGTTAACTCTTAATTTTATACTGGGTGAACCGATATTGATTATTGTTTTTTACGAATGGTAGTGCTTGTCATCCGGTCATAAGCAACCGGTAAAAAAGCATCATCTTATGAGTAGATTTTGAGTTATCCTTATCAATTTGTATTACAGTTATGGTCGTTACACCATAACTTTTTACATTACTAAATTTAACATTTATTACTGAATGTTCCGATTTTCATGATTTTTTTATTATTATTCGAAAGCTGATATTTTCGTGTGGTCCAATAAAAAGACGACATCTAGTGAGTAGTTTTTGTGTTATCTGTGCTTGTCGATTTAAAAGTCAGATATTTTTATTGTAGAAAGTTTTTTAACATTACAGTTATTTTATTTTTTAACTATTTACATACTAATTGGAACTTACAAAGCTTGATACCGCTCCTTGTCCGTTGATATCAAGTAATTCTTCATAAAACTTTCCAAATGCTGTCCCTTTTCCTTCCTCAGTTTATGGGCCACCGACTGGTATATATTGCCCAGATCTGTCCCCGGGGCATTGAGGGTTGAGGCCTGGACTACCATGGAGAAGTCCCCGTCCACCGTGAGGAATAAATAGAGAAGCTCGCTGGTTTGGAGAAGACTTTTCTGCAGCAACCGCTGGAGAAAGTCTTCGTATTTGTATCTTAGTGTTTCCAGTGGACTGTTATCTCTGAAATTAACAATTGATAAAATTAGTTAAAAATCGAGACTGCTGGCTTAACGTGCCCTCCCCTATTTATATTTCCCTTACAACCTAAATTCAACCGTGACCCCTGGTAATAAACTCTATATTCCCTCAACACATCTCACACTACATACCTTCTAGACGGCAGCGGCAGGTCCCCCAGCAGCCGGTCCCCGTGGAACTCGTGCAGCTTGCTCCGCAGCAGGTAGTGATCAAGGTACATACCAAATTCACAGCAAGAATTGAAAACGCCATACACAAACCTCCCTTACAAGCCAAATTCAACCCTAACCCTTGGTAAATACAGTTTAAATTCCACCACACACCTTCTAGACGGCAGTGGCAGGTCACCAAGCAACCTATCCCCGTGGAACTCGTGCAGCTTGCTCCTTAGCAGGTGGAAGTCGTGCTCGCTGCGCTCGGCCGCCCACAGCGCGGGCGCTCCGCCCCCCGCCGCGCGGTGCACCGCCAGCGTGAACACGCGCACCGTGTCGCGACGGGGGGGCGCTTGCTATAATAAAATTAATATAATGTGAATTATAAAATGTTGTGAAATATAATATATTAACTGATAAATAATACAAATTATTCAAAATTCATGGTAATATTCACAGATATTCACAAGATAGAAAAAAAGATTCAAATAAAATTTATCCTAACTTTTATGCTCTACAATTTTTATAATAAGTAGATGTTAACATCATTGGAGCAATCGAAACTGAGATAATCGCGAAAAACTGTTTTTTTTTACCTTTGACCTCGTATAACTTCCGGTGCAGACACGAGATTAAATGAAACTTTTGAGACAGCTTTTAGAACGCCAAAATAAAGGTATATAGAAATATTTAGCTTATTACCTCTTATTCCGAGGTTAATCGCTAAGACGACTGGAATATTCGTATTTATAATATTGGAACAATTACATTTTAATGAAAAAGAACCGACTTTCAAATAGATAAGTAGAGATAACATATTTCACATGATTAAAAATAAGTCACCAGCCTAATCTTAATATATATAATTCTTCTGTGCGTGTGTATGTCACTGAACTCCTCCTAAACGGCTGGACCGATTTTAATGAAATTTGTTGTGTGTGTTACAGTGGCTTTGAGGATGGTTTAGATTAGGATCCGACAGACGGCGCTACCATCGCAGTGTCAAATATTTTTAGTCTGTCCCGACAGTTAGGGTCCGTTAGTTTGGGTCCCGTAGCGAAGCGCGGGCGGTTCTCTAGTCTCTACATAAAAAAGACACTCGAATTGAGAACGTTCTCATTTTCCAGATCGGTTAAATAAAAAAACTCACCAGCCTCGTCTCAACGTCGGTGAGCACAACCTTGTACGTGCTGAGGTCCTGGCCGGGGTCCGCGAGCGCGTCCAGGTACTTTAGCAGGTCCAGGTCTACCTCCCCGTCGGGGTCGCTGCCCACACTGTCCAGAACCTGTCCGTCCAGGGTGGGTCGGAGCGCGCTGCGGAGACGATTGGTGAGCTTCTGCGTGGTTTGTAGTCTGTCTTGTGGCCTGCAGACATTGTTATGCTAAACATTAGTTTTCCCTCACGGATTTGTCTGTGTGGTAATCGTTTTCTTTTTCATTTTCATCCCCTATTTCAGGCCCTTGGAAGTCATGTTTTTGTAAATAAACCTGTGTGTGAACCTGGGTTTTCAACAACATATTTTCATTCCGAAATTCATTCAAATAGGGCCGGTAGTTTAGCCATGAAAGCGTCACAGACAAACGGACAGACAAACACACTTTAGCATTTAGAATATAACTATAGATAATAGTGAATTATTTTAGAATCCGCGTCGGTGTATCCGATCGATTGTAACGTATGATAAAGCTAGAGAAACAATGTTTTCTAACAAGTATACTCATGGATTCAAAATGTGCCATCTAGCGATAAAATATGTGCTATCAATATAAAGTAATTCGTTGAACTAAATGTAATACTAGTGCCTACCAACAAACCTTTTTGTCATCTGCTTGTGGTAACCGGTGGGTACTCGAGATCCAATTAACAATTTATAATACTGTAACAATGCAAATAAATAATTTATAAATAACCATTTAAATTAATGTGAATTGTTATAAATTAATTTAAACTTATACCATTGTGGATACAAAACATTTTGACCTTATGAGATACTCCCACCTGTGGTATTTTGACATTGGTCTTTGAAACCAAAACTCAAAACAATTGCATTGGCTTCTATTAGAACACTTTACCACCCATCAAACAAATTATTTAAGTAGATGATTTTTCATAAAAGAAAAAGTAAAATGGTTAATTTCTTACCTCTTCACTATGTAAAAATTTTGGCAACATAATTTTTTCTAACGCTACATGCGACTGCCTCGCCGCCTGGTACAGTGCTTTGCTCGTTTGCAGCCTGGAAACGGAAACAATAAATATAGTTTACATGGATGTCACGAAATGGACGGTAAAGTTATTGACAGGAGTCTACCAGGTAGGGGCAGAGGGCAGCTGAGTGCTGCCTTGAAAGCAAGCAAGAAATTGCATACATACAAGGGGCGAGATGAGAAGAGGAGAGAAAGGAGGATAAAAAGGGGGGGGGGGGGGGGGGGGTAATGGTGGGTTTATATAGAACGGGTCGGCCGACACGAGTTTATTGTCTAGGTATACGGCGCAGGGTGATGGCGTGCCGCTCCACCCCTACTCTTCGATGACTATAGCCCCCACGACGCGCGTTGTGACTGCTGTGCGCGGGCTAGCATACGCAACTCATACTGCACAACACAGATACGTGCCAGTGAACCCACAAAATTCAACCCTAATAACAAAGACATAAAGATCATGATTGAATGCTTGCAAAATCCTTACTAATATTATAAATGTGAAAGTGTGTTTGTTTGTTTGTTTGTTTGTTTGTTTGTGACGCTTTCACGTCGCAACAAAGCTATTATATGGTAAGGTTTATGTGTGTGGGGAGAGTGACGTAGGCTACTTTTTACCGCGGAAAAACATCCCATTCCCATGGGAAGTTCGATGTTTTGTTAGTTGCTAGATATTCATTTTCGGAGTTGTTAATAGATGGCGGTAATAAAATTCATTTGCAAGTTCTGAATTACGCTGTCAAATACTACATGTAATTTACTTAAGTCATAGGCAAATGTAATAGGCTACTTTAGCTCTGCCTCGAGAACTCCCCGCTCCGGCTGTGTTCAGTGTACCGCCCGCCCGCTGGCACTATCCTGTTGACTGATGTCCGCAAGTTGCTCAGCCAACAGGATAGTGCCAGCGGACCAGAGGGACCTTGGAGTCGAGAGCCTGAACGACTTCATCGAGAGATTGGCACGCAACATGTTCGGGCGTGTCGACGCGTCGCGGTTCCCGCATCTGCAGGACCTGGCGCCGCTCCACACCCGTCCACCGGACCGCTGGGCCTTCCCGCGCGACTTGCTGGTTGCGCGGGACGGGCCTAGCACTGACTGATACTGGGGCTTCGTAAGTCGTCGCCCGGCGCTGATCGGCTCCTGCTGGGCTTCCCACCAGCGGGATTCACCCGGTAGGGCCTCGATCGCCTGGGCGGCGCGAAGATGAACCCCATCCCGTTTAAGACTCTGTGGCCTGTAAAAAGGCCACCACTCAACGGACTTGACCTATTGGTTAACCACAGATGGACAACCAAGGGCCTTAGGGCCCAGCCCAAGAACCGGCCCGTTTTAACGGGCCGCGAGAGACACCCCCAAAGGGGAACTAACTGTCCCGAGGGCTCCACACACCTCAGACAGGGTGGAGTGAAGAGAGCGAGTAGTAGGCTACTTTTTAGCCTAAATTCCTACGGGAGCGGGACCTACGCGGCTGTTACCTACGGGTCCCGAAGCGAAGCGCGGGCGGTTCTCTAGTTCAACCATAAAGATCAAAACATAAATATCAAAACTGAATACATTCGCTATGGTCGTTTAAAGTATGCAGTCCTTAACACTTAACCCGTACCTAGTGACATCCCCATCGGGCGCGTCGACAACCTCGGCGAGCTCCCGCGCCAGCTCCGGCGGCAGCGCGCCGGCCGAAGCCCCGGTGGCCCCGCGCGGCGCCAGGTACCGCGCGTGCAGGTCGCGCGCGTCGCGCCGCAGCCGCCGCCGCTCCTCCGCGCTCAGCTCCGGGTTCAGTATGCGCGTTTGAAACAGCTCTGTCGGGGATACACAATATGCATTATTGCTTGTATTGTTTCTAACGTTTATTTGTGTATAACAGCGTAGAATAATATATATTGTGAATAAAAAAGTCGACAATTATTTTAGATTAATTATTTCAATCATTTGCAACTACAATGAAATAACATTTATTTATACGCCACCATTTTGCCTCGCTAAGTGATGACGTTATCTGTCGTATCTGTCGCAATTTACTCACGCTCATTCATTTTTTTGTATTTACGAAGAAAAAGGATGAAAACTCTAGTAACATCAGCATTCACAATGGACATATCAAAACACTACCACTAAAAAGTCCTCCACAACACCACATCCATTACAAAACGCGTATGCTGACGTCACAACACTCAATTTACACCCCATCACTAACAAACACCAGCCATACTCACTGATATCCTTGTAGAACTGCAGCAGGTGTATGTGCGCGGTGGTCTTGAGGTGCTGCAGGAAGCCGTAGAAGTGCTCCTGGTCGGACACCAGCAGCTCGAGGTCGACCCGCAACGCGCGCGCCCGCTCGCCGTACACCGAGTCGTTCTGGCGGACGAACGTCTCTAGGAACTCCACCTGGAAATGGGTCAGGTTAGGCTGGATTAGCTGGATATCCATACTTATTAAATGTGACAGTGTTTGTTTCTTTGTTTTTCTTTTACGTTGCAGTGATAAAAAATATCACAATACATATTCGGAAGACAAATCACAGTAATATGCACTTATTGTAGAACTGTTAGTGATTTACTCTCGCATTGCAAATTCCCATTGACTGGTTACTTGCATGGGGAGCCGCTTTGGGATAAAACTTTTTTGCTTTTTTGTGGTTATAACAGCAACATATGTATAACATTATGTTAAAATTTCTGGTGTACCCATTTCCGTTAAGTAAATACAGCTTTGTGAAATACAGACATCAGAGGCATATCCCTCGCAACCTAACAAACCCTCACCCTACCCTGTAATCGGGCGAGGTCGGTAGCTGCGCCATGGTCTCGTCTCCGGTGGCGAGGATGACGAGCGCGTTGAGGATGTACGGGTCGGCCAGCACGTCCGTCAGCGACAGCAGCACCCAGCCCGCGAATATCTCGCGGATCAGCACCCGGAACACGCTGGAATGGGAGAGGTGATGTGAGAGAGTCGGTTGGAAAATGTTTTTTTTATGTACGAAAAATAAAATATGTTAAATTGACGCTAACACAGGTTTATATCTGAAATATGTTATGGAACAAACTGAATTATGTTATGGAAGTTTTCTACAATGTTTAAAGTACATTTTTGGAATGTACACTTGTCTAATTGCCCAAGCATCATCGTTTTGCCCACTGAAAGATGTCCCCTTGTTAAACACTCATTAAAAAATAACTAAATTCAACTTCGATAAGTACAGATAACTCAAAAACTACTCGCTAAATTTCGCAAATTTATATGGGACCATACCAAAAGCACTAGTGTTCGAATGTAAAAAAAATTCAAAGTCGGTTATCACGTGTGTGTGTTAACATAGACACAAAAAAGGTTACACATACACAAAAATAATACAGTCGAATTGAAAACCTCATACTCCTTTTTTAAACTCAGTGAATAAAATGTATAAAAACCTACGCATTCTGCGTGTCCTGGCTCCGCAGCACGTACGGCAGCATCGCCTCGGTGAGACACCGCAGGTAGTTCAGCTCGGCGGCGCGGCTGGCGGCCGCTACGTGCAGCGCGGGCGTAGCCCCCGCCGTGCAGACGGCGTAATGCCGCAGCGCACACGGCGCTAGCTTCTCTGTTATGAAGCGGGCGTAGTCTATCTGTGGGTGTAAACAAGTTATTACGATAAAAATAAAACGACCACGTAGCTATACCTACTTTGTTTGCATTCGATTTGGAATTCGTTATCGGATAGCACACAAATGCCAGTGTTCACTTTTGTCGATGTTTTATTGTCGATGGTTTAGATTTTAGTTAAAACTATTAAAATTGTCTATGCCTTTTTTGTTGTCTATAGAGTCGTTCTCTCGTGGTCGTGGCGTTAGCACGTTGCGCGCCAATTTGTTAATACAAGTTTGTCGTTTTGTCGTATTTATCGAATTTATCGTGGCGAGCCGGTCTATCGGCCAGGAGCCTATAGTTACATTCATCGAATCCACTAGGATTAAATTCTCGTGTTGCATAACAAATTTCGGTATAAGACTGATCGCGCCAGCATCGGGTTGCACGGGCGGAATTGTGGGAGCTACTATCAAGAAGGTAGGAATCGGGCTCTGTGTAAGTCTGCGCAGCATCAGATAATCCATTCCTAACCAATCTTCGAGGAGCCATCGGTGAGTATACAGATAGTTTATTCACACCCGTGCATTCATCAGATTTGGTAGACGACAGTCTTGTACACCCCAAATATACAGTCCACTCAAAGTTGGTCCGTTACTAGCTGGATCAATCAATATTTTGGTCTTTCTAGCCGGATCAATAAACATTTTGGTCTTCGAGCCGCATACTCTGATAGGCGGTCCTTTGGAAATTTGGGTTTAGGTAACAACTTTCGTTCGTATTTGCTGTACGCATTAATTGTCGATTCACACTATAGTGATTCAATTTCGTTAGTTTTTATCGTCATATACATAATTTTAACGTTTTTCGTAGTAAATTTTATCGTAATTTACC
The DNA here is from genome assembly GCA_905404135.1 of Hesperia comma. Classification (NCBI taxonomy): domain Eukaryota; kingdom Metazoa; phylum Arthropoda; class Insecta; order Lepidoptera; family Hesperiidae; genus Hesperia; species Hesperia comma. The sequence continues at coordinate 3,401,449 of FR990026.1, forward strand.
ATAATTTTCATGTAAAAATTAAATACGTGAATATCAAAAACTTGAGGGTAAATTAATATAACGCTCGTCGATGTTTCTCGTTTGCAATTTGCTTGCTACATAATTCCGCCATTACGGTTGGTTGGTGAATCTACTTTGTCTATGTCAATTGTCAAATGACAAGTCAGTATTGTGATTGACATAATCACTGTCATTCGTTGTCAATAAAGTTTGTAGTTTATGTCAAAATCAAAGTTGTTTTCGTTTGGTTGTCATTGTTAGACTTTTACAGAAGTAAATAATATTTGTTTTCGTTTAAACTGTGATTTGACTGTGATTTTAAACTTTATTTTCGTATCGTTTTCGTAAAATAAAATGTCAACAGATAGTGGTAATGATGGGGCTGATGCCAATCGTATTGCCAGGGATTATGCGTTATTTAGATTGGAGCTAATTGAACAAAGTGATTTGCTTGGGTTTAACGAAAGTGATCTTGTCGAAATATCGGAAGAATTTCATTGTGCTCAAAAGAGGTTGTTATTATCTCTCAGTTCTCAACATCAACGAAAGATGGAACTTTCGGTTACTGTCAATTTTGATAAAAAGGTTAGGGAGATAAAAAATAGACTGCATGTTTCGGTTGTGGATGCAAAACCAGTTATTGGGGAGACTTCTTCTTCGGCCAAGTTACCTAAAATTAATATAAAACCTTTCGATGGATGTTTTGAAAACTGGGTATCTTTCATTCAATTATATGACTCTTTAATACATAAGAGAAATATTTCAAATGTAGAAAAATTACATTATTTACTATCCAGTGTACAAGGTAAGGCATATCATTTAATTAAAAACTTCCCACTAACTGATGACAGTTATCTTGATGCTTATAACACTTTGTCGAAATATTATAATAATAAACGTCAAATGGCTATGATTTATTATGAAAAGTTGTTGTGTTGTGAACCAATTAAAACCAAGTCTCGTTCAGAACTAGAAAGAGTCTATCGTACCTTCTCGGATAATTTGGCTGTCTTGGAAAAATATAGTTTACCTGATAAGAACTTCATGTTATTTCAATTACTGTGGTCAAAGCTAGATAGGGCAACTAGGGAGTCTTTTCAATTAGAGTTTAATTCGGATGAAATACCAGAATATGGAGATGTTCAAAATTTTATCGAAAAGCATTATCGAGCTATGGAAAGCAATAAATTGACAAATAACCATGGTAGTTCAGCAAACAAAAATAAAATTAAACCTTCTCTCGTAGTATCTCAACCTAAATTATTGTGTCATTATTGTTCGGGACAACATAGCCTTGCCACTTGTGAAGATTTTATTAAATTGGATTCTCGTTCTCGTTTTGATTTTGTTAAAAAGAAAAACCTTTGTATCCTTTGTTTCTCTCCTAGTCATCGTGTCAAAAATTGTCGCTTACCCTCTCGTTGTAATAGTTGTAACTTCTCGCATAACAGTTTGTTGCATTTTGGTAAAACTTCTCCCAGTCAGGAGGAAAATCAGGAACCTCATAAAAATAGTATTGCCTTAACTTCGGTGGCACACTCCACAAATAATATTTTATTTTCAACCGCTAAAGTTTTAATTTTGGATTTAAAAGGTGTTTATCGACCTATTAGGGTATTACTGGATTGTGCTAGTGCATGCAATTTTATTACTGAATCATGCGCAGAATTGTTAGGGTTACCTATAAAACAAAACTTGCTTACTGTCAATGGGGTTGGCCATTCAGTCACAGAGCATTTGGGTTCAGTATCGTGTACCATAAAACCAGTGAATTCCCACTCCAATAATAAATTTAGTTTTGAAGCTTTAGTTCTGCCATCAATATGTGCCAATCAACCTGTGGATATAATTGATTTCTCGCAGTGGTCACACATACAAAACTTAACTCTCGCTGATCCTGATTTCGCTACTCCTGGTCCCATAGACATGTTATTGAATGCACATATTTTCTCGTCGTCGTTGCTACCTGGTCTTAAGCATGGTGGGCGGGGTCAACCAAATGCATTGAACACAGTTTTCGGCTGGATATTAATGGGAAGTGTTGACGACCCTCTTGAAACTTGTAATCCAAACAAAAAGAATAAAAACTGTTTTTTCGTTTCGCCTTTGTCGAACTTGTCGTTGGAAAATTCTTTAAAAAGGTTTTGGGAAGTTGAGGATGTTTCTCCTCCAAATAATAAAATTTTGTCGGCGGAGGAGCAAGCATGTGAAACTTATTTTGTCGAAAATTACTATCGTAATAATGATGGTCGATTTGTAACACCATTACCCTTTCGTGAACCTACAAATAAACCTACCTTTTTGAATTCGCGTGAAATTGCGTTAAAAAGATTTTTGTCGTTAGAGCGGAAGCTTAATTCGAATTCTGAGTATAGGAAAGCTTACGTCAACTTTATGACAGAGTATGAAACAAGTGGTCATATGGAAGAAGTCGAACCACCTGCTACGGATTTTGGGCAGTTTTATTATATACCACATCATGGTATTTTGCGACCTGATTCTGTAAGCACTCCTCTTCGCACGGTATTTGACGCAAGTTGTAGAGACGCGCGAAATTTATCATTAAATGAGACTCTACATGTAGGCCCTAAGCTGCAAACTAACATTATCGACTTGCTTGTACGTTTCCGTTGGCATTCTGTCGTTTTTACTGGCGACGTGAAACAGATGTATAGGCAAATATTGGTTCGCAGCGAAGATGCCAATTATCAGCGCATCCTTTGGCGCCCCTCTCCTAATGACTCTATAAGGGAGTACCGGCTTTGCACGGTAACCTATGGCGTAACATCAGCCCCGTTTCAAGCTCTTCGCACGATTGCTCAATTATCTGCGAACTCTACTAATGAATTTCCATTGGGCTCAGCCGTCCTTGGTAGAGACATCTATGTTGACGATATTGTCTCCGGTGCTGATTCAGTGGAGCTAGCACTCCAACTACGGCCCGAGCTCACCAGTATTTTGTCATCTGCTGGCTTTCACCTAAGGAAGTGGACTTCTAACCACAATGAATTCTTTGTGGATCTTCCATCGGCTGACTTATATTCAGAGGACTTTAAACCTTTCGAAGAAATTTCTGATTTGTCGTTGAAAATATTGGGACTATTATGGCATCCACAATCTGACAGCTTTCGTTTTCGTGTCAATTGCAATCATGAGTCCAGGTGCACAAAACGTATCATCCTTTCGAATATTGCAAGGATTTACGACCCTTTAGGATTTCTCGCCCAAGTCACATTTTATATTAAATATCTCTTACAACTTCTTTGGACATCGGGCGTGGCGTGGGATGATCAGGTGCCTTCTCATATAGCGAATGAGTGGTCGCGTTTTAGATCTCAATTGTCGTCGTTAGTTAACATAAATATTCCTCGTCGTATGGTAAACTCTATCGTTTCATTGCAGTTACATGGTTTCTGTGATGCTTCAGAACGTGGCTATTGTGCAGTCACATATTTTCGTTGTGTAGTGGCAACTCAAAACTTAAATGTTGTCGTTGAATTATTAAATAAATTTTCGTCACTCTCGAAATTAAAGCGCATTTTGTCGTATTGTTTTCGTTTTGCTCACAATTCTAAAAAGTCTTGTCGTAAAGATAGAATTGTTGGTTCATTACAGCCATGTGAGCTTAATAAAGCTTTCATGTTTTTGATAAAACATACTCAACTCGTTTCGTTTCCTCAGGAAATGGAGAGTCTAGGTAAGGAGTTACCTAATTCGCTACCGAAAGTATTCCGTAAGTTGTCACCTTTTATAGATAGTGCGGGTATTCTCAGGGTGGGCGGTCGTTTGGCTAGAGCCAATATAGAGTTTAATATCAAACATCCGATTCTTTTGCCCCGCACTCACAAATTAACATCCTTAATTATTAATGAGTATCATAGAAAATTCATGCATCCTGGCGCTCAAACTCTACAAAATTTACTCTCACAAGAGTTTTGGATTCTTTCGCCTAAGCGAGCAATTAGAGAGGTAACATCTAAGTGCATTAAATGTTTTCGAGCACATCCTAAACCTGCTCCTGCTCCTTTAATGGGGAATTTACCATCTTATCGAGTGAACCAAATTAAACCTTTCTCGTCTGTCGTCATCGATTTTGGTGGACCTTTCGATATATCTCTCGGTCGTGGTAGAGGCGTTAAAACCTTTAAGGGTTATATTTGCGTATTTGTGTGTACTAGTACTAAAGCGATTCATTTGGAACTCGCTTCTGAGCTGTCAACTGAGGCTTTCTTAGCTGCGTTGAGGCGATTTATTGCGCGTCGCGGTAGATGTGGACACATTATTTCCGATCAAGGGAGAAATTTTGTCGGTGCCCATAACTATCTTCAAGGCATTATGCAAAAGGCTGCGGAGTCTCAGGAGATTAAGTTTTCCTTTAATCCACCTGGTAGCCCGCACTTCAACGGACTTGCTGAAGCTGGCATTAAATCGGTTAAAACTCACCTCACCCGTGTCATCGGAAATCAGCGCCTCACATTCGAAGAACTTTTAACGGTTCTTACACAAATAGAAGCGATGTTAAATTCTCGTCCCATAACACCTTTTAGTTCTGATCCCAACGATTTCTCGGCCTTGACTCCGGGTCATTTTCTGACTCAAGAACCGCTGTCGATTCTTCCAGCAGAGGATTTTGTCGATCAACAGATTAGTCTTCTCCATCGTTGGAAGTTGATACAGAAAATGCACCAGGATTTTTGGCGTCGCTGGCACCACGAATACATTCATACGCTTCAACAACGACAGAAATGGAATACGCACCAAAGAAACGTATCTGTCGGTTCGTTAGTGTTAATCATTAATGAACAAACAAGTCCGCTTAAGTGGAACTTAGGTCGAATTGTGGCTCTACATCCCGGTTCGGATGGAATTTCTCGTGTAGCTACCGTCAAAACAGCCGGTGGGCTATTCAAAAGGCCACTGGTAAAGCTTTGCCCTTTACCAATGGTAGCTTAACTTTCGTTATCGTTAATTTTGTCGTTTTCGCTATAGTTGTTACTCAAAGAAAATTAGTTTTCTCGTTGGTTTAGACTGAGCTTTCTCGTCAGTTTAAGCATAAACTCTTGTCGTGAGTATAAACTCGTCTTGTCGTTATATTTTGTCGAATTCTTAGTAAATACTAGTATTTAGGTGGGCGGAATGTTCACTTTTGTCGATGTTTTATTGTCGATGGTTTAGATTTTAGTTAAAACTATTAAAATTGTCTATGCCTTTTTTGTTGTCTATAGAGTCGTTCTCTCGTGGTCGTGGCGTTAGCACGTTGCGCGCCAATTTGTTAATACAAGTTTGTCGTTTTGTCGTATTTATCGAATTTATCGTGGCGAGCCGGTCTATCGGCCAGGAGCCTATAGTTACATTCATCGAATCCACTAGGATTAAATTCTCGTGTTGCATAACAAATTTCGGTATAAGACTGATCGCGCCAGCATCGGGTTGCACGGGCGGAATTGTGGGAGCTACTATCAAGAAGGTAGGAATCGGGCTCTGTGTAAGTCTGCGCAGCATCAGATAATCCATTCCTAACCAATCTTCGAGGAGCCATCGGTGAGTATACAGATAGTTTATTCACACCCGTGCATTCATCAGATTTGGTAGACGACAGTCTTGTACACCCCAAATATACAGTCCACTCAAAGTTGGTCCGTTACTAGCTGGATCAATCAATATTTTGGTCTTTCTAGCCGGATCAATAAACAGCCAGCTTTTCGTCTATGCGATTAAGGTACATGTCAGATTGACGGCGGAAACCAAAAATGCTCATAGTTAATTTCACTCTCAAGCTAAATTGAGCTGTGTGCACAAGTAATAAGTTTGATTTTGGCAGGGGATGGCAATTTCATATGCTTGGTGACTCTATAAAATAATATTTTTCAATATGAACTGTGCTGGCGAAGTATGTATTAACTTATGACCAGGCGTGAATGGAATTGTGTGTTCAAACATTAGGTATAATATAACAAAATATTAGTCAAAAGTGAATAACTCACTGAAGAAAGAACTAATTACCCAACCAAAAATTAAAAAGATTGTAAACCTTAATAGCTCTTCTCAATAAAGAAGCGGATGCATATCGCAGCTGATGTCTCAGCTCATCAATGAAAAATGGCTGCAACGTTATCTTGCTGTACCAGGTACTGATAAACTGCTCCAGGATTGTATTGTAGAACTGAAAAGAAAATGTTGAATTATTTATTTTTAATTCCCTTTATTTCATTTCTTCATCTATCTTACCCAAGCAATTCAATTCTTCCCTGAGCACTTTATTGACAAACATAGATAACAATGGAGATTTTTCAATCTTACTTCTTAGATCTTTTTCAACACAGTAGTGGGTTTAATCTTGACCTGTTTTTCTATCACTCTGCATTTGGTTTGGATCATGTCTGAGGTCTGACTATAAAATAACATGTTCATGTACAAAGAATATGAAGGCCATAGAACTCCTGTCGAAATTGAAATTAGATGATAGATGTTTGTGAACTAATATGGCATTTAAATATTTTGTAATTTATCACAAATTGACCTAAGATTCCAATATGTTGAATTGTCTTTAGTGCAATACAATGACTCACTATCAGGTGCTGATTTATTGACATACAAGAAAATGCAACACTCATGTTTGTACTTTGTACAACTCATTCAAATGATTCATTATGCCAGATGATTTATTAAAGCTGGAAACATATTATAGGACGCGGCTGACGGACGCGACTTAAGGCCGCGACTTATAGGTATCTAGATAATGATTGTACACTGTGCTGTGCAGACTATCAGACGTAAGTCGCGGACGTATCCTTGAGCTGTCCTTGAGCGTTCGGACATCCGAAAGAAATCTGGCGCGCTGGATGTTTTTGTTAGCCGAAAACGTCCGCGGACTGTATGCACGGGGTGCGGGACGCGTCAGGCGGCAGAAGGAGACGGACTATGCTAGAGCTTGCACGTGCTTGCTCTTTGCTCTTGCTTGCTCTTTTGCTGATATAGGAGTACGAATCTGTGTTAATTCTTTTTTAATGTCATTTTCGATAAGATTTTGCAAAAAATTAAATTGATCTTCATTCATCCTCAAATAAAGTTTATATTGATGTTCATCTCTTAATAAATGCGGATACAAGGTGTGGTATTCACCAGACTCTGTTCTTTCCTTATTTATGTCATGGACCTAAAAGCTCCGTTTTATTTTCTTTCTGGGTGGACAACATAAAGCAGCCGCCGCTAATTCGAGAAAATAGTCGTCACTTTCACTACTCGACATGTTTCTTTGTCTCCAGTTCTTTATGGAATGAGCGTCGGTACGCGTCCGCTAACGACGTTCCAACATACTGTGCATACCTATAAGTCACGGCCTTAAGTCGCATCCGCCAGCCGCGTCCTACAATATATTTCCAGCTTTAATCTTAAGATCAGATGACCCAGTAAAAGTTTTATTGTATTCACTCTTCATTCAATGCTTATAATCAATCATGATAATCTAATCAAATTCAATTGGTTCCTATGAAGTATAGGTATATAGTTTCGTATAGGGAACCATAAACATGGATACTTTGACTCTTTCATTTTCAGTTCCAAAACAAATGCTTTTTGTGATAACTCTTAAGATACTGATGTAAATTATAAGGTGTAAAGGTTTATCATAATGTGTCTGATGTACTTAACTATGTAGCTAACAATAATTAATAAAATTGATTAAGAATTATAATACAGACTAGAGTGCTTTCCAATATATGACTATTTTTAGAAGTTACAATGAGTACAATAACCTATCCTTGAAATATAGATGTAATAAATAGTTAATAGATGAATAACTTTTACAACAAACTTTGCCAGAGTAACTTACATCTTCTATTGCTTGATCCAGCTGTTTGTGGATCTGCAGCCCACTCCACGGCTCTGAGAGGATCTCAGGGTCATGGCGGTTGCACTCCTTTGAACCACATGTAATGCAACCCTACAACAATAGCACAATAATTAATTTATTGGAGGAACTAAATCATAACCAGGCAACACCCAATTTGACTTAATAGAATTCACTTACCAGTTTCATAGCTATTTCCGTTTTAAGTCTTCATTAAAAAAAGTTCTGACTCTAACATAGATCACTTATAAATTGCTTACAGAAATAAATAAAGCCTTGAATATATTATGGATTGGTCATTATAACTCATAATTACCGTTTCAATGGTTATTATCTTTGCTGATGAGAAATAGCTCACACAGCTACAGTAATTAAGTAGCAAATTAATTACAATAACACAAACCAAAACAACAAAAAAGGTGCTTCAACTCACTTTGACAGGAGCATCTTCGTCTTCGATTTCAGGACGCTTTCTAAGGAAATGGGTCGTCCACTGTTCTACGTAATTGAGGAAAAAGTTCGAGTTAAGCCCGTAATAACAAGCCACACATCCCAACACATAGCTAACACAGATTGTGACGAAGTGAAACCTGCAACCATTTAATCTAGGTTAAACACAGCTCACAACACAAGGATATACTGACTAAATTTTCACAATATTTTTTAGACCTGTAGAAAAATAATACACCAAGCAAAGCTACTAAAATACTAATGAAAAGAATATAATTTTGATTATCAATTTTTTCTGTTAACTTCGTCTGACATCTTTCAGTCATGGCTAAACGAAGAATGACATTATCTGACACTAGACATTGATTTGACGTTACCAATTTACTGTTCAGAAATGTAACAAAAGGGTATCTAATAAAAAGTTGGTTTAACCAACATAATTATTGTGACTGTAATGATACCAGTGATAATTGATGAAAAATAAAACTACATTTAGATTTTCTCAAAAATTTCCTTATTTAATTTAATATTCTCTACAATACATTTTTTGTAAATAAAAGATGACAGCTCTGACTTTTGCAGTTTATGAACTGATGATGTTACGTTAACCTCCAAGAATTCGAATATCCCAGTCCCACTTCTACTTTGAAGTAAAATTAAAATTATTTAAAAATTGATTTAACAATAATTTGTAATAATCACCAATATTGCATCACTCTTCATGTCACTGTAAATAATATAACTCTTATGTAGAAGATTCTCTGGTCTCATCTTAAACTCTGATTTAAAAAGGTGAGTTTCTTTATTTACACAAACTTATTAATCCTAGTTTAATGAATAACATCTCAGAATATACGAATATCAATGTACGGAACATAGCAGCAGATCCGGTTTGCGTACATAAAGTTAAAACTATGTTATTCATAAATCGAACATGGTTTTAAAATGTACAGTAGATATCACCAAGTTCTATAGTTCAGAGTTCACGTTATCTCGTCTCCAGTCATGAGCCGTCCGCTATCGTATTTACCCTTACGCAGTTATCACCTATTGTCCTCCTTAGTGATAATTGAACTGTACTTCGTGAAGTCTTTATGTTCGAATTATGATGTCAATACCTATCATTTTTAATAAGGTCATTAAAGAAGTCTGTTGGTTTTTTATGATCGAGAAGTAATTGCTGTTTCAGTTGAATATCCCATTTGGTGAGTGACGTTAATATTTATTGGAACATTTATAGTCATTGTTTATTCTGTAAACAATTTGCAATGGTGAAGTTTTTACACTTTATTCTAGTTAGTAGATATTTGTAGGTAGAAGCTAAATGTACCTTTCTTGTTTTATTTTAGTAGGTACCAAATATAAAGCTTATTGGTGTGTCCTAAAGAAGATTTAGGTTTTATGGATTATAAGCAGTCAATTCTGTATAAACAATTTAAAAAAGCTATTTAGTTGACCTATTTGAAGCTCTAATGAGGGCATATTTATATTGTAATAGCCTAAATCTATTGCTTCACAATCAGAGCAGTATTTATCTTTAGTGTTGATAGGGCTTAAAGGCCATTGATATTGATTGATTAGGGAATGCAATCTCGCGAGATTGGGGCTCTGGCGAGATCTCGCGAGTTTATAAATATCAATCGTAAAAATTAATTTATATTTCAAAATGACTTGAATTTTCATTACTTTTTCCAAATTTATTCAAATATAATTATTATTTGCAAAAACAAACACCCAAAACTGCCAATCTCGCGAGATCTCGCCCATTTTTCGACCGAGATTCAATCTCGCAAAAAAGAGCCGAGATCTCGCGAGAACGAGATTGCATTCCCTATGATTGATGTATTTGTTTTTCATTGAATAGAAATTAAGCTTGACTTATCAAACTTGTTTTTTCACTCTGTTCAAAAGACAAACTACGCCATTGGTGTAATTATTTAATTATCAATTTATTGCTTAGGTGAACAAAGACTCGAATTGAAGGAACCTGCACTTCTGAGACTGCACAATTTTATGAAGTCAACCAATTTGCACTTGGTCAGAGTGGTAGACTAGCCTGTACCATTCACATTGTGAATAGTCATGCACAGTTAGCAGTAAGATAGTATTAAGTAAGTTAATATTGAATAGCCTTTTCATTTGTGTTACAGGTACAATGACACTCCAAAGGTGTATTTTGCAAGTAACAAAGAACTATATATCAAGGAGATGTATTATACAGACAAATATCAGACAATCATACTGTGAACTACGACATACATACAGCAGTAATGTATCCGGAAGAAAATATACTGACCGTCATGAATGGGTGACAGTTGAGAATGATATTGGTACGGTTGGAATAAGTAAATACGCCCAGGAGTCACTTGGAGATGTGGTGTTTGCGCAGCTACCAGAACCAAAGACAGAGGTTAAAGCTGGTGACGAATGTGGGGCTTTAGAGAGTGTTAAAGCTGCTAGTGAAATATACTCGCCAGTCAGCGGTGTTGTAACAGAAAAAAATAGTGCTGTAGAGAATAAACCTGGCCTCATAAACTCATCTTGTTACGATCAAGGGTGGCTGTTCAAGTTGAAACTGACCAAACCCGAGGAGCTTAAAGATCTTATGAGTGAGGAACAATATGATACATTCCTGAAAACAGATGTCGAGAAGGATCACACATGATTCACAAGTTGTTGGTTTTTTGTTTGTTTTTTATTTATGTTTAAAATGTTAGATCTTTATTATTGTACACATGAAAAATAAAAATTAATTTCTGATGTTAGCAGTTTCAAATCAACTAAGTGATAATTTTATAGGTGGTAAGAGCATTGAATTCATCAGGGGGAAGCCACTGTACTTCGTACCATTTCTACATTCATAAATAACAGCAATAATTGTGTTTCGGATATGTGTGGAGCCAATTACACTTTTTTAGAGGCGACCATCTCAGTAGTCTAGGGAAGCAACGCATCTGTGATCGATTTAGAAGGAGGCTGTAGTTTTCTTCTGGTTCACAGCCAGTTTCCATGGGCGGCAGAGAAAGGGTGGTGTTGGAATGCTCCTTTGCTACCTTAATTCCATAAAAAAAGATTATAGCTATGAGGAACACGTCTCATGGAACACTCGGTAACTTGGAAATAAATTATTTTAATTTATTTATTATAATTTGAGTATGAACTTTGAATATTTTCGAGTAATGAGTAGATATATTGTGTGAAGGGTAAAGTATGTAACATTACTGTGAATACTAAAAATAATTCTGTTCCATTTGAATTCTTCAAATCTAACAATTTAAAAACTCCTTCAGCAGGTTTTGAGAAATCAAAAACAGTGAACTTATAATCATGAGAAATTTTATTATTGCGTATTTGATAGTTCACTCATAAAAAAATCCATAAATAAGAATTTTTTCTCAAACATTTGGATTTTCAATGAGGACTAAACAGGTTCATCAATAATTGAGATACGATGGGAAGATTATTATTATTAGCAAAACTATAGTTCAAGACTTATCTGGTTATGATAAAATAAAAAAACCACTTGTGCAGTACCATTTTTATTATTATTTTAGTGCTTTTACAACTAAATTATCATCAGTTTCTAAAACATTCATAATCACTTCAAAACTTTGGCATAAACATTTTTATTATAATTGTAGTATTATGCATAAACATATCACATTTAATGGTAAAGCGGAGAAAAAAAGCAATAAATCATTAAAGATGCTTATTTTAATACCAAATCAATAAAAAATTAAGTACCAAAAAATTATATGCGTTTTCAAACAGTTACAAAAATAACATAAAACAAACATGTTAAGAAATACATAACAAACAATACATATCACAACATTCATATTCTACTTAACAAAACTGAATCACGAAATGTCTTTGGGAAAAGCTATTAAAAAAATACTTATTATATATATTGAGTAGCGCGACACTTACGGCTATTAATATTAGAATAATTTCTTAATTGTACTTCTATGACAATCACATTTTGGTGATATTTATTTATTACTTAATATGTTTGAACCATCTTATCACTTAGTATGAATAGAATTATTTGATTGTACTTCATAAAATCTGATGAGGAGTAATGGATATTCAACTATGAGGGGTACTAGGCTGCAATTAATATTAATATAAAAATACAAATATGTATAGAAATAATTATGCTAACTCTTAGTACCAAAAAGCTAAATGAAAGTGTTGAAAGAATAAATGTACTATATATAAATAAAAATAAATATTTGTGCACAATAATTGACCATAAAATTACAGATAAGTAATCATGAGAATAAGCGAGACATTCGTAAATTAGTTTTAATTACCAGAGTACAATAAATATATTTGTATTTTATTTCATGTAGGTACTGATAATCAAATATAATAAGTTCATAATAGAGAGGAACAAGTTTAAAAAGACACAATATTACCTACATTTAGGACAAATTGTATTTACTACTACTATTAAAAAAAATAACATGGCATCTTCTCTTAATCTATGTCTTAACCCATGTCACAGTTTTGTTGTATTGTTAAATGGGATTCATCACTACATCAAATACAAGCGTATTTAGAATTAATGAAAAAACCACTTTTAGTTTTAAACATTTTAAAAATTATCTTTGGGTTTTATCATTAGTTAGTCACAAAAATTATCCCCTCAAAATATTTATAGCGTACTGTTAAAAGTTTGAAAATCTGAACCACATACTTATGACTAGAACCATAATTTTAAAACACTTTAGGGGCAATTTAATTATCAGAATATAGGTCAATTTCACATGTTAATATCTAGTACACATTAATATATAAACTCCTGAAGATTTATTGAAATATTACATGAATCTAAGTTACGGGAGTTGTGAATATCTAATAAACAACTTCGAGAAGATAAAGCTTATTATTATTTTGACATTAAATATAATAACAAAAAAATCGATTCTGTAAAAACATGTTCAAGAACAATATTGTGTAGGGTTAGACCAACAACATGTTGAGGTAACATTTTATAAAATGCATTTACGAAAATAAAATGTAAACCACGCCTACACGCATTAATTACCAACGTCAAGTCAAGTTATTATATTTAATCTGTTATGTACTGCAGTACCCTGAATAATAAATAATAAATTCAAGCAATATTCTGAACCCTGCAAATGATTCCTACTGTGAGGCATGTTAAGATTGTGTAATCTTTCCCTAATGATCGACATCGGAACATAAATATTCAACAGATATCCTATATTATTGATTAAATCTACAATTAAATCTTTTTATGTGTTGACTGCTACAAACAATATTTTCTTATATATTTTTTAAAATGATGTATATTAAATGTTAGTATTTTTCCAAGCTGTAGTAAAATATGATTGAAATACAAAATATATTTAGGATGCAAAGACATAAATACACATTTCCTTTTTAAAAGCAATCTCATATACACTTAACCAATAAAAAATATGTTGTAATTATATTTCCCACACCAAGTAACATTAATCAATGTATGCCTTACAGTAACATATTTTATACAATTTGTTAATACACCAAAAAATATAGAATTTCCTAGTAAATCGTCATGGCATCTAAAAGTGTAATTTAATCCCTAAAAATATTAATTACAATCAATAAACAACATCCAGAGGCAAAAATAGCAAACATATACATTCAATTACATTTAGAGATCGTTTCTCCTACCAAATTCACAATACACTTATCCTAATTTATAATTGTTAAAAACATTTCTTTTGATTATCATTTAAGTCTCTTAAGTTAAATATGGCAGTTAACCGTTCCAACTTGCAAGACTGAACTAATATTAGATCAGAGATAAAACTGTTATTTGAACCACATTGGGCAAAAGATCCAATGTTTAAGGAGAACCAGACATCTATCATAAATGTTTAATTTTATCCATTCAATACCATCAGGTCTTGTAATGCTAACAGTGCTTATCCACCTGCGATCGGTCTCGCCTGAGAGTGTTTGTCATGACAAATACATAAAAACATCATGACAATTTTGTGTTAAGGTATATAGGCCGATCAATTGACTTGAATTTTATTTTTAAATGAATACTTGCGAGCATAAAAATTTTCATTTACGATCCCTTCTTTGCAATTATTTACGCAAAATTTTTATATAAGTAATATATTATCACGTCGTTCAATACCGATCGGACCGTTTTCAATTCATAAAGCACAAATCGTACCTTGATGCAGTGTACCCGACCAATCTTATACTCAATGGACATACTAGATCCAATCAAACAGGTAAAAGCACCCCAAAATACCATTCAAACACTGTCAGAACACCCTTCAATCAGCCAATTGACATCATAAACACCAATGTTAAAACCCCTTACCATACTCGAATATACTCAATCATCATCAGCGCACTTATCCTTACATCCATACACCGTCGTACTATTCATTTTCTTGGGGGGTAATTTTCTTATAACCATTTTCAAGTATGTCCATTTTATAGTGAATGGCTTGTCGAGGGATAGATTGAGTCCGGATACCTTGAGTAGCTGGGTCTCTCTGACGTAGGTGATGAAGCATGGGATCTTGCAGGCAGCCCCATTGATGGAGACGGAGTGGATGGGGTGAGCCTGGGCCATCACGCTGATGCTGTCCACCAATGGCACTCCGTAGCCCCACCATTTGACAGTGCTCTGGAGTTCATTGTCCGACAGGGCAAACTGAATGAGACTGTACTTCTTCTCTTCGTAGCTGTCTGTATGGACAAACAGAAATTATCTTATTATTATTTCCTGACATAAGTCTTCCTAGTTAGGTTTTAAAATTAAAAGTTAAGTTTTCTAGTTACTTTGGGTTCTAGCAGGGTGCTACTTAAATTTTTTTTTTATTAAAAAAATTAACTAGGAATTAAAATGACTTGAAACCCTTTTAGTTTTTATATTTTACAGATTTTTCGGTTGCTTTGTGTGACGAAATTATGGATAAAATTGGACCTAACGTAAAATTTTGCAGAGTAGGTTACCCCCTTGGTTTGTGTTACAGAAAAAAATATATATGTATAGCGGGAAGGGAGGGTCCAAAATTGGCAAAAAATGCGGTACGTAATACTTAAATGTTCCCTTCCGTTATATAAATATCCACCAATGCTAAACCGAGCCGTGTCTGTAGCACACTACAACACAACACAACACTACATACTGAGGCTGTCCCCGTCGTCCCAGTACAGCTGGCCGGCGGCGCGGCCGGCGCGGTCGGGCGCCAGCAGCGACTGTGTCCACCAATGCTAAACCGAGCCGTGTCTGTAGCACACTACAACACAACACAACACTACATACTGAGGCTGTCCCCGTCGTCCCAGTACAGCTGGCCGGCGGCGCGGCCGGCGCGGTCGGGCGCCAGCAGCGACTGTGTCCACCAATGCTAAACCGAGCCGTGTCTGTAGCACACTACAACACAACACAACACTACATACTGAGGCTGTCCCCGTCGTCCCAGTACAGCTGGCCGGCGGCGCGGCCGGCGCGGTCGGGCGCCAGCAGCGGCTGTGTCCACCAATGCTAAACCGAGCCGTGTCTGTAGCACACTACAACACAACACAACACAACACTACATACTGAGGCTGTCCCCGTCGTCCCAGTACAGCTGGCCGGCGGCGCGGCCGGCGCGGTCGGGCGCCAGCAGCGACTGTGTCCACCAATGCTAAACCGAGCCGTGTCTGTGGCACACTACAACACAACACAACACTACATACTGAGGCTGTCCCCGTCGTCCCAGTACAGCTGGCCGGCGGCGCGGCCGGCGCGGTCGGGCGCCAGCAGCGACTGTGTCCACCAATGCTAAACCGAGCCGTGTCTGTAGCACACTACAACACAACACAACACTACATACTGAGGCTGTCCCCGTCGTCCCAGTACAGCTGGCCGGCGGCGCGGCCGGCGCGGTCGGGCGCCAGCAGCGACTGTGTCCACCAATGCTAAACCGAGCCGTGTCTGTGGCACACTACAACACAACACAACACTACATACTGAGGCTGTCCCCGTCGTCCCAGTACAGCTGGCCGGCGGCGCGGCCGGCGCGGTCGGGCGCCAGCAGCGACTGTGTCCACCAATGCTAAACCGAGCCGTGTCTGTAGCACACTACAACACAACACAACACAACACTACATACTGAGGCTGTCCCCGTCGTCCCAGTACAGCTGGCCGGCGGCGCGGCCGGCGCGGTCGGGCGCCAGCAGCGACTGTGTCCACCAATGCTAAACCGAGCCGTGTCTGTAGCACACTACAACACAACACTACATACTGAGGCTGTCCCCGTCGTCCCAGTACAGCTGGCCGGCGGCGCGGCCGGCGCGGTCGGGCGCCAGCAGCGACTGTGTCCACCAATGCTAAACCGAGCCGTGTCTGTAGCACACTACAACACAACACAACACAACACTACATACTGAGGCTGTCCCCGTCGTCCCAGTACAGCTGGCCGGCGGCGCGGCCGGCGCGGTCGGGCGCCAGCAGCGACTGTGTCCACCAATGCTAAACCGAGCCGTGTCTGTAGCACACTACAACACAACACAACACAACACTACATACTGAGGCTGTCCCCGTCGTCCCAGTACAGCTGGCCGGCGGCGCGGCCGGCGCGGTCGGGCGCCAGCAGCGACTGTGTCCACCAATGCTAAACCGAGCCGTGTCTGTAGCACACTACAACACAACACAACACTACATACTGAGGCTGTCCCCGTCGTCCCAGTACAGCTGGCCGGCGGCGCGGCCGGCGCGGTCGGGCGCCAGCAGCGACTGTGTCCACCAATGCTAAACCGAGCCGTGTCTGTAGCACACTACAACACAACACAACACTACATACTGAGGCTGTCCCCGTCGTCCCAGTACAGCTGGCCGGCGGCGCGGCCGGCGCGGTCGGGCGCCAGCAGCGACTGTGTCCACCAATGCTAAACCGAGCCGTGTCTGTAGCACACTACAACACAACACAACACAACACTACATACTGAGGCTGTCCCCGTCGTCCCAGTACAGCTGGCCGGCGGCGCGGCCGGCGCGGTCGGGCGCCAGCAGCGACTGTGTCCACCAATGCTAAACCGAGCCGTGTCTGTAGCACACTACAACACAACACTACATACTGAGGCTGTCCCCGTCGTCCCAGTACAGCTGGCCGGCGGCGCGGCCGGCGCGGTCGGGCGCCAGCAGCGACTGTGTCCACCAATGCTAAACCGAGCCGTGTCTGTAGCACACTACAACACAACACAACACAACACTACATACTGAGGCTGTCCCCGTCGTCCCAGTACAGCTGGCCGGCGGCGCGGCCGGCGCGGTCGGGCGCCAGCAGCGACTGTGTCCACCAATGCTAAACCGAGCCGTGTCTGTAGCACACTACAACACAACACAACACAACACTACATACTGAGGCTGTCCCCGTCGTCCCAGTACAGCTGGCCGGCGGCGCGGCCGGCGCGGTCGGGCGCCAGCAGCGACTGTGTCCACCAATGCTAAACCGAGCCGTGTCTGTAGCACACTACAACACAACACAACACTACATACTGAGGCTGTCCCCGTCGTCCCAGTACAGCTGGCCGGCGGCGCGGCCGGCGCGGTCGGGCGCCAACAGCAGCTGCAGCGGGCGCGCGCGGCACGTCGCCGTGCTCACGGGGCCCGCCGCCGCCGGCTCCTGCAGCGGCAGGATCGCGCCGCTCTGCAACCATACACAAGGAAATTAACCCTAATCTTTCGTCCCTAAGCTATACCTGTGACTGTGACTGACCAATATCTGTTACTGATCCCAAATCCATAACGTATTGCGAATAAATTTATCAGCTTTGGTGAGTTCTTCTACATGTGTATTGTTGCTATGGACGTGTACTATTATTGACTTCTATATATAGTTTGATTCTTGTAACTTCGACAGTGCGGTTGAGTATACGTCTTCTGGCCAGTCTCAGTACGTACTAACACGCACACACACACGTGTGTGTACGCGTGTGACGTTATTGTTTACTGTACTCGTCGCTTGAGGTATTATGCTTAGTCAGCATTCATGTGAGCCGCCTCTACTATATCAACTTACCCTAACAGCGACGGTCTCGTTCTCGTTGACCTCGTGCCACTTGTCGGCGGCGAGGTAGCCGCCGTCCAGGCTGTACCACGGCTGGCCGGGGTAGAACGCCTTGGTGGTCGCCGCGCCCTGCTGCATGATGGGGGTCACCATGATGTACGGCCCCAGCAGGAACTGGTCGTCTATGTCGTGCAGCTTCACGTAGTCCGGGAACCTGGGAAGTTACGGAATGGTTAGTGTTATGAATTGGTTGGCTACATTTCGTTATAAAACTAATTTTGGTTTCAATTTACAATTGGCTTACTTCTGAGTACTTATCACTTAGGAGGCTATGGCATATGGTTAAGATGTTAGTGGCCAAGTTCGCGCGGTCAAGAAATGTTTGTCACTGGCAGTCACTCATTTAACAACCCACCACGCTCCCAGTTGCTTGATGTTGCCGAACAATTCGGGGCCATAATTAGGGACGAATTTCATGACGTCACGTCTAAAAATGTTTTAATCTAATACTTTTTTATTTTTAGATGTAAAGTTTTAAAAAAAGTGACGTCATACTAAGGAGGGCGGTGGGGTGATTATGATCTCACACATGTACGAAGGACGGGGTAGGGGGACAAAAATAAAACTCTTTTGATCATCTCAAGCCTTCGCACTCGCAATACTCACTCAAAGAACAGCGGCCGCGCCACGGTGTCCCCGTCGACATGCGCGCGCCAGAACAGCGTGTACAGGTACGGCAGCAGCCGGTAGCGCGTGCGCAGCGCCGCGCGCGCCGCCGCCGCCACCGCGCCGCCCAGCGACACCGGGTCCTGCGGCTAGGGGGAGAATAAATTTAATAAATGTCAGCTTTCCGCTCTTGGGATTAAGGTTCAATGTGGGTTGACGGCGAGAATTTAAAATGAAAATGTCGTCAGTAAATTTTGTTTAAAAGTTAAATTGAAACGTGAGCACACGTGATAAGGTTGTTTTTAGCTTGAAGTGAGAGAGAGTGTGAGAGAGCAATATCATATCAGAAGGTTGCGTGTTCATATCACGTCGGGGTCACCACTGTAATGGTGGTGAGGGGTCCACCATTAACTATAATATCTGCCACTAGACCACTCGGATTTGTTAATGGTGGACCTCTCACCACCATTACAACTCTATACCCTCGGCGTCTCAAGCATAGTCGTAGAAATTGTAATTCATATTATCATCATACTTAGTAATATTGACAACAACGTAACGTAACGAGTCGGTTGCTAGTCGTACGCATTTGTAGTTTTTTCAATGTGATTTAAATAATATAGTATAACACTGTTATACATTAACTGGCCAACCAAACCACGAAGTACGCAAACAACGCTCTCACTCTCGCCCGTGGCTCTCAAAGTAATGCCGCGCACACTATCAATACAGTTACCACAACACAACCACCACCACTAGCTACAGGTACAATGTACGCGGGTACTCACGATGGAAGAGTCCGAGTTGTGGTTCCGGGCGAAGGGGTAGAAGGCGCCGAGCTGCGTCCAGCGCGTGCACAGCTCCGCCGTGGCGTTCCCGTTGAACCCGCAGATGTCCGCGCCCATCATCGCCACGCCGAACAGGCTGAAGCTCAGCAGCTCTGGAACAGTGTACTGGTCGTTAGGGTGGTCGCATAGTCAAGCTTACCGTCAGCGCGATCGGTAAGCGAGGGTCGTAATCGCACTGATGAAATGCGCGACACTGTGAAAAGTGTTTAGTAAACCGCGGTTTGCCGCCTCATACAACAAAATGAAACATCTCTTGAGGAGCGCCGGCGAAATTTTTAATTTGACAAATGCAAGACCCCACCAAACAAGTATAATTTTAGTAACAAAACTTAATAACTCGTTCGAAAGCCACTCACTGTTGACACCACTTCACATACATTACATAAGCATGACGTCACGTATGTTCTCGCGCTGGAGGAGCCGAAAGGCACTGCGCTCGGAGGGCTCCGGTTGCGTTCCGTTGGAGATCCCGGAGTCCTCCACATAGCGTCGAAGACGGCCACCGGGGGGGTTTTAGTGAGTAAAAACCCCACATAACCCTGTGTCGCTCCCACGGCACAGGGTACCTTTTGAAGGTTTCCCCCTCGTTAACAAAAAAAAAAAAAAAAAAGTATGACGTCACGTACCGGGCACGGTCATGCGCAGGTCGTGCCAGTCGCTGTACACGTCGCCGGACCAGTGGCCGGCCACGCGGCCCAGCCCCGGGAACGACGCGCGCGAGATCACAAACGGCCGCTTGCCGCGCACCTCCTGCAGCGCACTGGAATACACAAACAAAAATATATAAATAGATTAACAGTTTAACAGTAATAGGAGTAACACCATAATCAACGAGTAAGAACACAGAATCATATAGTAGCGGTATATGAGCGTGCGCCTGACATGAAATGGTTAACACGCATAACACCACAGGCATCGATTATAGTAAACTGATGTGGCGGCGCGATACCTACAGTAATATGAGCGCGCACCTCACATGAAATGCTGAACAGGCATAACAGCCGCCGTCATGGTAACGAGGATGCAGATGATTTCTATAGTTTACCTGACGAATTATTAACCTCACATAAACAAAAATTTTCGCTATAAACTAAATCCTCTACAACAACCACCAACTAAACTTTCAAACTGAACCCAAATCTATACTCACAAATGCGTCGCGATGGCCTCGGTGAGAGCATACAGATTATGCCAGTCGTAATGCTCGCCGGCGTAGTGCTTGGCGTCCATGCAGAGCGTCTTGTACCGGAGCCCCTCCGCGTGGAGCGCCTTCGGTTTGTACGGCAGGTCCTCGGGGGCGCACTCCCCGTACATAGAGCCCGATATGAAGTTCGATATCTCGTTCATGTCCTGTGGAACGTCGATTGAATTGGATGTACTATGGGGAATGTAGATGACTTTTTTTGTTTCTAACTTTTTTTTTTGTGTTAATACAATATCGTTAAATAATGTTTAATTAATAGAAAAGCAGTAGAAAAGACAATATTTATTACCCGACTGCGTCAGAAGGAGGGTTATGTTTTTCGAGTGTATGTATGTATGTATGTTTGTATGTATGTCCATTTATTTGGACCGCCCCACTTCTCTTATTTTTTTTTACCCGTAGGTAGCAGTATAGTTTGTCCCCGCCTGCAGCACCATGAAGTATTTTATGTTGATATTGTGACACTTGTTTTTTTCTTTTGAGTTCTTTTGTAAGCAGTCGGGTTTTTTGTTTTTATAATAATATTTTTATTTAAAATTACTGTTTGAAACTGCATGATGTATGCATGATTGATAAATTAATTTTGAGCAATATGAAAATGTTTCCAAAATATAGATGTTGCTATTGTTACTTATATTTTGAAAAGTAACAAAATAGTTTTGTGTAGACCAGTGCTCAGGAATGGACCATTACTTAAAGGGCTGTCTTACGTATACTACGGTACAAGACAATCATTACCGCTTCCATTTCGACAAACTGAAGTGTGTTAAATGGATATGCACCTTTATGTTATTAAGTGTGTATGTTCCCTTATGTTGTCCAATGCATTTTGCTGACGTGTTTCCATTATTTGTAACGCTTTAGAATGGGATTCAATAAACTACAGTCGACCAGCCAGCACACTCGTTTTATTGTGAACCCCCAACATTACAAAACAAAACAAAGCAAAATCCTATTGACCTTATCAATTTATCATATCGATATCAATTATTTTACCAGTAAAACTAAATAATTAGGTACAGTAAAGTTCCACTCACAATCCAAGCACCATCGTATTTGACCTTCTTGTGGAAGTCGCTCATCATCTCCACCCAGTAGGCGGTAGAGTTGGGATGCGTGAAGTCCGGCCACACCGTGGCCACTGGATTCCACACCTGAAAGACAAAACAAAAAGTTATCTAATTTACCAATATAGTGAATTCGAACATAGCCGGGTTGATTTTCGTTTTCCAAGATGTTTGCACATGTATAGTATCCCCGCGGCCACACACATACACAGAGAGAGACGTGCTACTGCGTATTCGAATGCCAAATAAACCATTCTCTACATATCCTGAAGGTTGACTCTAAGAGAATGCTATTTAGCATTGTGCCACTATTTTGGGGATCAATAAAAATTAAATAATTAAATAAATGCCATCGCCAAAAATATAGATTCCTAATCAATTTTTCAATTCATTTGGGACAATATTTTCTTTCACTTGCTTCAAAATTCATTCAAGTTCCGTTTCAAGGCACATCTTCACAATCATGACGTGTGAAAGTATACATTTTTGGGAAAACCTAAGAGCCCACATACCTTTCCGACAAACGGCTGATTGGTGGAGTTCTTGATGAAGATGTCCATTTCTATGCCGCGGTCGTACGGCGGGTACTCGCCCGCGCTGTCCCCGGGGCTTTGGCCCGGATCTACAAATAAATTAATCAACTTTAACTATCCCTGTCCCAATCCACAAAGTATAAACATCAACACACATATACAAACACGCACACACGTGCGCACGCGCGCACACAGACGAGACGCATCGATGAGTATGACGTACACACGTACAGACGAACGACAGACGTACGCACACGCGCACGCATCATCTACACACGCACACGCACACACCGCACACACAGACGCACCGATCAGTATGACGTAGTGCATGCCGGCGTCGTGCAGCTGGTCGACGAAGGCGGGCAGGCCGGCGTACTTCACCTCGTCGTACGATCACCTACATACACACACACACACGCACACGCACACACAGACACACCGATCAGTATGACGTAGTGCATGCCGGCGTCGTGCAGCTGGTCGACGAAGGCGGGCAGGCCGGCGTACTTCACCTCGTCGTACGATCACCTACATACACACACACACACGCACACGCACACACAGACACACCTATCAGTATGACGTAGTGCATGCCGGCGTCGTGCAGCTGGTCGACGAAGGCGGGCAGGCCGGCGTACTTCACCTCGTCGTACGATCACCTACATACACACACACACACACGCACACACGCACACGCACACACAGACACACCTATCAGTATGACGTAGTGCATGCCGGCGTCGTGCAGCTGGTCGACGAAGGCGGGCAGGCCGGCGTACTTCACCTCGTCGTACGATCACCTACATACACACACACACACACGCACACACGCACACGCACACACAGACACACCTATCAGTATGACGTAGTGCATGCCGGCGTCGTGCAGCTGGTCGACGAAGGCGGGCAGGCCGGCGTACTTCACCTCGTCGTACGATCACCTACATACACACACACACACACGCACACACGCACACGCACACACAGACACACCTATCAGTATGACGTAGTGCATGCCGGCGTCGTGCAGCTGGTCGACGAAGGCGGGCAGGCCGGCGTACTTCACCTCGTCGTACGAGAAGTCGTTCGCCGCGCGCATGTAGTCCAGGTCATTCCATTGCACGTCCTGTGTTCATGGAATAGATTACATTTTAATACGTGCGCAACCAGGAAGGTAAGGAACCTTGTCAAAGTAAATCGAAAATGACAGGTCTTAAGTAGCGTTGTGGTAGCGTTGAGAAAAACAAATAAAACACACACAAAACCATACGTTTATGTACTTACAAAGGGAATTTCAGCATCCCTGGTCCGCTGCCACACCTCCCGAGTAGCATTCAACGATCCGTAATTGTATCTGAAACGCAAAATACTTATTAAAGTTAAAGATAATACTTACTAATTTTCGTTACGTTCGTGTCAATTTTGGTAGACTCATTATACATTTTACTTTACATAAATTACATTCGTAAATATATGAAAAAATTCATGACATAACTAAAGGCTTTGGATAGAGAATAGTATGCCTTGAGCTTATCTGGGGTTCACGATACTCCACATAATTTCTGTCTACTATAGGGTTGGCTAGTTATTAACCATTGCACCATCCAGGACCCAGGTTGTCGAACACCTGAGTTTCCCCTTTGACCGACATCGAACCCAATAATATCATGTTCCGTCAAATACCTCAGTTTCTCCTATGATCTATTTCAAACCCCTACATATGATCTTGTACGTACTTGCAGAGATGGAAGCCGAGCGCCCAGTAGGGCGGCAGGAAGGGGCGGCCCACCAGCGCCGTGTACTGCGCCACCACAGGATGCCTACCCTTATGCACGCCTGGTGCCTGGTACGGCTATATCATGCTACACCACGTACTTGCAGAGATGGGAGCCGAGCGCCCAGTAGGGCGGCAGGAAGGGGCGGCCCACCAGCGCCGTGTACTGCGCCACCACAGGATGCCTACCGTTATGCACGCCTGGTGCCTGGTACGGCTATATCATGCTACACCACGTACTTGCAGAGATGGAAGCCGAGCGCCCAGTAGGGCGGCAGGAAGGGGCGGCCCACCAGCGCCGTGTACTGCGCCACCACAGGACGCCTACCCTTATGCACGCCTGGTACCTGGTACGGCTATATCATGCTACACCACGTACTTGCAGAGATGGGAGCCGAGCGCCCAGTAGGGCGGCAGGAAGGGGCGGCCCACCAGCGCCGTGTACTGCGCCACCACAGGATGCCTACCGTTACGCACGCCTGGTGCCTGGTACGGCTATATCATGCTACACCACGTACTTGCAGAGATGGAAGCCGAGCGCCCAGTAGGGCGGCAGGAAGGGGCGGCCCACCAGCGCCGTGTACTGCGCCACCACAGGATGCCTACCGTTATGCACGCCTGGTGCTTGGTACGGCTATATCATGCTACACCACGTACTTGCAGAGATGGAAGCCGAGCGCCCAGTAGGGCGGCAGGAAGGGGCGGCCCACCAGCGCCGTGTACTGCGCCACCACGTCGCGCGGCGCCGGGCCCAGCACCACCAGGAAGTTCAGGATCCCGCCGATGGTTCGGTACGTTATCGCTGGCGTCGGTTGGACCACCACGTCTGGGGATATTTATGCAGATCGGTTTAATACGTGACTGCCGGCGTCGGTTGAAGCACCACGTCTGGGAACGTATGCAGATCTTAGTACGAGTTGTACGTGACATAACGCGCTCGTTATGTAATTGCGAGTTAGCTAAAATTTATATGGGATCGAAGCAGAGCCACCTAGCGGACGTATATGGCTCTGCTTCGATCCCATATAAATTTTAGATAACTCGCATTTACGTAGCGCACGCGTTACGTCACGTAAAACTCGTACTAAGCTCCCAGATCGGTTTAAGTGTAGCCATTGAGAAAAAATATCTTAGCGAATAATGTAGTATCTGTAAACATACCCATAGCATTGGAGTTGAGCAGCAGAACTCCGTGACTCTTGCCATCGTCCTCCAACGCCAAATAAAACGGATGCGTGCCGTACCCGTTGTACTGAAAAGATAATGCACAAACTTATAATATTTTGATTCATTTAGGTAGACCAGAAATATAGAAAACCTCGCCTTATTGTGGTAAGCTCATGGAACTAATTTTTTTTTACTGGCAACACTGGCTTTCCAAACTTCACCTGTAAATTGCTTGCCAGCGAGTTGAATGTCATGTCATTGTTTTGTTACTTTGAGTGCTTATTTTGTGCTAAAATGGCAAAAAAACTATACATAGTCGTGAAAGATAAGTATTCTTTTTCTTAAGCTCTTTTGCTATTTTCTTCTTTTTTGGTGAAAAAATGTTTAAAAGCAGCCCACACTCCATCTCACCAACCTACCACAACACAAACCCCTCACAACTCACATTCTCCGTAGGCACCATGTCCTGGTTGAACAGCGTGTGCGTCTTCCAGTTCATGTCCATCATGAAGCGCGCTCGCTTCTCGCCCAGCCCGTACAGGTGGCTGGTGGGCAGCTTGGCCGATATCTGCAGGAACTTGTCCGACAGAATCAGCCCGCCTACGTCTTGGGTGTCGAAACTGGAATGTTGAAAATAAAATATTTATTTACAGTTTGATGACCGTAAAATAAATGAGGTATGTTCGGCGGGTTTTATTCAGTTAATTGCACCTTTACTTCGTTCACGTGAGATCTAAAATTCTGTATAATTGCATAGCACACAAATGCCAGCTTCCCGTCTATGCTTTTTCTTATAAGCTAAATTGAACTGTAAGCACAGGTAATAGGCTAAAAAGCAAGTGCTACAGTTTTGTATCTTCAAAAAAATATTTTTAATTACCATCTTAAACAAAGAAGTACATTCTATCTACGTACTACTACGGCGACTAGACCGCGAATGTTGTGCGACAGTTACCTACGGAACCTATAAACTACAGCTAGCGACTCACATGGCGACGTCGTCGGCGTTCCGGATGACCTTGAACCCCACGGCGGCGCTGTGCAGCTGCACGCGGTAGCGCGGCGACCACCGGGTACGGCGACTAGACCGCGAGTGTGGTGCGTCTGTTAGCTACGGAACCTATAAACTACAGCTAGCGACTCACATGGCGACGTCGTCGGCGTTCCGGATGACCTTGAACCCCACGGCGGCGCTGTGCAGCTGCACGCGGTAGCGCGGCGACCACCGGGTACGGCGACTAGACCGCGAGTGTGGTGCGTCTGTTAGCTACGGAACCTATAAACTACAGCTAGCGACTCACATGGCGACGTCGTCGGCGTTCCGGATGACCTTGAACCCCACGGCGGCGCTGTGCAGCTGCACGCGGTAGCGCGGCGACCACCGGGTACGGCGACTAGACCGCGAGTGTGGTGCGTCTGTTAGCTACGGAACCTATAAACTACAGCTAGCGACTCACATGGCGACGTCGTCGGCGTTCCGGATGACCTTGAACCCCACGGCGGCGCTGTGCAGCTGCACGCGGTAGCGCGGCGACCACCGGGTACGGCGACTAGACCGCGAGTGTGGTGCGACAGTTAGCTACGGAACCTATAAACTACAGCTAGCGACTCACATGGCGACGTCGTCGGCGTTCCGGATGACCTTGAACCCCACGGCGGCGCTGTGCAGCTGCACGCGGTAGCGCGGCGACCACCGGGTACGGCGACTAGACCGCGAGTGTGGTGCGACAGTTAGCTACGGAACCTATAAACTACAGCTAGCGACTCACATGGCGACGTCGTCGGCGTTCCGGATGACCTTGAACCCCACGGCGGCGCTGTGCAGCTGCACGCGGTAGCGCGGCGACCACCGGGTACGGCGACTAGACCGCGAGTGTGGTGCGTCTGTTAGCTACGGAACCTATAAACTACAGCTAGCGACTCACATGGCGACGTCGTCGGCGTTCCGGATGACCTTGAACCCGACGGCGGCGCTGTGCAGCTGCACGCGGTAGCGCGGCGCGCGCAGCGGGCCCAGCACCGGGACCACCGGGTACGGCGACTCGAACCGCGGGTGCAGAGCGTCCGTTATCTGGGGAACAATTAATTTGAGATAACTTCCTAAGGGAGGGTCATCGATCTAATAATACTGGATACACAATTTCATACAAATTTTGACGTATTTTTTGTCCTCTTTTTACGTTTATTTTTTTACGATTGTTCAATGCCTAAAGTCACCAATAGATGGCGATACAACAATTAAATCTGAATCCTGTTCTCCGTCATGTTCACGAACCGGTACGTGTCGTACTGGGATGGATTCAAAACTTGAGTTCAATCTTAACTACTTAGTATCAACTGACCTTAATCTGCAGCACGTCGTCATCCAGATAGTTGAAGTCGACCCGCACGAGCTCGAACTCGCCCGGGTAGCCGGCGGTCCGCGCGCGCTCGTAGTACGCGCTCATGCCGTGCCTGTTCTCCGTCATGTTCACGAACCGGTACGTGTCGTACTGCGGCGGGTAGAAGCAGTACGGCGCGCCCTCTGTTGTCGCTTCACGCCAGCAGCAACCTTTAACGGGATTTTTGTTTTTTTTTGTTTGTGTATAACTGTCAAATGATGGGAAGGGCCACCTGATGGTATTGGTAATTTGCTCATGGACATCAGTGACACTAGAAAATACGGGATACTTAGCTATTGATTTAGGGAGGTGTGCAAATAGATTTTCAATCCAAGGTCCAGAAGGCGAGAGTATGAAGGCATCATATCTAGTAGAGAAGGAAGAAAAATAAATTTTCTTGCCATGCCTAGAAAACAAATCCCAATCTTATGCCAGCAGAACAAGGTGTAATGAGAGGCAACTGAATCAGACTCCTGCACAATGGTAGGGCCCATTAATAACCGTACAGTTTTGCTTGACTCAACCGCTTAACGACTTTTTGATAGCCATCATCTGCCCCATATCTTATTTCCCTCTTCAACCTTTTTCAACCATGACTATCTCTCTTCAGATGGTGTATCTATTTGTTTGTCTAAATTTGTTATAAGCACAAAAAAGTACTGATACAGTCAGCTGACAGATATAGATAATAACAAACCCCGTTTAACACAGCCATCCTCGTTCGCCCCGTCCTGCGGGTAACAGTCGAAGCGATCGTTGTCAGCCAGGCGGGCGCACACCTCCCGCAGCACTTCGGGCGGGCGCGCAGAGCTCTTCTTGTTCTCGCGCCGGCGGCCCGGCTCCGTCGCGTTGCTGCGGTTCCGAGTGCTCAGATTGTTGTGGTCGTGGTAGCGGTACTCGGACATCACGTTCTGTGGACATATGTTTTATATGTTTTACTGTTGTTTTTTTGTTTCACTTCTGATTGACGAAATAAATTAATTATCTAAGAGTTACGACTTTTAAATACTATTAAAGGTTACCAGGCCAATCGATCGATCGTCTATCGACGCCATCGATCGATGGTGGAATCGACTAGTCGACGTCGATCTACTAGACCCATTGGTCGAATAATCGTCTAGTATAGAAGAAAGTATAACAAAACATAATTTAAAATGTTGATGATTTTATCTTATAATACCTTGTCAATGGAGATTGGTGAAAGTGGTCTCTTGATTTCTTCAGGATGGGCACGCTCCCAAAGTCTCCTAAAAACATAACAATAATTGTATTAATAATGTATATTGAATATACCTACTCATAAGAAACTAAGGTGAAAAATTAAATAATTCTCAGTTGCACTCAAATGATTCTTAATAATTTTACAAATATATTACCATCATAACCCAAGATTTCCCTATGGTTAACAAATAAATATTGTATCTAAAATTATAAATGTATACCAACATACACATACAACATACAACCATTAAAAGTATATATACAGGGTGTCCCGTAAGTAGTGGACCAAGGGGATGTGGGTGATAGGGGGGGTCCCGGTCTACGTCAAACACAAAATTTTATTGGCCTA
Source organism: Hesperia comma (assembly GCA_905404135.1). NCBI lineage: Eukaryota > Metazoa > Arthropoda > Insecta > Lepidoptera > Hesperiidae > Hesperia > Hesperia comma. Next base: position 3,430,992 of record FR990026.1, read on the forward strand.
GGCCTCATAGTTTTGAAGTTATGAAATTTTTAAGGATTTTTTATAAAACTTGGCACCTTGAATACTAATAGTATTGGAAATATTAGTTTTTTTTTACAATTTTAAGATTGTTTTATTTAATACAGATAGTAAAACATATTTGCTGGTTATTTTAAAAGTTTTCCAGTTCAAATCATTAGTAGGATAAGAATTAATCATGTCTTAATTTCTTAATTTTGGCAAAATTTTAATTACACAAAATGCAACATGATCTTTGATACATCGTGGTGTAAAAAAAATGTATGGACACCTGGTGGAACTTTATTTTAAAAACATCTGTAGGCGATACCGAGTTTAAAAACGTATAACAATAATACAGCTAATTAAGTAATAGTTATAAAAAAATACAACGTTAATGACTTTACCCAAATTCCCAGAAATGTTTACGAACAATGCAACTTTCTGAGAACCATGTGGCTGTTTCATTCCTGGTCGGGTCGCTAGTTTTTTTACTGTTAGCCGCTATTGATTGACGTCTTTCGCCCCCTCTCCTGTTTTTACTTCAATACTCTCGCAGGACTCTCAGAGTTTTACTCATAGTTCGGCTCTTCACACGTGTTTTTATTTCATTTCTTTTACTAAGTAAAAGACGTTTTTGAAACCTTGCTTGTGCTTGTGAGTTGGACATTGATCGTTTTATTTACATTTTTTAAGACATAATCTTAATAGTTTATTGGTAGATGTACCACAAGATGTACGCGAGACGATGTGGTTGCAACACGATGGTGCACCCGCCCACTACTCACGGGGAGTGATTAATTTTTATGAAACTTATCCAAATCGATGGATTGGACGTGGAGGTACAATTGCATGGCCTCCACGATCACCTGATCTCAATCCAATAGATTATTTTTTATGGGGCTATTTTAAGGAGGCGGTCTATGAGAATACTATCAACAATGAAAGAGAACTGAGAGAAAAATTAAACGGCGTAGTCGAAATAGTTAAAAATAATGTGCTAGATTTAAGAAAATTAAAAAGAAATTTTATAAGACGATGTAGATTATGCATAAGAGCTAGGGGAAGACATTTTGAGCATTTGATGTAAGTAAATGGATTTGTTTTTCATAAATGTATTTTTATTTAAGATAATTTTAGTCGATATTAACCAACATATTTATACCTTTTTGGAATTGATAAAAGCTGTACTTGTTTTTAAAATAAAGTTCCACCAGGTGTCCATACATTTTTTTTACACCACGATGTATCAAAGATCATGTTGCATTTTGTGTAATTAAAATTTTGCCAAAATTAAGAAATTAAGACATGATTAATTCTTATCCTACTAATGATTTGAACTGGAAAACTTTTAAAATAACCAGCAAATATGTTTTACTATCTGTATTAAATAAAACAATCTTAAAATTGTAAAAAAAAACTAATATTTCCAATACTATTAGTATTCAAGGTGCCAAGTTTTATAAAAAATCCTTAAAAATTTCATAACTTCAAAACTATAAGGCCTAGGCCAATAAAATTTTGTGTTTGACATAGACCGAGACCCCCCCTATCACCCACATCCCTTTGGTCCACTACTTACGGGACACCCTGTATAAGTCCACACACACACACACATTTTCTTCTCAAACAGATCATCAAAGTAATCCTACTCTACATTGGTTAACCACAACGCTTACTTAACAACAAGTGTTATTTTACTTTGCTGGTGGAAGACACTATGTTAATAATCTAGATATTATATGCTTACAAGACAAATTATATTGCGTGCAACTGAGGACCTTTTGGTTAAAACGTTTCTTGCATGGCACTTAATGTAAAATATATTACTAAAAAATCTAAAAAATACAAAAATCAATGGACCAAGGACACAAAGCTCTACAAACGACTTTTAAAACTGTTCTGTAGTTGCTAGGAGATTTTCTTGTTTTTTACCCTATTATTAAGTAGACATATCTCATATTTGGCATACTTAAATTTATATAGTTACAATAGCAAATGTAATGTTTACCAGTTAGTTAATGTTTAATTATAATCCTTGTGTTGTCCATGGAACCCACGCCATAGCGAATCAACGTGTGCAGCTATGAGGTCTATGAGTGCGTAGCGTTTATTACATATTATTTATTAACCCTACGACTGGAAAACTGCACTTAACAGGTAAAATCGACCTCAACTTACTTATACCGATCCTCAGCCCAGCTGCCGCTGAGGGCGCCGATGACCGCCCACCAGGCGGCCACGCACAGCGCGAACAGTATCGCCAGAGCCAGCACTCCGGGGAACATGTCGTACATCATCTCCCACGCGCGGCCGCAGAACCCGCGACGAGAGGAGAAGCGCTCGTATCTAAAAATTTTATCCTCAGTGCAAAAAATTTTGGAAGAAAATATGAAACTTCTACACTAGTCTATGGATTTTCTTCCCTCTAGAACAAGTTGCTTTTCAATTTTTCATACAGAAACATTACATCAAAAACAATTCATCAGTTTTTGCACAACAATGCCATAGAGAATACACATATTTAGTCATTAAAAGAGTGTGGGTTGTTGGGATTGGGAGTTAATAAATACATAACAATTATTTATTTAACAACATTTAACACAAAATTAAATTGACCAAACATTTTTAAAGTATTATAGGTCCCATCTTTTTAGATTTAATTTAATGAAATGTAAATAAGTTAAATAATGCTGCACTTACTTAGACATAATTAACTAAATGCTAGGTTTAATATACAATAAAATAAAAAATATTTATGTGTCACTTCACAGACTAACTATAATAATCAAACAATCACTGCAAAACAATCAGTTTAAATAGAAATGAATAAGATCAGAGTCCACTTAAACTTGCTAACACAGAAATATTCTACAGACGGGTGAACAATGTACAGTGTACACAGTCCAATATAATGATATAGATAAGTATATTGTTTGCATTGTTCATTGTTATTGTTTAATTTTTAAGCTAAAACGCTGGACAATTGGTGATAGCATTGCCACTGCTGTACCTACTCATATTATACAAGTTAATAATAGTTTTAATAATGATTACAAGAAACAGAGACATTATAGTTTTGCTAAAAGAATCAAAAATGGGTTGACATGATGTGTAACTGTGTAAGATTATCAAGGATTTTTAACACAGTTAAACTTCACCTGAATGTACCAATATAATATAATATTTCAAGATAGTTTTACAGTTTCCCACATGTCAGGCAGGACTGGCAGGAAATTTTACATGTTTTTGCAAGTGTTTTAAGGGCCAGTATGGTTCCATAGAGTTAGTCCAAAACAAGAGCTCAAAGGCGGATTCCAGAAACCAGGAATACTACTAATAAATTCATACAAAGGGCTCAGGTACCATTTGCAACTTTTGGTGACGCACCAATTACGAGAAAATTGCAATTAGTATTCTCCTTGAAGTCATAAATAGTCAGTAAAAAATATTTAATGACTTTCACAAAAACTGTAAGCTTTATATTTGGGCCCCATTATGTCACTTGTCAATATACAATTAAAGAAACAAGCAAGAAAAATCAAAATATTCTTTAATGATATTTGTTACATCAATGTCACTGTTGTTACATTTGTGATCTCTCCTCAGCCTCAGAGTAGAATGGTTGTACTCTAGTGGTTCACTTACTCCTTTTATGACAATGCTGCTCGCTGCTTAAAAAAGAGCGGGGGGACGTGCGGGGCACAGGAGCCCGTTCAAGCGGGGTTCCGTCGACATGCGAAATTTTAACCAAATAAAAAAAACACAAAAACGCACATACCTGTGATCTCTAGAGGGTTCTCCTTCATTTCGGGCTTTGGGAATTACTCCGCTGAATATAGAACTACGTCCGTTCTTCTGCAATCTTCCAAACGGCGTGAAGGGCGTCTTCTTCTTCGACGGAGCACTCTTGGTGTCATTTAACGAAGTCTCAGTCTGATCAGCATCCCGACTCGACTCACCGTATGTCTCTACGAGTTGGGCCCCTTTATCGCTCTCGTAGAACAATCGATAATTTACATTATCGTTTAACGTTAACAGATCAGTTTTCGCGCCCGGAGACTTATCACAGAAGTCTTCGAAAGACACAATCTCATAATCTTCCGATTCTTCCCGGCATTTTTCTGCCTTATAAGGTATTTTCGGCATTTCGCCTGATTATTTCTTTTTCATCCACGGCAATGAGCACGGGTCCCCATCGGTTTTTTATATAATTATTTTAAATCAGTTTATTTGCTCAACACACGCTATAAAATTGGGTTATACCGTATAACTTATACGCAATAAATTGAACAAAGAGATTTGGGATTTTGTAAACAAACATCTATATGAGAAACATCAAACAACAGTCAATTTTAGTCAATAATCCCCGGTCCCCCGGATCGAATGCAATATAAAGATTAAAAATAAATCGAATGGAATAGGGAGGTCAATAGAATTTGTATACAATCATTCTTTGTCATTGGTCAATCATCAAGAATCAAATTGACAGCGCACACAGAGTAATACTCGCAGGTTAAATAATATGGTAACTGTGATGGTAACACTGGATCTGCATACAAGGAGCTTAACTCTTTGCCTGCATAATTTCTACAAATAATCAAGTATTGTAGTAGAAAGTATGTGACTTGTACTACAAATCTCACATCACATCACACAAACCTACAAAAAATTAGGATAGGACATGGCAGTTTAAAACCAAAAATTGTTTACTTATCCATTAAAAGTCCATACTGTTCACATGGACGTATAAAGAGAAGGACGGAGCCTCGCTAAACAACAAGCTGTGTCGGTCAGGTCGGCCAGGTCGCTATCCGTACAAGCCAGCATGTCAATGTGTGACACACCAGTCGGCCATTACGAGTTTGAACGTCAACGCGGCCGATACGTAACGTGGAGAAAATAGTAGGTCAAAAAAGATGTCTTGCGTGGTGAAATTCTGCAAAAACCAAAGTGACCAAAGGGAAAAAAATCCTGGAATCACGTTTTATAGGTAATTTATTAATTTATTCTCTTTATCTATTTATAAAATATCGAAATAAAATTTCATTTTCGACGATCATAAAGACAACTAAAGTTCAGTGTTGTCAGTATTCACGTAAGCATATTACCGAGATTGTGGGAAATTTGGTCACTTTGAGTTATTTATTTTATAAATTCTTTTATAAGTTATTTATTTTTTACCAGATTTTCTAAGGCAAATTTAATATGGAGAAACGACTTTAATAATTCGAAATTGTAACGGCGAAAATAATTGGGTTCCAAACAAATATAGTGTTACTTGCAGTCTCCATTTTAAAGCTAAAGATTTATACACGACTAAAGGAGGACTCCGGACTGATTTTAAATACACATGAAATCTTTAAAAAATTTAAATGAGAAATTGTCTCATAAAAACTATGCTTACGTGTATGTGATTTTCTATTTACTTCCATAGTTCTCTCTAGCATGGTGATTCCGAATCACATAATCAGATCTCTGAGAAAAAAAAAAGATTTTTTGTTGCCTAGTGTAATAATTTAAAATTTGATTTTGACTTTGTTAATTTTTTTACCGAATTCAAAAAATATGGAAATTCTCAATTCGACCATATATATGTATATTATGATTCTTCTTATGTTTGTTAAGCAATTTTTTCGTCGTTTATGAGCCGATTTTGATAATAGGCATGACGAAAGATTTTGAAATCTTCTTCTATAAACGGGGTAGACGTTCACTATTGACTAAAAAACCTTTATTTCCGTAATAAACTATAGTTTAACCAAGTTTACAGCTATTTTTCTAATACTTTTTCAGAGACCGCGAAAAACGCTTGCAGGTGTCATGGCGTCAGCTCTGACGTCATTACTCAGTCAAGAATATGTCATAATATGTATAGGCATGGTGAAGGAACTTAACAAAATTTGTAATTAAAATTAATTCCAAAAAGATTTAGTAGTATACCTACAGTACCTCTGTGTAAAAATACATCGATAACAAACCCCAACAAAGTGTTTTTACATGTTCCAAACAAGAAAATAATATTTAAAATAAGTATAATAGGTATATGATTATTAATATAATATAATAGGTATATGATTATTATTATAGATACCTGTTACGTGTCTACTTAGAAGTAATACAATATTAGGTGCTTTCTAGCTATACCCATTCGCTACTCTAATTGTAGGTATCAGGTTCTTAACCTAAACTAAAAACTCAGATGATGTTGGGGAGCTTGACTCAAAAATAAACAATGAAAGTTATTGTACAATACCCTATAAAAGTAAAATAAAATATCATTTGTCATTTGAGTTCAAAACAAGTTTTTTTAACTAAGGTGGTTGTATCTAGTGATATAAACATTTTTTTATACAATAATGTACCTACTTACAAGACGAGCTAAATTCTGTATTTTTTTGCGGGGAAATTACTCAAAACCAATATATCAAAATGGGCAAATTTGAGCTATACATATATCTTATCAAAGCCTATTTTCATTATTATTAAATCGAGTAGAATTGATTTAACATACATAATAAACTATTACAATCATTCCAGATGAGTATGCTGTAATACGGTAACAACAACTAAATATAGTGAAGTTTGATCGCTCACTGAAGACTGACGTCATCGTCAAGTTATGGCTGTCTTTCGTGTTTCAGACACAATGGCCGATTGCAGTATTTTGATGTTTTAATTTATTGAAAATATTTCTAATTTCTTTGATTTTATTTGGTACTGTTGTCACGCCTGAGGCCACCAGGATCTGATGATGGCATCCTAGAGAAATCGAGAGGAACTTTCGAAAATTGTAGGGGCGACCAGTGTATGTATTTGTTAATGTTTTCATTAAGTTTATTAAAGCTCAACAATTTAATGACGGTCTGGAGTCGATCTGATGAGCCGAAAGACAGTCGAGGGAATTGTTCACTGATTTACAGCAGTTGAGTTATGTTTAATTTTAATTTGTAGTGACGAGAACTTTACACCTTTTTTAGTTTTTGGGTTATCTCTGCTGGTCTCTGTCGGTCCCTTTTTTTGTAAAAACAAATTTTTAACAATTAAAATATTTTCTTCTTTTTAACTGCGTTTTATTGGTAAAATATTTGGCTAACCTGACAACCCCATGATTCACTCACTCATATCTAACCGCCGCCATTACGGGGTCACAGTTTTGTCATAATGACACTACGTCCTTCTCTTTATACGTCCATGACTGTTCATTTTAAATTCAGCCACATTACCCCCTTTTGAACTCAATTCTGTGTAATAATAATGCGTTCATATAACATTTTGATGTACAATGAGCACTAATTATTATGTTGTTGTTGTTGTTGTTTTAATAAGTCATTCTTACTGATTAATTATAGCCGCATCACAAAGTATACTATTGTCACAAATTAGATAATCTATATACTATCCTTATTTCCTTATCTATACTATCCTTATTTTGTGATATTACCATAGAGATATTACACTAGAGGGCAAAAGCTAGGCTTCAGAGCGTACCTCGGATAAAAAGAGACGAAATCTTTAGTAATCACCTTTCTCTTTCTGGCGAGGCTTCAGAGCGTCCCTAGGATAAAAAGAGACGAAATCTTTAGTAATCACCTTTCTCTTTCTGGCTCATCGGGATCGGAGAGAGATAGGTAATTACCGTTATTAGTATTGGAATAATTAGCATTAGCAATAATAATTAATTGCTAAAGGTCCATTAGCAATCATTAAATTAATTGTAGTTGCTAAAATAAATTATTGCTAATTATAGCATCGATCATAGCAATCGTCTGCATTCGCGTCCTGGTGCTATCATGCGAAAAACACACGACCGCGCTAATTCGCACCGCAGCGCTAACTGTCGTGTGCGCTGACTGCTGCGTGCTATTAGCACGGGGCTACTGCTATCTGCTAATGCTAATGTCATTCGCATTCGCATCGAATTAATTTGAGTCAGCGCGACCCGACAGTTCATGAATGAATAGGAGTGAGTGAAAAAATAAAACGCATTCGCGCCAATGCAATCTCTCTTTTTAGTTTTTACTGTAACTGGTTTACTTAATAAAAAAGTGTAAATATAGTGTTATTTGTAGTCAATTAATATAAGATTTGATTTTAACGTGTAAATAAATATATTCCAAATTATCCAAAAATGGCTTATAGAGTAGGTATCCACTTTGATAACGGAAAGCTACTTATATTATATAAAAAAAATATATGATATGTTGTCCTAGTAATGAAAAAACATTAGCATTTCACAAATCACAGCTATTCATAATCAAATTAAAAATGATTTTAGCAAATAGCATAGCAATAGCACGTAGCATGCTAAGACATGAAAATTAGCATGCTAATGAAATGAATGAAAAATAGCATTAATTGCCATTACTAACCGTTATCGTTGTTTCTCTTTCTAACGCGGGACGATAGCAATGTATGGGCAGCCGTATGGCTCACCCACTCTAGTGTAATTAATATCTCTATGGATATTACTCGCCACTTGGCATTCTAATATTATTATTCCATTCATTCATTTGTCTATTCTTATCGTAATAGATCATACATACATTCCTTTTATCTGTGCCGTTTAAAGAAGTTTGTAGCTGTGGTAACAACTAACAACTATTATACAGTTATCTGTGGATAAAAAAAATTATATACTTCACCTTCTAATTTGACATTTCTTATTTCTATTGCTATTATTTGATTTGAGTAGGTACAAAAGTTTGGAGGTTATATTTGGTTTGGTGAAAAGTCTCGTAATGGGGGATTCTAATTATAAGCCAAATATAAGCGGAGGAGAAAAGGATCGAGCATTAAGACAAGCAGAACTCGATTATATGAAGATTGTTGAGCAGAAGAATCGCGAAAGAGTGCTTAAGTTGCAGCAAATATCAAGAAGAAATAGGATCACTGGTTTATCAATCGGGGCAGGAGTATTCGGTATCTACCTGTACTCTATCTTTGCGGTGAAGCAGGAAACGTTTCTTGACGACTTCGACGAACCGGCGAAGATTCAAAATTAAAAATGGCAGCAGCAGCGAAGTCTTTACACGTAAGATTGCCTCCGTTACCGAGCATCAAGGATATCATTAGGTTGTACAAGTTGCGCGCACTCAAGGAATTATCGCAAAACTTCCTCATGGAACCGCGGTTAATTGATAAAATCGTACGCGCTGCAGGTCACATTCAGAACCACGTCGTCTGTGAAGTAGGCCCGGGGCCCGGAGGTATCACGCGCTCAATCATACAACAAGCACCAAGAAAACTCATACTCGTCGAGAAAGATAAACGGTTCATACCTTCCTTAGAACTAGTAGCCGATGCTTGTAAAGATAAATTAGACATTGATATAATTACTGGTGATATATTAAAAACAGATATTGCGCATTTTATACCGGCTGATACCAAAGTAGATTGGTTTGACCAGCCTCCCCCAGTTCATCTAATAGGCAATCTGCCATTCAGTGTATCTACCATTCTTATCATTCGCTGGTTAGAGATGATATCTAAACAGGAAGGTCCATGGTCATTTGGGCGGACCAGAATGACTTTAACGTTCCAAAAAGAAGTAGCTGAGAGAATGGCTGCTCACATATTATATAAACAGAGGTGTCGACTATCAGTCATGTGTCAGACTTGGTGCAAAGTTAATTACAAGTTTGATATCCCTGGGTCTGCATTCTTACCGAAACCTGAAGTGGATGTTGGAGTGGTAACCCTCACACCCTTAAAACAGCCAATCATAAAACTTAATTTTAAGCTTGTGGAGAAGGTTATAAGGCAGATATTTTCAATGAGACAGAAATATTCTATCAGAGGTGCTCAGACTTTGTTCCCGGAAGAAGCTCGTGATGAAATGGCTCTGAGAATGTACAAAATGGCTGAAGTAGATCCAGTAACAAGACCTTTTCAGATAGCAAACACGGAGTTTGCGAGACTGTGTGAAGCTTACAGTGAGATAATTAAGATTTATCCAGAATTTGAAAATTATGATTACAGAGCACCAAAGAAAAACTTAAATGAAAACCTGGAACAACCTGTTGAATCAGATTTGCTTTAGATTGTATGTATTATATGTATTTAATTTGTTAACTTGGTAGTAAATAAAAAGATATTTTTAGTTTGAATTTGTATGTTTATTTAAATCGCATTATCTCCTTTGTTTTGATGGGTACTTTCCTTACAGAATATGATAACAACTTCTAGTTTCCTATTACTTATAACACTTAAAATAACAATGAAAATCATTCTAATTGGTTCTTTTCTCCCAAGTCTTTTTTACTTTCACTGATTGATTTAGCCTCTTTAGAAGCAGCTTCTTTGGCTATTCTATTCTTCTTTTTTAACGCTCTCAAGTGCCTTTGAGATTCCATATGTATTGCAAACTCTTTGTCCCCTATGATCAACCTTTCACAAACATCACAGTAATTTGAAGAGTGACTATCTATTTTCCTTTCTTCATTGCGTGAAGGTGGTTTTAATGGATCAAAAGGGCAAGGTGAATCGTTTAAAAAGCTTTCGACTATTTCTATAGCCTTGTATTTAACTTCTTCGTCCCATTTTGAGAGTTCAGTCGTGTCCAATTTAAAAATTGGTGGCACCTGAAAAATAAAATAGTGACATCTGTTACAATTAATATGACATTTTTTGAACTAATTTTACTATTCGACACAAGATGGCGCTATTTGGTGTCGCATGTCGCATCGCATGGCATGATCCCGTAGCAAACAAAATGCATAATTCAAATATTGCTGCTACTGGTCTCTAGATGGCGCTTACTATGATATTGCCTGTGATGTGATATTGCGCCGAATATTGTTTCTGAAGATGGGTGACATGATTAAACAAAAAAAAAAGGAAAAACAGATTCGCTTGATATCGTTCAAATGAATTTTATTTTGGCATGATCATTTTGACTTCTCTAAAATCAGATGAGGGAGATCAATAATGGGCGTTGTATGAGTTTATTGGAATTTGAACTTTTTCGAAATAAACTCAATCAGTTCCGTATTTCTGTATTTTCGTATTTTTTACGATAAATATTTTAATATTTAAATCCACGCAATCTAATCGGCGACGCGGCGCGCCGCGCGGCGTTGCATGCATAGGTATGAACATTTTAACAGTACAATAATATTATCTTAATAAAATGCTTTGAGAATATTTTAATTGTTTAAACATAAAAACCAAGTGAGCACGAACCTCCCTTGCTTCCTGCCAGACAACTATTACAAATGACACCTTACCATCTTTGATCACGTTTAATCCCGACGGTATTTATATTAGAGGTGCCCCTAAAAATTAACTCAAAAGAAAAGCAAGTACTTTCAATAATGTAGAATTCATGAAAAAAATACACCAAACATTTATAAGATCTTCCAATTTTTTGAAAGTCAAATTTTAAATTAAGTACCACCTCTCGCGATGGACACTCGAGAAATCGTCCAAGAACCATTTTATTCTGACGTCTGGCATACCGCCTCGTGGCCATCTTCATGTTATCTATACTCTGCTGTAGCAGTTTCTTCCCTGTTTCTGTATGTCGTTCATTTTCGGGTAACATTAGATATTCGTGAAATTCTTTGAATCCCAGCGTTTGAAATATTCCCTTGGTGTAATCTGGAGGCCTGAAAGTAAAAAGAAGGCTTTGTTTTTATGTGTCTGTTCTGTGGATAGTTCAGCAAATGCTACGCGATAGAACTGTCAACATACCTACTCCAAATTCTTTGTTTTTTTTTTCCATTTTAGAAGGTATCCATAAAAGTACGATTTTCATTTGTGCATTGAAATGAGCTCTGAGGTCTGAGGAAAACCAAAATTACGTTTCTCCTGTCTACTATTTAAATCGTCCGCCTGTCTGTCTCTCCGTGCATGATATTTCCTCAAACATAATATAGGTAAATACCTAATACTTAATTAAATTAGCAATTAATAATGTCCTGCGTGGGAGATACACGCGATGGATTTTCCTCCATACCACAATATCTGGAGGCCACCAAAAACGTCTGTATGGGACATTTACCCACAGTGTGTCTGTGTGTCTGATAGGTACCTACTTATGAATTTCATTTATGGATTATTATAACCTCCTATGATACCTATCCCCTGTCGACACCATTTTCTTGTAGGTAAAAAATGTCTTGTAGTAAAAAAATGCTTTTATTTGTAAACAAACAATTTTAAGAATCTACACTGGAGGTGGAGTCGCCGAGAATGTAGAATTGCCACTCCCGACTATAAATACACTTATGACGGGTGCTCACAGTTTAATTTACATTGTAAGCAAAATATACTTAAGGCATTTTAAATTCTCGCTGTCAATCTACAATTAATCTTAATCAGAGGATCGGAAAATTACTATTTGTGTGAGCTGCAATTAAAAGTAAAATTTGCAGAGAAAATAAGATACATACATAAATTTAAAAGAAAGAACGGCAGTAAGCAGCATAATTTGGTAATCATTGATTCATTAGGACATTAACATAAATCATGCTTGATACAGTTAATATTTCATCCGACTGCATTGTCAATGAAAACAAATTTAAAAACGATATTTTATCATTATACGCGCAATGCATCCGTAATATCCGTATGCCCTGAATGTATTACATCTAATGGATTCTGTAATGCACCATGTCAATGTTGGATTTACGGGAGTATTTTGGGTACGGTGACTATTCGAGTCTGCTGCTGGGGTTCACTGGCGAAATTCCCGCTTAAAATCAGGGCCCCGATTCTGCTAATTTATAAATACTGCGATTGCGTCTCGTTTGAATAGTTTGACATGCTTATTTTGGATATGGAATGTATGTATTTGAAGCATTTATTTATCAGAATAGCGTCCCTGGTTATATTTAAAATTTAAATCGAATTGTTTTTTTTTTCATTAAAACGAATTCTAAACGAACGCGAACGTACTTAGTAGGTAACACTCACTCACATGCGTCTGAACCTTTGTACATTGCACTTACATTGCTTTGACAGCTTGGAAGACCACGAATGTGTCAACAACTTCGCACAATGTTTTGCGAAGGTCCGTCCTACACTTATGGGTTTGCGTACTCGTGCGAATGTGAGTGAGCGACCTTATGCTTATGAGTAGGTAAGTATGACCGAAGGAGGACAGCTCTTATATTTAAAAAAGCATTAATCATAATGTTATAAACCCGACAAGCAGATTAGGTAATTTGTCGAGTTATACACCTTGGCAAGGGGATTAATTTTCACGATAAATAGGTAGGTACCTTTCTTTGGTCTAGGTGTTCATCAAAGGGGCCGAGTTGGTAAACAGAGTCCGAAGACTCCGAAGGTCGTCGAAGGAGCGCCGGGCGCGGGGGGGGGGGGGGGGGGGTTGTTTAATGAAGCGTCAGGGGGAAGGGGCTTTGGTCGCGTCGCGAGAGGAAGGCCTATGAATACGAATATAGTTACTGGATATGAATTATTTATATTATTTTATTTCCTTACGATATTTTATACGTTGTTTTAACGTATTACTGGATGTACTTAGTTCTTAATAATATAATGTAGGTATAAAAATGGTGTTGATTTTTAGAAAGCTTTAAATTCAAATATGGCCTTATAAATGGGATGTTGATAAATTAAGAAAGTTTCCGGGTTATATTTAGATAAATCGTTTAATATTTAATCTAGTGATTTTATTAAGTGCTTATCCTAAATTAGATGCATAATAGGTATCTTCAATGGATAGTAAGTATATATACGAACATGCTGCGATAATAAGCTGAAGATAGGGACACCCGTCCAACAGCGGGATCCAGCAATCACCGGGTGGTAGGTTCTAGTTGAGATGAGATGACACACATGTCTAATTTCATTGTCTCAAAATAAAATTTAATCATACATTGCTTGTTACAGGTTACTTATTATTAGTATTAGTTTGATCAACATCATACAAGCATGATCAATACAATCATCTTGCCTGTCCCTTCCAGTCGTGATACTTTTTAGATCTGGGTAACAACACTAGTGGTTACTGCGGTCACGAGACGAGCGGGGCACGCCGTCTTGATACTTGATTGATATGACAGCTCGCAATAATATTAGTGAGCGGCGAATAAAATGATTTATTAAAATGCGATTTAAGTATTAAAATTGTTAAGTGAATACGAAACGAATCGAAGTGCACCGTTACAATCGATTTAAAACGAATTAGTTATGTTTATTAATACTGAGTTATTATTCGGAACCGTTATGGAGTGTAGCTATTTTGTACACATAGTGATTTTAAGGTGCGGTACATAAATCTCTTAACACTGCTACAAACCGTCTGTCTATTATAATTTTAATCATACTGAAGAAGTGAAGCTACCGATGTTTTTCCGAATGCACGTTAATTTAATTTAAACGAATACTGGCAAAAACACTGAGAGTAAAAAATACAAATTACATTATAGTATAAGGAAATTTTTTAAAAAATTCATCCCTTAAGGGGTCAAATAAGGATGAAAAATTTTAACGAGAAAAATTGCATACATTTCACATAAATCATAATTCTCAATTTATTTTATGGTATTGATTACAGTTACCAGACTTCAACAGACACTTCTTACAAATGAAATAAAAATAAATAAACATTAACTTGATTTCACAATAACATCCGGAACATCCTCCATCTTACTCTATGCAACAAGGTTGCCGCACACTCATCAAGTCGAAAAGGATTGCTTGAGCCGTTCGAATCTGTTCTTGTACAAAACTCTGCATTTCGTCGTACAATGTTTTAAAATAAAATAAAATAATAATGACCATGGCTTTGGCTTACGGAATTAGGTAATGCTTTATAACAAGGTTTTCTTTAACTCTTGTCACTATGTTTTTTCGTCGAAATAACCTCAAAATTAAACTTACTTTTGCTAATAAATAATTACAGAGAAGTGTCCGTGGCTTTAATTAGTGATAACCAAAAAGACGATATTATACTTCAGCCAATTATCAATTTTTCATGACTGTTGGTTCTTAGGCGAAGTTTGTATGAACGCCGAGCAATGTCCTTTGAAAATAAAAAGTATACCGCAATATCATTCCCGAGACCAAAACATTTTCTGTCACATAAAAATAAACGTTTGCCCTGACCAAAAATGGAACCGGGGATTATGCATCCTAGAGGCACTGTCAGAGTTGAGCCCATTTAAAACTAAAGACGTCAAATATTTTCGAAACATGAAATTAACTTCTATAATATAGTGATTATTATAGACTAGCGAACCGCCCTCGCTTCGCTTCGGGACCCGTAAGTATCAACCGCGTAGGTCCCGCTCCCGTAGGAATTTCGGGAAGATAATAAACTATCACCAAAATTAATTCAGGTTAAATTAAATTAAACTTAGAAATAAAGCTTACGACAAAATAATAGCAAAGTAGCAAAGGATCACAGCAAGATTAATTCAGATTAAACTTGGAAACGCGGCAAGTTTCGTATGGCAGTGGGTTCGACCAAATTTGATTACCATAAAAACGGTTCTAGTGTGTTAATCTTAAAAGATAGACATATACTGTCGTGGACATTTTTTTAGATCATTTCAAGAGGAATAATTCTTTCATACATATATTTTTGGTATCTTGAATCGTTTTCGCAACGCATGCAACGAAAGCCCTCGAGAATGAATAATTTCCCCGTTTTTTCCACATTTTCCATTATTTCTTCGCTCCTAATTGTTGCAGCGTGATGTTATATAGCCTAAAGCCTTCCTCGATAAAAGGTTTATTCAACACAAAAAAAAAATTCAATTCGAACCAGTAGTTCCTGAGATTAGCGCGTTCAACCAAACAAACAAACAAACAAACTCTTCAGCTTTATAAATATTAGTATAGATATTCGGAACTCAAGGAATTCGGTATTAATTTCACCACCTTATTTTTATGTAAATGCCGTATTATATATTATTATTCATTGTATAAAACTATAACCAGGTGTCTATAAATCACATCGAACAAACCAAAGATACAAATATATCTATTTGTTCAGCTTTGGGTTAAGTAAAATTTGGGTTAAGTAAAGTTCTCTGATTTTCAATCATTTCGTTCATTCTCGACGCAACCCCGTATCCCGTTGGTCCCGCTAACAGACCCTGTCCTGCTCAGAGAAAGGTCGCGATTCGAGTCGCGGCCGAGGCAGACGTAATGTGAGTGTGTAAAACTTTTATTAATACTTATTGGTTATCGACAAGTCCTTGAAATTTATATAAATATACAATTTCTTGAGATATGCCACCTACCTTTATTTGTTGAAATGCAAAAATGCTGTTACAGTTGCATAGCATCACCTCTTATCGGCAACAAGTAACATAACATAACTAATTAAAATACAATTTATTTTAATCCATACGTAGGTAGGGTAAATTAAAACCAAAAAACAAAATTATGACGAGTACCAAAGACAATTACGTTTCATATGAAAATAGACGTGGCACGCATGTAACGTGAAACCATAGAGAACCGCAACTATAGAGCAGATGCCTCGCGCGGCCGTTGCCCGTCCGCCATCTTGTAAGCTGCTGTGTTCTTTTTTCAATTTCTTCTGCTTTGTCATTGGCGCGTATTCGCCTTGTACCGTGGTCGAATTTATATAGTTTCGTTGTTTTTAATTATGTACTTATTTATTATGATGTAACTATTCCTACAGGTTATCTATGCCTTATTGTGGATAGGTACCAATTTGTTGTACCCCCCCAGGACGTGCCGCCCGTGTGCAGCACATGCCTTGCATGCCCGCTTACGGCGGCCTTGCCCCCCTCCGAGGTGAGTGTCAGAATGGCGGGTGTACCTCAGGGATTTTTTTAAATATCTCTTTTGGATTACAAACGTACCTTAGTGTACCTATCCTAAAAGCCTGTGTACCTCCTTCTATACATAGATTTTAAATAAAATATGTACACCCGCCATCCTGACGTCAGAACTGCGGGTGTACTTCTAGTCAGCTTATTATGTAGCTAAGTAAACTGTATAATTATGTAGAATTGGTACCTCTTGTGTACCTGCAGAAACATATATTATATAAAAAAAAATAGTAAGATTGCTGAGAAAATAAAAATAAAAGTTTTCTTTCTTTGACTTCATTTTCATTTTATGTTCATTTAATGTTCATAGGTACTAACTAACCTTTAAATTGAAATGATAGTGAAACGAACCGAGGGCGGTTACTAGGGTAGGTATAATAAAACCATTAAATTTCACGGATAATTTGCGTGGATCGAATAACTTTCGAATAAATTAACGCGGTAACCGAACCGATCTCCGGGCCACTAGTCACCGTCTTGTCTGTTAGACCAGTATCACTTTAGTTACTACACGTGACGTCATCAATTATTGTGCACCAACATTGGACATTAAAAATAGTTAAGTAGGTAACCGCGATGAACCAGAGACCGAGAGAAAGAAAGAGAAACACAAAAGAGTTCCGGTTTCCATTACCTTTCTATGTCCATAGACAATATTACCATTTATACCGGAAGCTACGTAAAAGCGGCAACTTCGTTACAATGTCAAGAAAAAATAATTGTTCTACAAGAGGTACTACGTACTTGAAAATGAAGACTAGGCCACGTCTTTAATAAGGAGTGAATATAAAGGACTAAGTACATTATAATACCCGACGATGGCAATTTAAACATCCAGATAGGATCCATTTAATGGCTCACTACTGAGCGCGGGTTCTGCTAATTTTCGCTGAGGAAATGTAGAGCATATTCCATCAGGCTCACCCGTCCGTCCGGAACCCGTCTGCTCGTTTGCCTGCTTAGGCTATAAAAATGAGTTTGAGCTTTCCAGTCTCAGAAACGGCTTCACCGATTTGGGTGCGTCTTCACTAATGTATTGTAAACTTCACTACGCACTAAGTATCTACCTAACGTTTCCTAACTCCTGCCTAATCGTAGATCGTAGATTGACGGCGAGTACTTAAATTCTTTAAGTAAGTGTAACTTACAAGCTAAATTGAACTTTGAGCACACATGATAAAGTTGTTTTTAGCCGGGAGTGGCAATTCATAATATGCTTAGCGACTCCAACATAGAGCGTATCGCTCTGAGCGTTGCTTTACGCGCCGTTACTCACCTGCCGTCTCGGATCCTCTGCTTGTTGTGCCTGTCGTGGAAGTCCAGCAGTTCCTCGATGAGTCCCTCCTGCAGCATGGCGTCCACGCGCGCGTTTAGACGTTCATCGTGGACATCCTGAAAAGGTAACATTACAATTAGTACAACATAAGATTTTCTCCTCGACAAAGTAGGAGCTGCGAAAAAAAGTCGCCAAGAACGTTTTTAAATAGGACGTTTAGCCACTCGCAACGTAATAATGTATGTATTCCACAACCGTACCTACTTTGACACGAAACATTAGTGACCTTATTCATAACGCGGTATTTGTGTCGAAAACACCGAATAGGTCAGTAAGTTCGTATTTCCCATGCATACAATGCTATTATTGCATTAGGCTATGATATTCCAACGGTGTGGTCGTGACATCCGCTAGCCCTGACCTGTCCAATCCGCGGGCCAAGGAGAACGGATGAGACGCGTCTTTACGGACGATTTACACATATCCCGGCAAATCTTTCATACGTTCCCGGCATTGTCAGCACTGACACTTCACTGACAATGCCGAGAATGTATGAAAGATTTGCCGGTACTGTGACGGACGGGAACGGTGACTTCACTGATATGTGTGAATCGAGCATCCCTTTGCGCACACGCGTTTGGACGCGAGCGCTTTGGTAACGCGCGTTTTTGAGCGATTTCAAAAAATGACCATATATTTTTGTATGGGTACAACAAATTGTAACTGGGTCAAAAAATTTTGATATTATGTTATTTTTATCTTCGAAAGCTGGTGGTTATCAAGTCGACATATCTGTTAGATAGTTTTTGAGGTATTTCTAATTGTCGATGTTGAATCCAGTTGTTTTTTTAAAAATTAAGTTATTCTTTTATTTATTTTTATTAGAATTTAGAATAGAATAGAAAATGATTTATTTCCAGAACAGGGCACTGCAACATGTTCACAATAATTAAATATACATATATTCCAGTGGTGCCCAAACGGTCGATCGCGATCGACCGGTCGATCTTAGAGGTTAAGCAAGTACAAGATTTTATTTTCGAAAAAAAAAAATAGAAATTACCTACTGAGCATTCCAATCGTTTTTGTTTCAATTCATTTAGACAGGCGACGCTATGACCGCGTGCGTAGTGCCCAAAGTTACAATAGAGTGGGAGAGTGCTTTCTTTTCTAATAATATTTTTTACTAGTAAATCCGCCCT
Organism: Hesperia comma; assembly: GCA_905404135.1. NCBI lineage: Eukaryota > Metazoa > Arthropoda > Insecta > Lepidoptera > Hesperiidae > Hesperia > Hesperia comma. Next base: position 3,450,245 of record FR990026.1, read on the forward strand.
TGCTTCGCTTCGGGAAACCAGTCCCTTCAAAAATCTCTATAAATTTTAACAAATTATGTTATTCCGATGTCTAAGCTATATTACTGCAAAGTTTCATGAAAATCCGTTCAGTAGTTTTTGCGTGAAAGAGCAACAAACACAAACACACACACACACACACATACATCCTTACAAACTTTCGCATTTATAATATTAGTAGGAATTAGTAGGATAGGATGTACAAATGTGTAAAAGTGAAACTATGTAAAAGTGTTTGATTGTAAACATAATATTATAAATCTGATCATTAATAATTAGGTACTTATTATTACAACATAAAAATAAATGATAATATAAATACGTGTTATTATTACTAATAGATAATAAAAAAGTGGCATAAAAATAAAGCAGTCGATCTTAAACCCTTAATTTTTTCTCAAGTCGATCTTCACAGCAAAAAGTATGGGCACCTCTGATATATTCATTTATAACTATGAATTTAATACTTAATGATAAAAATACATCGATGTAACTTCTGGTAAAACGTACTAACATAGTAAAATCTATCTACTATCGAAGTATCAGTACTGGTAAAGCCATCGTATCAAATGTATCAATCCCTATCGCGAGTGATCTCGGAAGGAGAATCGGCAACAAGCAACACATATTCATCTGAAAAACAACTAGGATTATTGTATAATTCAAAATGGCGGTGCAGTATGATAAACGGATTATCGTCGTAACCAACATACAGGTCCTCTTACAATTATGATAATACTTGCAACAAAACGTCACGCGAATTCTTAGCATACAGCCTTAAAATAACACTAGAATCTAGATAGTAATCGGAATCACGTTGTCTTGTTATTACTGCTCGGCTAATGATATGTATGGATTCTGTTTGTTCGTGACCAATTCTATACACCATGAGCATGCTACTGCGTATGTGCTAACTGACGTGGCTAGTGCTGTCCCGTGTCGGTTATACGAATTTAGCGTGTACGAAGTATAGTAGATATACGAAGTATTGTACACAAATTAAATGCAAATAAGAAAAAAATACGATTTACGAGTGTGTAGCGTTATTTAATTATTCACCTTATGCACCATGCACTCACACAAAACAATTTATGCCAGTACCTAAAATGATAAAAAGCAGAATGATACTATCTTCTGTCTTAAATTGCGAGACGGTTTTTTCTATGACAGTAACAGACCTTTGTTGGACAAATTGTTCTTGTGCCACATACAATCGTATCTTCTCGTGTTATCCTATGTTGGGCACGCTCACCAGAGGTCTTTTTTCTATGTCTGTGGGGTGATGATTCGCAGTGCTACAGAATACCACACTTCGGATACGATAACCCGTAAGAACGCGAATATATAACGCAGTAAGTCACATCACTAGGTACAAATTGCAATGCAACATGTTTTTACTAGCCCAATTGCATGTAGCATGTTCCGGCGATACGCGTGTTGTTTATGTCATGTCATATTGTTGGGCTCGGCGAGTATTTGATATGTTATATGATTAAACACCAGGTGGTCACAAATGGTGGTACACAAATACTAGGTACTACCAAGTACTACTAACGAACTGGCGAACCAACGTTTTAATAACACCCTCTATTAACTGGACTGTAGGAATCGCTTTTTTTGCATCCCACACAAATGCAAGCTTTCCGCTCCTGGGATTAAGGTATATGTATTGTTAATTAGTAGCGAGAATATTAAATGCCGTAAGTAAATTTTGCTTACAACTTAAATTGAAATGTAAGCACAGATAACAAATTTTTATCCGGGAGTGACAGACCACGACTTAGGTATTTGAGTCTAATTCCATGTCGGTCAAGTTGTCAAGGGCGGCAGCAAAAGGGTGATGCTGTATGCTCGTTTGCTATATTAAGTCAAAACCCCTGTTTTATAAAGTTATTTACTAATAGAACTTTTTTACTGTTTTCAGGTGACTACCTACTTCCGTTCAAAGGCAAATTAACAGGGTTCCGTCTCTCGGACTCTCTCTCGTCGTCTCTCGGTTCGGTCCTTTCGGCACGCAACCCTAAAATGAAACTCCATTAATTAAAATTCAATTAAAAGTACGCGATAAATCTTGAAGCACCAAACGAATAAGATATACACGAAGCACTCCAAGTATTATTGGCTGACGTGTTAACGTTTATTGACATGTTGGGAATGGAAGCTATGCCCTAATGACGTCATCGTGCCACTCAATTCCGATCGTGAAGTATTTTCGTTAACTTTACGTATAGGTATATTATGTACGTTAGGGTATATTCATCTTTTTAGTTGTTTTATGTTTACGCTACAATGCTAAGTGTAAGTCGCCTAGTTTAGAAATAGGTAGTTTATAACCTATATTGATTATCGTTAGATAGGCACATTAGAAAATAATGTTTAAAACGCGACAAATGTAAGGTAAAAATATGCCATGTATGCGTGTATAATGTAAATGCGTTTCGTAAATAATTTCCGTAATTCATAATATCCTAATATCCACCAACTTAGTCGAGACCAAATCGTTGTCCCAATGATCAATCCAGATTAGCGTCTTGTTCTGTGTCGGTCACAGTTGTCAAGTACGGCAGCGAAAGGGTTGATGTTGCATGTTTGCTATCTTGAGACCATAAAAACTTACAGCCCTACTACTTTCACTATTTCACTAAGAATTAAATGCCTCCAAGCATTCATCGCATCACTTTCACAGCATTATACTGAAATATTCAAAAATATTGTCCAAAAAAAAGAGCCATAGAGCCGTTGCCATCATCAGCCCTCCGCTATCGTCGCGCATACAAATGAAGCGATCGTCTCCAAAAAAATTGTTACGAGCTCAACGACCTTAGGACATGCGTTTTGTATTCTAGATCCTAACATCCCCCGAGATGAGTTGGGAATATTAATAGATCTCGTACGATAGTAAAATTGTATCGTCAGTATCGCGGATCGCTTTATAAATTGCGTGTACAAAAAACAAATTTCCGAAAATACGGCACGCTTTTGTAGTGTCAGGAGTTGTAAAAACGGCGGTCATTTATTTTCAACAAGGTGCTACTATTATTATAATCCTACAAGGATCTTTTGGCACATGACTGTTGTGAGGGTGACAGAGACAGCGCCTTACAAACTCTCACGTCAGTCATGTGCCAAAAGATCCTTGTAGGACGTGTAGGACTCTAATTTACTTTAATGTCATGAAAGTACTGGGAATCTACACCGATATTATGAAGGCGAAAGTATTATGCTATGTCCGTCTGTCTGATTTTCACACTTCAACCGCTGAATCTATCTAGATTCAAGTTTGTTTGGAGATTGCTTGTGTCTCACGCGAGCAAAACTGCGGGCAAAAACTGGTAGGTAAATAAAAAACTTCATTATGACTTGTTTAAACTGTGTTCAAACTTGGCTCCAATAATACACTATCATAAAAATGAGGAGGAGAAAGAAGCGAGAGATTATGAGAAGATCGGAGCGTGTGGACATGAGATTGGAAGGATCCGAATAGGAAGCCGAATTATTAACCACTAGGCTATACATCACTTGTACCGCTTGTACCATCCTTCCTTATTAGTTAAATTTTTTAAAAAGAATTAAGTAATAAATACGTTATTTCTCATGTTTACTGGTTCACAGTGAGCAATTATAAATTTACCTTCCAAAAACCAGAGCAGGTAAAACCCAATCAATTCTTGAGATCTTGCACTTCCAAGTATATGTAATTACTTGAGGTTTATGAGGGTCCGCTAGTAGACCGTGCAATCTTGCTCTGTCTGGGGCATGCTCGCTTGTGAAGTTGTGACTGAGTCAGTCACAAGCGAGCTCTCGTCGCCGGTGGCTCCTGATGACGAACCTCGGAATTGGTTCGAAACTAGTCGGGCGAATCCGACAAAATAGTAACGTGAGGTAAGCCGTGTGATATACGTAAAATGTATTCAAACACTCACGAATCATTCAGTACTAAAAACAATGTAGTAAAAAATGTATTAAAGAGAAGTGTGATATTAAAAATGACAAGATGAAATTTTATGAATTAAAAAAAATCAGAAAATTGGAAAGGAAGCCAAGACTTGAGCTGAATCGGACCTTGAGGTCTGGTCTTGTCTTCAAGTTATTAATGGCTACTGAGCGCGGGTATCTCCTAATAAATAAGAAGGTCTAGAGTCTAGAAATCAAAAGCATACTCCACCACGCTCCTCCAGTGCTAATTAGTAGAGAAGCTCAAAATCTACTGCAGACTATTTAGTAGATAACTTTGAGGTATGTGTCTTCTAGAAGAATTAAATAGGTAGGTAATAAGTGCATTTAACTTCGTAACCATTTGCATGTGGAATTATTGTCAAGCCGAGTCAAGCATTCCTTATTTTATGATTAAAACAATAATATGAAATAATCACGAAATATTCACTATTTGTCTGGTAAAAATGAGTATAAAAATAAATAAGTGATCATAAAATGTTTACCGAAGCGAAAAGGCGGCATGTTACTTAAGTTTACAAAATATATCGAAAAACATAAATTACAATTTAATTAGATATTAAATTAAAAATGATACGGTACTTAGTTTTATAGCGCACACCTGATTCTTTTTACATTAATACAATCACCTGAAGATAGTTTAATAGCTTTACCCCCACAGCTTCGCCCGCGTAGAATATTTTTGCAGTTTTTCCCTTTTTTATGATTTCAGGGGGGGAATTACCATAAATGCTCTTTAAGTGCTCCACTACAATACCCAAGGAGCATGCATGCCAAATTTCAGTTTCTTGCATTCAGTAGTTTCGGCTATGCGTTGTCTTTCAATATGTCTTTCATTATCGATACTTTTAAATCTATATATAATAGAACTCTTGCGTTACTGAGTGATTGACTGACAGTCAACGCACAGTTGAAACTACTAAACGGAAGTAGCTGAAATTTGGCATGTATGTTCCTTTGGGAGTGTAGGGGAGTTCCTTGGGGAGTGTAGCACTAAGAGAGGATTTTTGGAAATTCCACCCCGAAGGGGGTGAAATAGGGTGGTGAAGTTTAAAGGAATTGCACGCGGGCGAAGCTTGCGGGCGGAAGCTACTTTAAATATGTGGGCTACAACCCTTTAATGGCCCACTACTAAGCTCGGGTCTCTCCTCATTACTGAGGAGGCCTGGCGCTTACTCCACCACGCTGCTAGTGATGGTGTGTTAGTGACCAACCCAGTATCGGTAGTTTTCAAGACGCCCGAAGGTCTTCTGACATAGCTTAACGACTGCTATATATGGAAAACAACCAGGACTGACGGCTTTACGTGACCTACGAAGCACGGAAGCGTTCATGAGATTTTGTCACTAGCTGTCATTCATCCAATTACCGATCGCGCCCGCAGTTGCTTAACTTTGTCGATCACTTAGGATCGACGCAATCCGCCGGGCTGAGCTCTTCTTAAATATATATGGATACGCAAATAAAATATAAGTACCTAAGTACTCAAACTCTTTTATGTCCAGTTTTAATATTTTTATAATTTTATCATAAATGCTTAGGTTAAGAATTTAATGTTTATCGTTTTTAATTATAATTATTAAAGTTCTAAGGAACCGCTGCGCTGTATCGCTTCGCTTTGATGATATATGTATTTAACTTTGTCCATTGTTGCGAATCTTATTCTCGAAACGTTGTTTGCGATTTTTATCAGGCGCCTCATATATCACAATTAATTATACTTAAAAGATGCCGATTTTATGTTTATAATTTAAATATAATTCATTTTTTGAGAGTAATTAATTTTGTTTAACTAATGATCTAACAACATCTGCTAATTGGACTAAACGTCCTAGTCCGATTTGTGTCTTGTTCTAGGCTTTTAGGTCAGTCACAGTTGCCATGGGCGGTATTATGGTGCTGCATGCTCATTTGCTTGCTACCTTAATTCCATAAATTATATTTAGTATGGTCCATTTGCCACCCCCGCCACGTAGGTACCGCTCGCGTGCAGTGCACGCCTTGCATGCCCGCTTACGACGGCTCTGCCCGTATCCAGCAAGCTGCTCCAGTCTAAGTATACCTACATAATACTGACCAAAGATAATTAAAGCCATAGCAAATGCCGGGTCTTAAACAGACTCCTCATAGGCTGGTGTAGAGAGCCTCTTAAAAATGACAATAAAACAAGTCCAAAATCATGAAAAAAAGGTGCCAAATATATCGCCGCGGCGTCTAATTGATGATTTTTTATCTGTGCCCACGAAATTAAACTCGCTCGTGTCGGTTTGTCACGCGTTATAAATTACTTGAAACATGGAAATATATTCAGAATACAGGTAAAGCTTAATGCATACTAGTTCTTGTGATTTGCGATTTTGCGACATCGAATAGTAATGCAATCATTGCCCAAAAATTTAAGTATCTGTTTCCGATGATAAGATCCGTACACGAAATTAGTTTTTTACTGGTCTATTAATCTAGGTCTAGAAAAATGGTTGAAACCATCTGTAATCCCAATTTTGCGACTGTACCTAGTCGTGCATGTTAGAACGGGGTTTTTGCCCATCTTGGCATCACATCTAGGTCTCGCTAGTAAGTACAATACGCTTCTGCATGGCTGGCAACTACATATTATGTGTATGTATATTCAAGGAATGAAGATGACGTTTTATTACAAATGCTTTATCCGAATGGAACCACAAGGGGAAGTTTATAAAAGTAGTGGCATACATTTTATAAAATTTCACACAAATCACCTAACGTTAAAGTACAGAGAAGAAAGAAGAATAAAAAGTAACTGAAAAAAAAACAACACAAAAATGCACTCACAACTCACAACATATAAACCGTTACTCAATTAACGTTTAAAAGCCATAGCGTAAGCATATGCGTAGAGTATATTCTCTGCTTCTTCTATATTTGAATTTAAAATAAACATTGAGCCCGAATGAAACAGGACTACCAAGTTGCATTTACTTTGAACGTTAATAACGAATTAGAAATATCTATGTCACGTTCCGTTATTTAAAAAAGGAACACAATCGACCAGGAACGAGACTGGAATTGACCTGTCAAACTCCGAAATAGACTGCGGAGTGGGGACTGCGTCAAACGGACGACAGGACGACAACGCTGCACCGAATTGTTCAAAGGCGACGTGTTTAACTTGGCAGTGTTGTCATGGATCTATTTATGTAATAATTAAGGCGTTGCGCTATTAATTTCAATGCGTTGCGTCATTAATTTCTATGCGTTGCCGTATCAATTTATATGCGTTGCATTATTAACTTTGTAACAAAATTATCCGGAAATTAGCAGACGAAGTAGGTGATAGCAATTGATCATTGTTAATTGCAGATATAAGGGTAACGGATGCGTTGACGAATCAGAAAAGAGCGGTGTAGGGTGTAGGTACGCTTGATACATAAGAGCTAAAAGCTCTCTGACACTGCAACCAAACATGTTACAAATACAATAGATGAACTGGGTTAAAGTCTGATGGAGAGACAAGAGACCACCAATAAATACTAAGACCTGCAAGACCAAAAAGACATAATTTCAGTACGCACTTAGATCTTTAAACTCCGTTCGCGTTGGATATAGAATTCATTTTAATGGCAACCACAATGGCTAGCTTTCCGCCCATCTGATGAAGGTTCATGCGACGAGAATTTAAAATGACTTAAATAATATTTGCTAGCAATTTGCTAGCAAGCTTAATTAAACTGTGAGTACAAGTCATAAATATGTTTTAGTGGGAAGTGCAAAAATGTACACACAGATCCAGAAAAGACCGCAACTGCGTAGGCGGATTTATCATTAATCATAATAATTATATCAACAAAGATCAATATCCTATATCCATTAGTGACGCAGCCTACTGCACTAAGCGCCGTTTGACCGCCATTCCTGATTTACATTAAAGTGATATCTAGAACTACTATTTCGTCTATTGTCACTCATAGACAACGCAGCTTCCGTCTTTTTTTATTGTCGCCTAGTTACCGTCTGTCCAAGTGACCTCGACTCGTAAATCTAGTATCATAGATCATAGTGTATTTATTAGGCGGCTCGCACACATTCAGTCTTAGGGTATAATCACATGGAAATAAAGGTAGTATCGAAAGCAGCTATTTGAAAAAATCTTTTAAGTCTCCAGGGTCATTCGTTATTATTTATTATGAATTAGTTATTTACTATTTATTATTAATTAGTGATTATTTAATACAATTTGTTTTAATCAAAAGCATTCACATTATCATGTCATTCCGAAATAATGATTTTTTTTATGGAATTAAGGTAGCAAACGAGCATTCAGCCCCACCCTTCCGCTGCCGCCCATGGCAATTGTGACCGACTTAGAACAAGACCCAATTTAGGGACTAGGGTGGTTAGTCCAGTTAGTAGATGGTGTTAGAATGTTAGTTGGTTAGTTTGTTAATAAGTGTGAGGACAGGGACTGTTAGTGATAGTTAGTCCTGTTAGTTAATATTAGTAATTGTCCAGTTAGTAATGATTAGTGTGAGTCTTGTTCCAATTCGGTCACAGATGCGTTGCTACCCCTGAGGACTGAGATGGTCGCCTCTAAAAAAGTGAACCCCTTCCCTTTTTAATTGGGTCTGTTGCAAAATTAAATAAATAAACAGCCACATCACTAAATAAACGTCACATACAAGCCCCCGAAACAGGGTTATCTATATCGCATGTAGTATGGATAAACTTTATATCAAACAATTCAGACATAGCAAAGTAACTCACAATCTTTTGCTTTGCATTTGCCGTGACCATCATACTCTTGGGCGTAACTAAGTAAGGGCAGGAGGATAGCTATTCTCCTGCACTTATGATGAAGTATGTAAGGTTGTTTTACCCTTTAATAAGTACAATTCCCGAAAACGGGTCAAGATCTAGGTATTCCACGATAACACTAAAGTCTAAACTACGACTACAGTCACATTCACAGCAAACTGTAAATAGCCGTTCTGGCTGATCGTGTGCAGAAGCCCTTAGCACGTAGTTTGGGATTCGACTAAGTAATAATTCAGCAAGAAGCCAGCTGCGAATGTGACCGCCCTTGACTCTGTAGGTGACGCTGCTATAATACTCGAACGGCAGTTAACACGGCCCCCGAAACGCTGGGTTAAAACGCGCATCTCTCCGTTACTTGCGTCTTTTTGATACTTTATTTATTATTGTAAAAGGTTATAAGGTATTAATTGTAAAGCGTTATAATCGTGAAGAAGACATCTTTATTGTAAAATGAAATTACCTATATTTGAAAAGCTTAGGTTGACGGTAAGGGAGTAGAATTTAATTTATTTGTCATCATTTATTTGTGAAATGATAACACTGTCATTTTATCTGTGGGTAATGTTATGTCCAAAGCTGAATAGCTTTGAAGTGCTCTGTTGCACTGTAACGTAACCATCATCATATTAAACTAATTGTTAAACATGTACGCAAAAGCTTTCTTCTCACTGATAGCGACTTGAAATAAGATATATTACCACATTTACCACTCTGATATCTGAGTATTTCTGAGCTTATTTTTTATTAAAATTTTGCATTATAGATATAAAATTACATGTCATAAGAATTTACGTTATAGTTAAAGTTTATTTGTATAACAATGTTAAAACGACGTAACTCTTTTCTATCCAATAAAATGTATTGAAGAAAACTTTTAAAAATTTTACTATTGTCATTAATATTCAGGAACTTAAAACGCTCGTTTATTTAAACAGCGCGTGCGGCGTACAAACCGCACGTAGTGTGAACGATCTGAAAGTGGCGACCTAGCCGCGCCTCCGATATGCGGACGTCGTTTTTTTATCAACTCGTTTCCTTTTGTGTACTGTGTGAAAAAGTAAAAGCGCTCCTAACGAGTTTTCGTTATAAACTATTTTTAATAAAGATAACAAATGTGCGGCGGACAGGAACCAATTATGATGCTTTTGGTTTTTTACTCAATAAATTTCATTAATTACCCTTTCTAATTGCAGTAATTATTAATTAAAGGGTTAATAGTTTAACTGGAAAGAGAAATTTATAATAAAAAAACTGTACTTTAATTTTGTGACGTGCGTTCCAGTTCCGATCAGCGATTTTCTCAGTTTAAATCGAGGGAGTGATTGTGTCGGCAGGTGTTCGTAATTTTGTATGGTTTAACGGGGCAGTATTGTGCCACACCCTTTTCCCTTTCCTTTTTGTCACGAAGGCTATGCCAGCTTACACTTACAGAGCTGGTAAACACTTCTATGTAATAAATGTGGACAGGTGTTCACAATAACACTTAAGTAAGGGTATGACAATTTTTGTCGGGAAGTTAAGTAGTGATAGCTGAGTGGTTGAAAAGTTGGATTTTCGAACACGGGGTCTATGATAGAGTCATGCACGTATCTAATTAATCTTCATTGTCATTTGCTTCAGAAGATCAATAAATACCGTAAGGAAACCTACACACTTGCGAGTTTGCCACAATATTTTCAAGGAGGTTTTAAGTTAATTCCTTATCTGGGAATAATTATCTAGAATCTAGATAAGGAATAAAAGCCTCTTTCAAGCGAAATTATAAGAGCGATTCTACTGATTCTAATATTTTCAAGCTAACTCCACTTGAAATACAATCGTGTTTACCCAGCCTTAATAGTACAATTCCGATATCTTAGATCATTAAAACTAAAATATTACAGCGTCATTGACGTTTCCCCAGCAGCGTTTAATTATTAAGATGTCAAACCCGACGTGTACAGATAAATAACATCAAGGCTATGGGACAAGGGCCAATGATTCGAATATCAATGAATGAAGGTTGATTCTTATCACTGTTACATTTTGTCTCCTGTCGTGGTACATACTCTACCGATTATGGAATACTGTTAGATTGGACAGGTGTACATTGTACAGCCCTTATAATGTTTAAGCATTAAAAATATAATCGTATCTATGATAAACGTCGTGTAATCATACAACTGTAACCGGGCCGTATTTTTACACACTTCTTAACTAATTTCAAAATATCACCAGGTTCTGTTTATATAGAAAAACAATTTTAGTATCTCAGATTATAGAACCAAAAGGCAGATAGAACATTCGCAAAGAAAAGCGACGAATAATGTGAAGCCGCTTTTTCCCTATGTGTGCATGACAACCTTAATGTCAACTAGCAATTGCACCGTATGGATACGTAATTCTTTGTGTGTGTGAGGTTGCCAAGTGAAAAGTCATAATCTCCCGCAATTTTGTAAACATTGTTCGCCATATTTTCAGCTTAAAACATTATGCACAATTAAATTGGCAAATTATTTATTACTAGTGAACGCCCTCGTTTCGCTTCGGTAAGCCCATAATCGATAAATGAGGGATGGTATTCTTTAAATTGACGTGATTTCTTATTTGTGTATCGATTCTAACTAAATGTTAACCCAAGCTCATTTGAATACATCAGTGAAAACTGCATCTAAATTTGTTAAGCCGTTCCTGAGATTAGGCGGAACAAATGCACAGAAAAACAGACAAAAAATTAAAGTTTTATTGTATGTAATAATAATAATTGATTTTAATTTCTTCTGATAATAATTTCTTGAGCGCCTCCGAGCTTCGGAAGGCACGTAAAGCCGTCGGTGCCGGTTGATATCGATAGCGATACATCGATAGATAGCAGTCGTTAAGCCGTGTCGGAGGCCTTCGGGCGGCTTGAAAACTTTCGACAATGAGGGCCACTAACCCCTCCACCAATCCGCACTGGAGCAGCGTGGTGGAGTATGCTCTAGGCCTCCTTAATAATGAGGAGAGACCCTCAGTAGTGGGACATTAATGGGTTGTAGCCATATCACTAGTTATCAAAAAGTATTATATGATAATTATGTGTAAATGTTCTTTTAATATACCTATTTAATTTAATATTTTAAATATGTTTAATTGTTTTAATTAACCTATGGATTTTTGTCTCTTTGGGTAGATATTTTTAATCAAAAAAAAACATCAAAATATCAATATACTTATTTATTATAACAAAAATTCGGTTTTGATGTTTTTTTAATCAACCAATGTCCTTTTTTAGTGAGATAGGTACACGTCATCCTCACTAAAATGTAATGAGCGAACCACGCAAAATTAATTAGCCAATTAATATCTTGCCTACTTTTCCGAATAATATGAACCCATTTTTCTCTTGTTACAGCATCTGTCGGAAATCTGCAAAAATTATAGTTATTATTTATTAGTAGGCTAAGCAGAAACTAAAATATTATATAATATTTATCATACATATTATTGGCACACGTGACATTTTCAGCAGTTAGAATGCTAATTTTATTGGCTGTATTGCCTGACTTTTAGGTTTAAATAAATAAAACTATTTACTTTCAAAATATTTTTTTTCGATATAAATTTATAAATCGACCAATGTCCAAATAGTCCATGCATATTTCCCCAAATTTAGGGTAACCGATTTTCATTTGAACTGGTGTACAAATGAATGATTGTTGAGGTTTTGTGTTCCGAGCGAACCGAAAAAATATTATTATAAATAAATAATAAAATAATGAACAATTACCTGTGAAAAGATATTCCGTCTTCTTTTCTTTGTTTTTGCAAACAACTTTTAGAGAATTTAATAATGCAAGACGACATTATAACTGATAAAATTATTTTAAAAAATTTGACACTTGCGACGTTTATGCTATTTGACGCTTTCCGTACTAGTGACACGAGATTGTATTAGCTTTTTATTTTGTATTTGCTTTGGTAGCTTCACTTTATACTAGAACGACTACATCTGCCTTTTGGTTCTATAATCTGAGTTTAGTATTTACCTGGTTTAAAGCATCAGAGTGCCTCTATTTGTTTGATAGTGCATGTGATGTTTGAGAAAAACTTTGAGAACCGTTGGTTTACAGGATGCGATACGAATCAGTCTTCGTAAAATCATGTGAAACCGTTTTGGACTCCTAAACTATTCAAATGAGTGCAACAACCGAACGCGAACGTGGGAACCGCTAAACACTATACGACGATCGCATGAGATAATTCAACGAATTGGGCTGAATGCCTGTGATAATTGTCTCACTGTCACGGGAAAATGCATTGTCTTTTTTACTTGGCTTCAACCCAATAATGGCCTACGTGAGCACGGGTCTCTTCGAAAACGGACGCAGTCTAAAACGTATCCCATTCCACCACGCTGCTCCAGTGCGGATTGGTGGAGCGGTTTTTCTGCAACTCGAAAGCTTTCGATATGGCTTAAAACCTACTGCTTATGTAACTTTAACAGTCGGAAATTACGGCTTTACGAATTACAGTGCGCTCCGAATTACAGAAACGCTCAATAAATTTTTGCTTCTCTCGGTCAGTGTTAAAGTTGATCGACGATGACAGGTACCCGATGGTAGTGTGGACGTCAATATCACCAACAACATCACCGATGCGTTGCCGACGGAATATGAACCGAAAGCCCCTTTTTGTCGGGTCCCGTAAAGGAACGTACTTACAACTGATTTTTATTTAAATTTCCCGCCTCGAACCAAAACTCCCTCAAACAATCTATTACTCTAAACTATTACTTATATTAAACCTATGAAATGTCAGTAATCAGTAAATAAATATGTCCTTTGATGTTTTAAATATCTAGATGGAACATCGAATCCGCGCAAACGTGTCAAAAAATTGTGGCTAGTTGTTAGCCACAATTTTTATATCATTACGCACACATTACGTACACATAGACAATAGACGAAGGTGTAAAACATCGCCTGCACGCACACATGCTTGATATTGTTGCCTTGTTTTTTTGTTTTCATTGTAGGGCGACGCTCAATCTAGACATTTAAAACATCAAAGTATAAGTATACTTCAGCTGACTTACAGTTACAAAGTACGTCGCTAACCTATTTGTTAAGTCTATTACAATCAAATGCTGTCAGCATTGTTTCAATATGTAAACGCGCAAGGTAGTAATTAAACTGTAGCTAAGTAGGTAAGTACTTATATTAAATAGGTAACGCTCTCGTAGATCACACATAGAAACTAAATTCGAAGTTATTCTCGTCTAGGACGCCGCACGGAAACCAAAAGTTGTTGTTTAGAATAGAATATTTATTGTATATTTATAACACCTGAATCTATTATTTTAGCTTTACATTTTTGGTAACTTTATTCCGGGTTCTTGAAAATGAATGCTTTATCTTCATAGAACAATTAAAATGATCACATGACATGGCGGATCTAATAAATCCTGGTAAAAACAATATTCATAAAACGCCAGACAATAATAAGCAATCATTCCTTCTGATGCGATATTTTTTAATTGTTTAAGCAATGTTGTGATTAACAATAATAATATTTACATTGTCTGTGGTCACGGCTCTATGGTCACGCTAGTTTTCCCGCCGAAAATTAATTATCGCTAAAAGGTTTAATAAATAACTTACATAACTACGTGGATTGTGACTATTTACATTTAATTAGTGTTGGAATAGTTAAATGCAATTTGCTATTTATATTCTACTCTATGCTGTTGCCTTCTATCGAGTCTGTGTTCAATGACGTTCTGACATTTGATTAGCAATAAAATCTGCTTGTACTTGCTTGCTTGTACGTTTCCGGGCTACATGTTGTTCGTTTTATTTCTTGCTCCTCGAAGCCATACTAATTCAGCTTTCTGTAGATTCACTAATTTTGTCAAAAATAAGCATTCCAATAATTAGAAATAACTTGTAAACCTTGTAAAGGAAAAAAATACAACTTTGTAATCGACAAACTTTTTAAAACTTTTAAGTTTTAAGCTATTGTAACCAGAGTTAATCAGACGTCACTCGCGTTGCCCCGAAATGAATGGCATTCTTTAAAAATTTCCACTATAGTCTTAAGGCGCCAAATTGTAAATGAGCGCAACGCTTAACAGCGCCTTAACGACTCATATTATATGTAATTATCAAGGACGAAAATTCATTGTACCCTGAGTAGTAGAATTATCGCAGGTTCAATGTCAGTGGCGTAGGAGTTTGCACACATTACGGAATACAAATCTTTATAACATAAACATCACGGTTCAAAATCGCCTGTATAAACTGTCATAGCTACGATAATCCATACTAATATTATAAATGCGAAAGTCTGTCTGTCTGTCTGTCTGTCTGTGACGTTTTCACGGCTAAACCACGGGTCCGATTTGGATGAAATTTGGAATGAAAATAGTTGAAGACCCAGAGTCACACATAGGCTACTTTTTTTTTCAAAAATCAACCCCTAAAGGCTTGAAATAGGGGATGAAAGTTTGTATGAAAAATCTAAACCGCCTGACCGATTTCGATGAATTTTCCCAGAAAGATAGTTGATGACGTACCTTCTTCCCCACTTCCCCGGTTCGCGATATAAACGAATTCCACGCGGGCGAAGCCGCGGGCAAAAGCTAGTTGTAGTATAAAACCAGTTATTTATACGATACGATTAATGGGTAATTTAATTCAGTTTGCGGATGTTCTGTGGGGTCACGACTTTTGCCACGATTCGATGGTCAAAGTCAGTTTAGAATTTACTCGAACATAGAGTAATGTTATAAGTAGAAGGGTCGCAGACAGTGCCGACATCACTACACAGTATAAAACCAAGTCTTTATTGATATATCTAAATCGCTTATAAATAAAAAAACTAACTGCAACAACCCATTCATTGTATCAAAACTTTAGTCGTTTACTCCAAATGTAAGTTAGGTTCTTTCATGGTTCTTTCTTACCACTTCTATCTTTCTTGACCGTAATCCGTAGGTGATTCCTTTGGTGTATGGCGACGGCAACCACTTAGCCTTACCGTCAGACGACGGCTTAAGTACCTTTCTACATGTAAGCAATTCAATTAGGTACCTATTTATTGAATTACATCGTTCTATTAGAAATAATTTTCAACACAGCATTTTGTGAGGTTGTGTTACCACGAAACGCTTACTTTTTATTCAAATTTCACCAAGTGGTCATTCAATAAATCAAAACGATCCAATTTGCTTTAATAATGTAGGTATTTTCATTCGTAACAATGGATAACGCAATGTCGCACATGTTTGAATAGCCTTTAATGATTATCATTGATGGCAGAACCTGAACTAGTTTTTACTAGCCACTCGATGTGATAAAAAAAATAATAAAAAAGGACGACAATGAACGCGACGAGTTCGCGCCAAAACTCAAAAAGGCAATGACATCGAATGGCGGCAAAAACGAGACGCCGCGCAGCGCCGCGTGTTCTAGTGGAGGTGCAAAAACTCACATTCGAAATGAACGATCGGTTCACCGATTACATTGGTTGCAAGTTACAACCCATTACTGGCCCACTGTTTCGCTAAGAAGTGACCCTAAATTGAAAAGATGAAACGTCTTATCAAACACAAGTATTGGAACACTGTTCATGATGCTCCAGTGAAGACATTGTGAGATTATATTAGGAGCTGTAAGTAGCTGTAGCTGTATGTAATATTTACATGTTAACTGTTTTATTTACTTCTTTTTGTTTCTTTTCAAGTGTCCCAACCTTTGTTAATTCTCTCACTTGGGGCCCAAATAAGCATAACATCAACTTATACTAGGCATGAAAATCTACACAGTATTTCATCTCATTTAAATTCTGCATTCTTCAATAAATACAAAATTGCGGAATTTGAAAATAGAAAGTAAATAACAGAAACCGTTTTAATCGCGGATTTTGAATTTCGAATTTAAATCTTACAAATTTGGTAGCATGCGAGTTCTATTGACTTTTAAATTTTGTTTTTTTTCGATCGCTAAGTGACGTCAATTTTTGTTTATGATCTTTTTGTTGCGATTATTCGTGGCGTTTTTATCGCGTGTGAGGTCTTCGAACGCTGTACAAACATACATAAACCAGTTGGTGGTGGAGCCGTGGGAGTCTGTGATGTCGGTGTCGGCCCACGTTGTATCACCTAGTATCGGGCGTGCCTAAGCACCGTGCCACAGTGTAACACTATAATTACGCTGGTCCATCGACGTCAGAAGAAAAGACAAGGCAGGGTTATCAAATTATCACAGAATGTAAATTAATGTTCTAACGAATTATCAAATACAGTGGTGATGGCAAGTACTAATATTTTGAAGGATAACGTTGAAATTGATCTTAATCAACAACAGATCCAATACCAAAGGAAGAAAGAAGAGGAAAGAAAGATAATATCGAAGATAATATCTAATACCAAAGAAGAAAGAAGAAGAAAGAAAGAAAATACTGGATATTAAAAACCTGGCCGGAATAGGACAAGTTGCTCTGAATTAGATTTTACTTAGCTTTCCTAAATTACAAACTAAGCTCCAGACAATTTTACGTCAACCCAAAATTAATATACACAGAATGGGAGAAACTGAATAATTTACAATTAAAATAAACCCCAATTTTCTTCCGGGAAGTCTATAGAGATCTGGAAAAATTAATGCGTTTCCCGCACGCATCACTCGTTGGTCGAATGTATAATGGTTTGTTAATCTGTGATCGTACGTCGAATAGACTACGACGCGCGTCAGTTGAAAGGCGTTGAGCGTACGAAGGATCATTAATTTCCTTATCTGGTTTTTGATTTATCGCGTGATCCCTGACGTCTTGTTTAATGTTTGTGTTAATGAAATAGTGTAAAATTCCTAGACAGTTTGTTTTATGTCTCAAATAAAAATAACCTGTCCGACCTGAATCTTTGTAAGCTATACAGACAGACGAGCTAATAGCAGTTCCTTCCTAACAAATATCTCAGCTCGAGATAAGTCAATTTTCCCCAACGTGATTGGAAGTGATCACTACCTCCAACATCCATAATAGTAACAGGTCAACAGAAGATCCTGGCACACTGCCTTATTTTTTTCAGAACATGAAGAGCAAAGTCAGATATATGTACATTCAAGGGGGACGAAGTCCCATATACAAGTAATTTCCAAAAATTTAAGCGACTGGACCCATTGAGGCCATATTCATACTACGATCGCAATTTCAGTCGAGGCATCAAAATATTTCGTAATTTTAAAATAACTGTACGCGTACTACACTGCTAATAAAGACTCATTTATAAACGTCTGAGAATTCAATTGATTACTTCAACAAAAAAGAGATGTCTGAATGTTTTAAAAATAAACCCATAAGCATGTAACAATTTTATATAATCCTGAACGAATCTTCAGAAACAACTGGTTTATTTACTGGGTTAACGACGGTAGGTATATATAAAAAGAATTTTCATGGTCAACAGAGCAATAACGACTGTACAGCATTGAGACAGTTTATAACAAATCACCATAGTAATCTCGGCTAAATTTATATCTAGCTATAAAGGCCCACGACTACGCTACGTTAAGGTCTTACGCATTGCATGGCCGACATTAAATTTGTTGCTACGCGGACATTCGGATATTTTATTTCTATCATTCGTGTTATGATCACGAGAATTTTCCTTACCATCACAATCCGTAACAATCCCACACACCAAGATTTATTACATTTGAATTTTTTCAAAGAAAATTAGAATTCTCCGGTTTTGTCATTATTCTTGGTAAATAACTGGAAACGCACAGAAAAGGATTTGGAAATGAAGGGTATAAAAAGTTAACATTTAATACGCAGATTGGGGATAAGAGAAGCATCCAGTCCCAGAGCATACGACAATTCCTTGTGCTAGTAAATTGAATGCAAAGAAGGAACTTCCTTCTTTGCATTGCATTTTGCAGAGGCGGTTGATATGGATTACATAGATAAGACAATGAAAACCTATGGCCATAGTTTCATGACCGTGAACGTTCCAGGTACTTGATGATCTGTCGTGATAGGTCATGATACTTGGAATGTCTCGCTTGTCCGGCAGGTGCTAAATGAGGCTACGGTCTCTTCAGCTAAAGACCAGGCGAAGCTGTGGTATCAAATCCCAATCGTTAAACGTTACTTTCTTTCATGTCTTTTCCACTTTGTTAAAATTCATTAACGATGAAAATAGTACTCTGCTTCCTCGTTATAGCTCATCGATGATACTTTCGGTATAGTCATTGTAAGCGGTGATTATGTACCAATTTACTAACACTTGGCTATCTACTTACTTTTCTTCTTATGCAGGAATTTTCAGAATTGCGTAAACAGTACAAAAAGCATCCTGTTTACGCTTACGCCACCGACGCCCCTTCTGATACTTTCGTTGTAGTCATTATAAGCGGTGATTATGTACCAATTTACCATCACCTGCCTATCAACTCACTTATCTTCTTATGCAGGAATTTTCATAATTGCTTAAACAGTACAAAAATCATCCTGTTTACGCTTACGCCACCGACGCCCCTTCGCGGCATAACCCGCGGTCAGATGTAAACAAATAAAGGTTATGGTTGGTCCTTAATGGTTATGTAAATGGAACGTCATTCAATTTGGTCGGTGTGAAACAAGGCACCGAGCGGTGTTCCCTGCTCCCATGCCCATTTCGGTGACGATTATGACGGTTTCGGTGTAAGTGAAGGACGGACGCGAGTTTGAGATACGAATTTAGAATACACCTTTTTTCTGTTTTTAACCGACTTCAAAAAAGAAGGAGGTTCTCAATTCGACCGTATATATGCTTTTTTTTTATGTACGTTCAGCGATTATTTCGTCGTTTATGGGCCGATTTTGATAATTCTTTTTTTGTTGTAAAGTAGATATGCGCAGTGGGGTCCCCTGATAAGGACACCAGGATCTGGTGATGGCATCTCGGAGAAATCGAGGGGAACTTTCGAAAATTGTATGGACAACTAGTGTGTTTGTTCATGTTATCATAAGTACATAAAAGCTCTACCATTTCATGAAGATCTGGAGTCGATCTGATGAAGCCGAAAGACAGTCGAGGGAACTCCTCAACGATTTACTGCAGTTATCTAGTGTTTGGGCTTGATTAATTTGCAGTGACGAGAACTTTACACTTACATGTTGAATTGAGCGCCATCTGGTGAGTAGTTTTTGAGTTATCTCTACTTATCAAGATTGAAGTCGGTTATGTTTTTTGTAAAAAGCAATTATGAGTACTAGGTATGTGTAGGTACTAGTCGATTAAACCAATGCCAATATAGATTGTAGATTGCAAAGCATGGATGTAAGCAATTTTTATTAATTTGGTTCGTACCTTCATTTGCTGGTGTTATGATAGAAAATATTATGGCGGTTGTTGATGACTTGGCTTTTAATTGCATTTGTTTTTGATGATTTGAGCATTTGAGGTTACATTATTTTACGTTACGAGGTTATATTACGTTTTCTTGTATTTAAGGTCACACACAAATTACATTTCGAAAATTCTGTTCCGCTAATAAATGCTCTGGCCATTAACCGTAGTGCTACTAAGAGTACTTACTACCAATTGAGTCATTACGTTGTAGAATAAGTCTCCCGGGCCATCTACCTAATATAATCAGTATCGTAAAGGTAGGTCAATCGCCAGGGCCCCTCCTACTTAAGATGGTGCGAGATTCTTCACTAATCTTGGTGTGCCACCCATGACGGTTCCTTTGCTATAATCAATCACAATATCACATCCAGTATAAATATAATCTGTAACAATACAAATCCGCAACCGCTATTTCTTCCGTCTTGCGCCAAACACAGGACAAAGAACTCCGTTATTTATACCTACTTGTTAAAAAGCGCTGGACAAACTATTTTTAATGGGCATCCGCACCGACGCGGTGTCGTACGCGTGTTTCTAAATCGTTTACACGAGAGCAGATACACAGATGCGACCGCCGGTTTATCTCTGACTGTACTTCGAGCGATCAATATTTAGTATTCAAAATATTTGGAGATGGAAAACGACACTACGTCAGTGCCGAATAACGATGGTTGAGATAATTACAGACGAGAAGAATTCGTTTAGAGATGCTAGATGTCGCAACTTTGGTTTTATCATCTAAGGCCATTTATTCATTAGTTGGGACTTACTTGCTTTTGTACTGAGGGCTGAAGACAAGTTTCGATTTAAGTCTGAACGGGATGATGATGATGCTGATTTACCTGTGTTGTCCAATGTCCCTTGCACCAATCCGCACTGGAACAGCATGGTGGAGTATGCTGTATTATTAATGGCAACTAATGGCCAAGCAAGTAAAGACTAAGGACGTTGATATTTCATAATAAATACTATGTAGATAACTGAGTACAGCCTGTGTCATAATAGGTAAGATTTACTTGGGGGTGGATGTAGCCCCTTTCATCCCATAAATTAATGATGTACTGATAACTCTATAGGTAACACACGAAGTAGGAACTAAAGAACTTTATCAGATTCGAAATATTTTACGGCATATTTTTGAATACTGCTTGATGCCATCAATTTACAATCATTCACTAGCCATTCTACGAATGTTATTGCTGCGTAAGTGCGTTACAACATTGGTAACGAAGTATTTTTACTGGTAAGGTTGTTGTTTGACAAAATGATATTAAGCTAAGAAGTGTTTTTGTTTAGTATTTTCATCGCCTTAAATAAATTTAGTTTTGGCTTTTTCCATGCAGTTTTAAAATACAGACACTGATTTAAGATACATATTAAGCTTTTCTCGTCACTACGATCATTCAAATTCATACAGTACCTAATTAAACACATTTACTAGGTATTATAGATCGACGGAGATCCCAAGTAAACTACTTTAACTAGCTCGTAACTACTAGCTTTTGATACAACACCTCTTCACATAGACGAGTGGTAACGCAGGAATAAAAAGATGTGGCGATAACCAAAAGTACCATCTCGAGATGGTCCGAAGCCGCGTCATTACCAATCAATTGAACGTTTTTTTTTTTTTTTTTTTTTTTTTTTTTTTCGACCAGACGAAATGGAATTGGTCTACCCTCCGGACAACGGGGGAGGGAGGTGGTGAATGCTCATGCATACCAAAGCAGCCGGCTGCTTTGGCGTGAGGGACTCACGACAAGCATACGCTTGTATAACCTACGTGCCTTACCCCCTAAACACCACCTGAGGTTGGCTTTGGTCTTATGACCTCTAAGCCTTCATCGATACGACCCCGATTGGAGAGTCGGGGCGCTAGCGGGCTCCCTAAGGAGCTACCGCATGAAAAACATTAATTAGTTGGAGAAAAGTTTGCGCTCACAACAGGTTGAGCGCTATCGAAGGCGTTGGGGTCTGATTCTTTAGAGGCTGATAGGAGCCATTCTAAATCAGATGAGAGTTTGTCGGGTGGGTCCAATAGAACGTTTCTAGGTCTACGGACTTGATGACGGGATAGGGACGGGGGAGGGATATAATCCGCCGCCTCCCTAATCATAGCGTTTTGGTGTGCTTCCGAAGATTTGAAGAATCTCTCGGAAAGGTTTTTCAACACTTGTTGGATGGTAGGGAGCTCTAAGTCCCGGTGAAGGTCAGCATTTCTTTCGTACCAGTGTGCACTGGTAGCTATGCGACAGAAGAGATTTTGAACTACTTGAATTCTATATATAATTCTGGGATCCGCATGTGCGAACACAGGGGCGGCATAAGTCATAACCGGTCGTATGCAAACCTTATAGAGTGTTCGCTTGTTCCTGAGGGACATTTTACTATTCCTTCCCAACATTCCGTTGAGTCGGCTCATATAATATCGGGCTGTACCAGTCACCTTCTTAATATGGGGCCTAAAGGTGAGTCTGGAATCTAGGGTAACTCCTAAGTATTTGGTTTCGGGTTTCCATGGAACACGGGTGCCCGAAAGACGAATATGTGGGTCATCCAGACCTTTTCTTCGTTTGTGGAAGAAACGGACCGCTGTGCTTTTGTCCGGATTGACTTCAATGCGCCATTTTTTGAACCAGTCTCCTAGCTCGTTAACCGAGTTTTGGATTCTGGCAATGACTGAATTAATATGTTGTCCTTTATAATAAAGAGCCGTATCATCAGCATCAATTGAACGTGTTTTACCCATAGAGATATTACACTAGAGGGCAGAAGCCAGGCTTCAGAGCGTACCTGGGATAAAAAGAGACGAAATCTTTAGTAATCACCTTTCTCTTTCTGGCTCATCGGGATCGGAGAGAGATAGGTAATTACCGTTATCGCTGTTTCTTTTTCTGACCGGAGGCGATTGCAATGTATGGGCAGACGTATGGCTCACCCACTCTAGTGTAATATCTCTATGGTTTTACCGGCCGGTCAATAATCACAGGTGGGTACCGCCCGCCGCACACTCTTCGTTATATGTGTTTTAAAAAGCTTTTATTTAGGCTACAAACCATTATAATGGACCACGGGTCTTCCCTCGTTATGCAGGAGGCCTAAAGCATACTCCACCAAGCTGCTTCAGTGTGGATTAGTGGAGGGGCTAGTGGTCAATCCATTATCGGATGTTTTCATGCCGCCTAAAGGCCTCCGATATGGCTTAACTATTATACTATTTGTACAAATATTACTATTTGTACCTATGCACATTTGCGAGCAATCTTATAAGCGTGAGCGTTATTTACGTCATAGATTTGCCAATACTGACATTTGAAACCCATTAAATACACTCTGGCCAGTAAAATACCTTCTCTAAGAACTCAAAGAGCCTATCTCGTTAATTTGTGATTGAAACTTTCC
Organism: Hesperia comma; assembly: GCA_905404135.1. Lineage (NCBI taxonomy): Eukaryota > Metazoa > Arthropoda > Insecta > Lepidoptera > Hesperiidae > Hesperia > Hesperia comma. The sequence goes on from FR990026.1 coordinate 3,473,766, forward strand.
AATCTAATAACTATTAAATTCCAAGTTTATGTATTTTATTAAAGGTTCGAACGTTATCTTAAGTTAACCAAAAGTATGGATACCGCTATAATAACGATAATTGCATGATTAACATAGACATTTAAACATTCTTTAAATCTAAATAGTCAACAAACGGGCAGACGTCATGTACAGTGCGCCCAACTTATCTCTGAAATGGCAAAAATTGGAACTAACGAAAAGTCATTCATAAGTCTGTTATGGTCATTCATCTGTCAGTTACTAGTGTGCAATGATTGGTCAAATGAATGTCAAATGCGTCCGACAGCGCCTCTTTCGTTTCATTCTTAAGTTGGGTTTACTATAATGGTAAGTGGTCCGTCACCCGTAGGATTGAGTAGATATTAACAGTACTAAATCTGTCATCCAAGTATTGCCTGCGTAAAAATATTATTTATTGCGATGTAGGAATTAATAACACGTACCTACTTTGTAAAAATTTCATTTGTATGGATACCCCCTTGGGATCTTACTTTTCTATTTTTACATTATTTATTGTTGCAGCGCATACAGTTCATACAGTAAGGGCTCATTCCCACGGCATACGTCTTTGACGATTCGTCAAAAAACACGATACGTCTTGACGGATGGACGTTCACATTGAATACGGAATCGTGTTTTTTCACGATTCGTCAAAATATCCGCATTGAAGTTCACATTTATTTCGTGATTTAGCTCATTTCAGATTGGTTCAGAAACATTCACGATTCGTGATTTCTAAAAGACGTATCCGTCATAATCATAAAACATTCACGATTCGTGATTTGTAAAAGACGTATCCGTATTCGTCTTTTTTCACGATTCGTCAAGCGTGTGAACATGAGTATTTAAAAAGCATTGCCGCCGTCAAAAAAAAAATAACGAATCGTGAAAAAAGACGATTCGTGAAAAAAGACGATTCGTCCTCGTGTGAATGAGCCGTAAGACATAGATTAGGACCTAATAATAATTAGGTAGGTATATGAAATTTTCGGTATCTCCCCAAATTTCGTTCAACAGTTAGAGGCCTGTAACAAACAGACAGACAGATATTGTAAGCATTAAACTTTAGATACAGAACCCTAAAAATGACATATAAACTACGTTATTGGTTTTACGATACAAGGACCACAACAGGAAAAAAAATAGTTTTCAGAACTATCTCGCTTCCAAATAGCTAACCAGGCCAATAACTGTAACTGATTGTCAGCTAGAAGTAGACTGGTCTTCAGCGCCTTTCTTGGATCTATCTATCTATCTTCAATAGCTATTTAGTATTTACCATCACGTATCGGTTTAGTTAATCAGCTAACGTACAACGAAACCCGCGACATAATGAAGCTGTAACCATCGCAACTTGTTATTCAAATGGCTGCAATCAAATATTCAATAGTTCCATATCCATCCGTATTAGCAATGACGGGTTTGCACATCGACATTAAACTGCCGTGCCGTCGGTAACCGTTTCCAATTCCTACGACCAGCGCGAATAGTACCCCTGACCACATTCTAACAAACTCCTTCATGCAGTTGGCCAACGGCTGCGTTAGACTACTAGCGAGGCGAGACATATTCCCGATTTTTTTGCAGTAATCCGGGAAAAACGTTCTAATATTAGGTTTCATTTTTTCGAAAAGGCTGTTGGGCTAGCTAACATTCTTTTTCTCTAGTCAGCTGTCAAATGACTGATCATATTTCGAGAGTTTGAGGTGCTAGTACAGCCTGGTTTGCAAGCAGAAAATCGTGGTTACATGTGTCGGATGTGTTTGCAAAATTCATACACTGATCAATTGTGCCTATTACTTGACTTTTAAAAAAAGAAGAGGTCTCAATTGTATTTTTATGAGTGTTACGTCATAACTTACGATTGTTCCGATTTTTATTTCAGAGCTGGTGCTTGTCATGTGGTCCCATATAATTTAGAGTGATAATTGACGGTAGTTTTTGAGTAATCCTTGCTTTTTTGCAAAAAGATATTACGTAGGTTATTATGTAGGCAACAAAACGTGATAGGACAAATATGTCTACACGGTTTCGGCTTTTTACCAACATCAAAGTTGGTATTCCGCTGTTTGTTCTTATACTGTGCCCTAGTCCGGAAATAATTTATAAAAACTAGTGTTTAGTAGACTTGTTGTATCACCAACGAGGAATGTCGAGCGATGAAGCAATCAAACTATTCGATCTAATAAATTGGAAAACTAATAGCTATCTCGCCCACCTTACGACAGATCGCTCTCTGTTCGGTATCTGTTAGGATTAGGACCCAAGAAAAATAATATACATTTGGTTTCGAATTTATTTATGTTCATGATTCTTGTGACATAGCTAAACAAACATCCTTACTAATATTATAAATGCGAAAGTGTGTTTGTTTGTTTGTTTATTTGTTTGTTTGTGGCTCTTTCACGTCGCAACATGGCTCTTATATGGTATGGTTTACGTGTGTGGGGATAGTTAGGAGAAGATGGGAAGATCGATGTTTTGTTAGTTGCTAGATATTTAGTTCCGGAGTTGTTAATAGATGGCGTTAGTAAAATTCATTTGCAAGTTCTGAATCACGCTATCAAATACTACACGTAATTTACTTAAGTCATAGGCAAATGTTATAGGCTACTTTTTAGCTGAGATTCATACAGGAGCGGGACCTACGCAGCTGTTACCTACGGGTCCCGAAGCGAAGCGCGGGCGGTTCCCTTCCCTAGTAAATAATAAATATCAGGAATAGAATTTTTTGTAGTGCATTTTGTATTGTAATAATATTTTTATTAAAATGAAGCTCTTGCGCCCCAGTACTTAAGAAAGATAAGAGAGTAACGTTTGCGATACGAGTTCCTCGAGAATTTAATGAAACATATACTTGCAACAGCGGCAGATATTACATAATTAAATCCACTAATTTTTTAAAGAAACTAAGTCTTAATAAATTAATAAAAACAAATTTTTCAAAACCCAGAATATCTCCACTCAAATCAAGGTTTATAATTAAGTTTAAAAGCGAGCACTATTATCGCCTACAGTTTACCTGTTCGGCGTGAAACAGGTAAATAAACGACCTACCATAATACGTATTGGATTATAGTTGTCATGTTGGAAGGATGGCGCGAAAAAAAATAAGCAGGTGCGGTCGCTACACAGGGTGTTTATAAAATTAAAAGGTAATTCGTTCAGCCAATTACATTTTTAATTGGGACATAAATCGATCGTGACAGCACCTTGTATGCAGTACTGAGATAAATTTGCATTTTATCACAGTATAATGACGGGATAAGCAGGGGGTGAATAATAGTGATGTAGGAGTCTACTTTTCATAATTCCCCTGGCATTAACCATAGCTATTCATCATAATGTGTATTTGCTTATTTATCGTTCGTAATTGTAGAATTATTCAAGTTGAATACTAAAATAGGCATATGGGCTGACGAAAAAGGTGAAAAATGAATCACCTGGTGGTAGGTCACCATCAACTACAAACACGAACAACACCAGAGAAAGCGCCAATACATCGCCAACCCAGTAAGAGAAATGTAGAGTTACAGTTACGATAGTGTTAAGGTATAAAACTAATTAGAACTGACTGGAACATACCCTAATTATATTGTTAAAAAAACCGGTTTATCGATTAGGAAGATATGTACGATGCCACAGATAGACTAACAAATACCTATGCAGACATATTGGCAAACATCAAATTATAACACCTATGTAGGTGTAAAAAGAGTTCTCCTTCACGGCCGGCGGCACTGGCGACTCCCCTGGTTTTGCTCGTGTTCTTAGGCGACGAACGATGACCGCTTACCATCAGGTGGCTCTTCCGCTTTTACGTCAGCTTTTCTGGCTATTAAAAGAACAGTTTGCGCTAAGCCTCAAAAACAATTATGCTCTCTTCGATGGATCGATGTATGCTACACAATATTCCATGTTTTAGTTTGTTCTGCGGCTCATAAAACAGCATCGCCATGTATAAACGCAAGGGTGTAGATGGGTGGAAAACAACAGGTGGTTCGAAGGATGCGCTCGCGTGCCATTCCGCTGCCACACATCCATTATATATTATAGTAGGTATGGCTACGTGTGCCAACGAGCGCCGCCAAAACAGTACAATAAAATAAACTGTATATGAACTGACGTATAAACACATTGTTTGTATTATATTATATTGGTTATAGAATTGGGTTGTGAAAATTGACCATAAGAACCTGATATCGCCACAAGTTATTGAACTTTCATCTAAGTCATGAAGGACGAAACTGCAATGCGACAAATTGTAGAAATCTCCGAGTACAAACGTCGTATCATAATGGTCCAAATATGATCTTCCTAAGACTTGATTTATCGGATCGCACCAATTCGCAGAGAAATACTGATTACCGAAGCGTAGCGCGGGCGGGTTCCTAGTCTAACGATAAAACATATTGGACTACATGGTCAATTATCAAATGAAATTGTTTTCAAACACGCAAGCGTGTCTTTAAGGTGCTCTTTGAGACCTACATATAATAACCTTTTGGGACATGTACCGGATACAAGACCTGAAACGCTCAGGTCGTTCCGACTCAAGTATAAGCGACCGTAGTAAAGTAAGTAACCTTAAACTAAGTAAATAATATAAGACTCGAAAGTTCAACAAAATCGAATTAAATATTAATTAAACTTTAATTTAATTAAAACGTGCGTACAAGAATTAGATATAAATTATCCACGGTAATTATCACTCCAAGCTCGTAGATTATGTTGAGAAAAAATAATTAAAACAAAAACAATACGAAATATTCCATAGGAATTTAAACGTATTTATGTGGTTATTAAATAAGGACAGACGGAATTCATTTACGTTTTCACGGTTCTGTACATCTAATGAAAAAATGAAATGAGCTTAGAATTCCGTTTTTGTGTCTCTAGATGTCTGTGTGTTCATTTATGACGTCTAAATTTAAATCGCTGGTAAATATTTTTTGGAACGAATATTGTAATATGTCTGTGGACATTTGAATATCGCACTATACCGACGTTGCTTCAGACCAATAAACTATAGACGGAGCGCCGTGAACAAAAGAGTGAAGTCGGCAAAAGTAAGCCGAAAGCACACATCGAAACCAATAGAATGCCCTATGTTGACAGTTTGATGTAGAACAAATTTAAACTTTATTTTTTGGAACACAAAGCTTCATTATTTTTTTATTATTTAGAACACAAAAGTCGTTTTGGTGTGAGTGCCGCCGTGTGTATTATAAGATTTATAAGGCTAGGCTGACTTTTTGCTGGCTTCACTCTTATGTTCCCGGCGTTTCGTCTATAGTTTATTGGTCTGAGAACGTTGCTATGACAATGATAATGTTTGAGTAAAGTCTAAGTACCGTCTTTAAGCACCTTGAGTGTTCGATATATTCTATTTTTTTATTATGATTTTTGATATCTTGATTTGGAAAGATTGATGCTAGCCTAGCCACAAGACCACAACCATCCTTTTATAAACAACTATTGTCCACTTTAAGATTCAAACTACGAGTACGAGTATACAGAATCCCATCCACGTGACTTAATTTCGATCTTGTAGGTTCATTCATGTTTAAGTCGATTAAACGGTCTTTACTAACTATGTATAAAGGTAATAAATATCAAGCTGAAAAACAGTATAAACGACCATAACTCTCAGTAATAAATATGTTGTTTAAACAATTAAGTGAATTTATTGCGTGAATAGCTTTAAATGATTTCCTAAAATCGTAAGATGATAATCATCTACAATTTGCTCATTATTATTTATTCTAATGTTTAATAGGGGGAATAGAATTTTATTTGTTGTTTATGACGTTTCTAAGGAGCCTTAATAATAAATTACGTCACACGGTTAAGGGAGACACACGGATGTGACATGACATTTGTGGGGATGGTGGTGCTGCTGGTGGTGGGGGGGGGGGGGTTTAAAACTTTGTGATGTCACGTAGAATATCTTTGCTAGAAAATCATCTACAGAAATAAGTCTTATTTAGTTTAGTGACGAATGATCGTAAGTGGGTACCTACCTATAATATAATGTTTCATTATTGTTTAATTATATGTTGAATTTATTGCTAGGTAACATGGTTGTAATTGAAAGTAATTTTTTTATCTTAGTTCGTTAATAAACAGATAATTCGATTTTGTAACTGAGCAGTTAGTTGGTGTTGTTATCGAAGGTCCAAAGCCTTCAATCCATTCCGACATTGGTGTCGCCTACTCTTACCCTTCCGCAATGTTACCTGGAGTCACATAAGTTGAGTCTGGTGGAATATCTGTCTGGTGGTGGCTCATCTATGAAGAAGACATATGCTCTGTAGTTGGCCATTAATGGGTTGAAGCAATTAATAAAGTAATTACCTAGTTATACTGCGGTGTAAATAGATTCTCTGTTTCAAAAAACAACATAAAAGCTCGCCTGTATTTATACAATTCCATAAGATCATACGTACCGTACGTACGTTTATTTCTTTGCGATGCAGGACGAAGAAGAAATAAAAATATTTATGAATTTGCTCACTGGGTGGGCTACGTACGGTAAAAAGTGACATCAGAATAGTCCATTTTATGAGACTGGGAATTTAAGTAGACCAATAATAATCGTTAAGAAGTCTACAATATGTTATGACGATGTTAGCAGGAATATTATACTTCCTTTTTTCGTGGTAGTGTCATCGTTCTAAATATACTTAACATAACTATTGGGAGCCTGGCTTAGGTCAGTTAGGGTGCTTTTCCAGGAGAGCTAAGCTATGTCACTGAAGATGCGTTTGACATCCATCAATCACAGTCAACGTTCCAGGGGGATTTCTAGGCCAGTCAGTAGTGGAAACCGCATGAAAGTATGTTTGGTACTTTTTCAGTTAGTTATTTTATGTTAAAAGCCGCAAAGAGGCTGAAGAGTTCTTGTAAGTAGGCAACGTCGTCCATGGAATTACACCAGAAGCCTCACCGATGTGGTAGGTATTGATGTACATTTTCTTTGTTTAATTGCATATTTTTATATTCGTATGTGGTTGCTCGCGGATGGTTACAGGGAAGATTAATCTTTAGTTTGTAATCATTATAGGTACATTCTATGCAAGTTTTTTCACAATTTAGTAATAAAACACCACGCAGTTTCGATGCGACGGAATAATTTATTTAATTTAAGAACAATAAATTACGTTTCGTAGACCTCGCGTTCTTTATGGAATTCGTTTTATCTGCAGCCCAAACAAACACCAGCTTTTTATCCTTACGATTAAGGTACAATGCAGATTGAGTGCGACAAATTAAAAACGTCATGATAAAATTTTGCTTACAAGCTAAATTGGACTTTGAGCGCAGGTAATAAATTTGTTTTTCGCAAGGGGTGGTGGTGGTATAGGTAGTAAAGGTACTGTGTTCGTGCAGCGATCGGCGCGTGCGCACCTGCTCCCAGTAAAAAACAACGTAAACCTTTTTTGAAGCTAGTAATGGAGGTGTTTAATCGGGATACTAAATTAGAAACCAGATTACGTTATAGAGAGCCATTCGAAGCGTCAGCTGCATTTTTTGTGCACACAAAGGCGTTTTGTTTAGTCAAAAATAAAATCAACGCTAAATGTTAATAGACTTATACACACTTAGACACACACACACACACACACACACACACACACATACACACGAGCAAACAAAGCCGCTCAGACCATACCGACCTAGAAACAAAACAAGTATCCAAGACCTCCATCTCGACTCATCAAGGCCCATTGAGCACGGGTCTCTACTCAGCAGGTTTTGGGTATAATACCTACACCATACAGGTCAAGTGCAGATTGGATGATTTCATACACCTTTGAGTTTTGCGAACTCTCCGGCATGCAGGTTGCCTCATAATCATAATGTTTAGCTTTAAACGCAAATAACTCCGAAAATCTTCGAAAATTAGAAGTGCGTGCCCTGTGTTTCGAACCCAGACCCTTTCAATAGAAGGCCGCATTCTTAATCACTTGGCTATCATCGCTTCTAGCTACATGTCACCCAAATTATATACCTATCGCATTTACCCTTATCACGAATATCTTATCAACATTACAAGTACCTACATAATTTTTGCACAGGGGCCATGTATATGCTAATTGAGTTAAATTAAGGCCATTGATATTTAATGTGCTCCCGAGCCTGCCCAGTGACCAGCTTCGCAGACCACCCACATACTGTTGACAACTGGTACTAACTAAATTATAAGCACTAAGGCACTCTCACATTACGCTATTTATTAGCTACGCGACTGCAACGCAATCTCAAAATTCTATGTATCTGACACTTTTGACCTTTCTCCTGTCAGTACATAGTGTCAAATATATACAAATTTTGGTTTGCGTTGCAGTCGCGTAGCTCATGAATAGCGATGTGTGAGAAGTGCCTAAGAACCCCGTATCTATCGTCTATACGATACTATACTACTATAATACGAGTAGTAGAGACAGATACCTATAAGTTATTGTGACGTCTACAGTGATGTTTCCGGTAATCATGACGTGCATGTCATGTCAGATGTCAGTGTCATGGCGCTAGTGGGTGCCACGTGCTAACTCGGTTCTGACGGCAGTTCGTACTGAGACCGCGAGGCAGGAGGTTGTCACACGTCTCTGACGGAAACCGACTAAGTGTGATATCGAAGACACCACACATGGCGACGGGCCCCAATTCGTGGTGTAATATATTGGAACACGTAAACATCAAAAGGAAAAGGGGGGGTAGACGAACCCACTCGAACGACAAGGTACCTTTAAAACTAAATTTAAACCATGTAAGTAGCCACCTTTAACTATTTTACTTCAACTATTTGGAAAAATGCAAGTACATAGTTTGCAGTGGAAGTGCCATCAAATATTCTCTCATTCTTCACAAATGTTGTTGTATTTAACGTGCTGCTGTGCCAAGAATAAAATTAAGAAACAATAAAAGTGTACACAATCGGTGCTTACAAGGTCTTTCTGGCAATAAAAGTCTGCTAATTGGTTAACTCCTGAGTCTTGATTAAAACTTAGAATCACAATAACATAATTACCCTACAAATATAAAATTATAAAATTATGTTTTCGGTATAAATTTACATACTATTTTTCTTATGTTATCACATATCTTTCCTAAGCTTTGGAGGCAAATTATTGTTGCTTAGATGAACGCAATATTTAGTCCTATAAACTACAAATAATCGTAGATACCTAGATGGTATTAATTATACTATGATATTCGTGAATATTAAGTTATATTTATAATAATCTCATATTTTATTAACCCTGATTCTTAACAAAAGCAGTTTTCCGCCAATTAAATAGCAATAAGACCGCCGATTGTTTTCTTGATATTATATCGAGCTTATTTTTGTCAAAACTGGTGAACAATGAAGAGTATTTGTATTGTATTGTATTGTTAATACTTCTTAAATACCAAGTCCAGATATAAGTTAGTACCGATGTACGGACCGGTGTAATTGGAGCATGTATGGTACGATTCCACCAAAATAGTGTGTAGCACATTTGCAAACAAACATTTCGTGCAAAACTCCAGTGTTGCGGGTACTAAGCTGGTATCGCGGTTAGCTCCTGTCTCCACCGGTAAGGCTGTGCCTAACTTTTGTAAACACACAGTGTGGCACACTTGTGTACGAACATGTCCACTGATAAGAGCTCTGAATCCTGTTTCGCATCGACGCGAGAACACTGCATGCATGTGTACGCGCGCAAAGGTAACGTAAATACATGTGCGTTAACAATTTTAAAACGTTTGCGCACAACTTGCTATTGTTTGCCCGAATAGGTGACAAATGTGAATATTTGTGTCGTTCAGTGTGTATTACAGTGCCGTGTTGTTCAGCGCACTGGTTAAGTGTCATCTTAAGGAATTACCAAAGGGTAAGTAAAAGTTGCCAAGGGCATACAAAATAAATCAATGATAATTATCAAAGGAAATTTCCAAAGGGGCAAAATTTGCCAGGGGTATGGAAATAATTTGCCATGGGGCATAGAAAATAAGTCAAAGATAATTATCAAAGGAAATTTCCAAAGGGGCAAAATTTGCCAAGGGTATGGAAATAATTGGCCGGGGGCATAGAAAATAAGTCAAAGACTTACAATATTACCAATGGGTAAAATTTGCCAAGGGCCTTGGAAAATAAGTCAAATGACTTATAAACCAAATGGTATAAACGAGTCAGGGACTCACAATTCGAGTCAGGGACTCACAATTGGGTGAATAATGTGCCATCAGCAAAGTTTAACTAACAACAGTAGGTCGAACTCTAACGACCCGGTTAGAGACTGCTGTTAAAATGTACGTAATAAAAAACTGTAAATATATCATATAATTATAACAAGCATTGTGGTACCAGCACATACATATTATTGTGTGGTACCCCTATACAGTTACGAATGAAGCGCCATGTTGAATACTTACCTTTATATTATATACCAGAACCCTTATTTAAACTGGAGTTCACAGGCTAAAATGCTGTATTTACTATTCAGATGTAGTATGTATTCGGATGGTTTTGCTTATGGTATATTATTTACTTAATTACTTCCGTTAAGAGTTAACATCGAATAGCCTTTAAACGGAAAGTTTTGTTATCATAATTATGACTAAATTCAGTTACTTATTATTGGTTGTAAAAGTAGTTGACTTGCTGTGATGATTATTACAATTCAATTACATTCAATTACATTATGTTGCAATAGTAATGGGAAATATTTTATAATAAAATATTCTAAGCATACATGTTATCTATCTTTGGTAGGCACTAATTATTGAAAGACTTCATTTCAGTATACAAGTAGATACGTTTATTTATGTGGTAAGTACTATAATGTGTGCAAATGCTTATGTATGATTTAAAATGGTAAATGGAAAAAGAATTAACTATTTTTGTCAAATTTTGAGTGTTGAACGATTTGGTACCTACGTAACTTTAGTCCTAAATTAGATGGATAGGTACGAAATAACAACAAAGAATGAATAAGATATTTATTCGAAGGAAGGCTCACAAACACTTTTCGAAGGAGCTTCTTTTCCTAGTCACATTTACAGATTGAACTTACTGAATTAATACTCATGGCTAAAATACGAAACGCATGACCAAGCTCTTTATAAACAATTATGAAGGTTGTAATGACAATAAATGGAATATTCAATTAAATAGCGTCAAAATCAATTTGTCTCTAAATTAATTCGTGGAGCCTTGTATACAGTACAATAACAGGCAGATAGTAATAAGCATAGTCTCAGCTTTGTGATGCGTTGCTATTCAATGAAAGTGGATATAATATACCTAATGACATTTAAAACAAATTCGTACATATGTGCATTCGCACTAAAGTTATTTTGCGACAAACAGTGTTATTTGACATAATTATAATACATATTAGCAATTTGTAAATTGTACAGTCTCTTTCCATATAAGTAAGAAAAGTGGTTCGGAACCAGTATTCGTGTTTTCCAACGGTACGTAACTTATTTAACTTGAACTCATTATCCAGTACATGACAAAAAAAAGGGTAGGTAATAGGCGTTCGTGGCGCATAAGTTGTTGAAATTCACATCGTGCAATAATAATTAAGTAATTTACCGAAAGGTATTTGAATAATCGGGTCACAAAATTACAATCAATTTAGAATAATTTTATTGGCACGACTAGCGAGAACTGTATTTACCTCACTTTTATACTGTGTTCCATGGTCGGATGTTATACAGTCATATACATAGAAAGCTATTCTCATACCATGACCTCGTCTGGTATCAGTTTGGAACCCATGATGACATCACCTATCTGTAGCAACATGAAAGGAGGTAAAAGTAAAACGGCGTTTTCGGTATAACCGTAATTTGTTACATCTAATATGTTGGAGCTTTATGACGTCAGTTTTATTTCGTTCCTTGTGGAAACATGACCTTTTGTTGTGTTTTGTAATTAGTGATCATTGACGAAAGATTTTACTGAAAGAAGAACATAATTTGTGATGCCTCAATGAGACTATAAATTAAAGTAACAGTTGGTTTCATTAATCCCCAACGACATGAATTCATGTCATGATTTCATAGTACGTTCACTTCGCTGGAATCTAAAGGGTAAATATTGTTCCACAGGGCCCTCTCACACTGCGCTGTTTATTAGCTACGCGACTGCAACACAATCCAAAATTCGTTGTATCTGACATTGTTCGCTGACAGGACACGCATCGTAGACGCGTCGCCACTTTACTTTGACAACATCTTAGTCGCTTACAAATGCCGTTGTGTGAGAAAGGCCTAACTCTTTTCTATTAACAAGTGCAGCACACTTCGATTGCCTTTAATTTACCTTGTGAAAGCTTTAAGTTTTGAAGTTATCTCACAGATGGCGATGCAGTGTACAGCGATTTCTGTTCTGTTAAGTTGCGAAGATACACAGGTCATTCCTGTGGCGACTGGGAACAAACGCAGCGCACGTGTTATGTGGAACCGAATCGACGGCAGCGTGCGTGCACTCGTGGGCGTCCTGGAGTGCAATTGTTCCTCCACCAATGACGAAGCTTTGGCAAACCATAGTTACTCGCACCTCTGCCGGGGGTTACTGCTTCGGATCGGACGCAACTTAACAGGTGATCTGTATCGTCATATGTTTTCTGATAGCTTAAAGGAGAAATGAATTAAAATTTGTTTTCGAGACGTAATGTTCATTCAATTTCAAAGATTTCTTCATTGCTGAGAAATTTAAATTTTCAGTCAACTTATCGAACGGAACTTATGAAATAGTACATGAACGGTATTGCTTCTTTGCAAATACACAGACCTTGTAAGAACACTAGAGATGTGTTGAGTGCTGTAATTGGTGGGTGCCAATGTACAGTCGCATTGGGATGGACAATGCATAAGATGGTGATAACAGCTATATGCGGGTTTAATGCTATTTTGAGGAAAGTACTGGACTATGCTTGAGTATCGTTCGATGAGTTAAAACTTGTTTTGAAAAGAGCTAAGATAGTTTCAAGATAATTACCAGTTAATTTATGTTGAATACAAGCTATTCTGTTTTGAGCAACTTTAAAAGCTGTGTCGTATAACTTGGTCGGTGAGTACTTTGACAATTCTAAAATACCAATTTGAGTTTTAAAAATACTTTCGTCATGGGTAATAATTACTAGACAGACTAAAAAAATGCCAGTTAGTCACGCATCGGTCAGGATCGATGTGGATAAGGTTAATGACTATGTTCAAAATTAAGTTGTGGTAGAAAGTGGTTAAGAACTCCGCCTCCTATTCGGAGGGTCCGGGTTCGAATCCCAGGTCACGCACCTTTGAATTTCCGGATCAGAGGATCCAGGCACTGGAAGTGAGCAATGCGATTGCTGATCGGCTGGAAAGCCGGGACACTAGATGCCTTACTCGGGAGTTTAGTCTTGAATTTTGTAAAATCTGTGTACAGTTCATCGAGTCATTTTGTGATTTGCTTTGAATGACCGCGATGCGTGGCCCCGGCAATTAATATAATGAATCCCTTATATTCTAATTTGGTTAAATTTGGCTTAAAAAAGAAAATAAAAAAAACACAATTATGTTTTGGTGACCTTGTAATTTGCTCTAGAATGATGAATGTAGTTAGGAGTGAATAATAAGAATTGACGATATTGACATGGTAATCAGATAAAATAAAAGTTAAGTGGATATTCTATTGCATTAAATGTTCTTGACTTTATAAGTCAGAATGGGTCGACCGTTAAGAGATACTTTCGTTGTGTTTCTTGTTACAGGTAAATTCCGACACCACAGCTGATCGAGTCATCCAGTTTACGACGATTGTACGATGACGTATTGCGTTAAAAAAGTTAAAACAAACTCGCGTTAATAATAAATTCGGTAATTTTGCTCTAAACAAGTGTTGCAATGTTATGGAGTTTGTTCTGCCGGCTTCTTCTCCATTTAAAAAAAAAGAAGAAGAAAAAGAATTAAAACAAAACTTGGCGTTCAATTAAAGAAATTTAAAGTAATCTGAAAAACTTGTTGTTCAAATTAAATATAAAATAAAATTAGAACTTTGTTGTAACCTAATTAAAAGTCTCACACGAGAAAGTGCGAGTTACATAAAAAAGGGGGAATAGGTTATTAAGGAGGAAAAGGAAAAATTGTTAAACATAATTTCTAATGACGACTTACGTTCATTTATTAATTTAATACTTGGTCATGTTAAAATTTATTGTGTAATTTATGTTGTTAATTTCAAACAGTACGATAATACTTTGAGGGTAAATTAATTTAGTTAACGTTAACGAATTTAATAAAAGGAAAGAGGTGTGACGTCTACAGTGATGTTTCCGGTAATCATGACGTGCATGTCATGTCAGATGTCAGTGTCATGGCGCTAGTGGGTGCCACGTGCTAACTCGGTTCTGACGGCAGTTCGTACTGAGACCGCGAGGCAGGAGGTTGTCACACGTCTCTGACGGAAACCGACTAAGTGTGATATCGAAGACACCACAGTTATTATAATAAAATATTGTCGAATAATATTGACGACCCGGATGGCGCAATGGTTAACACGCCGGATCGCCGTTCCGGGGTCCTGGGTTCGATTCCCAGCGAGGCGGCAATTTGAATGATGAATTTGAATTTCCGTTCTCGGTCTGGGTGTGTGTCCTTGTCTTGTGTGTTGTCCATGGTACCCACGACGCAGGGAATCCTAGTGTGGGGCTATGAGTGTGAAGCGTTATTTATTTATTATTATTGTTTTTTTTTTTACAAAATGACTGACAAATCAGCAGAGGAGCTAAGTGGTATTAAGTGAACAGCGCTGTGGGGTGACCACAATACCATATTTAAGTGAGAGAAGGAGGTGGAGTCAAGTTGAACCCAAAATTAAAAAAATAAAATGAAACTTTTTTAAATTCACACAAAAAATAAACGACTGCAGTTTCACCGACAATAGAAACTAAGCACCCAACGGGTACCGTGACAGTTGAAATTGAAATTAAAATATTGACCCGAGTCACGAATAGCGAGGCGCTAACGAATTAACGATGCACCGATAACGATAAAACTTTAACCCAGCCACCTGTAACAGGTTGCGGCATTTTCTACGACAATAACTCATTGTTTAAGACATTAAATTTAACGACAACCGGCGATATGCATTTGACCATTTTTATTATCATGAAATAACTTCGTTAATTTAATTTGTTAATTAATGTCTCTATTCATCAGTATTTAAGAATAGAATTAACGAACTAGCTATTGAAAATTAAACACAAAATAATTGAATGACTGCATCGATCAGTTAAAGTATTATTATTATTATGCATAGATACATTATTAGTGAACCAATATGCTTTTATTAGAACTATGTAAAAGGAAACATAATTAGGATATTGAATTAATAAAGTACAAAAGAGAAATGCAGTTCCCTCATTTCCGCTAAATAAAGTGCGGCCTTTCATTAATACGCTGCTAAATTTAAATTAAATACCTATGTTTTTATAAGTTACCTACACGTCGCTATTTCAAGTGTTGCAACTGATTAGTTCTTGGCTCATTTCGACGAAAGGAAAATTCAAACAAAAGAAAGTGAAAGTCAGGATGTGTTAGGAGAATGTGTATCTCCCACGCAGGAGCGATTCGAAAGCCGATACGACCAGATAAACTTCCTGGTAATAAGCGTCGCCTATGAACATCAGTAACACAGCACAGATAAAAAAGATACTGTACCTAAATAATACTGTACCTAAAACCTAAAACAGTAGATTGGAATAAATATTTTTGCTTTCGGAAATGCCGATCTAACCCTTCAGTATGACATTTTACCCCACCTAACCTCATTTAACGCCACATAACCTAACTAATACAGCGATCTCGACTACGCAAAAAATAGAAAACATTGAAAATAGAATGTCAATAAGGACATTCAAGGTGTTCGCGGCGCCCGTAAGATACCCACAGATAAACTACACATTGGACATTGTACACTTATAATTGCAAAAGAGAAAAAGTGCATCAAACAGGTGCTCGGAATAGGTACGTGCCTATACTCCATAAGCGAGCGAATTGCAAAAAACGACCAACGCATTCGGTTCTTTAAGCGAAATAATATTTCTTACTACTTAATTAAAATAAAAATATCATGCGTTTGATAGGTGGACCACCTGCTTTAGAGTGAAGCTTTGTGTTTGGTTTTTTAACAAACCGATTACATTCTTCATCACCGATGCGTTGTTGACAAAGAAGGGATTATTTCTTGCTTCTCTCTGGTACCACGCATCCTCCTATGGCTTGTCTGCTCGTATAAAACAAACAAGCACAATCACACCGAAAACAAAAATTTCAATTTTTAATTATATTCATTTCGCTAAGACTAGAACCAAGAACCTTGGAGCTGACATCCGGCAAGATAATATAGTAATACACATTGCATCGACCCAAATATCAACTTAAAAATCTAGTTATTTAGAATTTTAGTTTATTCAGAATATCTTCAAAGCAAATATTGGACTAGCATTTCCTGTATTCAAACTTATGAACAAACTACCAACTTTAAGGATATTGTTATCTAAATGCGCATAAATAAAATTAATTTGAATCAAAATTTAAAAGTCGCAGTAATCTGCATATTTTAGCAATTTACCGCTAAGAGAATAATTTACCGAAAAAATTATGAGCCTGATATTTATAGTTTTCATTTTGATTTATTGTACTAATAATTTAGGTTTATTACTTTTGAAATAATACGAACATTTCACATAAATCAAAGCAAAAAATAAATAAAATAAAATATAACACAATACATTCTTTTGGAATTAATATCTATAAGAAATACGTAGGTAGGTACAGATTTAAAAATATAGGTATATGATTATCTGATAAAGATTTAGATATTATAATTAAACTAGTAAACCCGCCCTCGCTTCGCTTCGGGTAACCAGTCCCTTCAAAAATCTCTATAAATTTAAACAAATTATGTTATTCCGAGGTCTAAGCTATATTACTGCAAAGTTTCATGAAAATCCGTTCAGTAGTTTTTGCGTGAAAGAGTAACAAACCCACACACACACTCACTCACATCCTTACAAACTTTCGCATTTTATAATATTAGTAGGAAGTAGGATTACCTGCACTACAAAAATTACTTGTTAAGGGTTGTCAAGTCAATACCACATAGTCCACATACAACTGAGATACAAAGACTTTCAACTCGATCACTGCCCGCGGGAATTGAACCCGAAACCAATCGCTTCACAGAGTTAGTGCCAATTAATAAAATGCCAATAAACTAAAATGATTTTGTTTTTTTATGGACTGAAAATAACAAACGAGCATGCATCACCAGATCACCACCCTTTCGGTGCCACCCATCTTATACAAAGCTTCACCCAAAAAATACCACATCCTCTTCAACTTAAGCGGCATTGGTTTTTACGTATGCTGGCACAAATTCACCATCATCCATCATTGGCGAACGATCAATATTCAGTCGTCGATAGAAATGACAGGACAATGTATTCACTGCTCACCATTAAAGGTCAAATTAACATCTCCAACACTAACCGGCGAACAAACACTATTATGTCACCATATTTGGTGAGGTTTTTCAAACTGCTCACAATAGCTGCATAATCTATTGTAAATTGAGTGTTAATTTATTAAAATCGGTTGTTCATGTCGGCATGTTGCCACTTTGTATGTGTTAAACGTTTGATAAATAGTATTATTTTTTACATTCCCCTGGGCGGTTCACCTGGGTGGCTCGAACTCACAAATGAAACGAAATCCGTGACTCACCGGGATTCGAAATAAGGATTCTCAATCGGTATTCGAACATCGTTTACTCAGTTAAAAATTGTGTTCATTTCGCAACCCAAAACTGTCAACCAACTGAGCACGGGTCTCTTCTCAGAGTGAGAAGGTTAGGTAAGACCATAATCCACCACTGTTGGCCAAGTGCGGATTGGCGGACAATTGCCAACAACAACAACAAGTGCCAATTGTGTTCACATTTCATCATCATCATCTCAACCCATCATGGCCCACTATTGAGCCCGGGTCTCCTCTCATGATGAGAAGGTGTTCACATTTAATATATTAAATTTTCCTATCATCATCGTCGCAATCCATAACTGTCTTATTACTGGGCACACGGCTCCTCTCTCAATGTAAGTACCGCGCTGGCTAAGTGCGTATTGGGGAACTGGATTGGAACCCAGACTTGTTAGAGTCCAATAATAAAACCATTCCACTATTAATTACTTCGGTAAGATTATTAAACGAAGACTAACAAAGATAAATTTAAGATTAAATACAACATGAACATTAATGTACTGTTACATTGTAGACTACGGGCCCATGTCGAAAATGGGGGGGTCATACGAACCACCAGGTGATGTATATAGGACGATATAAGAGCACAAAATAATAAGATTCAGCACTATGCCGTCACTTGTAAGCTGTCCAACTGAGTGCTGGTGAGAATTCAAAAGTGCAGGTAGAGGGAGTACATTTTGGTCATATGATTCTGTACGGCATTTTCACCATCGATAGATCCATGAAAAATAATAAGAAAGCGCGCAGTCCCGTAAAAAAATGGTGAGCCACAAAGTCGGTAATTTTTTTTGATTTTTTGAAAATTTCAGGGTAAATTTGGTCATTTGATCCTGTACGGCATCAGTTTCATACTGTTTCAATACAGCTTCTAATCCATTATTCCGCAACGCCGTACAAAAATCATGCGACAAGGGGAAAAAATCGAGGGTTGCAACCCCCTCTATTTCCGTGGTCTGGGGGGTGATTTGAAACAACATAAAATTAATTTATTTTGAAAGTATTTTATGCACAGATAATATTTTTTTACATGCCGTACATTTTCGTTGGTCCAAAGGTTTGTAGGGAAAAAAAATTCAAGGAAAAATCCATAGAACGAAATGTATGAAAAATATAGTCTGCATTAAAATGTACGGCATCATTTTTTCCTAATTTATGTATCTTAATACTATTTAGAACAAGGGAAAAATGTAGGAAATTGCTATATTCTATTAATCTATGAATATTTAAACTTCTGCAATAATTTAACAAATTTCAGTTTTTGTATTTCTCTGTAACTTTTTATAGAACAGTTTCTTTTGAACGGCAATACTATGCAACAATTATATTTTACAATATCATGTTAAAAAAAAAGTTGCCGTACAGTGTCAAATGACATTACAGCTTTATAAATCAAGTATACCATGAAATTAAGGCAATTATTAATATACATTCAAATGAACAATAACTTTTTGACGGCATTATTTTTAATAGTACTTTTGAGTGCTAGATAATGTTTTGGAACCGAAGCCGTACTTTTTCAAATCACCCCCCAGACCACGGAAATAGAGGGGGTTTCAACCCTCGATTTTTTCCCCTTGTCGCATGATTTTTGTACGGCGTTGCGGAATAATGGATTAGAAGCTGTATTGAAACAGCATGAAACTGATGCCGTACAGGATCAAATGACTAAATTTACCCTGGAATTTTCAAAAAATCAAACAAATTTACCGACTTTGTGGCTCACCATTTTTTTACGGGACTGCGCGCTTTCTTATTATTTTTCATGGATCTATCGATGGTGAAAATGCCGTACAGAATCATATGACCAAAATGTACTCCCTCTACCTGCACTTTTGAATTCTCACCAGCACTCAGTTGGACAGCTTACAAGTGACGGCATAGTGCTGAATCTTATTATTTTGTGCTCTTATATCGTCCTATATACATCACCTGGTGGTTCGTATGACCCCCCCATTTTCGACATGGGCCCGTAGTCTATTGTAGCTAATGCAATTTTTCGAAACTAATACAAAACAAAATTAATACAAAATAATAAAAAAACTTTACAGGTGGCATTCGTAGCAGTGAAACAAACAATGCTACGACCAACGTAATTATTTCCACATCGGAATTCACAATACGAGTGCATACACACATGCATTTTTGTTGTGGCATGTGTTCGAATGAACCCTTCACCTTTACCTGTGATAAACTCAACTTTGTTGCAACGAAATAAAGTTCAAATTCATCTCGTATTTCAGATGCACCCTGGAGTACATCTAACTTTGCACAAATGTAAACTTTATACAATTGAAATTAGGGTTGAAAATCGTTCTATAACCAAAAGCGCAGATGTGCCAGCGCCACCTGTTAATCTGTGCGCGCAGGTGACTCGTTTTGTTTATATTTTTTGCTACAAGATGGCCAAGTAATGGAGTTTTTTGACATTTAAAAGTCACTGATGACTTCGGTCGACTTCCTCGGCATTCTATATCTACATTATTTACGTAATTGTTTTTGTTTATCTCCTGTAAGGCACTGTCGGTTGATTTAACTTTAATGCATTATTCAACCCTAATTTAAGATTGATGTATTTTCATTAAAATAAACCGACGTAACTGGAATTATTGCGGGATTTTGAGTAGAAGTAAGTAATACAATCAGATATTGATACAGCAGGTGTTTATATGCCTTTGTGACGTGACTTCTCGATATGGTTTTCTTCATTGTAAATTGTGTGCCCCGAAGACGGATGGACTGGAATAATCTGCTTGCATCGGTGTTCCCGTCGATTATAAAGTGGTTGCATTCAACTCAAGAGTGAAGTCTTCTACTAAGTAGTGCGCTATACCATCCAATCCTACCTAGGTACCATCATCACATCAGGAGTCAAGATTGCTTATTTATAAACTCTTCAATTACGGCATTATTAGGTAAATATGCAATATTTTTTAAATCTGTAAAAATTAAAAAAACACTTAAAAACTACCTACTCTTTTGCGATGGAATTTTTGAGCGTTTTGATGGGTAATTGTATCGTGAAATACTCGTACATTCCATATTTGTCAAAAATATGACCAAACTTTCTCCAGGCTCCAGGATGCAGGAAGCAGGGCCCAGGGATTTTAGGTTAGGTACTCCCGCGCGTTCAACATTAGAAAGCCATAGCCATACCTAACTACCTACCCATAGCTGACTGACACGTGAGCTACAAATGCTTTTGGCGCCAGGCCAGAAAGCCAAACATACCTGTTGACAAGTGAGCCACAGTATGACGGTGGCGCCTGGTCTCCGCAGCAGACCCTCGCTCAGCTTCTGTTGATCCAGCACCTCGCTGTGTCGCCGACCGGTCTTCAGCCATACTTCTATTGACCTGCAACAAGTCACCGTGATCCCACTTTATCGAAATGGAGAGAAAAGCAGATCTATGCATATATGTAGTTTATCAAATTGTATGATAATGTCAAATCCTTGAATTTTCTGCAGGAAAGTGTAAATAGGTAATAATTTATAGACAACTAATTCAATTTACCTTACTAATAAACCCAGCATAAAGATATTCCATGTTTCAAATTATATTGATTACCATTCATATGATTATCTGAAGTCTGATGCCTATCATCGGTTAGAAATAGACAAAAAAAATTTAAACATGGAATAATTATTAATAAACCCAGTATAAAGTTATTCAATAACTTTATAATATAATATAAAGTTATAGTTATAGTATAAAGTTATTCAATAACTTTATACTGGGTTTATTACACAGTAAAACAAAAAACTATTCTTTGAGCAGTATTGTATGAAAGGTAGAACAAAATAAAGAAATTCATAGATTGATTGATGAATCAATTTATTTATGATTAATTATCTAATTGATTGATTACTTTTCCATTCATAAGCTGCTTAATTAATATATTATAATAATTCTCGGTAGTTAGTTGGTATAATCAATAGAAACTGACAATATCAAGCGGAAGTAGGTAGTATAATAAAGAGTATTATGCTCCTTCATAAATGCGGCTCGATTGAACAGTTTGACACATTCCCTATAACAGAGATTCTATGGCAGTGTGTTATTTATGCTTTAAAAACAAATACCCACGCACAATTAACGACCGATAATAAAGCTACTACAAGATGTCGTGATTTCCAACAACCGACATAGAGACTTAAAGTTTAAGTATCTCAGCATTAAGTCATAAAGTTCGGCCCTCTGTGTTTATAATGGGCACTAAAACTTACAAAGTGAAGTCTCTGAGACCGACTAAGTATGGCACAAGTTCTTGCTCTACAACTGTACTAGATTTTTAAATTTTGATAAATTTATTGTACGTAGCACGTTGCACTACAAAAAAAATATTTTACGACCCCAAAACTTGTCTCACGGCGAGCGAGAGGCGAAGATACAAGTGCCTGAACAAGTTCTTGATATTATTAGGCAAAAAAAAATCTTTTGAAAGACAAAACGTCTTTTCGAAACCTAGTGCCAGCAGTACTGCTATTTAAGAGTGCTAGATGAGTCTCTTATTAGTTCAAGTGAATAAAATTTCACACTATAAGTTACTTAAGGAGTGAAATAAATACAGAGAGAGAATCGACCTCGACTAAAAGCCATTTAAAAACATTACAACACAGCGATTTTACACAGAAATGTTTTAGCCACTGTCTCGATTGATGTCAACAGGTTGTTCGTCGAATAGTATGATTTCTATTCCAAAAACACTTGTAACCAATGCTCTGAATAACTACATACTAACTCGTTTAACAAAACCTCCTTACTAGCTCCTCGCCTGCAGTAGAACAAGTCCTCAATAGCGTGCGGTAGCGACACACGAAGTTCTAATAATACGATTATCTTTCAAGTATTCTTGAGAAGGTGTAACATTATATTGTTCTAAACAAAACAACGAATGGTTTATTCCTCGACATTTTCATTCACACCCTTCAAAAGTACAGAAGTTTGAATTACTGCGTAAATAAATTTAATGGCAAACATAGTTTTCCAGAAGTTGAGATAGGGCAGATATCAAAATAACTGTGTTTTTTCAAGTGCATTATACATAGTTTTACTACACAAACGATTTTTAAATTTTTGTCAAACCCTATGCCTTTCGGTTTGTCCGGGCTTATCTCTGTAACGGATGAAACGATTTACAGGGACTTTCAAAGGAAGATAGAGGAGGTTATGGAGCAACATACAGTCTATTTTAAACCCAGAATTCCCGCGGGATCAGGATTTACGCGGTAAAACACCTACACGAACGAAGTCGCGGGCTTCACTTGTACCTACTTTAATAATAATGTAACGCTACACGGGTCTTGGTACTGTGAGATAAAAAAAATCGATTTTTAACCGCAGCGTCAGATTTTCCCATCAACGAAACGCGGCGGTGTTACCAGTTTAAAATATTTTTTGCTTCAGTATCTGTTATCCATTAGTTGGCAGCACGCGACCTCACCCCATCCGGAGAAGACGGCTGGAGCCCCAGGGCTTCTTGTTAAAAGTCTCCACACTGAAAATGTCTTCTATCTATTGAAATAGCCATGAAGTTTTAATAGCTTTGGAAATATTCTAGTTCTATAGTCAGCCTACAACTTACCTATGAAAAGCAAATGCTATGTCTTGATCATACACAAATTCAAACACACACATACACTCTTCCGATGCCGCCCATGACTACTGTGACCGCCCTAGAACAAGATTCAAACAGCGACTAGGATGATTAGTCCGACTAGAAGATAGTGTTAGAGAAATACATAGTAACTTACTTCGTTAATAAGTATGAGTACTGGGGTAGCGACTCAGTGAAGACTCATATAGGTAAACATGGCTACAACCCATTAAAGGCCCACTACTGAGCAAGGGTCTCTTCTCATTATTGAGGAGGCCTAGAGCATACTCCACCACGCTGCTCCAATGCGGACTGGTGGAGGGGTTAGTGGCCAACTCAGTGTCGAAAGTTTTCAAGCCGCCCGAAGGCCTCCGACATGGCTTAACGACTGCTATCTATCTTTAACAACCGGGACCGACGGCTTAACGTGCCCCCCGAAGCACGGAAGCGCTCAAGACATTTTGCCACTAGCGGTCATAGGTAAACATAAAACTATATTATTTTATTTGTTTCGGAAAGCATACAGTGATCTTAAATAATAGTAATACAATTACTTAATAGACTGAGAACGGATAACACCTTTTAGCTGCTTTCGCATAGCATAATAATCTATTAGGTAGATACCTATATGCATTACTGGAAACCGCCTAAAAGCTCTAAATATAGCTAAACGGCTGCCACTGCTACCTAATAATAATATTTGCGAATCACGGAAACATTAAAAGTAAGAAATGGCTGTATTCGGATTTCCCACGGTTAAAAGCTTGTTTAACACAAAAAACGGTTTCACTTCCAAGTAGGTTGGTTTTTTTTAACAATTTTAGCTTACGAAATCGAAATCGAAGCACCCAGTGATAAGTTATTAGGTAACGACCATAAATTAAATACACATTATTAAGAGTAACTCAAAAACTACTCGTCTGACGGAACTCAAATTTTTACGGGACCTAACATAAGACCCCAGCTTTCGATTAAAAAAAGAATGATCAAAATCGGAACTCTAAGTAGTAAGATATAAGGTAACATACATACAAAAAAGTTATTACGGATAATTCAAAAACTACTAGTCAGATATATGCCGCTCAAATTTATATAAGACAACAATGCAAGTACCAGCTTTCAAATAAAAAGAGAATCATCAAAATCTAAATACTCAGTAAAAAGTTATTAGAAAAAAACTATAAGTACACACTACAAAACATCCTTACACATTATTCAAGTTAATTCGAAACTACTCGTCAGATGTCGCTCAAATTTATATGGGACCATACCAAAAGCACCAGCTTTCAAGGAAATAAAGAATCATCAAAATAAGTTTACACAACACGAAATTATGGGGTCACAAACTTACCAACAAAGATAAAAAAAAAATAAAAAAAAGATCGGTGAATTGTTTTTTTTTTAACTTTTCTATTTGTGCATTTTGAAATACAGTCCAACCGTTTTTATGAAGATTCATTCATAGTCCCTGGATTCCGAGGTTTAAAGCTTACGGCACTCCACTATTAGCAACAACAATAAGCAAAAAAGACCATTTAGCAATACCAACATGACACACATAGCTCGTTTTAACCCGTCCTATAAACCACAACGTGTAGGTAACACGTTACGTAGTAACACGTTATTGATTGCGAGATGCCATCCATCTCCATCCCCGACTCCACAATAAATAACAGGCAACTAATCACAATAAAACGAGTGCACAACAAACGAGAATCCAGCTCGCGAGAATAAAAAACTAAAAGCAACAGGTGCGGGTCAATGACCTCGCTTACGCCATTTTTTTCCCGCCATCATGACGGAAGACAGATACGTAAATGAATTTGACGTGTTTAGGCTGGTCTGTTTCGGTGTTTTGTTTTTTAAATGTATCAAACGGATTAAATAATAGGTCTTGTAAAGTTTCTTTGATATTTTTACACATTCAGTTGCTACCGGCAACTACGTAATATGTGGTAGAAAATTATTCCACTACCGTCAAATCCACTATTCGTCCGACGACAATCAGTCTTTGAGCACTTGTCAACAACCAATCTGAAAGTCTTGTTGCAAAATGGAAATCCATTGCTGAACAAAGCATCCCCTCAATTATTACGTAACTCTGACCGATCCTATGCCTTCTGAATCTAGCGGATGACCGTTGTGTTCTCCAGGTCGTCAGAACTTGGTCGGGGTGCCCTATTGTCCCTTTTTCAAGACGTGGTGTCCTTTTTGGTGCAACGCTTATCGTTCTTTCGAATATCAGCTAGCTTACTATTTTAGCCGGCTAAGCTTCTAAGCTTTATTACTTAGGTACCTACCCGGATTCGTTTAGCTAGCCATACCATAGATCACCATAGGTGCACCCCTGACAGATTTACCTTTTCAGTAAAGTTAAACTTGAGCTCAATTATGCATGATACCTACTACGTAACTCAAGTTTAACTGATGAGGTTAATAAAGGCAAACCTGTCAGGTACCATCAAGCCGATTTCAATATTTCGGGTATCAAAATGTGTCAAAATATTCAAACGACGCAACTGATGAATACATTTTTAAATGTTCATAGTTTACTCCGGGGTAGGTAAGTAAGTTAATGCGTCATACAACGCTTCTACGAAACGGTTAAACTTCGCTTTTCTTATAATAATTGCCCATGACGACGGACACTGCAATCTTAATAACTAGCGGAGTGACGTCACTCGCTACAAAACACTTAATGAATGACTTCCTGTGCTAATCAACGGATCAGACTAAACTTTATTAATATGATAATTTAATTACATAGCGTTGAACTTTGTCTTTTTTCCACTATCTAATTACCATCCTCATTTTGTATCTAAATACGTCAAGTAAAAAAAAACTTCATTCATTACGTATTTAAAAAGTTTAATTCACATAACGCTTTATTCTAATTTTATTTAAATTTAACGTTTACTGAGAAGTGTTTTTAATAAGTTTTATTTATATGACAGTTGCATCGCAAGCGATGACCGTGGATGAGAATTTTGAGCGTTAATTTGCCACACAAGAAGAGCGCGGTTTATTTCATCTCTCATTTATTATTAATTATATGAAGTTTTTAAAATATCACCATCATTAAATCTTCAAACTTGGACAGTCTTTTGCTATGTGAATATCTTTACTATCTTGGATAAACGCCATTTGCTATGAGTGGTAAACATTGCCTATATAATGTGTAAGTGGTAAATATGCCTATTATGAGTAAAAATAGACCTGTCACGTCAAAAGAGCCTTTGCTTCCAGAAATCACGCGTGTAATCTGATATTTCTTTCATATTTATTTCCTCTAATATTTATTTCTCCGTATATCTCAGAAATCTATTTCTCTACGACTCCACAATTTACTAGTTCTACCCAAATTCCACCAATTACGTTATTAATTATAGTCTATTAGCTTTTAATACCCCTTTCTTACAACTGGGTCTCTCACCCATGACATAATAGGACATTTGTAGATTGTGACGAAAACAGTACTCTCCAGTGTCCAGCACAGATCATATTCTTCACAGAGCACATTCATAATCTTACCATGGGACAGACACCCATCCAACTAGCCATCATGTCACTTCTCGATAGGTCGCTCAATGAGGGTAAAAGCGTGTGAATTCGCCGCTAGAGGCGCTAGTGTAGAGTAAGGTCTGGCTGTCAGTGCCACAAACTTATCTGACCCGGTAAGGGGAGCGCTAGTGTCTTTGTCTTTGTGTGACAACAGTTTAACATTTGCGTAAATTCCAATTTTGGCCACCGGGTCAGATAAGTTTGTGGCACTGTCACTTCTCGCTTGTCTGAATGTCACTTCACTTGTCAATATTTATGTATGGGTGGGCTTTGACAGCAGGACCTCACCTCGCCGGTGGCGCCAACTGGTGAGCACAAAAACGGCGACCCTCATTGGCACAACCTGTCAGAAGTGTCAGAACCGCTGAACACAACAAATATAAAACAAACAAATGAAGGCGGTTAAACTTCGGTGACGTCACTCGATACCACATATTGAAGTGGTTATCGGAAGGCGAATTATCTTCACAATTGGTACAAAACTTGTGCTTAACGAGTTGTTTCCGGCATTAATCGCTGGCGACGCAAGACATTGTGGTGTCGCCTGTATCTCGGTACAGTGTCTGTCATACTACCTACTGGTGCACCGCGAGATGTCGACTTTATGATAAATGAATATTTTATTCGAAGTATGTTTTTTACAAACGCTTTTCTATGCAATATTACAAACAACAAACAAGCCAATTGTTAATGGCCAACGTTAGCTGCACCAATAATAGGAAAGTCAGGAGATGTTGGTTTGGACTCAAGACGATGTAAGTTCTAGTTTGTAAAATTCCAATAAAAGAGAGACATACGCTACAATATCAAATCAATGAAATTGCATGAAATTATTGAAATAAAGATCTACGAGAACAACCTAAAATCAGTCCTACCAGAGCAAAGTCACATATTTCGTATATCTAATGTGCCACATTATTACAGATCCAGATTTGTTTTACACAAATACAAGCTTTTATAAATTACCAGAGGCGGGTTTCAGATCTACTGAAGAACAAAATAAATGAATCGATGTTTCAACTAGCAACAATCGTTTATAGATAGATGAGATCTTCAGATCAGTCACAACGACGTGTCATCGCATTGATCGCTTACAGCATGCAGCTCAGCAGTGAGACAACAACCGCACCAGACTAATTGTCTTGAATTAGCGTTGTACACTTTCGCGCACAATTGAATTACTTAATATTTTCATTGATAAGATAATATGAAGGGTCTTTGTACTTTTATACTTCGAAAAGTTGAGGAGGCTTTGTGTGACTGCTGATAAAGACCAGCTACCTACCATACCTACCTACCATATATTATTTATTTGGGGATTTGTAGTTGTGCAGCTTTGGAAGAAATCACAGTATAACAATGTAACTAAATAACTTTAGGATTCCTCATATCATGGATTTGGGCACATCACAACATGACAAGAACACAAACGCCCAGACCAAGTACAAAAAAACTCATCATTTAAATTTCCAGCTCGCCGGGAATCAAACTCAGGACATTAACAAAACAATTGGCGGTCTTATTGCTAACCAACAATTTCTTCCAGACAACCAGAATAGCGGAATATTACAAAAAGAACACAGATTTACGAAGACCGAGTGCTGACGATTGATACCGGCCTAAATATCCTTGGTTAACAATGATTGAGCCTTTGATGATCTTATGTCTAGATTGAGCGTCGTCCTACAATGAAAACAAAAAAAACAAGGCAACAATATCAAGCATGTGTGCGTGCAGTCGATGTTTTACACGTTCGTCTATTGTCTATGTGTGTGCGATCAATGATAATATAATGATATAAAAATTGTGGCCAACAGTTGGCCACAATTGTTTGACACGGTTGCGCGGATTCGATGTTCTATCTAGACATTAGATCATCAAAGGATTGAGCATTATCAAATACTAAGTGGCAAAAACCATTAGGTTCATTGAACAGCAACTTCAGATTATTGCGACTAAACAAGCATTTATTAAATTCTTTAAGTGCTACGGAGGTTAAAAGAAATCATTAGATTAGAAGTATATTTCTTAAAATTGGATTGGCTTCAACCGCCACTGCCGCTACATATTACTACAAAGTCAAAATTTAAATAAAATCAAAACCCGTAACTGTTTCTCTTTCAGAATTTAACAATAGGTATATGTTATTGTTGATGTAAAAAAAACGATGTCGATTTCAATCGTAAACGCTGACATTTAACAGTGCGAAGATGTTAACCAATCAATTACGATAACAATACCTCTCAATAAATCAATTACAGCTAATTATTATAATTGCACTTAGACATAGCGTTATCATTAAAGTAATTATAATCATATAATTAATGATGTTCCGAGTATTAATTAGGTATCGAGCGGTGCGTGGGTCCTAGAGCATTATATTAAAAGATTTGTCAACGTATTGTGTGCGGTGCGTCTGTGACTTGTGTCCATTGTCTTACAAGTTACGTCACGTTAAATAATAAACTTTTTTATTACTCTTTCTAAAGTAATAGGATCAGTAAGAAATATTTTCGGGAAGTAAAGTCTAAAATATAATTTACAGAAAAGATATTGTGCCTCGTAGGAATCAATGTTGGTTCTAGCGCCCTTGTTTGTCGAAAACGTATCGGTCACAAGCAAAGATGACCTTATCATCACATGGTTCTTCTGCTCGGCACTCAATTCGCTACAGTTGTTACATTTGCAGTGCTTCGCCTCAACCGCTTCCAATTTGGTTGTAAACGAGTTTAACACAAATGAATGTAATAACTATAGGAATATAAGCGACAGTAACTTTCACAATAACATACTTATCCCCTTCGTCAATCACCGGCTCGCAACATGAAAAACAAAACCAAAAAAATATCGTGACGTGTAAAGTTTTTAACTAGACTGTTGCTAGCCTAGAATATCGTGCCGTGTGTGACAATGTCACCATCTCAAATTAGCGGAAACACAGCACATGTGGTTCGCAGCGTGTGACAGTCCCGCAGGTGGTCACCATCACCACATATTTCTATAATTACCATCAGATCCGATCGGTTAGTCCACGGCTCCCGGATTATTCATTTTGGTCATTCCGAGAACGAAAAAAATCCCTGAATAGGTTCAAGTGCTCGTTTAATCATCGTTTAATCATCGGAATTTGATGAGGCAGCCGAATAGTTGGAACATGTTGCTCGCATATGTTCGTAGTCATCGGTATCAATGGTTCATTCAGCCTCCGCTGTTGATTCTCGGTTAGTTGCGATAGGAATTAAGCCAGGTTTGTTGCTAGCTCCAACTTTGGAGTTCCTGACTCCTTGTGAACAACATGCAGACGCCATGAGGATTATGAGGAGACGCCTGATGTGACATTAGTATTTCTAATTTAGAATGACGTTAGAATTTAACGCTTTAGTTGTGTACCGCGAGAATTCGTTTAGCGGCTGACTCATCAAAAAGGTAGAAGTAACCAATCGGTTTCAGATCAACCAAAAAAAAGAGATGTTTCAAATCCACTACCAAGAAGAGAAAGGTTGCCGTCACCAGTGAAGGGGGGATAATACTGTCACAACTTGCGACACCGTTTGTTTTCTGTTCGTGGGTATATCTGATGTCTATCTATATTGCATGGGTGTCGGACCCACACATTTTTTATTTCTTTTGATTAAAAAAATGTACAGTGTCAGGTAATCCATCAGGAGAAACGTCAAAGCCATTTAATTTTGCAATTAACTGTGGCGATCGTTAGTCTCTGTAACGACTTCAGCTGTGCCTTATCATAATTTCGGATCTTTTTGTTACAACCTCGTAACCCTCCCGTCTTAATTGCCACATCCCGTCACCACTTTCGCTTTCAAAAAAGGTTTTTTTATTGACAACACCCAAAACACACATACTTGCAACGACAAATACATATTTTATTGCTTATCTCTAGTGATTTGTATATGTTACCGGAAATGTATGAAATCCACACTTCGTCGTATTTACCAAACAATGAATACCCATCCCTTTCTGTTATATATGTTAACGGAAATGTGTTAAATCCGTCATTGTATACAATTCCTAGGAAATGTATACAATTCCTAAGCTCTTTAGGAAATGTGTAAAATATTGTTTTAAAAATTATTTAATTCATACATTTCCTAGGAAATGTACACATTTCCTAGGAATTGTATACAATTCCGATATCGTATTAGGAAATGTGTATGTCGTGGCCACATCGTAGATTTGTTAACTTCAAATGGTCGCATTTCATGAAATGGGCAACTCAGTTTGTCCAGACCGTTAAATCGTCTACGTTTGGTTATCCACGTTTGGCCAAATCGTAAAAACGCAGAATATAGGGCATAATTTCGAACCGTGACGTCTCCGGCGCTGCGGAAGGTGCAGCCCCTTCGCCCTTGCGTAACAAAGCACAGACACCCACGCTCGCCTGCGCAGCTTCGGCTTGCTGGTCGCCTTCGGCGACCAGCCTCAGCCGCTCCGGCTCGCCCGGGCGTCTGCGTTTTGTTACAGCGGGCGGGGGCTGCCCTCCATCCGCGCCTCCGGGTTCTAAAAAAAACTCTAGGGGTAGGGCATACAAGACTACGTGGAGTAGGGGTAGGCTAATTCGGTTCTGTAACCAATTCGACCTACCTACACCTTGAAGAATTTGACTGAGTAGTAATGGAAATGAGTATTCATTGTTTTACACAATAATATTTTTGATTAAGGCACTCGGTGAGACAATCTGGTAAAAATCATAACGTAAAATATAATATCTTCATATTATCTATCCCGCGTACCCATTAAAATCTTGATCTATAATCTTAATGTACTACATTTCCGATTGCTATTTAGGAAATGTATAAATTTCCTAGGAAATGTGTCCAATATAATTTATTTCACACATTTCCTGGCGATTTTAGGAATTGTATACATTTCCTAGGAATTGTATACAATGACGGATTTAACACATTTCCGTTAACATATATAACAGAAAGGGATGGGTATTCATTGTTTGGTAAATACGACGAAGTGTGGATAGGGCTGCCACCTGGGTCGGTTTGATTCGGAGTATGGAGTTGATGGTGTATATTCGGGCTACGGATTTAATATTGATTTACCCTGGTCCCGGTAACGAGATAACCGTGCCATTTTTAAACCAGACAAAGGTGCTTCACAAAATATCAAAAAAAAACAACTAAGACAATAAAATAAGACTACTTAAAAAAATTTGGTTGATGCTGCAACAAAAAAGAGGACGGAGGAAGATTTTTGACGAATAGAGGGACGATGTAACAAAATCTCCATACGGTATCTGATTTTTTAGAAAGGTGTAAGGATGGTAGCCCTAGGCGCGGGTGCGGTGTCAGCAAATCAACCTGCGACGCTACTTGCGGTCGCTGCCATCTGTCGCACGGCATATGGTTTGCTTTTTTATGGCCCTACGATTTGTTTGTATATTTGCCCCTTTCACTCGCATAGCCAGGTGCGCTAGACATCCCTCTCTCTCCCGGTTTTCCTTCAAACTACGGGGTAATTGAAACTGAACACTGCATGCGGGTTAAGTGAAAGGACTCCACTTGTCATAGATCAAAAATTGACAGATGGTCATTGTGACAATTAACGGTCCATTGACTGTTGGTGGGAGCTTCACGGATTCACAAAAAGCTTATTCGTTAAGAAGAAATATTTGAAACTTAGAATGCTTGGAGTACCTATAACGATTTATTAAAAAGCCATGTTAAATTTTGCAGTAAGTTTTATTTTATCTAGAAATAAATAAATAATACTAAGCTTACTGGAATTACTTTTTTTAATTATTTTAATTATTGTGGATAGTTTGATTATCAACAGCATTATGATATTTTATAAGATACTAGCTAATTCCTCTATTGACACTACCTAAAATCTTTTCGTTTCTTTTAGTGGCGTTTTCTTTTACACCAAAATTTTTAGATACTCTCACCACTCACCATTAAAATAGGTACCTACGCTACATAACAATTCCCTAATCGTTGAACATGTAGCTTTAGAATTTTTTAGGCACAATATTGTAAGTGCTATCACTGAGAGGAAACAAAGATTTAGGCAAAATAACCCACTTTCGACTTGACCTTCTGTCCGTTTCAAAGTGCGTTGACCCTGGATACCTAGGAACCACCTTTGTCATGTTACAGGGCTTATTCGAGGCCATAAATAATAATTACGCAAACCATATTTTATGGGTAGGCCGGTGTCTTTGTGGAGTGCATTGGTAAATGAGTTGCGTGCAATTTAGCGGACATGTTGGTTATAATAAATTTAAACTTCGTCCTCAATGAACTTTGGTAAGAAATGGAAGTCGTAACAGGATGTTTTTCCATATGGCTTATAACTAAAGAGAATGACTGGTCATTACAGTCAACTTGACTGTTGTCATGCTTTGTCAAGCTTAATTTCACACGTAAAACAAATTGCAGAGGGCTATCTGATAAAAATAGTTATTCGTCCATCCCACTAACTAAAGTTTCAATTAGGATTGTAATCACCTATAGTAAAGTATTTCTCAGGTTATTACAATAAAATATATAAATTTCAGGAGACCCGTGCATGTAGGAGAGCTTTAACGGGTTGAAAATAAAGCCTGTTAAAAACTGTGGTAAGTACGTACCTACTTAGATGTCACGAAAAATTGCAAATTTTTTGTTACTAAAATATCCAGACTATTTTAAAATCAGATTCAGATTTTTTTGCGATGGCAACGGAAAAATACGGAATTGCTACTCCCCGCCAAAAACAAATTTATTACTTGTAATCACAGTTCAACTCAGCTTATGAGAAAATTTTACTTATGACATTTTTCATTTTGCCGTCAATTTGCAATATACTATGACCACAGAGGCGGAAAGCTGGCATTTGTGTTATGGTGCGTACAGACTATATAACAAAACATGTTATAAAACACAGTTAAATAACATCTATATCTATACTTATAATAAATCTGTAGAGAGGTCAATTCTGTACATTAAATATATTTCCAAATTATTTTTGTCTGTCTGTCTGATGTATAACCGTTATAGAAACAAAAACTACTCGACGGATTTTAACGAAACTTGGTACAATTATTTTTCATACTCCCGCGCTGGTTATAGTATACTTTTCATCACGCTACAATCAATAGGAGCAGAGCAGTGAAGGGAAATGTTGGGGAAACGGGAGAAGTTACTCCATTTTTTAAGCTTCCGTCGCGTGTGCAACCTTAATGGTTAAAGCTACACAGAAATCATGTATGATGGAAATGTTCTCCTTAAAATTATATAAAAAATATTCCACGACAGCATATGTCTATCTTTTATGGTTGACTCACAATAACACGTGTAACTCCCGATAGCTTAGCAGTTCGAAGCTTTCTGATTAAGTATACCTATATTTTATCTACTCTTACGTTTATGACACTTAAGTGGGTGAAATAAAGGGGTGAAGTTTAAACGAAATTCACGCGGGCGAAGCCGCTGGCAAAAGCTAGTGTGTTATAAATGTGGACGATATGCGTTACAAAAACAAGTTATATAACATGTTATTAGTTTGTCCAACAATGTTATATAACTTTTGCGCACGAGTTACCTACTTGTGCCTTGTTATATAACACTGTTATATTACAATGTTACTTTAATGTGTACGGTCTTGTTATAATTATGTTTCATTGTTAGACAACAATGTTAGATAGTGTGGACGTGTTATAAAACAGAAGTTATATAACATGTTACATAATCTGTACGCACCCTTACAATTAAAACGAACTCTATGTAGGTACTAATATATTATGGAACTTGACCCTAGTGAAGGAATGCCTATTAACATTTTTATGTCCAAAGTAGACTTGGGGAGTTCAAAATATGAAATTTATGAAGCGTTCAATACAATTATTTTTACTTGGCGCCGGTAATGAATTACTGGCTTGATTTAAGACGATCGTAAACCAAAGTAATTAACTGAGAACCTGTCATAAATTGTTTCTATTTAAACAAGAAGTTGAATTGCACTGTTCGCTTTACTGACCGGAAATTAAGCTTTTGTAATGGGGTATCAAGCTTTACCACGTAATTGCATATTATACCTATGTATGTTACTTTGAAGTGTCTTGTACCACGACTTCACTTAGAATTGTTGCCAATATTCTACCTTTCCCCTCATTAGATAAATAAGTACTATCAAAGGTACATAACCGCGTCAGTGGATATTATTTAACTTACTAAGTTTACCAGAGATTATTGATAGTGTCGGCATAGAATGACAGTGAATCGTATGACCATGCCGATATTACAGAAACCAATCTTCATATTACATCATAAACGCTCAATAACACACACACACACACACACACACACACACACACACACACATAAACCATAGTAGGATTTCCTACAGTTGGAAACACGCATAAAATATAACATCCATAACCCAGGAGCCAACAGTAATGTATTGTCCAAGAAATCGAACCCAAGACCCCTGAATTCGGATATAAGGTACTTAACACTTTTTTTGTAAATACGAACCATAATACTAATATTACTAAGTACAGCACTCAACGCCCGCAGCAAACGATAATTAATTTTAATAAGGTAAACTTTCCTCATGCATTTCCCCATAGCCGCGTCACGGATACACTAACCCCCATGCTTGGCTCATTACCATAAACACTACGTTGATTACAGAGTAATTTATACATGGGGAGTACCTCTGGGAGTTTGTGCTTTCATCAACCTGGATTCGGGCCGATACGGTCGAGTGGAAACGTTTTGCAAACAAAACATTATTTAGTTGACATGGTTGAAATTACATTAATTGGAAGGGCGCTTTTAACTAATATGTAAATTCTGCGTAACTATGGTGATGAACTGCTGACCACACAATGGAGATAATCAAATTATAACAGAATAATAGAAAATAAATATTTAAAAAATAAAGCACATTATAATACGTAATAGGGCGTTGTTCCTCATTTAAAAGGTTAAAATAATGAAGAGCCACAATTTGTAAAAGTATCTACTACAAAACACTGTAGCTGGTAAGCTGATATCCACGTACTATTAGTACTGAAACCAGTTTAATCAGGGTTGTCAAAATCACTGTTTTATAATATGTTTTAATTTGTTCCATTTAATTAATG
Source organism: Hesperia comma (assembly GCA_905404135.1). Taxonomy (NCBI): domain Eukaryota; kingdom Metazoa; phylum Arthropoda; class Insecta; order Lepidoptera; family Hesperiidae; genus Hesperia; species Hesperia comma. The sequence continues at coordinate 3,509,847 of FR990026.1, forward strand.
AACGGATAGTTATCGAAAGCTTTTCGGATGCTATAATAATAACGATACTTATGATACTCATTAAAAGTTTCATATTCCCACAGTTCACAACCTCTAGATGCCGCGGATAGAACATGAAGACAATAGTACACACTCAGATCGAGAATAGAAATCATCAGAACCGATGCGCTTCACTTTGCATAAAACCAGTGATTAGTATAGTATAAGCATAGTATAGTATAGCTATAGTATAGTATAGTATAGCATAGTATAGTATAGCTTTAGTAATAACTCTATATCGATGTATGTTTGTTTATTAGTCTGTAGGTCTCGTATATTGGCTCTTGGTGCCTGACAAAAAAACATTTAAGTATGTATATTAAAAACTAAATAATTTCACTTCCAACGGCGACAGTCGGGTGGTGGCACGGGTCGATACGTACAAATGCAGGGACTACCCCGCTACTTTACCATACAACATTGTGTACACAGTGGACAGAGAACAGAAAAACGTGTTCCGTTTATCAAAGACTTTTATGGATGAAGGCGATGAAGCCCAGTTAATATTTCCGTTACGAGCAGCTATCACCAGGGAAAGTAATGAAAAGATAACTTATCAATACAGTTTTTGCAGGAGTCGTAGTTTGTTAACGGTTGGAACTTGGGACCTGATGTTTTCTTTGCGGTCCATGGCGACGGCTGGTGACGATGGTCATTGACCCGAAGGTTTGCATATACACAAACAAAGATTATCATCCTCAGGCGCCTAAAGAAACCTATGTGTACGTTGTTAACAGTAAAGCTGCGAACGTACAAAAAGTTATTCACACAAACAAATTTTATTTGACGATAACCTACTTCTTAAAACGACAGACGCAACATGAAAATGTAGACATATAGACTAGGATTATAATAACGTCCTCGAACTTTTTTGTAGTCCCTAGAAATAATGGAAGATTTTATTGCTAGGTTCAATTATAACGAGCTTTATAAACGACTCCATTTAAAACGGCTTTGCATATCAATCTACAGTAGAGGTGCGCGACTGCGAATGATCTCACTATTCGAATAATCTACAACTACTAATGTGCGCATTCGAATTGAATATTAGTAATATACTAATGTTCATATTCGAATGACAACTACTAATTAGTAATTACTAATCTAACAGCGTTTCGACTTGCGACGCGAGTCGCGCGTTCGAGTTCATTTCATTCGACGCTCACTCAGTCGGTTCTGTTGTCAGGTTCGAATGAATAATACGAATGACGACTACTAAATTAGTAACTAATCTCAGCGTTTCGCTTTCGACTCGCAACGAGAGTCGCGCATTTGACTTCATTTCATTCGACGCTCACTCAGTTTGGAATGAATAATAATTATGTAGCCATGGATCGTTCACTGCTTATCCTTATTGGGATACTAGCGTTTGCCCGCGGCTTCGCCCGCGTGGAATTTGTATTCGTACAGTTTATTTACGTTAAATACTGAAAGCGACAAATGAATCAATTTTGATAAGAATGTGATAAATTTTGTAAAATGTGCATCGTAAAAAGCACCCAATTTAAATAAACAAAATTGGAGGGTCTGTTTTTAATATTAAAATAACCGCTTTTTACTAAATGCATAATAGGATGTGTACACGCTGCACGGTGTACATATATCAAAATAACATTATTTACGATTTTTGTTTGTCTGTCTGTTTGTTCCGGCAAATCTCTGGAACGACTGGACCGATTTTGACGGGACTTTCACTGGCAGACAGCTGATGTAATAAGGAGTAACTTAGGCTAATGTTATATTACAAATGTAATAACTTTTTGTTAAATTCCACGCGGGCGAAGTCGCGGGCACAGCTAGTTGTATTTAAACCTCACTATTTTTGATATAGTGGCTCCCACGTAAAATGTACTTGTAAATATGCTGTCGCGGACTTTTATATCGTAAATATCGTCGTAAGTATCGTTAAGTAACGTTATTTTCATAGTGTTAAAATTTTAATGGTAAACACATTTCCGTCCGAGTCGAATGAAATACAACTACACGATTAGTACTCTGTGTCGACTCAAGTCAAATTAGTTATTGACCTAAAGGTTGTAAATACCAGGTCATAAAATCCCAAAAAAAAAAACAAATTAGTTACTAATTTGTATAGATCATTCGACTGATTCGAATGATTTACTAAATCGAATAATTCGAATGGAATCATTCAAAGTCGCGCACCGCTAATCTACAGTAATCATGCATGTGCTAAGGGCTAGTGCACACGTATTCGACGACATTGTAATTAATTAACGACGGAAATAATTGTATAAAACATTAAAGTTTTAAGGGTAAAAAGTTTTCTTAAAAGCTCTTACTATGTTACGAAAAAAATTATTAGTATGAATACAAAAAATAATTGGCTTCAAAATCTATAGATAGTCAAAGTCAAAATTATCTATTTATTTAGGTGTTTTGTCAATGCACGTCATCTTTTGAGTCTACTGCCGTTTCCAAAGTTGCTATATCTGATTTTAAGAGAAGAAAGACGAAACAAGCCTCCTCAGCACATCTTTTTAATCATTATAAGATATAAGTAGAGATTTCGCTTAAATTTATTATAACGGAGAGATATTGTCTTACTATTAAAATAACTGTGAGAGACAGGAGCAGTAAGTGTTGATATGAGATTTTTTTGAAGACTAATAATAATAATTATAATTACAAAGCAATTTAAGTCGCTACGCTTTTAACTGTGAGGAGTTCCTTCATCTGTGGTCATCACTTTCATTGCAATGAAACCTTATGAAACAAATCCAACACAACCAAACAAAAAATCATATCGCCATTTTGCAACAGTCCGGGCCTATTCATTAAAAAATGGACGTCAATTAAGCGTGCAAAACTGCAAGCCGATGCGCGATGGCTAGCGTGTCGTAAAACTGCGTTCAGTTATAAAACGAACGACCGCAAATAGGTACGTTCACGAGAGAACCATTTTTAATGTAACATAAAACTGTAAGTAATTGATACTCTGTCTGTGCGAGCTGTTTGAACGTGCCGAATGCATGGGATCCTTAGTTGCGCTCTAGTGTGACGGTGTTGGGCTGCGTTCACACTGACGTTGATATTGGCAGGTGTCCCGATGTCCAAGGATCCCTGATTTCTTTGTACAGTCGTACAAGGATTTTTGGGCGTGTGGGTGACAGAGACAGCGCCTTACAGGTAAGGCAAACTGTAAGGCGCTGTCTCTGTCACTCACGCGCCAAAAGATGCTTGTAGGACTATACGTACTTGATATCTATTATGGCATTGTATTATCAGTGTGCGAATCCCATATCGTCGAGTTTTAAATTCGTCTACGTACCAATAACTCTACGTACGTCTACGTACAATTTAAGGTTTTCTTATTATAATGAATTAAACCAAGTACTTTAATTATAGACAGTTATGCTTCTCGCTAACAAAATTTGAAGCGGACGGACAATATTTTTTAACATTTATCCACAAATAGGTTGTACTCAGAGTATAACTAAAACTTAGGTAAGAGAGTGTTGCGACCAATATTTGCAATTTACATTGACGTTGACAGCTCAGTTCATTCGAACCACTGACTCATTGAATGAATTGATCCATGTAACATACATAGATCGGAGCATGCTGAGCGGCGTTCATCAATACATCACTGTATACTCTCAGATATTTTAATAATTATGAGCCAGACTAATAAACTTTAACATAAAATGTTAGTCAAGCGGTATTTTGTGTTAAGAAAAAAGGCTTTGTTATCCCTAATAAAACTAAATAAACTTCAAATCAAATTAAAATTTAATAACTTTTTGTGGAAAACGGCTAGATAGAACAAGATGTTACAAATCTAACTTACCTACATATTGTTTTGTATGTATCCGGATTTGATAATCAAAATTCGAATTCTTTAAATTTTTAATGTTCTAAGTATTTCGAATGTTTAGTTTTTGTATTATTTCTTGGTCAACAACGCATCATTCATCAGCTGGCTTATTTGCTCATAACTACTGAAAAAAAGTATTTGAGAAAAAAAATAACACACTTACACATGTCATTACTAGTTCAAAGTACGAATGATTTGAATGATTTAAGTAAATGGAATTTATATTTATTCACGTGAATGTGAAGACTTGAAAGTGTACACCGCGCTTTATATTATTTTGGTTGTGAGAAAAGTCACGTCACAATCGAAATTCGTTGTTCCGTTGAAAAGGTGCGAAGCCACAGACAATGTATTGTTTTCATGTTACAGATAATATTAACACTCCATATTAGTATTGTGTCTATGTTTTGAATATTTTTGAATGTTACCAACCGTATTGCCTGGCCAGATGAGGGGTAGACTGACATGCCGTAGATTGGTTCGTTTCCCTTCCCCCTATCCCCGTTTGTCAAAGCTACCCATTTCCGCAGGACCTCTTAGTGTTAGGCAATCTAGTCTAAGCGTGAAGACTTACTAATAAAAGTTCATGTTATGAACTATGTATTGTGAAGAATCCACCCCATTGTAAAAACCTATAAACATCGTTGTCATTCCCGATGTATTCCCGACATCAAAGACATCACTATGACACTGCAACCACATTCTTAAGACAAAACAAAGAGTGTTTCAAAAATAGAACAAAATTTTTAAAACTTCAAAACATTCCAAACAATTTCAAACGGGTGCGTTAAAATATCCCTGCCATGTTTGTTGTTATCATAAATTGACAGGGCGGCGGCGGCGCCCACCTGTTTGTTTATTTTCATACGACACGTGGAAGAGGTTCTACCCACTTGGCATTTTCCATTCAATGAAAAACTGTTTTCCATTAGCGAGTGTGCTTAGCGCTATGGCTTGCCAAGAAATAACGTCAGTCACAGGATAGGACATGACTTCAATATTTTGTGCTGTTGATTGAAGTGACAAATTGTATAACTTAAATAATAAAAGTAAATTAATAAACCCTTGCATCCATGGACAACGCAATAGAACATCTGAGATCTGAGACCAGTAGTTAGTCCCAGAGCTGACCGTCATAAAAGGTGGAGATAATGTATAACTACGAGTATAAGAAGTGAAATGGTAAGTGTGTCTTTCGATATTAGACGAATTATAAACCATTGGCCTGGCGATGTGTAGGTTGACTAATTTTTTATTATAATTCCTCAGAATGAGCAGGTTAGGGCCATAGTCAACCACGAAGGCCGAGTGCGGATTGGCAGACATCTCTCTGTGGGTAGTTGCGAACTCTCTGGCATGCAGGTTTTCTCAAGATTTTATTGTTCATTGTTTCATTTAAAATTCTAAATGCTTAACACGCACATAACTCAGAAAACACAAACGTGCGAGCCCTGACCAAGACTCCCCGAGGGAGAGGCCAAATGTTTAAATGTTAGACCATCGCTTTATGACCACTTCCCCCAGATTTGTGCAAAATTCCACAAACAATATCTATGAACGGTGGTACGTGTCCACGTGTATCGTCCCGTGTACTCTCCAAACCACTTGTCTATATTTAAAGCGGTCCTCTATCATCGCGCGACCAGCTATTTGGGTCAGCTGACCGTCCCGTGGCTCACTGCGATCCGTTCAACATCAGCTGTGTTTATTTTCCACGTTACACGAATGTAACACTAGGTGTTTCTGTTGTTTCGTAGTTCAATGAGCCATTTTGTGAGCCTGAATGAGCTGTGAATCATTTACAGTCGTTTTCAAATCTTATTGTATCTGTACGTAATTCTTAAGTCGTTTGCGTAGTAGCACTGTCGAGATGTTAGAACAACACAGTGGTGGTTGTTATACCTACTTTAGTCGGGCTACTGAAAAACCTGTAATGAGCTCATGCTCTTCAAATGACTCTCTACAGATCTTTAAAAACTTCTTTATTCCAACGTTTAAAAATAGATAACTTCAAATATTTCTCTTTTTGTGTAACTGATGGGGAAGTAAATACCATAAATAATTGTGTAATAGCTAGTAAAGCCGTTTAGGTTTTGGTCGAAATAAATTTAAAATCACAATCAAGTTCTTACATCTAATCACGCTAATTAATCTGATGGCTGTCGAAATTTGTTAATGTCTTTTTAGAAAATGCCTTATCATTTCCGTAATTTTGGGAATTTGAACAAAAATTTAATGAAACAAACGGGAAATTCGAAATAAAAACAGTCATTTATATTTCTCATAGACGTTCCCGTAATCTTATGTCAGCATTGGTTGTATGTAGTCATAATAAAAATAATTAAGAATTACTTAGTTTCGTATTTATGCCCTATGCCCCAATTACCCGAATGGTGCAATGGTTATCACGCCGTATCGCTGTTCAAAGTGTCCTGGGTTCGAATTCCAGCCAGGCGGAAATTTGAATGATAAGTTTACCGGTGTCGATCTGGGTGTCCTTGTCTTATGTGTTACATAGCACCCATGTCAAACGGAATCCAAGTGCTACGAGCTTGTACCATTATATGTAATTAAGAAAACCCTAATAGCATTCTACGTCCTGATTACAATTACTATTCCTGTAAGTACTCCACATGTCATTCTTCAATATTGCCGATAATACATAACCTAGATTTCGGAACGGGGTGTCTGATCATTCCTGTATCCTAGACTCCCACTACGATTTAATGAGCATTGCAAAAACGACAGAGCAGCGGAAATCACACGCAGAGACATAATGAGCTAATCCATGGGTGAGATTTGACTATAATTGTTGCTACGACGAGTTAGGTAGTTGAAAATTCGGTACGACGTAATGCTTATTCGTTACATAAGACGAGAAAGCTTTGTATTCCTGGTTGATCGTAATAATATTTAAAATGTATGACACAGAATTTCTTGTGAGTTTTACATTTTTTAAGTTTTTTTGTCATTGAGCATTAGAAATGTATTTTATTTTTCTTTAATCTGTTAACTAAATACCAGGTGTAAGTAAGTACTTTGTTCTTTGAGGCAAAAATAAGAAGCACTCCTCGCATGAATTGCTATTGGCATCTTTTCTTGAACGCCTCTGTGCACCGGAGAGCACGTAAAGCGGTAGGTCTGGGTTACAACATTAGCTAATATTCGTTATATGATGTTTGAGGCGGAGGTGGTAAGCTTAAAAACTTCTGCCAGTAGGATTTTTCTCCAACAATGCGTAATGGGGCAGTGTGGTGAAGTATGCTATAAGCCCGAAGAGAGATGCTCGTAGTGGGCCTTTGAGTTAAAGCTGTGAGAAAAAAAATACTCATCCTAAATAATGAACCAAATGAGTATCTATCCCGAACAGGGTACCTAATATTAAATTAACAAACCCAAAACATACCTACAGCAAAAGAAAAACCAAATTATTCAACTATTCACTAAGCTACACGATGTAAGTCCACTGCTAGACATTTTCACTACCAAATACCTACAATCAAAACATTCCACGTCCGTCGGTCTAACACAATCTTGTACAAATACTGCTGTGACACAAATGAATTGCTAACGGACTGCTAGCATTGTTCATCGCTTGTTCTTAAGACTACATTTTGATAGGGCCAGACCGTTCATAAACAAACGGTTGGGTCGATCTGATTTCAGCCTTATTTTTATTGCTGTACGATACAAAATCGAAAGGTAAGTTTTCGCCTGGGCAGACGTTCACCGAACCCTATCACCTGAAACTCCTGGTACGTAAATGATTCCGAATATAACTAGGGTTATCAAAAAAGTAAAAAGGGTTGTTTAATTAAAACAAGAAACCGCCCCAGTTACAATTTATACTAGCCAGTTAGACAGAATATATGTATAGCTAGTTAGATAGAATATATGTATAAAATTAAGATAAAATATCGCGTAGTCGGTAAAATCAAAATTTGTTAAAGAAGGACAGCCTTATTAAATCACTTCTTGAGTTTGTCATCACGTGTACCACATAATTTTGTTCTCCTTGATATTAGTATAAAAGCATTACCAATGCGTTGTCAGGCAAGAAAGAAGAAAGAGGAAAGAAAGAAAAGATAAGGAACTAGAGAACCACCCGCGCTTCGCTTCGGGACCCGTAGGTAAAAGCCGCGTAGGTCCCGCTCCCGTAGGAATCTCAGCTGAAAAGTAAATTACATGTAGTATATAATAGCGTGATTCAGAACTTGCATATGAATTTTACTAACGCCATCTATTAACAACTCCGGAATTAAATATCTAGCAACTAACAAAACATCGATCTTCCCATGGGAATGAGATGTTTTTCCGCAGTAAAAAGTAGCCTACGTCACTCTCCACCCTCCTAACTATCCCCACACACATAAAACATGTCATATAATAGCCATGTTGCGACGTGAAAGAGTCACAAACAAACAAACAAACAAACAAACAAACACACTTTCACATTTATAATATTAGTAAGGATTAAGATACATGTTAGCTATCTATCATCGCAAGCTTGCTGGCAAAAGGTTAATTCAGATATACAAATAAGTAGTATTTTTATGTATATAGAATGATTAATAGTTATAATTTAAAAATCTTTGTAGACCCTACATGTTACAATAAATAAAGTATTCAATTCGTCATTTAAAATAAATTTCAGTGGTAAATCATTAAATCATAATAAATAGAAGATTCCCGTTTGAATATTATTAATAGCAACCCTAAGTTCAACCGAACTTGCCTGAGCCCTTTGTTGTCTAGACTATTGTACTTTACCACGGACTCTCGATCGACTCATACTAAGCTATGCGCATCAATGATATGATTGGTGGATATCAAACGCATCCACAGAAACGTAGCATAGCACATCTCTGGTGGAAAAGCACCCTTAAACTTTTAAGATATTTTTTCGCATTGAGAAATGTGACAAATATGCTTTTTTTTAAATTCACGTATATTTTTTTCAATTTGGCGGCAGTCTCGATTGCTCGAGATGTGTTCCGTTTGCATCTTGTTCCGAAAATTGTTCAATTGAAGTCATTGAGATACTATGTAGGTACTAAAGTGTTGAATTCATGAATGTCATGATACATAATATATTATCATGAATATTATTAATTACACTAGATATCTGCAGTATATCACAGCGAAAATGTATTCAAGTCATATTGAATTTTGTCTCTTGACGATATAAAAAGGTCACAAAAATCTAACAATTAAGTATATACCTACTTTTTGTTTATGCCACGGTACTTAATTTTTTTTATATTTCACGTTCTTCTTCTTCATTTTAAAATGAAGTAGTTATATAATTTTATTACGTGGCCTTTTCTCTTTTGTCGTCTGTCGATTTCGCTATAAACAACATAATGCAATTGCAAACAATAGGCGAGATAAATAATTACTTATACTCCATAGTAGGGGTTAATGTACGGTGCAAATCGTCCAGAAAAGGTACGCGCCCCATCTCCGACAAGGCTGCATAGTTTTTTTTGATCGAACCAATATCTATTGGTCCGTTAGAAACGAGGGAAACGTACAATTTTGCCAATCAACTACACTAAGGAAAACTGCGTTCGCAAATCGCTTAAAATTCAAATCGCTTAACATTTGATTTCGAACTTAACATATAAGTATAGTTGAAGAAGAAAAGTTCATTAATAAATGAGCATTATTTCACATATTTCTCTGTATTGCCTAGACAATAATAAACTTACTTGGTAGGGACCTTGTCTGACAAGCAAGGTCCCAGCAAACTCTACCACATTGCTTCATTGGCGGAGTGAACCGCAAAGTTAGTAGGTTAAATTTTTGGTAATAAGTCTGAGCGGAATGTGGTCGTAATCCGCAATAAGTTGGTTGTAGTAGTATTCACGGCGTGTCGTCAAGAGCCGTCGATTTATGGCCGCATCGATTCCTCGTTTGTGTACGGCCATAGAGTCGCCGGCCGTTACACCAGCTTACGGCGGATTCAAACTTTTATGCCGTTAACGGGCCACGGAATCATGCGCGGAGATAATTCAAGTTAAAACAGGCCGCTGACATATCCGTGGGTCCTCCACGTGTACCAATAGCTGCCTTCCTTTTTTGATGGTGAAAATCAAAACCGGCTCATAAACGACGAAAAAATTGCTAAACACATATAAATATATTCGGTCGAATTGAGGACCTCCTTCTTTTTTGAAGTCGGATAACAAAACATTACGATCTCTTGTTGCAAATATGTAACCTATACTCACAGTTCAACTTAGTTTGTGAGCAACATTTACTTACGGCATTTTAAGTTCCCGCCGTCAATCTTCGTAGCACCTTAATCACATGGGCGGAAGGGTGGCATTTGTGTGAGAAGCAATTAAAACGAATACCATTCCATTGGATATGGTAGGAATCGCTTGTTTAATGGCCCCAGGCCGCGAGAATATCTCCATGGTTCGGATTAGGGGCCAGCGCTAGATATTGCGCGCGCTGTGACGCGAATTTAAACACGCGGTCCCTACGCAGGGGTGTGATACCCCATTGGTAAAAACGTATTAATTTTTTATGTTAACTTCTGAAAGGTGTTAACCGAGAAGCGTGGTTACGTTTAGTTGGCAGGGTCTACGAGTTAGCTAATGGTTAAAAAACAGATTGTGCGTAATTTATGATATGTATGTTACCGGTTACACTTTTTTTAGAGGCGACCTTCTCAGTCCTCAGGGGTAGCAACGCATCTGTGACCGAATTAGAACGAGACTCATACTAACAATAACTAAGTGGACTTTTACTAACATTAACTAACAGGATTAATTATCACTAACAGTCCATGTCCTCACACTTATTAACAAACTAACCAACTAATATTCTAACACCATCTACTAACTGGACTAACTATCCTAGTCCCTTTGAGTCTAGGCAGCGGAAGGGTGGTGCTGCATGCTCGTTTGCTAAGGATACCCAACTTTATATGTGTACGCGTATCTACTCGAAGTCCACTTCTTCCAATAGTCTGAATGTCACGTCAAGCTTCACTGGTTACTCGGTACTGTCAGCATTGTCGTTTCAAATAATTTTAACCTATACTTGAGACCACTCGTAATCGAAAATCACTCGAAACGAGACTCAGTAGGAGAGCAACTCAAAAATAGAGCCAACATAAAACCATGACTACGGATTATGCCCGGAAATGGTCCACAATTTGACACTCACGGTTAGAGCATACGTTAAGGATAACATCTCGATGAAACCTGCACATCTGAGGGTTCTCCATGTCCTCGTAAGCGTGTTATATCCACCAGACCACATTTGTCCAGCATCTCGAACTATAATCCTGACCCTACCCACTCAAAAACGAGACTCAAGCCCATATAAAGCGAACAAATACGAAGGCTATTCCTAACCTACAGTAATGCGCCGTGCGGAGCTATTTAAAAATGGCTATAAACCGGCGGCGCGGCGTGTTGCTATCTGCGCAGAAATTCGGTATAATTAGCTTCCTTATTTCTATAAAAGCTATTTTCGCGTGGCCTCCGCCCCGGCCCGCGCCTACGATCGCTACGACGAGCGATGCGTCAGAGACGATCCAATATCAACTGAATATGGTAATGGATCCATTTCCTTGTCTAAACACTATGAATAAATGTAACTGGCTACAACCCATTAATGGCCCACTACTGAGCACGGGTCTCTCCTCATTATTGAGGAGGCCTAGAGCATACTCCACCACGCTGCTCCAGTGCGGATTGGTGGAGGGGTTAGTGGCCAATCCAGTGTCGAAAGTTTTCAAGCCGCCCGAAGGCCTCCGACATGGCTTAACGACTGCTATAAATCGATAACAACCGGGACCGACGCCGAATTTACTAATGCCGATAATAAGTAATAACAAACACCCACATAACAGTTTCTTAAATATTTAATGTGCCGAGACATAGAATTCTTAAGTTTAAGAATATTCAAAAGCAGAAAAGTTTTAAATCTTACTTTTAAATGTTGCATAGTTATATTGTTGCCTCGAAGCACGGGATTTTTAAAGCCATACCTTGGATGCCGTAACCAATGGACGCCGTGGCCTATATTAAAAAAGTATATGTAGGTACTTGGCCGACAATTACTAACGTAACGGAGTGATTTTGATGAGGTTCGCAATGAGGGTAACCGTTTTTGTGCTCACCAGTTGGCGCCACTTCAGAGGGCGGTCATGCTGTCAAAGCCCGCCCATACATAAACAGTGACAAATGAAATTCCATGAAATTCAGACAAGCGAAAAGTGACAGACAGACCTCCCTTTTCACTAGCGCCTCTAGCGGAAAATTCACACGCGGTTACCCTCATTGTGTCATATTATCACATTGATTTTTAAAAGTTATTCGAATCTCTGTCATGAGGTCATGACAGTACATTGGTAAGAAACTCCTGTCTAACATCTTATTGTAGATTCATACTTGGACCTTCAGTCCCAGTATCCTGTGGTAATATAGCTGAGTTTATAAAAAGGATATAAAATAAAATACAAACGTCTTCATTAGCCTACCTACCCGTTGCCACAGATTAAACAATGTTACTTTACTCATTACTAGGTTTTCAACTAGTAATGTAGTGTGTGTAGAACTCATAAAGTAATTGGCGCCTTATGGAAAGATCCTCAAGAAATTCCCTTCAACGTAGGTATTTCAAAAGTCTCAGCGACGATTCACCGTTCCTGCCGGGACGCACATATTATATACAAAAGATTTTCACAAATATAAAAATAGTGTTGACGGTCCGGCACTAGACACACGCATAATGATTGCGGAAGGCGGACCCACGATTTATCGACGTTTCGACGTCCCGCGGCTGCCGCGAGTATATCGTCGCGTCACGCGCCGCCCTAGAGGCACCATGGTGTGCGCGAGCCATCGGACACCGGAGAGTATAAGTACAGTACAGAGAAAGAGAAAGTACAGAGTAACATGGGCTACAGGCTACCAGAGTACAGAATAAATAACTTATGCCACGTAAAATCACACATAGATTCTTTGTATGCATGCTGCTGCACCACCCTGAATGTACGCAGTTTAGAAGACACGCAAAAATTTCATCAGCCTGATAGTTTTCATTTACATAACTTTGATTCTCCTCCGGAATTCTATGCCTTCTGTATCTTGATTTGATTAAATACCCTTAGTAAGTACTTCAAAAATTTTCACATGGTATTTTTAAATCATAATTTATTAGCGTCCGCCCGCGTGGAATTCGTTTAAACTTCACCCCCGCGGGGTCAGTTCAGACCGAGACGCGACGCGACGCAACGATACTGGAAGAGGCCAGTGATTTCGAGCTGCGCCGCGCGTCGCCGCGAGACGCATCTCTATGGCGCGAGGTGCATCGTAAAAGTAGGCAATCTTGCACGCTGCGCGTACCGACGATGCACGGCTGCGTAGCGATTAGCGATGCACCGCGCTACGCCGCGCGGCGTCACGAGACGCAGCGCTGCATGAAGCAACGTATTCTGAATTGTCACAATGAAATGTGTATCTTTTCGTGTAGAAAATAAAGTTCTATTTTGAGCCGCTCTTTGAAAGACTGCGCGCAGCGTCGCGTCGCGTCTCGTCTCGGTGTGAGTTGACCCTTAGGCGGATGCCTACATTTTAGTGGGAATTTGCATGTCAAATTTCAGCCCCATCGGTCCAGTAGTTTGGGCTGGGCTGTGCGTTGATACATCAGTCTAAGTCTAAGGTGACTGACTGTCACCTTTGCGTTTTATATATTAAGATTTATGTCTTAACTTACTCAATTTACTCAAATTATAATAGGTAAGTGAAAATTACATCGAAATCTATAAAGCCCCTTCACAAATAAGTAACACAATAGTTGTACATGGCAGATCGATTGTACATATTTGAAGTCTACAATCTTATACCACTCTCTTCTCGTTTACCATTACCTAGGGTACTTTTCTGATATCCTCTAGGTTAATGATATTTAAAAAAGAAAATCTCCTTTCAATCCACCATGATGGCGATCGTAAAGTCGGCAAAATGTAGCAAAATAAATGCGGACATTTCCAAGGTTGTGTTTGATGGTGTAATTTTAAAATACATACCAATGACCAGCGAAATAGATTTCTGCCATTATTATACCTAAATTCGTGACCGGCTGTGATGGGAAATTCGTATGAAAATGAATTAAAAAAATCCTTTCTGTGTTTCTTTCCATGGAAAAAGTTGCTTCTTCCATGACCTTTCCGAGATGAAGATGCGCCATAAAATATCAATAGGCCAAGTCGTCTAAATTTGTTTATCGGTTTCCGTGTGACACTCGCTTACATTACAAAGACAAACATACTCAAATTATTAGAAAAATATTATGGCTTCTACGCCTAAAAAGACATTCGTAATATTCGTATGCTTAAAAATATCCAAAATTAAAATCATTTTTGTAAATAAATATAATTTGATACACTTATAATTTTTTACAAAGTACAGATGTTCTTCAAATACTTAATACTATTATGAGTAGGTACAACACTATAGTCAGTCACACTCTAATATCGATGCGTGGCAACTTGATGAAATAAAGCTGTAGGTATGGTCGTGATAACTGAGATACTGCGCCATTTACATCTTTATGATTTCCTGGTTGACGCGATTTCACTAAAATACATTATAAAATTGGTTGACAAATGAGTAGAATGTGAGAGATGATATGAAAGAAAAGATCCTAATACCATCTACTAACTGGACTAACCATCCCTATTCCTATTTGAGTCTCGTTCTAAGTCGGTCACAGTTGTCATGGGCGGCAGCGGAAGGTGTTGCTAGCCCACTCGTTTGCTACCTTAATTCCATCAAAACAGAGTAGAAATTACGGCTATTAGGAAAGAATGGAAAAATTGGGGAAAGACAGCAAGATGTCAACGATGATGTTTGACAAATGATTAGCCAAGGGACTATGGGCGCAGTAGTACGTCCTTATGCTCATCTTATACTCTTAATGATTTCTATGACTTCTCAGCCCACTCTAAGCAGGGGGCCGCTTTTGTCTCCTAAAGGGTCTTCTAATCGGGGTCAGTATTTCTAGGCCACATTTCGGCTAGAATAAAATTAAAATTATATTCCCTGCCTCTGATCTGTTATAATACAATATATTTAGCAAATGTACGCGCGGAGTGAGGCGGGTGGAGGCATGACGCTCATAGATCCCTGACCTTGAACTAGTGGCGAGACGGGCGCGGCGGCGAGCGATTCCGAATTGCGCGATTAATTCCACCGACAAGCTAGTGATGTAACTTACACTCATTTGTTCCTTACATTTATTTTATCATCGTGAATATAAAAAATAAAAGAAGACAGATAAATGTTTCTTCCTAGGCCACGGGTATTAATAATATCTTTTTTTGTACTCCATGCCACCAGTGACACAGGAATTCCTAATGCGAGAGTATCAGAGTTTAAGCGCCTTTTTACGACTGTACGTAAAAGCCAAGCGGTCAACCGTCTCCGGAAAAGGCGGCCTGGGATTAACTTTTACACGCATCATTAAGGAATAAAAAAAATATTTGCTTATAAGATATATAATTATCGCTTGTTTCGGTAAAGAAAAACATGACGAGGAACAAGCACATACGAGAGTTCTCCATAAAGTTCTTAACATTGACCAGTGTGGTAAAACGACGTGTGCTTCTCACACCCTCGCATTGTACGCAAAGATTTCTCTAGGTACAGATAAGTGTGTCTTGGTGGGCTAGGTTATGACTTGCCATGATGATGAAAAACGGTCACTTCACCATTAAAGCTTTTTAAAAGGATTTAGCAACTTCACCAACGATCCCGAACACGACTCGATGCCAAGGAGTTCCGTATTGTAACACCGCGAACATTAACGATGACACTGCTATAGACTTGTTCTATTTTGATAATGGTGAACCAAGTTTTCCGGCATTACGTAAAAAAGAAAGTTCCGCAATAAATTACTTTTGAAGCGCAAAAAATTCTAGCTTCTAACATTTTTACGATTATTACCCAAACGTGTCTACGTAAGAGGGAGAATTCAAGGTCTCGTTTCCACTATTAGTAACATGATTAGGTATTTGCGATTTTGTGTTATGTTGAGTTGTATAATGGAAAAATTTGCCAGATTCTTTTACAATGACATTTATTGGACCAATCTATTTACACAAATAAAATTTAAGGGTCTATCTAAGATTGCAAGTTAACTTTTCTTCCCGAGTTACTTAAGTTATTAACATGATACTAAAACATAAACATTTTTTAAAGGTTTTGTCTGCGGTTATGTTTGTGTATGTAGAGGAGGCTATAGAGCATCATATAGGCTAGTCCTTTTTATTTCGAAATTGCCAGGAGTTCTTGGTCTTTAGGCGGGTCTTTAGAGAATTCGTGATCTGGGTGTGTTTTCTCTTTCAGGATATAGGAAATTAAGGTATGAGGATATGAGAGAAAAAATATTTATTTAATTACTATGTGTATTTCTGCGTACATCTGTTATTGCAACGAATCTGACAGGTATTCAATAAACAGCGTAAAAAATGTGAGCAGCGCCGAAGTGTTTTTCCCTAGTTCGTAAATAAAATAAAAATACGCACATTCGCACGCACAACTTTTGTTTACACACCGTTCTTCACGCTCCAATAACACCGGCGGAAGAAACTCAATGTTTATTTGCCGAACATAACTGACCTGACCCTATTCCAATGGTGTGACGTCACCAGTGAGTTCGCGTTTGAAGTCACAATAGTATCACGGCGCTAACTAGAGGGCGTGGTCGTCTTGAGGAACCACTTTACGACACTAGGATCACCATGTGTGATCACAATTTGAAAATTTTGGATTTGGACTACTTATTCGGACGATGAAAAAACTGGATATTTTAGTTACAAAATGAAATTTTAAAATTCTTAATTATATTTGAATCAGAAGTTAAAAAATCATTGTTTTTGACATGGCACTGGTTGATTACATTTTAAAGTTTTTTTAATATATCTAAGAAAGTAAGCAAGGCTGCAACATAACCCTTCCGCTGCAGCCCACGACAACCGAGACCGACCCATAGCAAAACTTAAATTGGGATTAGAATAGTTAGTTTATTTAGCAGACGGTGCTATTAAAAATCTTAGTTTAAGATACCTAGTAAACTTTATTGGATGCTTATTTAATTTTTCAATTCCTTTTTTGCACCTGAATAAACAAAAGTCGGATAAAACATGAATAGAAGGCCAAAAGTCCGGACTTGTCCGGATAAATGGGAACATCTGGTAACTTGACACGTCTGTAGTCAGTACAAACGCGGTAACTATTTATAGTATCACTGTTAGCTATTAGACTGGGCTGTAATTAGATAGCTGTATGATTAAGCAATCAACGCTTTTATAGACCCGCCCTGTCTTTGCTTCGGGAATATGATCCTTACTATCTCTCTAATAACGTTTACAATATAAATGAATATACGAGAAGATGATACTTGATGGTAAATTACCGTCGCCTTCGAATCAGTAACAGGAAAGGTATATCTACATATACAGTGCATTGTCTGATAAGAAAGGCGTAAGAATTCAGATATTCATAAGAAGATTTCAGAAGAGAGATCAAATGAGAGGTTTTTGAGTTATCCTTAACAATGCGAATTTGCATTTCCATATAATAAATATTCTCATTTTATTACTTGTCAACGTAAATTAACAAATTTTGGAATCGGTTTCTTTTTCTTTGAATGCATAATGCATAAAATTACATAAATCATCCTACCTACCACAACTGAGGCAGGTAAAGGTCAGTAATAAACAAAACGGCCGCACTACGAGCTGTTTCAGACTAGCGTTAAATTCCGCGCGAATATCTACAGTCGTTTCAGTGACATACGAGTATCTACGAGCTTACACGCGCGCTACAATTCGCTCTACAAAAAGTCGAATACGCCCACACGAGCTTATTAGAGCGGGAATAGTAATTTCGCGATAAAACATTACTTTTTGTGTTACTATTTGTATATATCGACTGAAAAACCGAAAATGATGGGTGTTACTTAAGTTAGGTTAAGAACTAGGTTTAGTTCACCCACTAAAAAGTTATGAGGTAACACACATAAAACTACAGAATAATTGACGACTTCCTTTTTTTGGAGTCGTTTAAGCACAAGCTAATACAATTACGCTCGTACAAAACGCTAGTCTGAAAGCGCTCTATTTCTGCCGTAGCCCAGGAAACCCACACACTCGGTAAATCTGGTCCAAACTGTTTGGACATAGAACGTTACAACGCTCGGTTTACGTTCAAAAGATTAAAAGGTGTTACGTTCGTAAACAGACTGTTAAGAAATTTTGTTGGGCCGTTGTTTTATGTTTTACGACTACGGGATTACCACGTCGACCACCCCCGTGTTGCGATTTGTTTCACCATCATCGCTTCCCATTATTCCCATTATTCCCTCCATAATTTTTAAGGCTTATTCCGGTCTCATTGTCAAAATTCATAATCTTTACCACGTTGGTCAAGTAAGCCTTGTCATGATTAGGAAACAGAATGCTAGGTGTCGTTTGTAAACCTAGGTTCCAATCCCGTGTTTAAAATATTTAATAATTTATACGTTTTTTTGTGTGTACCTACGCAAATTCTTGCGTGTTTCACTATGAATTACTTTTGGTGTAGTTTTTAAGCTACATTAAAATTAAAACATCGTCAGAAAACTATCCAATCTCCATTTCTCTTATCTGGTTAAAATGAAAATAGTCCTCCTTAAGTGATTCCTTATAGATTACTTGTTTGAGGGAAGATTCTTATAGAAGAATCCCCATACATAACGAATCACGAAAAATAAACGGGTACTTATAGGTACATCAAATCAGATATATGTACCTATAATTAAAATAGGATAGGAAATAAAATTATTGTCGCTTACTTATAACTTAACTTCCCTACCTGTACGAAAACGACGAGTAACAACAATAACATACCAAACATTATGCGTTTCATCTGGCAACAAACGCGCAAGTGAGCGCTTTAATTAACCGAAACAGAAAACAGCTATCGAAACTGCCTTCAACAGGGGTAACTCAATTACCCTGGCAACACTGAAGCAATAAAATAACAGCGGAACAGGCAGCGTACGGGAAAACGCGGGGAAACTCAGGGAAAATCGGGGGTTTTGTAAATACGTAATTACTTACTTAAGTAGGCGTTTCCTAATTTTCAGATTCCAATTTCGTTTTAAAAGCTTGTTGATTTTTTGTACACTTTTAAAATATCGCATTTTTTACTTGTAAAATAAATTTTTGGTACTGATATAAAAATAATTGAAACGTCAAATCTTACAACGCAAGTACAGCGTCATCCGCGCGTTACATTTAAATTTCAACTTCTGCTTTGAGAATACCGTAAAATTTTTAGGAACTGTTTGTTTCCCTTTCGATATTTTGTGTACTTACTGGTATAAAATGATATTCTAAAAAATCTTTTTATAACGAAGAAAAAAACACAGAAAAATCCATAGTTTAAGTCTCCTAAAGCACAGCATTAATGAGTTATAGTAGATGTCAGCTCGAGTAAATCAATCTTAAACCCAAAAATGCACATCAACATTCCTCGTTTCTTGATATACATAATTTACATGTTGATTATCTTTTCAAGCCCGATATATAAAAACACAATGGCGTGTTGAAATATCTCAATGCTCCGCCGTAACTTGGGGAAGCCGAGGAGCGAATAAAAAATTTAGTAGCAAAAGGGATCTCATTGTTAACGTAGGATATTATACTCGTGTAAATCTTGGATCGTTCTTATACACAAACCCATCTCATTTTTTTTTTACTTTATATAAGTTAATGCACACCTACACTACACCAATTATTACTATTTAGGCTCAACAGCTTCATCTTGACTAGTTCTTTTCTTTATGGAGTTAAGGTAGCAAACAAGAAGTCAGCACTACCCCATCCGCAACCGCTCGTGAAAACCATGACCGTCCTAGAACAACACTCAATACTCAGTCTCGTTCTAATTCAGTCCCAGATACATTGCTATGCTTGAGGACTGAGATGGTAGGATGGCTCCACACCTTCGTATCCGGAACATAATTGCTGTTAAAGTAATATAGAGCGTCGAAAATGGCCTGAATTGGCTCGAGAAAAGGATGATACGGTCGTGCCGCTTTTTCACTCGACTTGGTGGGTGCACTGCCGTGCCCCCAGATAATTATGATGGTAGAAAGGATACTAAGTAGGTACAGTGGCGGGCGGTGTTACTTTCCCAGGTGAACTCCAAGCTCTTAACACCTAATAATGAACAGAGGGGTCACTTGATAGTAAGGGTTCAATGTTGTCTATTGAAATTGACCAAGAGGAAGCAATGGACTCCTAGCCTTTTAAATAATAGTCCTTCACGTCATACAAATGTGGGAACCTTGATATAGGAAGTTTGTTCCATAACTTACACTTACGAATGTCTCAGGCATCTAGGCATCCATTCCACTTAAAACTTCAATTATTCATGTAGTTCAGTAACAATCACTGACAGAGCCACTAACAATATTATTAAATTACTGTCTGTCCGTTAGTATCCACGTGTAAATATAGAATGATTACAATAAATCTCCAGTAAGATTTATGGTCCATGTTTCAACACGTTGGCGAAAGCTGACAGAGCCACGACCTGCCAGTCGCCAGCGGTGGTGAAACTTATTGTCAGTACAATCTCTACCTTGTTTTCCAACAATGAAAATGGTTCTTTATATACTTTTTACAAGAAAACCCACTTCAAAATCGATAAGTAGAGAAACTCTGATGTGAAGCACTACTTTTGGAATACAAAAAAAAATCACACAGTGCAAAGTCATGAGGTAAGTATAACTCCTCAATTTTTTTAAGTCGGTTAATTAACTAATGGTGCAAAAATCTTATAAGGATCAACAACGTATTTGTAAGAGCATCTGTTAGAACCATTTCTTGCAGATTTTTTTAATGGAATTAAGGTAGCAAACGAGCATGTAACACCACCCTTCCAAGTTCCAACAGATTCTTCTAAGCGAAAACGTTACGGGATATTTTACCTCTCAGAGCTTTATGTGTTGAAGCGAACCTAGGGCGGGTTATTCATAGGATATAACCACATAACCCTTCAAAACAGCACCTATCTGAATTTAACAGAACAGAAGTTCAGTGAAAGATACAAGTGTTGTAATTTTGTATCGTACCTATATGAAGCCAAGTAATAAACAAAATCTGAGTTGTGTGAAGATATCGTTATTACAACATGGGCAAGTCACCATTATCTCCATCTAATGTAACTAACATGTATCAAAACACAACGCTGGTGCTTGATAGGGATGTGATACTGCAATAGACAAAACAATAAAATATCTGAATCTTCTAACACAAAAAAAATACAATTTATGTTTAGATTTTTAAGGAAAGCTAATCGAACTGGTTTTCTTGAACTTTTATTCTAAAAATTAATTCAATAATCGCGATAAAAAAAATTTAGTTCTTTATTTCCAGATCATAAACTAAAATATTACGTACGATTCTGCGTTCTCTGAGGGCGGGTTAAACCAAATATCATGTTTTAATATTAGGTAACTTAATTTCCCTTTATTCCAGAGTTTCGAAATGGAAGATGAAAAACATGTACCTAAGCCAATTAAAATTAACATCTACACTATCTAGAAAGTAGTCAAAATGTTATATGCACTTCATTTTGCACTTGATTATAACACTCGATAGTTAACACTGAGTATAGGTAAAACAAAAGAGTTATCATCTATGTTAGAGTGACTAGTATTTTAAGTCGCAAGATAAAATTTACACAAGTCCACCCTAACCTAAACGGATATGCATAACCGAAACGTGACATCCCTAAAGTGATGGCATGAGGGGCTTGACGCGTAGATAATTAAATTAGTCAAACGGGTATTAATTGGGCAGTTCTCACGTGTCCCCTGTGAGGCCCGACGTGGCCCGTTGGGTCCCGTCCCGTCCGCTGGGCCGCCCGGCCGTGTTCTACGTCACGCGTTCCTAGTTCCTACACATTCGTAGCGTTGACCGAGACTATCTTTAAATAATTAGGTATGATTAATGTAGAGTAAATGCGCTAGAAAAAGTAGGGGCACAAGTCTGCTAATTTTGAAATGCTTCAGTTGCGTCGTCGAAATAGTTTGTACATTTAGAATACGAAATGTGTCAAACACTATTTTGTAATTATCGAATGATGAATTTTGTGACTTTAACTTTGATAATAAAATTTGACAATAAAAGTTGATAGACAGACGAACGGCAGCATTTTAATACCAGCGCTAATTGTTAACTCTTAGTAAGGAAAGCTAAGATTGATGCTACACACTAAATACGAATTTAGAAAAATATTTTTGAAGTCACTTATACAGGGATACAGTTTTATACTTGTAATAGTTTTATTACTTGTGATAGAGGTCACAGTAACACGCATTCTGTCACCAAGTGTTTATTGATTTTATTTCAAGAGATAGAGCCATGTGAGAGACAGACAGCGGTGCAACATAACAAGAACGTTAAAAAACTTTGTCATAGTTTGTGTGCCTTCTTTTTTGTCATATTATTATTCTTTGCTCAAAAGAGTACCCGCTCTGATAAACATTGGAAGAAGAGTATTGGTTGGGTGCGCCGGTGCCTACGGAACCTTAATATCAAAGAATCCCACATTATCCGTCAAGGGCTTTCGACAACCGTCACGCAGTGATACTTCGTAACACTTGTATTCTATTACTGAGCTATTTCCTAACACCTCTTCCACGGTATAGGGCCTCTCCGGAGGGCCCCAGTGTCATTCATCACTTATGCATAAGATAATATACGAATACGGGTAATTAATATAATTATCATCATCATAATTGATATCATATCATCACTCATGTAATAACTGATTGATGTACACGAAATATTTTGAAGAAAAGCTATTCGTTAAGTTTATAATACGTCCCACAAATGTCAGAAATGGGATAACCGATTTGAATATAGTTTTTACGAATACTACTGAACAGAGCTTGGGATGAAATTTAAAAAGAAAGATAGTATACCAATTTTAAATAAAGATTTCCGTCCAAAGATTGTTCCGAGTAGGGAGCCTGAGGCTTTACCGTTCCCCGAAATGAAACTAATATTAAAACCTATGTAACAATCAGTAACATTAAAAATACAGTACATATCAACCCTGCAATAACTAACGATAAGCATGTTTTCCTACGAATCCCGTCGGACGTAGGGGCGAAAAATTACCCTTTTCACGCCTCATAATAAATTCAAACGATGAAAAACTCATGTCGCGCCCTATCTTCGAATTAATCAACACACCTCGCCGCACTCGTTAGGGGTAGTTAATGTTATGAGTGACGTCACACTGCAGCCCCTATAGGGGTGTGGATGGGGCCCGCTGGACATTTTTTTATTTCGCTTTGAAGGAAATTACCAATTAGAAAAGTATGAACGTAGGTAAAATAATGAAAATTACATTTTGAAATGAAAATTAGAGGGTATTTAGAGAGGGTGGTAGTCGGGCAAAGAGCAACAAACTTAGTCAAGTAGAGCAGAGAGATTTTTAAAGAGATAATAGCAAATCACCAGAGCTGTCTCTCCTATACAACTCCTATACAATTTTCTACTCCGAAATATGTACATTACTATTTATTGTATTGAGTACCGTATCGTATGTCAGTCAAAGCACTATGCTTTCTGAAGACACATATTTTTCAATAAATTATCAAGTTTGTGAATAATAACTTAATAACATTTCATTTCTTAGAAGTTATTATGATAATAACAATAATAACTTCTAAGAAATGAAATTTCCTAGAAGTTATTATGAACAAGCCGCCAAATAAGTAGACATCCCGAACAAACACTGACGTGTTGCCTCTAAAATGGAAGAACAGGATAAATAATTACAATAACTTGCAGAAATCTCAACTATTAAATATGTTGAGATTAATGAATGATACAAATACAGTCCATCGGTTGTCTGTCGCAACGAACGCTGACATAGTTATCTCCAGTGCAGCCTGGTAAGGGCAACTTCACAATGGACACCACTGTCATTTTTATTATTATCTTAACAACTTTTTTTAGAAAGTATATGGTGTTTAAATGCTGAAATATTCATTTTATTATACCTTTTATCTGATTTTGGTAATAAGAACTAAGCATAACTTATTTTGTTATAAATTTTATGTTCTTTCTTCTTGCCTCTTGACTTGAATTGCCAGCATAGCTGGCGATTCAAAATTAAATTGTTTACATATTATTTCATGTTAAATATTATTATTATAATTATATCAGTCATATTTTTCCGTCTGTTTTTATAGCATCATCTACCTCTTCCATATCCACCAAGAGATGACTGGTAGAGAATGCCGTTAGAAATGAGTTTTCTGTTGCTGTATATCCTTGTTTAAGGTGTAAACGAACAAAGAATAATTAAGTATTAACTTAGCGATTAGTGGAACGGCGGCCACTTACCAAGATGCTCGTCGTCTCTACCCAAACACCAGCTATTACCTAACATAAAAAAGTAGACTCACGAAGCAATGTTTTATAACATGATGATAAAGTAAGGTCTAATATAATAAATACATAAATAACGCTACACACTCATCGCCTCACACTAGGATTTCCTGTGCACGACACAGGAAATCCTAGTGCTAATAACGATACACAAGATCATTAAAGTTTCCACTTCGCTGGGAATCAAACACAGGACCCATCGAACAGCGCCACACTGGTCATCAATGCAGTAATGTTTTAACCAACTAGAGAGCGTCCAGTGTGAACGCGCGCTACGGAAGCCGTTGAGAGGCGCGGCGGTACTTGAATTACACTGGTTTGCCGGCAGCCGCCGCGCACCACCGCACCAGCCACCGCCACTGTCTCCGCGTAATTGTATGACAAATCGACGACATGGCTCCGTTTACGTTCCTATTATTATTATATTACATGCTGAGCCCGCGACTTCGTTCGAGCTGAGTTTTTCCCGCGTGAATCCCGATACCGTGGAAATTCCGAGATAAAAATTAGTATTGCTCCACAACCTGCTCTATCTCTCAGTGAAAATCTCATAAAAATTCGTTCGGCCGTAAAGCTTTGGTTTCCTAGGAAAGCGGTGCCGTCATATAGCGGCCGTAATATTACGGACGCAAACAGACGGCCGTCTTTACGGTGATGACATGTGGACGGCCGTTTTAACACACCGTCAGTCATTTTTTTTTTAAATAAACGTGAAACGAAAAGTATCCAAGATAGAAAATGGACGACCTTGATTTAGCTTTAGTAATTTACTTGGAGGATGAACTATCATCAGAAGACTTTTTCTATAATCTTTACTTTTTATATTATATATTGCTTCGTGGTTACGAACGAAATCTATTAAAATTTCGTCGTCCTCGCTGCTCCAAGAGTTGGAACTCATGTTTTACGTTGTTCCGAAAAAAAACACAAATACGTATTAAAAATAGCTTCACCGCTATCAATAAAACGTTGACCAAACAATCGGACACCGACAAGACGGCCGTCATGCAAATGGCGGTACCGCTTTTTGACTCCAGGAAACCGCGCCATTTCGTTTACATAGACAACGTTCTAGTGACGTCATTCACCGCGGTATTACGGCCGCTATATGACGGCACCGCTTTCCTAGGAAACCAAAGCTTTAAGGAGATTAGCCCGGACAAGCAGACCTTTCAATTTTATTTAATGTATAGATGTAGAGACTAGCTGACCCGGCAGACGTTCTGCAACACGTATTGTTATCTGTCGTAGACTACGCAAAGGTTCGAGGTTCGCGCTTTGATGTGGGACCAAAAATCGTCACAGTTTAGATAGCCTATTTAAAAAAAATGTGAAAAACTTACTCCTACATTTGCAGATTCGCGTATTCGGGCGACAGCTTACAAAAACAATGAATGAGTTAAAAACTTCGCATAATCATTACATAGGTCGTAGGTAGTGACCGGCCTTAGAATAGAAGTACCTACTTCGCAATAAGCAACAATATCACTACGCCCGGAGCTAGAAAGGATTAAGACAATGCCTCCTGTTTTCAATGAGCTGATCAATGCCCAATAAATTATCTGGTGTACAGAATCGTGCATCCCACCAGTCTTATCTCAATTCAAAAACGAATATCTTTATTGGATACTAACTCTGACCTTTGGAGCAACAAACTGGCCACAATCATGACTAACAGTTGAATTATTAAGAGTAGGCATTGTCTATCGAGATATCAGATATTACCATAAGGTTAGCAGCTACTGATTTGTAAATCATTAAATAATTTCACAGATATTAATTTAATATAATAAATAGGTTTCACATCCTTCAAATGTTTAATGGGACACCCTGTATCTTATATTATAGGTAGGTGGTTATGTTATTGTCGAAGTATATTAAAACTATTTAAATTTTGTGAAAATAACCTATTTCATTTTTGCAAAATATATACATTAATATGAATTTACGTAATTGAAAATTCATGTGATACAAAAATAACAGCAATATTTTTTAACTTCAAAAGTAATGAAAGAAATTTGTATAAAAACTAATGTAATTTGTGATCAATAAACACCAAAAAGACGAATTATCTAAGGCCCCGGCGAGATTCGAACTCACGATCTCCTGTTTACTAGACAGGCGCTTTAACCAACTAAGCCACGGCGCCTCTTATCCACTGTCCGAAAATTCTGAACCTAACATAGTCACACAATTATGCGTTATAATAAGAACATGACTAGATTTTTTTAATCATTCACACAATAGAACTATAACAATTCGATATCTGCACATGCATTGTAGGTATTGAACTGAATCTACGAGTAAAACGCGGGAAGCTTCCATGAAGAGTAATAATAATAGGTACTTTGCAAAACCCGCCTTAACCAAAAGTTCACACCAATACCCACTAAAACAAAATCATATTATTTTTCCATCATTATAGCTTTTTTGAATTATATTCAGTGTTTTAAGTATTTTGTAAAGGTCTAATAAGGCATTAAAAATGGTTAGTTTTATATAAATTTGAAATATATGGATATACATTTATTTTTTGGTTACGTTGGTAACATTTTGTCAAAAGTGTTTTAGCGGGTTTTGAAAGTAGACGACAGAAATAATTATCCTTTTTAATTTATAAACAACTTTATCTCTATATCAAAAAAATTCATTAATGTAATAGTCCCAGAGCTGACCGCCATAAAAGGTGGGGATAGGTAATGTATAACGATAAAAATGGTGTACGTCTTTTTCGATATTAGATGAATTACTAATTATAAACCGTTGGTCTGGCAATCTGTAACTTGACAATTTTTTTAATAATAAAATTTAGTGTCCAAATTGAGTAGATATACTTCATCATGTATAAGAAAAATTTAAACGTCAAAATATAGGGTATTTATCCCTATTTTGAATTACATGGGACTGGGTGGCTTAGCTTAGCTCTAGTAGAGAGGTTAAAAATCGTAAATGATGTTGCTGACGCTACCTAAACGTCACGGGAACGCAACAGGAATACGCACGTACGGACCGCGTGGGAACCGGTCGCGTGGTCAGGGTAGCCACATGTATATAATTTCCAGGACAATTTTACCAGGGTAAGTGACGGAGTAGTAATAAATATGAAAATAAACGATCTCCATCTTAATCTGACGCTTACCACACAATCATTCACTTGTTACAAACGAAATCAACAGCGTCAATCAGCGAAATCAATCAGCGTTAAAATACAAATAATTAAAAACAAGTAGACTTTCGGAATCCGGGACAGAGAAGTGTAATTACTGGACACTGAACAAGTTGCAAAATTCCGGGACAATCCCGGTTTTTCCGGCTACCTGGCCACCCTGCGCGTTTCGCTTTGTCGCCCGTCCACGATTTACGTTCAATCACGCAAATAATATACATACAATAATGGGGAATTAACATGATGGATTAATATTATGTGTGTATTATGTGTGTGCTGCGTACGATTGGCATCGCGGCTTGAATTTAAAACAAACTTGCGTTTGCGTACAGGAGTCTTAAAGTCGTTGTTTTGCAAACCGTACCTACTATAATTTGTAAGTGTTAAACAATATTTCAGTTTGACCGACTTACAATAACAGGTAAGTATGTAAGTCGGTCAAACCTATTATTGAAATAATATGTTTAGCATGCATAATAACTGTACATATTTAATTCGATTAGAGATTTTTTGTGTACCAAAACACTCGCACAACTAAACGATCTAGGTGTCGGCTCTCTGCTAGAAATCGTCTCAAAAATAAGATCCCAATTCATACATATGTCGGCTCTTATTTAGTTTAGTGACAAATGATCGTAAGTATAATATAATGTTGAAATATTTATGACATTATTGGTATGTAATTAAGGTAATAAATCAATGGTTAAAGATTTTGCCTATAACTAGCTTTCGCCCGCGTGGAATTCGTTTAAACTTTATCCCCCTATTTCACCCCCTTCGGGTTGGAATTTACAAAAATCCTCTCTTAGTGCTCCCCTACACTCCCCAAGTAACATACATGCCAAATTTCAGCTTTTTCCGTTCAGTAGATTCGGCTGTGCGTTGTCTGTCAGTCACCAGTAACGTAAGAGTTTTATATATTAAGATTTATAATTTCGCGCAAAGATTGCAAGTTAATTTAAAAGACGATCACTGAAATTTTGATTCGAGTGTAATAAAAATCAATATGGAGTCGGCCTTGATGCGATTTACTTCAAATAGTGGTTCTCAATCTTTACAAGTGTTATGGATTCAAGTCTGCTAAATTTTAAATGTAATATCTAAATAAAATATATATAAAATGTTACAAAAACATTCCAAACGATTCCGACTACAGATTTAATAAATTAGACATTTCATATTGCTTTAAGATTTTTTTTCAAATATCAAACTTTTCAGGTGTTACTTTCAGAAGTAGATTAGCTTATTTAAATAGCAGCCCGTCCCGGTTTTGCACGGCGCTGACGGGACATTTATATACTTTAATGCATGGTAAGTCATTTTATGTATAAATACAGATCCTTAACTTTTTCTAATCTAGTAATATTTAGGTCACAGCCAATCAGAGATAATGTAGCATCCCAATGGTGAAAGGTTTTTGAAATCAGGGCGGGGGCTTTGACTTTATTTGTTACAAACATTCAAAAATACAAAACTTTACTTCTATATAACATTAGTATCTACAGATATCCGAAAATTTAGATAATGAGATTTATATCACAAATTGACAAACTTCTTCTATTTCTAAAGAAAAAATACCAGTAAGGTTGAGGACCTCGACTCGCACGCAACTATTTAAACTATGACAATAGTGGAATTAAACATGAGCGAATTTGGTACTTTTCCGCGGGTACCACCTGATTCAACATGGTGGGATATGAGTAATTGTATTTTTTGGCGGAATATACCCACCATGTTGGCGCCAGCGTACAAGGCGAAGGTTAGACATAAAGTAAATACTATCAGTCGTCTGTCTGTATCTAGCACAGCATAACTGTATTACTTCATATTTGCCTCATAATGTATTATTAAAATGTAAATGCTATATGCAAATGCAAAATGACAATATTGTTATGTATATCTATGTTGTATTGTGTCTGACTAAAATTATACTACGACAATAATATACACACAATATAATAATATTTTCTTTATAAGGGTAAGTTCTCATGACAAGCGCTCAACGCGCGTACTTACAAACGCGCGCTAAATTGTTGTGTGGTGTTCACATGACACACGTTTGTAAGGCATTGAACGCGCGTTATCACGGCCACCAAGGTTCAGTAGAGTTCTTACATTTGTCGAAGATGGACGTAGAAACAGCTACTTGTCATTTCTGAACATTTCTGAACTGAACGGAAACATAGAAAACCAATGATCCCGAAGCGCGCGTTGACTACATTCAAACGCTAGCGCTACGTTCAACGCGCGCTTTATAAAAACGCGCGTTAGCATGTGTACGGCCTGAATAAAATGTTTTTAGTTGTAAGCGCGTGTTATCAAAACGCGGGTTGAGTGCTTGTCATGAGAACTTGCTCTAATTATGTAGCTTTCGATTTAGGATATTTACTGCTGTGGTATGGTTATTGAGGCCTCCTCAGTTGTGAGGAGAGACCTTTGCTCAGTAGTTGTGGTGGGCCATTAAAGCGTTGAAGCCTAATAAACCGACTGCAAACTCGAAAAGCCATGACACGCGGATGACACTGTAACACACCTCTTTTTAGGTCGGGGGTTAAAAATGAAAAATATCGGTAATAATAACATCTGCTAAAATATTATGTTTATGAGGTGCATATGAAAATTAACAAAATCATAATACATAATATCACTCGAGACCAATTAATCCTTCAACTTGCATACTTTGAAGGAATGTCAAAAATTACTACAGACGTAAAACGGTACGTTCTTTTTGAATACCTACCTACCTACATTCTACATATATTATTCTTTATATGTGTCAGGGATATTGTAACAGCTATGTAATTATTGTCACAGCTGCGACATACAATTCATTTGTACTATTGCTTGTACGAGTATGTGTGTTCATTATGTTCTCTTTGCTTATTACAAATGTATAAAATGGTTGTGTCTGTATGTATTTAGGTAAAATATAATAATATTAATACATTTTTTAAGTGTGCATCGATGGTCAAATACAAGATAAGATTAGTAAATGAAAAAATAAATAAACTTTCAAATGAATAGCAGGATCGGTTTTGATACAAAAAAAATTCAATATGCTACTTTTTATCCAGTAATCATTGGTTAAAAAAAATGGTGGATTAATAGTAATTCGTGGACATGATGAGTGTAGAGAATATTTCTGACAATAGGCAAGATTAGAAAAATCCCGAGAACAAATATCCAAACTCTTCCGCCTTGCTCGAAATCGAACCCAAGACCATTCGAATCGCAATCGCAATCCAGCCTTTCGCTCATGGCGCCAAATATTTCATTTTAGTCACTCAATTCTTAGAATTTGGACATAATAAGTATTCGATTAAACCGATTACTCAACTAGATTATTTCGATTTCTTGATTCGATAAGACCTAATTGCGTAGTAACCGCGAGATAATCCGTCGTAATAACGTGATCGATGCGAAGCTGGCGCCGTCGACGGCTATCAAACCGGACAGCCACGAATTCCGACCAAAAATAGCCCCGTGAGTCAACAATAATGAAACAGACGTCTCACGCCAACTATGACACCGAGCCCTCCGCATAATTACACGAATTGGATAATTAAATACGTAACACAAAAAATCCGGTCGGATCAGTAACGGACGCGCGGAGTAGTGGTTCCGTTCGAATAAAATTATGAATGGGAATGGTGAAATGGTTTACATGCTGGATCGCTGTTCGAAACTCAGGGAGAGAGAAAGAATTATGTGGTTAAATTTCCCTTCTCGGTCTAGGTGTTGTTCGTCCATGTGTCCATGGCATCCACAACGCAGGGAACCCTAGTGCGGGTTATGAATGTCTAGCGTTTAAAAATCCTTTCGTATAGGTACACAATGTTACT
The DNA here is from genome assembly GCA_905404135.1 of Hesperia comma. NCBI lineage: Eukaryota > Metazoa > Arthropoda > Insecta > Lepidoptera > Hesperiidae > Hesperia > Hesperia comma. The sequence goes on from FR990026.1 coordinate 3,541,214, forward strand.
CTATATGCAAAACTAGTACGCACCTACTAACCTACCCTAAGGCGGATATTCGGAAACGTGTGTTTAATTCACGCAGTAAAGCTAATTAAATACTAAATACCAATACTTATACCAGGATAAAAACGTTATGCTTCAAATAAGACTTCATTTTAATCATGAAAGAGATGTGATGGGACGTGAAGGATGAACTTTTTGTTCCTGCGTAATTGTAGGAGTACCATTTTGAACTCACCTTGTACATCAGAGGAAATTGAATACGACGGGTTTCTTTTCGTTTTTACGGAACGCTACAAACACCGCGATAAGCCGCATATAATATTAGTTGCTTAGAGTATCTTACATCAGTTTTCACATTTTTTGCGCAATTTTAATCTGTCCATTATTTGCATTTATAACCGAATTTTATACCCTCTCAGTTACCAAAGATGACGTCACAGCTCTAGTAAGTTTATTGAACTGAGTTAAATAAATAATTTTGTAGTTACATTACAAAGTTTGCTTTCTGATAGATACTATTTGCTCCATAATGTTTGACAGGAACTTGCGTATGCGCACTGCGTCGACACGTTGATACAAAATATACGTGATGTCAATAATCCCATTCAAGGGCCTGTATTTATCAGTCAGGAAGTTGCGAAAAACATCAATATGACAGCTGAGAACGGGGAGTCGATTATACATCACGTCACCACATATTCGGATTAAATCGACTTAAAATACACGCCGATACGCTGTTCATAAGTCGACGTCGAGTCGAGTCGTTTTAATTTCTGATTACAAATGCAAAATTAACAAAATCCGTTTAAAAACCCTCCATAATTACGTGGTATTTATTATACAAGAACCATTGTTGTTATGTGCTTCAGGTGTTTTAATTTCGAATTAACTAAACTGGAACCTCCAACTAACCCAGGAAACGGCGGTCGTTGACAGCAGACATTTGCCAAATGTCGAGGACGTCGCGAGACGTCATTCAATGTAAAATAACCATAGACGGATGAGTGTGAACAGATAGAGCATAGGAAATTAATAGTTTTATATCTATGTATCTCTTTCTATCACATACATACAAAGGATAGGTATCTAAAGGTAGGTAAGCTAGCTATCTTAAAACTTCTGGCGTTTGTTTTGCATAATATTATGAAAATCAAAAGTTGTTACATAGCAAAAGTAGGATGTCAATATCTTTATTAAGTAGATTCTCACTGAAATAAAATTTGTAAGATTATTTCTTTCCTGAATGTTTTAAAGATACTTTAACTATCAAGTAGCACTATTCAGGTGGCTCGTATTTACAACAATTTTTTGGAAGTAACAGTGTCTTACCTAAAGCAGTGTATCCAAGTACTTTGAACGTTAGACTATTGAAAATGTGATCAGGGTTTTAGTTCTGCACATCTCTTAATAAGAAAATGGACCTATTATCACTTGCTTCTGTACAAGAAAACATTAAAAGGAAAAATCCACACTCGATACTTCTTCATAATATTATAAAAGGTATGTGACATCTAGCAACCCATAATTGGCAATTGTGGAATATAACTTGTGCTCTCATTTTGTAAGAGCAGACCCGATGTTAAAGGCATGCAAAAAACGATACCTCAACTATTATTTCTACACCATCCATCTCTTGACACCCATCAATTTAATTTATTAACCTACACTACACCCTGCCGGTCCTCCCTGCCCCCTCGCCACGCGTAACTTGTAAAACCATCACGATTCCAAGCGGAAACATAAAAACTACGCACTCGGTTTCATTGTCTTAAAACCGCGAGTCAAGGGCGGCCATAACTGCCAGTGACGCGAATGTTTCGCAGATGTACAGGGACACAGGAGTTTGACATCGTTTCCTGAATACCATTTAAGGGCTCATTCACACGAGGACGAATCGTCTTTTTTCACGAATCGTCTTTTTTCACGATTCGTTATTTTTTTTGACGGCGGCAATGCTTTTTAAATACTCATGTTGACACGCTTGACGAATCGTGAAAAAAGACGAATACGGATACGTCTTTTAGAAATCACGAATCGTGAATGTTTTATGATTATGACGGATACGTCTTTTAGAAATCACGAATCGTGAATGTTTTATGATTATGACAGATCCGTTGTAGTATTCACGTCCATTGTGTTTCTGAACCAATCTGAACTGAGCTAAATCACGAAATAAATGTGAACTTCAATGCGGATATTTTGACGAATCGTGAAAAAACACGATTCCGTATTCAATGTGAACGTCCATCCGTCAAGACGTATCGTGTTTTTTGCCGAATCGTCAAAGACGTATTCCGTGGGAATGATCAAAGCCCTAAGGGTTTTGAAGCTACGATGAACATTACTGACGAAGTTAATTTCTTCCGTCCTTTTTAATGAAGTCTATTAGTCTAGCTGAGTTTGGGAGGCCTAGAATAAAGATCCTTACAGACTTTTGCTGGAGTATTGGGATCGGGAGTATTCTAACTAGGAATTCTTACTTGCCGGATAACGCATCAATAATTTTTTGTGTTCTTGATCCCATTGGTGACGGAATTGACTTACCATCAAATGGTTCGTCTACTGATTTTTCCAGCAAGTATTGACATAAAAATGTGGAATATGTGTTACTAGCTTACTAGGTAATCATACCGACACGATCTATCAATAGTTCTATCTGCATTGGATCTATGGATCCAAGTAATTGGTGGAATATAGTTGACTTACAAAAATGCCTCATTTTAAGTGCCTGTTACGTCTAACTACGTAATGCAAAGCTTTAAAATTCTGCGAAATCATGCATAATTTAATAAAGTCTAGTAGTAGTCATCATAAACCACTCTCTAAACTACGAATATTTCTTTGTATTGCGAAACAGCCAAAAATTAGCATCGCAAATTGAATCAGTCACACGAATACTACAAAGTATCGAACGAAACCCCTGGCAACATTTAATTAACACATTTTATCAATAAATTCGACGTGATAGCGTAGCAACGAGCCCGATGTTGTATTTTAAACTAACATTGACCTTGGCGCCATTCACTGATATTTGGCGAGCGATAGCGGGGGTTTTTGGGTCACCAGCTCACTAGGGGCAGCCGCAGGGGCACACGGCCGCTCTCTGCCCGCCAGCCCGCCAATTCACCACAGATACTACGAGCGGATTCAAACAAGCGTTTTTTTCTGCGTACCGTTACGGCATATGCGCTTGGCTTCATCTCATGAATGGGCCACTATTAAGCATGTGTCTCTTCTCTGTGAAAGCCTAGAGCATACTCCAACACGCTGCTCCAGTGCGGGTTGATGGAGGGGTTAGTGCCCAATCCAAGTGTCGGAAATTTTTGAGCCTCCCGAAAGACTCTACCAAACTCGACTGCTATCTAAAGTATCTAATGATAACATCCAGGACCGACGGCGGTATGTCCCTTCCGAATCACGAAAGCGATCAAAAATGTTACCAATAGCGGTCACCCATCGAACTATCGATCAAGTCAAGGCAAGGGATCTATGAGCGTTTCTATGCTTCATAGTCTTCATACGCACTTAGTCGCGCGCTATATTTCGCGTTTCCAAAAGTCGGAAAGGGGTACACGGACATATCCAGCGCCTATGCCAGAACATTCCGAGGCTTGCCATTATGAACATCAATAGCAATAACCACGTATTTTCCCACTCGTACAAATCGCGCGCGTCTCAAAATGAGTCCTCAACGAAAAGCGAGAAACATACTTATACATACGCTCGTCTTAAACGCTAGTCGGAAATCACTCAAGTAATAGAAACGTGCACATAAAATCAACCTGTATCAAATTGTATACTTTACAATTTCTGATACGCAATTCAACATATTTACACCAATATTATATGCTTCGTAGTATTTATTTTATTAAATTGTTCCGGTACAAACTGGTTTTCAATGACTGATCTTTATTTATTTTATATTATTATTTATGTACCTACACGCGAATACAAAAATACTTAAAACTGGTTAAAATATTTACATTTCATACCAAAAACTTCTTATTTTCTACTGCAAAATATTAAGCATTTTCCTCAGTTACCAAAACTCATAATTTACTAGTTTTTAACCGACGTCAAAAAAGAAGGAGGTTCTCAATTCGACCGTATATATGCTTTTTTTTATGTACGTTCAGCGATTATTTCGTCGTTTATGGGCCGATTTTGATCATTCTTTTTTTGTTGTAAACTAGATATGCGCAGTGGGGTCCCCTGATAAGGACACCAGGATCTGATGATGGCATCTCAGAGAAATCGAGGGGAACTTTCGAAAATTGTATGGACAACTAGTGTGTTTGTTCATGTTATCATAAGTACATTATAGCGCTACCATTTCATGAAGATCTGGAGTCGATCTGATGAAGCCGAAAGACAGTCGAGGGAACTCCTCAACGATTTACTGCAGTTATCTAGTGTTTGGGCTTGATTAATTTGTAGTGACGAGAACTTTACACTTACATGTTGAATTGAGCGCCATCTGGCGAGTAGTTTTTGAGATATCTCTACTTATCAAGATTGAAGTCGATTATTTTTTTTGTAAAAAGCAATTATTTAGTCGACTGATGTTTTTTAAACTTATGATAAAAAATAATACTTTTTCTTTATTATTCCTTTGTTTCATCCCTATGTATTAGCTTTAACTATAATAATATTGCCATATTTATTGAAACAAAATTAATAATATTATTGTGTAAATTTAATCTGTGCGTACCATTCGCCATTATCATGAAACTTGTTAAAACTAGTAATAATTACAAACAACCTGTATCAGTACAGATAAATAATTGAGAAAAATCTTTAATATTTAAATTCAGATAGAACGATTGACCAAATTAAGTATATTTTTTAACACAGCGCCACTCTGCGGAATAATGAAGAACTAAAACACGCTTGAGAGTTATCGAGAAAGTGTATATTCAAGCGCAAGCAAATATTCTTCAAGATGTGTGAAGTCCGCCAATCTACACTTAGTCTTGACCAACTTGGTGGACTATTGTATATATCCCTAACATTGAGCGAGGAGACCCGTGGCCAGCAGAGGAATAGTTCTGGATTACGATAGCAATCTTGATGAAACTTAATTTTTTAATTTTTAAACTCAATGCTATCAGCACTTTTAGGGCACAATGTCCCCGCCAATTGAAGGACTCTGCGTTTATTTTTTTCATTACATTATATTTATCAATTCCTGGAGTAGATATTTTCATAGCGGTAATGGTTGTCCGGTTTGATTGTAATGACCGACTCATTCATAAATATTTCTAGCGATACCACTTCAAAAAAAATATTCTCAATCCGACTCTATATTATTATCTCCTATATGTTTTACCTCATAACTTTATATTAAGTGTGCCGATTTTCATAATTCTTTTTGCATTCAAAAGGTACGTCACCTCTGGGTCCCATATTAAGCTGATCGACATTTGACCGATAATTATTGTGTTATCTTTTTGAAGTCAGATTTTTTTGAAAGATATCTCGAAGTTAAAAATATGAGGACAGTACTTCCGCAGTACATCAAGAATTTTCTTAAAAAAATAAACATGCCATCGTTAACTTTTCTGTAGGTCTATAAAAGACGATTATGATATACAAATATTATGTCATAAACAATTTCATAAAATATTATTATTTTTTTTTATACAAAACACTAAGTTAAAGTTAACCTTTGACTTTGAAACAAAGCAAAGTAACTAAACTATAGACTAGACACCAACGTAGGAAAGCCATCGTAAATCTGTCGCGCGGATTCTAAACAGGGCGTTCGCGTTCCTCACTAAGAGCGAATCGATGTCGAACACCGCGCTTACAGGACTAAGTGAGTCCGCATCTGTTTAGCTTGTACATACCTACCTGTCAATAGACAACCAGTGTACCAAGACCTGTCTACGGAAGGTTGACAGACGTTAGCATCTGTCAAGTGTAGTTGGTATGCTAGAGCCACCCGTTGGTAAGTGCTCACTGTTGCTCATGGACTCATGGACATTGGTAGGTAACACCAATCGTTGCGGATGCGTTGCCGACTAAGACAGAAGAGATAAGACCGTGCTGTAGGCCAAGTCATGGTTCCCTGTCTGCTGATCATAGGCGATAGTTGGATTCCCGATAAGGACAAGACATTTATGTGACAAACGCTTTTATTGCTTATTTCACTTATTTGCGTACCTTGCGTTAAGTCACTTGCAACGCAACTATAGCAATATCTTGATGTCTTGCTTTTTGCACTTACCTTTTAGACTACTTCAAGAAGTGACTCTATTTAGGTAGAGTCACTTCTTCATTCAGTATTTGGTGTAAGAGACTCCATCCGACTATCCTACTTCGTTCGTAGTTATACCACGGCACCAGGATTTTCATTTTGAAAGTAACTAGGCTCTATCACCCATTAGGCCGGCTAAGATGGCACCAGGTTTTGTCTGTTGAAAGTCGTTGCGCTCTACCATTCAATTTAGCATTTAATCCTGGTGATATTCTTACAAGATGATAAGATTTTTTATATGTTACCGTTCATAAATCGACCATGAAACGATTCTACGTATTTCGTACATCACAAATAGTTGCCAGCAATAAAAATACGAAATAGTAATAAAATAAATACAGATAACCTTTTCAAAGGGCTTAGCAACAAGTAGAGATCACGTGTCAACGGCACAGATAAGAAATGTCCCATTACAGTGTGGGGGAGGTGCCGGAAACGGAATATTTATTCAGTAAAACGTCATATCAATAACGAAGTTCCACAGATATTAAAACCAAGAGTGGCCGGAATACAGTCGTTAGTTTTTACGTGCCATTTAGATAAAACTTTTGCAATTAGTTCGTTTGCTGGGAATTTTTACTGGGACCGGTTTTATGGTATGAAATTTAAAATGAAATTGTAGGTACTTACCTACTTACCTACTCGTAATTATATTTTAATGAAGAGATTTTATTAAAGAAAATTGAAATAAAAATGCGGTAGGTACGTACCCTTTTCTATGCCGAACAAGACTTTTCTAATACCTAATTATCTCTATGTATGTTTGTAGGTAGGTATGTATTTATGTAATTTGTATGTATGTATTTGACACTTTTAACTGACAGAAGACGCATCGTCCTGTCAGTACATAGTACCTAGTCATAGTAGTCAGTACAGAGCTATTCATGAGATACGCGACTGCAACGCTACCCAAAATTAGTATATCTATGTATTTGACACTTTTAACTGACAGAAGACGCATCGTCCTGTCAGTACATAGTACCTAGTCATACTAGTCAGTACAGAGCTATTCATGAGATACGCGACTGCAACGCTACCCAAAATTAGTATATCTATGTATTTGACACTTTTAACTGACAGAAGACGCATCGTCCTGTCAGTACATAGAGTCAAATACATACTAATTTTGGGTAGCGTTGCAGTCGCGTATCTCATGAATAGCGTTGTGTGAGAAGTGCCTAACACGACGAAGTTACTTACATTACCTACCTACCAATACCGGCTTGAACACTATAATGGTAAAATATTCCGTTTAATAAAATAATCGGTTTGTTATTGTACCACAATAAAACTCGTGCCGACAGTTGCGCGACCATCATTGACCATAATGACCATAAACACAATGATTAATGTTACTTGACTAGATAATAAATAGTAAATCTGTCACTTGTCTGTCCGTCATTAAATTAAGATTCTAGGCAGGTAAAGGTATGTATGTATTCACTACCTATGAGTAGTGAAACCATTCACTCTTCTCCTAACCAAAACTTTGTTTTTAAAACTGTGAAAAATTGTGGAATATGTTCAAAGGAATTGTTACAAAAAATTTAAGCCTCGTTTTTAAATTGAAATTTATTTAGGTAACTCTTATTTCACGAGAAGCTATGTGTACCAAATAACCGCGTTGAAAAAATACCTACCCTATTTATCTCAAACATATACCTAATACAATACACACATACCTAAAATACACAATTCACTAATATGTAAAATTTAATCAAGCAAACTAAAAGATCCGAGCGAAACCAGGCCGGTGGCAAGTACAATATAAAAGATAAAATTATTACGAGATCTATTCTCATAACCACAATCAAAAATCAACTTTATAGCCACAACCATAGAGATAGCAATCAATCGCGAGTGGTTCGCGAGAATCTTATGAATGGGTGAGCGTGAATGGCAAGCGGATGTGACGTCAGAGCGTAGCGCCATGCGAATGAGGGTCGCCGTTTTTGTACTCACCAGTTGGCGTCACCGGCGAGTGAGGTCCTGCTGTCAAAGCCCACCCATACATAAACAGTGACAAGTGATATTCAGACAAGTGAGAAGCGACAGTGCCACAAACTTATCTGACCCGGAGGCCAAAATTGGAACTAATGCAAATGTTATACTGTTGTCAGACAAAGACAGTAGCGCCCTTCTTACCGGGTCAGATAAGTTTGTGGCACTGACAGCCAGACCTCACTCTACACTAGCGCCTCTAGCGGCGAATTCACACGCCTTTACCCTCATTGCGATATACCTACTCGTACGCACCCTTGGCGCTTGGCGTACCGACTACCGACTACCGTTGACAATCGTTTACCTACTTATTTCTGATTGTCATTGTTTACGAGTACAAGTGCAATTTCAACCGCGACTCCCACGATGCACCACGGTATGACTCAATGGATGAATTAATGAATGAACATCATTAAATTATGTTTTGCGTTCCACAATTATTTTTCTCACGATGCAATGTTACGTGTTTGCAGTTTACGGTTTTTAACGCTTTTAAATTGACTCCGGATCTCGGTTTGTTTTCAATCTTGTGAAAGTTTTTTCACTACAAACTACTGACATTTATTGATCTCTGTCATTGGTTGCAAGGTTGCACGGTTGCAACCCATTATTAAACCATTACTGAGCACGGGTTTCTCCTTATAACTTAGAGCGAATTCTCCACTTTACTGCTCCAGTGCGACTTGATGGAGAGGTTAGTGGCCAACCCAAGTGTTGGAAGTTTTCACGCTTCCGAAGGCCTTCGACATGGCATAGCGACTGCAATCTCAGGATAACAACCAGCAACGTCTGCTTCACTGCTTTGCTGTGCCCTCCGAGGCACCGAAGCATATTCATGCTCAAGAAAATTTACTAATGGCGGTCACCCATCCCACTACCGACCGCGCCCGCTGTTGCTTCTTACTCGAACAAATCGACACAAATGCTTTTCATTATAAAAATAACATGAACTTTTTACTATTTTAGGTCTTACAAGTTTCACAGACAGATATTCGACGACCCGGATGGCGCAATGGTTAATACGCCGGATCGCTGTTTCGAGGGTCCTGGGCTTGATTCCCAGCGAGGCGGAAATTTGGATGATGAGTTTGAATTTCCGTTCTCGGTCTGGGTGTGTGTCCTTGTCTAGTGTGTTGTCCATGGCACCCACGACACAGGGAATCCTAGTGTGGGGCTATGAGTGTGAAGCGTTATTTAATATTATTTATTTGTTTTAATACCTACAACAAAGGGACTTAAATAGGTAATGTATTAACTTACTATTCATGTATATATTCTTTTAAGTATGACCTTCGCATACCTAAAAAGGATAATTTGGCATGATCAACTACATACTACCATTATGCATAGGTAGCGGACCGTTAAATTATAGAATTGGCCACGGCGCCCACCAATAAACCTGAGTTGGTCACGCGAATCCGTGAGTAGGTACCTACTTGTACTTGCGAAGGGCTCGCGGAATCAATGGAGGAGGTATTGCCATACATACCACGTGACCAGAAGTCCTGTATTTAATGGGAAACAGACATAGTTTCGAATAGTTATTCTTACCTAGTCTTGTCCTTAGTTGTATATATTATATTATGTAGAGGTCTTCCTATCACAATTTCAGAAATATAGGCCATTAGCTAACTGAAAAAAAACATTTTCACGTTATCTAATAGAGAGAAAAGTTGGTGGGCCGCGCCATGTTTCGTCATGATTCGCAATATTATCTTTGGTTATGTCCCGTTTTGAACCGAAATTACAATGGCCATGTTCAATTGTTGTGTTGTGCATTATGTAGGCTATTAAGCCGTAAATTTGTAGGTTCTCGGCGATTCAAGTATAGGCTACAGGATATTAAAAAAGGACCAGCGCGGCATTTTTGTGTTCCTGCCGCTGCGTTATCATATGCTTATGCATACACACCGTAGAACCGATGCGAACGAATCTATGTATACATATGTATATGTATAAAACTCTTGCGTTACTGAGTGATTGACTGACAGACAACGCACAGCCGAAACTACTGAACAGATGAAGCTGAAATTTGGCATGTATGTTCCTTGGGGAGTATAGGGGAGCACTAAGAGAGGATTTTTGGAAATTCCACCCCGAATGGGGTGAAATAGGGGAGTGAAGTTTAAACGAATTCCACGCGGGCGAAGCCTGCGGGCGCAAGCTAGTCATTCATAGGACGCCGGCGAAAACCTTTGTGCACATTAAACTATAGATTTATTCTGTCACCTCTGGTACCCTCGAAGTTCTTAGTAGACTATTGTATAAATCACTAATATGGTTCACATTCCGCTAGCACGGGTCATTCCACAACTAGTCTACGAATATATCCTTGGCAAGACCATTATAAGTCGGCCGAGCGGATAATTAATTAAAAATCAGCGCTAGCATAACTTCACACGCGAGACATGGCATTTGACACATTCTTGGATCTTTACTAATAAAACTAGAAGGGCAGAATCATGTAATTTCGTACAGAATTTTATAACTAATTGGTTCAAATGAATATTGGTTTTTCATAAAAATATATTTGGGTCGATTCTGAAACAGAAAGAAAGATTATTTTTTGTAATTTCAGTATTTTCTAACAGTAAGTTTGTCAGTTTGTCTGTTGTTGTATCAAGCAGGAATTACCTATAGATTAATATAATATTCGCCATTTTTTTCAAGTCTGTATTAAGATTTATAATGAATATACCTAAAGTAAAAGTAAAAATGCAATGAAATAGTATCAATGCGGAAATATGATAGAGTTTGAAAATACATCCTTAAATTCAGATTTGTAATAGTAGGTTACACCGAAGCAAATCAAGGCGTGTTTACTAGTATGATTAAACATATCAATATGAGAATAACATAAATAATTAAAAAGCTGTGTCAGTTTTATTGTCGACATCATTTTTTATTGACTTAGACATCGGCATGTCAAGCTGGATACCTATTTGTCACTGCAATGCATATACATAAATAAATAATAAAATTATTAAATCAAGAGGGAAATGTTAAGAAGTGGGTTAATCTACAGTATTAGCCCTACAATCACCCTCGAAACCTAGTCTTGTCCTTAGTTTATGTTGAGGTCTTCCTATCACAATTTCAGAAATATAGGCCATTACCTAACAGCTCCTAACTGAAAAAAAACTTTTACGTGGGCGAATCCGTGAGGGGAAAGCAAATCATTTATAAAAACTTCCGGCACGTGCAGATTTTGAATTCGGCCATTATTTCGGTATTCCAATGTTCAAACGATGCAGTTAGCTACGAGTATCATAAGGTACTACCTAGTACAGTAATTTTTTGAAAAACTTCTAGAATATCTATAATCACCGTCCCTAACTACGTTTGCTAATTAAGTGCGCTTATCATCCTTAAATCCATTGCCACTAACCTTTAGGTGAGATTATATCAAGCATCAACTAATTCCAAACTTTGGCCAAATGTGTGGCAAGCAAGACTTGAAGCGTCCAAAATATTATGTTCATTTAATGACACCAATAGTAGAATAGCCCAGGCACGCGCGTGGGCAATTGAACACACTTCCTTATTGAGGAGGTTACGTCACCTCGCGCCAGGAGACCACGCGGGGATCACCAGATCGGGAGTATGTGAGGTTTAAGAGGTTTTGGTGTGAAAGAATCCGGAAATCGTCACTACGGTCTATGATGAGTAAAAGGTAGTAAGTGGACAAATGCACAGATACGCCGCGCCACCTAAGGCCGCTTAGGATATCAATATCACCAAAAGTATGACCAATGCATTGCTGACCAGACAAGGACAAAACAAAGTACCTACTGTTACTACGCCAGAACAGCTCTTAGCCTTCTTCTGTCATATATAAGCCGTCAAACGACTTGTCAATCCGACTGGGAGCTAAAGAACCTATGGTACTTTATTCATTCACTCGTCCTTCTTTATTAGCCGGCAACATATGACGTCCATGAACAACGGTGGCCACTCGCCATCAAGGGTCTTCTCTACTCATTTGTCAGCATTATCATAACTTTTAACAAAATAGAACCGACTTTACCGCCGAAAAGTAAAAATCGGTTCAGTTAAACGCGGTTAATATTCCTAAAACCGTCTCCTAAGTCCGACAAATACTATGCTGAAAACCGCAACAAAATCGGTTCAACCAAACGCGAGATAATCGCGCACAAATATACATACATACAGGTCAAACTGAGAACCTCCTTTTTTGAAGTCTGTTAAAAATGACATCGAGCATGCTGAACATTGTCGACAACGTATTTAATTAGCATACCAACATGTAAAAATCGCACGAAACACTTCCGTAAAAAAAAGATTTCTTTACATTTAGTATATTTTTATGAGCTTTCGCGACTTATTTGCATGCATGCAGGGAATCTATGATACAAACATATTATTATGATAACTATTGCTACACCAAAACTCGTCTGAACCGGAATATCTAACTTACCTATTCGTAGTAAAGACCCCAAGCAGTACCTTCAAAAAGTTGCCTTAAAGGCTTATTACACCTTCCTAAATTTAGTCATCTAAATCAGGAGGCTACTACGAACAACCGAATTCGAACCGTCACTCGTCAGTCGTTTCGGAACATTTCCTACTATGAAAATTGTATTGTATGAAACTGACGCGTGACCGTGACGTTTCGAAATCGAACTTCGTACGTTGTTCGTAGTTCGGATTTCGTAGTAGCCCTCCAGATTTAGGTGACTAAATTAAGGATGGTGTGATAAGCCTACGTACCTACTCTTGACATGCCATTAAAAATAGAATGCGCGAACATAATCGCGTCAAACCTGTCTCAAGTACGTAGTGGAATTTAAGGAGCATCATTTGGACAAGTTACCCCCCCCGACACAGACTGTCCGTCGCCACTCTAGCCATCTTGACGTGGTGGCATGGCGGATGCCATTTTTGCCCAATTTATTGCCATTTCGTATCGCGGCGAACCTCGGGGCCCGACGAAAAAGGCAGAAAGGGTCGGTGTGCTAGGGTTGTCGTGTTGTGGTTTTGGAATGTTAACGCGATTTTAATATTCCTTCTTTTTATTAAATACCTTAGCAGGCCGTGGTACTACTCCGGATGAAGTCTAGGCTCTACAATCTATTATATGTATAGTATGATCTACAATCACATGGAACCAATTTTTTTTCATCATTTATCAACGTGATAATGACTATGAAATTTGACACCGTTAGGTTTAATGATTCAATATAAAAAATCAATTAAATATCCACACAAAGTGTAGATAATTCAAAAATACTTAAAGAAATACATACAAGGTCTGTTCAAAAAATATCGCGACTTTTATGTTTTTTCGAAAATTATTTATTATTTCATCAATCTTTATTTTGTGACCTTTAAAGTAATCCCCGTTAGATATTATACACTTGTGCCAACGTTTCTTTTACTCCTCGAAACACTTTAAAAAGTCGTTTTTTGTGATCTAGTTCAGCTCCTCCTGCGATGCCGTCTTTATCTCGTCAAAGGTAGCGTAGTGTCGTCTTTTTATGGGCCTTTTCAGTTTCGAGAACAAGAAAGAGTCACAGGGAGCCAATCAGGAAAATACGGTGGCTGTCGTATCATTAGAGTGGTTATTTTGGCTAAAAATCACGCACAAGTAACGATGTGTGAGTAGGGTCGTTATCGTGATGCAAAAACCAATTTTTGTTCTTCCACAAAGCCGGGCGCATTGCTTCGCGGTAATTGCGCATAACTTGCAGATATCCTATATAAATATCCTTATTGACAGTTCTACCCTTTAGCAAGAACTCATGATGCACCATGTACTGCAATGCATACTATTTTCTTCGTTTCATTAATGCTTTCGTCTGTTCTTGACGTGCTCGGGCGTCCGACACGTTGTTCGTTGTTCACATCTTCTCGGCCCTGTCAGAACATTTTGTATCACCGATAAACGTTGCTTGAGTCCAAGGTAGCTTCTCCATAAGCTATAGTCAATATTCAGAATGCGTCCGCGCGTTTTATTTCGTTTTTAACACAAAATTTAATAAAGATTCTTTGATCCATTTTTTCGAATAGGCACAAATCGGAGCCAAGCCACGACACGTGCTATTAAAACAGCTGTCAACAATTACCTGAATGTTCAAAATGGCCTAACTTGTCGGCATACATCAAAGACATGTGTACCAACATAACGCCACAAAAAAATTAAAAATCGAATATTCATAACCCACGGAAATTAAAAAGTCGCGATACTTTTTGAACAGACTATGTATACTTACTTATTATATGCATGATAAAATCGCATAACCTCTTAATTTTTAGTCAACTAAAAATAAAAGTAACGTACCGTCGACGCAGCTACTAACATTTTTTTTTATAACAATTATATTAATTGGTAGCTGTTAAAAGCTAATAGGTGAAATCTTAGGATGTCCCATTAGCCTACTCGTTTGCTAAAAATAATTCAATGCATTGAAATCTTAGAAAAATAACCGGCATCACAAGGTGGCAACCCTACCAGCTCCATTTATCTCTTGGCAGCGAAGAATTACTAATATGTTTGCGACCGCGGTACGAGCGACGTACAAAAATTGTTTCCCGACGTTTTGTACTGGAATACTGAAGATTGTGGAGAATGTAAGACTTTTACTATATAGAAACATAGAAAGGTCACCTTTAACAAACAATAGTAGGTCGTTAGAACGTCTTTCTATCTATCAAGGATTCAATATCAAGGACTTGAGTTCAAATCTCGTAAGTACCTACTTTATATTTTTTCAAGTTAAATGAGTATCGTCAGTATCGTTCAGTTGGTGTCCTGAAGAAAAACAGATACCTGCTTGCTGCCCATAAATCAATTAGTTTCTGATGAAAAGTAATTAAAAAGCGTTTACTTTTTGATCAGCAACGCGTCGGTGCCGCCTTGATGCCACAGCTTTTTAGGGGTGCTAGATCCAACTTCCCCGATTATGTATGTGTGGAGAGCCATAACGTGTCACATGTGATGTTTTTCTAATGATGTTAAGTAAAACAGCCGCGATAAAAAGGCTCAAAACCACTCTTTTCTATAGAACGTGGAAAGTTTTAAATCAGTTCGAGCGTTAAGTGGAACGCAGCAAAAAAATCAAAACAACTTACTACGAAGTAGGTACTAACTTTTTAAAGCTACAAGCATCATATGTGTATTAAAATAATTGATATACCTAATTAAAATAACTTTGATATAGCTCGGACACAATATAAAAGCTCAACGCTGACGCGTACAGTGTAAAGCGATTTCGCTTTGAGCGTTGCAGCTGGGGCCTTCGATTACGGGAGGCCCCGCCCTTATTCACTATTTAGCTACAAAATATCTAATACTTACCGTCCACTACAGCTTTTGTGATCTACACAATCTAGGGTTGCCAAAGTGGTACAGATAAAGAATAAGTAGTGAAAGAAAGAAAGAAAGAAACGTTTATTCCGTCTAAAGTATATCAACAACTAGTGTTATACTTTATTTCAATCTTTAATTCAATTTATTTTTATGAGTTAAAAAAACTCGAATACTGCGAAAAAAACATTTCAACATACAAATACTGTATAAAATACATATTTTTGCTAAACTTATAAAGAGCGCTTAAAGACGAAACAGTAGACATTATTATGTCAAATTTTTATAAAATAAAATAAGCCCTCTCTTATTTTAATATCGGTTTCAAATATCCGACTCGTTTAAATATCCGACATTATTATTATCCGTACAAGAAGTTGTCAACCCTACCACAATCACTTGTAATTTCAACTACTATAACAAAGAAATCCGCAAACTAGTTTATGTAAGACAGTCATAGACAATGCCTTTGTTGTCCATTTCGGCGGTCGATGACATTAGAACCAATGCCATGCCACCTTTAGTACTTAGAATTTGTAATTCAAAAATTTGCTTATTTGCCAACGACTGTACAATTTTAACAATGAACGCGACTATTATTCAGAACGTTCGAGGGTGTCTATTATTTGATTAAGTTGAAAAAATACAATAATTATTTATGGCTATAGAATTAATTTTTGTGTAATTCAACTGTACCTTTTGTGTCGGTTGTGTCGCGTTGCCATGGAGACATGTTTAATGTTCCATTCGAACGGCAAATATTGGCAATTCTAACTGTGTCCCACCCATCACGGTTTCCCAGAAACGTTTATCGGTCATAAAATGTTTATCTCAGCCGGAAATCAAACGGGGGCCCCCTTCGCACAACTCTTTTTATGTACAAAGCCGACACACGGACT
This sequence comes from Hesperia comma, assembly GCA_905404135.1. Classification (NCBI taxonomy): domain Eukaryota; kingdom Metazoa; phylum Arthropoda; class Insecta; order Lepidoptera; family Hesperiidae; genus Hesperia; species Hesperia comma. The sequence goes on from FR990026.1 coordinate 3,557,697, forward strand.
GACGATCCACCTGATGTTTAGATATCTTCCGTGACATGACTGATACCTAAGTCTTCACCAACGCGTTGCCGACCGAAAAGAAAGTGGAGGAAACCGCCCTATTTCTGATTCTTTGACACTTCACAATTCACAAATAACTAACTGGACTATTACTAACATTAACTAACAGGACTAATTATCACTAACATACCCTGTCCTCGCACTTATTAACAAACTAACCAACTAATATTCTAACACCGTCTACTAACTAGACTAACCATCCTAGTCCCTTTGAGTCTAGTTCTAGGTCGGTCGCAGTTGTTATGGGCGGCAGCGGAAGGGTGGTGCTGCATGTTCGTTTGGTATCTTAATTCCATAAAAAAAAAAAACATTCACTTCACAATAAGATGGCATTGACAAGGAATAGTTTTCATAGAAAAAATGCCTTACATAATTTTGGAAAAGAGCTGATTTTCTTCAAACTGCAGGACCAATTTTTAAAAATAAGAACCACAACCACAGCAACGAAACTGACAAAATATCTTGAGCGTTTCCGTGCTTCATAGTGCACGCAAGCCGTCAGCCCTTTCGTCTTCGTCGAAGCCCTTTAAAACTTCCTATACTTGGAATGGCCATTCCACCGATCCGCACTGGAGCAGCGTGGTGGTGTACACTCAAGGCCTCCTCAATAATGGAAAAACCCGTGCCCATTAGTCGGGCTTAATGGGTTGAATACAGGGGTTTGAATATAGAAACTGGTTACAACTATCAGCGTATCAAAAAGTGTGGCGCGATGCTTTGACAATAAATTTGTATTTTTATAATCTTTTTTGCCTTCGGTTATCTAAATTAGTGAGTTAATCGTCTAGCCAACCCAAGGCTACGAATATTACTATACGGAACACTAACTGAAGGTCGGTGGAACCATAACTTCCAAATGAAACGAGTCAATATGAACAAATATTTACATGTATAATACCTTATATTTATTCACTCCGCACACTGACGCAATTTAGGGCCCTTGTGTGAGAATAATTTAAATATATTTGCGTATGTAACACACACTAACGTATCGTAGGGTATGTTTGTGTGGTAATCGAGCGATAAATAATTCGGGGTTTATCAGGGGCCATGTTCGCGATGTTCATTAGTGTGTCCATGAATACGGCTTAGAATGGGAGACGCGCCATACGTCATCATTATACGCTTTATTCGTAACGATTAAACCTTTTATGAATTTTCACACTGTTTAAAACAAATTCTTTTAAACAAGACTATTTAAATCAGGTTTTAATCGATTTGTGATTAAGCCAAATAAATAATTGCTTGACTTAATTTGAATAGAGATAATTATGATACCCACTCAATTTATTTAACTACTTTGTTTAACAAGCATGAAATAATTGCTTAATATTTTTATGTTTTAAATAGGTTTATTTTAAACATATTGTACAGAGTCCCGCTGTTAAAAACAAATATGTGAAAAAGTAGCAATTTAACGTATGAATATAATTCGTTCAATTAGATAATAAGCCTAAATTTAGACGAACTTTAAAATCATAAAAAAAATATAATAATAAATCATGATGGCACCAAAAATTTGGTTACTATACAATAATTGAAATAATAATCGATAACGTGTATTAAAAAAATTGCAGACCAGAAATAATACCTAATATAAGTCATAAGATTGGGGATTGGATTATTGGTCGTTCAGTGCCTCTATTATGAGTTGTTGTAGTAAACGTAAAGGACGTTACTATTGCAGTTGACGTTTAGAATTTGTATGAGAATTGTAGTTCAGTATCGTAACCGCTAGAGGCGCTGTACGGATTCTCATACAAATTCTAAACGTTAACTGCAATAGTAACGTCCTTTACGTTTACTACAACAACTCATAATAGAGGCACTGTTCTTTATTTTTGTATCCATTTTGACGAAATGGCATCTGGTTATTGCTGATGTAAATTTCCGCAACTGTCGGGACATTACTGAAATTCGCAAATTTAAATCAAATGGATTGACATAAAATCATCAGAATCTGCCAACTTGTTTAGTCTCCAAAAACACATATGTACAGTAATAAACATACATACACTCACAAACGCGTTACCCATCCGGTGTGTTTAAGTAATTCCATATTTAATTAAATTTCATCCTAATCAAACTCTGACTATGATCTAATTTTTCACCATAGCAACAACGCTCAAGTCGTAATCGTCCCGAAACTTCGAGCGGCCGCTTGGAGTTTCTAGCGTCGGATAGTTAAGTCAAGGTCACAGTGTACTCACACTGCGAAACGTCTACGAAATCCTTGAGACCGGTCGTAGACCCGCGGAAGTTCACCAACCAGTATAAGTTGGTCCGCCAGCGTTTGGTTAGAACAGACACAGAGTATACTAAGAAGTAAGTCAACTTCGGCTCCGTTCGAGACATAATTGCCTTTTATAACTAGATACCTAGCGACTGTGCAGCGCTAAATTACGACAGCCTAACTAGGTGAAAAAAAATGATGCGCGTTCTGTTGCCGGCTTCTTTACATACGCACATGACGGCACGAAGTGCGCACACAAACATGCCTCGGTTCGTACTTTTGTATCAGGCCCTACTTATTCAAATAGACTCTGACTCGACCGACGATTCGCAACAAGGAAGGTCTAGCCGTCTGGCCGCTTGGTTTTATGTCATCATGTCACAAGACCTTCAATTTTTATGTTTATGTAAATCACGTGAACCGCCCCAAGGCTCAGTGTCCGAAATATGATGCCGTTGATAACTGCCAACGAGTGGTACTGCCGGATGTGGAACCGCCCGATCGATGATACAGGATGATGCAATATGTACTTGATCATAGTACTTACATACACTAAACTTGATCATAGTATTTGGTAATGACACCAATTGCTATGAAGCTATGATCAAATGTATATATACCTACCTACGCATTTGAAAGAAAGTCTGAGCTAGTATTTCATTAAGGTACACTGGATTTAAATACAAGGGTTCCAATGTAGAAGGTTTGTTTTAAGTTCATGCCGACCAGATAGACAATATAATTATGTAGATAAGATAAATTACATGAATCATGATTAAATATTTCATTACATTACATTTTTCACCAAGTAAAAAAGGAGGGGGTTCTCAATACGGCTGTGTCTTTTTCTGTCTTTTACTCAATAGATCGCTCAAATTTAAGTAGAACACCACCAAACATGAAGCACCAGCTTGCAAATAAGAAAAACAAATGCTGTTCACCCAGTACAAAGTTATGAGGTAACACAAAAAAAATACAGTCGGATTGAGAACCTTCGTCCCTAACCTAAATTGAATCTTATTCTAGGCCGGTCACAGTTGTCAACAGCGCTTATCGGCGCTTATCCGCGCAGGTAGTTGGCGCAGGTAGTCTCTATACTTTGTGCCGAACCAGCGCCGATAAGCGCCGACAAGTTCCGAGCTGTCACACGACCGAGGTTATGTCAACGGACCAGTACGGTTAAGCGCTGGCAGATCGGCGCCGGTAACCAGCGTTCTACTTGAATGCGCCCTTAGGTAACCATTAAAACCTCTTCCTTTTTTTAATTCTGCCAAAAATAAGGCTAGTCCTTCACTCATTTTAGCAACGCATCGGCGGTACCTATTTACGACAGCACTTACAATTAGATAGCTGGTCTGTTTGTTTGTCGATTCGCAGAAATAAGATCAGGTCAGATCATCGATTAGTATAGATCCTAAAATGCTGATTTATAGTTTAATAAGGTAATCGCCATTAAAACTTTCCAGCATTAGTCTGAACCGGTTACTAACTAGTTTGAGAATGTCTTAGATAATTAATATTCAAATAATAAATAATAGGCAGATAACAAGGATGTCCTACACAAAAAATTAATAACAAATTCAATAACCTGTAAATCGGCACGTACCACCTCAGTTAATCATTAATTTAAGTCTTTCTTTTTAACCGACTTCAAAAAAGGTGGAGGTTCCATCGATCTATGGAGGTTCTCAATTCGACTGTAGTTTTGTTGCTTGTGTGTGGCTTATTTATTTGCGCTGGATGAAACGATTTAACTTCGGTATTTTTTGTATTCGAAAGATAATCTAAGGGGTAATTTTTGAGTTATAGAGATATTGTCGATTGTGAAGTCGGTTAATTTTTTTATTTTATCTTATATATAAAATTCTCGTGTCACAATGTTAGTTACCTTACTCCTCCGAAACGGCTTTACCGATTTTTACCAAATTTTATATGCATACTAGTAAATCCGCCCTCGCTTTGCTTCGGGAAACCAGTCCCTTCAAAAATCTCTATAAATTTTAACAAATTATGTTATTCCGATGTCTAAGCTATATTACTGCAAAGTTTCATGAAAATCCGTTCAGTAGTTTTTGCGTGAAAGAGTAACAAACCCACACACACACTCACTCGCTCACATACATCCTTACAAACTTTCGCATTTATAATATTAGTAGGAAGTAGGATTCAGTAGGTCTGAGAGTCGGCTACTATCTACATATTTTTCATACCCCTACACTTAGGGGCACACACACACACTACACTTACCTTATCACTATAAGGTTTGTTCACTTTTAACATTTTTTTGGCAAAACAACGTTTGCCGGGTCAGCTCTATAAAGACGAAGGAAAACGCTAGAACGTATTATAATGAGAATAGTCATAAAGTTGTTTTCTTCATCTTCGAGGATTGACCACCAAAAATTGACAGTTTAGGAGATTTTAGTTTACGAAAGAAGAGGACTCAACCTCAACCTATTTTTTTAACTTAGTCGACTAATGATCAGATATTTATTTTTTATGTTAGTTTCAAGTAATAGAAAATCCTGGCGAAGTAGACCTATTTTGGATTTTTAACCGACTTCAAAAAAGAAGGAGGTTCTCAATTCGACCGTATATATGCTTTTTTTTTTATGTTTGTTCAGCGATTTTTTCGTCGTTTATGGGCCGATTTTGATAATTCTTTTTTTGTTGTAAAGTAGATATGCGCAGTGGGGTCCTTTTGAAAGTATCATCAGGATCTGATGATGGCATCTTGGAGAAATCGAGGGCAACTTTCGAAAATTGTATGGAAGACTAGTGTGTTTGTTCATGTTATCATAAATACATTAAAGCGCTATCATTTCAAGAAGGTCTGGAGTCGATCTGATGAAGCCGAAAGACAGTCGTGGGAACTCCTCAACGATTTACTGCAGTTATCTAGTGTTTGGGCTTGATTAATTTGTAGTGACGAGAACTTTACACATACATGTTGAATTGAGCGCCATCTGGCGAGCAGTTTTTGAGTTATCTCTACTTATCAAGGTTGAAGTCGGTTATTTTTTTTGTAAAAAGCAATTATTATTCATCTATAGTCAACTTAAGAAAGAAATAAAAAGTAAAAAACTGTAGGTACCTATCTATGTATATGTAGTTAGGTATATTCTTAACTTGCCTGGTCACTTGCGACTTCGAAATGTACAATATTTACGAACTTTTTAATACGGAAACTAATCTACGTAGTAATAGCTAGTAGTGGTTTGAGATTTGGACCCCGGAAAGAAGTGTTTGGATTCGAAACCTCCACGCACTACGCGGTACTAATTTACAAAAAGTACGTGCATATTACAATTTAATTATCACTTACTTTGATAAAGCAAAAATCTATAGACCATAAAATTCCACACATGTTCTCAAAGGTGTGTGAATTCAGCCAATCCGCATTTGGTCAGCATGGTGGACTATTATGAATTAGGTACGTAGAAAGAAAAGAATTTCTTAGTTATTCGGAACGCATTAAATATTCAGCTAATTAAAAATATATTAAGTCGCATTCTCCCATTATTCTAAAGGTTATTTATAATGTCATCGCCATCGACACGTCTAAAAGTAAAACCTATAAAACGAGTATAATGTGCGACTGAGAATTACACGCGGAAATCGTTTAGTCTCCAAATCGGTATTTGCATAATACATAATGCATTTACTTAATTAATACGTCCATTTTATTCCGCTACAGCATTCAAATATTTTATCCTAATAATAGAATTGTAAGGCCCAATACGTATGTGATGTAGGCAGATTTTATAGCTTATCTCTCCTCTTCCGCCCGCGGCTTCGCCCGCGTGGAATTCGTTTATATTTCATAGGGGGGCTATTTCACCCCCTTAGGGGATAAATTTTGAAAAATCCTTTCTTAGCGGATATCGACATCATAGTGGCTATCTGCATGCCAAATTTCAGTCCGATCCGTCCAGTGGTTTCGGCTGTGCGTTGATAGATCACTATGTCAGTCAGTCAGTGACTTTTGAGTTATATTATATTTAGATTATATTTAGATGTTCTCGAAGGTGTGTGTTCCGCTAATCCGCACTTAGGATGTGACGAGAACAATCGATCGATCGTTGACGACGCCATCGATCGATGGTGGAATGGATTAGTGTGGATGGTGGAATCGATCGATTCGTCTAGCTAGTAGAAACTATCGATCGACTTCGACTAGTCCATTCCACCATCGATCGATGCCGTCGATCAACGATCGATCGATTGGTCTGGTAACACCCTTAGCCAGCGTAGTGGACTATGGCCTGTAACGCTCACAGTGAGAGGAAATCCGTGCCAAAAGTGGGATAGTTACGGGTTGTGATGATAATGATGATATAAAAATGCAGTAGTGACAGACTACGGAGTATCAAAAAAATTGCCATATGAACCCGATAAATACCTAATCTTTTGAAGGTTAAGGCGGCCTCTAAACGGTCAATTATATTGCGCAATATTGCAAATTGTGCAATATAATTGACCGTTTAGGGTTAATATTGAGGATTGCGCAATTGTTGGCCGAAAGTTTGAGCGAGTTTAATTTTTATTGCACCATATTTTTCCATTGCATCGTGTAGGGTCAGTATTGCGCAATATTTTTCAGTCTGTGGTTCGTCGTCACGAGGAGTACACGCGCGCATAACGGTTTAATAAATAAATGAAAAGATTATAATCTTTATTTACCTTGATAAATTCCTTCAAAACATGTATTATCGCATCGCATGTTTCCATAATTATTAAGGAAAGACTTTGTGGAGAAATAGAACTGTGAAACTTTAAATCTTCCAGAGTATTTTCAGTCGCTAGATACCGTAATGTTATTGAAAGCCGTTGAAAAGGTGGTATTGCTTCCCTCATGTTTGTATTTTTTTTCTCAATCAATGGCGTGACCAATCCTAGTAGCTAGTAGCCTCAGTTAACATCAATTAGTCTTTTAAAAGATTTTCGTGAGTATATTTCTGCCTTGTACCAATCTTTCGACCAGCGACGTGTTCGTTTCCGTTTACGTTTAGCCACAAGCAATGAACAACACTACAGCTGCAGCTAAATCTTGTTCGGACATGTTGCCGCACGGTGCACACGGGATCAATACTATTCTCCGACTGAACACGAAAACATTGTGCAATTCGTATTATTGTGCAATATAATTGCTCGTTTGGATTCAGAGCGCCTTTCAATCTTATTGTACAATAAAAGTATTGTACAATGTTATTGTAGGTCTAGGGGCCGCCTAACACATCAATTTATTACATCAGGCACTAGGTTGAAGATGTTATGCGTCTTATCAATTAAATTTAACTGATAGAGCGGTTTATACACTGTCCGACACAAATGTAACTTACTTTAGAGTACTATAATTAATTAATTATATGTATAATAAAGCGAAAGAAAGTCTTTTGATAAATCAATCCCTATAGGGGTAAGGCCTACTGTCCACGTAAGCTGCACGTCATACGGACGCTATCGTAATTGCTGATTGCTTGCATATTGAGTAGAAATAATCAAATCTGTGTCCAGGGAGCGGCAACGTTGCGTCCGCCGGTCGCCTTGCGCCGCCTTCATTCATTTTGTAGGTTGCATGCATTCGTCATTTGACGCGTCCGTGGACAGTAGCCCTAAAATACGTGAAGAGAGTTTGTTTAAAGACGATCAAAAATACTTCCACGCGGGCTAAGCCGCGGGCAACAGCTATTAATGTTATAAAGTTGTCTAGAAAGCGGTAACCCTGTTTATTATTTGACTGACCAAAACATGTAAACATTAAACATATTTCAGATAAATTTTATAGAGGCGTTATTCAGGAGACCCGTGCTCTTTAGTGAGTCATTAATTGGTTGAGAGTTGAGACATAATTAAATTAATACTAATGAGTATGAAAACACAGAATAAATAAAATGTAAATGGTCGATACGAAGACTATGTATAGGAAGCTTTATTCATGAACAAACTAACGTCCATTCATAAAACTGGTATCAATGAATTGTAGAGGCCTCTACAATATTACCACAGATGGTATGAAGTGTAGGTACCTAGGAATAATAATTTTATTTTTATCTCTAACTTCTATCTGACAGCCTTCTAAAGTCTATAGTAAACCCAACTTAAGATTGAAATGAAAGAGGCGCTGCCGGACGCATTTGACATTCATTTGACCAATCATTGCACACTAGTAACTGACAGATGAATGACCACAACGTACTTATGAATGACTTTTTAACATGGCGGCGTTAATTCCAATTTTTGCCATTTCAGAGATAAGTTGGGTGCACTGCACTGCTGAACTAGGCTTCCCTTAATTGAGGCCACTAGACCAATATCTCTGAATCCAGCAGCTTCTGTTGTCTTTTTCAGATATTTGCGCACGATTTGCTTCCGGAACAAATTCCTTACGTTAACAAATGTTCACAATTTTGCGACATGCTTTCTAACTTTTTTATTTCTAAGCCGATGAAAAAAAAAACAATTTTAGACGTGGGAAAAGCTATATATTGTAAAAAAATATTTTTATCATACACGAGATATTACGGCAATGGAATCTTTCACGTTACTAATTACCGTTTATTATTTTTCATTTTAAGAAAATATCTATAAGCTATTACGGTTTTCATATAACTGCAGCTGCATAACTTAAAAGACAAAAAGAGTCCCTTAAATAATAAGTAATACTCAAATCAAGATTTGTAACTCATTGTAGTAATCAAGTGTATTTTCAGGTAATTTATGAAAATGATAGATCTAAATAAACTATGATGATGAAGAAAAATTTACATAAATAGAATGGATATATGTACACAAACAACAAGCAAAAATGTCAATAAATCTGAAAAATAAATACCTAATAAGAACTATAAGATGTCAAATGTGAAAAAATATTATGAAACGTAACTTACCTCAGCACCTTTCGCCTATTATTAGGATGCAGTCTTGACGCCATGGTCGGATCAACAGCTTTCAATCGCGCGTGAATCTCTTCATTCGTGAACTTCTTTTCATTATCAACATCATCTTTCAATTGTTCTTTACTTATAAAGGTTATTTCTGTTGATTTCATTTGTTCGGCTTCTGAATTATTAGATGTAGTCGCTTCCGCATCAGGTCTTTCATTATTATTCGTGGTATCTAAATCTTTAGTTCCCTTTTTAGCTGCACTTGTATCTAACTCTTCGTCATAATCACGTTTTCTTTTACTTTTCTCCCAAAGAAGATCCTCAGTATCACTCGTGTCCTCTACAAGTATTTGGTATACTATAGATTCTATATAATAATTTGTGCCACCGACAATTATCGGTATTTTTCCGCTTGACGTCAAATGTTCTATCTTTAATATTATTGTTAAGGAAAAACTTGGTATGGCTAATATATTTCCCTAATTTGCTTAATAAGATTATTTATATACCTACGTTTAATAATTATTTCTATATTAATAACATTTAGCATCGTGAATTAAGATAAGAATGTGTAATGGAAGGGTTAATAACTTGTAATTACTTAATGAAATTTGACAAAACTTATTACCCGTTAGATATATTGCATATAGAAGTATTGCAAAGTAAATGAAATTGATGTTTGTTTAAATTTATATCCATATCAAAGATATACCTTGTTACGTTTATTAACGAATCTCTTTATTCACCAAATAGTAAAAAAACATACCTAGAATTCCAAATTAAAACTTATCCATTTCCTTTATTTTATAACACTTACTGTAGTTATCATTGATTTGGTAAATTTGTTCTTTTTTAACAATGGCTTAAAAGAAAATTAGATATTAATACCTGAATTATTCATTGATTTTTCAATAAAATATTAGAGCATTAGAACCAATTTAATTTAATTAGACTGTTTCTGAAATCATTCTCCTTTATACATAAATGACATGAACTTATCATACATTTAATAGGCATGGAATTGTTTCCTACTGGTAGTTGACTAGTTGTGAGGTTAAATTTGCTATTTTAGATAAGTAGGTATGTACATTAGGGAAACCAAAAAGTAATACCTATTGATAAAGCAGGAAATTGTTATTTGATGAAGATATTTTCCAAGGTTTAGTTTTATAGTTATAGCTCGCTCCTTTTTTATTGTTCTGTTGTTGTATGTTGATTGATTTTCATTTCATTAAGGAGAAGATAATAATGTGAGTTTTTTAAATTCATGAAATTTAAAGTGATAAAGTTTTTATTATTTTAATTAACTTGTAATTAGTAACTAAATACACTTCGAAAATTTGGACTTTTTTTAATATTCTGTGATGATATGGCTTGAATTGATAAGATTTTATAATCAGGCTAAGCATAAAAGGATACGAGTTTGAGTGCCCTGTTTCTAAAATCCACCACTGTGAACATCTGGTGCGGCTCCAGTATGTCAATCAGGTGATGTTTGACCAGCCGTCTCTCCGCCAAGGAAGCCTTCGCTGTCACCACGTCCAGTCCTTTATATATCTGCAACAAAATCGAAATCCAAATTTGCCTAAACATTGAAATCATAATAAAATTCTGTTTTTTCAGTACATATACATAATATATCAATGTTTTTCTGTACATGTAGGATGTTTAACAAAAAACTTCGGGTAGGTAATCCATGATAATCCCTAAATTGATAATTATTGTGGAAAAATGTAGAGTTTAGTTATAATTAAGATTAAAAAAAATAGAAGAAATATAATACCTAATATAAATCTGATAATCTTACTGTGGTTTTCAAATATTATTAACTAAGATTGGTATTTGTTTATGTTATGCATTATGCAGAACGAAACTTAAGAGCGTTAAAATAAAAACAATACAATTTTGTTTACTCAATATTCTAGTTTTAAATGTTTTTGGTCTTTTTAATGAAACCAACAACGACTTCATTATTTCAGACCAGTTTCAGACACGGTACACGTTCAAATTTTATAAGTGTTATAGCAAATGTTACTATGACAAAAATTATATGAATCTATCTAAATTAATACCTTAACAAAACATCTAACCATAAAAACCAAGATCATAATGGGGACGTAATACCCGTGGATTTAACAAAGGACGTTCTCTTAAATGATGAAAATTATGCAAATACAAGTAAAACGTATGAAATATATGTAACAGGGCCGGCGCGGCGAGACGCAGGACAGTTTGAAGAGCAAATGAATAATGCCGGTGGCAGCCCTGAATATTCATAGGCCGCTATACAAATTAAAGCTAAGATTAAGTAAGAATATTAATTAGGGTGTTTGGAAAGTGGAGCACATGTTTATAACATTTTATTTACAGGTCATCAAGTTTGTATGTGCAAAAATCACTTTCACTTTCTCGAAGACTTGAACACGCGAGAACGACGACGCAGGCAAGCTATATTTTCTAACGGTAAAATCCATGGAACATCAAGGACCCTAGAATTCCTTGGGTTATTGATGACATGATCGCCATATATAGCTGCACTGAAAACAGCAATTTAAAGTCATAATTTTATTGCGTCTCAAGGAATCAAACTATTCAAATGCTAATCCAACATTATTGCGCCACCGATTTTAAAATTTGCTGTACCTACACGATCTCTATTGAGTCCTTTCATGAGTCAATGAGATACAACTTCGTGGAATATTTCATTATTTTTAAAACGACAGTTATCAACAGTTCGCGACTGTTCGTGTCGTTATCGTATTTACGCAACTGAACCCGTTAATAGCTCCAAAAATCTTAATGAACGGCGATACGGTATCTGAGATCGCGACCCGTTGCAGCAGACCCTTCCGTCACTACAATGGACAAGATCATCTGGGTCACCTTGTCGCGGTTTATATTATTTCCCGAGAATTTCAATAAATTTTATTTAATTCAAGCTTACTCTGTTGCTACTAATAATAATACCTACTAATTTGAATGTGACTTTGTTCGCGATAGTCTCTTGCTGAGTTTTATCAATATTATAAAGTTCTTCCGTTACTGAGTGCCTGACTGACAGACAACGCAAAGTCAAAACTGCTGAAGGCAAGAAGCTGAAATTCTCAATTTATGTTCATTGGCGAGTGTAAGAGAGGTCTAAGAGAGGATTTTTGGAAATTCCCCTGTAAATCGATAAAAATGGGGATAAACTGACACAAAAAGCCGTGGGAGGAGAGCTCCTTACTGATAAAATCTTGTAACTTGTTTGGTGATTGGTAATCATGCTAACAGTGACTGAGAATAAATAATAAGAGTTCTAGATACGTTTTTAGATCCATACTTGAAAGGTATTGACTATACCACTCCTACTCAGCTTAAATTGTGATACGCCGTGGTTGGGGTTTTACCTGCTTGTGTTCTACGAAATCTAATCGGTGTTCTTGGAAAGCCAGTCTCTGTAGGTTCACAGATTCTTTCTTCCCCGTATTCCAGGTAGTAATGCATTGGTGGCCGTAATCATATCGACGCCGATTTGTATCTAAGTACATAAATTATCCTCGTGTAACTACTCGACAAAACCCAGACTTGCAACTTAAGGGCAATAGGTCACCATCGTGTTTGGGCATTTGTACCACGAAACGTTCCGATGGCAGATGATGGAGTAAGAACAGAAAACATTTTAAATAATACGAAAACAAAGGTGTCCACGAAAGACTTCAGAGATAAAAAAATGGCAAACAGAAGTAAAACTAGCGTTAAAATATTTATTCAAGAACTCGTTTAATCTGATCCAGACAGTAAATACATTATCAAACCATTAATTTTACGACTGAACACGTGACGATGAAATTAATTCAATTCATTTAATTTAGATATAGTAATACGTCGGTACTATCAGCCACTATGTTAACGAATTAAGCAAGACGATAATAATAATATCCTAGTACTAGCGGCCCGCCCGCGGTTTCACCCGCGTGGATCCCGTTCTCGTGGGAATATATGCATGTATTATACATAAAAACCTTCCTCTTGAATCACTCTACCTATTACAAAAAACCGCATCAAAATCCGTTGCGTAATTTTAAAGATTTAAGCATACAGACAAACAGACAAACAGACAAACAGACAAACAAACAAACAGACGGACAAAAATAGCGACTTTGTTTTATACTATGTAGTGATATTTTAATTTTATGATGTCGCCGTGAGAACGTATACTGGTTATGTAAGTTTTTAAACGTTTCCTTCATAAATTGAAATTGGTTGTTTTTTTAATTTTTGTGTAATTTAGTTGTATGTTTCTTAAGTTTGTAAGTTTTTTTTTAATTAATTTTTGTTTGTAGTTATAATTTATTCTTGTGTAGTTCTGCTGCAGTGTTGTTGACAGCGAATAAATACGTTTTCTTTCTTTCTTTCTTTCATAAATTTAACATTAAAACAGACCCATCTGATAATGTACTACATAAAACTGGTGATACATAATCAGGCGCTTTTTAATACGTTCTGTTTAAACAATACTTAAGGGACGGTAAGTTTTCGAATGGTTTTTTGTTTTTCGTTTTGTTTTTTTTTCTCTCCACTAACGGGGGTTTGGATTTAAATTCTAAATTCGCGTCTCATTTGTCAAAATTATGTGCGTATCTCTTGTCGCTCTACTTTCAATACACAGAATATACATACAATATACAGAATCTGTTGTCACTTAGAACGCAAAAGAATAAATATAACCTATCGTGGGGAAACTTGCACACCACTAAGTTCCACCAATTCGCACTGGAGTATGTTCTAGGCCTCCTCATTGATGACGGGGTATCCGTGACCAAAGTTGACCATTACTGGTTTAAAGCCAAAAATTTAATTGCGCATTAACATTGTCAGCAATGGTCATCAATTTTATGACAAAGTTCAACTTTGCCATTTACGCAATTTACGGCACCTATTGCGTGTATGTTATATCATATTTGATAATGTTAATCTCTTAATATTATTTATTTTAATGTCGATAAAACTCGCCGGCCATATATCGCTGGGTGTCGACAAAATTACGCAACTGCGAAACAGCTATTTTTAACATCATCACATCAGACATACGACGTTTGTGATTATCTAATTTATGGAATCGCTGATTTGAGACATAATATTTTAAATTAAGTTATCCCACATTATGTGATTTTCCAACAAGTTTCACAGGTCTAATTTAAATTTAAAATTTTGATATATTTTACTTCTTGGGTCGTTGAGACCAAGTCTTCACCAATTGTCCCCAATTTCGTGGTACTGTAAAACGGATTACGTAAGGTCGCTGTCGTTGAAGGTTTTGGGTATTCAGCGTAATCCCAAGTTCTTGTCAATTACCACCACACGTTTAATACGTATTCGGTTGTGGTGTCGAGAGCGGATAATGATGGACTCATAATTCCTTTTACGAGAACAAACCCACTGCTCAGCTGACGCCTTCACGTGACCATTTACCATCAGGTAGCTTATCTACCCTTTTGTCGATTGTTTGTATAGAAAAAGAAAACATTACGTATTTTACAAAAGCGTTAAGAATGAATGAAGAAGAAGATATTTTATTGTTAATTACAAAATCAAAATAAACAACAGTGACCTGTTTAATCTTAGCGATATAGTCCATCGGTAACTACATATTATATCCAACCAGTTTAAAAGTGTTTTGTTTATTTTTTGATGAACTCGAATATACATAATACATACATATATCGGAGATAAACAAGTCGTACTTGAATTTAACATAACAACGATTTGGAATCGGATGTTGCGCAAAACACCTCCTGTTCACCTCGGTTCACCTTGGTCTGACTTGGACGTAATATCTTGTTGAGGTAGGACGGGTTAAGTCCAATCATCTAGGCCCGCTGCTCCAAACGTGCGCTACGGCAACACGTTCCTATATACACTGGCCGCATCTCAACAGCCCATAATACGTTGAGCCATAGCACCAAAATTTATTCTAGCCGTGTTTGTATTTCATTGTTTTACGAACAAAAATGATTCGGAGTGTAATCAAATGATCTCAATTTATCGAGCGTTTAGTAACAGAGTATTGAAGAATTATTTGATAGTCTCGTGGTTTGCTTAATTCAAAGGTGATGAATTATTTGATTCTGAAGTGGCAAGAACCATATAAAACATAAGCACCGAGCATGTAAGGTAGGTGAATCAAACAATATAGGTTAGGTTAAGTTGAAACCTATTTAACTAATGTGTATGTAATTTATCGGAAGAAATTAACTTAATGGTCGATCGCTGTCGTTACATTGTTGATAATGAGGTTGATTGTTGAGGAAGGACGAAGCCTTGTCACACTAACAATGTACACATAACGGATTTTCAAATTAAAATCATATGCGTACCCGATTCCAAGTGTCTAGCAAAATTGGTTGACCCTGTCAAGTGCATCCAATTTGCATAGGCCTCGTGTTACATTGTTGTTGTACGCGGCGGCGGACGTTATTAATTGGCCGGTTGTAATGTAAACATTGAATAGGCGGTTGTATTCATATATGGGAAGTAAAAATGCTGTGTATGATGTCACTACGTGGCACTCACATGCGGTAATAAATATTGTAAATGTGAGTTTGACATTTAAATAGAAGACAGTTTTCTACGCAACGAAGTTACGAAAAAGTAAATGATAATTTATTAATAGAAATGTTTAAAAACAAAGATACCCAGACCATTTTATCAGCTTGTAGTAAAAGGAATCCCTCTTCACCAACTGCATTGTACAGAATTGTCAAAATAAGGCACAATGGTTGCTATGCGAGCCCTGTTCGAAGGATGCTGGATTCAATTTCCAATGAAGTGGAAACTTGAACAATGAATTTAAACTTGTATTCTTGGCCCATATCCATGGCACCCGTGCATCAGCCTTTTTGGTGCGCTTCGTCAAACTCGCTGACAGTCAAGTCCGAGATACAGTGCCACCAACTTATCTCTGAAATGGCAAAAATTGGAACTAATGCCGCCATGTTAAAAAGTCATTCATAAGTACGATGTGGTCATTCATCTGTCAGTTACTACCTCTCGAATTGCGCACAATGATTGGTCCAATGCGTCTCTTTTCATTTCAGATATTGGTTTTACTGTATTTCAAATTGGCTGTCGGTCAATTATAGTTACGTCAAGTTCTTTTTTCGTCAAAATGTAATTTTACTCAAATAGTTTTTTCGTCAAATCTTCCAAATCCGTAACCTTATTCGTTCGCTGATCCTTAGTGCTATTGATGTTAGTGATGTGTTATTTGTATCATCTATTCCACCTGCGAGTCTCTTGACACAAGGAATAGTAAATATATAATGCGAAAATATAAGTACGCTTCCTCAAGCTTACAGCATCTTAAATCTAATTAACAAACGTACTTTACGAACCGTATCGAAAATAAAATAAAACAGAGCAATAAAATTAACGACAAGTCAAAAGGTTAGACAATACGCAAATATTACGTACGCCTAGTATCACATCGTAACAAAAAAAGTTAAACATATATGAAGTCTATAAAGCGAGACGAAAGCCGGGAGCAAAAGGCTAGCGCTATATAAATACTAAATACCGTTGCAAAGTTGCAAGCGCTGATAGCATAGGTATTTCGCGGAGCCGGTGCGCAAACTCTGTTGCTAGGTGGTAAGGGCGTGGGGCCTGTGCAGGCGGGAGCGGACGCGGGAGCGAGTTGACGTCTTTTAACCATGATTAAAGGCTTAGTCTAAAAATATATCAGTACTAAAATAATGTCAAGTTACATACGTAATTCGTCTTCTTCTTCTTCGTCGTGTCAATGGCTACGAGATTAATAAAATATTGTATCTATGTATATGTATATAAGTATAAATTTATAGGCAAAAAATATATATTTATAGACAAATATAGCAAAATATAGAAAACGTTTTAACACAATGAAAACTTATTATAGCTCTGATGAATGGTTCATGTTTAAAGAATACACGATTGCTAAAGCTTCAAAACCTGCGCAATGCGAGTTAAAGCAAATTTTGACTGTGCGCAAGCCATGTACTTAGCAGACACCGAGGAACGCATGTAAACCTATATTATCATCCTCAGACGAAAAACAAAAGTGTTTGTGTGCGTTCTAAGCTGTGTGGGTATGTAACATGATAGCGATGTGCTTACAAACAAGCCTTATCGCTTATCGATATCTTTGTTCGAAGATAACCTACTTGCTTAGATGCACTCATAAAAATGGATAACAATCGATCGCGGTACCTATCATCCACAATAGTTAAATACGTATGTATATTTCAAATCGCTAACACTAACATCGCGCCCTACATTTAAAATTTGCAGATAAGAGAAATCTGCCAAGGCCACAGAGCAGACTTATCGCTTCAATTTCATACTATGACCACACACATTAAAACCTTCGTTGTACTACATACAGAGCGTTGATATATCACTTTTTATAACAACGCAATATCAACGGCGACTCTATTCACCCGTGATAAGGTTCAAATTGATATCTTTTTGTTTTATACGATAGACATTTCTCAGTGTGGGCGTTATCAAATGTTAAAGTTAAACAGGTTTATGTATTCAATTGACTTTGCGATAGCGGGTATCGTCATTGACAAAAATATTGCATGTTCCCGCCATCGGTTCGCCCGGCGCGGCGCCGCCATTATCAAAAGAACTCACGTGCCTTGTCTACACGACAGTACTTGACAATGTTACTGGAGTATTATTATACACTGTACACCTGTACAGGTTGATATTACCATGGAATTGATCTTGATTCCATATTGGGAACATTTTAAATAGGTACCTATTTAATTCAAATTTTGGAAAATCGAATTTGGGAGTAACACTGGTCGCTTGTCGTTTATCTGCCTAAGTTTATCATAAAATTCCATTCGCTTTGAGGGGAAGTTCCATAGACATTTTGGTGATAAATGGCTATACAAAGTGGATAATATATTTTTAATACTAATAGACAGTTGAACATAAGTTTGATATTATAGCCGTAAGTAAGCGTTGTCTGAAACTATGGGTGAATACACTTCTTGGGAGTTCCTTGCCGCTTCTTCCTTCCAGTACATATCATAGTTATTGATGTAACGAACATTCGGATTCGCATTCGCGAATATTCGCCAATTTTTTCATAATTCGTATTCGCAAAAATTGTCCGAATATATGTAAATGTGACAGGAAAAAATCCAACAATTTGAATAATATTAGAATATAAATTATTTCATTTCTTTTGTTTAGGCATAACTTTATACACAAAGAAACCGACTTCAATATCGACAAGTACCTACAGATTACTCAAAAACTACTCGTCAGATGTCGCTCGCTATTTATTTTGTACAAAATAAATATCATATCACCTTTGTCAAAGTAAGTCTTGGATAAAAATATGGTTCTGTTTTAACCCTTGTTTTACGCAACCCTAAAAAATCCCATAACATAATAAACCATGGAAACCGTCATACGATACGATTAATCTTTGACCTCTGGTGTAGGTGGGAATTCTGGGAATATTCATCTCGTCATATTGTCTGTATGACGTCATCGACGTTATGAATGAACACTGAACAGGCACCCACACATGCGAATGTTACATTAGGGTGTGTTACACTAACGTACTTTCACATTTTAGTGTGATATCTATATCTGTACAATCTGTTCATATAAGAAATCTGTAACTGATCGCTGTTTGTACATGGATGATTTATGAGAAAAACCTACAGGGAGCTTTAATTAAAAAAGAATTCAAAACAATGATTTTTTGTCCGAAAGTCTGTGGATTTGTTCGCGATAATATCACTAAACGGCTTAACCGATATCAGAGGCAGTATAAAGCTCAGCTAGACATTCGCTTAAGTTGAATTTGTCTAGTCCACCTCTAAAAGGGTAAACAAAGGGATCAAAGTTTGTGAAAAGCCTGAAGAACTAGTTTATAATATAAATCGGTTCATTGGTTTTTGGTTACCTTCTTCATTATTTTTTTTTGCTTTTTCGGTAACTGTCACCCGCTACAGCCTGCTTTTATACCTATAAAAACTCTATACCTATAAAATTTATACCTATAAATTTTATACCTATAAAAAGCGCGTGTGGACGTTGCCTTACGATATTCCTATCACATGCGAGTGCGTAAGGCGGTGATATTGAGCTGAAACTCCGGTTATATCTAGTTTCATCCGGTTCTATCTGGAATTTATGTTGTAACATACCTAATTATATCTACATGCACTCATAATTATGTTGGTCAAATAGCATAATCAACATAAAGTTACTTGTCCATTCATAAAACGTGACCTCATGTTCAGTTGCGGTTGAACAGTAACGATAACAATAGTAATAACCAAATAATTACACAATAATAAACAAATACTTACCCGATTTTGACCAAACTGGCAACCGTTAAGTAATTGCATGATTAAGAATTCGCACTTTTAGACATCATTATGTTTTCCCCTCAAACATCCTCCATTTACATACGCTCGCCAAAATTCGATCAAAGTATCATACCTACTCATAGATTCATCAAACACGTTTAAACATTTTAAAAAGACACTTAGCCGTGAAGGACAAAGGATGAGAACAGAGAGAAACAACTTTCATTTCCATACGCTAGCCTACATTCTATCTAAGTACCTATCATACTCATAGATTCATCAAACGCGTTTAAACATTTTAAAAAGACACTTAGCCGCGAAGGACAAAGGGTGAGAACAGAGTGAAACAACTTCCATTTCCATACGCTAGCCTAAATTCTATCTAAGTACCTATCATACTCATAGATTCATCAAACGCGTTTAAACATTTTAAAAAGACACTTAGCCGCGAAGGACAAAGGGTGAGAACAGAGTGAAACAACTTCCATTTCCATACGCTAGCCAAAATTCGATCAAAGCACCAGCCGCCTAGATTCATCAAACGCGTTTAACCATTTTAAAAAGACACTTAGCCGCGAAGGACAAAGGGTGAGAAAAGAGAACTGCGAGCTCAACAATGCGTGTGCCGTTGATCTCAATTCACGACATCATCGAGCCGTGAAGAGCGCATCTCAGCGACACGTCCCCAGTACATCGAGTGCTATCAAACACAAGGAGTTTACCTTTGCAGCCGGCGACATAAGTGGTATTACGTGCCCAACGATATCGGACGCGCCGTTTGAAGACTGAGCTTCAAATTCGTGTATTCAGGCCAGGTTTTGTTTACCAATATAATACTGAGGTACGCGTTCGACGATCAAAGACGTCCTTTTGGGTTAGGATAGGTTACTTTCGCGATTTGAAGACGGATTTCATTATGTTAGAAAAGATTCGGCATGGATGATTTTTTCGTTCCCAAATAGGTATTATCACGATTTAGAGTACAAGGCTTATAAGTTATATTTATTTTAATTCATTTACTAGGTTTATATATGTAAAATATGGAAGGCTATTATTCAAAACCCACTAGATAAATTAGGAAAGCTTTTTCAGCCAGAAGTGAAAATGTTTTAAAATGGACCATGTACCAACTTTCCGAAGTTTTACTTAAAAATTCATTGGTCTATGGTATATTCTAGTCATATTGGGGTTCAGAGGATCAGGGGTTGTTATAATATTCCTGTCTCAAATAGTCAATCACGATCCTCAGCAATGAAGCAAGCCTAAAGATTTATATTCCAGACAAGAAATTCTAATGTTGCTAATTTAATAATGTAACTTGCTAATATGCCAATACACTAATGTAAGGAATTTCTATTCATGTTTCTTCTTTATTACAAATCATATCTCTGAAACTGAAGTTTTCAAATGACAAACATTACTCGACAAATTGCTGGACCTATATCACATTATTAATACTCGTAGATAGCCCATAGTGATTTTTAATTTCAACGTAAAACCAAAACTAACCGATAAACGTTCACGTAACTAACCCTAACATTCTAAACGGAGCCAATAAAAACTTTTTTATTCAAAATTGGCAGCAAACATAAAATTTCGCTAACGTTGTTTTTCAATAAACTTTCCCCATGAAGGGGCCGTGGGACCCTCGTCAGTAATTCATATAAAAATATAAAACGTGCAGGAGCCAGTGGGCCCCGCTGCCAAATCGGATTAAGCCTCCGTCTCACCGTGACAGTAAACCCTTCGAGCCAAGTCGCATCACTCCACGGCTTTCATCGCACGATTTTATGTGACACCACATACGTTGCTCGTACGAAAGGAAAAGGAATTTATTGTTGACAGTTTCAGTACGGCGGCCTTATGCTGAAGGTTTTGATTAAAATAACATACGATTTAAACGCGATTGGGGTCTATAATCAAGTCATATCTGCCCGGTTTCAGGTCAGTTGGTCAGTCAATCAATTCTAAGATCCATACTCAAAAGCAGCATTTATCTACGGAACCCAAGGACCTCTAGTAAACTAATAAACAATTCCTTTCGGCTATAAAACGTCATTAGACTTTTAAACGGCATTTTTATATTGCTCCCCGATTGTTACCCACATTCCCGACCGAACCCTTGGATGTCATGTTGGGCGGTAGTCTAACCATCCAGCGGTACATGGCAGTCGAGTGGCGCCCGATCACGCGATTAGTATTTCGTACCATGCGTGCTCGTGTAATGTCAGGGGAATTTCACTTTGGGTTCCGCCAAGTTTTGCAGGCGATGCGACGCGATATTTTTATATCAGCTCTAATTTGATGACATTGGAGGAATGTTTAATGGGCACCGAATAGTCAACAGCTCGAGTGTTTGTACAGATCTATTCCTCCAGTGGCATGAGTGATCTATCTCGAATACAATTAGTTCAGTCATTCCGGAGGCCTTCTGGTCGAACAAAACAGGTGGCTTCAAGCTTCATGCTTTACGAGAGCGAGAATAGTGACTAAATGTTTTTATTTATTAATGCTTTAAGAAAAGCAGGTTAAGTGAAAATGAAATTAATTTTATCCGAAAATTTTAAAAACATTTCGAAAGTTAATCTACGCCATCGCTTCAACAAATCCCTACGGTGAGTAGTCTTGACAGAGAAGCGGGAAGACATAATATACGAAAGATTGGAAGTGTTAGCTACATACAACGATTACCATCATCAGCGTCGCAAGCCATAAGTGTCCCACTGCTGGGCACTCTTCTCAGACTGAGAAGGGTAAGACCATAGTCAACCACCCGGGCCAAGTACGGATTAGCAGACTTCACACACCTTTGCGTTTTCCTTCGCCGTTATAGCAAGTGACATTTAAATGCTTAAAGAGCACGAAGCGCCGAAAACTCAGACGTGCATGCCCTGGGATTCAAACCCGGACCACCCGTGTAGGGGGCAGAGTTCTAAACCACTAGGCTATCGATGCTATTAATATAACGATAGATATGTGTAAACGATCTACACATATTTTAATATCCACAAAGTTGAATTTCCGCTATGAAATTAAACCGAAGTTTGGTCAAATAAAGTTACTTGTTGTCGCAACGGATGAAGGAAATATCCCAATTAATATGTTGTTTTCCTCTTTACTGAAGGTCTCATGAGGATTAGGCAGTTAAAAACACATCGTTAAATTTAATTTGCAATTCTATCTGCAATATTTTTTAATGCCTCTTTCCCGGTAAATTCCTAAAATGATATTAGGACCAGAACCACATAAATATACTTATCAGGTTGGTAGTTAATATTTCGTGTCGTATGAAAAGAATATTTGAAATATTTCATAATTGGCTTCCTAATAACATGTAATAAAATATGTGAGGGAGAAAGAGAGAGTAGCTTTCCCAGCTTTCAGCAAAACGGCTCAGCAAATAGGTGCTTATAGAAACACAGGTGTCTAATTCAGTGCTCCGCAAAAGGTGTACCGTGGTGATGTATTCGGAAAGAGTTCCATACGCTACATCGATTTTACACATCGGAGTTCACGGCGAAAAATACGGTAATTTATAAAATGTCACGAGACCTGCCATAGCTTGTGTTTAACACAAACCATTTAAAATTTAGGTTTGTAAATAATCATCATTGTCATCATCTTAACGCATCATGGCCCACTATTCACAGGTCTCTTCTCAGAATGAGATGGTTAAGGCCATAGTTCACGGTGGACTGTCCACCACAATGGCCATATGCGGATTGGCGAACTTCACACATCTTGAAACACACACTGTAGCAAGTGACATTTAAATGCTTAAAACGCACATAACTCCGAAAAGTCAGAGGGATTCGAACCCGGACTCTCCGAATAGTAGGC
Source organism: Hesperia comma (assembly GCA_905404135.1). Lineage (NCBI taxonomy): Eukaryota > Metazoa > Arthropoda > Insecta > Lepidoptera > Hesperiidae > Hesperia > Hesperia comma. The sequence continues at coordinate 3,581,075 of FR990026.1, forward strand.
AGAATTCTTAAGCATTAGGCTATTACCGCTACATGTAAATAATAATTAATAAAATTATTATTACTTAATTTGAGGTGAACGTCAAACAATTAGTTTTCCTAGATAAAACATATTTTGGCAAAAAAGGAATAAGTAACTATTGTTACGAGTCAGGAGTAATGGGTTCGAGAAAATGCCAAAATGTACCACAAAGACTTTATTGTAATCGTCGAATCACAATTACACTCCGTACACACCAAAACACTATACACGCACTCGTAAACACACTCGTCGATCTTATATGGCCCGAAGAAATCAATTCACTTCTCGCTGGTATCGCTTGTAGGTATCGCTGGTTCTTCCCGGTTTCGCTTCCGAAACTAGAATGCTCGCAGTCGACCAAGTGCCCCTTTTAATACCACTCGCCTACCATTCATCCCATTCTAGAATGTTCCCACTGTTTTTGGAATAAGGTTCTAGTATATTACTTGCAATCAACTTTCGACCTTATCACTAATGTCATAAGGTCCAAGTGTCGTGGCGCCTACTGCCGAGACGATCGCGACAAGGCCACATCTATTGTTCTATTGTTCGCTTGACATGTTTATGGCCCTTGTTTTTTATTGCTTCCGGTTTAGCGAAGGACCTACCCACGCCAGGATTGTCACACTATTGCAGAGAAGAGATCTAAAAAGATAAAGAAGATAAAGACGGAAATCAAAATTACTTTAACGGTTCACTTATTGTTTCCTTTTTATTCTGGAACTCGCTAAACAGAGTACTAAATAAATTTGCGAGAAGCTTTTAGTTCCTTTGCAACTACACAGTTGCCGGTCATTTACCGAACGCCGAATCGGCCGGCAACGTTAAACAATCAAAAGGGTGACAACGCGTGACAGTAGCGGCCCGTTGAAAAACAAACAAAACGGTGTTCCGTGTTCGAGTGGCTGCACGCGACCCTCCCTCAAAAGTACCGAACAATCCTCGAATACATTAATTGATTGGAAGATACCCCAGGGTTGTGGATATCTGTCTGCTACCTTCATTAAACCCATCCGAACTATTATTGCAAGTCAACGAGCGCTTATCAACATCACAAATAGTTTTTACTGTTGTAATGGGCTCTTGTGTAATTGAGAAGTAAAGTTTGTTGGCAGAATGCAGATTGGTAGATTTCTCAACTACTCGTATAAGAACACAAGGAACATGTTAAAAGGTTTCCACGAATTTTCTTAGAGAATAATCTTGAAATCATCTGAATCAAGAATTACTTGGTAGGATATAAATTATGTTCTTCTGTGTAGATTATTTATAGAATTGGCGAAAGCAAGAGTTTTTGATGACAAACATGGTAATTGTAGTAAGTACCTAATCTGTCTACCCGATCCACTTCTTCAATGAAGATACTCCTGCTTATAGCTGATCAGACTAATGATGGAAGGTAAGTTTTCGATCAAGTAATATTTAATTGGGTACGAGCTTTAATCAATGAGGCCTAATGAATTGTAGCTTATAAATGGGACCTGCATCCGGAAATCAATGACGCAATACTGCTCCCACAAACACTTCCGATCCGCATTATTCAAATCGCATCAACACCACATTAGGCACACGTCAATATGAGGCCATTGCCTCGTGACGAGGGCGAAATAAGGAGGCGCGAAATTCATAAATAAACTCATTAATATTTTTATTTCTATAGGGCTAAAATACTTTCAGACTTTCTGTAAATCTGCTTTGGTGACTTCGATTATTAGAATCTGATCATGGTGTAGGGTCCACCCAGTTCAACTATACACGGCAATAGGGGAAACGGCACGGGGAAAAGGCCTTTTGGTCTGCTAACTAGTTAATGCCTAGGAACAACTATGAAGTGTCTTTTTGGCTTCCAACAGTTTTCAGATTACGCGGTAGACCTGACCACAAATAACCATTGATAACCAAACAGAGCTAAAGTTGACTAGCTTGGCTTGGGATTACTTCCAAGCGGCTAATACCTTCACCAACTTTTTCGTCCCTTCACCAATCCACATTGTAGGGTCTCGACTTCTGCCCTGCTACGATCTAACGATCAATTAGGTACTTACCAGGTCGACATATTGTTCGCAAAAAAGTTTAATCGACAAAATGAGACACAACCCTAGGTTCACGTTGTTGCGGTGAAAGTTGAGTTCGCCCACTGCCCCACCCACGGGTACATTACGCCCCAAATGGCAGGGCACTCGCGTCTTAACTTACGAGTACTCGGCAATAAGCTCACACCTCTTTGACTCACTCCAGCTCCTACATTAAAAATACTCTCACACTCACAGCCTTGCTTAGAATTGTTGAGCCGGATGATTTCCCAGTTCCATCAAATGTATATTTGCTGGTGTATTAAACGTTCTATAGCCCATTGGTAACGAAGCTTTGGAAGTGAAGAATCTCAAATTCAATATCTGACACAGGCAGACATTCGTGTGATGAATAGTTGGCTCTAGTTATGGATGTTAATCATGTCTTCTTTATGACATCAATGCCATCAATGACACAGAATCCTAGAGCGAGGATGTGGGTGGCAAGCATTTTTTTCTCTTCATTTGCACTAGTAGTAATCTAACCAAGCTCTTTGTCGTTCAATCACCAAGGTCTCAAAATTGCACTTTCAAACTTTTTTTGTCTCAGAGGACTTTCCATCTAGCAGACAGAAATAAATTCGAATGCTACACTTGATTAAACGATCTTAAACACTGATAGGTATATTGATTTAATTGCAATTCTCGCATGTGAATGGACTTTTTTAAATTTAAATTTCGTCATCTTTTTTCTCGTTTGCAATGACACACGGCTAGGTGTCTGATTAAATTTGCAACAAAAAACAGACATTCTGCAATAGATACCGTCACCAATTGATTTAGTGGTCCATTGTTTTTTTGTTTTTTGTAATAGCTGGCAAATGAGTAAAAGCAATTGTTGGTAAGCTGGTACCGTTGGTGTTAAGCAAAGGAAAAAAAATATGAACAAGCTTGAATTAACTGACTATTTACTTTATTACCCATTTACGTATTTTTAAATGATTGATCCCATACGAATTTAAATTAGAAGGCGATATCTCTCTCCAACACGAATGCAACATAATAAAAGGATTGGTGTTCTGCGTTACTTTCACATAGACTGGTGCCTCTTCCTTTTGTCAGTGACACATCATTGATCACTCTGGCGTTATAGTCTGAGCCAGTATTTTTCGTAGCCGAGAACGCATTTTTTGATGATGATGATGATTTTTTAGCACCTAACAGAATCTGATGTCCATACATATGTATTTATACGCTATGGTTAAAATTAATTGACCATCTCGGAGACTCGGTCAATCTAATGCCTATTACGATAAAAATATACATAAATATTGTTATCAACGGTGGAGAGCGGATACTGAGACCGCACTCTTCCTGTACTATGTAGGGGCCATGAGAAATTAGGAAATCACCCGTACTCACAGACATCGTTATTAATCGTTGTCATGTATATGGGAACATTTTTACGTACGCTCAAAAATTTGTGCCCTTATCCTCATACATACTAAAGAACTAGCCAACTTCTGTTTTGATCCGAGATGAACAGAAGGTAATTATGATAACGGATTATGATTACATCGGAAGGCACTAAAATGCCACGCCAAAAAAGCTCTACATCCCCCAAGTCCGCCACGCCCCGCTAAAAACTAATTTATTACTGCATTTTTAATTCATCATTTTTAATTTGCACAATAATAGAATTCCGTATACAATATTTTACTGTCTGTCAATCTGGCTATCTGTTTGTCTGACGTTTCGTTCCTGAGTGACTCCCGTTTGATATCGTTGGCGCTTGGAACCCTAAAAACGAAGTCCCAAATAACGAACGGAAGTATTGACCTTACGAAACAGACGATTTGAATCATTAATGCGAAGCTCTGTCAACTATTTATCATATCATATCCGATTCAATTAACGCCCACACCGAACGATCAATCAATGTGTCTTAACTCCTACATACATTTCTGAAGTTAAACTACTTTAGGTTCGATTAGAAAAAGTGTGTTAGTAAAATCTAAAACGTTGGGATTACGCGACGCGATGAATTGGACGTGTATTATAATAATTAAAGACCTGCTCTAAGTTCGAAATTCCACCGTAAGTTGTTAAGTATAACGTTTACTTCACAATGACATAAAGAACAATTTTTTTGTTCAATAAATATATCAGTATTAGAGTAGACCTTACCAACTCATTGGCAGTGATAGTCAAGTAGGAGGGTCCAAGTTCGAATCCCAGGGCATGCACTTCTGACTTTAAACAGTGCCTACTTGTGTTTTAAGCATTTACATGTCACTCTATGTGATTGCGAAGAAAATTGCCTGAGAGTTCGTAAAACTCAACTCTTTGGGGTCAAAAGGGATTTGAGCCTTTTTGTACGAAACCCGCTATTCTTCAAGTTATGTCTATCTATCGTATCGTATTGTATATCGATTCATCTTGAGCCGCTGAAACGAGTTTTTTTTATTACAGACTTGTAGACATGCCTACCAGGTTCCATGTCCTTTCAACAACTAAACACAACCTACACCAAAACATGTACCTATTTGTATTCAACGATACCAACTTGACAGCATCTGCCTGGATCCACAATGAACAAGGTATTAAGTTACCAGACAATGCGCCGGTGGCTCATCGCTCGCCCCTAGTAACAACTGTACACAAAAGATTCACCACCCATCTGTCTGCGAACATCGTAGATTAATATTCTTAAAAACACCACGCTCGGAATATTTTATAACTTAGGAAGCTTGAACACGAGACGGGTCTGCCGGGCCGGCACATGTCGAAGGTCACCCGATATCTCAAAGCGCTACGTGTCGCTACGAAATCGTAGCACCTTTCAGTAAATTGTTTACAGACAACGCACAGCCAAAACTTCATAGTGAACCGTGTAGGGGAGCACTAAGAGAGGATTTTTGATTTTTGAAATCCCCCTCCCCCCCTAACAGTATAAAAAGGGGGATAAACGGAAACAAAAACTATATGCAGGCGAAGCTGTGGAGTGAAAGCTAGCATTCAATTATATACAAATCTTTCACGTAAGGACGGCGCGGCGTCCCGGAATACGGATATCAACATTATCAAAATCCAACCAGTCCAATATAACTGATGACTAAGGCCAGTCTATCTACCATTAAGATTTCACTAACAACCGCATTAATAAGCGGGTTAATATATGAGCGGCGATCACTCACAATCGCGTGATTCATCCGCCAGCTGTTGTTAAAATCCACTACCGATCACGCCCATCTTTATTACCAGACTGCATCAGAAGTAGGGTAAAGTTTTTCGAGCGTATGTATGTGTGTATGTTTTTATGTATGTCAAATTCTTTGGCCCAAACAGCTGGAAGGATTTTTACATACCTACGAGGGATCGTTGAATTCGTCAGAATAGTGATAGTGACATAGGCTACATAACTTTTCAAAATAACGCCCGGAAATAAAAAAAATAGGTTTGTTTTTTCCTTACCTAAGTAATATGGGTATCAATATCGTGGGAAGACTATTCAAAAAAATATAAATATTGGTGTTTAGTGGTTATTTGTCGCTGTCAGGTTGTTTTTTAGGGTTCCGTACCCAAAGGGTAAAACGGGACCCTATTACTGAGATTTCGCTGTCCGTCCGTCCGTCCGTCCATCCGTCTATCACCAGGCTATATCTCATGAACCGTAATAGTTACACAGTTGAAGTTTTCACAGATAATGTATTTCTGTTGCCGCTACAACAACAAATACTAAAAAACAGAATAAAATAAATATTTAAGTGGGCGCCCATACAAGTAGGTATATATGTAGTTTAGTTACCTTTCGGTCCAAGAGATGGCGTTGTGGGTAATATGTAACTACAATAAAACAATTAAATATTTAAGTGAGGCTTTCATACAACAGACCACATTTTTTTTGGCGTTTTTATACATAATGGTACGAAACCCTTCGTGCGCGAGTCCGACTCGCACTTGGCCGGTTTTTGAAATAATTAATCATTCACTGATTTCGTAGCCGTGTGCAAACTCCCTAAAGGAAGGAATACACTCAAAGAAGCAAGCACAAAACGGAGAACGAAACCCGTTTTAAAGTTGAATCTACGCACAAAGATGAATGGATCCGCGATTGCTTTGATGAATGGTCGCTCGAGACTAGCTCGTTTTATTTCTCCAGTACGTAATCTCGCATTTTGTGAGCGATTACTGATTTTTATTTACCCGTACATCACTTTGAGTTACGAGAGTTTTGAAGGAGGGCTTTTTAAGCGCTTTTATTTATCTTGACCTCGAGTAGGTATGGCTTCGTTTCGATGGAAAATTTTAGCAATAAGTACTAAATAATTAATAGTCACCTGACCCCATTGAGGAGCACAGACGATTAGTTTATTAACAGTTATTCATTCAAAGGGCCCTGGATTCTGCAACATTATCAAACTAATTCTTTTAAAACTCTATACGTAGGGGCATTGAACTGCCATAACAAACAAAATGCCATACCACATCAGGTGTAAGTGTAATTTGTAGCCATATTAACATTTTGGACAAATTGCACTATATGAAATTGGAATAGGAAATCATGATAAAATTTGGCATTTTGGCTACCCCTACAGTAAATCTCTATCTATCTCCGTTGCGGTTTCGATCAAGAAAATAAGGAAAGTAGTATCTGTCGAGCCCCCAGTCACCACATGATACAAAAAATTAACATATAAAATGTAATTAAATCTTAAGTTGACTCAAGTTGAGTGTCCGCGTAGGAGTCTTTGTAAAAACATCAGCAAGGCGCAAATCGGCTTACTCAATCAAACACATAGTCATTTAAAGATTAATATTTATTTGCATATACTAGAAACCCGCTCGGCACTCAAAATTAGACCTTAATACATTACTTCAAAGGTTACATTGACACTGAACGTACTCATTTCAAACGTCATGTCTCGTCGTGTGAAACGCATTGTAGCAACTTTGACACATTCATAATCCATTACATGAACATATTATATACATATAAGCTTTTTATAATCTTCCATACTAACTTTAACTGTGCCAAATTTCATATTAAATTTGTCCATCCTCGTAATTTTCGTAAAAGGGTTAGAAAGATTTTCTTTCATGTAGATATAAAAGCCAAAGATTCATTGACTGTTCACGAAATCTCAAGAATTTTATGCAAAAAATATTTACAGGCAGGGACCTCTTTTATAAGCAGGAGATATGAAGAACTATCATCTATAACAGTCCTTTCTATACTCCATCCATAATAGATTAGAAAAAGATCAGGACAATTTACAGTTTAAGAAACAAGTTCTAAAAAATTATGTTTGCCTATTTTCATTTATCTATTAAGGTACCTAACTACCTACATCTAACAACAAATTCAAACCCAACACCAAATCAACCATCATACAACATCAAAACAAAGCGTCGATCCTAATCCCAACTCTCAAAACATCAAACAGACACCAGCGGGTATGATCCGTATGATTCAGGCGAGCGTCGTCGGACCCTCGAGCGAGACTGCGTCTGGAGGTCAGACTTCGGTCCTTTGTTCAACAGCCCTGACCTACCTCCGTGATTTATCGGACCCGCCGCACCGGGAAGATACCGGTGATTTGTGGAACTACAATGCGAACTTGAAAGTCCACTATACGTACGTATAAATAAAATTGTTAAGTGTCTGTCTGTGGTTTCAAATAACTGTGTTTTCTCAAGTTCGTATAAATATTTATCATATTACACTATAGTAAAACACGTATAAACTATTTTAAATAAATTTTAAAAGTTTGATTGTCTTTGATTGGGCTTATCTCCGGAAACACTGAACCGATTTTCATGGGACTTTCACTGGAAGACAGAGGAGATTGTGGAGCAACATATATTTGCTATGCTTTTCTGGAATTGCCGCCGATCGGGATTTACGTGGAAAAATATTTCGCGCGTATAAAGTCGCGGGCACAGTTAGTTTGACATAAGGTATGCAGTATGCAATATCTTTAGACGCGGTTTTCTCTTTGATGTAAAACGAGTAAGCGACTGTATATTTTGTTAAACAAACTTTTAGTTAATCTTTGTTAAGAGTAATCGTTGTTAATCAACGGAGTTACATCGGGATTAAATCTATTTATGCGATAATTTTGAGGTACAACAGAGAATGAATGGGTTACAACAATTTTAACAACTTTTTATTTAACTTGTGTTTATTTGTATGTGCGGGTCACAACTTGTAAGCTCTGTTTGTTCTTTGTTTTTTGTATACTACTTTAGTTTTAATGACAATTCAATTTTATGTCAAGCAACCAGATGCTACACTTAATTATTATTTAATATTTAATAAAAAAAATAATTATTAAGTTAGCATTTAGGTAAGCGAGATATGTAAGTATGTGTACATAATAATGTTGGATGTTTTAAGTTGTACCTAATAGTTAATGTTATTTATGTGTTCGTGTGCTGCAGTATCTAAACAGCGAATAAATGTTTTTTCTTTCTTTCTTTCAAATTAAGGCCCTTAAAGTATGAATAGATGAAAACTATGAAAGGATATTTTGATTAACCCTTCCGGGCTAATAGGTGGAGGGGAGGATGAGAGGTGGGAAATTCTGTAGCTAAATCGATTAAAATGAACACACGCGAACGAGGTCGTGGGCAGAAAGCTAGTTAAATATAGTAACTGTGATTGATCTAATTCTCGCAGCCTTCACCGTGTTAAAGCCGTATCCTATTCGACCTAGCAAACCTTCCGGGAATCGGCGGCTAGTTGATTAAAGGTGTATGATAATGTGCTAAGACAAGCGAAGGCTATTTAGGTAAGATTTAAGCATAGCAACAAAAAATATTCAACCAATGGCTCGTATCAAGTTTTAAATGCTAAAAAATAAAATGCACTCATGTTGAGTTAGGTTATGTTAAGGCATTGAATGTCCTCATATTTCCGCAGTTTATATTAATACATGATTAAAATGCTGTTTTACCCGCTTTTTGTACGTGAAAGATTTAATTATATAAATTACTAGCTGACCCGGCAGACTTGTCAGTTCATAAATTAACGATGTCAGGTTAAAACGTCGTATAGCGTATAGCGGCGTAGTTATAGAAAAAATCCGTCATTCAAAAATCTTACACTTTTTATTTTCTAGCTTCCATCCGTTCCGTGCAATATGGAACTTCGATTCAAAAATGTATACGTATATCTACATAGTAGGTAGGTACCTAATAATTACGTTGATGCCAATATTTTGATCATTACATAGCATGATTTGCGAAAATTTTCCACGAAGGCGACGGAGCGACCCCAACCCTCCGTTTCGCCTTCGTTATTAAATTAAAAGGATTGATTAATGAAATATTATCTCACTGATGTTCAATTAGCGCGTTTATTGCTGTGTTCCAATCTGTACCTACAATGTTGGAAATGTGATTCGGATATCACGTAGACGTACATCTATCAGAATATTTTTCTGTCTTCATTGACAAACTTATATCAGTGACCAAGACATCACTGATGTGCTACCGGTCATAAAAGAAGGAAGAGGAAAGAAAAAAATACTGAATTTCAAACTCATGTGTGCCATCGGCCATAAAAGAAGGAAGAGGAAAAAAAGTTACTGTCTCTCAAGCTCTCAGCTGGATGAAGACGAGAATTTTGGCGAGTGAGACAACAAGAGAGTGACATCTAGCTGATCTAGCCAGCCAGACCTATAATCGTATCGTTCATTAACATTATCATTATAATTATTTGCTACTACTACTACTGTAAACAAAAACTTTTTAACCGACTTCAAATGAAGCAAAATGTTCTCGAGTAGGTAGATAGTATTTTATGTTTTTTGTACGTGTGTTACCTCATAACTTTGCACTGGGTGAACCGAATTGATAACTTATTTAGGTACTCGAAAGGTAGCGCTTAACATCTGGTCCCATACTCCCATATAAATTTGAGCGTCATCTGACGGTTAGATTTTGAGTTGTCCCGATAATCGATTTTTAAGTCCATTATTTTTTCTGAAAAAGTTAGTAAATGTTTTGAAAACTAGCAACCGTTAATAAAAACTTGTAAAGTAGCTATGTGCGCAGCGCCTAAACATTACAAAGTAGTTGTCACATTCAAACCGATTTCCATGACGTTATGTGTTTCCCATAGCTAACCTCGCCGGTGACTGATAGCATGGGAACCATTCTTATCAACGTTAAGTGGCCACGAATTCGGATATGGGAATCACGTCTTCCGTCAACTGTTAGTTTTTATAGAGCAGTAACTTTAGAATGCCGCTTGCAATTTTTTTACGACAATCGGCTGTGTTTCTTAGAGTAGGTAGGTAGACTTTGCCTATGAGTAGTCGACGAAAAATATAGAATTGTCACTCCCCGCTAAAAGCTAGTGTATCACGCATGCTAACAGCTCAATTTAGCTTGTAAATAAATAAATAAATAACGCTACACATTCAAAGCCCCACACTAGGATTCCTTGTGTCGTGGGTGGGTTGGACAACACACAAGACAAGGACACAAACCCAGACCGAGAACGGAAATTCAAATTCATCATTCAAATCGCCGCCTCGCTGGGAATCAAACCCAGGACCCGGATCCCAGGAACAGCGATCCGGCGTGTTAACCATTGAGCCATTCGGGTCGTCAAAACAAAATTTACTTAAGGCATTTTAAATTCTCGCCCTTATTCACATGGACGGAAAGCTGACATTAAATTTGTATTCATTTATGTAGTGTATAGAAAAACGAAACCGATACTTTTAGCACTGGCTGGTAATAAGAGAAGCCAGGTCCCTAACAGTGTCGAAATTGCTGACGGCCTAGCATTCTTTGCAATTGTACCTACTTAGGGAATTAGTGCAATCTCCTATTACACGTAATTCCACAATTCCTATTGTTTTATGCTAAACAAAAATTAAAACTTATTTACGTTCAGTCTCATCCTAGAATTAGCGACAGTTGATAGTGAGTTTAAAGATGTGAATTTAAAGTTCAGTATTATATGTTACAAGATTTTGTTATGATGTTGTGAAATTGTAAGTTTTATCGCAGAAATAAATACTTAGTATCAATTTTGTCGACCTACAACTACAACCATAGTCTATCGAACTTCGTGCAGTAGTTGAATTAAATTTAGTTACCTTTAAGTCTTATCATTTAACTATCATTAATTTGTAAGTGGTCATAGACCTTTTATGGTCTGTTATTTATGTCATTCAAGATTCCGTAGACAAACTGTGACAAACGAAATCCTAACATTTATGCGACGAAATTGGTTATCAGATGAAACTTAATTGTTAACTGCTGAACGAAAAAACCTTTTTTCAGCCATTTCCCAGGATTTCACGGCATGCATGTGACCGTTATCGCAAAAAATAATAAAGTAAAAATATAGATTCTCTTAATTAATCAATTAATGTTGTGTCATCTGTCTATTTACAAACAAATTAGGGTTAACATTTTTCGGTGATATGGAACCCGATACGTTTTCAAATCGTTTGATCAGTTTTGTGTATTATCTTAAATATATTTAATGTATAACTACTGAAAGTAACCAGACTGTGTTACCAGCACGAACATTGTATGGTTTACACCGCCGGTTACCTTGAGGTTATCCTTGCTTGTGTCAGTTATGATATGCTCGTAAATATGGTTAACTCTATCGTTAATGAGGAAATAACTAACGTAACGCTTCGGTTCCCCTTTAGTACCGTTAAAAATGTTAGCTGACTTAGCTGTCAAAATTATGTTTAGGCAGAATAACCTTAGGATTCTTCAACCTGCCGCAACTCATTAATGACAATAATAGCAAGTATCTTCTACCTCTTCTATATCTATACAATATACGAGTATAATAAAACTGTGACTGATCGTATGTTTGTGCACGCTTATTTGTGAAACAATTGAACGGATTTTTATGAGACTTTCACTGGGAGAAAGAGGAGGTTGTGAGTTGTGAAGCAACATATAGGCTACTTATCCCGGAATTCCCGCGAATCGCGGGCAACGGCTAGTTGAATAATATGTTTCATTATATAAATTTAAAACAACACGCAATTTTTATTCGTCGATGTGTCAATTAAATTTAAAATTTGTGGTTTTCCTTGCCGGTGTGACCGACGTGTGATATATAGTTATTTTAAGTGCTAATTATTTAACTTTAATTTATCCTTAAGGATAAAATTCGTCCAGAAAAACATCAGCGGACTTCCCATTGGTAATTTAATTATTTATTAGTATATCCATGGCACCCATCCATCCATAACCTACCTATAGGCGATAGTGTATTCATAGACCATATTAGAATATATAAGATATTCTACCTAAGATACCCCACCCACAATGCGAAGGGCCTCGAGTTCGATTCCTGGTTAGAACAAATATGTATTTGAAAGATAAATGTTTGTGCTCGAGTTTCATGTGTTAGTGGTGTCTTATTAGGTAAATTGCCTTTGCCAATCAAGACACAATTTTTTACATCCTATTACAAAAAAGTTTCCGCCAGCGTTACATCTATGACTTACCTAACTAAAGTTTCATACGACCGTAAAAATAAACATACGAAAATATTGCTATTATATTGTATATTTACTAGATACTACACTACTTATATAGAAACAGAAGACCTCTTGTAAAACCCTTAAGCTCTTAGGAAAAGTACGGCTACAACCTACAACCCAATAATGGCAGACTACTAAGCACGGGCCACGGGTCTCTCCTCATTATCGAGGAGGCCTAGTGTACTCCACCACGCTGCTCCACTTCAGTGCTTATTGGTGAAGGGGTTAGAGGCCAGCCCAGTATCGGAAGTATTCATGCCGCCCGAAGGCCTCCGACATGGGTTAACGACTGCTATCCATCGATAACAACCAGGACCGATGGCTTTACGTGCCCTCCGAAGAACGAAAGTGCTCAAGAAATTTTGCCACTAGCAGTCAAGGATAGGTAAAGTATACATAGACTGAGTATATACATAGTATGAGTACATACACAGAGTATATTTATGAGTATTCACATATTGCTACTTTTTTTAATGTTCATCGTAATCACTATTTCATCTGCAGTATTGTCTCTGTGTAGCTTTGTATTGTTGTAATCGACTTACAATTACCGACAGACTTAAAACAAATAACTAAAACAAAAGAAATCAGTCCGAGAAAACTAAAAAGAAAACCGAACTTTCAACTTGAACAGTTTGTCATTTCGCTACGAATTATTTCAAACAAATTGCTAAGTACGTTCACCTAAACGCCACAAGCGACGAACATGACCCCTATTCTCGAAGCGCACGGCACTTAATCGCATACGACAACCACCTCGACCGCGAATATCGAATGCATGTCAGAGACGAAAGTTTAACAATGGATCGTTCTTTTCAAAATGGCTGCTAATTATTGGCTATACGTTATTTTACGAACATATACGTAGCCGGACGTTTTGAATTTCACATGCCCAGCTATTGTTCAACGAATGATTTGTCTTTATGTCAGTCGACTTTCTATTTCAAATGCTTCAGTTTACAATACGTATGGAACTTAATATTTGTCAATTGAAATAAAGCCGATATACGAGTTTCTGATGGTAAATGTTCACAGTAGCCCGTAGACATCAAAAACAATAAAAGTATCACCGATACGTTGTCGGCCAAGAAAAAAAGAAAAAGAAAGAAAGAAAAATTGTTTGCTGATATTACTGCTGCTTCAATTTGCGAAGGACGCGACAATGTAATTATCGTATATTATCATCGCGAAAAAATCACTTTCAAATGTTTTCTCTCCTTCTTTCTCGGTCTTTCTTCTCTCTTTTCTTTCAAACTGACGCGCCAACTGGTAAACGGTCACCATTGACAATGGACTTCGAAACACCCGCCGCAGGCCCACTTGATTTCTGTGTCTTCGACACTGCGGCCGAAACCTTTCGATTTTAAAAGGATGATAGCTAGTCAGCCTAGTACTTACAATAACCTGCTAACGTAAGTAAGTTACCGTCGTTATCAAAATGACATATTTGACACAATACTTAGATTGTCACATTAGATTCAATACAATTTAAACAGGTACCTACATATTGTATCGGTATTATACTGGAAAATATCGTTGTTTTAACAATTTTGTCGTAAAGTTAACGATCGGTAGGTAGGTACAGTAGGTACAGTTGACATTGACTGTGACATTTGTAATGATAGCAACAAGCCACCGTAACAAGGATAGCAACTCTGACTTCCAGCTATTAATCATAGAAACCAATGCGCATTTTCGAATCATTATCAAGAATAATGTTTATATCGTTTAAAAATAGTATTTCAATTACAGTTTATCAAAGTTTTCAACCCGATCACTGCTCATGCTTTGCTCTACCAAAGGTTACCATAGCAACGCAATGAACAACACTATGCTATATTTTTGAATGACTTTGAAATTTATAAAATCAGTGAAAACTTCAAAATGAGTTTCTATAAAAAATCATGAACACAACAAAGTTTTTGGAATGGTGTTTCATGATCTTTTATTTGACACCCATACCGCTACGTAGCCATAAACCTAACCTCTCTGTTTTCTTTTTGATTTGCAGCGCCAATTTGAAAATTTATTTAGCCTATGTTACTACAACACTCCTGAAGAATTCAACGACATGTCATATGCCAAGTTCCATCCAGCCTTTAGGGCTGTAGGGCACAACGAAGAAATGGACAAACATGCAAACAAACATATGTACATACGATCAAAAAACACTACCCTCCTATTTCGAAGTTACTTAAAAATAAGCAGTATCATTGTTGTAGTTATAAGTTCGGATAGAATGAACAAAGTATGTAGCACGAGCACGACCACCGAGCCGCGACTAACGACTCCCCACCACTCCCACCAGAGTGGTGTAACCGTTCATTCATCGGCCTACGATGCCTACAGCGACGTAGGCCTGTTACAGTTTGCAAAACTCACTTCACCTTCTGCATCCGGTGACGGTGACTCATCTATTGCCAGATTTCTAGATTGATTAGGACCGATCGGATAGATAAATTATAATATCAGTAGTGTATTTACATTGTTCATTACATAAGTAACTTTGTTAAAAAATATTAAAATGATATTTGATAACGAGTGCTTTTATAATTGCAGCCTCAAAAAAATATTAAGTAGCAATAAATATAATTCATTGGCGACGAAATTTCGAATTAGTTAAGTATTCGGTTTTAATTATATTTGAAAGTATAAAATATTAATATTAATAGATACTATATTTAACTGTTTAGTTTCGTGGCCTACTATTCAAGACCATAATATCATCATTAACTAAATAAAGCAACGTACACAATACATAATCGCCAAGTTTGGCAACTTCAAATATCGAAGCATTCCAAAAACAGGATAAAAAACTGGTTGTCTGTAAAGTCGGTTTACTGACGATAGTTGAACGTGACAACGTCTTAAGAAAATACTGATGGAATGATTGACAAATAATGTCATCAAAGTAAACAAACGTCATGAAATCGTATTTAAAGTTACAGAAATTTATCAATAAAAATAAAGAAGGAATACAGGAAACATTAAAAAAGGTAACATTTAAAATTTATAAATAGAATAGAAGTCAATAACAAAGTAATAATTGAATACATTACCAAAATATCTACCTCCAAAGTAATCAAGCTGCCGAACGCAAAGGCCGATTGTGCTTCTTTGTCGCTCGTTCCGCGCTCTCGCTTGCACTTCAAGCTTTACATGGGACGCCTCAGAGCGAGGTAACGGTAACGCCGCATGACGTCATGTTTTTCGTGCGTGCAGCCGGCTATATCGAATTATAAGACGTTGTCACGTCAAAAACTATTTTTATAATGTCTAGACTCACTTAACAAACATTGGAGATACCTACGTCAATGGCTTTTCAACGAAAAAGCTGTAATATGTACATACTCGGCACGCATAATATTGACAAAACATATACTCGTAAGTCGTATCTAACAATCCATTGAACATCACGACAAAGACTCTGTTATTACGTCAAACACTACAATGTAGTACACATAACTTCAATAATACACCTCGAGTGCGAATTCCAGGTACAACAATAAAATACCTCCTTCTGTAGAAATAGAATGCAAATAAGATAATATAACCCTATCACCGTTCAAAACTGCCAACAAACCGTTATCCATGACACGGATGCGAATCAAACGATTTAAGGAGGCATGCGCGCACTAATAAAATTTAAACGCCGCAAGTACCTTTCAATCGGACGGGTTATTTGGAGGAAAGCGGCGCGACAAATTGCAAAAGTATCGCACTACACGAGAAACGTTAGAGCGGCGGTGCTTTTCAAAATAGTAGGTTAGCAAGGTGGGTTCGCGCGGACGTCAAGTCGCATTCCTTCGAAGAGGAAAATGAACGCAACCGGTTCTCGGAACCTATGCACTATTTATAAGGTTGCAGACTTATGTTTGCGTTCGGGAATAGCTTGTTGACTTAAACTGAGCTTTTTGGCTTTGTTTTAGAGCTTTGAATCGGAGAATACGTCGGAGCGAGCCGGCAAGAGGTGGACGAAGGCGGACTTTGCGCGGGAAAACGTAGCGCATTTGACGGCGATGAGTCAACCACTAGCTATAGTAACGCTCTGTTACGAATGCATTCGTGACGGGAGTTTTCAATTCGCGAACGGATTCCCGCGTCGGAACCGGGCGACTGTTTTAGAAAATATCCGGCACTCACTGACCTGACTCACTAATAGCAGAGTACTATGAGTATCACGATATCCAGGTATTCTTTCAATATAGTAGTAGTACCTACTACAATCCCACCTGATGGTAAATTTAATGGTGACGTTGGTCGTCTTGTCAAAAACCGTATTAACTTAGAAGCCTATTCTCCCTCGACTTAAACATAACGTGGACACCCACATTACTATCGAATAGGCACACTGACGCTAGCAATTTATTCCGGTACTTGGTGGTACGCATAATAATACACTATTTCGTTAGCTCTCGACAAAAAAACAAGCACTAATAATAATAACTCGCTCTCCGCTATACATTAGACCATGAACCAATTACTTCAGGTCTATTAAACCACCGAGCGTAATGACATTAAAAATTTCTCTTTCACCTAAATGTCATGCTGATAAATGAAATGGGTCAGATGCACGCAACTTTTTCAAACATAATTGCAATCATAAGTCTACATGGTTTATGTTGTTTACTAGCTGCGCGCACGACTTCGTTCCCGTGTTGTTTATTTTTCGAGCGACAATTCAGATCCCGTGAGAATTTCAGGGTGTTTCTCCATAATCTCCTCTATCCTCTATGTGTCAGTGAAAATCCCATCTTGATCGGTTAAGCCGTTCAGAGAGTGCCCAATCAAATTGCCCGACAAATAATGAAAACAACCTAGGAAATATTCAATAAATTTTGTTCAATAAATCTTGCAACTAGTCACCACAAAAAGGTAGCTAGTGATTCAAACAAAATTCAAACCGTGAGGTCTGAACTCAAGATGCATTTAGAAGAAATTTATCAAAAATATTAAGTTGGTAGGCATTATGATAAGGTAATAATTTTACTCATAATTATTTTTATTTCTCTTTGTCGATTTCTCGTTTGCCTCATAACTTAACGGGTTAACAGCGATACGGTTTTCACTGTTATAGTAAGCCTGACGTAACATTTCGTGTATTAACTTATGAACTATTATTTTATAGTACAATAAATAGATAAACAAAAACAGATAAAACACATGTCTATTTAAAGAATTCTCAGTATCTAACAGTTTTCCGAGTGTGGATAGAAAGGTATAGGTTCCCCGAAGTGAAGCGAGGACAGTTTCTACGAAGTAATAAAGTAAGTATCTATTTAATAAATATTTTGTCATTCGTCTATTGATACTGATATTATGATTTTAAAATAAATATTGAACAGAGTATTCAATTTAAAGCTTAGTTTTCTCCATTTTTAACCGAAGAAAGGAGGAGATTCTCAATTCGACTCTACTTTTAATATTTGTTTGCATACTTTGAACTTTTGAACTTTTCATTGGGTGAATCGATATCAATAATTCTTTTTAACATTTATGTACTTATCAATGTTAAAATTGGTATCTTTTTTCGTAAAAAGTGAGTTTAAGTATTTCAATGCATTTATTTTAAAAACTGGCTCTCACGCGTTGACCATGATAGGGTTAGAGAGTCTAATTCCCGGTATAAATATTAAAAATCGTGAGTACCCGTTAGCACATAAATTTTTTACTCGCCGTGAGGATAAAAGTTAGCATGTTTTAATTCAGTTAGTACAATCGCACACACAATTATTTATTGAATAATTGTATACATAAAAATATTAAGTAAACTCATTAACCACAATGGCAATACAATTACAGTAATACATAATTATCCTTAAACAGCATTAGTTTAATTTAATGAACGTACCGTATAAATAGGTAGTCCATCAATTTATTATACTACATAATTAACAAAATTCTAACTGTTCGATGTAGGTACACATGGAACATATTTGAGGAAAATTTGTAATTTATTTAACAGGCCCAAAAACAATATATTATTCAAAAGTTTGTCTCTGCGCTCGCTCCTACTAATCCGATCTTATTGATATATTTAATGCTTTTCACTGATTTTCATAACAACCTTCATCTCTTAGTGGACCGCCTTAGGGGTGGCATATAGCAAAATCCGTTCTAATCGGATGTCTACTGAAAATAAACTACAAGTTCATGCGGTTTTCGATATTTCGTGATGTTTTATATCTACTATAGGTAGTTTCGAGTTGATTTATTTCAATCAATTTACTACCAAAAAAGAAAACGAGCATGCAGCACCACCCTACCACTGCCGCCCATGAGAGCTGTGACCGACTCAAAACAAGACTTAAATGGGGTACCTAAGGCATGGAAGCGAAGCGAGGGCAATAACTATAGTATATATTTACCACATAATAAGGACACTATGTATATTGATATGAGCTTCACAGCATATTACATAACACATATAATGGCGTGCACCGGATATGGGTTTTACCAATTACCTTATCAAGTTTTCGTTTCAAACAAATAATAATTACTTGTATTATGGAATGAAGCGCCTTGGTAACATGTATTTCACACTTATAACCATAAGCATCGCCATTGTATTCTCGGCTAAGACAAAAGGAACAAAGTACCAATAGGTAGTTGCTACTCATAATCTTGGGCAAAGAAAAACATGACCGATCTTCGCTATAGCCGTGGTTATAAGTCCCTTGCGATAGCCCCATTAATCAATCAATTCATACATTCATCACAGAAATGTTAAAAATCCATTCACAAAAACATAAACCTAAAATTAATATTCGAATAACCGTAAGATGCATCAATAACTACTTCAGTATCAGTGCATATCCTAGTAGCCGACCTGAAAACTGAATTAGCGTTTTATAATTCATACAATCAAGAAGCCATTCATTAAAACTGAATATCAAAGAGCCGAAGGGATCAAGAGGAGAGATTCCTTTGATATTATTACACCCCCGCATTCCACGTTAGATATAATTCCGCACGCCGCAAATGCGTTTAATAATAACCCCCTTGTAATTTTCAGTGTGGGAGTTCCCTCGTTTATTGGTAGCTATCGCTTTGTATTGCATAATATGTTTTCGGTTATCAACGACGGCAATAGTATCGTAAGTGATACTGCCTGTTTAATGGTCTTTTGACTGTCGAGAAGATTTTTTAAACGACTTCAAAAAAGGAAGAGGTTCTCAATTCGATCGCATTTTTGGTGTCCCATAACAGTCATAACTTTGTACCGAGTGAAACGATTTAGATAATTATATTTTTATTGCAAAGCTAGTACCTACTTCACGTCTGGTCTTATATGAATTTGATGGGTAGTTTTTGAGTTATCAATTTTGAAGCCGGACATAGGGAATCCTAATGTGGGGCTATGAGTGTGTAACATTATTTATTGTTACTCTATGGATTTAAGATAGCAAAACAGCATGCGTCACCATCCGCTGCCTGCCATGACAACTGCGAACATAGAACAAGATTCAGGGTCTAGGATAATTATTAGTCCAGTTAGCAGTTTGGCAACAATGTTAGTTTGTTAGTAGTCGTCATCAATGGGGAAAAGTGAACAAAAAGTTCACTAATCCCCATTGATGGGGACTTCCAGTGGGGATTTTCGGGATAAGCCGTCATTTCAACAATAACCGATAAACAGAAGACGAACTATCTGATAATAAGTAGTCATCATCGTTAATGAACACTTATAAACGGAGACATCATCAATCCGCGAAACCTATCTTGTAATGAAGTCTACGAAAACTTGACAGACTTTTTGTCAAAATCAGAAATTGTTCGAGTGACAATGACACAACAAAAAATAAAGACAATGACAAAAATCATTTAACAAACAAGCTCGGTCGGTAAAGAGTGAAAAGAACAGCAGCCTATAACCTGCGACCCACATTAGGAGGCAAGAGGCAAGAGCTAGATAATTGCGCACATGTTCCTAGAAATCGTTTCAATAACGAACGCTTCGTCTCGCCTTTCACTCGCCGACACTCGCCGTCATTCGCCGTCACTCGGCGAATTCCGATCCAGGACGATAAGTGTCTAACTATATTACCTACTATACCAATCGATACTCGACTTTAATAGGTATGCTGTGTTATAAACGACTACCGGAAAATTAGCAGGATCATGGTGAGTGGTAAGTTGTCAGTGATAGCTGTTCACTATCTCAAAATATTTCTGAAATAAAAGTCAATATCTACGAGTGCGCGTGAGAAAATACCTATGTGTGTGTTTACTTCTCCTGGACTTCACCGCCAAAAAATCTGCTTATTTATAATTGCTTCAGTTACGCCATGTTTTCATAATTTGACAAATAATTTCGATGAGTACAAATATAAATTGTGTCAAATCTACCTGGTACCTAGACCATGGGGCCATGCTACTAACCTTCAACCTAGAAAACTTCTAGAGGTAGGTAATTCTTCCTCACGTTGAGAGCCGCGCGCGTCAATACAGAACATACGTTGCATGTCCTTGCGAGACACTGCAACCAATATGGCCCTTGCTTCCTCCACGGCCCCTTCCTCCCGGCCACACATCATGCTCCCCGAGGACTATTCTTCTACATTCGTGTAATAATTATTATCATTTTTAGGGTTCCGTACCCAAAGGGTAAAACGGGACCCTATTACTGAGACTTCGCTGTCCGTCCGTCCGTCCGTCCGTCCGTCTGTCACCAGGCTGTATCTCATGAACCGTACCTAATAGTTACACAGTTGAAATTTTCACAGATGATGTATTTCTGTTGCCGCTACAACAACAAATACTAAAACACTGAATAAAATAAATATTTAAGTCGAAATATGGCTTCGACGCTTCACCGATAAATTAGTTACCTTTCGGTCCAAGAGATGGCGTTGCTTGTGGCTACAAACTAAACTAAAACTAAAGTAAATATTTAAGTGAGGCTTTCATACAACAGACCAGATGTTTTTGGCGTTTTTATACATAATGGTACGGAACCCTTCATGCGCGAGTCCAACTCGCACTTGGCCGATTTTATTAAAATAAGTAACTAACAAGTGGGTATTGATCCTAGTTTCCCACGACACACGGAATCCTAGTGTGGAAGCTAGTGAGATGAACCTATCTGTTACCCATTTTTTTGAGAATAAATCATTTTTATTCATTTTTTCATTTTTAAATTAGGACCTATGATAGCAACGAATTACTTTTTTTTACTCTTTACTTACTTTAATGGTGATCGCGCCAAGCAAAAAGTCGTAACTGTAAAATTCATTAATTTGATTGGTAATAGTGCCAGTAATTTAGATTAATTATTTTTTTGAGTAAGTAATCCACTAATTAATAGATTGATTTATTAATTATTTACATATTCTATTAATTGACTAATCAATTCATTGATTAATTAGATAATACATTCATTCATGTAGGCATTTATTTATGAATTAAAATAGTAAATCCTTAGGTATTACTTAAGCAATAAATAAATCAATTAATGTTTTACTATGTTACTGCCACTACTCCTTAACGATCATCAGGTTGAATCTATTCTATTTTTGTTATTTCAATCGGCCACCTCGCTAACATCACGACAAAACCACAGTAACCAGTAATAAGTATTAACATAGGTATAGAATGGACTTACAATTTTTATAAAATTAAGGCAGCAAATGAGCTTTAACACCACCCTTCCGCTGCCGCAACTGTGATCGACCTAGAACAAGACTCAATTTAGGGACTGGAATGGTTAGACCAGTTAAAAGATGGTGTTAGAATATTGGCTGGTTGGTGTGTTAATAAGTGTGAGGACAGAGACTATTAGTGAAAGTTAGTCCTGCTAATTGATGTTAGTAATAGTTTTTAGTATAAGTCTCGTTCCAATTCGGTCACAGATGCGTTGCTTCTCTATGGACTGAGATGGTCACCTCTAAAAAATTGTAACTGGCAGTATACATGTACGGGTGCCGGCTTTTAGCACAAGATCAATTACCTATCGAGCTACGTTTAATGCAGATATGATCATTAAAAGGTCACAACCTGTGACCTCACCGCGTCTCACCACCAAGCGAACCGCCTTTGATTGATGATCGTGCTTTGAATTCTTTTAATTTATGACTTGCAGCTTTTTACCTCACAGCGTTTTACATCGTACGACGTTATGTCGTTAACGTATCGTATCCTTTACTGGAGGGTTGCACATGTCCGTCGTATATGATTGAGTGGATTAATTTAGATCAAAGTCGGTTAGTTAAGAGTCAGATCGAGAGGTACCTAAGAGCCCGGGTTCCGTTGGATTAAAATTTTTATTAGAATAACCTGTCCTTATAATTCCTTGTTATTATTTTTTATTTAAGAGGAGAGCGGGGTAGGCCATGATTTAATGAATATAATATTCAAGTTATTTAATATCTTGTAAAAACTGCATTTCCGATTTGTAATAGGCATAAGCAAACTCCACTAACTTTTAACGATTATGTTAGACTTGTAACTGTCTTATCTATACCTTCGGTAGGTTTTATCGTGGTTTGTAAAGAACTCTAAAAGAAATGCAGGTGCATAAACTGTTTATAAGGTCGGTAATATAATATGTGATGAATTGAAGATAATATTGTTTAGATAAATATTATTATCTGGTATATACTATATACAAAGTAACTAATTAATAATAAATATCATAGTATATAATAATAATATATTTTATTAAATTTTCTACAAAAAAAGTTAAAAGTTAAATTCATAAGTTGTCTTACCTAATTATCTACCATTCAACGATGAGGCGGCATCAGTTTTAAATTTTAATCTGTTCTGGCGCCAGTCCATTGCAGCTCCTTCGCATTTTCATTTTAATTTTCCTCTATCCGTCTCTCTTTAAAACTTAATAACTCTTTTACAATACCTGTTTAGGGCCTGATATCGGTATCCATAAACAAATGCATTCTCATTATTGTTCTACTCTGTCTATCTCTCTCTGAAAATTACTTTTCTACTAATTTGACTCAGTTTATTAATTTTAAATGTCATCCTAATATTTACTTAGATTAGATTTTTAAGTGATAATAAATGTATCGAACGATTTGTGGCATGAAACATGCAATACCCCGTTCAGAAGTAATATCCTTAAATATAATTATTATTGCGATTGTTGACAGGTAAATCGTCTTAAACGAAATGTAATCGGAGCGAAGAACCCCATATCAGATTTTGGGTCAAAATCTCCCAATAACTTCGGCTAATTATTATGATTGCGTCGGAGTTGACACCCGAATGGTTGGGCCATGTCGTCATATCACATTCCAATAAAATGCAAATGGAGATTTTTATGTGTGTTTATAAACATATTTTCCGAAAAACAAAATCTGTTGTCGTAAGTAAAACAAGTTGCATTATATGAATCCATGTTTTAAATTCAATCATAATAGTGGTTGTACAATATTGTAGTTCTTTATCTGGTTAGCCCTTACCCCTCACATGTTTAAGTTGGTTTACATACCAGATGATCTTGATGGTAAGTTTGCGCGGTCATTCAACGACTGACGGAGAGAAAGTAAGGTAGTAGCTAGGGAATTGCATCCTGACCTTTTTTTCTTATTCCGAGATTTCGGAATTATCTACCGACAAGAAGTAGGTACCAGTTGGATTTGGAAGGTAATAGTTGAAATATCTAAGCAAAATTAAAAATCAGAAAACAAGAAGACGGTAAGTTGACAGGCTTATTTGTGACAAGTAAATGGTAAGCGTCATCTGTCATGTCATCTGTCATTTTTCCCGCCACCGCAGTCTCGCCAAGACCATAATCTATGCAACTGGGTCAATTTAGCGGTAGAACAAATAAAAATCGTGAGTACCCCTTTGCATTTAAAATGCAAAAAGAATGTTAAGCAAAAACAAAGTACTCCTTACAACGCAGAAGGTATAACCCGATTTATTTTTTAGTCACAAGGCAGTTGGATCCGCGGGGAGTAGCTAGTGTGATATAACAAGACGAACACGAGTGAAGCCAGGCGGGCCGCTAACGCAACGTAATCGCGAGTCGACATCCGAGAAGCGATAAGTAGGTTGTTAGAATGTATATGAGCGGTATTAAGACCTTTGAATTCTTGCGGTCGTATTGAGGCGCCGGTGAAGGACGAACCTAAATACGGCAAAACATTTTAAGCACTTCGCGAAATTAATTAACATACAAATAATGTAAAGTGTAATTCAATATCAGTTGCATTCCAAAGTGTCCCCGTTAGTGAAACGTAATATGACCAAAAGATTTAATTAGCGTGAGCGAGTTAACAAACTAAGTAATTCGCCGATTTTTTGGGCTGAAACGGGTGTTCAATTCTCATGGATATAAAAGAAAACGGGCAATAGTGACTATTTATTTCTTTCATCTCTTCACTTCTCTACTTTCTCTCTTCTTTCCTTTCTCTCTTCTCTTTTAGTCCAAAACGCATCGGCAATGTATTTGGTTACTTAATAACTCGACGGGCGACGGATCATCAGGTGACTCGATAAAAAAGTAAACCATTATTCAATGCCCAATTAAATAAACCGGATGATAGTAACATACTAAATGCATACTCCACACCGCCATCAAAACCGACGCGCCCTTGACTTACACCTTCAAATATGAATCGGTTCGCCGACCGCTATGGGAAAATTTTATACCAAATGGAGCCTCCTATACAAGCCGGGTCAACGCACCTGATGTGCGTTAGATCTGTAAACAGGTGACACTATTTACGACGCGCTGGGAAAACACTGAATGTATGCAACTGTGACGCATCGTGTCACGTTATTGTATTTAGGATCTTTCGGTTCTTAGTAAACAGTCGAGTGAACAGTCACCGAATCGGACTCGTATGGGGCTCTATAATCTGATCGGGATTTTTTAACTTTATAGTATAAAATTATAAACTTAAAGGAAGCGATTATACTTATGAATATTATTCGTATTAATATTACATACAAACAGCATATTAAACACCTTCATACACATACGACATACGTACGTCCAAAACACGTAACTGTACTAAAAATAAATGTGTATAAATATTTTCTGGTTCTCCTGTGAAATATAAAGTTAGTAAAAATGGAGTACAATGTATATCATTATTTTGGCTTATTACACTCTGAGCTAATCAGAGCACTCGCGTGTATTTACTACATTCAGTTAACGTGTAGATAATATTATCTTTGAAATTCATTTTTAATCATGAAATGCACGTCTCGGTTGTTCAAAATTTATTTTCACTCGCTCTGATTGTTAATGATTTTCGTGGGTGATAGGTCCCACTTAACTAAAGGTATTGTTTATGACTTATTTAGCATGTATTTAGAGTGTGGTCAACTTCGAATTCCATTATAACCAGACTCATCTGTCTGTTACAACTATGAATGCTTTTACCTACCAATTAATTAGTAGCTACCTAATAACGAAATCTTTTACCAATTACCATTTATTTCTTTGTATAGAATACCTAGTCCCATCATGGGCAACTTAGGCAACGACCTGAGGGTGCAATGGTTAACATGCCGTATCGCTGTTCCTAGGTCCTGGGTTCGATTTCTAGCGACGCGGACATTTGAACGATGAGTTTAAATTTCCGTTCTCGGTCTGGGTGTGTCCTTATCTTGTATGTTGTCCATTGCACCCACGACACAGAATCCTACTTTGGGGCTATGAGTGTCTAGCGTCATTATTATTATTATTATTATTATTAATACCTAACTGCAAGCAAAATATCCGTCCATATCGCACGCCGCAGTATCCTGACAATAGATCAAGTAGGACGTCATTACAAGGCTCGCGGTTCACGTAATCGGACGCATTAAATCATTGCAGTCACGACACGGCGCCCGCCGGTATGGAATTGCAAATATTAAATATTAACATTTGCATAAACACCGTGACGTTCGTGGAAACAGCGACAGGGGTTTCCCGCCGAGGAATATTAAGAACATGTTAGTTGTGTGATTATCGCTAAATCGAATGAGCCATAGAACAATCTAGTATACACAGAGACCTTCAAAATGTAGTCATAATAATCATGATTACTGATTATAGTTACGGATTACGATTACATCGGAGGAACCAAAATGCTTTTTTTGCTTTTAATGTACCGAGAAGTTTTTTCCGCGTTTTTCTTCTTCTTCTTACCCTCATTATAAAGCATTTATAAATATAAAACACCTTTACGGTGGTGGAATTTAAATGGACAAGCATAAAAATATAGGTGTATCCATGATACCTGTATAAATAAATTAATGATTTTGAACTTTTTCCCCCGCCCATAAGGCTTTATGTAACTTTTCTCGAAACGCGCTTGTCGGGTGTCGGGGTCACCAAATGTAATTATAATCTATAATAATGATTACATTTTGGTATTACTATCTCTCAGTACAGGGACATGTAAGAAAGCGATTCGGCGAATATAGTTTCGACACTAACCGTTTTATTATTTATGCTAATTGCATCAAGGCTTTTATCAGTTATATGACTCATAGCCTTTCATGAGAATGAAAATGTATTATGTATATATAAGTTATGTAAATAGCCAACAAACAAGCAGGTATATTATAAATAAGTCATTAATATCATTACTAATATATTTCTTTGAAGAACAGCTGTCTAGCTGCCAGTTTATAGCTTGAGTCATCCGCCAAAATTTCTTTGTACCGGCTAGCAACTTGAGAGCTAATACTTTCTTTTCTCTTCCTTGTATGTGATCACTTACCATAAGCTGACTCATCTGACATCTGACAATGACAATAGGGCGGCGTAAAATTACAAAGTGATATCTGATAGCGAATGGTTACCGCTGTCCTTTAGACATCAAAGAAATCTCGACGATTAATTAATAGGTAATGCAAAAGCGAGCAAACTAACGCAAACTCGAGTCTTAGATACATACGTATGACATACGTTGAGTCATACATGCCTCAGTAAATAAATTTATTTTTTGTGTGTTTAAAATAACAAATAAGCAGGCACCACCACCCTTCAGCGGCCTCTCATAACAACTATGACCGAAACGAAACAAGATTCAAATTAGGAATACATTGGTTGATTTTATTTATGAAAAATCGTGCTGCATTTTGCTTCAAAGTGAGAACTCATGAAGGCATAATAAGAAATTACAATTGTAGGTACACCGATATTTACATCCGTATCCGTTTTGCACCCCTCACCCCTCAATTACCCTTGCTTTAGACACGGTCAGTAGCTAGATTTATTGGATCGCTTTCACGCTTAGCGAAGCACGTACAGCCATCGATCTCGATGGTTATCGTTAGATAGGGCGGCGTAAGGACTTCAAATATTTGTATTCGCAACTAGCCCCTACAAAATGTATCTATAATCTAAGTTATGGAGAATGTAACCAGCGTAGATAGCCCAGCTCCGCGAATATGGGGGTTGCGGTGACATAAGCGAGGGTCCAGTGAGGGATTAAATTAAACCTTGGTATCTGGAAGGGCGTCTGGACTCTCTGGACTTGTCTGCCGGACACTCGGGAGTACCTCGCGGGGGCGGGCAGTATTGTAAACAGGTAATCTTCGTCACTACTTACGGCGACACGTGAAGTACGCATGTGTGTGTGTGTGTGTGTGTGTGTGTGTGTGTGTGTGTGTGTGTGTGTTTTGAGGTCCAAGAACCCGTCGTTATCAGAGTTTTCCAGCGCATAAGACAAGTGTATTAACTATTTATATAAGGTTATCAATATTGCAATTTTTTTAATTTTGAATTTGACACTCAAATAGAACCATAAGTTAATAAAACAAAGTCATAATTAAAATGTTTTTAATTATGTCCCACTAGTGGCATAAGAATTCCGGTTTTTTACTCATAACTACCTAACTTACAAATCAGCCAACGCAGGCTGGACCTTTCTCGATAAACCAAAAGCCGTGCGGCGTAGTGGGCTGATAATTGGTAGAACCCATTACCGGATAACACCGTGGGCCAGCGGTGGGCGGCATCAGACCCACCGGAAGCCAGCGCAGTGCTTGCATCATATCGCCCACATTAACTAGTACGAGTACTATACATTGCTTCAACCACAACTGGGATGATGACTGGTTTTAGAAAAGTATTTAAAGGAGGCTTAAATTTAAAGTTTAAGGTCCAAACGTAGTCCAATTTAATACCTATATTTTTAAATACGTAAATCCTATAACATTAGGTATAAGTATCTAATACCAAAGCTAGTGTCCGACTTTTTATAGGCATAGGTGCTGTTCGCATATTGAATACTAGAAAAAAGTTTTAGTTTTTACATAATCGTTAAACTATGATACCTTCTCATGCTATAAACACTTTTAACACTTAGGATGACTACTAACTCCTGTAATACGAATTTAATCAGTGCAGTGACAAACTTTCTAAGCCTCCTCAACAATGAAGAACAAATAGTCACTAATCTTGTAATCCACCTAATAATAATAAAACTTTAACTTACTAGCATTACTTTTAGACAGATTAACGGACACTAGAAGAAAATACTATAACGTCCGTAAGAAAAAGCTAACCCAAATGACCAATTCTATTGATTCCAAATTCAAACATTATAATAAAAAACAAAGAAAAAGGAATTCGTACCTACATGTTTAAATTTCCCGCGCATTCATTTTTCATCGTCCAAATTATCCCTTTAAGCCGGTCGTTCGTCTTGTTAATAGACGTGTTATAATCGGAACGGCCTCCACAATACCGAAGACACCAAGATATATGCGTCAGCTTACAAATTCTGACACCGCCCTACATTCGCTGTACAAATGCTTCAATAAAAACAAAAATTATTATGCGTCGTCTGCATATTGTCAGATTAAAGAATATCAAGGAAACTGAACGCAAATAGACATTGTCTAACACGATTCTATGAGATGTTCTTTAATATAGTAAACTAGCTTCTGCTCGCAGCTTCGCCCGCGTTGATTTCGTTTATATCGCGAATCTTTGCTCCCCTACACTCCCCAAATTACATACTTATATAGCCAAATTTCAACTTGTAGCGTCCAGTAGATTCGGCTTTGCGTTGTTTTATAAAAGTGATACGAAATTTCGTCCATTATTGCATGCCTTTGAGGGTTGATTTTTGAAAAATGTTATCTGTTTAATCCTGGGATTATACACCTATTATAAATTATATGAACAACTATGAATCATTCTTCCTACCAATCGAAAGGTGTAGGCAAAGTCCACCATGCTGAACGAGCTTGGATTAGTAGAACTGACACTCCTTTACAACATTAAGCATTTTTCAGGTCTACATGTTCCCTTCCCTTATGAGGATCTCCTTCACTAAAGCAGTTGATAATTATAAAACACGGACGTAATTTTTTAAAACTAGGTGTCTCAAATTTCGACGCTAGGCCAATCTTTTCCGTAGCCTACCATACAAACTCTTTGGCTTTGTATGATTTCATAAACTTACAAATAAATAAATAATAAACGCTAACACACTCATACCCTGTCGCGGGTGGCATGGACTACACATAAAACACATAATCACATAACAATTACACCCATGACCCGAGTACAAATATTTATCTGTCACATAAATATCTGCCCCGGCCGGAAATCGAACCCGGGACCCCTCGCGTTACAGTAGGTACACAGTTACAGTAGGTATCTTATGGCTATTGGAGATGTGATAACCCCTTTGATCCCTAAAAGAAATGATAAAAGGTATTTCGGGAAGGTCTATATTGTCAGTCAGGTAAGTCGTCGAAAAATCGCCCGGATGAATGCGTTTCTTTGGGACGCTGCCTCACTACTGCAATATTATAGCGGACGAAAGATAAGAAACTTTGACCACTAATTGGCAGTGACCCACCCCTCCACCAATCCTCACTGGAGCAGCGTGGTGGAATACGCTCTAGGCATCCTCCATAATAAGGAGAGACCCGTACTCAGTAGTGGGCCATTAATAGGTTGTAGCCAGTAAGTGGCAGGTGTTCTCAAGACTATGGGAAACCAGTTCCAACATAAAGACATTTCTAAACTCTCTGTCAGCACAACGCAATTCCGAGCCAATCGTGGAGTGATGGGTACAAAAATATTTCGCCAGCTGTTAAAAGACGAGCGACGTTTGCACCGATGAACACAGTGTTGTGGCACGCGAAGGATTTCACTCTATACTAGAGTCAACGAGATTACGGAATTTATTTATTTATTTATTTGTACCATACACATGTATAGAAACAAAGGCGGACTTAATGCTAAAAGCATTCTCTGCCAGTCGACCTTCGGGCAGTGATAAAGCGACGATGGCGGTATTTATATACATTATTAGGGATAAGGTATATATACGGAACATATAAAACATGACACGGAACACATTATAAAACTTATAAAATAGAAATAAATATATACATTATATACTTATATAGATATATATATATATTATATATACAATTGCGACTCCCAGCTAAATAAAAATTTATCACAGGTCCTCACAGTTCAACTTCGCATCTAAGCGTAATTTACTTAATAATGAAATGAATGAAAATTTTTCAACTCCTTTGCTTAGTTATAAGTTGAATGGTAGAATTGTGGAAGAAGGTATGTTATTCATGATTTAAATACTTTAATTACGATTACATACAACGAGGATTACTATGTATTTTTATTTTATTTTGTAAAATATTAGGTACGACCCGTACAGTAATGTAATTCATGCCGGATCGCCGTTCAAAGCGACCTGGGGCCTTAATATGAACTCTTAATTCCAGACAGTTTACGTTCACAGCGTGTGAGTGACAGAGACAGCGCCTTACAGGTCATAAAGCGCTGTCTCTGTCACCCACACGTTGTGAACGTAAACTGTCTGGAATTAAGAGTTCATAATAAGGGGGCTGGTTTCGATTCCCAAAGAGGCAAAAGTTTTAACGATGAGTTTGAACAATTCTTAAACAAGTCAATATACACACATCAAAAGTGTCTAGGGATCAAGCATTTTTATGCGGATTTCTTGAGATTGAGATGTGGCTTTGTAATAAATTTATGATTTTATAAATTTATATGGATCCTTTTTGGTGCATTTCATAATTTGAATCAGGAACTGTCAATCAAATTCGAGTAAAAGATGAAAATCAGCTGTCAATATTTTCCCTATAAAAACATACAACGCATTGAAGACAATTATTAGTGCTACTGTTTCCCTACTACTGATTAAAACCAACGTTATTATGGAGCGGCGACGTCATTTAAGCAGGGAAGAAATGCTCAGAGCCGTGGGAATGATAGAAGCTGGTTCCCGGCAACGTACTGTGGCTTTAGCTCTGAATACAAGTCAGAGTGTTATCAGTCGACTTTGGACACGTTACCGAAGCACTGGTACCGTGGCTGAGCGCCATGGAGGACGGTATCGCTGCACCACACGGAGACAAGACCGATACATTCAAATCTTAACTCGAAGAGCTCCAACAATAACCGCCATGATGTTAGCCGTGAGGCTTCATCACTCTTCAGGGAACTTAATTAGCGACCAAACAGTCAGAAACCGCTTGCATGAAGTGAACCTTCATTCCCGAAGACCGCTACGGGTACCACCTATAGCAATGCACAATCGTAGGATTCGATATCAATGGGCTCTTGAACACAGAAATTGGGCAGAAGAACAATGGCGTTTCGTGTGCTTTTCTGATGAGTCTCGTTTTGGTATGAGACCGGATACAAGACGTATACGACACTGGAGAACCCCTGGACGCCAACAGCGATTAAAATCCTGCCAGGAAGTCCATCCTTATAGTGGTGGAACCATCATGGTACGGGCGGGTATTTGGATCGGCGGAAGAACTGAGTTGATTTGGATCAGAGGCAACCTCAACGCTCAAATTTATGCTGAGACGATTGTATCAGACGTCATCGTTCCTCTACAAGTGCAAATCGGTCCCTTATTTCAGTTAATGCATGATAATGCACGACCGCACACCGCAAGAGTTGTAAGACAGACTCTCGCCGCAGCTAACATCAATGTCCTGCCCTGGCCTGCTCAGTCGCCAGACTTGAACCCGATTGAGCATGCATGGGATATGCTACAGAGAAGAGCTCTGCCGAATATGGAGGGTATCCAGTGGCAAGAAGACCTTTTTTTGTTGTTGCAACGAACATGGGCGGCCATTCCACAGCGTGATTTGGATGAACTCATTTTGAGTATGCCAAACCGATGTTCTTGTGTTGTTAGTGTTCGCGGTAGAAACACGGATTATTAATTGTTTAAGTTACCCAATAAAATTTTAAAGAAAACTGTTATTTCAGTCTTTTTTTCGAACTTTAATGTTAGTGGTTCAAATGTCAAAAATCCCTTTATTAGGAAAATGGCAAATTTCTTTATTAATGCAAAGGTGACTTGGTTTATCGTTACTGTGACAAACGAAAACACTTTATTTGATGAATCCTTAAAGAAAATTTTAATTAATATCAATCAGGAGAAAAGTTATTGCAAAAATATATGTTGATCCCTAGACACTTTTGATGTGTGTACATAGCAACCATGAATCGTGAAAAACTAAAAAGGTCCATGAGTGTGTAACGTTATAATATGTTTACCTACTTATATCTAAAATACAAGATAAGATACATTATTGATTTTTAAATGCCTTTATTTCCATTCGAATATGAGCGTGTAAGCATCTGTGTATTCACGTATTAGCATTCAAATACCTTAAAGGCATAAATAATTGTTAAATAGCTTAGCGTTAGTAAACCATATTGAATCGAATGAAAATCAATTATCAACGGTTCTAATATTTTCAGAGGAAAAATCCACAGTAAAATGAAGTACATAGAAGGACCTACAAGGTTGTATCGATTTTTCGATACATTTATAACTATAAAAAGTACCAGAATAGCAATAATACGTTGACAGCAACGATTTATATCGAACAAATTAACCGATCTATCTTTTTGCCGCATTGGAATGGGTTTTAAAACTTTCTTTTTGGTAAGGAATGGATCTTTGTAATGGATTTAAGTGGATACTGTGAAATGTTTTACTTGACGCTTTTAATTTACTTGAAACAGAAAATTTTTAAGGTACATCAATTGACATTAACACGGTATTAATATTACGGTCTTTTCTAGTTAGCCGGCAGCGCGTCTGTGACGCGTCTTAACTATCATACGTTGGTGACCATAAACCCTCTAGTTGCGCGCTCTTTATTCGTCATAATTTCCATTTGAATAACATAAGTGTGACAACTTCGTTACAAACACACACATACTCACAGATACAAACACATAATAATACCGTTACAAACTGTCTGGTAGTATCCAAGCTTGACCGCCTCATCTCGGCAATGCAGCCAGACCACTCGACCACGGACCAAAGAATCGATGCCCGTAGGGGGTCCGCAACACGAGAACGCGGTAACTTGATGCTTATCACATCTGAATTTGCATATCTCTGTAGTTGAGTTTACTTTAAAATAATTAACATCACATATCTTAAGATTTTATATTGATTTGGGAATGCGTTAACGTGAATGAAGCAATTAAACGTTAAATATTAATCAAATAAATAATCGTTATAATAACTGTTACTTTATTTTTGTTTACATATTATGACAAGAAACCATAGATTTATTATATAACTATAGATTGGCAACTGTCTCACTTGAACGAAATCAAAAATGAATCGCCCGCTCTCACCGCCGAGCGCGACGCGACGCCTGGGGGTTTTTATATTTATTTTTATTTATAGGAGTCCCATCCAGGTACCGCACAAGTAACCATCACTAATTAACACTACAAAGGACGTTATTCCACACAGAAATGTAAAAAGTAAATTAAGTATTTTGAGAAAATTGAGGAACAATTTTTGACAAGTGCCCGCTAAGCCCGCTATGCCGTCTAAAAATTGGTTTCGTCTATTTATCTCGCTCTGCCATACGTGTCAGTGTCATTATGTTTTGCTCTTTTACATTGCCAATCTATCTAAACGTCAGTGTATGCTACGCTACATCTATGCAAGAAAAAAAATCATATTATGGTGTTGTTATAGAGACCATATAGCTTCCTAATAAATAACTAGAAATAAAAAAGTAAATACATATTTCGAGCCGAATAAAAGCATAGATATGTAGCGAAGGAGTGCTTATGGCCTGTCGACCTGCCTCGATCTCCAGTTATCGACGAACTTAAGCAACAGCAGTCGCTGTCGGTAAATAATTGAATGAGTGAATGCTTCTGGTAAAAATTCTTGAAGGATTCCGTGCTCCGAAAGACACATTTAAAAGTCGTTATGCCATTTTCGGAGGGCTACGGGTGGCATAAAACCTTCTTGTACCATGGTTGGTCACTCCACCAATCTGCACTGGAGCAGCATTATATTCAAAATAACGTTTTTTAATATTTATTAACAAGTATCTGATCACCTGAGATACTGTTACCTAGTGTCATATATAAAAAAGCCGCTTGATCTCATTTGCACAACAGGTTTGCTTGTTTGTGCCTAAAATCTAGTATCTACAGGTATGCTAACATCCTTTCAAATCCTATCTATAATAAATGATAGAGCATATTAAAATTAACCGTTACATTTCAAATTACTAACATAATATACAAATATGAATATGGAAGATGATGAATACATACCTACTTTTATACGGTACTTAATTAAGTTTCTAACCAATTAAAAAAAATTAAGCGGTTCTATGTTCGAAGCCTACTTATATTTTTTATATACCTAGATACACAATATACAGAGCCACCTTTTTTTTTATTGAATTAAGGTAGCAAACGAGCATGCAGCACCACCCTTCCGCTGCCGCCCATAGCAATAGACCGACTTAGAACAAGACCCAATTTAGGGACTAGGGTGGTTAGTCCAATTAGTAGATGGTGTTAGAATGTTAGTTGGTTAGTTTGTTAATAAGTGTGAGGACAGGGACTGTTAGTGATAGTTAGACCTGTTAGTTAATATTAGTATTGTCCAGTTAGTAATGATTAGTGTGAGTCTTGTTCCAATTCGGTCACAGATGCGTTGCTACCCCTGAGGACTGAGATGGTCGCCTCTAAAAAAGTGAACCGGCTCCACACCTCCCTATCCGGAACACAATTGCTCTTAAAAACAATTATTATGACGGTAGGAATGGTACTGAGTACCTTGGCGGGCGGTGGTACTAACCCGGGCGAACTCTAGGCTATGCTGTAAATGACGTACTGAAATACTATTTCGTTTCGATACTTTAAATAGTTTAAATAATTAAAAACTATCTAATCTATCGTGTTAATTTTTTTAAACAGAGCATATGAAATCACTTGTCAGAAAAACGGAATCGTACGATTATTATTACTTTTTTAAACGATTCAAAAAACTATTTATTTGAAAGTGTTTTTAATGAAAATCACATTTCAATTGTAAGTATAGTTACCGTTATTTGAGATATATATCGATCGAGGAACAAAGCAATGAGATGTCAAGTAGCGCCACAGAGCAACTACTGACAGAAGAGTACAGAAAAAAACATAACAAATAAAAGTATACTAGACATACCAGTTTAAAATTTCGGATCCTATCGCCTATCAATATTGTGGAATTCGTAGAAGAGACCCGATATTACAATTTATCGACGGAAGTGGTAATGCCAAAACCACATAGTTTGAAAAGTTGATAAACATGCAAGGAAGATACTTCTCGATACCAGTCGTCCTTTTCAGGGCCTATGTCACAGCCGTGACCTATTGTCACAGCCACTTTTTGCGAAACTATAAGAATACTGTTGAAACTTGTTAAGAAGATGTATTGTGTGAACCGCATTAAGATTTTCACACAAAATTTTGGAACCATACCTAGAACTGAAACTCAAATATTTTTTTTTCATCAAACCCATACGCGTGGGAAATGATAGTAAGTGGTCATCGTCGCCTTTGGACAAGAGCAACACTAGGGGAGTCACCATTGACCTCGTTTAAACTAT
Organism: Hesperia comma; assembly: GCA_905404135.1. Taxonomy (NCBI): domain Eukaryota; kingdom Metazoa; phylum Arthropoda; class Insecta; order Lepidoptera; family Hesperiidae; genus Hesperia; species Hesperia comma. Next base: position 3,617,514 of record FR990026.1, read on the forward strand.
TCTTGAAGAACCTCATGTCATATGATATTTATGGTCAACCGTAGCCAATTATAAGCAACTGCTCGTTTGTCGCTTACATAAAAATAGATGATAAAAAATACTCAAATTCCAGACATGACATTAACACTTGCACATTTTTTATCGGCAATTACGATCCAAATACTTTGAACATGGAAACTAAGAAGCGGAAGCGTGGGCGTATTAACAAGTCTCCAAAGTTTCTATTGATTATGGAATAAAAACCGGTCAAATGTGAGTCGGACTCGCACATGTAGGGTTCCGTAACATTGAACGATATTAACTCTTACGTATTCATTTAAGATAAAGTTTTACAAAAACTCTATTTTTAAAGGTTACTAGTATGTACATACATAGATCTCCTTTTGGATCTGACGTTCATACTTAACTCTCTTATTTATTGTAATAGTAATTGACACAGTAACATGCTTATTTTTCTAAAAAATTCAGGTGCCTGTCTACCTACCTATGTATTTTCGCTCAAGTGACGACTGTAACAAACAGTTACACTTACCTAAGTATGGAACATAACGAAAAAACGTTAAATAATTAATTAATTTTAATTTGCATCTGACTTTTTTGTTAGTGAATATCAGAAAAATTATAACTAATGTAACTCCATACACGATACAATTAATTGCAGGATAGAACAGAAATGTATGCAAATCGCTAATAAAAAACAGCCAAAATTCTTTTCTATTCTTACAAGTGACACCTGTTACACTTACAAGTTTCTTCAACACATCAACATATTATTTGAAAAATTTCAAATCATTAGTCATTTAGTCTAGGTACCTAGGTATTTTGTTAATGCACATATGCACGTCTTTTTGTTCAACCGTCGTTTCGCTGTGGTGCTATGTATATTATTATCGAGGAGAAAAAATGCTGAAAGAAACTACTCAGTACATTTTGTAAATATACAATGATAACAAAAAGAAATAACTTGTAGTCTCCGTGTACCGGTCGCGGCATTATTTTATCCAGGCATCCATAATAATTAATAAATATCTATACTATAATATCCTTTGCTTACAATTAGGTTCTTTAAACATCGCTTGAATAATTTTACTTAAGCAATTTAAACGAATTTTGTAATTTAATGGGATTCAACTTAATGGGACTTAACATTTAGTGTGATTCAACTTAACGCGATTTCAACATTCAGAGATTCCAACTAAATAAGAATTCAACTTTATGGACCTGAAGGCTGAAGGATACATGCTTATGTAACTGTACCTAATGACAATAAATAAATGCTGCTGAATCATCCTTTTGCTGCCCGTAGAATGGTCAGTCTGGTTAGAAAAAAATATTATTAAGAAAGTTTTTGGTTAGTTTTATAGTAAGGGGACTGGGACAAGGACTTTCAGTGATAGTGAATTCAGTCGATAGATAATTTACTCAGTGTCTGTTAATTGTTGTTATTAATAAGTATGTAATACAATTTTAGTAATAGTAGGTACCTACTAGTTCTGTCACAGACGTGTTACTAACCTAAGACTAACGTCACCTACAAAAATGCAATCGTATCCATGCTTTTCCAATCGTAACAATTTCTATTATGACGCTACAATCGAAATATGTAAAACCGAACGAGCGGAGCTCAAAAACGGAGGTGGAATGATTTCATTTATAGGCAAATAGTGAGATAGCAATGTTCTATTTTTAGCTTTAATATTATTGACGTAAGTGCCAATTGCATTTTAATTTTAATTTGAAAACTGTTTAGGTTTTTGAGTTTTTCATTCTTATGAAAACTTAGCTTTGATTATTTACTATGTTTTAAAAATAATTTCATCAACTAATTATTAAAAATTTTGTAGTAAACTTGAAAACCGTAAATTTTTGGAGCTAACTTTAAATTTTTTGTCTATCGAGAAAACTTCTCATTTTACTGGTTTTGCTCTTATGAGATTCTTTATTATATAGTGAAGATACATATATTATAGATACATATATACTTAGATCTAAAACAACCATATTTCGGATGTAGCCCCTTAACAACTATTACACGGTGGCAATACTATTAAATGTCTTAACTAAAGTATGCATCTGGCCAGCAACATACATGTCAAATAATGAAAAAAAAACTATAATTATAAATAAATGGAACCAGGACCTACATCAATACATTTGGGCGATAACACGCATCGATCGTGACCTGTGACGTTCAATGTTACCGACTGCGGTCACGTGTTGCGCTTGCGCCGCGACTTGACCCCGCGATATTTGACGGTTTATACAGATAACGCTATTCGCGACTTTGTGTTAATAGTATGATTGAACTGCGACTTTGCTCTTGTTAGATGAACAGTGCCGAAATTATCTGGTCCACTGCTGTGCAAAATTGGGGAAAAAATAAAATTATGCTACGCCAGTTAACAAATACGCCTTTCGCCATCAATACAGAATTCGTTTAAATGGCAACCCACATAAATGTCAGCTTTATTGGTTGCAATTAATAGAACTGACTGACCATAATTATACAATCTATGACTGGGCTAAGCCAACAGCATCCTACACTCATATTTCCGTCACGCAAAAATCTTACACTTTTCATTTTCTAGCCTCCATCTGTACAGTGCAATAAGAAACTTCCAATAAAAATATCACACCAATATTAACACCAAAAAACCAACCGAACATTCAGGAGTTCAACAAAAAATTTTATATAGATACATTAAGTCTTTAGTTTTATATACGTATGCAGGCGATAAGCGATAGTAACAAAGTTGCAATCAAGTTATTGCAATCTAAGGCCGCTGAATATTCGGCGACCTGACCCACACCACCACGCGTCGGATCCGGTTGGTGACGCTGTGGTATCGCGCTCTCGTGTGCTGGTATTTGGAGCACTTGATTAATGCTGATAAAAGGTTTTCTGTTCGTACTGGCGCGGTCATTGTTACTTGCTTGAGACAGATTTAAAGTTAACTTAATTAATACACGCTTTTAAATATACTCCGTACTAGACTGACTATCCTGTCTTTTTAACCGACTTCAAAAATGAAGGAGGTTCTCAATTCGACCTTTATATGCTTTTTTATGTGTGTTCAGAGATTTTTTCGTCGTTTACGAGCTGATTTTAATAATTCCTATTTTGTTGGAAAGTAGATATTTCAAAGGTGGTCCCATAATAAGGACACCACGATCCGATGATGGCATCCCAGAGAAATCGATGAGAACTTTCGAAAATAAATAAATCGAATATAAAAAGGGCGACTAGGATGTTTGTTAATATTTTCAAGAAGGATATTAAAGTACCTACCGACTACATTTTAATAAATGGGTCGATTAAATGAGAACATCATAAACGTAGTAAAAGTCAATTAAACACGCATTTTAAGGGATAACTGCTCGTCAGACGTTGCTCAAATTTAAATAACACTACAGGACAAGCACAAGCTTTAGATGTAACAAGAATCATCAAAATCAGTCAAATTTAGGATGTAAAGAACATTTCAAATTAGTCGCAGTACTTAATTGAAAACCTTTTTTTTAAGTCAATTAAAAATGTACACTTTAATGTTTTAATAATACGTCAAGCAAAAATACATATAAAAGTGCATAGTGACGAACCCTGTACGGTACAGGCGAGTCCAAAACGGTCGTGTGTCAGACAATCAACATTTGGCCTCGTTCCAGATGTGTGCTCGAGTGTGATCGTGTGATTGCATGCGACAGTACCTATAGTTATCGGAAATCGTTTAATAGATCGAGTTCCGAAATAGCACATTTCCTTGAATAGATAACAGTAATTATGACTTTTTTGTTGTTGTGTTTTTTTCCAAAAGGATACATAAGGTCGTATCAATACAGTTAGATCATTTCGGTTTGTGGTATGTAATCGTTTATTTTAAAAGTAGTAATTATTAAAGCCGCTTATTATTTTACTTCTGGTTTATTCTTTAAGTTTCCAAACAGATACTTACAGAGTCCAAAACTACTTAACTACAGATTAGTTTACCAGTCTAAAGATTCTTTAAAACTTAAATACTTTTCAGATTACGAACAGATTGACAAACACAATGGTAACACAAACTTACAACAATTGAGTAATGAAAACCGCATCAAAATCGGTTCAGCCGTTTTTGACACCAAAGGCAACAAACAACCACACAAAACAGGATATAGTTAAAGTAAAAAAATATGTATATTTAAATTACAGTACATAATCCAAAAAGTTTCCGCGGCTGTTATCCACAATACAAGAGGTAGTTTGCACAACCGTGATAAATTTTCACCAAATCTATTCTTCTTAAAACTCTTAAAATCTTTTATATGAACAAACCACCTGATGGTAAATGGATATTCATATATCTAAACGCGTTTAAATTATATCTATTCAACAAGATCGGTCACTTTAGATACATGGCATGTGTATAAATTAGTTAAATTAGACCACGGTAAACGTTGGGCAAGGCTGTATGTATGCAAACAAGCCGATTATATTATTAACACTCAGTAGATTATTGATATAAGCAAACTTACTTAACATTGACTACAGTTTTCGACCTAGCGAGTGATTTATGTATGGTTATATAAATCGACGATAAAACGAACAGAATGTCTGGCATCCGAAAAAGAATTCATTCAAATCGAATTTCAGATCGGATCTCTAAAGGCTACTTTCCTAGCAATTATCACATAAATTACGAGTATATAGGTTAGTTGTCATTACTTAACTAGCAGTATAGGTGCGTAGTAGTAAGAGCCAAGTGGTATTCCTAATAGTAGAAGATCCGAATCTATATCGACATTCACCGGGTTGATAATAGAATCAAACTTATTTTATAATAAATTTCGTATATTAGAAAATATATTAAAAATGGGTTGACAACAAAAATCCTGGACAGAATATTTTTAATTATTTTTTAAAAAAATATTTTTCATAAAAAATGTTGCATGATGAAGATAATAATAAAATTTTTTACTGGACTTAAAGTATAGAACATATAGAATGTGCAGACGTAGGGTAGACTATTATTTAGCTGGACGAACTACTGGGTAGACAGGTATAAACAGGTATGTCAATACTAGTTACTTTTCACTCGATTTGATAGTAGTCTGCACATTCTATATGTTCTATACTTTAAGTCCAGTATAAAATTTTATTATTATCGTCATCATGCAATATTTTTGGAAAATTATTTTTTAAAAAATAATTAAAAATATTCTGTCCAGGATTTTTGTTGTCAACCCATTTTTAATATATTTTCTAAGATACGATTATAAAATAAGTTTGATTCTATTATCAAGCCGGTGAATGTCGACTTAGATTCGGATCTTAGACCATAAATATTGGGCTCTCGATCCGAGTATGAATAACTTTTGCATGCAGTTCTAATTTTCAAAAGTTATCTGCGAATTATAATTGAATCATCAATTACTTCGGTGAAAGAAAATATTTTGCATGCCCTAAAGTTCACCCTAAATGGAGGCATGACTTCATAAAAGGAGTGAGAAATCCGTCAATCCACACTTGGCCATCGTACCCCTCACAATGTGTAAAGAGCCCCGTTGCCAACAATGGGTCAGTGACTGGGTATGATGATGATGACAAAATAGGAAACAGATAATCCGGTAGCACGACGACGTTTTTATGTATATCAACAAGCAATATCCCACTCAATCCTTGATATCGCTGTCATCAATTAACCGAGGATTAGCGATAGCTTTACCATATAGGTACGACTTGAGAAAAAATTGTATACATGATATGGGGACACACAGACATATTTCTACCCGTGTAATGTATGTGGGTTGTCATCTTTATCCCCCAGAAACATCCGACCACGTGATCAAGTGAGTTGATGTAATTTTTTTTTCTCTTTTCGTCTCATTTGCATACGGCCACCAACGCTGTGTCGGTCGAAGGAAAGGCATTTTTTGCTTTATAACCGATTGCTTTAAATTAATTAGTAGGTATGCACGAACATTCTTATCTGCAAAAAACCCGAGATAACCTAGCGGTTAACGACTTTGGATCGATTCGTAAATCCGTGTTGTCAGAACGTTTTGCGAGTAGTCGAATTATCTACAGGCCTTCAGTTCTACATTGCTAAGGCTACATCTGCGTCGTAACACGCTAACTAACGCGCTAATGGTGGTGTATTAAAATCTAAGATTAAAATACATTATTATTAGACATGTGAAAAATACCAGATACTCAAATGGTCACATCGATTGAAATTGAAATCTCCAACATCTTAAGGCAAGTGTCTCGCTGAAAAGAACCTCTACTTGCCTTTACCTCACAGTTTGATCCTGACATTTATTTTGATACTACGAGTACTTGGCCCAGTTGGGCCTTTGACGCCTTAAAATAAAAGTCGCCAGAATCTACTTAGCAACAGAAAAATAAAATCAAACAACGATTTAACAAATAGCATCAGCAAATTACCGCACGCTACGTTCGCATTAAAATTAACATGATTTGACCCAAATGCAAGCTATTATTTACGGTTAATACTTATGCGTATATTGACAACTGCTCATAGCTCGATGGTTCGTCAGTTGTTATTGTGAATGATTCGCTGACTTCAGCCACTTAATGTCCAATCGGTATGAAAATGATTGACCGTAGATAGATTATCTTTAACAAAAAAACGAAGACTTTTTTTATCCACAAGTACTAAAATGAAATCATTAAAGAATTTTAAGTCAATTAAATATGCGTTATTAGGTATACAAAAGCTACCCGATAGGTGTCGCTCTTGGAATGGGCAATGCAAGTTCCTAATGCTTTCGAATAAAAATAAATTATCAAAATCAGTTAACCCAGTACAAAGTTATGAGATAACAAAAAAAATACAGAAAAATTAAGAAGGAACCGTCCTTTTTTCGTCAAAAAAACCCACGACGTTGCTCCAAAGCGGACTGGTAAGAAGCCGACTTAAGTGTCGAAACTTTTTACGCCTAGGCCTCCGACAAGGATTACCGACCAACCCACAACGCAAGCACTTACTCATGCTAACTTCATTCACTATGAATAACACAGAAACAAAGTTATCGAGATGTCCAACTCATCAACTATCATTGGTAATTTTCCATGAATTCGTAACAAGCACTCTCCTCAACGACATAACATAACCGTCTATAAAGCGGCCCCTGACTGACCAAAAAACAAACTGGATTTTTGCATAAGTTTGCATACTTACGTGACATCGACGGGTTCGATACCCCAAAACGCGCACCAAACAGGCATACATACATACATTGTACCTATATTCATAGGAAAATACTTAGAATAACATAAATTGGAATAGATGTCGTATACGAGTATGTATATGGCATTTCATGCTTGCTTGTGTTTTTAGGCACTTCTCACACTACGCTATTTATTAGCTACGCGACTGCAACGCAATCCAAAATTCGCTGTATCTGACACTGTTCACTGACAGGAGACGCATCGTCGTCGACGCGTCGCTTTCATACATTGACAAGATCCGATTCGCTTGCAAATAGCGTTGTGTGAGAAGTGCTTTAGCGTACCGATCATAAGATATCAAAGTCAATTATACTATGTACAAGAACATAAATATGAATGACAATCAACCGAGAACACTGACATTTATCTGTCGCAAACGTGTGCCACAGCTGGAAGTCGAACCTTGAACTTTTCGCTAGACAAGCAAAAGTAAGATTAGATAATATTTGATTAGATTAAGCAATTATGTACCGGCCAACCCATTGTATGTGAAAACTTATTTTAATTTTAATTAATAAATAATTATAGTTACAGCATATTGTGTTTTATTCATTTTATTATTAGATAGAGTTTTTTCGTCTGTATCCGTTGTGGCTATGACTATTATTACAAAAATAACCCTAACCTATCCAATTTTTTTCATTTGCGGCGCTATTTTGAAATGTTGTATAGTCTATGTTACTACCATAATTGTGACAAATTCAACGTCAATACGTCAACGTCAACGACATAAAAAGATGTCCAAATATAGTAAACCCAACTTAAGATTGAAATGAAGAGATGCTCGTTTGCTTCCTTGAGTCTATAAAAAGTGTCCAGAGTTGGGACACCTCACACCTCACATTTCGAGACGCCAAACCCATCAACAACTAATGAGTTGTCGGAATATTCACATGACCACCACACCTCACACAATACAATGACCCTACCACTATTAACGAGATGTTAGTCAAACCAGATCCACTTTTTATGACCATATCGTCATAAACACGCGTTGAAAAACTTCATTTCAATATCGCCTTGTTACCTGTGGACAAACAAACATAACATTGCAATTATGGGAAAATCTACATTACATCTATTATACATCATTATAAAACTATTCCGTTACTGATTGACTGACTGAATGACTGACAAAACGCACAGCGGAAACTAGCAAGAAGCTGAAATTTGGCACGCATGTTCTTTGTGGACTAGAGGAGCACTAAAAGAGTTTTATAATTTTTATTTTTTTTTTATGGAATTAAGATAGCAAATGAGCATGCAGCACCACCCTTCCGCTGCCTCCCATAACAACTGTGACCGACCTAGAACTAGACTCAAAGGGACTAGGATGGTTAGTCCAAGTAGTAGATGGTGTTAGAATATTAGTTGGTTAGTTTGTTAATAAGTGTAGGGACAGGGACTGTTAGTGATAATTAGTCCTGTTAGTTGATGTTAGTAATAGTCCAGTTAGTTATTGTTAGTATGAGTCTCGTTCTAATTCGGTCACAGATGCGTTGCTACCCCTGAGGACTGAGATGGTCGCCTCTAAAAAAGTGTAACCGGCTCCACACGTTCCTATCCGGAACACAATTGTTCTTAAAACAATTATTACACGGTTATGCTGAGTAAATATAGTTATACAAGTACTAGCTTTCCGCCCGCGGCTCCGCCCGCGTGGAATTTTGTTAGGTATATAGCGTATTTTTACTGAACTCGACAGTGCTTTTCTTTAGACTTATTTTAGAAAAAAAGATTTTTCAGGCTGAAATCTTATTACAACTTCAATTTAATATCGAACAAAATCGCCCATGTAGTTTAATATTTGCTGCTTTCCCTTCATAAGAAAGTCCAACTCGCTCTTGGCTTGGAAGTTATTTTTCAGGAATTTGCATTTTACGATCCCGTGGAAATGTCCTAAGTAAATTTCCCGTCTCGTATAAATATTTGGAGTACTAAATCTCTATTTAATTTTACACCTACCTATATATTTTTAAGGTGATATTGAAAAAATACTGAAGCACATTTTTTAATTTTAACAAAGAGACTGGACATTCATTTTCAAGTCCCTAACTTGGAAACTAACGAAAAAAACACAAATTTTCATCCCGTATTTTTAGGGGTTGGAGGGTTAATTCGAAAAAACACTTGATTTTTTATTTACAACAAAGAGTATTTACCTATTTTCAGCTTTCTATCTTGAAAATTTTATTAAGTCCCATACAATCTTTCACCCCCCTTTTAAAGGGGTTGAGGGTTAATTATCAAAAAAATCTGATACACGTATTCATTAATTTGAAGTACGCAACCAAAATTCAAATTTCCAAGTCACTAACTTCAATGTTGTAGAATTTTCATATAATAGTTTTCACCCCTTTCATCCCCTTCGGAGTGGAATTTCCAAAAATCCTCTCTTGGTCCCCTACACTCCCCAAGGAACATACAATACATGGCAAATTTCATGTTTCTAACTTAGAAAATGACGGACTTCCATACAAACTTTCAACCCCTATTTTACCCCCTTAGGGGTAGAATTTCCAGAAACGCTTAAATACGTATCTATTAATTTTTAATCAGTAGCCCAAAAATAAAGTTTCATGTTTCTAACTTAAAAAATGACAGTCTTCCATACAAACTTTCAACCCCTATTTCACCCCTTTAGAGGTTGAATTTCATAAAATCCCGTCTTAGTGAGCACTTACATCCTTAAAAGAACCCGCATGCAAAATTTCACACTCCTAGCACTTGTAGTTTCTGAGATTTCGTGATGAGTCAGTGAGTGACCTTTCGCTTTTATATATATAGATTTGTATGTGTGCTTTTGTATGCTTTAAATTCAGAGACGGCTGGATCGATTTGGGCACGGTTTTCACTAGTGTATTGTGGATAGCTACACAAATTATAAATACAATCAGTTTATAAACGAAAAAAAGTTACGTTAGTTTCAAGAAACTCGTTTAACACTTACAACTTTACAAAGGGGAAGAGAAGCGGGGGAGGGTTTCTTAGTTAACATTATAAAAAATAACAAATGAATCAAAGTACTCCTTTCATACAGAATCCCAAAAAAAACCAATCACGATTTCTTAGCATCATAAATTCGTTAAACCACTCCAACAAGAGATTACATCTCCGACAAATTGTAATAGTCAAATATGTCAAACATACAGAATTATGTTCGTTCTCAATCTATTTTCCACGTCCGATGTCCAAGGCCCCGAATGCCGAGTGGCTAGCACAGTCAAAACAAACATTACAAACTTGAAACATAAACCGACTGACAAACATATTATCATAATATTCCGTAAACACAATTGTTGATTTATATCTACATATATATCTACACAAATAAATAATATAAAAACGTGTCTGTCTGAGATTTTAAAATAACTGTTTTTTCAAGTGCATACGTATAGTTACATAAACTAACGATTAAATTTTTTTTCTGTCTGTCTTTATGTTTGTCCGGGGTAATCTCCGGAACAGCTGAACCGATTTTAATGGGACTTTCGCTGGAAAATAGAAAAGGTTGTAGAGCAACATATAAATTTCTATAAACCTTTGATTTCCCACGGGATCGGGATTTACACGGGAAAAGCTAGGGATTTACGCGCGAATGAAGTCACGGGTACCTACAGCTCGATAAACATGTCATAAAACTTTTACTGATCGTTGTTTATACATTGAAATAAAAGAAACACTTCTTTCAAGGGTAATGCGACAGGTAACTAACAACAATGGTTTCTCTACAATTTTTGGTCTCTGTTGGTTTATCAGTCAGTGTGTAGCGTTATTTATTACACCTATGCCTATGGCTACAACCCATTAATGGCCCACTACTGAGCACGGGTCTCTCCTTATTATTGAGGAGGCCTAGAGCATACTCCACCACGCTGCTCCAGTGCGGATTGGTGGAGGAGTTAGTGGCCAACCCAGTGTCCAAAGTTTTCAAGCCGCCCGAACGCTCTGACACGGCTTAACGACTGCTTTACGTGCTTTACGTACTCAAGAAATTTTGCCACTAGCGGCCACCCATCCGTCTACCGACCGCGCCAGCTGTTGCTTAACTTTGTCGATCACTTAGGATCGACGCAACCCACCGGGCTATGAGCGCTTCATTTGCGCTTTATTTACACCAAAACGCTAATAACGCGATATCTTACGTCAAAGTGATCAAGCGAGTTATTACTTCAAACGAGGTCGACAGTTGGACAAGTGACTAAATAGTTTTAGAACTTCAGCGGCTAGTTTATGAACTTTGGGATTTGGATATTGCATCAATATCATTAAAGCCTTTGAGTCTTCTGGTGACCTATTAACTTAAACTAATTAATTCCCTTTTACCAACCCACACTGGAGCAGCGTGGGACATGAGGCATGTATTGTAATATTGTAAATATGGAATTCTTTATGCTTGTTCAGATAGGGGCGTAATTTCCCTGAGAGTGAGTAGTGGTATCCCAGTAGATATAGCATTACTCTTATGCTGAGTGTACACTATAATAATTATGACGAATTTAACCACAATAAATGTTTAGTTAATGTTATTTAATTACCACGTAGATTTCCTCATGCCGTTTCCTTCGCTAAAGTCATAATTACTAGCTTCAAGATTTATTGATTGCGGACACTATTAACCACTAGTTATTGTATAAGTTATAAATTATGATCCAAAGAAACCTTCATTCACTTCTTTATATACTTCACATAATTCTGTACCTCGAAATCATTCATAACAACTGTCTCTCCAACCCCCATATTTTACCATCCTATGCCTGAGTCGCCGAGAATATGGAATTGACACTCCCCGCTAAAAAAATTGGTTGCCTGTAAAGTCGGTATACGGGCGAAAGTTTTACGTGACAACGACTTTGAGTGGTAAAATAATTTTAATGTGAATATTCATTCGTATAGTAGGAAGAAGGATGAAATAATAGTAACAATTTAAAACATTTATTTATACAAAGAATTATATTTAAAACATTGTAACACCATCCGCCATCTAGCGCTGCTAACCGTTAGACCATTAACCATTAGTCACAACTAAGTGAGGTAACAAAGGAGATTACTCTACTTCTCCAGAGATGGCGCTGTACCATTTTCTGAAACACGCCAACGTGTGTACGCCGTAGCTACCATAAGTAATGTTAAGGAGGAAGGGACGCGTGCCTTTCACTTTTTATGTCTGTCTCTCTCGCTCTTAGGCGGGCTAACCATGCCCGAGTGGAAGGGACGCGTGCCTCTCACTCGCTCTCATTGTAAGCGCATAACGTGAGCGGAGCTACTAACGCAGTTTCTTGAAGTGCCACCCGGCAAACCAATTTATAAGACGTTGTCACGTCAAAAAAGATTCTAAATAAATAAATAACGCTACACACTCATAGCCCCTAGGATTCTCTGTGTCGTGGGTGCCATGGACAACATACAAGACAAGGACACACACCCAGACCGAGAACGTAAATTTAAATTCATCATTCAAACCGCCTCGCTGGGAATCGAACCCAGGACCCTCGGAACAGCGATCGGGCTTGTTAACCATTGCGCCTTCCGGGTCGTCAAAACATGATTACATGTGCAATTTAGCTTGTAAGGAAAATGTACTAAAGGCATTTTAAATTCTCTTCGTCAATCTACAATGAACCTTAATCACAGTTGCTGAAAGCTGGCATTTACGTGGGTTGCCATTTAAACGTATTCCACATCGAACGCAAACAAAACATAGTATAATACTTAGCTTCAACCTATTAATGGTCCCACTACATTAATGATCCTGGATTTCTCCTCATAACTGAGGAGGCTTTCAGCATACTCTACAACGCTGCTTCAGTATTTATTGATGAATTAGTGCTTATTATGTTCAACAATAAAACTAAAGTTGATTGCTAAACTTGAACGGGTATATTGCACAATTATTGTTCATGTCTGTGAACTACGTTTTCCAGTTGTGCAACATACATACGCAAGTTGATGTTAACAGTTTAACTATACAGGTCAATCTTTAGTTAGCTTAATAGGCTTATTACACCTTCCTAAATTTAGTCATCTAAATGAGGAGGCTACTACGAAATCCGAACTACGAACAACGTAATTCGAAACGTCACACGTCAGTCATTCGGAACATTTCCTACTATGAAAATTGTATTGCATGAAACTGACGTGTGACGTTTCGAAATCGAACTTCGTACGTTGTTCGTAGTTCGTTTCGTAGTAGCCTCCTGATTAAGATGACTAAATTTAGGAAGGTGTAATAAGCCTATTACCGATAACATTTTGTAACTCTCACACAAGCTCACTCATATGACGTCATATATACAACTTTAGAACATGAGTAATACAAGAGTAAGAAAACTGAAAGTCCATTAATATCATCAAATTAAACTTCAAACTGGAACCGCCACGGACTTCAAGATAGTCAAAACAAACATGAATCGGAAATATCCCACGGCTATATAACTGACAAATTTAATAACTATAACATCATATTTTCCCATACAATAATTGCCCAATTTTCTTCACCTAGCGAACGATGTTATGCTATATGTTATCAATTTATCGGTGGTAAACGAGTCATTCGACTAGCCACTTAGCCCGTGACAAATGACTCGCGTGACAAAACTTGTCACACAACGCTATTTGTTATACGAACGAAGTTAAAGTCCAACAAATTAAATCACTTAAATTCGTATAATTATTTACCTACACCCAATGTTTGCTGAAAGTACGAGCAAAAAATGGCACAGTTTATTCAACTTGAACGAAGGTAAAATCAATTAATTAAGAAAGAATTTCTTAATTATGGAAAGAAGTTTGAAAATACCTAAAAGGAATAATCAAGGTTTTATGCCAATGGAGGTATTATATTAAAATCTAACCGACTTCATCAGCCTGCATTGTCTACTAAATGAGAAGTTTTGGAGCTTGATTTTTTGTAAAAGCAGCCATTTATGTGAGGAATAAATAATGTTTCAATGTTCAATGATAAAAAACATCCAAAGAAAACATGCATACCGACGAATTCATACGTTTAAAAAGCGTGGGCAAATCTGTAGTCATCAGTATAACTATAATACAGACCACTGCCAGTAAAGAAAGAAAGAAGAAATGTTTATAGGACCGACAAAGCGTCGTTGGGTTGGTGGGTATTACCAATTTTCATGGGCGACGTTGACCACTCACCATCAGTTGCCTCATCAGCTCGTTCATCAATTACCATAAAAAATACCCATTCCCACGCATCCAGCCGCAATAAATGTATAAAATATGTTTAAATCAGTAAATGGGTCACTTCTACATAAGCGCGTCCTATTGACAGCTCGCGATGATGTAACTGCCGGCGTCGCAATGCCAAGGCCGGGGTCGTTGACCCAGCCGGCATCTCTTTTAATTAGTGTGCCCATGTGTTTGGGCTTTTGAGGACACATTTTAACAACTGGAATCTAACGCCGTTTGAAAAACAACACGATTTATAAAGTGTGAAAGTAATGATTTTTATCAAAAATGGAACTTTAACTTGTCTCTTCTTCGCAACTAATAGATGAGATCATTTTCAAAGAATATAAAAAAACAAAGCGTACACATAACATAACGTTAAAAATCTCCAAAGTAATATGAGTAAAGATTACAACTATATGTTTATCAAGAGCGTGCAATTGGTACACAAATAGTTATTCAATTAAATATCTTCCTATATCTACTTATAAAAAATAGTAATCACACTGACACAGTTACTAACTGGAACATCATAATAACGTTTTACTGAACACTAACAACAATCTATACTAAAAATGTCCTTTCAAATTAGCAAAGCGTGGCCACTTCATTTTAATCTGTCTTAATCAGTCACTGGCTGCGCCGCACCGAGTGCTTTAGGTATTGTGCAATCGCACTGACAGTCACCTTGCGCCAACACACCCGCGCGCCCTGTGGGCTGAGTGCGAGTTTTAAGTGACAAAACGCGCTCGCTACGTAACTGCGAGTTACCTAAAATTTGTATGGAATCGGAGCAGAGCCACCTAGCGGGACGTAAATGGCTCAGCTTGATCCCATACAAAGGAGATGTTTCAAATCCGGCCCACAATATGTACAGTACCTCGAAAAATCGAGAAAAATCCATGGAATTCGGGAAAAATAAAGATAAAATACCTAAATGCATACTTTTCTGGTACAAAAATTGTATCTATCATTTAATTTTATCAAGTTTCAACATGGCGTCTTACCAATTTGTCATTGATCACAGATCACGAACTGTCTACTGTCACTTTAATATGACAGAAATGTACGTACATATGTCAAACTTCAATCAAATCAACCAACGTGACATGTGATGACAGCTTACCGCCATGACGGATTTTTGTTTTTGTGTTGCAATTTCAATTGTTTAATTTTGTGTTGTACCAAAAAACTAAACCAATTTGAAGTGATTGGATAGTTAAAAACTATTTGAATTGCGATTCTCCATATTTTAGTATGGTGTACAAAGTGGTGGCCGGGGCTCCATACATTTTGAAACAAGTCCTTTTAGCTAACTCGCAGTTACGTAGCGAGCGCGTTTTGTCACTTAAAACTCGCACTCAGCCCACTGGTCTATACACCGCACGTTTGTATTGACGCCTTTACAAACTGGGCTTTTGAGACTTCGTGTTTTTTTCTCTTCCTTCTTTCTTGGCCAACGCATCGGGGATGACTTTAGTTTCATTGCTGTCTATAAGCGATGGTAATGGGCGTAATCAGGTAGTAGCAGAACGGGGCAGCCCTTCCCTGGAGCACGGATGCAGTTCTATGGACCTACGTACCTACTTCAAGCTGTTTAAAAAGTATGCCTCTTAAAACTTCGTTCGAGGATATGAATTTGTTAATGTTTATGTAGGTATTAATTCACTTTATTACGTCTTGCATAAATTCTACAATTAGAGTACCTACGGGCCTACGGGCACTTCTCAGACTTCACCTAATGTGGTGGGGGATATCCCTTTGCCGAAATTTGTTTATTTTCAGTTCACACTTAATTAAACAATTGCGAAATGAAACGCAATTCGCGGACTTACGCCATTATTTGCGTAGACACGTGATGACTGATGACGATTTACGGTAGCATGTATCTATGTATAAAAATACGCAAAGCCTCCAATCAATATCCATAATAGATGATCTATTTTTATATATCTACTAGCTTTTGCCAGCGGCTTCGCCCGCGTGAATTTCGTTTTGGTAGCGCCGTCTGTCGGATCCTAATCTAAACCATCCTCAAAGCCACTGTAACACACACAACAAATTTCATTAAAATCGGTCCAGCCGTTTAGGAGGAGTTCAGTGACATACACACGCACAGAAGAATTATATATATTAAGATTAAGATAGTTTGCCGGATCATAAAAAACCATCGGCACCTTGTTTCCACGATGTTTGTCGTGAGACAAGGGTTACTCTACAAACTTTAATTCAAACTTGACCTCTTATAACATATAAAACATACAGAGGCGTCTTTTGACCAATGCAACAACTGCAGTAAATTTTTTAATGGAATTATGTATATTGAACTTTAATATCATGTTATAAGTATCCGTGCAAGATGACGGGAAATAGATTAACATACCTTGGAAATAAATACAAACATCGATAGGTCTCTACAGCCTCTCAAAGTTACAAACAAGCTGTCAAAAACACTTAACCTTCATTACTTCGTGCGATCAAGTTCTTATTTGAATATCCCTAAATAAATACACGTCAATAATGAGATTTACGTCCGTAAACCCATGAAAATCGTAATAAAAATATGTACGTAAACCGTGCAGCAATCTTTATTTTCCGCACCTCCCACGTCGAGGAAGAAAAAACTTTCTTCAATCTTCGCCACACAGATGATACAAGACAAAATTAATATCAGGGGGCAGCGGTCTACAGAGCACTTTGGCCACAGAACATCGCGTCTTTCACTTCATATTGCGGCATTTTTGTGTGATAGCCTCCACATTTCAGACATTTTTTCATAATCCTATCTAACTCATAAATGAGTTTTTAAATTAGTGTTCTGACTTCCCTGTTATTTGAGTGCCCACTTTTAATTGAAATAAAAATATATAAAAAAATGTCAGAATTAATTAAGTACCTACTTCAAGGTTTTCCTTAGGTCAAACGATATTTCAAACTGACACTTTTTACGTAAATAAATGTTTTGTTTGTTGAATAATTCTCTTCAGTTAATAAACTTAAAAGACACAATTATCAAACTTAACCTACTGCATTTTTTCTTCGTGTACCCAATAATCTCATGTAGGTAACGTAATCTCATAATATTTTTTATCAGCAACATTAGTAAATCTCTATCGCGTGTTACTCTGTACAGAGTTCGGTAACATTGGACCGACGGACAATCTGCTGCAGAAGAATAGCCAACGACTCTGTTTATTACGTGGAGACCTCCACCGCCACTAACCACCGCATTTCAATTGATAGCATTCGCCTTATGTTGTATACTTACAATTTGTATAGGATTGCCCAAAGGATGATATGATATTTCCCCGGTTGTTATTGATTCACTTAATCGATGTAGAACCTACATACAAAGTACACAGTGGACTAGTACATATGGGATTTTTATGGGACTTTCAGTGGGAGATAGAGGAGGCTTTAGAGCAACATATAGGCTACTTATAATCCCGGAGTTCCCGCGGGATCGGGATTCAAGCGGGAAAAAAATCCTATGTACGAACGAAATCGCGGGCACTAGCTAGTACAAGCTACACTAATTATCATGAACGCTCTACCTCACCTTCCACATACCTAACTAACTTTGTACTAAATGACACCATTTACTAACTGGACTTAGGCACTATCCTAGTCCCGATTTGAGTCTTGCTCTGGGGTGATCACAGTTGTCATGGGCGGCAGCGAAAGAGTCGTATTGCATATTGAATACTGTCCGTACAACACTTAAGGGCTAATGGACAAGCAAATAAACTCTAACTTCAAGAAAAATACGAACTTTCAGAAACCATTTTTTGACAAAACTTTTTAGAGACCAATTGACTCCCTGACTTTCTCGACCACAATACTACAAGCTCAACCAAACAAGTTAGTAACAGGTATCGGACGCCTGGAACCATTGTACTTACTGACAGTACAATCATGTAACGATCAATAAAAAGCTCTTGAAATTCGAACGTCACGTCCGCATCTGTGTGACAAGTTGGACACTACACCCGTGACAAATCACACCGCTGCACGTGAAGGTTTGTGTAAAGCGGTAAATTTAATCACGATCCCGGGTCACAATACCCCGGTAATCGGCGTTCGACCGTTGACGGTCTGGTTTTTGCTACCAGCCACACGATGGTCAGTGGTGTCACCATACGTAACAGGTCATTATTGACAGGTTTCGAAATCGTGAATCCACTGTCAGGGGTAAAAATCGGCCAAGTGCGAGTCGAAATCGCGCACGAAGGGTTCCGTACCATTATGTATAAAAACGCCAAAAAAGTCTGGTCTGTTGTATGAAAGCCTCACTTAAATATTTAATACTGTTTAATTGTAGCCACATATTACGCACAACGCCATCTCTTGGACCGAAAGGTAACTAAGCTATCGCTGACGCGTCGTAAGTATGGGCGCCCACTTATTATTTTATTCATTTTATTCTGTTTTTTAGTATTTGTTGTTGTAGCGGCAACAGAAATACATCATGTGTGAAAATTTCAACTGTGTAACTATTACGGTTCATGAGATACAGCCTGGTGACAGACGGACGGACGGACGGACGGACAGCGAAGTCTCAGTAATAGGTTCCCGTTTTACCCTTTGGGTACGGAACCCTAAAAATAGAGGTTAAGCTTTACTTTGTTTGTCGATTTCATATTATGAAAAGTCAACCTAATCAATGTTTTGGTAAATCAAGGGTAAACTTTGGAATGATAGTTTGTTTGAAAATCAGATAAAAGTACTTCCACGCAGGCTAAATCACGTTCAACAGCTAGTTAAGTTTAACAATCCAATAACGCTTCACACTCATAGCCCTACACTAGGATTCCCTGTGTCGTGGATGCCATGGACAACATACAAGACAAGGGCAAACCGAGTGATAAGAATGGGAATTTAAACTCATTCCTCAAATTTCCGCCTCGCTGGGAATCGAACCCAGGATCTATGGAACAGCGATCATGATGAACATGTTTACCATTGCGCCATTTGGGTCGTCATAGTAAAAGTATATACCTATCGCTTCCTTAGTATTTTAGTAACTGTATTTATCAAATGCAGGTGTCTCCAGCGACTTACACGTTACAGCTGTAAGTACCAACAACAGACCGTCTTCTAAGAAATTTCAACAACGAAGGTGGATGACCCTAAATACTGCGTACAAGTGAACTACAACAGTCCAATAGTTCGCCAATGTCACGGTCGCACCTTACTTGGTGACAGTGACATATGGTAGGATGTAAGCGATCGTCACAACTTTCCGGCCAAGGACCTCATAAGGACACTTTTCTGGCAAATGGCCACACAAAGGCCCTTGATACCTGAATTGGTACTTTGGCACCATCTGAGCACTATCTTTATGAGCGCCTGTGTGCCATACCATTTTGCTCTACTTTGTGTTTTCCATACCACTCGAAGCACAGGGAATCCTAGTGCGAGAATATAAAGAAGTAACGTCTATTTATGTATTTAAATATCCAGTTGTATGTCCAGAAATGGGCGTGATAGGTTAAATATTAAATAATGTAAGGCATAATAGGTTCAAATGTTAAAAATAATTGCACCGGTTGCATCTACGGGCTAACCGCATTGCACAACAGATGTCGGTAAAATTTTCTACTAAGCATGTTCAAACAAACAACATGAACGACAAATCAGCATTCATTTGATACGCAACACACTTTCTGTACTGAACCAGCGATATTTAACTTGTTATTTAACAATATCACAGTAGTTAACTGCAATGCGATCGTAAGCAAATAACTTAGCTGCTTGATGGAACGTTGCAAACTATTAATTTATAATTTTAAACCTAATACATTTT
The DNA here is from genome assembly GCA_905404135.1 of Hesperia comma. Classification (NCBI taxonomy): domain Eukaryota; kingdom Metazoa; phylum Arthropoda; class Insecta; order Lepidoptera; family Hesperiidae; genus Hesperia; species Hesperia comma. The sequence continues at coordinate 3,637,742 of FR990026.1, forward strand.
ATTTTGATACCTACTCACGATATGTATTTAGTAAGTCAAAATATCGACTCAGATACGTAGTCGATCATGAGAACGGTATAAATTAGGCATATAAAGCCGATTACACTTTTTTTAGATGCAGCCATCTCCGCCCTTAGGCGGAACATCGCATCTGAGACCAAATTAGAACGAGGCTTATATTATCACTTATTAACTGGACTGGATTACTAACATCAAATAATGTGACTAACTATCACTAACAGTCCCTGTGCTAACACTTCAACAACTAACCTTCAAATATTCTAACACCATCAGTCTGTTATCTGAACTAACTATAACTATCACAGTAAATTGAGTTGATCTAGGTCGGAAACAACTGTCATGGGCGGCAGCTGTAGGGGATGCCTCATACTCGTTTGCTTACATAATTCCATAAAAAAACATCAATGACACCAAACTCATTACCGATGCCCCAATACCTATCCAAACAGCCTACTCAGCAAGTCAAATTAACAAAATTCCAAAAAAAAAATTAGAGAAGATAAAGTGTTTGCTTGCGTAGAGTACCTAAACAAACTCGCGTTGCCATGGCAACTGAAACCACGTTCGGTTTCAGCGGCCTCGATGGCCCGCTAGCCGCTACGCATTATGCTAATCTAATAGCCGGTTCCGGTTTTCATACGATTCCTACCCGAGACAACAATCATGCTAGGGTTGCTTTAACACAGGAATACGTACACTACGTATGAATAGAAATAGTATAATTTGATCTAAAATTTTTATGATAATTTGAGTATTGATGTGACGTCAAACTAAATTCAATATGCCTGCTAGAGATCAGAAATTACAACAAACATGTTGTCATTTTAATTTATTTGCAATTTCTGAGAAATAGAACAAAACTCAAAGTCTTGCAAACGGCGACATTTTTACTCCAGTGACCATCATTTACATCTGGTACGTATAGTACGCGACAAATTGACATAGCTTTTTTCTAGTGATGTTGCTTACATGGATATAGCTTATATCGATATTTTTCTCACGTAACAAAATAAGAGTAACATCAATTAAATAAAGTTTATTATAATTTAAATGAAAATGAATCAGATTTATTCAGTTTAGGCTATTATGGTACTAGCACTTATGACTACATTAAATTAATATTGTTGATAGACAGATAAAGAAATATTTAAATAATTTTCATGTAGATACTGAATGAGTAAAAAGATTTACAACTATGTTGTTAAAAAATATATTTTATTCATCGCAATCAATATCAAATGAGCTCATACTAACATCGCTACAAGCACTTTGTGACTCTTCGTCACTAGTATCTCCGGCTTCTATGATAAAATCTAAAGCTACCGTAGTTATTTTAAAACATAACAACAAACAAAAATGTGAGTGAAATTAAAATCGATAAACGCGGTCGATATAGGCTCGCGTCGCGCATTACTATTACTAATTTACTAAGGCGAGCGCGGGTGACGTGCGGCATGCGGGGTGTCCCTTCCCCCGCGTCTCACCTCATACCCCAGAAGCCATGTCGATCTGTCGCCTACTATACATTATCAATCCTCCTCTTTTAATTTATCACATATCTTATGGGACACCCTGTATATACCCGCAGATGTACAAAGACTAGTTTCGATCTAAATAACAGCGACAAACTTGGGCGTCTAAACAATGTCTCATTGTTAGTGGTGACGAAAATCCAATCAATCATAATGTATGGGGTGACATAATCTGTCGATTTGTCACTTACGAGTACGTCATCCCCATGCATTTCGGAGTCATGGAAATTCATCATCGCTTATTAAACGTTACACTGGTTTGAGTTTCTGCTGTATTGATTAACTTATGTCTCTAAAATAAAAAAAATAACGATACCTTTAATTAACACGCTCACTGCGTAACAGGCCGATATCGGCCTCCCGCGGTACTTCAGCTGGTGCGGACGAAGAAAACTATGTCCCTCTCGCTTGTGCGAAACGATTATCTCAGGTGTTTTTGAAAATTCGATAGAGACAAATATACATTTCATCTTGCGGTCAAAATTGTAGGTGTTCCCCATCAAAACATAACGGCAGGCTTTTATCGACCTACTACGCACTGACGGTGAAAAACATCCGCTGAGTGCGGCAGTGGGCCTATTTCGGCCCGCCCTCCCAACAGGCAGCTGGCGACCCGATACCGCACAGAGCGCGCGCCCCGCTAGTTAGTGTTGTGCTATCTAATTGATCTGACGTAGCGTTCGATATAATCAACGATGGCAGTAATAAAAGAAAAATACAAATTTTGGAAAATAGATTGGGCTTCCCATACAAACTTGCCGACCTGATTTAGTAGATAAAAATATTTTTTCAAAGTTGTTCAGTATTATTTTTAGAACTCACCCTTTAAATATTTTCACTTAATTTTAAATAACCTTATACAGCGTGTAACGGAAGGGGGGGTATCAACCCTGAAGGAGGTGAATGTGCTCATGAAACTGAACAACTTTCCTAAAAAAACATAGGTCGAAGTATGAAAAAAATGTTGGACCTCCCATAGTAATAGTAAATCAATCAGCTGGTTGTCAGTTTTGTAAGGGAGGGCCAATTTTTTTTCATATTTCGACCTATGTTCTCTGGGGAAAGTTGTTCAGTTTTGCGAGTTCTGTGGTAAAACTCATAAATGGTAAAAAAATCACACGGAATTAAGAAAAAAAAATTCATTTCAGAAAATCAAGTAAAACCTAAGGACAATGACCATGTCCTTGAGATGAGCGCTAAACGAAGAAATTGTGCAGGGTGCTACGACAGACTGCGGAAAACCTTTAATAGTAAAGAAGCAAAAAAAAAAGTTAAGAAAATAAAAAAAATTTGCAGAAAATGCAACCAAAACCTTTGCGTAACATGTTTCCAAGACAGGCATAAGTAAATAAAAACCTTTTTCAGTTCTTTTACGATAATTCTGTTTTATTTTCGATATCCCCTTATTTTTCTCTGTCCCATCACTACTAAAAATACTTTCTAGTGCGGTTCAGGTCGATATCAGCCTGCCACTTTTCCTGCTTTATTTCTCATTTCCTGTTTGGCAGATTCCGGGGCGAATCAAACCTAAGGAAGTTGGGTTCAAGGTCATTCTAACAATATAAAAAAAAATGTATACATTATGTTTCCACAAAGTTATAGCAATTTAATCTATCCTAGTGCTGGTGGGTTTAGAAAGACCTGCCTCGCACTGGCGGAAATATCATTGGGGGCGCATTTTGGCCCGCCGCCGCACCAGATGAAGAATTATGATTTTACTTGCCGCAGTAAACGTGTTAAGTGATATTTAGTTCTGTAACTGCTTTTCTCTCGGAAGTAAAAGGTTTCAAATCGAAAAGTGTAATGAGCGATTATTTCATAAGTTTAAGTTCTACGTCGAAAACTATGGGTTAGACTGTAGACACCTAATTCTCAAAATCAAATACATCATCAACATCAGACGAATTGTCGAGTTCGGGGTAGAAGCCTGAGAGACACTTTCTTTCTTGGCCAGCAAAACATCGACAAGCCCAGAAAACTTAAAAACTAATCGTCAGATGTCGTTCAAATTTATATTGGAATAGATGACAAGCACTAGCTTTCGAATAAAAAAGGTGTAAGGTTTAGGTTCCTAATGGTGCGTACAGACTATGTAACAAAACATGTTATAAAACATAGTTAAATAACATGTTTTACAAATGTGGACGCTATGTGTTACAAAAACAAGTTATACAACATGTTATTAGTTTTTGCAACAATGTTATATGCTATATTTTAAGAAATGACACGCATTGAATTGTTATATAACATTGTTATACAACAATGTTGTTTTAATGTGTACGGTCTTGTAACATGTTTCATTGTTAGACAACAATGTTAGATAGTGTGGACGTGTTATAAAACAGAAGTTATATAACATGTTGCATAATCTGTACGCACCATTACACTAATAAAAAATATAAGTACGCAGTCGAATTGAGAACCTGCTACATTTTTTGAAGTCGGTTGAAAACGTCTAACTTCGAACGTTTTGTCATCGACAACCCTGAATATAATAAATGCGAAAAGTTAAGCCGCGCCCAGACTTGTTTGCATGCGTGATCTCGTTCACACTCGGCCAAATGAGATTGTGTTCCAATGTCTGAACGAATCAAACAAATCATATTGGAAGACATTACGTACAGAACTGACCTGTTATTTGTCTATTTTAATACGAATTATGAGAATTAGAAACATTGTGTACAAGGTTGGTAACTTACGAGTATGTATGAATTATAATTATAGGTATAATACTCATGTAGCAGTTTTTATATTGATAAAATTTTACATTATCATCATCACAATCCATATACCTACATTCCACAGCTGGACTGGACTGGTCATAGCTATACCAAGTGATCATTGGCAGACACCCCTTTGAGTTTTACGAGCTCTTGCGAAATATTGTAAGACTTACAGGTTTTATCGAACAGATTCTTCCATTTCGAATTATTAATTTATCCAATGCAAATGAGATCTTCGCATTACGTAATAAAAATGTATAAGTATAAAAACTTGTTTAATGACTTAATGACACGCGAAAAGGCTACATTTTAGAAGAACCGTGGCAGGTATAATACTGAGTATTCTTAGAATAAAATGGTTATTGTTATAATCGCGATGATCGCGAATATATTATTAAATTAAGAACGAATATTTGAACTCATCATTTAAATTGCCGCCTCGCTGGGAATCGAACCCAGGACCAGCGGAACAACGATCGGGCGTGTTAACTATTGTGCCGACAATTATCAAAGCAGCAGCTATCCATTCGCACGACCGTAGCACGGTTATATTTTAGAACCAGGTACAGGCTTACGCCACACCCGACATGTTTTTCGTCTCCTCGATGATGAGGAGGGACCCGTCATTTATCACCGTCGTCGCAACGCAACTAAATGAAATGAAATTAAAATTAACTGAAAATAAAATTCGTGGGTAGGTATTCTGATTTATTATCATCACTAGCAGTCTTAGCATGAAGCCTGTCTAATCAAATACCATGGAATTGCTTGAGTCATCCTCCGAAACTCGTTGTAGGTATTACTAATGGTGAGTTGAGAACTAAAACGTTGAAATGTTGAATCTTCGGTTAAGTGCGGTAGGGCTGTCAACTTTTGAACATTTCGAATAATGATGACGATTTGAAAAATTGTACCTTAAAAAATGGTTTTGAATGTTGGTTACCCAAAGCCAAGACTGAGCGTGTTCATGAGTATAATTTAAACACGTAATAAAATTATAATCTTATGATGTGTGAACAAACTGAAAATTCAATTATAACCTTCGCATACAGTTCTTCAACAATACAGTCTTACAAATTAAAATAAAGGTATTCACTAAAGTCTTTTAGGCAAAGCGGCAACCCTATTCCGCAAACACTTATAAGAATTTGGTTTACTTTGTAATTGAACCATTGAAGTTTCATTATTCAAGAGGACTTGCAGGTGTTACTGGGGGTACTTACTCCCAAGCACTATTTACTCGTGAGAAATACTAGAAGAAAATAATTAGTAGGGTAGGGTTGCACCATCTTACTGTTAATATAATCAGCTTGACGGCTCCAGTTAAGTGGTCGATTACGAAAATACTAAACAGAGAGGTACTCTCCAATAACTGAGGAGATCTAGAGCTTACACCACCACTTCAGTGCAAATGACGTGCTCATGACGTTAGAACAATTTTAATATTTTCAATATTTTATTTATTGCTAAGCCGATAAAAAAGCAGATAACGATATGGGATCACCGTAACCCACGACCCATCGATGGCTTATCGGATCAAGAACACAAAGTCACATCAAAATGTAAGTAACCAGAGAATTTACCTTTAATCAATTTAACGGTCAGATGGTGTAACCCACCGATAGTGAAGTAATCTAAGTAAAAACTTGTAACTGATGGTTTAAATTATATTGAGTGTAAGTGGGGGCGTTAAACGGCAAATAGTTACATCAAAAGATGATTAGTTAATGATGCTTTTTGTAATACGTTTACTCCGATATTGTGTTCAGTATAATGGATATGGACGTATAATGCGGTACCGGATAGTTGTATAGATAATAATAAATTGATTTCGATTACAATAATACATTTTTCTTGGCTTATAAACCCTGATAAATATTTATTCGCGTGTCTTAGCAATTCACAATGCAATTAAAATCCATACTAATATTATAAAGCTGAAGATTTTCGTTTTTTGTATGTTCGAACGGGCTAATCTCAAGAAGTACAGGTGCAAATCAAAAAGTATGTTTGAGTTAGATAGTTCACTTATTGAAAAAGGATTTAGGCTATTAAACATCACGCTTTGACTAATAGGAGCGGAGGTACGACGAAACGTTGCAAAAATGGGGAAGTACCTATTTAACTTTTTCGAAGGGAAGCGAGGAGGTTCACCAGTAATAAATAACGTTACACACTCACAACCCCACACTATACACACAAATCTAAACGCATCATTTAAATTCCTGACTCTCTGGGAATCGAACCCGGGACTCCCGAAAAGCACTTCGGTGCAGTGGTCATTGAATTCCCGATATTTCATTGAACATTAGGTAAGTATAACAAGAACCGATTCTTTGTATCTTGTAAAATAAATACATAATTCGACAATATAATTTGACCACCCTTCCGCTGCCGCCCATGACAACAAGACATGACAACATAACGACAAGATTCAATGGTGGGACTAGGATGGAGTCCAGTTAGTTACAGTCCGCCCAACTTAACTCTGAAATGGCAAAAATTGGAACTAACGAAAAGTCATTCATAAGTACGTTGTGGTCATTCATCTGTCAGTTACTAGTGTGCAATGATTGGTCAAATGAATGTCAAATGCGTCCGACAGCGCCTCTTTCGTTTCAATCTTAAGTTGGGTTTACTATATGCTTATGTTAAGTAAGTTTCGTTGTTATTCGGTCACAGATGCGTATTACTTCATCGTAGTCAAGTAAAAAGTGAATTGACATAATATACCTACATACTCTTTGAAATCAAGTTTGACATGAAGTCCTCCAAAGAATGATGTCTAATCAGCCTTCTCATATAAGTAGTATATACAAATGTTGTTCATAAAATCATCACTTCCCATTCCCAAGTGTTCCCAAGTACCATAAAATACGAGTATGTTCAAACGCTTAACTAACGACCCAAGCTGGAAGAGGCGCGTGTTCTACTGACACCGAGAAACTAGCAACGATCAAAATATGCATTTGTGATCGTATATTTTGACTTGTATACTTTTAATCAAATCAACTTGCTTTTTTACGTAACTTATAAATAACTTTTTACGAGAAAAACAGACTTAACGTCGACAATCAAAGATAATTCAAAACTACTCGTCAGATGTCGCAGCTGTATAATTGTGATGCTTTAAGGCAAGACTACAACCACCGACTTCTCATTAGAATTACAACAAATATCTTTATATAAATCCCATTAAAACAACTTAGAGCCCTTCGCAGATAGTAAGACACCACCGTAATGAGCATTATAAAAACATTCACACATAAATATTTCGTAAAGCTTAACTAATTCACCGCTGCTGGCACAGCGCAGCCGACGACCGTCCACCTCAATTAAGATTCGACAAGAGGGATCATCGTCCACTTTAAATAGAATTATCTACACTCGAAGCGAACAGCATACTAAATAGTTTGAACTCACTCATTCACTCAGTTGTTAGGGTTGCGTGTGACTGGTGGAAAAACTACACTTGTTAGAGTTAGAGGTTGCTAGGTAAAGCGAGTCTACGAGTACCTAATAAGTAGTAACCGCCGCGTGTAGCGAAATAAGAGGTTCTGTAAGTAGGTAGGACGTGTACAAAACGTATTTCTATTTACTTAAAGGTATAGACGTCATATTTTTTTGCATTCTATTGCTTATTCTTTTTACACCAAATAAAACTTTGATTACCTATACTTGCGCTTGGATTCTTCATACCCTACCTCACTACGTCTTGCTGAAATCAGGACAACTTACTAAAATATACTTGTCAGTGACTGATACAAAAAATAGATCAGTCGCGTGGTCGCGTGTCTAGAAAGACAGCTGACAAGCGGAAGACTGTATCTGACATGGCAGACTCTATTCATATCTACCAGATGGATGATGGTACTTACGTCCTATATTAATTAATTCTTTACTTTTTCTAGGCCAGAAGGACAGACAAAATAGCAAACTCGTAAAGTAAGACTTATAGCTTTGGGGGTCATGATCCCCCACCGGACGGGGTCCTGGACTTAGGTATATAGTTGAATGTAATATTTTTAATATAGAATATATATTTTTTGTCACCATGTAGTTGATCTTAATGGCTGAAGAACGTCTAACAGGACTGGCACTTTTCCTCGACCATAAAAATGTTCCCATTGAATATATGCATATTAAAGTAAATAAGTGTGGGATAAGTTTTGGGAGAAGACGTAAAAGTAAAATTGATTTTGTTATTTAAATATAGGTTTTTTTAAGTTCAGTAAGATTTTACATTTATTAATAAGATACAGTAGAACCAAAGTTATAATGCGCGTACAAATCTTCGCCAGTGGTCGCGTTTCCGGAAACAACCGAATTATTGAATCGTAAGAGCCTTAACCAATGCTCTTGCATTTAGCATCTTGTGCGATAGAAATAGGAGTCAATATCAATCGATAACAAGTTCGAACGGTCGGCGGCGGTCGACGGGCGCCGCCGGTGAGTTGAACGTCAGTCAGTTGTCATAATATATAGAGAATATATAGAGCTGATATTACACACCCTCCTTGGTTTTGTTTTCAGAGGTAAGTTTAAACATACATACATACAGGGTACATATAATATATTTTTAACTCGTCATTTTAATAAAATTCAAATAGAATACACATAAAAAATAAAACACATAAAAAGCTTACATAAATTTGATAGAATGTTACAACTCCGCCCATTTCATCTTCTTTCAGATCGAATCCTTCCAGAATGGATAAATTTAAACGTGGGAAGCCGCTTAACTCACAAGCACGGCAAATGGTATTTAATGTGTACCTTTATTTCTTAAATGAAGCTAATGTATTCAAAAACGACCATGACGGTTATTTTAAAAAAGTTCAGGAGCGTGTGACAAAATCTACAGGAATTTCACGCCGAACTTTGACTAATATATTGAACGAAAAAAGGCAAAATCAATCAATGAAATTTTCCACACCGAAAAAAGGAAAAGGAACCTAAAAGTAGGTTTCGGATGGGACTTGATGATTTCGACTATTGTGTAATTCGAAATATGATATACAATTTTCAGTTGACGCTCAAAGAACTCCCAACTGTAAATAATTTGAGAAAAAAGTTAATCGAAGCTATTAATTTCAAAGGCTGTGTAGAGACTTTAAGGCTCATCTTGAAAGACATGGGGTTTAGGTTTCTGAAAACTGATACCAACCGACGGTTACTTATGGAAAAGCCAGATATACGTTTAAAAAGGATCAAATATCTCCGAGAAATACAACAGCTGAGAAATGCTGGTAGAAACATAGTATTTATGGACGAGTCATACGTGCATACATCGCATACTAAAGGTAAAACTTGGCAAGACAGCAGCAAAAAAGGTATTAAACAACCCATTTCTAAAGGAGAGCGAATTATTATTGTACATGCAGGCAATGAAAAAGGCTTCGTCTCAGGGGCTTTAATGTTACATAAATGTGTCGACTCAGAAGGTGACTATCATAAAGAAATAAACGCCGAACGTTATCAAACTTGGCTACGCAATCAGTTGATTCCCAACTTGCCTCCTAATAGTGTGTTGGTAATTGATAACGCCCCATATCATAATAAGCTGTCTGTAAAACCACCAAACTCAAATACACCCAAACCACAAATGATTGCGTGGTTACAACAACACAATGTTCCTCATGACCCAAATAAACTCAAACCTGAATTGTACGAAATTATAAAAAGACACAAAGAACAATACACAGAATTTGCCATTGACCGTATAATGGAGGAGCATGGGCATAAAAGAAGAAGCTATTTTAGAAAAAATCAACAATATAGGTTCGGAAGAATGGAAAAAAGTTCGTGATCATGCCCTTAAATGCGAAGATGAGTATAGGAAATATGAGTCAAGAATCGATAGTTATTCAGATGAAATGATTATTTACACAGGAGATAGCAGTGATATAAGTGAAATTGGAGACCTTGATGAAAATTCCGATGACTCTATGATGTCAGGAATAGAGAATCTCCCTGATTCTGATTAAATATTAACCTATGTTCTGTTATACGATTCTGATTAAATAAAACTTTTTTTTCCTAATACTTATACCTAAATCTTCTTTTCATTTAAACCTTCTTTTTTCCATCGTTAAATCGTCGTCGTCGCTTTCCTATGTGGGTCATGCGTGAAATCTCGTTACTGATAAATCAATATTAATTTATCTCTTTTACCACAAAAAAAAAATATATATTAAATTATGCATGAAGTAAATGTACTTTCCACTCTATATAGATATCATCTGACAACGCTTCGGAAATACGACCGATCCCGAACAATGGCGAAGAATGCTATGCGCATTCTGACTTTGGTTCTACTGTACTTACTTTTTACTTTAAATCTATTATTATATTATGAAGAGTAATTATAACTTCTTGTCTATGAAAGAGTCTGATGGTAAGTGGTCGTCGTAGTCTGTGGACACGATCAACATCATAGGAGTCGCCAATGCAACACCACACCTGAAGGAGAACTTTTCTCACATCATTTCTCCGCTTTTTTGACAAAATCCATTTCATGCCAACGAAAGTACTGCGACTTAAAAAATAATACTCACCGAAAGTTGACATACATACATTCACATACGAAAATCTATGAATCTGTTACACCGAAATTATAATCTTTTCGTATTTCGAATACTGAACCCTATCCGCGAGTCGAATTCGGTCTCGACCGGTTTTATTTCATTCATTCCCGATGATTTAAGAGGAAGGAACAACGGACATGCCATGAATGTTTCGACGGACAGATTTGAATTCGTATTCGGAATATTTGTTGTTGCGAAGTTACTTTATTATTATGTACGCGTAGGTTCTCTGTTCAATGTCGATTTATAATTCGATCTACGAAATGTGCTTCTCGTCGGAATACATTCTGGGGGCCATTTCATTGTGATGTAGGTACATTTGCATTTGGTTACTATTGAGGAAATATGAAGTCAAATTTTGGGCAGTGGTTTAATTCCGGACTCCCGAACCGCGCGGGTCCAGGTTCAAATCTTGAATGCATGTCCGATTTTCAAAAAATATTTGTGTATTAGAATTTAATTTTATCATTTGCTTCGGTGAAGTAAACCCTGTGAAAAACCTGCACATCTCAGGGTTCTCTATAGTGTCCCCAAAGAAGTGATAAGGCCGCCAATCTACACAAGGCCAGTATGGCCACTATGACCTGATGAGAGAAGATAACCGCGCCTAGCAGTGGGACTGTTATGGTTTGAATACACCCTCTTCGTTTAAACGTTAGACACTTGTTACGAAAGCCTAGGTTAACTACTATCCTTCGATAAAAATTTCAAGTTATATCCGCAAAAGGTACTTATTAACACAACTTCAATAAAGAAAACCAGAGCAACAATAATTGTCCATAAAGCTCCCAAAGGTGTGTGAAGTCCACCACTGACTCCAATGTAAATGAGGTAGTTTATGGGTTGCGACGATGAAACAAAATAATACATTGGCAGCACCTCGCTTTGAAGGATCAAACGAACCACATTTTAGGTTTTAGGGTCGACGTTAACTTGAGGGTTAATTAAACGGCGGATATTATCAATTTAAATTATAAATGAGTTCTTTGATATAATTGAGACTTTTTGCTTCAGCCTTAGGGCCATTTCCGCGGCGTGGACTAATAAATTTTTCGACCTTTCGAGTTTCGACACTTTTTTAACGTCTAGCTAGGCTGTAGTAAATTTTCGATAGTCGCGAATTTCCGATACGAATTTCGATTAAAAACTGTCAAACCGCACTTGATCAATGTCACAATATGGGACAGAACTAAATTCAACTTTGGTCACTCACGGGTTCACAATAAGTCTTGTGAGAAGCCCATTTCTATTTATAAGTTTAAAATTATATGGAATAGGAACCTGAATAATTAAAACAAGAATCAGTGCAAAAGATATCCACTAAAAAATACCACTAAAAGAACTTTTTTGATTTTAAAACATTAAAACCTCGCCAGTCGGGAAACTTTTTTTTTGCTTGCTTGAGGCCTAGCTTTGCTTCAGGGCTTTTTTTATTTCCAATATAAATGTGTAAACGGGTTTCTTTTATTGACACAAATGTATTAAATTTTTCAATAATTCAAAGAACAACTCCGATAGTGAACCAATTAAAAAAACAAAAAACCTACAAAAACTCAAAAAATCATTGTACTTAATATCATGCTGTACCTATTGCGTTAATAAATACCCCAATTAATATTTTTCTCCACCTATCATGTACTGACATCGATCAGTTATAGATCCATGCATTAGGTATGTCACTGTATAAATTTGCTGTACAGGTATTTAATAATACAGCAACAAGCTTTTTATCGTTGACTATGAATAGACCAGTTTTTGCGCTCCCTCGCCTTGGTAACAATAAACCTAAAACATCAGCCCATTTAAGATTGATTTTGGTTTTATGACGATTGTTTTATTTATAGATAATTAAAAACTTTAATACTACAATACAACTAACAGCGGTACAATTTATAAATTTGTTGTGGACGCATGAACAAACCACTTTTAACAACGAGCGGCCACTTGACGGCAAGTGGACCACCGAACCGCTAGCAAGGCTGCCGCAAGCTGGCGTGCAAGGCTTGCAGCGCTCGCGGCCACGAGATATTTCATTAGAAGCCGATATCAGCTTGATAGTAGAAGAGGCGACGGGGAGCGCAGGGGGTGGATGTGCAAAGCGACACATGGGCCCTCATCCCTAAGGCCACCGCCCATATCCGTGATGAAGGCGTTTGCTGGCCAAAATGGAAACGTCCTACTTATCATTGGATTCGACACTCCAACATCCCCAACTAATAGGCTGTAGCCATATACTAGAGTCGCTGAACATATGGAATTGCCACTCTCTCGGATTCTTAAATGTACCTTAATTGCATAGGCGGAAAGCTGACATTTGTGTGCCATGTGCGAGTTCATATAATTGGAGAGTGGAGACCCTTCCTCATAGCCTCATCATTTGTATATCAAGCTTTAAGCACGGTTGCGTATCTTTAGGTAAGTATTAATCTTACTTAAAAGAAGCTTTCCCCGACTCCATTGTATATTGTTTGTATTGTATTATATTATATTGTTTAATACAAACAATATTTCGAGGTGCACGTAAAAGTGGCAGATAACCTTTGTCAAATGATATCTAAATAATCATAATATGCCATAAAAGTCCTTTTCTAATCATTATTACAAACAACAAGCTGAGTTTATTGACAAAATACCAAACCGCTTAAATTACTCGTTTCGGTCTCAGTTCTCAATGTCACAGAGCTCTGAGTAAATAATGCGGACCCCTCGCTTGACTATTTCTAGCGAATAACGCATCGGTGATGTTTTAAGTTACGTCTTCTTTCTGTCCATCGGAAACGGTGGCCACTTTCATACCATCAGGTGGTCCTTCTGGACCTTTATCAATTATTCATAAAAAAAATTGAATTTAAATTCACCAGTCGATTGTATCTAGCGATACCAAAACAAAACTACTTAATCTCGATACGCGGTATCGATTGGAAAATCGAATAGATCGCGAACGCGAACCTACATTTTGTCGTCCAACCGAGTGTCGAACATCAACATCGATCGATACAACTCGAACAAATTTGGAGGCACCATTATTTCGCACAGCGAGTATATTTTGTTCCCGCGGGTCGATGACTCGGCCGGCACACGTATAACGAGTAAGTCTTAATAAATAAAAACTGACCATTCGTTGAACGAATGTTGGCCTTCAACCCAGCTGGATCGTTCACCTGACTATCGCAAACGAATCTAGCCATATTACAACTGCCTAGATTATCTTTACATATACCTACGTTACGACGTCTGTCGGTACGTTTATATAACACACCTTCCACTCGATACATTTTGATTTAGTTTTTTATTATAGTTTTTATGAATACGTTTACCTTATGAAAAGAGTGCAACAGACCGGACCAGAATAAGCGATGAGCAAAAACTTGGTTGTGATTAAGTTTTTAGTAATTCAAGCTCAGCTAATAAAGAAAATTAACAAGCAATACATAATAACTAGCCTAGCCCCGTCGGCCATGCTCCGTAAACCATCTCATGTATTCGAAGGGCCCTCGCCGGTCCGTTTCACTATGGTGAACGACGGGTTTTACCATCAATTTTGTTAATAGGCCATTCGTACATTTCGACTGCGATAGTTATGCACTGTTAATTTCACCGTGAAGTTGCTTCAATCAATTTTGTGCTTTGGTGTGAAATGGATATTGCTTAGGCATTCATAATATCGAATACCTATCGATCAATAATTTTTTTTTTATTAAGTGTATATATAGGTATTATTATTACTATAAGAGTTGCAAAAAACACGTCATTTTCTTTCCTTGAGTTGCTTTAGATTTATTAACCGTAAGGGTCATAGTAAGTAACTGAGAAAATATAAAACACTATGCGCTAATTAACTAACGCTAGTAATTATGGAATCAAGAATAAATTTAACACCTTGACCTCCGGTTAAATAGTGCCTATTATTTAACGTCTAGAACTTCCGGTAAAAATATCTAGATCACGATTTTGTTTCCAATTAATTTTAACTACCAGCTGAAAATGTTGTAATTAGTTACACTTCCTATTTCCGTTGGAAATAAGAATAAAAATAGTGAAAGAACCGTTGAAGAGACACTCTTTTAAATATTTCGCTGAGGTGATCGATTTATTCCGGCCTTACTAGAAACGTGGGTAATTTAGCATTTGGTTGAGTATGTGGGAACTTTTTATGTTTATATCTGACAAGACAGTCCATCTGACGAAAAATAGTCATCGCGAAGCCTATACACATCAGCAACACAAAAGTTATCACCAATGCGTTACTGACCAGGAGAGAAGGATGAGGGAAGAAACTGGTTCTAAAGCTCTCAGCTAGAACACGATAGGTAAGCCATTTGATGGTTAACTTAGCATGATAATAGATGCTACATATCCTCATGCATTATTTATTTATTTATTATTATATAACCATGCATATGCGTCGGACTTCAGCCCTACCACCAATAAGAAGACTGCTTCTTTCGCATCTAACGACAACCCAGTTTTCCAGCATGGGATTGGGATTAGTAGGTATTAAATACTGCCCCAATACTATCAAGATAAAATTAAAAAATCCCTCGGATAAACAAATCCTCTAATAATATGATCAGTTGATCATCAGTCGCCTGAGCAGATCTTCATAAATTATACATATTATCCATCTCGATCATATCAGCTTTCTGACACAAACCATTGACTGAAACCTAACTTAAATATGATAACCAGGTCATCTCTACATATAGCTAACTTCTACATACTACGCAACATCTCTACATTTAGCTAACTCCAAACATTCGTATAGGTTTCTACCGGACCAATCGCCGATTGTAAATCGAATCCAATTCGATACGATTTCAATGAAATCGAAATAGCAGCGTGCTCACGGCGAGGTTGAATAAGAATCAACTTTGAATCTTTAACAGAGAATTAAGTACAAGTGTAACAATTTATTAATTAATTGTTAACACCTAGTGCGTAACCACCACGCACTGACGCGGTGCGTAATCGCAACGTAATATTCGATTAACTTATTTCTATTCTCGTGTGGTAGAGACTGCGTTATGTGTGTTGAGGGTTGAGAGACATTGGAAGTCCTGGAGCAATTGTATGAGTAAGTCAACATTTTATTAAGTAATAAACATGTAATCGACCGAATTTGTTCATATATTTTTTTTCAATAGGTATGTCGTAGAATGGTCAGGTCGTACAGTACCTACTTAACATATTGGAATTGAATTCATTTCAATAAAACGTTATTATTTGCGCTCTTCGCTTTTACACCTATTCCGTGAATTATAATGAATATGGCATTGGTACTTTACCTAATAGGAAAATGTAAAGAGCTAGCCCGTTTCTATTTTTTGCCTTGCCCTTTAGAAGCTCTTTCGGGACTTTCATCTCAATAACCTGCAATAATATAATTGGCTTAGATACTTAATATATTTTCTACTAAGGTGTAAAAAGAATCTTTGAAAAAATCATTTTAATCTTTTATCATCGCGGCCACTAAACATTTTAACTGTAACGGATACAAATGTAAAACGTAACGGGTTTAAAATGTTTGAAAAAAATTATCGAAATGTAAACAATAGACCTCCCACTTCCCATTAATATAGGGTTGTCAAAACCCGGTCAGCAAGACACCTACCGTTAGTACGCGACGATTGCCTAACGAGGAACGATTCTTACTTTGAAGCTGGAGTAGGTACTATTGGCCACTCCATGGGCTGTCAGTCCCCACGCAGTAACCTCAAACAATATATGTATTTGGCTTACTATAGGTACTTTCCAATAGGTAAGATGTAAAAAGAAAAACTAACCTTTGAAAAAATCGAAAATCAGTAATACTAGACCTCTCCCTTCCCCCTATTAATATAGGGTTGTCAAAACTCGATCCGGCACCAATCGCGCGACGATTGCCAACCGAGGAGCGATTCTTGGAAGCTCGCGGTATCACCACCATCGGCTGTCAGTCGGGCACAGCGGGACGCGCGCGGCCCGGAGACAACGTAATGCTATCGCGTATCTGGTGCGATAACAACAACGGGACCTGATCTTATAGCTGTCGATATAGAGTATGTTTGTGTGTTTGTATATGTGTTTCTTTGCATTTCTACTTTTCAATATGGCACCTTTCCGAAACGGTGGTAGATGTAATATTTAAGTTATTAATGTGTAAGTGATTTGGATTTTTATTGTTTTATTTTATAAACGTTTACGTCTACATATTACCTATACATTTCTAGTATTCAGCGTGTCTACGTGTGTGTATTAAGAGGAAAAAAAGGCAAATTATGTAATAGATTTTTTAGATTTTCGATAATATGTAGAACTCCATGTTTTAACAAACCGATTTAATTACAAGACTTGTATGAGAACCCCCTCGGGAATCTGACTTTGAAATTGACGTTAAAATTTTTGATATCTATCTATCTATGTATATCCTTACAAGATAACCGTGTGATAGAAAAACAGACGGACAGCAGAAAAATATCAACCTTCTGCTCTCCACCCTTTAGGTATTGAAACATAAAACATGCCTACATTTTGAAAAAACACAATTTGATAATAAAGAACGTCGGTCCTTACCATCAGTACCTACAGATTTGTATTCAGCCGGTAGCCTCCGAGGGACATTAAGTTTGGGACGCAATGCAGAGACCCGCGCGGTTCGACGACCATTAATATATAAGTAGTCTTTGTCGCTGCGTTGCTCCGACGGTCAAAGGTTAAGACGCAGAAGCCCACCTTGGGTTATGTTATAAATGTTATAAGTTAAGATTTTATACAATCGACCGGATATTGACCGGATGATGGTTAGTCGTTCGTGGTAAGTACAGTCAGGCGCCCAAGTCTGTTTAGTTGTTCGATTGCGTAGTTTGAATTGTCAGACTAATTTCATATACGAAAAGCATCAAAAATGTGTCCGATGTATTTCGTAGGCATACGGAATGTGTCTAACTATTCAAACACGATGCAATTGAACGCGACTTCCTGATGGACCAACTAGAAGAGAGTGTTCCTAGTGACACAACTCAGCAGAAATATTTATATTAAGCACAAGTACAACCAAAAGAAGCAATTACAAATGATCCCCAGGACGCTACACACTCGGAGAAACGCTACACACTCACAACCGCCCACATAAGGACCCTGCACAAACACCACAACACAAAACACTATGACTATGACTCTCAGAATTAATGAGATTAAGTAACATTTACACACGGCTCGTAAACGCAGGAATGCCAGATTACCTGACGATTATTATCAGAAAGAAAAGAAATAAAATCAATTACCGAGCTGTAACGCATGGTGCGTGTACAAACGTGACTGTACTGCGCACACAGCAGTGGACCGCGGTTTTGAGTCTTATACAACATAGATAAGGGTCATTTTCAATTGCTACGACTTGGAGAAATGTGATGGTATTGCGTCACCGAGTACTTAGGTCAATTCGCGCATTGCATTCAATGTTTTGATCTAATGAAATAGCGCAAAGATAGATTGTTTGTATCTATAAATTAGATTGATCGTTACATTGTCATACAATTGCATTTCATGTACAACACACATTTGACGAATATACCACATAATATCTTATTTATTATGTGGTATATTGAATTGCAACGGTAGTATCATCCCCACAGAAGAACACTTTTTCAAAAAAAAATCGGCTCGCAAAATAATCAGAAAGCGCTGTAAATAGATAAAAATATAGACGTCGAAAATATTTTTTTTTAATTTTGAAGTCGGTTTAAAAACGGCTACTCAAACCGTTGCTAAGCACCCTAAAACAGAATTGTCATCAATCCACCCCGATATCAGGAAGGGTTCATGTTAAAAGTAGCGTCAATTGATTTTACGCAAACACGACCCTTGTTTTATGTCTAACTAAATTATAACAGCGCATAAATTGTATTGAGCAAACACTCGATCAGAGCAACGCAAACAGGTACGCAAATAGGGGAGGGGAGAGTCATCTGTCAAGCCAAACTAAAATAAGTAGGTACTATTTGCCCGACTGCGTCAGGAAGAGGGAAATGTTTTCGAGCGTATGTACATATGTCTGTATGTATATAATACTAGTGGACAAGGCTGACGTCGTCTTGCAACATAATTATTATTAAGTAGACGCTTCGCATTCGGAGACTTGTTGCTCCGCTGCTTTTGGCCGTGACGTGATGTTATATAGCCTTTAGCCTTCCTCAATAAATGGACTATCCAAAACAAAAAGAATTTTTCAAATCGGACCAGTAGTTCCAAAGATTAGCGCGTTCAAACGAACAAACAAAGAAATTTTCGCTTTATATTATTAGTATACTCGTAGATATGTATGTTTGTATGTATGATCCTGATCATGGTTTTAGTAACAAAAACTAGTTAAACTAGTAGTTATTCTGATAACCTTAATAATGCGTATTTTAATTTTTATTTATGGACCTTTCCCCATTCTTTATGATACCAAACGTAACGCACATAATTTTTTATTATTCTTAATTTGAAAACATCCATTCATATTCAATCCATTCATTCGGTTAGACTTAGCAAGTTTTCCAGACATTTTGCATTCTTTTTTCAAAAATGCACATACCGTTACCAGCGAACGTTTCGACAGGCCCAATTAATATGCGTTCCCACAGCGGAGCCCTGTTCGTACATTCTACTGATTGAAACGTCACGTCGCGTCGTCGCGAGTACCTCTTCCCTGAAATCGATCATACGAAGAAAGCGACTGCTCATTTGCTTTTAGACTGTATTGAAACATGACATGAGTAGTTATGTAGATAGGTATTATTGTCATAGAGTAATTAAAGGATGTTCCTAAGGATATGGAGTATAATTAACGGATATTGAACTAATACTCACAGTTGTCTATTAGTCTTATACGTACCAACAAAAGCGAAAACCCTAGTTGCAAAAAAAATCTGTTCCGGGAGGATTTCCGAGGCAGATTTTTACACAGATTTGTACAACTACCTTAGGTTTTTATCCGACGTCCGAGAAGGGAGGCAGGTATACCCTCCTGCAACTATCTGCGTAAGCCGATGAAAAGATACACATCCACTCGAGATTTCACGTTCATCCACTCATTATCGAACACGAAATCTCGAGACAAGATCATTGACCTATTTAGAAGAAAATTGGAAGTAGACTAGGGTATAAGTAGAAGACGTCAAATCAGAACGAGTTTCGTGAAATTTTCCTTTGGGCCTAAAATAAGGAAGGAAATATTTTAAAATCAATTGGACCATCGTAGGTCACCACGCAGGCGACGATCTTTGGTCTCTGCTACCCTTAGCCCTTAACGCCATAACGGTCCAATTTATGATGGTACGTTGACGCCCTTTCATCGGCCTTAGACTCCATGCAAACTAATACAACATCGATGTAACTTTTTAAAATTATGCATCCAATAAACGGTGTACCTGACAGGCCACGGTTTTTATTGTACACCTAACCCTGTAAATCTATATGTAACACCTTCATGCAGTTAACTTTAAACTCTATTCCGTAGGAATAGGGATTGATTTTGCATAAGATGATGAAAACGAGAGCACCGTCAAACGCATTACTTTTTATTTCAGGGGAAAATAATGGGGGTATATTATCATTCGTATGGGACCCTTTCTATTATGGACATAAGGGTACTTTCCTTCCGGAGCGTTAGGAGCGGTGGTTAACCGAAAATCGAATTTTTTAACGTTTTTTTATTTCCTCGAGAAAAACACGCTTTTCCAATTCATTGTGTTATTTTTATGTAAAAGTACGTATTACAGAAAATAACAAAGAAATACACATTGATAGGCTTTGAACGTCTGGTCAACTCTGGTCTCTACGTTTGCTCTGAGAAAATAAAAAGCACAGAACAATGTCTGCCGGGTCAGCTAGTTAGTATATATAGAGCTATCTCGACAAGACCTCACCTCTTCACTAAACAAACCATCCACCAAAGACGAAACCAAACTAAATTCGGCTCAAAACCCTTGCGTCACGTCGCCTTCATAAACTAGTAATGGCGTCGTAAACGGACATTTTGATTTTGGCCTTGTTCGGTCGTTGCCGTAACCTAGGCCTCGATCGACGTCACGGTGCGATCGCGGTATTCGCAGTTGCTAGGTAACGAAACGACGCCGCGACGTGACGAATGCGATCTGCGTACTTTGTTAATCATCGGCCGTATGTACGCCGAATATCAATCAGATGAAACTGAAGAAGTGCTCATAGCCCGGCGGCTTTGTCGATTTTAAGTATTCGGCAAAGTTAAGCAAGTACGGTTGCGACGGTAGAGGATAAGGGTCGATTCAGACATATCAGTGAAGTCTCAGTTCCGACACAGTTCCGGCAAATCTTTCATACATTCTCGGCATTGTCAGTGCAGTGTCAGTGCTGACAATGCCGAGAATGTATGAAAGATTTGCCGGTACTGTGACGGAACGGTGACTTCACTGATATGTGTGAATCGTCCGTAAGTGACCGCTTACGGAAGACTGAGATTGATACTTCCCTAGTCCACTAGTGACAATATTTCTTCATCGCTTCTACAGAAGACACCGAATGTCGTCAGTCCTAGTTATTTTTGTTAGGAAGCAGTCGATAATGCATATCGGAGGCGTAGCGGCATTAGAATTTCCGATAACCGGGTTAACTGATTATCGGAATTGGGTTAACCGATGGTTGGTAGGAACCAACCCTACCCTCCTAATGGACTATGCTCTCGGTCTCCTCAGTTGTGAAGAGAGACTCTCACTGTACGGTTAAGGCCAATATAAAACTGAACAAGCATTCATAGCAAGCTTGTGCCAATCTCATAACTATATAGTCCACTCGGTAGGGACTTCCCCTGAAAGTCCTGTTTGTGGTGGCTTAACACTAAACTTGTCAAACCATAACGGAAGCACTAAATAACTGCCACACTGCGGGACACTGTTCTCTTCTCACAATATATGAATATGATGAAGAACTCTTAGGTGTCCTAACGACGATTTTCGTCATTAGTAAGTGATATTTCATTTTTAATAAAAAAATTATACGAGACCAGCTGTTTTATCTAAACACTAATTTGATACATTTGAAAATCGTGATCGATTCATCGGTCGGCCGATTTGTGGCACACTAATTTATATCGGAATCTGTTTTAAAGTCTTAGGTGACATCAGACTTGAAAAAAGCCAAGAATATTGTACTATTAGTTGGTAGAGCAGGTCGATGACCATCGTCTACTTAGAATGGGACGCTTATTTTGCATGAGACGGCAATTATTCTTGGAAAAGTCTTATGTAACCACGTAGAAGTCATCATCATTATTATCTTGGCTGAGAATTAAGAAGCCAGGTGAGCAGGTTTCCTAACAACATATACCTACCTACACTAAAACATGTGACAATATATTTTAAATGCACATAATCCAAAAAATTAAATGAAACAAACCCTCGTCTGCAAAGCACTGCAAATGGTGCTTTGCAGAGGAGGGTTTCTCCTGATGCTATGGAAAAGATATGGAATTTGTAGCTGGATTCGTTGAGCAGTTCGGAATAATGAAAGCTGGGTTATAAGTTTGGAGAAGTTAGGTCAGGTTAAATTTGATTGAAACAGAAACAGGAATCCCGCTAAGCTGGTTTCCGGTGACCATAGCTCTAACCCCGCTTTTCTTATGGCCATTTCACGGAGTTGTTGCTGATCGTTCTACTTTAGGGATTTGATCAAACCTCCGTTATTATTACCACTCCGCACCATATCCATACATCAGTAAGACTGTGCCCTACTTTGATACTGACATTGTCTTGGTACTGACATATTACAATACACTATAATCCCATATGATTGATAGTTAATACCATGTTTCAAATACAAAATTATCAATACATAAATTTGTTTTTATATAGGATGTATTTTTAGTTAGAATATTTTGCTCAGGATCGACACGCCGCGCCGCCAAGCTATGAGAACAAACAAAACCAAATTCCGGATTCCTTAATATTAAAGAGGAAATAAAGATTATCTTATCGTATCATATCGTAATCTAGAAAAATATAGTATTGTACTTACCTACTCGTTATACGTAACTAGCTTACGCCCGCAGCTTCGCCCGCGTGCAATTCGTTTAAACTTCACCCCCCCTATTTCACTCCCTTAGGGGATGAATTTTAAAAAATCCTTTCTTAGCGGATGTCATACACACATCATACATCATAGTGGCTATCTGCATGCCAAATTTCAGCCCGATCAGTCCAATAGTTTGGGCTGCGCGTTGATAGATCACTATGTCAGTCAGTCACCTTTGAGTTATATTATAATTATATTTAGATAAAGTAATTAATATTTACTACAAAAATTACTATTTTCTCCGTAACAAATACATTAGACACCCACCACTAAAATCTTTACATTTACCCACCAAAATTAGACGCAACCCTACCGGTAGCTGTGCACAGTTTGTTTACAATACGTGCCGCGATGACCCGGCAAGGTCGTGTCACGGACCGGCCGTCACAATGGCGGGTCAGGGAGTTAACAGTTTCACTTTCGAACACACCAGCCACTCAGATAAGACCCGTTACCGATGCACGCCGGAAACGGAACAATCATTATTGCTTTCAGTATGTTATTCCGTTGAACAGGAAGTTTTGGATGCAAAAAATAGCGGACATATAAAACAATGTTGTGACTACCCTCATTAGTATGTATCTGAAAATTCGTAATGTTTTTAAATTATTTCTAAAAAGGAGCAAAGGAGCCGAATGAGCTGAAATGAGCCGATTGTTATTATTCATCGGCATGACCTATGGGGACGTCCATGACACTTTCATGTACTTGCTTACATGGATGTATATGTCTATGCTTGCTTACAATTAAAGACATCACTGATGCATTGCTGAGCAAAGAATATAAGCAGTCTCGGTAGGCGCCACAGTCCAGAGAAGGCGAACTATTATGTTGCAACGTGCCATTTTTTGGAAAGAAATTTTTAATGAGCTCATAGATGTGATATCAAATAATTTTGACTTTTTGATTATTTAAAAACAAAATATTTAGTTTTACGTTATCAGAGGGCCAAACAGCGTAGCTTAAGACCAATCGCGTTCGCTCGTCATAAATAATATCTTTTTCACACTTTTTTTCTTAGTAAAATATTGTGTAGCGCCATTGGTTCAGCATCAATGCCAGAGTCTATGTCGTAGGCCATAATACACCAAACTGTGATCTGCACTAAGGCAGGACAGTGGCTTGTCGACGTAACCCCTGTGCATTTCGACTTGAAACTTTAAAATGTCCATTCGTTAGCTGTTCCCTTTCAGGCTTTCAGTAATTGTATTGGAGCTGCAGACAACTTTCCTTCGACTTGAGCTCAGTAGACTGACTGTGACTGCCTCTTGGGGTTTGGAGTTTGGTTCAAGAACTTTTTGCGCAATGTTAAATTATTCAAGAATTGCAGTACATTTCGAACACGATTCCATTGACTGTACCGGGTAAACACACTACCAATGTATTGTAATTTGGTTTGATAATCAAAATTGAAATAAGTTAATTGTCACGATATATATAAGTTTATTTGTCACGATATATTGAATTTTAAATAATTTTTTATCACAAAAAAAGTAAAAAAAAAAAAAAAAAGTAAATAAAAACAAAATTAGACTATTAAGTGCCTTAATTTATTTCTACGAAAAATGGGAGGACTAAATATTTCAATTCAACAAAATATTTTTTATTGTTGGGAAGCAAAAGAACGAGAAGAAAAACGAGAAGGAAAAATCTTAAAATATGCTCTCTACTTGGGCCGTTGCGGCCACATATAACTTGCTAGTCACTAGGCAAACACATTTGCATAATAAAATAAGCACATAAATACATATATGTACATAAATTAATTTTTATGCAGTCTAGACAATATCTGATTATAATATTCCAAGGTTTTTTCTTCCGATTAAAACACCAATATCGTATTGCCCCATGTAAACAGTATGCGAGTGACGTTGTATAAAATCCAACACAATGTTTCATTCCATGCAAATGATATTTAAAACACTGTAAAAGTTATTAACAAAACGTTTCATCCGTAAACAATTTTATTCCCAACGCTAGTCTTCAATTATTACCCGTAAGTCTCAATCCAATGCTATTGTAGCTTTGCAGAAGCTAGACAGTATAATTAGTAGTAATAACTATCAAACATATTTTTAAAAACTAGCTTTTAAAGTTTAGTGTTTATGTTATTGACCGCTGAGGAAGTTCCATGGAACGCTAGTGCGGCGATCAGGTTAATATGGAGTTTAGAACAAGCTATTATAAATCAAAACGTATAAAATTTCATGTCTGTCATGTTAGCCGTTAAGGAATTCTCTCGTCTAGAATGCATTGTTATAAAAGCACAACTGGACTTTGAGTCTTATTCTGCGTCTGTGACCTGTGACCGTTGTCATAAGCGAAACAGAAAGGTGGTACTGCACGCTTGTTTGTTCAATTCATTAAAAAAAACTGAATCAATATGTCAAAATTTTCCTCGATATAAATTTAAGTCCTTATTCAGCTAACGAGAATATAACTTATAATGAAATTATTTTATCTCGAATTTGGCTTCACACGCTACCGTTTACTCTAGATCTAAAAGACTTTAAAATTAAAAAGCGGGTTTTAAGCTACATCTCCTTCCTTTTGACTGAGCGGCGGTGACCACTTACCATCAGATTGATAATTTGTTGGTGAATGGCATGCTGACATGTTCACTATAAAAAAAATAACCTTGCTAGAATCATAGTCATTTTGTGACAAAGAATGTGAAGAATGTAACTAAGGTTTGAATTTCGCGCAAATTTCAAATTCTGTGTCGTCAATTATAAAAATGGTTCAGAATTCGACCTCCTACTCGGGGGGTCCGGGTTCGAATCCCAGGGCACGCACTTCTGACTACACGGAGTTATGAGCGTATAAGCATTTAAATGTCACTCGCTATAACGGTGAAGGAAAACATCATGAGGAAACCTGCATGCCGGAGAGTTCGCAAAAACTCAAAGGTTTGGATCCTGTCAATCCGCACTTTGCCAGCGTGGTGAACTTGGCCTTGACTTTCTCATTTTGAGAAGAGACCCGTATTCAAAAGTAGGCCAAGATAGGTTGAGATGATGATGAATTTTAAAAATTACGAGTAGGTAACAGGTAACATCGTCATGATCTATGCAGAGTGTGAAGAGTTCTTCATAATATTTTCTAGATCGGTCAGACAGTGGCTCTCTGTGATTTTAACTTTTATGAGTCATATAAATAATTATGTACATGATTTTTATTAAACCGAAACCTACAGAATTATCGTAATTAGGTCTAAGAACGCTACTGTAATTAGGGCTAAAAAACTCAGTTTAAAAATACCATTTAATTTCCACAAAACTGACCACCTGTAATTATCTTTTACACGGCAGAATGAATAATATACCAAAGCAGAGCGCAAGCCAGCCATATGTAAAAACCACGAAAAAGACGCCAAGTGTAAAACGACGACACTACATTTTTTAATATTAACTTTTAAAATATTTAATGTCCAAAATCACAGAAATTTCAATTAACTTACTCTAGGGTAAACTTAAAATACTTTGTGCGATCTCAAACTACCTACAGTATCTGGTCTAACAAAGTTTTTTTTAATGAGATATAAGTAGTTCCGCTAAAGAGTTGGTTGAGGCGTTCATAAATGGCAATCCAATGGGAATTAGCGATCTCTCGCGCACTCTCGGTTTCACACCCTTTAAAAATAACGGAAGGAACACAAACCCAAAACTTTTTATAAGGTTATTGTTTGCTGTGTTCATATTTATAAATGTGCCCTGAAGGCAACTATGTAAAAAATCTTCACAGATGATTTGATCATTGGTAAAACGAAGATGATAAGTGAAAATCACATAGTAAATGTACAGTTAATTTTCAACATGAATGATTTTTAATGATACTCGTAAGCGTCACCTTTTAAACACGAGTATACGCAGACAAAAATAAAACATAAAAGCCACAGCCACTTCTTAAACAATTTTACAATACAGTACAGTAAATAGAATTACGCAAGTAAATAAGTAAGTATAGGATTTAAAAATTTAATGACGACAGTAACGCCTAACAGCTCGTGAGTATCGACGAAGCGAAGTTCTAATACCTCGTTACAAACAACTCGTGACTAAGCTTCTGTAAAGCCAATATTTCCAAGTTCGGAATCAAAGCGTTCTATTTACATTATTCCTATATTTATAAATAAATATAGCGCAAGTCATCGGAGGCAATGAGGAAAAGACACTGTGACGACCAACAAAAACTTGGCTCGAACACTCCGTGTATAGGAATTTGGACGATCTCCGACCATTGTCTAGCTTGTCTTGATGTGGTTATTGACATGGCGGTACAAGTTATCAAAAACATAATGAAGACTACAAAGCTTCGTTACATGTGCAAGCCATTACAAGCACTAAATCGACCTGGTAACTACCATAATCGCTTGCTGAAGCTGTATCGGATGCCTCTCGCGTTACTACAGAATACGGAACACTGGTCAAGACATTTTCTGAGCTACAATTCAAAACCATTGATCTTGTTTGCGGGAAAAACTATCCAATAAAATTTAATGACCCGTAGTCTAATTTATGTTAGTCAGACTAATTAAAGTAAGTAAGATTAAATGTTGATTACCTAACGTCCAATTTCGCAAAACGCGGTTTAATTAGACAATGGATTGGACCATTAGCAATACTTATAATTATGAAAATTAAATTAGTCTTTATTGCTACCAAAAAGACAAGTTCCTTGACTTTTGTTGGACACAAAAATAACTAAATAAATTGGGAACTAACAAAACTAATCGCCGTCGATACAGTTCTTTCAGAAAATGCATGAACTATGCAAAAAAGCAATCCCAAATCTATTCGGAATAGATTGGAGGGGCACGTCGAGTGAGACGGTAGAAAAACTCAAGAACACCGTCGATCAATGGACTGCAAAATCAGACGCAATATTTAGCACTCTAATCTAATAGATTCGGCGGCCTCGGTAGGTCGCTGGCACATGATGTCACGTAGGTATACTAAACCGAGGCAAATATTCCGCCCGGTGACTGGCCTGATTCGGAGTCTCTTTCAACTAGGAGTGACGCTGTGTTAAATGGTATTTCACACTACGTACGTAAACGTTAAAATAAAACTTATGTACGAATCGTGTTAAACATTTTCAATTACATTAACTTTATCAGGTGTCATTGGCCCACACAGCCACGGATTGAGGGATCGAGATATGTAAAATAATGGCGTCAGAGGCCACGCTTTTATTAAAGTACGCAAGGGCCCCAAGTTTGCTTATTTATTAAAGCTTCAAATGCATCGTGTTGGGATACTTTACCACATTTGGTATACGAAACATATAGGCCCAGAAGTGTTTGAAATGTATGTATGTTCTCTCTAATGTATCTTCGTCTTCTCCATTTTAGAACAACATGACAAAATGTCGATAGAACAAAATATATAATGTATCAGCAATACCTATACGAATAAATAAGTACGAATTTGAATTTGACCGTGACAAATACAACAAAGAAGTAGGCCGACAAATTATGAATATTTTGAATGCAAAATAATAATATTTAACACGGACAGACCAATTTACATTAACGAGATACCGGCTATCGCCGGCAAAGTTGTCTGCGGTTAGAGTTTGTACCAACAACGCGAAGACTACAGACGGTGCGGTCAGCCTATTTTGTTTCACGGTCTCGTATCCAGATCTCGTGTTGTCCCCGACTTTTCTAAACCATTCAAGTGCGAAAACGCCTGCATAATGGAGAGATATCCTGACCGCTGTTGGAGTTGTTTCATTTCTAATCAAGAAATAAACTGAGAATATCATCAACGTAGTCAAAGACAATTAATACGCATTGTTAGGGATGATGCAAAAACTATTTATTGCTTTTTAAATGTGACCACATGACAAGAATCACAGAGAAATTTGGCGAAACAATAGACGCATTAATATATTCAAATGTAATACAATTAAATATCAATACCAATCAGAATTAGGTCGCGATAATGTATAATCGGATCACGTATCGATTCTTAATACAATTTTGGTACGCGATTATGCTAATTCGTGAACAACGGCGCCATTTATCGAAGTACAGTTAATTACTTAATTATTCGATCCATTGTTTCCTTCGAGATGTGTCCAGGACACTATGTAAATTATTTATATGACGTACTAAAACTGAATACTGAAGTGGATTATCGGACGGCCGGAATTTGTACCGCGGCGCCTCTTATTTAAATCAAAGGTGATCACCATAAAATATTCTAGAATACTGTAGTAGATGGACAAATAGAAAGAATAACCTATAACATAAAGTAATACAAAGATGAACACAAATAAACAAAACTACTGACCCCGCATGCCATCACTTGAAGTTATTTTGATCAATAGTTTTTTGAAAAATTTTCGTCTTCGATATCTTCCGCAAGGATCAACCTAATTTGAAGCGCTTTTGGCTTTCAACGCCGACAGAGTAAAATAGCTATTTAGCTTATGAAAGTGATCAATAGTTTAAGTTGAAAGTTATTTGAAAAAACACCTCGTTTTAACCATTTTTTTTTCATTTTTTTCAGGTTTCACAAATACTTGGCCTTTTTTTAAAGATATAAAATTTTCTTAATCTGGCAAATGAAATTCTACAACTGGATGAGGTAACACTTCGCACTAATAAGTAAGCAATAATTTCCTTTCAGACTTTCAGTACTTGTAGGAAGCCTAATTCACAACTGGAAGACTTCTTCGAGAACATTATGTACAGCTATCATATAAGACAGCTTTCATTTACCAAAGTGATAATTAAATTCTTGTGCCTCAGTGAGAAACACGTGCATAAGAGATTTGAACCCGGATCCTTATCAATGTTCAAACCACACTTTTTTTCTATTCTATGCAAACAAAGTATTTTCGGTCCAGTCCTTTTGTTTACAGAAGTTCCATCAATAACTATTCTAAATGACTTTTTAAACTTTTTTCAACCCGGATTCTTACCACCGCTGTTTCACTCACCTCATTGCTTTCCATTCCTATCCAAGCGTCAGTTTTGTCACCCAGTATATCTTCTTCATAGAATTTCCATACGTTTCTCTTTCATCCACGACCTCTCGTATTTATACTCGGTGAACCGATCCGAGCTAATCGACTCACTGAAAGAGCTCTGGCACTTGTTCCGAAGGTGTCACTAACCCGTCTTGTCTAGCTTGGTACAACCGTGAGAGTATAATTAGCACCTAACATTCACTTGCGTCTACCTTTTGCTCTGTTTTGGCTGCTGACTGAGATTTTTTCAATTCTGCGAAAAGTTAGGTTACTGAACTCGCAATTTGGGTCGACTCAACTGTAACGTTTCGTATTATTATTTATACTTCGCGTTAGTTATTGTTATTTATAGTTTACCACATAATTATTACTTAGGTGGATATGGTTTGTGGTAATTTCAATGTTTTAAATTCATGGATTATTTTTAAATTGTTGATTAACATTTGATATGAAAATAGGCCAAGTTCGTGTTGATTTACGTACAATGGTAAGCGAATACGTAAATTTTGTTTTATTATAAGTAATGGAAACAATATTTCATAATATTTTCATAATAAAGAAAATATGGCGCAAATGTTATTGTAGTGAAATCATAAGATAGGACTTATTGAAAATAAGATAAAATGAAACTAGAAAATACTAATAGGTTTCACCAAAACCACTACTAAAACCACATTTTGATTTAAAATGTTGGTATAAAAATATGTAATAAAAACTGGTTGTATGTAAAGTCGGTTTACTGACGATAGTTGAACGTGACAACGTCTTAAGAAAATACTGATGGAATGATTGACAAATAATATCATCAAAGTAAACAAACGTCATGAAATCGTAGTTAAAGTTACAGAAATTTATCAATAAAAGAAGGATGAAATAATAGTAACAATTTAAAACATTTATTTATACTAAGAATTATATTTAAAACATTGTAACACCATCCGCCATCTAGCGCTGCTAACCGTTAGACACAACTAAGTGAGGTAACAAACGAGATTACTTACTCTACTTCTTCAGAGATGGCGCTGTACCATTTTCTGAAACACGCCAACGTGTGTACGCCGTAGCTACCATAAGTAATGTTAAGGATGTCTGTCTCTCTCGCTCTTAGGCGGGCTAACCATGCCCGAGTGGAAGGGACGCGTGCCTCTCGCTCTCATTGTAAGCGCATAACGTGAGCGACGAAGCGTGACCGTGACGCAGTTTCTTGAAGTGCCACCCGGTAATCCAATTTATAAGACGTTATCACGTCAAAATAAATAATACTACCTATAACTAAGGAGTTTGTAAACACCATGTACCACACTTGTCCACCGATTGAAAGGTTCAAGTTTGATTCCGAGCGGGAAAAACTATTACGCTAAAGTAAAATCATTTGGTGATTCATGATGTCTTAGTTATAACATGAATTTGAATGGTACAAATCGATACTTAATTTAAGTATTAAACATTCATACCACCGCACTAAGATTCCCTGCATCCCAGATGGTATCCCAGATGCAGTACATCACAGACGCGCAATCCAAGAAGAAATTTTAGTATGTGTCATTTAAATCTCCTTTCTAGACAAGAATCGAACCTGGTACCTGTCAATAAACTACGAGGACTTCTACATGTCTACATGTAGAAATTAATAAATAACACTATATGTACATTCATAGCCCTGCACTAGGATTCCATCTGTCGTTGGTGCCAGGACAACAGCAAAACAGGGACACACAGACATACGCCCAGACCGAGAACCAAAATTTAAACTCATACAAATTTCCGCCTCGCTGTGAATATAAATCCAGGACCATGGAACAGCAATCCAACGTCTCAACCATTGCACCTCGGGTCGTCAAATGATATGAAAATGAAATATTAAAGTTTAATAACAAATATCATGTAACAAGTTATTAAGTTATTGTTGATAATCGATTTGGTATCAGTGATGTCTATTTAAAAACATGAACAGAACAGCTGTTTTTAGCATACCGCGAACATAATTATATGATTCATGTCGAGTGCACGGGATCTGTTGAGAATGGGCGTTATTACGGATGATGTCACGATAATTCTGGACTGTCAACCAGTGTTTGAGTTAGTCGAGTATACACATTCTTTATTCAAACTAAATTCTCATTAGGCATCCAGTCTGCTGTCTCTCGGCCAAGACACTGATATGTGAATGGAATAACTTATTTTAATTACAACACTCTCTTATCTAA
Organism: Hesperia comma; assembly: GCA_905404135.1. Taxonomy (NCBI): domain Eukaryota; kingdom Metazoa; phylum Arthropoda; class Insecta; order Lepidoptera; family Hesperiidae; genus Hesperia; species Hesperia comma. The sequence goes on from FR990026.1 coordinate 3,669,862, forward strand.
TTTTAAGGTTCCGTAATTCCGTACACGCAAAAAACGAAATCTCATATGAACACTGGTAATATAAGATGAATAACTTAAGTGTATCTGCGCTATTCAATTTTCATCTTCTAACTAAAATAAATTTTTAAGTCATACTCGTACATATAGACATGCACCGTAAATAATAATTAGGCCAGAGATTGATTTTACGAAGTAAATTAAGAAATATTTGACAAAGGCATAATTGTATAAATATTACAAGTCATGAATATAGATACTTAAAAAAACACTTTTTAATCTTATCACACAAACTCAAAAAAAGACCATAAACTTCGCATCAGAAAACGAAAATCACCAAAAAATTTCCACTTTACATCCACAATACGAAAGGAACCGCTTCCACTTAGTCCAATTCTGACTTGACCGGCGTTTGTAAGTACCTACACTCGAGGTTCAAACAGGTTCGGAGATGGTTTAAAACATTTGAGGAAAATTTGATCGATTCTGAGAACTGATCACAAAGTAATATGCATGGCCCATTCATACTGCGGACTCAAATACCACGCTGGTGAATAACAGCAAAAACGTTCTTTGGCGCAATTCAGCCATGGAAATCGAAGAATGGCGACAAAAAAAGTAAAATCATGGCAAAAACTATCATAAAAAACATAAGTTTACATTAAAGGGTGCGTTCTATGTGTATAACTAATGTAATCATGCATTTGACGTAATTACGGGGAAAACCCTTTGACCTTCAAGTAGCAAAAAGTTCGTTTACACGTTTTCATTAAAATCTATTTTTATTTAATACTTACATAATAATAAAGATATATTACTATACATATAAATAATGATGAAAGTATTTACATGTCTTTATTTATACGCGCTTATATTATTTTTAAAATTATTTTCGAAGAATGAAAATTATAGTACAAATTTCTTTTATTCTTGGAATATCTGTCTAATGGTTTTTAGTGTTTAAAATCGCATCAAACTAAAACAACTGATTTAATTCAGGGGATTGAAAATATATTTTCGTCCGTATCTTGCGGTAACATAAGTATAACATTATTTAAAATCGATTATGTTATCAATATTCAAACTATTTATTCTATTAACTATAACGCATAGTCGAAACTACTAAAGAAGCTGGAATTTGGCATGCATGTTCCTTGGGGAATGTAGGGGAGCAATAAAAGAGGACTTTTCTAAATTCTCCCTTTAAGGAAAAAACGGGGGATAAGCTAGCGTTGAAAATTCTGAGAGAAACAAATTGTTTTTTTCTGCGAAAAAAACGATAGTTCGTTTTTAACCGTTTTATTCGTTTGTTACATTGAAAGAAATCAGAAAATAACCTTAAGAAAAAAAAAGTGTTTTATTGAAATTTTCGTCGTTTGTTTCGAAAAAATTGAAAAAAACAAGTTTTTTATTCGAAAATTTCTAATCACTGATGCATAAATATTACAATTTTATCTTGCTCACAAATCAGATACAAACTCACTGTCGCTTTGACAATGAAAACAAATCTTTCTACCCTCCAAATCGTAATAAAACTGTTCTACAAAAAAAACATCAATACTTTTCCGTTTCTTTCATATTTTTCCGTTTTTTTTCAGTTTTATTTATAAAAAAACATGGAATATTTCATGTTTATTTTTCTTGAAATTTTCCAATAAAATTTGGATAAAAACGAAGGAATTGGAATAAAACGGGAAATTTTCCCGCTTTTTTCAACGCTAGGATAAACTGAAACAATATCAACAATTTCTACGTGGACGAAGCCGTAGGGGCAAGCTAGATCAAAAAAATTATTACAATAAAAAAAAATGACAAACCGGTATCCACATAATAATATTCCTATTCGCGGGGACAGTTATAACTTGAAACAAAACTTGATTTTAGTCGGAAAACTTTTAAGGTTGCGTCGCGCGATTGCCTAATTTCCATCTAACGCACTTTAGAAAAACCTGCTCTAGACTTTAGACGAGACGGGCACTAATAGTTACTGACGTCACGAACAATCAACAGGTGTGTTGTGTTGTAACGCTTTACCAATACCACACATCATTTTTCAACGTTAATTTGTATACTTCAGGTTCGTTGACTGATAATATAATTCGACCACGGTTCAGAAACAATGACAGTTAATTAAATATTGTACTAAAAATAACAGATAGTTCTTTCACTCAAGCAAACGAGTCAACAGTTACCGTTCCCATGGAAATAAGTACCACAACGGTATCACCGACGTGTTGCCGACCAATTTTTTTATAAGTAACATAACGTTGGTGACGATAATAATCCAAATTTACAAAATGTATGATCGCGGTAAACTCAAAAACTACCGAACATATTTTTAAGCGATGGAGTGATTCACGAGGATGGTTTTGGTATACCTACAACATTTTTTGATGGTCTTACTTACTATGACCAGTAAGATTTTATTATCAATGACTAGCTTTTGCCAGCGGCTTCGCCCGCGTGAATTTCGTTTAAACTTCACCCCTTTATTTCACCCACTTAAGTGTCATAAACGTAAGAGTAGATAAAATATAGGTATACTTAATCAGAAAGCTTCGAACTGCTAAGCTATCGGGAGTTACATGTGTTATTGTGAGTCAACCATAAAAGATAGACATATGCTGTCGTGGAATATTTTTTATATAATTTTAAGGAGAACATTACCGTCATACATGATTTCTGTGTAGCTTTAACCATTAAGGTTGCACACGCGACGGAAGCTTAAAAAATGGAGTAACTTCTCCCGTTTCCCCAACATTTCCCTTCACTGCTCTGCTCCTATTGATTGTAGCGTGATGAAAAGTATACTATAACCAGCGCGGGAGTATGAAAAATAATTGTACCAAGTTTCGTTAAAATCCGTCGAGTAGTTTTTGTTTCTATAACGGTTATACATCAGACAGACAGACAGACAAACAGACAGACAAAAATTTTACTGATTGCATTTTTGGCATCAGTATCGATCCCTAATCACCCCCTGATAGTTATTTTGGAAATATATTTAATGTACAGAATTGACCTCTCTACAGATTTATTATAAGTATAGATTACATCCATTACGTCTCTAAATTTAATGTTAGTGGGAAGTATGACCACGGATATAACCGATTCATATTGGTCATCCTGGTACTACACACAGTATGACCACCGAGAAACGCCCCTCGAAATACTGACTACCTATCTGTTTCAGTTCATCACAGGTAAGAGAGGATACCTAATACCTACTTAGCAATTTCATAGAAGTCATCATATTTGTACGACATACCGTATGACGAGAAACGCACCTCGAAATACTGACTACCTGTTCCAGTTCATCACAGGTAGGAGAGTAACCTAGTAATTTCACAGAAGTTGTCATACTGTTACACTATGTCGTATGACCATCGAGACAGCCAGGGGTAGTCTGACCACGCACCGCACGGGGCGCACGGAGGCTCGTCAGCCAGAGGCGCCGCGGGGAGGAGCGGCCTTGGCCGAGCCGACGAACCCGCGGAATGCAAACACGACCGCGCCACTTGCCCAAACTGTGCCGCCATGCCGGTGCGTTCACTGTACGCTGTTATACAAGTATACAACACCGACAGACGTAATATTTTCCATTATTTTAACTTCTATTCACGGCAAAAAGAATTTACGTATGTACGAATGAATTACGTAGAGATGATTCACGTAAGATGTTAGTCAAATGCACATATACAAAAAAATATGTTAGGATAAATTTAATACAACAGAAATAGGAACTCCGCGCAAAGGGGTCCCGTCGCCCTTAGCTAACTCATAATCAAATATTTGTTTAAGACCACACCATTAACAATCTTATCTAAATCCCATGTGCAAATTTACCTGCTTTGACGCAAATTTATCAAACGAATACACGCCTACGGTTTACCAAAAATCAACGCTCGGTTTTATCTCGCATGTGACAGCCCTAATGAAATGACGTAGTGTCTAGACAGAATCGGCTTTTCTATCGACATCAAGCACGATGGATTACTACTAATTATTACAATAATTTTCCTGTAACCACCAAATGCTGCACGATCTTGCTGAAACTGCAAGCAAAATACAGAATGATATTGTATTATATACATTTTATATTCGCACCTATCGCCACATTAAATGGCTGTCTCGGTCGTGAGTCAAACCCGGGACCATTGCTCTACATGCAGAGTTAATTAGTATGAGCAAAGCGATGTCGGAATATAGATATTCGCATAGTAATCGAATTTTAAAAAATCAACCAATATATCAAATTCTATAGTTAACGAACTTCCTAGTTGTAATTATTCAACAGGCAATTAACATACTATCAGGTTTTCAGAGAACGTTGAGATAATATAGTTAAATTACAAAAGTTCGATTATGTGTGTTGAACACAATACATATTAAGTATTGTACGTACGTGTGACATTGAATTTAAATTTAAATTATATCGGAAATAATGCCACCTACATTGCCAGTTGTAACGCAAATCAACCTTAATACATATATTACGCATATGCATAGGTATTGGTACGCTCGAGTATAATTTCTTCTATTAAACGACTCTTAGATATTTACTTACAAATTACAACTAAGGAAACTAATTATCAAGAACAGTAACTTGTCATACCTTCTAACGAACTGGACAACAAATGTTTTAATAATATCCTCTACAATCCGAACTATCCATCCTAGTGCCGATTGAATCTTGTTCTGTGTCGGTCACAGTTCTATGGGTGGTAGCGGGAGGGTGTTGCTACATTCTTATTTACTATCTCAAATCCATAAAAAAGTACCACGAAACAATTAAATTCTATCATAACACTAGCTGTTGCCCGACTTCGTTCGTACATGAGTTTTTCCCGCGTATTTACGCGGGATCCTGATCCCGCGGGAACTCCGGGATAAAAAGTAGCCTATATTGTGTTGCTCCACAACCTCCTCTATCTCCCAGTGAAAATCCCATAAAAAATAATCTTTCGTACAAGGAACACAAAAAAACCTAGCGAAAAACCGAATCGGAACGTTCCGCACGAAACCGCACGAATCAAATCGTACAAGTGTGGAGACACGCACACACACACGTCATACGTATTTGATTTGACAACGCACTAAAAAACTGGAAACAATACGTAACATCAGACGATACGCGACACGCGAGCTAGACCCGACCACCTTGAATATCGGTCTGATGGTTCTCGTCTGTGAATGCGAATACAAATACGTCTGGTCTGTTTCCGTATCCGCTTGAAAAGAAATGGCTGCAGAGAAACAATGTTACAGCAATATAACGAAAGCGAACGAAAAGCTGCATACGAATTTCGATTTACGCATATACGCGAGTGTCGACATTCGAAAAAAAATATACTATTTGAAGTAAATGTGGGGCTACATTAGCTAAATATGTAAATACAAATGGGTGATTAGGAAATGTGATAATTGAGACAAGGTTTTCGGTTGCTATTGTTAGATAGCAGCCTTATTTCGATATGGGCCTCCCAGGCTTCGGCATAAAAGCTTACGAAATACTGTTTGTCCAACAACCTCTCCAGTAATTCCCACTGGAGCAGGGTGGTGGCAGTGCGGCATAACTATACCGCTCGAGGTCCGTGGCAAATTCATCAGATGGGATCCGATATATTCAGGAAAGCTTGAAGATATAAATAATTAAAGTTGGGATTCTCCTCTGCCCGGGGGCCCCTTCCTCTGGGGGCCCGTGGAATTGTGCCGACTTCCCATCCTGTAGTTACAACACTGGGTGATGGAATATCCTATCACCTCTTGTGTCACCCTGGTCAGCAACTTAGATTGGAATCAGTATTGAGGTCACCACAATAAGGACGGATTACCGTTAGATAAAGCCTGCTATTCCTATCTTAATCCAGTTTAAGGTAACTAGGTATTACCGAAATGAAGACAAATGTGAAGGGCATGTTTTCTTTTCAAAGGTCACTGAACTTTGTATCATCAAGTTTAATAACGAAGACATTCTCGGCTTGACAAACGACTAATTTCTTTTTCTTTCCCTTGCCTTCTTCGTATGACCAACAAAGCATCGGTCACTTTAGGTGTTACTTACTCGTATATTATGGGCGACAATAGCCTCTTACCACCAAGTGGCAAGACTGCTCTTTTACCGACTATTGCCCTAAAAAACTCCTCGATGCGTATGACAACGCAAATGGCACCGTTACCAAATTATACCATGTAGGTAAGGTTACATTTGAGGACGATACATTTAGTGCGGCCGTGTGAATGCCATCAGAGTACTCCAATCGTCTAGACGAAATTGTTCTGTTAACGTCCGCATGTTAATTTAACATCCCATGGGTTGTTACCAAGAGATACTTGTATTTGAACAAAATTAAAGCACCATATGAAGTTCACAGTGGAGCTATTAGTACCTATCTGTAAGATATTTTGGACATAGAGATCTAACACAATACCAGCTTGTACAAATAAAACATTAAATGAGGAAAATTAAAAAAGGTCTATGACTGTGCAATTACCTGTTGGGACTACTTTTCCATCGAGGCCTCCGACTTTGAATTGATAAGAATTTTAACTCTCGAAAACGCTTCGTATTTTTTACCTAGCGCTCCCTCAGTCAATATCAAACAGTTAATTCTAGTAAGAGAAGTTACCAAACCCGTCCATCATATTTTAGAGAGAGGAGAGTGAGAGTTAAAAAGAGAGAGACGTGACATGGAACGCCTCACTAAAATTAAATTCTTTTCGTACACATAGGACATGCGACTGCCCCTATTGCCGCTACGTTCAGTACCGAAACCAAAAACTAGGCACATAACTAATGTTCATAAGAGCAGTTCAAAGTTATAGTTTGGTTTATATTTTGGTTTGGTTTAAAAGACTATATATACTATTTCGACCAGTTAACCTCGAAGTCCTCTCCCACATTCCGCACTGGAGCAGCGTAATGGAGTACGTCTACCTCTCCCAAGTTATAGAAACCTGTTCTTATTAGTTGGCTATCATGCTAACAATAGGTCGAAACCAACTTAGGAGTTTCAGTTACACCAAAAGCCACATTAAATTACCTATTTCATTCCAAACCCAAATAACTAGGACTCCAAGGTAATTCTGCATCGCCAAGAACCAACTGGTCAGCATGACCTCACCACGTGACCACAAGTTTATTTGTACGTAAATTAACACGGTATAGAAGCGACCACCATAAAGCATGTTTGTAGAACCTTCAAACCGCTAGGCAGTGCCGAAAAAATTGTGTCAATCACCTTCAATGGAAATATTTCATTACTTATGTCAATATCCGGCATACGACTACCTGATTGTAAGTCATCGTCGCGAATTGACTTACTGTATATCTATATGCCTCAACTAGTCTTACAATGTGAAGGCTATAGTCATATTATAAGAATAAAAATTTACCTGTACCACTGTACTGTACATACTGTATTGTATACCTGTACCTGGCCATAGTACCTACACCACACTGGCCAAGTACAAATTGGCATACTCTACAAACCTTCAGGACATAACGAAGAACTTTCAGGTGTTTCCACGATTTTTTCCGTCACCAAAGTAAGTGATAACATTTAAATACGCATGTTGTTCAAAATTAGAGGAATGAGCGCCGAACCCGGGGTCTTCAGGAGACCAAAACGCCCAAACCACTCTGCAATAACTGCTTATTACCGCATCACCGTATAGGTACGGACACAATATGGTAGAGCTAGATACATTTAGATCTACATATCTCTAAAAGAAACAAGACACACTACATACTACTTTTAAAATGGTTATTGGTTTTATATATATTTGGATTATCGCTACACTGACATAACGAAATATGATGTACTTAACCTCTGTATCGTTAATGCTATGGACAAGACACGAAGACAAAAACACACGGTCAGTCCGAGAACAGAAAAAACTCAAAATTTCCTTCTCGTTTGAAATCGAACCCAAGATTTATCGGACAATCAAGTATGATAACCGCATGGGTCGTCACAGTCTATATATTATCACTAATCTATATATTCAATCGTAACAAGTAAACATATCTAGTTACTGATAAATATATCATTTCTTCCGGACTGATAAAAGGAAAATACGTAGTTTAATGTACATGTCGATTTCCATTCAAGTGAGATACTTACATTTTCTGGGGTGAAATATAATTATGTTATTGCGAGATAAATGAATCCAAATAGAATCGTAGTGATATTAACAATGTATATTAGTTATTGAAATGCGTAGCAAGTTTTCCTCTCGTCCATATACTGGACTCATCTATACCTATGTTCGGTGCTCGGTATGCTCGATGATGTTTGGTGCGAGATGTTGACAGGTTTTTCCTGAGTTGCAATCTCACTTAACACAGATGAAACCCATGTTAAGTACGTGAAAGGAAAACCTTGAGAAAATACTTGGCATTTAAATGGAAATGTTTTTAAAAATTTTACTTCGAACTGTTAACAAATTGCTTGTATCTACGTAAAATATTAAAAATCTTGTCCAAACATTAAACAACTAATAATAACTAAGTATAACTAACTTAAATATTACTTATAACACCTAACACTAAATCCCTGCCAAGGTCTTTGATGTTAGAATCCCGATTTGAGTCTTGTTCTGGGTCGGTCACAGTTGTCATAGGCGTCGACGGAAGTGTTGTTGCATGCTCGTTTCCAATCTTAAGCCCACAAACAAGGTAGGTATTCAACTAAAGACATCGGAATCAAAACCTAACAAACCATTATTACATTACAACAATATTAATGAAATATGACAACAGTTACTATGTAATTACCTGGCGAAATTTCGTTTTATTATAATGGCCTCAGGGTGTAGTAAATACGTCCAAATAAATACAAATATAACTGTTTCTACATACCAAATCAATACCGCGAATAAAGAAATCTTTAAGTAGCTCTTGTGTTGATCAGTCAGCCTACGGCTTATGGCATGTGGAGAAGAAAATGTGTTACATACATTTATCTATTTACTGTAGGTGATACAATATCATATTTCTCATTTCAGTCATTTAATTACTCTCATCATCACAGCGATGGATTTAAGATTTGTTATGATTTGCTTTGGCTATTTGAAAGCGAAGCAATACTTTTCCGGTTATTCTATGAAAATTCTTCAATGTTTTCAATAGACTGTAAACTGCCAGATCTAACCTCGAAACAATTGGATTATAATATATTTTAAAGGCATGGAAAATGTTGATGATGATGATATTTTATTCTGGTGTCAGGTTTTTTCATCTATCATTTTAAGCAAGGACACATCTTCATTCAACACGACCATTTACAAACTTCTGGGCACAGCTCAGATCTCCAATAACATGGGGATTATACCTATTGTACCATCGATGCGGATTGGCAGAATATCAACAATTCTATCACCCACCCTAAAACAATTATAACAGGTAAATAAATTAAATAGTTTAATATTTTTTAATTATTCTCCTCTTTAATTACACAACCCTGGATCCAAAAGGATTTTCCGGATTAAATATAAATAAAATGCGCAGAATATGCGCAGACGGCTTAGGGTTGTAATAATAAACATACTATTTAATGTTACTACCGGCGTAGGGATTTCGTGGATACAATACCGTAGTGAACCGGGACTAATGTCTCAAACAAGATTTTTATTATTATCATTAGCAGATACAAGTATTTTTAAATAAATCAGTAAGTAATGTTTATTATTCAAACAAGCCCTGATGTGTTACCGGCCAAAAAAAAGAATAGAAAGAAGGCAGAAGCTCTCAAGCTAAAACGAAACGCGACTAGTCGTTTGGCGACTGGCAAATCGCAACACACTCAAGCCCCACTAAGATTCCCTTTGTCGTGGGTACCCGTGGTCAACACACAAGGACACACACACACACACACACACACACACCGAAAACTTAAACATATCTTACAAATTTCCGCCTCGCTAGGAATCGAATCCAGGACCCTTGGAACAGCGTTTCGGCCTGTTAACCATTGCGCCAATAAGTTCATCGAGCAACGCAAAGCGAGACGATAGTAGGTAGCCAGCCGAGCTTCATCCCAACCACAAAGAAGGCGTCGGTCTCTGTCTCCTCTTTCAACACTCCAGTCTATCAACATTCAAGCCAACGCTAGACCGCCCCAATACTGCCACACTAGAGTTTAGTGTACCAAACATTGAATTGCATTAAAGCAACCTATCTATAAACTACACAATCAAGTCTCAAACAAAGTGATGCACCCAAACAAACAGCGGAAATGTATACGTAAAATACCTTCAAACTTCCAACCGTACGGTATCCGACTCTCACCGAAACCGTTCAACTGTACATCGTAACATCCATACGATACTCTCTGAAATTTGAAAACTTCAACTACGCTTTTAGCCCGACCATGTTCCCAACTCTAGTCTCGCGTAGGGCTGCCTCGCGAAAACTACATTAAAACGGTAATTTAACGAAAGTATTTGCCTTTAGGAAAAATCTTGTGTGTTCTCGGTCTGGGTGTGTCCCCTTGTCTTGTGTGTTGTCCCTGGCACCACGACCACGACACAGGGACTATGAGTAGGGCTATGAATGTGTAGCGTTATGTACATATTTACTTATTTATATTAAAATAGTAATAACTGAAAGCTAATAAACTTCGAATGCAACAAGTCTCTTTTTAAGAATAATGTAGAAGTAAGAGATTTCAAGTTAACAGGAAGAACAAGTACCTACAAAACGCTAAATTCCATAGATATAAACTACTCATTAATGTCAATATAAACTGACTCTTAGAAAAATGAATCAAGGTCTAATTTGGAACACAGATCCCGTACACAATATCGAATTACACTACATCAAAGCAAAGCTCATGGTTTGGACGCGTTGCATCGATGGCTTGTTACATCGACATTTCATCACTTGGAAAGTTTACATCGATCGTTAATGACATCGAAGGCTTATAAAATAGTCAGTTTAACGAATCGAATTTATGACGTCGAGCATTATCAAATGGAAAGGTCGTGTCATCGTAAAGTTTATAGCTATATAGAAATACTGTAAATCGGATGGCCCGTGTGTCGATTATTACTTACTATTCTAAAAGAAACACATGATATACATAATACAAAACGAATAAAGTGTTCAAGAAAAATTAAAGAAAGCGATATAGAATATGTTTGACTACCCTAGTCTTTAGTCTTTAGATCTCCATCTGTGAACGAAGTATTTTCAAACCCACTATCCATTACGTCACTATCCACTAGGACTCTCAGTGCACATGAACCGAAGAACTAGGAAATAAACGTTATATGTCGCATATACAATCATATCTTCTCTTCAATACTGTACATAAAATCGTTAGGGTCGTCAATTGCAGAAAGGTTATGATTAATATTTATTTCACAAAATTAATGAAATTTAAGCATTTTCCGCAACCCCCAAGGCTAACTCATTGGATTTTAAGTTTTTGACATTGTATAACATTGCATTGTGTGAGAACAAGTTGTAAGAAAATAAAATAAGTGAAACTACTTTCCATTATCATGGGCGTCCCACGGCTATGCCACATGAATGGAAAGTACCTTAAATATTAAAGATAGGATATTTTACTGAAAGAAGACATCGTTTTATTTTTAATAATAAGTAGAACTGCATTCACAGATTTTTTAAAAATCGCCTACCTCAACCGGGAATCGAACCCGCCAAATGTGATAGAAAAATTACATGTATTTTATAATAGCGTTTGAAAGGGCTACTCATAAGCATTATTTTTTCCTAAATAACTAGCATATTAAATGAAACTAAGATCATAAAATTTGACATTTTATTTAAAAAAAATTAATTTATCAAATGCTCAAAATGTGATCCGTTCTGTTGTATACAAATTCTCACTCTTTTAATAATTTCTCTCCCTGTCGATTTACTTATTTTTGCATGGTGGATGTTTGAAATAATACGTCTAAGTTCATTTTGTAACTCCTGCACACTGTTGTACCGGTTCCTGTAAACTAAATCTTTTACATATCCCCATAAAAAAAAATCAAGTGGGGTTAGATCTGGAGATCTCGGTGGCCATCTAATTTGTCCAAAAGTGCCGATCCAGGAAGGAAAATTTTCATTAAGAAACTCGGCTGTTCTCCTACTGTTATGAGCCGGAGCACCATCTTGCTGGAATATTATTAATCTCATTTCTTAAAATCTCAAGTATTTCTAGATATCTTTCTGTGTTCAGAGTTCCTTCGTAAAAATGTATTAAGAGAACCCGGTTACTTACAATCCCACACCAACAGTTGAAAGAAAAACGCACTTGATCATTAGTCTCGTGGATTCGTAAGGGATTCTGTCTGGACCAAATGCGATTATTACGCCGGTTGTACATACCGTTGTTACTAAAGTTTGACTCGTCTGACCAAATGATGGTGTTCAAAAAATTTTGATCCTCAAGGATGAGTCTCTCGATATGTTGACAGAAATTAAGTCGTCTTTCAGCATCTCCCGGCCGTAATTTTTGCACTAATCGCCCTTCAACATAACTTTTAAACTTGTATTTTTTCAGAACGCGATGTATTCTACTCTTTGAAAGTCCAATTTCTTCTTCAGCTTCCCTCACTGAACTCTTCGGGTACGCTTCAAAGTAAATCAGAATGTTGAGTTCATCATCGCTGACGTTTATTATCTGCTGCTGTGGTTGCTGTAAGCGATGATCAAAACGTCCTAAAGAATCATGGCAAGTTTCACACATTGAATTGTACAAAAAAAAATTAAAAACTCGAGAGCCTGGAATGAGTTGTAATATTTATTTCTTATTTTTATCAACACTTGTATATATATAAAATATTTTTAAACCTCGGGGTTATATAATCAAAAATGATATAATTTTCTTCACTTTCTTGCCATTATAAAAATATGCCATTTGTACGCTAACTGTCAAAGTGACATAAGAAATGATAATAATGACATGACAATCTAATCAAAACGTTCGCAGCCAATGACAATGTGACATGTGGCAATGTCAATGTCAATGTCTACGACACAGAGTAAATAATTGTTCCAACAGATTACAAATCAATCGAAATCACAGATTAAACGCTGATATAACAAGACAGAATGTACTTCAAAATGTTCGTCCAGAAATGGTAAACTATGTAAATAAGAAAATGATTTTAGAATCCCCGGGTTTTAAAAATATTTTGAATGGTTCAGGATAATACTTGAAGTCTAATTAAACAATTACAAGTTATTTCAAATTCTCGAGAATTATTATTTTTTTTGTACAAAATCTGCCATGATTCTTTGTTAAATTATCCACCAATCTTTTCAACACAAATCGAGATGGTGTGTGTCTATCGGGATATCTTTCGCGGTGCCACCGTAAAGCTAATGAAATAACTTTGTGATTTAAAAAGTATGCTTCCATTAAATCCAAATTATTTTGGTACGCCATTGTAAGTAAATTAACACAAAAATTGCTAATAAACGAAAATGAAACTCACAATAAACAAAAGAACAGACGGTTGTAAATTTACGTGTTCCATTTTCGAATTATTTATTTTTACTAATATCAGCCAGTTTCATGGTAATTGTGAGCTCATGAAGAAATGCAATACAAGTACCTACTACACTTCATGTATCGCTTTATTATTATCATGTACTTATACCACGGAAATCTCGTATCTCAAGTGGGTAGGTCTTTGAAATGATAATGTTAATTGTTGGAAGCATACATGTAATTTTTCTATCACATTTGGCGGGTTCGATTCCCGGTTGAGGTAGGCGATTTTTAAAAAATCTGTGAATGCAGTTCTACTTATTATTAAAAATAAAACGATGTCTTCTTTCAGTAAAATATCCTATCTTTAATATTTAAGGTACTTTCCATTCATGTGGCATAGCCATAGCCGTGGGACGCCCTGTATATCTAAAGTATAAATTAAAAGTGTCACAATTTTGTTATTCAATGCAAGGTTTTCGTGAGGAAATTATTTACTCTCATAAAAATATCACAAACATTAAGCTCTTTTAACTCAACTTTCAGCAATGGAGATCCAATGAATGACTGTTAAAAAATACCGAATATCTGTGTTATCATAGTTACCCTTAATTCACAAAATGGAGATAAATCTAAGGAGAAATCAATTTCTAATTTGAAATCGGTCAGGCAAAGGGACTAAAATGGGCTTTATGGGTGAACAATTTCCAATGAGCACAGGTTACAATAATACATATAAATATCCTCCATCGTGTCTCACAGTGTAAACATAATAATGTCAATGTTATGCTTTACATTTTACATCTACACTCAAGTACGCCCATAATTTCACTGAACTGTACAATATTGCGCAATGTTAGCACTATTGCACAATCCACTGCAAAGTTCGTGAATACGTGTCCTACGTAGATAACTTGACAAGCAACTGCAAAAAAATCAATATTCAGCATGATGTCTTGATTAATAATGTCAAGCTTTTACAAATACTGGTATTTTATTAAGATGTTTTGTAAGTATTCGTAGGATAGATGTGTTGTAAAGCCTTATTTTGATGTCTTGGCGTCGTCGATACCTGGAATTCAAATACGTAGGTAGCTATACCCGGAATAACCTGGAAAGTTTTTGTCTTGTCTCGCAAGGGCGACATTTAAGACGCGTGGGTCCCATAAAAGTGAACAAACAAATTCGATAACACAATACATTGCACCACTTGGCAAAACAAACTATTGCACAACACCCAAAATAACTCAGGGTGTGTGTTGGACAACTGAAAACGCTTTCAGATTACGTAAAACCAAATCCGCTGTCACTAGCATTTTGTTTTGACGGATCAGCTTCGTAAGCTGATGAAACCTAGATACTCGATTAATATATTGCGCATAATCAGTGCTGTTTAGGCACTTCTCACACTACGCTATTTATTAGCTACGCGACTGCAACGCAATCCAAAATTCGCTGTATCCTGACACTTCTCACAGACAGGAGACGCATCGTAGACGCATCACTTTCATACATTGACAAGATCCGAGTCGCTTGCAAATAGCGTTGTGTGAGAAGTGTGTAAAAATTGTTTATTGATTTTTGTATGTATCACCGTCAGCGTTGTGTGAGAAGCGGTGATACATACAAAAATCAATAAACAAGGAAAGCATTTTTGCTTGTAACGGCATCACTTGAAGTAGAAAAAAGAAACATTTATTCCATTATCCCTTCAACAAAGCTTATTGATTGGCAACGCGTTGGCAACGCCTCTGGTGTTGCCCAATGTCCATTCCATGGGTGACGGTGATACATACAAAAATCAATAAACAATTTTTATACGACTTTGCAGGTTTGCAGTCCAACTTGTGTCAATCGCAGGATTGAGATTAAGAATTAGCATGCATTGCTTTAAAGTGGCGCCGCTTTGATATCTACGTCTCATCAAAAAATTATTAAGCCCTCAATAAATAATAATATAACCGCGGTTAATGATATTATTATTAACTCATTTCGTAAGGCTTTCAACGACACATTTATCCTTCAATCACAAGACTTGCTGCGGAATTCCACAGTCCGCACAGTGGAGAGGCTTAGTGGAGTAGTTTAGAGACCTATTCAATTACTGGGAGATGAACTAACAACCTCACAGTGGACCGCTAATATACATCCGCATACCTTTTATTATTTTAACAACAAAGGAACTTAGCAAACTTAAGGATACCTACGTATTAAGAAGCAGAATTATCATAAGTTACTAGTATACAATAAGGTTTGAAGAAATAAATAAAGCTCGGATACAATGTTCTTAAATTAAACTTGCCCCATGAATAACATGACGTAACGTAGATAAACTTCGGTAAAGGCTGCACGCTTTTCCTCCACAGAATCAATTGTGTAGGCGTTTCTGAGAAGGTGTATTTCGGAATTCTACCCCGGCCGACACCAAAATCGATCAGTGTTGAACAATAGCAGTAAAGTAGATACGAAATGTTGCGCAATTTACTCGCAAGATTATAATATTATCGCATTTATATTATCAATAAAAATAAAAACAAAACAAAATATCATACGTTTGTTCGAGGATACGCGTAAAAGGCATAATGCGACTTAAGTAGATAATTGCAATCATTTCGTAGATACTTGCAAAAAGAATGGTGTACCCTGACCAGTGGGAATAACCCCCCTAACAATGTATGTAGGTTTATCTTCATACTCCCATTAGTAAAATGGATTGGTTGTACGAGTATGTGCGCTCGGTCTGCACTATATATATTAAGTACTTGCCATGGGACGTCCACACGTGAACGATAGTGTCCTTCGACGAACATCTGAGTGAATTCTAACCTGCATAATTATAAGGAGCGTCGCAAAGGCACTTTTTAAAACGGGTATTTTTTATTTAAATTCTTGTTTGTAATGTATGAACAAACTTGCTCGAATGGAACATTTGCACCTGCAAGCAGAATTAGTCAAACACAAGGAAACAATTTAAAATCACGTTCTGTGCTCGTTAACGAAAGTCAAATACAGCATGTGTTACTCCCAGTTGAAAGTAGATTCCTTGGCAGGCAATCAAATAGCGCTTGCCTTTTGCTTACTAAGACCTACCTTGACTCGATAGATTATTCTTCGTCCGATCCGGGTAATTGACGTCACCATATTACCAACCCACTGCACAGTTCATGTAATAGAGGGGACTTTACTACTATGCGAGATTCGTGTGCGACTTGGTGCAGAAGAAATTCCTCTAACTCGGATGTCGCAATTTCTTAATACCGTAGAAAACCGACATCGCTTTACGACGCCTAAGCCTAACTATAAAGTTCAAGATTGTTGGCTAACTGCTAAATGTTTCATAAAAATTAGGTCGCGCTTTGGTCCTTGTCACCCATCAAACTTCCGTCTTTCTCCAAGCCATAAACCGAGCCCTTTCGAGCATAAACTTGCCCCAAAAAGTATTCCAATTATTCCTGTCTTGTATATTAAAATTTCTTCAACGAACAATATCAACAAATAGCAATGAACGTACAATTATAAACGAGCCACCTGATTCTTAGTAGACATCAAAGGCATCACCGATGTCAGTCAATAAAGAAGCGGGATACTGCATGCTCATTTTATATCTTAAGTTAAGCCCTTATACAACCCTCGACACGCTTTCCAAATTCACATGAATCACCTGCCTATCTGTCTATAGGTATGCATTTGTCAACTGTATCAAAGAGTCGGATCGGTGTGTTAAAACCGAGCGATAGTTGCGTCGAGAGGAATTCGAAGTTCGCGGCAAGC
The DNA here is from genome assembly GCA_905404135.1 of Hesperia comma. Taxonomy (NCBI): domain Eukaryota; kingdom Metazoa; phylum Arthropoda; class Insecta; order Lepidoptera; family Hesperiidae; genus Hesperia; species Hesperia comma. Next base: position 3,687,084 of record FR990026.1, read on the forward strand.
GCTTGGCAACAAACATTCCAGCGGCGGTGCCAATTGGGTCGCGACTCGTAAGGCCTTATTGTAACTACCGCATGCGATCACTCCGCTTTATCATTAAAATGTTCCTTATGCCTCTATTTACGTAAACTAGCTATGATATCAAGATAACAGACTATGATTCTTTTGGTTTGTGTGTGAAGGGACCCATCGGTTATGAGTCCATGAAAATTGCTTTGTCTTGGTGCATACAGCTAAATTACGGATGTGCATATGAAAGGTCACTGGGTGCCATACAATCCAGCTGAGAATACTCACGTGTGATAGTAGTTCTTCGCGCCAGCATTTTTCGTAAATTTAAGTACATGTTTCGGTTGCAGTTTTGAAGAGCTAATAATATGCAATCCTCCACTTCCCCCTTGACCGACAACGTGTCGGTGACACTCGCGATATTGCTGATGTCTACAAGAACTAGTGGCTAGGTACAATGAGACAGTCAACTCGTTATTGGAAATTTCGATTAAAAAGAATCCATAAATTTATCAAGAAATTACTAATATTTTGTAATTTCGTTATAAGCTTAATTAGGTCCCAGTCACTAAACAGGTCATAATTAGATAAACATATTATCTACCCACCAAATCCTATTAGCGCTGAATAGGATGGACAAATGGACAAGATGGCAATGGAAGAATCTGAATAAGACACCAATAATTATGTTACATAAAATCTGTGGAACTTCCCAATTTCAATTCCTTGTGGTGCTTTAAAAATAAGTGAGGCAAATTTTTTGTTGTGACAAAAATTAGGCTTTATTGTGATACCATTTTAATCCCAATTGGACTAGAATACTAATACCATGCCAGCAAATCACAATGTTGTAAGACGCAAATGATGCCGCTTCCTACTTAGTGGTAAGATTGGCGCCTGGCTCGTTGGATTTTGAATTGGCTTGGACCAGCTGCCAAGCAATTTGTATGTTTAATTTCTTCTTCCAGCAACAAATTGACAATGCCAATGTGACTCATATGCAAGGTCATTGTTGCCCACTTACAATCAGGCTTGTCTGATCCTTTCTCAGCTATTAACATAAAAAATTGAACATACTCATCATATTGTCTTGTATTTGAGTCAAGACTGATTCTTAATTGTCAATCTTTATTAATGAACTTATTGCTAATAACCCATTAACAATTCACTGTTTATTATCAATTATGTTATTATCAATTCAATTTAATGCATTTGTGTAAATATAGACTGTACATAGTGCTGTAATTAACTTGACCTGCATAACATAAGAAATGTCAATGTTATGTTCACAAATATAGAATAAACCCGTTGTGAATTATAAAAATTACCATTGCAATGGAATATGTATTTAGAAAGACTGTTCTATGATATTAAAACTTTATTATTATATTATATAGATTATTGTATAAAAATGTCATATAATATATATATATATATGACATGACAGAACCCACTAGCCCTTTTTTGTCTACAAACAATCGGACAAGCTACCTGACGGTAAAGGGTCTCCATCACCTATGAACATCAAAAAAACTTCAGTTATCTCATATGGTTACTAATCTACAAGGAAACGGAGACATAATATTTCTTAGTTAATTTTAAACAAGTGATAATTAGGTAGTTTATCACTATCACTGCATTTATGACTGAATTAGAATGAGACTCATACAAACAAATACTAACTGGACTATTACTAGCATCAACTAACAGGTCTAACTATCACTAACAGTCACACTTAATAACAAAGTAACCTAATATTCCAACACAATCTACTAACTATACTCACCATCGGTCAAAATTGTCATGGGCGGCAGCAAAGGGTAGAGCTGCAAGTTTGTTTGCCATAAAAAATACTTTAAACATCTTTTCTAATCCTATTCCATGCATGTGATACCAATTTAGTTTAATTTATCATAAGATGAATCCGGCTACATTAAGTTCGCTTTGCTCAATGTAGCCCAATGAGACCTATATCCGAAGCAAGTTTTAATCATAAATATTTTAGTGATTTTTGTTACATACGAAAATAATATATCTAATGATCATAACAAAACACAGAAAGCAATGACACCGTTAACTAATCAGCCAACATGTGTTAATGAGCATTCAATTTCAATTAAATTAATCATGTTTCAATTCAAAAGACTTTGTCCTAATTAAAACAATATTACAAAGAATAGTAATATAATGTTTTAAACTGTTCTTTAAATGTGTAGTTATGTAAAAACAAAAACATTTTAAACACGCGCTTTCACGTTACTCTTATAAGAATGGTGTAACAAGTTAACCTAACTTTTAACTATCTTTTTCAATGAAAAAGTACAAGGGAAATTAAAAATGATAATATGGGACATAAAATAAAGTTGCTGTTTATCATGTATATAATAAAAGGCTGCAAATATGTTGGTAAATACAGATATTATCTTCAACGGTAAGGTGTTGAGGTTATGACGACATACCTGCATGGAGTCAGCACTAATGATTTCCGTAGCAAATCTCTGGGCCAATTCCAAGCTCAGCTTGGTTTTCCCAGTTCCTGTTGCACCCAAAATTATCACCATTGGTATTTTAGACGAAATCACAGAACTCAAAGCCATCACAACACACTTCACTATCACTCACTGGCAACTTCATGTTTGTTTTGACGTTTCGATGGTTTTGACATATTCTCAGTTGACGACAAATACGTTCCGTTCCATGTAAGTTGTGAGTAACAGAAGGCGTGCAATGTTAAAAGTTTTTATCATTGTGTTTGTATAAACATAGTCACATTTTAACTTAATTTAAAGTAATACCACAAAATATGGATAGTAGTAATACTTTTAGGAAGCAGGGATATAATATATTCTTTTAAAGAAGAGTTCATTTAACGAGTTTAAACTTTCTATAACTTATTAAACTTAATCACAATAAGAAAGATGAGTGCTAAAATTATCCAACCAAATTACTCAAATTCTTGTTTCAGATTTACTTGTTTGTTTTGTTTTGATTACATCGGCGACAACCATTTTACAGAAAAGTTGTGTAGGCAGGTAGGTTTTACATTTCTTCACAGTGCACTTACCTACCTACTTACTCCAAATAAATTCTCGTATCGAAGTAGTTTGATCGACCCAGTTCACCCAGTGGAGGACAACGAATGCAGTGGGTATTTTGCACAAGAACCTAACCTCTAGAGTCTAGTTTCTTGAGCAGTTCTTCGGGTGGCATGTTAAGCTGGGAGTCCCAAGAATCCTTAAGGCATTTCGAAAGCGTAGCGGCTGCCTTAAACTTTCGTAGATGGTGAAGAGAGGTGAAGAATACATACTTCTGTCTCCTGTGAGGGGAGAAACCCGTGATATTATGTATGACTTGTTCAGTGTTTTCAAAGACATGTAATCTACAAACTCAGATAGACGACTTCCACGGTTCGAAAGTCAATCTAAGTCAAACTTTGCATCAGTTTCATCGATACTTAGTGATTGTGTTAGAAAACATTTTTTATATTCAAAATTCTTCATTTTGAAATTAATTAGCCATATTTTCGGTTTTTGCGCTGTTCTCTATGGAGTGAAGTGTCTCCCCGGTTTGGTTCCCGATGGGAGGTAAAATAATATAATGTCTCTATGCGATTCATTTTTGATGTACCTATAGATGTAGCATACACTGACGTTTAGATTGGAAATGCGAAAGAGCAAAACATAATGATACACGACGTATGGCAGAGCGAGATAGATAGACGAAACCAATTTTTAGACGGCATAGCGGGCACTTGTCAAAAATTGTTCCTCAATTTTCTCAAAATACTTAATTTATTTTTTACATTTCTGTGTGGAATAACGTCCTTTGTAGTCTTAATTAGTGATGGTTACTTGTGAGGTACCTGGATGTGACTCCTCTAGATATAAAAACCACCAGGAAGGCGTCGCGCTCGGCGGTGACATTGACAGCGGGCGATTCATTTTTGGTTTCGTCCAAGTGATACAATTGCCGATCTTTAGTTATATAATAAATCTATGGATGTACCTAGTGTATGTGTATGTAGTGTAGGTACTTAACTAAGATTCTCAGAGTGGTAATGAACGTTAGAGATGCCTGCAAATAATATCGAATTGGTAACCTATGTTGAACCAAATAATTGTTATTTGGGATGTGTGTGTATAATTATTCTCTCATAAGGATGTTCTGCAAGAGGCTATTTAAGGAATCTATTTTTATGTTATGTCATTTGACATAATCACAAGAAAACAATTTGACTAGCATAAGTTAGGTGATAGACGATATCATTGAAAGGGTTGGATGAGATAAAAAATAAAAATCAATATATTTTTTTCGAGCCGCACAAAACGGAGCTTTCGAAACATCACCCGTTGTACTACAACCTGTGTGGTCAACATCAACATCAATAAATCACAGTATCCAATTTAGCAAAGCCCCCAATTACACCAAAACAGTATAAAAATCACAATCAATTAGCCAACAGTCTCTGAGCTCCGTCTTGGGCCGACCTAATTATTTATTTCCATATTTAATGATTATCTTAATAATTATAATAATAAAGGAACAAAACCCAAAAACTTTTCTTTTCATACTAGTAGTATCCAAGAAACTCAGAGGTGGTAAGTACAAGTCCTTCCATATTAATAGCGCCGTTTCAAAGACTGCAAAGTGTAACTTTAATATTAGGCGGAATCTATTTTGCACCCTGCATTCTCTGTAACGTCGCGAGCGCAACCGCCGCCGGCCGTGGCGCCTAGTGGCCCACGCTGCCATCCGACTACCAATCGATAAATAAAAAAAAACATCTTACACCTTTCGATTGGTCCCGCCCCCGGCAACGGTTAGATATTCCTTACATACGGATACTATTAAAGAAAAAGTAATAAAAATTAAACTATAACATGACTTAATCATCCCAAGCTTATTTATATATACAAGTTGCTATGTAAAAATTTTATCTATTAATTTTTCCATTTGGCAGTGGTGGAAATGTGCCTTGTCGCAATATGTGCAGGTTGCTCGCATTCAAATATCTCGATGTCTCTACCGATTATAAAGCTGTCATTTCTTACGATCAATGTTACTTCCGATAACTTAAACATCAATTAATTAATTATGTCAAGATTAACAAAAAAAAATTAAATGCAGGTACAACATTCGAGAATTCGTAACTCTCCAGTTAAGAAAATTAAACAATTACTAGAAAAAAAAAACTTGTTTATAAAAAAGACATTATACGTCTATGCACTATTCCTATTATGTACACGTTACGGCTAATGGAAGATAAACTGCAAATCTTTAACACGATCTATAAACTTCGTCGTGTAAAACTACTTATAAGAACAACGCTATATCCCTACATAATATTTCTCACAAAAAAATATTTTTTGCAACTAATTCGAGTATAAACCTAATATTATCTATATGTATGTATGTATATGTACATAGCAAGGCACATTCCGCACACAATTAAAGCCTTCGTACAAATCTGCTGACCATGTGTTTGATAAAACATCAACCTTTAATTTGAAGTCTGAATAGGAACGCCGGCTCCCGATCTTAACCCTGCCCGCGGAGTTCTTACCCAGACTTAATTTCGCTTTAACCGTAACTAACGCGAGTAAACTAGCTTACTGTAATAAAATATAATATAATAATAAAGAAAATGCAAATTTTCTATTAGTAGGTACTATGAGGAACTATTTTGTGGTTATTTTCATGTCAGAGCCCACCTGGGAATCGCAGACGTAGGTTATGATGTTGTTATCAATACACAGTCTGTCACATGCGGACTCTAGCCACTGAGATTATTATTTTCACTGTATCAAACTCAACTGCACTATTTTATCGCATATATTAATATAACATTTCGTTATTTTGCGTTCATTTTGCATAACATAAATATTCCGAATACACTAGCGAATTACGATATACATATATAAATGCTTATTTATGAAAGTGCTATAGGTTATGTCAATCGCGTACGTATAAATCACTTTCAATTCTGCCACTCCTTGCCCTGAATGAATTACAATAATAATTATAACGCCGACAGACAGGAAAGTAATTTTTACTTACGCGAGTTTCAAGTTTTCGTTCTACATACTTATAATATGTTTTATATTAGTCAATGTGTTTCGTAATGCATTTTATTAAGGTGCAAATTACGTATATAATCGATTCGATCGGTTTCAGAAGTGGTCCAATCAGTTCAATTTCCCAATACGATTTGTTAAAATAGTGATTCGGAGTTAATTGCGTGACTATACAATTAAAAAAAACATTAAAAGTGTTAAAATTTACAAAATAACAAAAACACTACAAAACTTTAAGCGAACTAACCTTATAGTAGACTTATAATAATATCAATTTAAAACAATATTGATATCACCGCCCCCCTCGCGACGTGTCGGGAGGGGGGATGTAGTAGAAAATCCTACGAACCGGGCCGAAAACATATATAATGGCCAGGCCCCCCAGAACTTTCCGTAAAGCAAACAACAGCCATCTTCCAGCATCACTAATAAATTCAAGACTATCGTCGCTCTAATCGTATTTACAGCATTGACAAACCCATGTGGCTGCAAGCAGCGTTCACATTTACAAACAAGGTGTCCAGTAAAAATCTTCAACGCCCTTCTCAAAACGATACCGAAACATTTTTCTTTTGATCAATCAATCGTGGAGGTCAGTATGTACTATGTCAACTATGTATTATTCTCAATAATTCAAAAACTTTTTAGAGGTAAAACCAGTCTAAGAGTTTACAAAGCAGTCTGTAAGTTAAAGGTATTCTACTGAAGACCTAGGATTTATCCAAACAGTTTTATGGCTTACTTTGGCACTGCAAAATACCGTTTGAGCAAAACATACCCTCAGTCGATGCTTCGTAATTAAGTTAACGCGTTCGCACAGAAGCAGAGTAAGCCTTAAAAACTGATATTTAGATAATTTGTATGACCTTAAAGGTATGGATTGGGTGATTTGATTGCAATTCGATGACATCATTCACCGAGCAAAAGATGTTTGGAACGCGACGTCATGTCCTCGAATCTTACATTAAGTTACCAGTCCACAAGTGTCACGAAGAGAAGACGGTGCCTCTCATGGAACAAAACTACTACCAAGCGCACGGATGGAGAGCTCAATACGGGCGGTAACGCGCCGAAAGCAAAGTTCTGAGCTTTTTCAACTTCGTAACCAATTTATTCTGCTGCTTCTTTAGATACTCTCTCTCGATCTCCTCCTCTCTTAACTTCCGGCAAAGAGCAGCGGCCTCTCGTAGTATGACTACTTTCGGCGCGCGCTCCTTATCCTTGGTGGCTGGGATCTGTTTCTTGAGTTCATCGAACAGATTCTTGAGACCTATCCGCCGTAAGCGTTCCATGTCATTGTGTATTGAGCGTCGCTCGATTTCCGGGGACTCGGCTTCAGAGTCGGTGTCGGTGTTGGAGCGTCCCCGGCGCCCGGGACCCCGTGTCCGCCGACGGGGGACGGAGGCCGAAGGAATGCCCGACGGAGGGACGAGCCGCTTCCTGGCGGCCGGCCGCGCCCGCGGACTGATCACCGATTCTACGCTGCGTTGGATGTGGTGTCGCTCCTGCACTGTCGTCGTTCGTGGTATGCAATCGACGCGAACGTGAGTCGCTGCAGCCAATGTCGGTTGCTGCGTATTGCCCAGAGACACCACGTCGATTTCCTCCTCTGTAACAACGGAGAACATATTTAGACTAACGAAGGACGCATAACGATAAACATTAGAAAAACATTTTAACACAGTTAAATTTTCCCTATAAATAGCCCTCGTAAAACGTGCTTATGCAAAGTGGCGCATAAATACCCGACTAATATGAAACAATTTTACTGTAAATTTATCGGTTTGCAAATAAAGCCCGCATTTACCGTTTCATTCCTCGCATACTTTCATTCATAGAGCGTTCATTACGTTCGCATCACCATAAAAGGCGGGCGATTGTCATAGCGTCGTACATACATACAAGTACGGGACTAGGTGTAGTCGAGTCGGGATGCGACTGCAGTAGTCAGGTGGGAGCGGGAGGGTCGCGGAGGGGGAGGGGGAGGTGCAGGGCATCGACCCCGTCGTACTACCGCAGCGTCTGTCGACATCGATCCAGACGCCTGACGTCACGGCTGTTCGCGCCAAAACGAGAGCGCGTGCGCGCGGCTTATGCCGCAGCGTCCGCACTCAATGGACGCCGAGTTATCAACCGGTGGACACGCTTTCCGGCGACGCTGCATACAATCTTTGCCTTCCCATCCCAATCACCTGTCTCACATGACGACACCGTTGCCGCCGAGGCGACTCACGTTAACAACCAAACTTAATTTAGCGGCGCCGCGGCCCCCGAGCTGCGCCAAGCCCGTCCGACCGGTATCTTTTCCTATGAATCCCGAATCACCAAGGTTCAGTGATTACTCGCAATGTAAAACGACAAATCGAGCCTATGGAGTTTTTTGTTACAAAAAATGTGAGAGACGTACGGAGTTGGTGGCGTCAAACGTGACTGCCTCAACACGGGCGCCTCTCTAATATAATCTACCTGCTTTTTCTAGAGCCAAGGCCACAGGGCACAAGGCTCCCAAATGAGCAGGACAAAATCGCATACACCTCAAATTGAACAAGTAGGATATCTTAATGTATAAAACATTGCTGTGTAATTCGAGTCAATCGGAATCGTGGCCTAAATACCGGTCGAGTTAGCAGCAAATGCAATTCAGTTGATATTAAATATTGGCTAGGGCAGCACAAGAGCCAGTAGTATTTCTATGAATGAAAGCTGTAAGGTATGCAGTATGCACGGTGTCGGGTTATCTATCGTATTGGTGTACGGATATGCAGTAGTCCGCTTGTATCGCGTTAACCGTGCGGCGCATGTTTCGCGGAAATCAACGCTTGCGGCCGCACTAACTATCGGGTTACACCAACAAATAATTATGTCAGCGGCTCGCCGTGATTAAAGGCGACCGGCGACGGGTCGGCTTAACGCATGCGCCAGTGGAACACTGGTCGAGGCGAGAATTTCCGATTACATCCTAAGCACTGGAAATAGAAACTAGTTATGTGGGCAGCTGGTCGATTGCGAGACCGTTCGAGATTCAGGGACGTCCGATTAATCTGCAACTACGTAGTATTTGAGACAAAAAAATTGCGCATCGCATAATCTCCGCGACGATAAATTTACACACCGACGGACCGACGCAATCTTTTTATTTGATTTCCGCATTCCCTGGGCTAAGGTCCACTAGCTGCCGAGATAAGTCTCGGCAGCTAGTGGATCTAATTTTGTTCTGGGTATCTGCGCCTATCGTCAAATACAGTTCTGGTGTAAGTAGGCGAGTCGGCGCGTACTGTAGGGAGTCGATTTTCACTCTACGATTTTCTCTTTTCCTGGCGCCGACGCGATTAAATAACTGACGCCGAGAGTATTTGTTTCAGGTCTGCGTGTAAGCGATACGCCCGGTATTGTCGCGGTGCGCCGCCGGTCTCCGGTCTAGTGCATATCTATTATATCGACAGCACTCGAGATGCGTTTCTCAGATCCGCTGCCATTCCAATTCGAAGCGTTACCAGAGATAATCTGTTTTTTATTGTCCGCTGGAGCCGACCGGTATCAGAACGCGGCAAAAAATCGCCAGCTCTCTCCGAGGCGGGCGTCTCAAAGTCTCTGTATAGCATCAGACGTTAAGTTTTAAAAATAAAGTTACGGTGCACCAGCAGATGTAACCGGACGCCGCGCCGGCCGGGGAGCCGTTTAATGAATAACGCGGAACGAAAACTAAATAAGCGGCGTAATGTGTATTGATAAACACAATCAGCTGAACGTGCATCTCGACCGGCAGATCGCTCTCGAGACGTGATTAGTCACAATTTCTAGGTACCGTCTACGTCCCACCGTGAGAACACAATGACTCATAGTCTTACAGAGTTAATCGCTTAGCTTTTAAGGCTAGACGACACACGTAGAGATCGGCTCCAAGTCCAATACATATTCTGATACACCGGCTGAAGTTTGATCACATGTGTAACCGAATTACGTAACAGTTCTTGTTTGCAAACTGAGAAACTAGACGAGACTTGGAAAAACTGAATGATGCAATAAGCTACCTTTCCAATCGTATCATACCGATATTGTATGTATAAGGTTTTGCGGTCCGCTGAAATCTGAACTCGACCAATGTTACCATACCAACAGTGTTGTCCGATTTAATTAACATTTAAACGAGCACGAGCTATCATAGGTCTCCTTTGAAACTAGTAAATAATATTTGTCTAGGAAAGGAAATGCCGCGAGCGAAAGTTGGCAATCTACAGATTGTTTAATTAAACCGGCCAGAGATCGGCGTTAACATCCGTTTCGGCAGACTTTTAATGGCTAAAATCCCCCTTACAACATAAGAGGCCATTAAATGCTCGACTTCGAGTGAGTGGCTGCAGTTCAAACAAGGAAAGTTGAAGTAGTAGTTAGGCGGAATTTCTTCCGAGGGTCATTCAATTAAAACGTGAGCAATGTTGGCACTCCTAGAGAGATCAGTCAAGATTCGCGGTGACGTAGAGGTCTATTGAGATTTTCAGTCATCTTGAACTGAACAAAACAAAATTAACATTTAGCCGCCAGCCCTAAGCTTTTATAGCATAATTTATGTGTGTAGGAATAAGCTGTGTGATTTATTTAGGTGCCTCGATTCCACGCGTTAGTCGCAAACTCTCAAATAACGCTGACGAATATATGGGTCGTACGAAACAATGCGTGGAGGCGTCTTCGCGAATAATTACAGCGCTTTGTGGAAATAGATGCGTTTGTCAGATTCCATACAGCTAACAAAAAGGCTTAAAATCCCTTAAGAACCTTTGTCGTTAACATCGACATCGACATAATCCTAGAAGTTTTGATAAGGGCGAGAGTAGGTTTGGAGGATTTAATCGTAGAGTGTAATGGGTACGATGCAGCGATGTCGTCAGGTGTGACCTGAGCGGGCACGCTCCGCCGGCCACGCAGCGAGGCCAAGTTCACTGGCATTTGAGAGCGATAATTAAAAATTATCGTGACGTGCACGCCGCTCACGCCATCCTATACAGGCTGCTCGCGAGCATGCTTTTTATATGCTTAAAAAACTTGGACGGGCTTTGACCCATTAGCTGCCCGATGCAGGGCACGCGTTGTTGCTGATTGCTTGCTTGTATCTCTTTTGTTGTTTGCCACCCAATATCTCCGAAATGATTTAATAAACTTAGCTAAAGATAAGTAGGTATAAACTGAGATCGTAGTAAGGGTACCTCCTAAGCACAGAGCTCATGAAATTCAGCCACGTCTACCCATTCTCACCGCGCCACTAACGCTACTTTAAAATGACTATTGGCTTATGATTCATATACAAGTGAAGGATATTTATAATACGCATTTAAAACATTGGAAAAATCATATCTAAATCCTACATCAAAATTATCTTTTGCTACACAAAGATATAGTACAAATTCAAATATTTCCATTGCAGAAACCGGCGCAAAGAATGATAAATCTAGTAATTATTGAAATAAATCGTCAAAAGGATTTCTTCAGGCAGATTATACTGATATGATAATCCATCAACATAATTCTGCTAGTGTCCTCGAAATTTACGCCAACAGATAGAGCCCATATTACTAAGTTACAATGCGCTGAGAGCGAGCATTATTTTCATATCTTAGAAGTAACATTATCATAAAGTTTCCCCGTACGTACTACCGCCGGATTTACCCGTACTAAAATATAGTTATTCATTTTTATCAGACACTTCATGCTTACGCAAAACTTCTGTCTCTTATCTTGCGGAAACAGATCAATTTTTACTTAAAATAAGTTAATGCTTGACAACGATCCCACCTGATGGTAAGTGGCGATGAAGTCCAAGATTTGGGGGGGGCCAAATAGGCAACCTTATAATTATTCTATCTCTGTAATATTCGATGTTTTTCGAGTAATAAGAAAATATGTATCTATAACAATCGCTGACGATATTTAAATTTTAATAAAATATTTACCAACAACCTGTATGCGCATCTTAGAATGACGGTACAACCAATGCTAATTAGTTTGGGTACTAGTGACCGAAGCAGTTCTATACGAGTCGTTGCTTATATTTTTATCGTAAACTTTCTCGTTATCCCACGGAGCCTTAAACGGAAACCGCTTAATGTCCATTAATTAAAACTCGAGCCTGTCTGTGCAACGTCGTTACCGAAATTAAGAACTCTTGACGCGAGACCGTTTTGTTTTAATGTTTATTTTTACGTTATTGTCGCAAGACATGACCCATTCCTGTCGGAATAATTAAGAGAAGATCTGGATAAGAGGATAAAAGTCGCCAAGGTGTAATAGGCTGAGATGAGAACAATAACAAGAAGTATGAGCAAGATGACTGTTCTAAATATCACTGTGCGCCAAATTCCAACCGGGAACACCCGAGTGACATTAAATCGAACTGCTAGGCTATAACGATAGCAATTTTTATGTGTGTCAGTTTATTTCCCGTCGCGTACTAGCATAGTTACGCGAATAATTTTATCGCCTACGCGCGTGTATTTCTGGCGTATTACACAATCGGGAAAAGTCGGTCACCTGGCTAGTGGTAGCCACTCCAGGCGCTTGCCGCTAAAACAGGCGGTGGTAATTTATGACGGGGTATCATGGCGGATCGATTCTGCGCAGACGACCTTGGCTAAGTTCGCGCGGAAGTTCATGGGCGAACGTAAGCGGAAAAAAGACGCAGTCGACCCACGATTGGCCAATCGAGAATTAATAAATGGAAGTCGAGTGGGTACACTTGTCGAGGCATCGAGCTTTTACCCTTTTATGATCTGTTGAAGTATGAGCGCCGAATTCGATTTATTCTATTAATATACTGGTACAATTTTCTGCATTTCGCGTAGCATTTCCTTCATGGTACGAGCTCGTTGGAAGGCATTAATAACCGGGAATCCAGGAGTATAAAAATCTTAAGAAATACGCCGGAAGTTTTCTCCGAGACCGAGAAGTTCCGCGTACGAACTTCATAAATTAAATTCCTTAAGTATCAAATCTAAAGTAAGAAAACTCAAAATCTGATAATTTTGATTTAAGTATTTAAGTTTTCGAATATTGTTGAATTATTTATTGTATATTCACTATATATATTGTATATTTCATATTCACTTAATAAATCAAAGTCCGATTTTTGGGTTTGTCACAGTTTAGATCTAAATATGCGAAATGTAAAAATTGCAGAAAGGTCCAAAACACCACTTTTAAATACAATATAATGGCATGCATAATAGAGCCAGCTGCTTGCCAAGATCGCTATTGATTAAAACATAAAGTAACAATAGCGTGACCGATTGCGAAATGTCACAGTGGAACAGTGCGGTCATCTTAACCTATAGCGGCTATAGCCGTTTCCGGAAGAAACAGGTATCGTTGCGTCATTAATTATATCGGTCGGTATCTAGTAGCCACGCCCGTCGCGATTTGTAAGTACAACCAGATTCTTGAAATAGGCAGTAGACAGCCAACCTGATCGGTGACCGGTCATAGCTTACAATGTATCAATGCGTAGTTTCGAATGAGTTGATATTAAAAATTATTGTCACTGATAAATAATTAACTAAAAAATCTATAAAAGAAAATCAAATAGAAAATCGATAAGTTCTAATCCGTTACTGTTAGTACCATTGCAAGGCTACAGACTACGCATCTCCGATATTAGGTCAGTCCAAAATTAAAAATCTTCAAACATTAGTAACAGCATAGTATTCTACCTCACGGCCCCTGAGAGGTAAGATCGATGAGAGATGAATCCGTTAGATTGAAGTTTAGTCTATCACCCTATCTACAGACTGTAAATTCCCGCCATAAATTTTGCACCGGCTGTGAAACGAAACATGTGATAGACATGATACGCAATTAGGGTTGCCAGATCCCCAAATCTAAAAGCCGGACAGACCAGCTAGTTTGGCCGGACATTTGGGTAAAAAGCCGGACACCCATTAAAATATCACTTTGATGGCTGGTGAGGGGGGGGGGGGTGCAAAATGAACTCGTCACTCAACTAGTCCGGTCAATATGTGAATATGTGATTGTAGAGTAGGTACGCGAAACAAAGCAACAACAAACAACAACAACAAAATCCTCTTTATTGTACACCAAAACAGATTACATGATCATTATTATAACACGGAGATGAGTACAATAGGCGGCCTTATCACTAAATAGCGATCTCTTCCAGACAACCTATTAATCTGAATACAGAAATAAATTTGGAAACAGGGTAGGGTGTACAATTGAGCTATACTTAAGATAAAGATGAAAGATAGAAATCTTTTACTTTTTTCTTGAAAGTATCAAGTGTCTGCGCTCGTCGGATTGTGGTTGGTAAGGAATTCCACAATCTAACAGCTACTGCATTGAAGGAGTTACTGTAGAAGGATGAAGTACAAGAAGGAACTGATAGGGAAAGGTTTTCATTAGAGCGAAGAAAGCGATCTTGATGATTTGACAATTTATATTGGAACCGTTGATTTAGATAATCAGGCGTATTTGGATTAAACAGTACGCAGTATAAAGCAGAAAGAATATGACTATTCCGGCGAAGACGAATTGGGAGCCACTTGAGCTTAGTCCGATATTCGGAGATGTGATCATATTTTCTAACGCCAAATATGAATCTTATGCAAATATTTTGGAGGCGCTCTAGTTTATTTAGTTGCTCCTCAGTTAGATCTAGATAGCAAACATCAGCATAGTCAAGGATCGGAAGAAGTAGTGTTGAAGAAAGCGTAATTTTGGTAGCAACTGGAAGGAAATTACGAAGTCTACGGAGAGATCCCATAGCCGCAAATATTTTTCTACTCACCTCGTTGATTTGAGGACCCCAAGATAAATTACTGTCCATATATAACCCTAAACTTTTAACTTTATGTCTAGTCTAGGGGGTGAGCCGGCGGGAGGCGGATGACAAAGGTGCCAATTTTTGTTTTTTGCCAATATCTCAGAAATGGTGCAATTTAGCGATAAATTAAAGCTTATAAAATTCGCTACAACTTTGGTTCCATACACTTTTTGGATATTCCCAACCGTTATTGAAATACATGCTCAAAAAATTTACTTAAACAAAAAAAAATAACTTAAATTTTTCTATTACTACTAGCCGTTGCCCGTGGCTTGGGCTGCGTGGAAGTATTTTTGACTGCGGGCCCCCTTTTATCTGTTAAAGGGCAAGGGAGGGAGTAATTATGATTCAAATATAAAAAGCCTAACAAAAGCCGGACATGCCGGACACCCTTTATTTTGGCCGGACAGGCACTTAAAAAGCCTAACACTGTCCGGCTTTATCCGGACGTCTGGCAACCCTATACGCAATAGACAACATTGTTATCTCTCGATCTGGTGTAGGTAGATATCCGTCGTAGTTAGTTGCCCTTAGCCATAGAGAAACAAAAAGGGAAGTCGTCGTTGCTAAGGACGCTAGACAACGATAAATAAATAAAAGCGACAACCATGTCACATCACTATGAACCCGAACCAGGAGTCAAACCCGGGAACTAAGCGAGCCACTATAAATTAATGCAACGATGAAATTTTTTACATTTAAGAATAATACGATTTTACAAACGATAAAAAACGTTCGGTGAGATCAAGGTGAAAACGTTACGAATTATCTAGTTGCCATGTCTTTTTTATCAGTCGTCAGTTCAGTAAGACTTTTCGTGATAAGGCAATACAAATTTATGTTAGTGTGACACGTCGGTACATCGTTTATTTCGTAGTTGTTATCGGCATTGATAGGTGATTCACGAAGGCCATGCGGAGGCCAGCGAGGCGATTCTTTACCGCGAACCGCGAGCTTTGTTTTGGAATTAAATAAACGTACCTATCTATGCAAACATTTTAGATTGCTCACTGACCTATTTCAACCCTGAGAATCCATTTAGTTTAACACTGATACTAAATGGAGAACAATATGGGACGGGGGAGAAGCATTACGGCTTGTAATCAAATCTATTTTCGGAACTAACTTTAGTGGCAGTAAAAAGGGCGGGAAATCATTCATCAATAGTATGATTTTGATACGGGCATGAAAATAAAATATTTCTAGTCATTCATAAAATAACATACCTACCTATAGATTATGTTTTAATATTTGCGAAAAAAGTACCGACTAGTAGTAACTGAAACATTTACCATTTACTGTACTAACATCTTATTTAGTAAAATACTAATAATAAGAGGTCCGTGCAACCTTATCAGTCACAGTGAGCGATAAAAGAAGCCAATTGAATGTTTTTCGTGTCATGTAATAAAACATAGTAGGTTTCTTGAGCTGCTGTAATGTATTATTTAACTAAAACTTTCCGTAATTATCTTATTAAAATAACTAATATTTCCAAGGTGACTTTTGTTTTTTTTATTTGAAGATAATAATATTTTATTAAACAACATACCTAACTTCTAGAAAATCTAGCCAATTCATATTTTATTATACTTACGAGAGACGATTACGAAGTATTAAGTGAAAATTTAGTTAGTAGGTACGCGACATGTCATTGCTTTAACGGTCCAAACGTTCTCATTTCGTTATTCTCAACCCATAGGTGTATTAAATCTAGACCGTTTAAACATGTGACAGCCGTGTGAGCTGATTACACTGCGAGCCTAACCTACGTTAGGTTTTAAACTACACTGCAATATTTAGGTCGCAACTTGAAGTACCGAATGGAACCGCGCAAATTGCTTTAACTACACGATGGAGGCCATTTATCACGGTTAGTAATGGTAACTCGATGAAACACTGTAGTTATAACCTACAATGTTTTGAACCGAAACCTGCAGTGCGATTGAATCGATTTTGCGTAGAACTGTATCAAAAATGTATTTATTATTACCGCATCACTTTTTTTAATCTGGTATAAATTAGCATGTGACTACGATCTTGTCGATCGAATTGTGTGGTAACAAGGCAAAAGGACGGCTCTTTGTATTTATTATAATTTTATTACATTTACATTCTGATAAATTTCAATGTCACTACCGACTTATGAATGTAAACGATTTTGTTACCTACTGATAATACCTACTTTACGGTTACGACGGTCTCGGAATGTGTCAGCCCGTCACTGACCAAGTGTTTGGGGTAAGCGGCTAAACCGGATCTAATGCCCTAAATTGCCCTTAAAGGAGTTCAATTCATTCGGCCTAGCGCTGCACGACTAAGTCACCTACTTAAAGGGGCCGAGAATTAAATTAATGACATAAATCACGATCTCGGAACGCGCAATCTGTCAAGATAATGCGCAGGCGCAGGTCAAAAACACCTAGCACTATTCTAAGCGCTTATCTACGTCGCGTTTATTAGGTTAGGCGCTTTATATTACGAAATGTCAACGCGACATAGGTACACTTAACGGTTCTCAATAAAAGCGACATAACAGGATGTACGTGGCTTAAACAATAGACTGATGCTACCCGCTTTGTAAGATCAATATTTCATATTAAACGTGATTTATTACCTAAAGCGCAGTCGTAAACCCGCTAGGTATAAATAGACAGCTGTAAAAATGGGCGCGTAAAGTAAATCACTGCGGTTGTTGCGTTACTTACAGCGGAGTAAATTGGCGCGAAAATGTGACAACTTTGGCCGTGCCGCGTAGGTAGGTACATACATTTGCGCCGTGATAAGCCGCGCATGCGTCGTGAAATTCGCGGCATTTCGCGCGCTAGTGATGGTACGTACTACGTAGTAGGCGTACCTACCTCTCAGTACAATAATTATTTAATATAATGTTATAATCAATGATGCAATAAATAGGTAGATTGAGCGTCGCCCTACAATGAAGACAAAAAAAACAAGGCAACAATATCAAGCATGTGTGCGTGCAGGCGATGTTTTTCACGTTCGTCTAGTGTCTATGTTGCGTGATCAATGATACCAGTTACTAAAATTTTCCCATAAATCACACATTAAACTTAATTTATGGAGTGGTTATTTTCATGAATAAATAAAAAACCCTACTTAATTTAATTACAGTTGTTTATGTTAATGTTGTAATAAACCAGCTAAGTTAATTAAATTAATATTTTTTACGCAGTTTGTAGTTGGAAAGGAGACGGTCCAAAATTGTATGGAGTCTGGGCCTGGTTTTGTACCAGTGATAAAATAAAATAAAAAAGAAAAATAAACCATTTTTGACTAATCAAATCCACGAACTCATCTATATTTCAGTGCAAAAATTATTTATTAACTCCACGTGACGCAATTATTCTACATAATGGCGGGCAGCAGACCAGAGGATTCATAATTTTTGACGTATGACGTTAGCTGTCAATATGCCTTCTCTATGCTTGAACAATGGCTCGAACTCAGAGTGAAGGACGCCATCTTGCAAGTGTTGCAAGTAGTACCTACCGAATAACTCGAAATTAATTTTATTTTAGCAAGTCATTTATTGCGATTTGTGAATTTATTATATTTTTAATGAACTTTCTGTATTTTTTGGTTTTTCATGGTTTAGTGTACAAGATCAGGCCCAAAATGGACCATCTCCTTTTCTAAAATTGTAAAGTTACCGTCTCAGATTAAGGTGAAAATTTGAAGGGAGGACGGGTTCTACACTCTCATTCGTCCCCCCAAACTAAATATTGCTCTCATAAAGTACTTACTTTTTTAAAATTATTTTTCTAAATCTCTAAAAATTTTAAGGTTATGTGGTCTCATTGGTTAATGTGTAAGCGCTCGAAGTCTTAAGTGTATGTATATGTGTGTGTGGACGTGTGTGTGTGTGTGTGTGTGTGTGTGTGTGTGTGTGTGTGTGTGTTTTAAACTAATTTTGAATCGTGACATCTCCGGCGCTGCGGAAGATGCAGCCAAACAGGCAAACAGGACTAACAATAGCGAAAAAGTAATTTGGGGGGAAAGTTGGGGGAGTCACCAACCTCTCCTCCAAAAAATTTCAGCTTAATTAGAGGCAGTCACTTTATAATTTTTGGAAACTTGATTTTTTTATAATAAAAAAAGTATGCATTTCCTAGATTTAAAAATGGTGGGGGGAAGATGTGAGCGTCAGCCCCCTCCCCCCCTCAAATTTTTAGCTTAATTTGAGGTGGTAACTTAATTAAAGAAGAGCCAATTATTTACGTTACCTATCTAATTTAATAAAAAAATTACTTGGAAAGTTAACTACATGCATATCATTAAAAAAACTTCAATAAATAAAGGAGATGGTCCATTTTGGGCCTGATCTTGTACACTAAACCATGAAAAACCAAAAAATACAGAAAGTTCATTAAAAATATAATAAATTCACAAATCGCAATAAATGACTTGCTAAAATAAAATTAATTTCGAGTTATTCGGTAGGTACTACTTGCAACACTTGCAAGATGGCGTCCTTCACTCTGAGTTCGAGCCATTGTTCAAGCATAGAGAAGGCATATTGACAGCTAACGTCATACGTCAAAAATTATGAATCCTCTGGTCTGCTGCCCGCCATTATGTAGAATAATTTCGTCACGTGGAGTTAATAAATATTTTTTGCAATGAAATAAAGATGAGTTCGTGGATTTGATTAGTCAAAAATGGTTTATTTTTCTTTTTTATCTTATTTTATCACTGGTACAAAACCAGGCCCAGACTACATACAATTTTGGATCGTCTCCTTTTCACATTACTCTTGTACCTTTAAAAGTGGTTTATTCGACCCAATGCAAAAATAATCATTAAAATGGGCTCATAAACATACGAATATTAATGTTATATTATTATAAATAAACACACACGTATTGGTAAACACCACCTTTCTTTAATCGATTTATAAAAGTACATGAACTAAATAATATACACGTAACCATAAACCAATTTATATACCCACAAAAATGATGTTAAGTCGGGAGCATAAAAATAGAAACTAGCAACACTGACAAAAAAATGACGTAATTTGGTTACAATAAAAATCAAAATTGAAATTTAATTAAAAATATGTTTATTGGTTACTTGCCTATGATATGTGATGTTTTTTGAGCTTTTTACCCTTCCTTTATAATTCCGGCACAGTTTAATAGCACATTTCGTCATGTTATCCCTCTTATTTGTTTATTTAAATTGCGCGCGTAATACGTAGTGACACGAAAGCGGCGCGATCGGCACTAATTGGCGGGAAAGTACTTCTGCGCCAATAGTTGGCGCAGCTTTTTTGACAGGTCTTCGCGGATTCGATTATCCATCTAGATACTTATACATCAATGGTTATAATCAATTTTAATAATTAACAAAACAAATCATGTACATGAAACGTTAAGGTTCTCAAAAATTATGTACGAGTACATTAATATTGCTATTGTGAAATTTGTGAATAATTAACATTGACTAGAATTTACGAATAATACCTATACAATTAAAATGAGCTTTGAACTCTTAGCAACTCATTTTAATTATGTATTTTTACCAACGCGACAAAATTTTACATATTTCTTGTTCTATTAGTCGTCTCCGTGGCGCGGCGTTAAGGGAGACGTAATAAAAAGTTCGATAAAATCTACAAGGTTTAATCGATGTTTCTCAAGCCCGAGCTGTCTATCAAATTGTCATCCGGCCGGGCTAGACGTAGAAGTACGGCATATGATATGAAACCGGTCCGTCGCGTCGGGCCGAACGAGCTCCACTTCAATGAGATTCCATTTCGTTCCGTTGCATTCTTATACTAGCAAGAGTAACGGAATAGGCAAGGTGAGACCGGCGCGCGGCGCGGTAAGCCTTGATTTATTTATAATGTGTAATTTAAGATTACATTCAATTAACTACCTTGCATATTTCAGGCGGGAGTGTTTATTTGACTAAAGGCCGGGCAACGAAACGTAAATGATCCCGCTGTTTCTCATGCCCATCGAGTATCGCGACCTTACTCACTGCTATCGCGGATACTAAAGTGCAAACTGATAATAAAACATTGTAACACGTGTTGCATTGAGTTTCTGGCAGAGGTCGTCCCGTTTAATTATGTTATGCAAATTGCGATCGTGTACAACTATAAACTATAAATAATACTATAAATAATTTATGTTGACCCTTTTTGTGTCGTCAATTGTCTTATTAGAAAATTACCGTACTTTTACCGCGCTCAAGGAAACATGTAATATATTTTTAATTGCAATCGTCTTATAAGGACCGAATAGCTTATTCGATTAACCGTTAAATCGAATAATATTTAAAAAGTACACATCTGAAAGCTTGTTAGTGAAGTAGAATCACTAGCAATGCTCATACGAGTTGTTTTGTTTGAGATATTAATCGTCGTACCGTTGCGCAGGGTCCATATTCATCAGGCATAATAGCCGACCAGACAGCGAGGATGTTCACCCAGCGAGGGAAGCGGTACGCGGGATGTAGTCGGGACGTTTCGGTCGACGCACCGTCCTAGCCGACCTTCGGAGGGCAGGTGATCGGTGATCCTTCGACAGAGGATTCAGCCACGAATCACGAATCGAATTACTTAACTTAATGATAATTACAAGTATCCTTTGGAGAGATCCGTTCATATGGTTGAAGACAAATTTATGTTGTCTAAGTTGTCTATAAAAGCTGAAAATTAGAGGTGCGTATAGGACTGAGTTCCTCTCACCGAATAGAGACCTACGTTGGAACCAGTAGACTGTAACTGCTTATATTATTAGATTACAAAACGGGTATTTTATTCAAACGAGGTTTTTATATTCAATCTTTAAAAAATAAATGATTCTAAAGTTTTTTTCCAGTATAGACTAAGTTACTCGGTTTTAAAAAAGCTAGACTGTACGCGATTTACAAAAATATTAATATATGTACATACAATATAATATTCTGTACTAAAATACCGAAATAAGGATTCATAATATACATTAATGTTACGGATACCCTCAAAATACCAATTAGATTAATTCTAATTAGAAACTAACTAAGGTTCATCCCTGAACTCTTCAAATGCAACATATAAAGTTGTATACAATTACGATGAAGCAATGTTATCCGCGAAGTATTTTTATTAGGCTTCCGTTAAGAGTTTAGTTTATAAGAAACCGAGACCGGCATTAGTAAAATTGGTGAAACCGCAGCCGAGTCTAGTTCGTTAGTCTGAAGTAATTAGACCTGTCGATTCGGTGAAATAGGTAGTATTTGACATTAGGGAAGGTTGGGGCGTTCAAGGTCGCGATGGGCGAAGGTTCCGGAAAAGGCGCGGGTGCGTCTAGACGGGGGGAGGGGGTAAAGGCGGTCGATACGACGCGCAGTTTCCCGCGCTCCACGCCACGCCTGCGTGACCCCCGCGTCACCCTACTCGCCCCTTCTTGACGCGTCCTTAAACCCCAATTAGACTCACTATCCAAGTATACTTACGAGTATGCGAGTTTTTTAACTATTTAAACACAATTTCGGACAACCCTGTGTAACTAACTTGCCAATTTAGACCACTTTTCAACTTTACTTTTTCGGTCTCTCTTCGCGTCTCGCAATTCAAATATTGCGGGCGTTTGCAAAAAAACTCGAGTATTTTAATACGTCTCGCGACTTGTCTCGATACACCCCGCTCAATGTCAATACGAACATCGAGAATTCCCAATAAACTAAGCTGAAGCGCCCCAGACATCGGCCATTTGAAATTCAAATTATAAACGAAACCGTTTAAGATGTTTGGGCGATCGCTTTTCAAATTTAATAGAATTCCTTAGGTCCATAGATCACGCATAGTTTTATAATTATATTATCGTTACACAACTCTTTGCGTAAGCACGCGCCATACAGTAATTACAAAAAAGAACGCGGCATTCCAATGCATTCGCAATCGGAAAACTTATATCTTGATCAATTGATATTGACATATTTGACAAGTTTTAACGAGGTACTCTGGTGATAAGCTATCATTACGGAGAATGGAAGGACTGAAGTCACCAAATCCGTTACCAACATTCAAGAGTTGTACTTATGTTATAAGAGGATCTCGTTAAAACCGTAAAGAATAAAACAAATGTTACTGACCTGATTCACAAGTGTCAGATGGAGTTTGAACGCCGAGGCAATCGAAGTTTTGGCGGGCGAGCGTGTAGGAGTGATCGGCTGCGACCGCGGCGGAATCCCTGAGGAGGCGAAGCGCCGTCCCCGCCACGTCCACTGCATGGCGAAATTGCGGCGGTTCGTCTCCGTCCAGCGAAGGCGGAGTCTCTGGTCTCGGCGGCGACATGTCACGCCGCAGCAGACTCTGACCAGGGGTGGCCGTTATCAGATCTGACGGCACGAACGTGTTGCTCGGATGTACTGAATCGACGCACGAACCGGCCCACATGCAATCGTGGTGCACTATGTTCTCTTTATGGTCTTCCGGCGTGTCCAATATCCGCCAGTCGACGTCGCTGTCTGACATCACACTGCTCATATCTGCCGGCGGAACTAGATCCAACCGCTCCGCTTCGACGTGCAGCTGAGACCAGAATTCCGAGGTCTGAGTGAGCTCCATGGACTCTTCGTCCAACGTCTCCCATATGTCGAACTGGAATAGATCGTTCGGCGGCGACATTTTGTTTACAACTAAAGACTAACTAGTTTTAAAGCTAAGACGAACTCGTCGTTATCACAGGGCCCTCTTATCACAAGGACGATGCGCGCGATGGGTTCCACGCACACCGTCTGAAACAAAAGAAAATACTAATTTCAAACACATGCCGCCATTTTTGAAAGCTTTTGGAATATTTTTTTTTAAACCTGAGTAATAAAATCCTAAGTCCTAAGTGTGGTAAAAAAGATTCCATTTCGATACAAAAACAAACAAATAGTATCAGAAGTACCTACGATTGCTAAGTAAAAATAAAATGATAGTTAGGTGTCTACTGATGATACTCGTATTACGTAACATTATTTAATTGTTGTCTATTTTAATGTCAAAAAAAATTATGAATCAATGGTATGAAGGAAATTCCTTCATTCTTTGGCACATGCATTAATTACCTATACATAATTATATTATCTGTGATATGGTATACTGTATGGTTTGCTGTCCTTTGTAGACAACAACTTTTTTTATTGTGGTTCTGGCATAGTCGCTTTTTAAACGATATTATTATATAACATACCTAAATATTTATCTTAAGACTGTTCTTTAATAGTCTTTAATAAACTGCACAAGTTAAAACAAAAGTAAACTAACACTCGCAACTGAAGTCAGTCACAAAAATAATCGAAACTTTTTAAAAATCGAAAACTAAACAGCTCATTACTTTAAACACAAGGGGTAGTGACCCCTTGTATTTACAAACAGATCCCGATAGAACGCTGCTAATTCACACTGAAGTAGGAAGTGTACTGCATGAAGCCCGAATCTAGACTGAAGTCTGGATGGCAAACCGAATGGTTTTAA
This sequence comes from Hesperia comma, assembly GCA_905404135.1. NCBI lineage: Eukaryota > Metazoa > Arthropoda > Insecta > Lepidoptera > Hesperiidae > Hesperia > Hesperia comma. The sequence continues at coordinate 3,711,472 of FR990026.1, forward strand.
AGGGTATATCGGCCTTGAAGCTTATTCCAGTACATCTTAATTTAAATCATTGTTCTGACGGGACACCCCGCAATTTTTTTATACTTTTTTTTATTTTCTACCTGCTAACAAAGTATAAGGCTCCCATTTTCTTAGAAATTTAGTCTAAGCTGCCAGGTACCTATACGTAAACTACTTTTGTTTACAAGCGTAAAATGGCGCGAATGATGTTTACTAATACGACGCGACGCGCAGTATTTTCCTATTTTATATTTTCCTCAATTCCTCCCTCGTAATAACACTCGTAGACTCATACTTATTTATACTTCACACGAGTGAAACATTGACGTATCTTACACAACAATGAAACAAAATTAATTGTCGATACTTTGTGATTAAAATGTGATGATAACATTTCAGTGAGCCGCTTCAAATAAAATTATGATTTGCGAAAAAGTTACACATATTTTTCTACAAGCTAAAGATATTCGCGTAACTTACAGGTAGGTAATTAAAATAGGTTAAGGTACTGTGCAGATAACAATTTATTGTTTTAAGGTATTTAACTGACAGAATTTTTCTAGCGAAATTCAATATTTACACATTATGTATCATATTTTAAGTGGATACTTATGAATACAAAATTGCAAAAAAAACCCGCACTTTGTAACAATTTCTTGGCGTTAATTTTTTTGTAACAATTTTTACTTTTCATAAATTAGGAATTGGAAATATTTAATGCAATACATTACTATTTTATGCGTAGTCATTTTCAAATGAAATATAATTAAAAAGCGAACCGCAGTTAATAGAAAGTATCGTAGGTAGGTATTTCATTATTTTCAACTGACCTCAAAAACTTCGTCGATAAATTATTAGGTAGCTGTACGTACGATTCATAAAATTACGAGAATAATTTGTTATTGCAATCATCGTATGAATGAATATTAAAACAAGAGGTACTTAGTCAAAAAAAATAATATGCGCGTTACTATAATTCATAAATAATTTATTAGGTACCTACTGTTTTAAATTTCACAACCACAGTAGCGCGCATTTAATTTATTTTTTATCATAAAATATAAGGCATCGTGAAGATACAACCTAAGCAATTTGCAAATGTGAAAAGATGCGTGAAAATTACTGTCATATAAAGTGCAACCGATTTAAATAAATATTTAAACTATTAACTTCACATAGGTACATACTTCGCAAATTATTTTTTAAGCTTATTTATGTCAATTCTAATATAAACATTTCATAACTGAAATTTTCAGTTGTCTAACACTGAAAATCGAAATGATAAGTAGAAAGATAATGCATTATTGGTAAACAATAATGATCTAGTTAAAGTTCTAATTAATCAACTTCGAGATAATTAACATTTAAAATTTACAAGTACCCGCAAATTGTGACTTGTTAACTAATATCGGTTTCGACTTAAAGCAATAACTTCCAAAATCACTTCGGTCCTGACGCTAGGAATTTGGGTGCCGGCATTTCGCAGAATCATCGCCCAAGCCGCGACCGCGACTCATAGCCGGCAACCGGCAACGCCCCGCCAGGATCCGCTAAAGAATTACCTTATCTACCCGCACGTATTTTAGTCGAGCATCTCGACTACATTCGAATACTTTATAAGACTATAGTTACACTGGGGGGAATCGCAATGATCGTATCACTCACCAAAAAGTTTGTGCAAAACGCGATCCGGCCGCAGCCGGCGAATTACACAATTTTACACAAGATTCTTCAGAATCTTCGACAAAGTTTTTTCCGTACACACTGCGTAACACTCACTGAGAATATGCGGTCGGTTAAACGGTGTAAATTAAACACGGTACTTCTTCCGAGACCTCCGATTGAGTTTGTCAAACACTGAAACATTATTCGGGTGCCGGCCGGTTCTAAGGAGAGCCGCGCGTGCTATTCGGGTGGCGCCGTGAACACGACTAGGCAGCGGCAGCGCAGCGAACGCGGCGCGAGGCAACGCAACGGGTAGCAGCGGTCGCCGGTCGCGCGGCGCCCGCCCCGCGCCCCGTGCCCGGCTAATTCTATGCCATTCACGAAATACTCTGAAAATACGCTTCGTCCTGACCAACACTTTGAGTCCATACATTCTCATGATATTCTTCTACATGTATTGAGTGAAACAACTGGAAATTAAGAAGAAGATTCGTTACAAATTGACCTAGTCATCCGGCGTCTCGCGTGGAGGGGCGACTCGAGGAAGGAAATCAGCGCAGCGGCATTCGCACACAAACGTATGGATATGTGTAAGTTCGTGTACGGGCGCGGTTACTGTGGGAGGAAAATCGAGCTCTTGCTTGCTAGGTTTGCCTCACTTCAATTCACTTCATGACTTCATTTCATTCGGCCGACGGCCTCTCCGGAGGTGGGGTGTATGTCGCTTTGTTTTTTCACAGCTGCCGATATCGAAGCTAGTCAGTCGACATTCCTAAGACGGCGGCTTATGGCGCGAAGCAAAAATACCTGAGCGATTCTGATGAATTACCGTGCATTATTTATTGCAGTGCGGACCGACTGCGCTTGAACAATTAGCCTTAAACTACAAACCACTGTAATAGTTATGCCGAAGAGCCTACTCGATGCTTCATGCTTAAGCTGGTCTACTAGGTATGACTGGACCGTAGGATTACTGTTTATTGTACCTACTAATATTTTTATTTAAACCAAGCTACGCGGGTGGTGTATGGTGTTATATATTTTTTTTATTGATAACTCAATGAATGCAAAAGTTTTTTACATATCGCGATGTAAATTCCTGAGCTGTTACGAACACATACGAACTTGATAATATTTTTATTTGATGAAAAGATAAGTCTGAACGCTAACAGTACCTAAAGTAACATGAATTGACTGATAAAAATGAAATTCTGTGAAGTGAAATGTAAACTCAGATCTATAATGTAGGTAAGTAATTCTACTAGGTACCTATTTATGTAGGGATACTCTGTCCATATCCGTTATACTTACGTTTAGCTACGAATGCTCACCTGCCTACCAGCGTTTGTAATAATAATGAACCATAAAGCCTATTTCTATGATAAGATAATAATGAATACGTAATGAACATTTTAAAATATATACAAAAACTACAAAACGCCACTTCATGGTTAACTCCGCACCCTTCTAGCAATAAACAATCTAATTAATGTTTTAATAAAGCTGTGTTCATCATAATGCATAAATAAATTATGGCTCGGATTAAGATGGGAGATAGGTAGCCCTGGCCTTATTACATCAATAGTAAATCTTGAAGCAGGTAGGTGAGCAAAAGGTTGTAAGCATAAAAGTGGGGTTTATTTCAGAAGGAATACCTTCATAATGGTAGGTGAAAATTGATATAATCTTTAATCATACACGATAGAATTATGTAACTTCGGATAATACGTAGGCAGTTTCGTAGACAGGGCTACCACCAACAGGCTACGGGGATGTTTATAAAATAAATAAATAACTACGGAAGGGAATTATCTAGGTATAATACTTAGTTACTGTTGAACTCCAACGACATCTATGCATGTCGAGAATGCATAGTACCGCTTATATACCTGGAATCCAAAGGGTTAAATCGGAAAAATAACTCTCCCTGCGATAATTTTAACATTTTTAACGGTGTCTTGCGTTTCCTAACTCAAAAGTGGGCGAAACCGCGGTAAGGTACCTACCCACGATACCTACCTAATTGTTAGCTAATTATATTATTTATTAAATTTAAGGATTGGCGTCAAAACATATTTTCATAATAAGATTACCGAAACACTAGACAAATTAAGAAAAAAAAAATAATTTAAACAGATGCAAGATTCGAACCCGGATCCCGTATCAGACGTTCGATCGACCGTCAAGAACATTACCGTCACGCGAACACGCATGCATGCAATATCGTTGGGGTATTCGCAGTACCGCAGTCTATGAATTCGGTCGGTCCACCACCCATTCCCTTCGCGATACGGGTCGTTGACCCCGCGTTCCGCACGTTGCATTCCTGCTGATACGAAAATTTTGCTCAATGATTATCTTTTGAATAATGTTTTTTTTATTATATTTATTTTAATTGAAGGTTAAAAAGGTTAACGTAAATACAATATGGATTATTAAGTCATAATAGGCATCTATATTTATACGGCAAAATATTTTGTTATTAATTATTTGTAAATATTTTAGATATTAAGGTAGAAAATATATTCAAAACGATTAATGATGTACCTATACCTATTGTACAGGTCTTTTATTAATGAAATAATAATAAAGTTGAAGTTACCTAAAACGCAAACGCACAGGTCAGGAACAGGAATAGAACCCGTGATCTTAAGTAGCCAAATCTAGAATAAAGTAGTGTTGTGTTACATAACTACATAGCAATAATAGATAATTATATGAATTACCTATAAAACATTATAGAGTACGAAAACGATCTTTTCTATAGAAAATGCTATAATACACATTTATTGTTACAAACCTGAATTAGCGTAATAAAATCCGTAAAGTATTGTTGAACCAGACTATGTACCTAAGGTATTATTACCAATAGCTTACCTATAAAACAATGATGTCCATTCATATCAAATTTAAATTCTGACCAAGCATAAATTTAATAACACTTACACTGACTTACACATACCCTGTAGGTATTATTAGTGGTCGCAGTATATATAGGTCACATAAATGTCTTAGAATCGAACCCGGGAACCATCGCTCAGCGGACATGATCACAACTAAGTACATAATATATATGGAGTTGTTGGTTATTAGTAAAGCCGTAATTACGACGGTATCTCATCATCATGCTATGACACTCAAACACCGCGAATCATAATCATTTTACTTTAAGACGGGAAGGTACTCACGATAACTAATAGCGATCTTAACTTGGTGGTTACCACAATCCACAGTGAATGAGTGATTGAGCGGCTGTATGCGAATTTATATAAGATTTTATTATTAGTTCAACCTATTACCTGTGTTAACATAACTGATGTTAAGTACCTATGAATACCTACTTTTAAAGATTGCTAGACAGATTCGGATGCGGTTATCAGTCATGGTTACCTCAGGTCAGGTGTGCCTAATGCCGAGGTAACATGAAGGATTTGTTTCTTCCAGTGTGGGGTTCATATCAATAAGACGACAAAGTATAACCATTCTTTCTAAACATTTATTAACTAGATACCTTCATCCTACTTCCTATCCTATCCTATCCTACTTAATATTATAAATGCGAAAGTTTGTAAGGATGTATGTGTGTGTGCGTGGGTTTGTTACTCTTTCACGCAAAAATTACTGAACGGATTTTCATGAAACTTTGCAATAATATAGCTTAGACATCGGAATAACATAATTTGTTAAAATTTATAGAGATTTTTGAAGGGACTGGTTCCCCGAAGCGAAGCGAGGGCGGATTTACTAGTAGATAATGAAGAAAAAACATCAAACTTATTAAATTCTGAATGTTTATCTACATAGAAACAATTTATTTGCTTATTTGGATTTAAACATCGCTGCACCGGTTACCTAATTAGCGGTAGTTAGGTAGTTACTAAGTATTACGTCCAAATGTGAACTGTGGCAGTTAGGTAACTACACTTAAAATACCTACTTAATATCCTCCCTCGGTGTTAAGATCCTTATAATATATTTAAGCGGCTTATGTATGTATGATATACGACTACACAACTCTATGAACTTAAGCTAAGCTCAGTATGAAAAATATTGTCAACCGAAAAAACAGAATAAATAATTAACAAAATGATTTAACACAATCAATAAATCAAATCAAATTATCATTTTATTCATATCAATGATATTAGCGTGATTACTATTCGGTTCAATTATATTTGATTAGTAGCGTTCAAGACGGACGCAAAAAAATATAACATGAGTTCATTCACCTCGACACCCTGACACAAAAAAACCAGTTGAGTGGTTAAGCCACTAATCTGAAGTCGCCAAGCAGTCTCCAGGCCGTTACATGTTTAATTTCGATCCGGCTTACAAACTACCCACTTATTGGGGCAATTATCTCTTCTTTGTTTGCAAACTTCTGTAAAATTATAAAGAAATGTCGGATCACTTTTCAGGGAAGTGCTATTGTTTTTAGGTTTATGTAGCCAAAGGTTTTCAGATTGCCTGTCTGTCTGTCTACAAGGTTGGAAGTATGTTTCGAGCCCTAAGTAAATATATTAATACAAATATTTTTCATGGTATGTGTGTGTGTGCGATTGCTGTTACAATAAGAAGTCTTGTTCAAAAGCATTCTTATGACGAAAGGTTATTACAAACTTGATGAATATTTTAATGATAAATCAGCTTGGACATGAGTTTCGTAGTTTAGCCTTAATTAGTAGTAAGTGCAACTGTAACTGTGAGTGGAGAAAGAGAAAAAAAGACTCCTTGGGAGTTTCTTGCCGCTTCTTCTTCCAAGACCACTCGCCGTAGGAATTTGTTGAAGCGATGGCGTAGCTTGACGTTCGGAAAGTGTTTGTAAAAACCTACTTCGAAGAAATAAATAATTTGAATTTGAATTTGTTCTGTGTCGCTCACAGTCATGGGTATCTGCGATGGGTTACTTGCGATGTCCATGGCCATCCACGACGTTTCTTATTATACTTATTATTTCATATTACCTACTAAAAATTATTATTAAATCTATATAACTAGCTACATATTTATAAAAAGCAAACCTGACTCACTTATATATCAACCCACGCCACAGCCGAAACTACTGTACCTAGAAACATGATATTTGGTCATCGGTTACTTTCATTATGTAGGTAAGTGAGGACTAAAAAAGGATTTTAGAAGTTCAATCCCTAAAAGGTTGAAATAGGGGGGTGAAAGGTAGAGCAGTGTGGGCAGAAGGTAGTTTGGTATAAATTAATAATATCTAGTCTAGTTCCCAATACGTCGGACACTTAGCACACCATCAGGGTTGGTACAATCCGCACATAGTGACGTACATATGGTTAGAGATTAAGTAATAGTTTGGGGAGTGAGATCCAGATTATGCAATGTGACATGTTAATCCGCTCCGACAGACGCGCGTGACATCCCTAAGTCGGTAATCGAAGGATTACGCAGTTTGTCTATAGTATAAACGTCATTATATGGTAGCTGAGCGGTTTGAACGTTTGTCTCGTGTATGCGCGTCTCATATTTTCCATGAAGCGTATTCCTCGGCTTCGACTCGGAATCTGCTTTCAAACAACTTCTGTTTCGGTTGGAAGCTTGAGAGTCAATACTCTAGATCTAGAGCTTTCTCGCTTTCGTGTCTGTTCTTCCTTGATTGGTGACTCATCAGCGTTACCTTTAAGGTGCCCATGAGTTGTGTTGGCTATTTAGGAACCTTTAGGTTAACTTGCTGGCTATTTACCTACGTGCGAATAATCCTAGTTAACTGCTTATTTTTTGTGATAGCCATAAACTGCGGCCATAAGACAAATGTGATGTTTATTCATTAACTCATACATCATCATCATCATCTCAACCCATCGTGACCCACTATTGATCACGGGCCTCTTCTCAGAATGAGAAAAGTCTATAGTAGGTACCCACGCTGGCCAAGTGGCTGGTGGACTTCACACACCTTTGAGTTTTGCATACTCTCGGGCATGCAGGTTTTCTCACGATGTTTTCCTTCAACGTCATATCCAGTGAAACCTTCATACATATATTATATTATAGCCATATTTGTGTTTATATCATTCGCAGGTTAAGATATTAGATACACTTAAATTAGAATATAGGTGGTGTGAATATGAGCTTGAAATGTAAAGGCATCGTAGTATCAATCCTGATGGCTGATTCATTCTGCGACTCATGAAGGGAGATGAGTGCTAATCTTCAATACGGAGAACCTTCTCCACCACCGAGGCGTGTGATCTTTTGAAAATCATGCATTACTAAAGTATCACAAATTACATCAGAACACAGTTAAATTTATATTTATTTTTATTCTTTTATTGTTGGTCTAAAATATAAAAGTTTATTTATCATCTCAATATGATTTCAATTTCTAAATTCTCTGACACTTTCATGAATATAAAAAAAATTGAGACATGGATTATACCCTTCAAAAACCATTTGGACAACCCTTACAACCCTGATTTTACTGCCAACTAACGTGCACTTATTGAAGTTAATAAAAACTAATACTTCAATTATGTTGTGGCAACCTGTCCAATTTGATCACCTTCGGATCACTTGTCAAAATTAAATGACATGAGAATAATATGCATCACCAACCCTACAAATAGGGTTGACAGTACACCGAGGATTATGACTAGTTTTGCCCGCAATAATAACTAACCGTTAAAAAAGCGAAGTAACTCTCTACCCACCGTTTTATTCATTATGCCTATGAACACAATGGTCAAATTACCTTGACACAGCTAACGTCAAATAGTCAAGATGCATTGTTTGACATCCACACTTAAGTCGGAAAGATTCGAATACTTCCTTCTATTTTTTTAGATATGAGCATGAATGTGAAATTAATTGAAGGGTGCTTATTCTAAAAGGGTTAGGGTAAGGGCGCGGGCGATCCAATTTTTCTACGGTTTATACAACAATGTACGGAAGGGTAAGTTGCTCCCAGGAAATGGAGTTTCAAAATGTGCCGTTCGATGTTATTTTAGGTCGATGGTTATCGACATAATCGCACAGATGTTCAACTGAAGTCCAGATAACGGTGTTGCCATCCTGTGATTATTGCTGGCGGATACTAAATTTTCTGTAAATACAACCAGTTTTTGTTTCATCATTTTACCGATTTATGGAGATTTTACGGAACGAAGTTTTTCATTTTAACCATTCGACCATTTTAGTTAATTCTAAGCTAAGCTACAACCCACTAATGGCCCACTACTGAACACGGGTAGGAGAGACCCGTGTTCCGTAGTGAGATTACTGAGGAGGCCTAGAGCATACTCCACCACGCTGCTCCATTGCGTGTTGATGGGTTAACTCTAATTTCTTCTTAATGCATAACAGATGAAGCCGCAATCGTTAAGCTATGTCGGAGATCTTTAAACGGCAGAAAACTTCCGATACATGGGCCATTAACCCCTCCAGCAGTCTACCAGCAGCATGGTTGAGTAGACTTTCTCAGTTATGAGGTGATAATCATGTTCAACAGTGAGCCATTAAGGGGTTGAAACCATTATCACTATGTTATTATTTGCATTTAGCCAATACGTCACTTCTCATTAAACTGGTAAATACTTGAACGGTACTACACACAAGTAACATGGTTATTGCATTTCACGTATTTAACTTATTTGCATAAATGACGTCATCGCACATTCTTCTTAATGCATAACAGTAGCGCGTTAATTAACGTGTTACGGTGCAGATGAAGCCGCAATCGTTAAGCTATGTCGGAGATCTTTAAACGGCAGAAAACTTCCGATAAGTACATGGGCCAATAACCCCTCCAGCAGTCTACCAGCAGCATGGTTGAGTAGACTTTCTCAGTTATGAGGTGATAATCATGTCCAATAGCGAGCCATTAAGGGGTTGAAACCATTACCACTATGTTATTATTTGCATTTAGCCAATACGTCACTTCTCATTAAACTGGTAAATACTTGAACGGTACTACACACAAGTAACATGGTTATTGCATTTCACGTATTTAACTTATTTGCATAAATGACGTCATCGCACATTCTTCTTAATGCATAACAGTAGCGCGTTAATTAACGTGTTACGGTGCAGATGAAGCCGCAATCGTTAAGCTATGTCGGAGATCTTTAAACGGCAGAAAACTTCCGATAAGTACATGGGCCAATAACCCCTCCAGCAGTCTACCAGCAGCATGGTTGAGTAGACTTTCTCAGTTATGAGGTGATAATCATGTCCAATAGCGAGCCATTAAGGGGTTGAAACCATTATCACTATGTTATTATTTGCATTTAGCCAATACGTCACTTCTCATTAAACTGGTAAATACTTGAACGGTATTACACACAAGTAACATGGTTATTGCATTTCACGTATTTAACTTATTTGCATAAATGACGTCATCGCACAAAGGGTAGAGACGGCTGCAACTTACCCCGAATGGGCCAGGGTGACCAGGGTGCAACGGATTAGTCTCATTATCCGTTAGAAAGTAGATAATCCTTTTTTTCTCCTGTAATCATCAATGATGAACCTACCCTGGTATGTTGTGGTTTGTTTTACATAAGGAAGTAACGTCGACTCCAACGCAGTAAAAGTAGATCCAAATAAGTACATGTTATTCTCACAAGAAAGGACGGCAAGGGTTGTTTCATCCACCCTCAACTAATCCAAGTTTTGAAGGGTGTAGTGGAAACACGGCTGTCGGAAGTTGTCAGACCCGTGTACTTCTAAAATTTAATAACAATTGCTTTATGTTTAATTTAATAGTAATATAATTAAGTAAATGCTTAAAATCCTTATCCTTTATCTTTATTTTCTTTCTAACGTTATAAAACAGTGAGATGTAACAAAACAGTCACACAAATTATTCTTTAAAACTATTATCCTACTACCCCCTACCCACTTCGCTTCGGTAAAATTCGTATTTTAATACAAAACAGTTTTTCAAATATATACGACTGTTCTATTAATTAGCGCTTTCAAGGTAGCCATTGACGATACGTCCATTTGGAATGCTTCTAAATGGAAGATTTCCATATGTAAGTACCTCCATACATTTAGAAGCATTCCAAATGGACGTATCGTCAACGGTTTCCAAAATTTCAAAGATTTCTATAAGGAGGTACTTCCATATGGAAATCTTCCATTTAGAAGCATTCCAAATGGACGTATCGTCAATGGCTACCTTCGAAGAAAAAAAACTACCGCTATGGTACCTATGTTGTTGTGAAATTACCCTGTTAAAAGTACACCAGCCCACACAAAAAGCGATGCTGACGCCAGGACTAGGTTAGTTCACCTTGCGAATATTCCCACGGCTGGAAATTTGTTGCGAGAATATCATATCCTTTGCGATTGTTACGTTAATTTTAAATATCTATTGTCAGTCTATCACGCGTCGGATTTCAATACACATACATTTGGTGCATATTTCGGTACAGTCATGGAGAAAACCAAAAACTAAAACAAAAATCATTTTAGCCACAGTTCACAATACTGTCCAATACTGTGTGGGAAAATTAATTTTTAATTAATTTATTTATATAGGAAATTTTAATATAAATGTCTTAAGGAAAGTTATTGTAACTACTTAATTAACACAAAATATTAATGTTAATAGTTTACAATAATATGCAAATGGATACAATATAAACAATGAAAAGTAAGTAAGGATGGTACAAAAGCACTTAGGTACTGCTAAATAATTGACATTAAATCTGGTCCAGCAGACCTGACTGGAGAGTGATGTACTGAATAGTAGAAAGACCTTATTATTTGGTACCTACTATCATACCTACTGTTTAATGCTTTTATTATGATCTTGATTAATAAACTTTGATAAAACTGTTTGTATCAATTGCATATTTATTTTATTTAAGAAGTACTCGTAGTATTTGCCCACTTTATAGAAAGTGGCGATAGTCAAACAACTCATAAGATTTTCAACGTAGGTATTACCTAAATTATAAAACAATTTTCACTCAAGTTCCAACTAAACATCTTAAAGATTTAATAATAATACTACAAATAGCTTATCTGCTCGACTGTCCAAAGGCATTACTCCCACAATCACAGATGTAACAGCTTTATCCTTCTACCTGTTCATTACAAAGGCCAGATTAAAAACTTTCAAACTGAGAACTCCTTCACTAACATAATCATCCCTTACGAACTTATCATGAAGTTTTATTACAATAGATTTCATTGAGTTTTAACTTTAAAATAAACATGTAATTTTTAAAAAGCTAATAAGCTCGACTATATATTATGTATAAGTGGTTATGGTTGTAAAACAACTTTTATTTAAATCATTACACTAAGTTTTTTTCGGTCTATTCTGTCGGTTTTTCTTTTTTCGCTCGTGTTCCAAATTTAAAATGATATGAGACTGAAGCCGCTTATATTATTTAAAATAGGTCTATTAAATTATTTATATCATACTTGCTCGGTAACTAGGGATTACTATGGTGGAAAGTCTCCTTGTAAGTTGGTGTTTGCAATTCAAGGCAACATTACGTCGCACTATGCTTGAATTGTAATGTTCACATTACAGTTCAAGCTATGCAAAACTCCTTGGTAAACAATCTCTTTTCTTATAAAATTGTAAGAAAACTTTTTACTGAAAAAAAACACAACATGGGATTTGAGATTTGAGATTTGAGATTGGAGATTAGAGATTAGAGATTAGAGATTAGAGATTAGAGATTAGAGATTAGAGATTAGAGATTAGAGATTAGAGATTAGAGATTAGAGATTAGAGATTAGAGATTTGAGATTAGAGATTTGAGATTAGAGATTAGAGATTAGAGATTAGAGATTAGAGATTAGAGATTAGAGATTAGAGATTAGAGATTAGAGATTAGAGATTAGAGATTTAGAGATTAGAGATTAGAGATTAGAGATTAGAGATTAGAGATTAGAGATTAGAGATTAGAGATTAGAGATTAGAGATTAGAGATTAGAGATTAGAGATTAGAGATTAGAGATTAGAGATTAGAGATTAGAGATTAGAGATTAGAGATTAGAGATTAGAGATTAGAGATTAGAGATTAGAGATTAGAGATTAGAGATTAGAGATTAGAGATTAGAGATTAGAGATTAGAGATTAGAGATTAGAGATTAGAGATTAGAGATTAGAGATTTGAGATTTGATATTTGAGATTTCGATTTGAGATTTGAGATTAGAGATTAGAGATTAGAGATTTGAGATTTGAGATAGTTATATGTTTGTCTCTTTCTACGTAACGCCTCAACTTTTCGTGTTTCTAAATTTGATTTTACTCCTCATAAAATCTCATACCGGGCCTTATAACTCAAATCGTTTCTTAAGGAGTAAACTCCAAAAAATAGAAAACTATTTACGAAAAAAAAATGGAAATGGCGGCATTTCATTTGATCTGAAATTAAAATTTCATTTTGCATTACCAATGTTTTATTTACCTCACAAGAATGATATAAAGTAGAATGCTTACCTCGGTTGCAAGTAGCTATTACACCCTCGAACTATATTCACCCTCGCTCGCTGCGCTCGCTCGTGTGACTAAATATCTCGGGTGCACGCGATCCATTAGCGCCCTATGCGAGCTGCGCTCGCACTGGCGCCAAATTGGATCTTGTTCTGTAATAGCTTACTTACGTCCCTTGTGTAACAATCTACTATTAAAGCTCACTTAACACAATTCACTGACTTTAATTGTATTATTTTTCACGCTATGGCGTATGGTTGGTTGCTATATTTAATTTTGATTACTGTTAGTGTTAGGTATGTTTTTAGTACATTTTAGAGTTAACTACTCACAAGATTAATATGTCATCAAAATCGATCCACCCGCCTTCTCTTGGACTCAAAGGTAATTAATTCATTAAATTAACTTAACATTACTTCTATGTAAACGAGTAACTATATTTTAAAACTGGCCGTCTTCTTAGCCAAAACAGTAAAGCCTTTGCCAGGTTAGTAATCGTAGTAACGATATAACTCGATAGGCGATATGACACGGAGCGCTATATTGATTGACGAGGGCGGAAACGGGCAAGGTCGCGACTGATAACAGATCAAGGACGTTTGAATGTTCCCGTGACTCATCAGGAACTTGATACTGTGTGACCTTTCACGGTCATATCAGTATGTCCTTACTCCTTACAAATGGGACATTACGTATACCTAGGATAAAATTAATGCTAACGAACACTACGGATCACAAACAGACAGACAGGGTATTATAGATATCGTTTTGTAACAAGCTCGTTATAGCAAGGGATAATCATCCAATTATATCGCATTGGGCAACCCTGCAGTTGTCGCGGGGTATTCGGGTAGGTAATTGTGTCGATTGCAGGTCTTAACCCCCCTTGAAAATCTGATTTCGTCCGCCACGCTCTCTAGATATTACAATAACATTGGGCTTGCGTCATAAACTAGTCAAGTTGCAGACATTGTCTATACATAATATATGTATGTACCTATAAATTTAAACACAAAAACGGTCTTTAATATCGATAAGCAATTAAAATAAAATAAAATAAATAAAATAAAAATGAGAACATGACCGAAGTCAATTAGGTAAACACGCATGGAAAACGTCCGTCCGGATCGTTGTCCGTACGGAATATTTATCTGAAAACCATTCTTTAGGACTTTATTATCGATGTTTTAAATAATGAGTTTTAAAATTGTTGTCTGTTTAAAGAATCACGTTTTAAAATTTCAAGGACTAATCGGTCAGTGGTCTCTAATCATGGAGCAAATGAAACATCACAAAAACACAACAATCACCAAAACATATACATAAATGTCTTAATTAAAAAAAAATGCCCCAGTCGGGAATGGGATGCGAATCCAGGACCTCGCTTATCAAGAAGCCAAGGAGTTTTATATAATCAAGTCAGATCGCATAGATATTTCTACATCATGAAATAAAAATCAAGGATTGTATTCCACAAGCAAAGTTTTTATGCTACATTCTTGATAAGCGTCCACAAATATTATCTGGGGCAATATTTGTAGAAGCCGGAAATCGAGGGAGTGGTTAGTGCTGTGGTTATAGCGGCTCGGGAGCCATGTGTGACTATTCTTTATCTACATCTATACATAATTATCTAGTGGCTAATTAAAGTTTAGTCCCGATTTGCGCCTTGTTTTTCTGCGTCGGTCACTGTTGTCATGGGAAGCAGCGGAAGAGTTTTGCATGCTCGCTCGTTTGCTATTTTGGTTCCAAAAATTGAGGGAACCGTGAAATAAATATCAACACTACATAACATTAATTCATTCACTACCCAATATTAATTCGAATTTTGACTAATTTATTAAATTTTCATCTCGGGAACAATTTTTAACTTTTTTAATAGGTAGGTAGCTAGCCTAGCTGTCCCCTCGCGACTTCACCCGCGTGGAACATTTGTCTCAGTTTATCCCCCTTTTTATCCCTTTAGGAGGAGTAATGTCAAAAATCCTTTCTTAGGCCTACCCTACACTCCACATGCTAACAGCCGCTTGCGTTCAGTTATTTCGGCTGTGCGTAGTCAGTCAGTCACTCAGTAATAGAAAAATGTTATATTAGTACATCGGTAAAAATTACCACACTGTCCCTCGATCACGGTTTAAAAGCCAGTAAAAGTTAGTCTAGAGATTAGCGGGGACATTGATAAAAAGTTCATTCATACCGCGATGAGACATGTGAATGGCGTAATTACAGGCTTCACCGACGGAAAATTACAGTTTATACCTCCGTCTCATCATCAGCATTCATTTATTTGACAAAATACATTAGCGTGTTCAAGTGGTTAATATATTCAATTATACCTTCTGTTGTGATGTCCATATATGTGTAAGTAAAAAATGAAGCTATTTAATTTGCAATCATTATAATTGGTTACATGATTACGAGGATCAGTAAATCTTAAGTCAAGGTAGCCTTCACGTGAAAAGATTATTGGTGACCTTCAGTGATATTTCATGTTGGTAAAATATCTCAGGATACATAAGGTAGCTTTGTATTGAAAGTTAAAATGTTTGAGATTTTTTATTATTGCGGTCCAGTATCAAATGGACAAAAATTAATTGGAAACGCAATATAAAATTTTATATCTAATGCTATGCTATGCTATGCTAATCCCCGTTTTCCAAGAGATAATAACAAATATTCTTTTACTAGCTGATCCGGCAGAAGTCGTCCTAACTATATTATTTATATCTCAGGTTCTAGGCGGTGTATGAAAGTGAAACATTTTTAAGTTAGACTTCCAGATATAAAACTACGAAAACTGCATTAAATTTCATTCGGGAGTCTGTGCGTGATGCCCGGACAAACATACAGACAAAGGAGACAATATTATTGGCTTCGGCTGTTTACACACCAAAAACAGTCAGTTACTTCTCCAACAGAATAGAAAGTAAATCTAAACATGTCATTGTGTTCTTTCAGAGATAATTAGGGCTACTGGTAGTTGAAACATAATCATAGGCGAAAGAAAGAAGCGACTCTACAGAGTCAATATTTTATGGCCAAGCTTCATGCTGGGGAGTTCGCAAAACTCAAAGGTGTGGGAAGTCCGCCAACGCGCATTTCACCAGTGTGGTTAAGTTATCAGTCTGAGAAGAGACTCATGCCCATCAGTGGGACAGTTATCGGTTGCGATGATGATGATGATGTAAGGGAGGCACGAGGGGGGGGGGGGCTATGTAAAAGTGGGGACATTTCCGAACTTCTAGAAGTATCATATAGGTACTTGCTTGTAAGCTGTAGTCATGCCATTTTGTCCATCTATGCTACAGGCTACAGGTACAAGGAATCAATGAACACAAAGAAGTCTTGTCAAAAAATGGCGATAGCCCAGTTGGCCTCATTCGTATGGACTTAAAATTACATAGATAACATAATCGATATCAGTACAGATTAATAATACTCATAATTTATAGGTAATTGGGTGAGTAGGTAAATGCGATGCCATACACTCAGTTTTACACATCATGGTTACATTATGTAAAAATCATACCCACATAATACAATAAATAATTGATTAATTTAATAATATAATTATGAAAACCTTTATCACGTTTTGTTATATTTTTATTAAATTTTAATTGTTTTCTGTGAATCAGTCTATATAATTTAATTAAAATATTTTACAAGTAACTATTCGTATTATGAACTAAAATCTTAATTACCGAATGTTCAAAAGCCACACAACAAGGGAAAAATTATATTAAAATGAATTATTTCATTACCAGTAGCATAACAAAGTGGATAAAAATAACAAATTTACGTAATTTCCACACATGAGAAACGTTATTTGTAAATTTTAAATAAAAAAACTCCCCACTCCGAAAATTCTCTTATAAGGTGATGATCATCAACCGTATTTAATTTTGGAAAAAAGTTGAATACCCTTCAAACATCTGGATCGATTTTTACCACACAAAATCCAAACCAACCAAAATTAGAAAATCGTACTTGGGACTGTTACTTCGGTGGGTGTAGACCACGAATTGACCAGCTCTTATGGTAATAAATATAGACTTAACGTTAATTACGTAACTCATTTTATCGATAAGCTAGGTATCGTTGCAAATTCTTCATTATGCGAGTAGTTTTTATCATTATTTTATCATGGAATGCTATAAATATATTGCTTAGTACTGTTACTGAGAATTAGGAATTGCGACTCTCCGCTATAAAAAATATAACCTACACGTAATAACAGTGCAATTTAGTTGGTAAGTAAAATTTACTTAAGGCATTTTACATTCTCGTCGTGATCTACAATGTACCACAATCACAGGGTCGGAAAGCTGGCATTTGTGTGAGTTGCCATTTACGAATTGCAAATCGAACGTGACGGAGTATTTATGAAATTATTTTAAAAGCTGGTTTATGTAAATGGATGGACAAAGGGGCCATTGAAGAATCTGACGTTATGGATAGTGAATGGCGGCCGTCACCATAGCTGCTGAAACATCACGCTATGGCAGTGGGTTCCTTAGCAAAACTAACCATAAAACGCCTTACTACGTAGGAATACTAAAGCCGGGACTGTTAGAGATAGTTAGTCCTGTTGTAGTTAGTTTTAGTATAGTCCAGTCAGTCTGGTATCAATTCTGTGAAATGCTTTAGGCATCAAAGAGCCGTCAAAAAGCTCATTAGACTAGTTCTTTTGAGCCGGCAACCTTTGGTGTTCTCATCCATCATTACCGGTGTCCCGTCATTTCAATTGTTGGCTGTTGAGATAACAAAAATAAAAAATTACGCAACACTGAAATGTACAAGTCGTGTTGGTACAACGATTCAAATATTTATCGTTGGGAAGTGCAATAGGACCCAGTTGTGCACACACCGCGGGACCTGTAGGACAGCTACGGCAAAGAGTAATTATTGACGCAGAACATCCTTCTGCAAAGTGTATTATATGACTGTAGTAATATTATGCCTACCGCCTCATAGGTACTCAAGTGTACTACTATGTGACCGTACATTATGTGAATGTGATTGCATCTTACACGTAATAATTGATTATTGATTTTCAAATATTCACACAGTGAATTTAGTTTACAACGAGCTGTGCCTGCAACTTGATTTGACTTGAATTTCGAGTTGAATCTTTCAGTGAAAGCCTCATAACAATTCGTTCAGTCGTACTGGAGATTAGTCCGGATAGCCAAAAAGACAGACGGACAAAATTTTTAAAAGTGACTAGCTTCCGCCCGCAGGCTTCGCCCGCGTGGGATTCGTTTAAGCTTCACCCCCCTATTTCACCCCCTTCGGGGTGGAATTTCCAAAAATCTCTTAGTGCTCCCATGCACTCCCCAAGGAACATACTTGCCAAATTTCAGCTTCTTCCGTTTCGGCTGTGCGTTATCTGACAGTCACCACGTCACCAGTAACGCAAGAGTTGTATATATTAAGATTCAATGCTGAGAGCCGTAATGGCAAGTATTTTTTTAAAACAAAAGATAGAAAATAATGTGTGTATAAAAAAATGTGTATTCTCATTACGATGCAGAAAGTCTTTTCTTAAATTGTTCTGTACATGGTTGGTTTGTCCGACGATCATGCAAAAAACTATTTAATACATTTGTATAATGTTCTTACTTTCTCAAAGTTTTTTTTTTCAACTGGAAGCGTCAAAAAGTCTCAAAAAATATTTCTAATGGCCAGCAAGGAATATTTAAATTCCATTTGCTCAGTTGTGCGACAAATTCTAACATTTTTATCCGCTTCGTAACAACTATCTGATACGTTTAAGCTTACGGTTATAAATATCACAATTACAACTTTATTCAAGGTCATATTAACATAGATACTGATATAATGCTTATCAAAATATCCGTATTTAACACAGAAATTTATAAAACCCGATAATAGAATAGTGGCTTTACAACTCGGTCCAAATCAATCAATCATAATATAGATACCTACAATCGGTTGCATTATAAGACCAAAGAATATTATGTATTTAAAAAATAGGGCAAAGCGCATAAGACCTCAGCAATATAAAATTAAAGAGAAGAAAAGAAAATAAAATCTAATGTTTGCCCTTGCCGTAAATCGTACCCAGGATGCCTCGCTTAGCAGGCAGGGTCACTTTCAACAAATGATCCATATCATCTATTAAGTCTCTCTCTCTCCCACGACGAATAAATAGCCTAAGAATAACTATTCCAGCCACGGTTGAGTCATAGTAGCTTTCTAACATCCATCTCGTCAATCGAACTCCGAATGCTTCCTTGTGATGAAAGTAGAAACACGACGTCATATACTTATATAGGTATATTTAAGTACAATATAGGTATACCACCTCTAAACACATACATACAAATGTGAGTAACATAAAGCGTTATAACTATTAGTCACGACGGTTTCGTGTTGTCAGGCTGTTATCATTAAAATGTTGCCTCTGTCTCCATGCTAATCTATGACAACACGAGTACTTAACAAGGCCCTATTATGCTTCTAACTGATGGCCCAACAAAAGCACGTCTTTATTACGTGATATTTTGTTTTCGCAGTTGCCGCCATTGTAACAACTGGGTTATGTTTGTGTCTCCTTGAACAGAGGCTACTTGATATCCATGTTAACGAAAATATCTTTCTAAGCTAGGATTAGGATATTGGTAGAAACCGGTTTGAGGACCTGTTCAGGACACACCCCTATTAGCAGCGATAAATGGGTATGGTTAATATGTATCTGTATCATCGTCGCCAGCAGCTTGTCTGTGTATTACAAAACAAAATGTGACGTCACACAGAAAGTCCAAAACGTACGGTACGACGAGGAATACACCGAAAGATATCTTAAAAGGGATGTTTTTTGATAATAACTTGCTTAAAAAATGTGACATCGTACCATTTCGGAAGATGTCAAGGACGGAGAGCAGTTGAAAAATCCGAAAAAAATGGCGTAATTTATGGAGGGCCCTAAACTCCTCTTTTGAAGTCGGTTAAAAACAGAAGCACACACAACAGGGGCCCAGATGAGTGGAACGCCATCGAACAATATAATTACCCAAACTCCGTAATGAATCAGGACTCCGCCAAACTTTCGTCTGCGTTTCAAAGGTTTCTCGCTATTCATTGGCATGAGGTCAGCGAAAATTCCTCTGCAGCCTTATTACAAAGCAATAGAGGTTATATTTGAAGAACAAGGATTACTTATTACGGAAAAGCTTTCCGTATATAGAGTAAGTATTAAATAGAAAGAAAGGGGTTTTTGTTTATCTCCGGTAGACACATTTACCAGCCACCATTAGATATAATTTAGCTTTTAATCAAAATAAATAAAATAATCTATGTAGTCCAAAAAGCTAATCACAAATGACAATGGACCTTTGTTAAGTAAAATATATCAATCAAACTAATTTTAGAGGGATATATAAGTACTATAAGCCAGTGTTATAGATAACATTCGAGCGAAAACAGCGGATTATGCATTTATTATGGAATTTGTGTCATTCGATTGCAGTTGTCAAAACACGCAATATCACGCGAAGCATTTTAACTTTTTGCTTAGAAACAGCAGCGCATTATAAGCTTCAGGGTAATGTCGGCTTTGTACTTATAGCTGTAGAGGCCAATATACCTTGTTCATTATCTAACACAAATTCTTTGCCAGAAAAGTCGCAAATCACACTAACATTAGCAATAAGCTAGACGTGGATTCTTCCACTTTCACAATAATCTGCTTACCCCTTTTAACTAATGACTGTTATTAGAATAGAACATATCTTTACAAAATTCCGTTTATTAAAGCAAACAGTAAACAGTTTCCTTAGAATTAATTTGCTCCAAATTTCCTGGCTTCACGGAATAAAATACGCTGATCAGTGATATGACTAAATGTGGACCAATTCTTTCCACACCAATTCCTTCCACAAATTCAAATTACTGAAATAAAAGAACCTCTAGTAGTTGTAAACTCTAGGGTGAAGCTAGCGATGTTCTAACTTATTTCATTTTTAGCTGAACAATTTCCGCGCAACTGTTCGCTAAATAATCGCGCAAGTTGTGGGGCCTCTGTGAGGGACCCTCGATTTATCTGGCATAATTAAGGGAAATCGTAATAAGCAGCAATTACTTATCTTTGCCAAGAAAAGATTTGAGAAAGGTGTATTATAATCTTTGCTTAGAAAAGATTGGACAAATAAATAATGAGATAGCAAAACGAGTTCTGGAGCTTTTGGCGTGGTGTACGAAGGGGAATGGAAATTGATTTTATTTCGGAACGCCTAAATAAATACGTACGGATTCCTGATGATAACTCAGACCTTAAATAGTCTCACCGTCCCATAGACATCAAAGTAGATAAGCAAAATATAATCAAGATTGGTTTATCTGGCTGGTGCATTTTGTCCTCTGGAACTACTACAGTACTACCAAAGTATTTACGTTGTTTTGTTTGTGTAGACCTAGAATCACAGAAACTTACAGGAGAGTAGTAGCCAGCTAGACAGAAAAAAATAAATTCTATAAGTAACAAATCCATACTAATGTTGTAGGTATATGTATATATGCGAAACTCTGACGGCCTGCCTGTATGTCTGTGACGCTTTCACGGCTATACCATCGGCCCGATTGTAATGGGATTCGGAGTGACAATGTGGTCACGCAAACCCAGGGTTTAAGGAATATAGTTGATGCAAGATTAAATGTAGATTACATATTTTTTATTTACCTTTATTATTGGAAATGGTCACTTTCCAGGTTCCCGAACCTGAAATTCCAAATCTTCCAGTTCTCCTGCTAAGAGAAGCTGGTATGACGTGGAATACGATTACCAGCTTCGCCAACTACACACCTCGTATCATTAAACATACATCGATCTTACGTTTATCTTAACAAGGGTTGTCGCTCCTCTAACGATACAGTAACAAACTTTTTGAAAGAGATAAACCATACAAAACGTCCGTCCGTCTTTGAAGCTGTATCTACTTGTGGGGCGTTTGGAAAAAGGAATCAAAGAATTTCTAGTGAAGGATGGAAGATGAGTGGGCTGATGTAACACAAAATGTGTAATTTATAAATACTTTTCAGTAATTAATGTAAGTAGGTAAGATTTTCATATAATATTACACGTTTTGACACATTTTAAAACATCTTATTATATATATTTTATTTTATATGCTTGCGTTATTGCAATAGTTGTTATACGTATATGTACGTATTATGTAGGTATGTTATTAATGTCATTAGTGTACCTACTTGCCATGAGTTCTTAATATTAAAACCACTAAAAATCTAAATGCGTATTATAAAAAAACTGTTTCATGTATCTACCTACGTACGGCTATGCTGATTTACTTTCAAAATTAAACTTATTATCTCTTACCTTCCTCTCTCTCTTACCAAGAAATTAACAATAATTTAAAGAACCGTTTTTGGACGAATGCCCGTTTATTTTACATCTTAACACCTACTTATGTAGGGTCTAACTAGTCTCTGCTATTTTAAAAATGCTTAATATTATATACCTACCTATTTTATGTTGTCTACAAGAAAGTGTCATCCCTAATCCTAATTCCTGTTGGCGACAACCGAGCATTTCTTTAGTTTCTGCGACAGCGTGGGTGGGGAGACGTTGCCAAGTAGGACATAATGTCTCCGAGCCCAGCTACCACTCAACCTATAACGTCACATTACATCCCATCCATCGCTGCTCTAGTACCAACACAATAAACACAACTAGAACTAAACCAGCTATGGATATGGCATCTTAACTAATAATCTTAATAATTTTCCGATTGCTTTCTAAATTTAGAAGTATACATTGTTTTGTCTGTCGCTAATTGTGGCGGTTAAATGTTTCCTCGTTTCAAAATCGGGACGTTTGGGAACTAATTATTTCATAATAAAGGGACAGGTTCCGAGTTCTCGAGAAGGAATAATAGTAATAATACAATACTACATAGGTATCATTATGTGCATATTATTATGAAGACATCAGGATTTTCTTAATAATAAATGGGTCTTGCACAAACTAGAATAGATGTATATATGTGGCACAGTTTGAGATTTGATGGTCGCAAAAAGGGGTCCAGGTTCGTTTCTCGTATCTGAATATATTTTGTAAGTTGTTGTTTTGATTTTGCGTACCTAATTGTAACTACTGAATGTCGTTTCAATTGTCATTACTATTTGTCTATGATGTTCTCCGCGCTAATCTGAGAAAAGGCTTCACCGATTTGGGTGCGGTTTACGGTACGTAGTCAGTTTAACTAACCACGCTTAAAAGTTTCCAAATGCGGCTACATACTAAGAGACTGGATTCTCGAGCAAAGCGAGGGCGGGTTTACTAGTTTATAATAATTTTATCAACTAAATTAAAATTACTACATAGTCAATGTCCGTGGAAGCTATGTTTTTGTCTTGCTGTGTGGCACCCTGGCACTTATCCTGCTTTTGCTATCAATATAAAATTCGTTTTAATTTGCTTCCCGCACAAATGCCACCTTTCTGACCGTGTTAATAAGGTCCATTGCAGATTGTCGCCGAGAATTTCAAATGCCCTAAGTAAATTTTGCTTACAAACTAAATTAAACTGTGAGAACAAGTACTAAATGTCTTTTTACCAGGGAGCCACAATTCTATATTCCCGGCGACTCAGGTGTAATTATCATATTAAACTTACCGGAAGAAGAAGCAATATCAAGAGAACGAACGACCGTAAAAATGTATGAAAAAGCTCGTTACATATAGAATTTAATAGGTGCTTTAGAAAGCGGATCCGTTTGAAGCTTTTTTTGTAATGGGTTTATGTGTAGGTTTTATATTTTACACGCCTTGTATGTTTGGATGAGGTTTGAATGTACCTAGGTACCTATTTATGAGCTAGTTTCACGCTCTCGCTTGGCTTTGGGGAAACCCTTTACCTTACTCCGCCCCGGAAACAGTTACTAGGTACCTACTTATTTTATTATGTACTTGATAATCTTGATACACAGATACAATAAAAGTTAGTTGACTTGGTCAACTACAATATTGGTAAAAACCGCATCAAATTCGGTTAATCCGTTTCTGAAATTAGCGGGAACAACGCATAGGAACGCATAGAAAAATACAAAAATTGATCGTTTTTAGATCTATTGTGTTAATAACTAATACAGACTGGAATAGCCTGGATTGGACTGGATTGACCTCGACTGGACTTTACTGACCTGTACCTACTGAGTTGACTAATTGCTTGAAAATTAGAGGTGTGTGCGTTGTTTCAGCTTCCCGCCCATACCATAGGTATTCAAACTACTCAACTAGGTACTTGACGATCGCTGTTAAGCTAACACAGCCGATCAAATACCTCATTAAAAGGTAAAAGAACGATTAACTCGTTGGAACTCAAGGTAAGTTAGCATCAATGTAAACAAGTATAAAAATGGTTCAAACAACCAACTTGTTCCAAAGGGCGCTTCAATATTACGATATAGCGTGCGCAAGCGCATTACACGAATTCGCAAGGGTACGTTCACGTAAGCGCTGCTTTTTATACCTAAACTTTATTGTTGTATTATTATTACTGTAATTTTTTATAACAGAAAAAACGTAAAGTGAACCTGATACTAACTAGTATGTGTATGTGCAAAAACCTGAAGTGTTGCTGATTTTATAGGATTTGCTTCAGGCCTTCAAATTCTATCTGCAAAATCTCATTTTTCCCTTTTGTTCAATTGCAATTGCAAGGCAAGTCCCACTTATCAATCAATATGCTAAAGAGTAGTTTTGAAATTTGTGTTTGCTTAGTGGAACACTCCTAGACTATTATTCTAGTACTTCATGGTTTTATTTGGTTTAATGGTGATTTAGTATCATGTAAAACGCATATAATCCGTGATGTTAGACATGTTATGTTATTTAGGTATAATAAAATTATACACGTCAAAAGGTATCCGATTGCTTTTCATAACAATGAAATAAATGATGTCACGTGAAACTAACACTCATAAAACTGCATTTTGCGAAGGCAACACAAACTTTGTTTTGTTCGATTGTGGTTCTGCGTCAGCAAACCTGGTCAACGACCTCCACTGGGGCACTTGTTAGGTAATATTGAATTTAGTGTCATCATCATATTATAATAATAAGTACCATCCGTTGCCATCGAAAAGCCCATAGCCCGGCGGCTTGCGTCGATCCTAGTGATCGACAAAGTTAAGCAACTGCGGGCGCGGTCGGTAGTTGGATGGGTAACCACTAGTGCTAAAAATTTCTTAAACGCATCCGTGCTTCGGAGCTTCTAAATTCAATAAACATAAAAGCGAAAGGATAGATACTCACTCACTCACTAGGCACTCACTCAGTCACTCACTGATTTATTTATTTATTTTATTTACACTTTATTGTACACCATAGCAAGGACACAACAGAATAAGACATTTGTAAATAATGTTATACAATAGGCGGTCTTATCGCTGAAAAGCGATTTCTTCCAGACAGCCTCCAGGTAGAAATAGAAAATGATTTAACATGAAATCTGATAAAGTACCCATTGATCTGCGAAGATGACATTTCGAGGATTATAGTTAATGAGTGGAAGATGTCATCTGTGACGAAATTTGTGATGCTTCTCATAATGAGCTGAAGATCAAAATGCAACAACTAGTATTACATAAAGATAAATATTATTATTATACTGTTGATAACAAGTCGTCGTTGTGGACGCGTCCGAGCGGCGGCGCCAACTCAGAAAACCCAACGAGGCAGGAAAGTGCTTGAAAGCGTAGAAGTTATCATGAATCGCATTAATACACCGTGACGGAAGCTTAATTAAGATTATAACCGCAGATACATAATTACAAAGCCCCGTTCATTGTGGACGAAATATGGGAGAGTTTTATACACACAGTGCATACACAGCCCCACACCAGCCTAGGATTGACAGAGTCGTTGGTGTCATGAACCACGCAGATTGAGAACAGAAATTTAAACTCAAAAATATTATTTTAACTCGTTGGTAACCAATATTACGGAATAATTAAAATATACCTGACTGACTAAAGTGACTGACAAAATATAGTGACTGACAAACAACGCACAGCCGGAACTATTAAACGCACGAAGCTAAAATTTGGCACGTAGATACTTATATTCCTTGAGGAGTGTCAGCACTATGAGAGGATTTTTGAAAATTCTGCCCCTAAAGAGATAAAAAAGGGGATAAACTGAAACAAAACTTTACGCAGGCGAAACCATGGGGCAGAGCTAGAAACAGAAAACATGATAGATTGCCAGTTTTCTGCACACCATGTTTTCTGTTTATTATTCTATGACAAGTACAGTTGGGTAAACAACATCTTTACGCTGACGAATGACATTCCTGAACGCAGGTGTGTCTAAATACTGGACTCTGAGACTAACACTTACCTAATATGTTGCGAAATTATTTGTTAAATGCATTCATTTAGTTTTAAAACAAATGCAGTGTAAGCTGAAATTGTATTCTTGCTCGATTTTAGCGATCGATCAAGTTGAGTTTGAATAGTGCATCAGGCATTTATGAAGTAGGGAAGAGACTCAAAACTCATGATAATTACACTTATCAGATCGCGATAAAATTGGTGAATGGGTAGACCTCATGATCTGACTCATGACTGGGGTATTGAAGACTTTTCTAGATAAGACCTACATAAATGTTTCGTAGAAGGTCCGTCCTACACTTGTGAATTCGCGTATTCGCGCGTATGTGAATGAGCGCCATTATGACTTGCCTTTAAGTGCAGGTATGGGTCCTATGGGTCCAGAATCCTTGAATGTCCTACCAACACGACTACAAAAATTACGAAATTTGGAACATTTCCAACAAAAGAATTAATGATTTACTTCCAGTCAAAATCTAATTTGAACAGGTGTTACGTACTTCAGTGAATACTCTGGTCACGTGTACAGAGCGATGTATGTATTAGAATGGTTCTCCTTTCTCTA
Source organism: Hesperia comma (assembly GCA_905404135.1). Taxonomy (NCBI): domain Eukaryota; kingdom Metazoa; phylum Arthropoda; class Insecta; order Lepidoptera; family Hesperiidae; genus Hesperia; species Hesperia comma. The sequence continues at coordinate 3,738,504 of FR990026.1, forward strand.
TCTCTCTTTGTTGCTACCGCCTCTTCGTTCTCCCACTGTCCTAGGTAGACTGGTAGAGAATGCTCTTAGTATTAAGTCTGCTTTTTGTTTCATTACTTATGTAAGCTTCATTAAAGAATATCAATCTATAAATAAATAAATGGTTAAATATGAGTACCTATCTACAAATCAATAAGTAGGTAAGCAGACATGCATTTAAGCTGGCGCCCAAGACAACTGTGATCGATACAAAACAAGACTCGAATCTGGACTAGAATTATTAGTCCAATAACCAGAGGGTATTATTTTATTAAATGCTAGTTGCTCAATTAGTAGTAGTAGGTGTGACTGGGGCAGGCACTGTTTGTGATAGTTAGCCCTGTTTGTTACCGTTACTACTAGTTCTAAATTGGGCACACAGAGGACTTTTGAGGACTAATATGGCCTATCGAGTTATTCCGGTCTGATCTTAAAATGAGACCCCGAAAGAGGATCACTATGTTTTTAATTATTTATTATTCCGGTCTGATTCCAAATAATTAATACCTACGCGGATCATAATATTTTAAATTATTTTCTACTCCAGTCTGTCTGATCCTATGAATCCATAGTGCAATGCAATTTGAAGTCAACGCCATTTCTGTATCTTCTGAAAGCTATGGTCGTTTTGGCATCGGCATAATTATATTGGCATTGTATATGTATATTTACTAGGCATTTTGAAATTCAGTATCACCTTTGTAACAACTACAATATTGAATACGTTTGAATTGTAATTTATGTATGAGTCATGATTAAAATTCCTACCAGTTGTCGATTTCACACTTATTATTAAACTTTAATTTATTCTTTCACATGGTTCACCACTTTGTCTAGACATTTTAGGGTTCCGTATCGAAATGGTACCAACTGACAACACAATGGACACAACAATAACAACAACCAAACATTATGGAAATATGAAAGCAAACGTGCAGCACCACGCACCACCCTTCATCGTCGCTCATGACAACTGGGACCAACCCCAGACCAACACTCAAAATGGGAATAGGATGATTAGTAACTGAGTCAGTTAGGACGTCAGTTGATTACTACATTTTAGTAGGTATGAGGCCTGGGGCAAACACTATTACTTAGTGTTGCCCAAATTCAGTCTTGGTCTTGCAGTCTTGGTCTTGTTCTTGCGTTTTTTGCAAGACCAAGACCAAGAACAAGACCGCGTATTTTTAGCAAGACCAAGACCAAGACTGACCGTGCAAGACTTGAGCAAGAACAAGACATAGCCTGCAAGACTCTTGCGTCTTGCAGCTAGGACTTAGCGCTATTTCACACGCTTAGGAATTCTATGAGACGCAAAAAACTGTATCAAAGAATATGAAAAACTGGACCTATGCGCATTACGACTAATACCATAAACATAGCGAATAAAAAAATATCTATTAAAATCAAACTGAGTGCATGCATAGTTATCCATCGGCACTTTGATAATGCGGCATCAAAGGTCTTGTACTTACTTCTCAAAGAAATTTGCCGCTTTTCGGAAGTACATGGTTATGATACACGCGCCGGCGGCTTCTTTTGAAATTTGACACTATTTGATTGCCGCCATAGGGCGTAGGTATACTCATGCAAAATAATTTCGAATTTTAAGAGTACCTACAGGTGTTCCAAAGAATAAATAAGTTTCAGAGTGCTTAGAATGAAAATGAATACATTATACTGATCGTAAGCTTATAAATCATAAATGTTTATTAAGAAACAGTTACTTCCATGGAAAACGACATATAGGTCAGTTGATTTTTCGAATTTCTTATCAAATCTTCAGTTATTTATTAATCTGCTTGATCTTTACTATGGCTATGTTAATTCAAGCTCACAATGTTCCAATTCTAATACGTTTTTCTAAGATTTAAAGTAAACTTTAATAAATAGTAATAGACTAATAGGTAATTGCAAGACTTGCAAGACTCTTGCTGCAAGACCAAGACCAAGACCAAGACTGGGAGCGCAAGACCAAGACCAAGACCAAGACCAGGTGTATTGGCGCAAGACCAAGACCAAGACTGGCTAAGTCTCGTCTTGTTCTTGCATTTGGGCAACACTACTATTACTCCTGTTAGTTGCTGGTAGTACGAGTAGGTGCATGGATCCTGTCACACCTTCCCAACCTTCAACCTGCACTCCTGAAAGTTCTCCATAACATGGGCGGGCGAAGGTATACGCAGCTGCTACCCTGTGCCTACGATATAGTTCGGTCACAGATGCGTTGCTACCCTTGAAAACTGAGATGGTTGATTCTATAGAAAGTGTAACTGGCTCCATGTAAGACATTTGGTTGTTGTTGACAGTTATAGTTGCGGTGATATAATATATTTATATTTGTCTATATCTGTTTAACCTTACTTGCCACAATACAAAGTTAGTGTACAAGGAAAACGGACCAACGCAGACTTTATTATAGGTATAGCAATTGTAGAAACATAATTGATCATTATATGGCGCCTAGCGGATTGTACCTGTTAATTATGTGCTTGACTCGGACAGCTCGAGTGAGGACTGGTCTCAGATAGTCGATACGTGTTATTTGGAGTCACGAATACTAGGTTTGCCTACCTTTACATAATTAAATAATTACCTTAATAATTAAATTTAAATTGGATATTTCACACTGCATACCTGTTCTGTTTTCTTGCTTATCTATTAAATAAATTGGATACCTATCGAAATATTTAATTTAAAACTGTGTTATATGAAGTTAATTACGCTGTCTGTGCAACTTGCAGTGTTTTTTATTCATTAACTAGCTTCCGCCCGCAGGCTTCGCCCGCGTGGAATTCGTTTAAACTTCACCTCTCTATTTCACCCCTTTCGGGGTGGAATTTACAAAAATCCTCTCTTAGTACTTCCCTACACTCCCCAAGTAACATACATGCCAAATTTCAGCTTCTTCCGTTCAGTAGTTTCGGCTGTGCGTTGTCTGTCAGTCAATCACCAGTAACGCAAGAGCTTTATTATATTCTTTAATTGTGACGTGTAATAAATTATAATTTAAAAAATTATAATTTGGAAATAGATGGTTTAGATAATGATAACTGATGAAGTTTTTAGTTTGTTTTTTATACGAATAGGTTAGGTATGTTAATTAAGCTTAATTTAAGTATTGATTAATTTTGCTTTTATTTTATACATAATTATAGTTATAAACAGGTCATACTTTAGTGCTTTTTTTGGTTTTCTCTATGCTACCTGGCTGTGTATAACTGTATCTTTGTTAAACAATATAGAAACATTAAACTCTTTAATAGTTTGGTATGTAGAGATAATAAAAAAAACTACCTTTTGTAGTAATTGATTCATTTCATTTTCAATAATAGAAAAGCGAACTAAAGAAGCGAACAAAGGTGATATTGAATCAACCCTATCGAATCGAGCTTGAATCAACCCTATTGAAAAAAAAAAACAAAAAATGTTTACTACTAATACAATACGACCTTAGAATCCGCAAGTCTTCAAAACAACATTTCCCATATTAAACCTCCTTCGCCGGCTGCAGTCTCGGTGGTCAGGTGTGGTCAACCGAGGTACCGTCAGCAGTACAATGCACTCGCATTCCGGGCCGGGTTTGTTGACATCGACGGAAGGGCGGGATGCGTGTCGAATGCAAGCCGCGCAGACGACGTCCAGACGCAAGCGCCATATTTAAATGATACGCCTTCCTGCCCCAGGGTTGGCACTTGTCACTTTTGGAAATTATAATAATATGTTTAAAATATTTTTATAGTATAGGTATTTATTAATGTTCAAGTTCTATTTTGGCTTCTACCACCGAAGGAAATGCGACAGAAACTTAGCGTATATTTTCAATAATATAAGATGCAAAGAGTTAGGGTGATGGTGAGGCAGTAATTTATGTCAACAAATAAATGTTATAATTGGTTAGGTTAAATGCAAGGATATGAGTGTAAAGGTTTATTTATGTATTTTAAGGCAATTTTTAGGTACAAGGATGAAAATCAAGTGTGAACCATTAATTTTGAGCACACACTCGCCTCTTTGTAGCCATTTATGACGCTAGTGAAGATACCTACTACATTTTAAGTAAGTACTAGCTATTATCTGTCTTATAAATTTCCTCCATTATTACTTTTACTCTTAGTGAGAGTTCAAATTATCTCAGAAAGTAGAGTCTTACAACTTTATCAAGATACATATATATTAAAAAACATTTTACCTTATAAAAGATGTGCAGGTAAAGATGAGATAAAAACAAACATAATTTAAGTAAGAAAACCTACACTATATAATTTCGCCAACCCTAGGCAACATCCTTTAAAGTTGTCACCGAAAAGACTTACTTACAATTGTTTACGCCATTAACACATCTAACTTAACCTTTATTAGTGAAGGTTTAAGGTCGCAAATTAAATAAATTTTATACCGTTCGCTTTCTACATCTAATAATTACGTCATGTACGTAGCGATTCATCTTTGCTAATACCGCACTTGAGTCATAAGTTAGTAGGCACAATACGTACAAAATGTTTGAATAAAAAATGGCCAAGCGCCTTTCTTACAGTTTTCATTAAAAATAATTTATTTTTGAACTAAGAATAAGAAATTGAATTGGTGGAGCTCCATCTAGTGCAAACTTTTGTCTAATTCCATGTTTTTTAAGGTAAGATCAACCTTTGTCACCACGTATAAAATACTAAAATACTAAAATACGTACATAATAGGAACTATGCACCATACACATATATACACAATCTAATGTTTATTACTCCAAGTTTTAATCCTCAGTCGCGGTGACGACACAATGCCCCCATTCGACATTTTATATCTCTTTTATAATCTTTTTTCACCCTCTGGCCGTAAGTCTCCGAAAAACCGACAAAATATTTTAGTTTATTATAACTTTAAATTTGTTAGTGTGTTGTTTGTGTAATTTGTGCCTAAGAAGAAAAAAATGAACATGGCACAAATCTGTCATTAGTGTATGTTACTGTCAAAAGGTTTCCACTATACCATTCATTTAGATCGCCATATCATCATCGGTGTAATTTACAAAAATGATCAGTATCCGTTAGAACCTACTTTTGCTTCAATCAATCTCAATCAAAAATCATATCTAGACATAATGTAGGTATGTACGAGACCTACTGGTAACTATAAACTCTGTGACTCCAGCACAAGTTCTGGACCACTGGTTTCGATTCCACTCACGTAATGGAAGTGAAGTTATAGAGTTGAGTTATGCTTGTGGTTTTTTCATCTCTTTTTGCTCAATGAACCGGTTACTTCAAAGTATTTATTTTGAATAAAAAAACCGGCGCTTTGTTCGCTTTTACAGTATAAAAAAACAATACTCCGATTGTTATATGCAAAACGTGTCGTTGAAGTGTAATGACTTCGTCGCTTCGGATGCGAATATTTTAATATTTAGTACATATACACACGAAATATTACACGAACAAAGTATCAATATTAATGTAGTTAAAACGTTCCTTTGACTTCTGAACATCTGTAGGAATACCTACTGCGCGCTCACTAATGTTTGATTCCTGAACTGGAGGGTACAAATTCTGCGCGATTCTCGAATTTTAAAAAATGATGCGCATTTCAATAATTAATTAATTATCATTTGCTTCACTGAACCAAATTATACTGTTCAGCAAACAAAGGCAAATGGGAGACATAAAAAATTAATAGTTTATATTTATATGGATCTAAAATAACAAACGGCCATATAGCACCACTTTGCCACTGTCGCCCATGACAACGGTGACCGACATAAAATAAGGCTCAATTTCGGTCCTACGATAGTTAGTCAAGTTAGCAGTGCTCAACAGCGACTGTGATTAGTCCTGTGAGTTGTTGTCTGTAATAGCCCAGTTAGTAACTATTACCTAGTAGGTACGAGTCTCCTTCTAATTCTTTTGTACAAGTATGCTGCCCTTAAGGACTCAGATGTCCGCCTTTAAAAAGATCCCGGATCCACAATCTTAAATTTTTATCTATTAAACACAACCAGCACATCCGCAAATCTGCACTGGAGCAGCGTGCTGTATAAAGCATATATAGCGTCTTTAATGATGAGGAGAGACCTGTGCTCAGTATTACTTAGGCCATTAAAGGTGTGAAGCCAAAAACAAGTGTCTGTGGTCACAGTAAAAAGAGAGACCTGGCTGGCACCTTATTATGAACTCTTAATTCCAGACAGTTCACGTTCACAACGTGTGGGTGACAGAGACAGTGCCTTGTTAACTGTAATACGCCTACTGTGCTCTGTAGTGGGCCGTTGGTTAAAGCATACAAATATCTGTGGTCAAAGTAGAAACCATAGGTAACTATAATCAGCAGGCTGTTGCGTCCTTGCGAGTGCCGCCCTGACCCTCACCTGTTGGCCAACAGTGAGAGTACGAGGGGCGGCTGATAAGTTCGCGGCCTAAGGTACTTAGCGATTACTAATCACCGCATAACTTATGTCACTAGTAGTAGCACTCTCTGATAGTATATAGAGCCATAAATTTTTTTGTTGTGATCATTAATAGTTATTCTATCCAACAACAAACACCGCCATGTCGACTGAACATGACAAGTCGCGTATTTTCGAGCATCGCGCTGTGATTAAGTTCCTCACAAAGAAAGAAAATACGCCGAAAGGATTTTTTTAAGAGATGTCATCGGTTTTTGTAGAATCTGGACCTTCATATACGATGGTCAAAAAGTGGGTTCGTTTATTTCAACAGGGATGAGAGCCCTATGAACACGACCCCCGACCGGGTCGACCTGTAACGGCAGTGACTGCAGAAAATATTCAAAAAGTAGAGAAATTAGTACTGGACGATCAAAGAATTAAATTGTAGCAAATAGTAGAGGAGTTTATAGGTCACTATAAAAATAATCAGAGAAAATTTACATCAACATTTTTATATGAAAAAAATTGTGAGCGTTGGTTACCGCGAACGCTCACACCAGTCGACAAGCAGCGGCGACTCGCGACTTGTAACAAGTTTTTAGAATTGGCCAAGGACAATTTGGATGAAATTTGTCACCAAATAGTAACCGTTGTCTAAACATGAATACGTCAGTATGATCCAGAATTGATACAAGTGTTCTAATCAATGGATAAAAATGGAGAAAGAGCGCCGAAGAAATTCAAAGTGGAAAAGTCGGCGTCTAAGATTATAGCGGCCATTTTTTGGGATAGCGAGGGAATTTAATTGATTGTCTATTTACCTAAAGAAACTAGAATAAATAGTCAGTACTATGTTAATTTATTGGCTTAATCACCGGAGGCTGTAGTGCAGAAGAGACGAGGAGAGTTGGCGCCCGGTGTGCTGTTTTTGCAAGACATTGCGCCAGTTCACACCGCTCGGGTTGCACGCCAGGCCCTTAAAGACACAGGATTTTCAGAAATCGACCACCCACCCTATAGTTCAGGTGTGACTCCCAGGAACTTTTTTCTTTTTTCAAAATTAAAAAAGGAGTTCAGGGGCCGAAGATTTTTCGACGATAGTGAGATGAGGGCGGCCGTAAAAAGTCATTTTAACGAGGAACACAAATCATTTTTTTTCAACGGTTTAAAAGCATTATATGCAAGATGTGAAGAATGCATTTCACTTCGGGGTGACTATATTGATAAATAAAAATTATATAAACGAACTTTTCTTTCATTAAGTACTTCGGGCCGCGAACTTATCAGCCGCCCCTCGTATGTCACCAGCCGCCGAGGCCGTGGGACAGCCGCCTGAGAATCTCTCAAAACTATTGTTTTGGTTTACAAGCTGCCTTAGGACGCGGGCACACTGACAACACTGCTTCGTTCGTTAATGACTGAATTCAAAATAGTAATTGAGCACACACACGCATTTTCTATTGTAATTTAATTTATCAGTATCTGAAAATTATGTTTTCAGCGGTCACTTATAAATTCCTGACTGAATTTGAGCTGACGCGAAGTGAAAGTCAATTAAGTAGGTATGCCCTGTACAACATTATCGTTGATGTTCGAAACTCAGGGGAAATATTCCTGTCACAGCATTGCGCGAGCATAATTGTGAGGTGAGGTGTGTATTTCACTGTCAAAACCAACTTTCGTTGCTCGTATTGCCTTCTGCAAACGGCCAAAAAGGTTCAGTTGACAGGTTGACTATATTGGAGGTATAGCCGGTTCATCATGAGTAGGGTTAATTGAGTTGGACTCGAGAGTAGACTACTAATATTTCAAATGCGTATTCACGCAGAGTAGCCCAAATAAGGAGAGGCCTATGTTCAGTAGCAGTCGCACAAAGGATTATGGATGGATTATACACGCAGACACTAAATTCGAGCTGGCTCTAAATATAAAATAAATGTTGTCTAAACCCGCCGAGAGAAGAACAGTGTGTCTGCAGCCTAACCACGGTGTATCGTGATTCGTACAACGTTTCAATACTATTCTCACATTATTAACCTGCTAATGATATGTTTGAAATTTATGCTTGGATTCTTAAAAGCTGCTTAATGTTCTTACAAAATGATCAAAAATTGTTGTTAAGTGACTTCCGAAAGGAGAGCAACTCGATCAATTTCTAATGGTCAACTGACTCTAGTGAATTACTGGTATCATGTGAAGCATACATAGATGATATGGGGTTCTTCAAAACTGTTGTAAAATTAGTTTTTCTTTTCAAGACCCTCGTTGCATCGACTACTCTGGTAAGTCATGTCTACATGACGATGTCCACTTACCATCAGGTGGCCCGGAGTCAATCTTCCAGTCTACAAAGGACCTACCTAACTTAGGTAATAGACAAAACGACTCGATCCAATAATAAGTTCCTCGCAGGTACTTCGCTGGCACCTTAATAATGGCCTTTGTATTTGTGAGGAAAAACGTACGACACGTAGAAACACGTAAAAATATTAGACAATTGTTTCCCCGATCAGATCTCTAGGGAAAATACTCGCGCTACACGAGAATACTAAATTGTATAGGTACAGTGCTCATTCGTAATTTTAATGTCGTAAAGTATGGTTGTCATATCTACCACTGCGCCACTTGTATGACGCAATGGCATCATGGTGCTCGATCGTTGTACGGTCCTAGGTTTATTTACCAGCGAGGTGGAAATTTTAAAGATGAGATGTCTCTGTTCCTAGTTTAGGATTTGTACTCAGGTAAATAATTATATTTTTATATTGATTGCCGGCAATTGAGCAGAAGAATCACCCGTTAAGACATCAGCAGTAGGTACCAAAGATGATCAAAGATCACCAATCCAAACCAAAAATACCAAAGATCTCTACCGAAGTAGAAAGAGGAAAGTGATAAGAAAGCAAAAAAGCGTGCTCCCAATCAACAGAGTCGTTTGGTGGCTGACAAGCGAGAGTGTAGTAGCTGGTACGCTGGTTTGAACTCTGCCAACACTACCATCGCCAACAACAAGTAGGGATCTGCTTCTTTCGCCTCCAACGACGCTGTTGGTTTGTCCTCAAAGTTAAGGGTTAAATTTCTACGGCATCAGTACTGCAGGTGATAGTAATACCGCCAAAACGTGGTTTGATACCTACCCGTCAAATAGTTTCTACCTATCGTTCTCAGTTCTCACCTGTGGCCCCGTAACTGGTAGGAGACGTTTACCCAATTATTCTTTCGCGATACGGCGCCACTATTGACTTAAATGAATTATGTAAGGTCACTGCTGACGTTTCTCTTTATTGATACAACTGGATAATTTGTAACCAAATTTTGTGATCGATGTGGGACAACATTTTCATTTAGAGTAATCTTATATTTAGTTAGATAATACATGCGAAATGAATGCATGCAAATGATGTTAAAACATTAGATTTAATAGATAAGTGAGTACTGGGGCAGGAACTGTTAGTGATTGTCAGTTGTTATAAGTTATAGTCCAATTGTTAGTAAGAGTCTCTTTCAAATTCAGTCACAAATCTGTTTCTGCCCTTGAGGACTGAGATGGTCCCTTCCACAAAAGTGTAACCGGCTCCACACCTTTCAATCGGGAATTATGACGGTAAAAATGGTATTATGTACCGTGGCGGGCGGTGGTACTTCCCCGAGTGAACTCTAGGCCCTTACCACCTTTTAAAACGCCTTTGCTTGTATGGTATATACGGCTGATTCCGATTATTGAGAAAAGTATTAAAAGTTTTACCTGTGGTTTTACTAGGATTATCCCGTTTCATAAATGGTGAAATTATATTTACAATCGAGACTGTATCGATGTGTGCGATGGCGCGATCGCACCTGTGCACACTGACCACGAACAATGGACATTAGAACACACAGAATACTATGGTTTACTTTAGCCCCGAGGTTAATGTAACAGTGACACATATATATGTGTATATGTTGGTGATAAATTATATTTACGCAATGTGCTGTTCTTTTAAAACAATTTTATTTGATGTAGGCAAGTACTCCGTTTTGGTTCATATTTTGTGAAGGCTATTTCTTTGTACTGAACGTTTATGAAACTTTGCAGGTCTTATACCTTAACAATACAATATTTAAATAGTTTTAAGTTGAGAGGCACAAGTGTCTGATGATGGATTAGCGAGGTGGACTCTGGAACTCTTTAATCGTTATAACGATGACAAGAGCCGCATTTGGATTTAATTGTATTGTCGTAGGTTTTGTACAGATCTGTACCACCGAACAACAATAATTAACTGTAATATTTTTTTTATCAAATACAGGATAAAATTTAGGAAAACCGCATTTTTTAAAGATTAGTTACTATTTCCAAAGACCTTTGGAATATTTTTTTTTACTTTTTTGTTATTATTTATTGTGACAACAATGTTTTGTTTAAGTTTCATGTAATCTATATATATAAAAGCGAAAGGTCACTGACTGACTGACTCACTCACTCATCACAAAATCTCAGAAACCGCTGAACGTATTGAGATGAAATTTGGCAGGGTAGTAGTTTATAGTTAGAAGGGATCCGCTAAGAACGGATTTTTTTATATTCCACCCCTAAGGGGGTCTAATAGGGGTTCAAAGTTTGTATGAAAGTCCGTCAATTTTAAACCAGGTGTTATGAAAATTGGTGTTTAGAATTATGAAAAAAAATAATGAAAAACCTGTATCAAAGTTTTTTAAAAAATCATCCCTAAATGGGTAAAATAGGGGTTGAAAAGTTATAAAAAAAGTTTGTCTCTTTGTACACGCTTATCTCCGGATCGGCTGAACGGATTTTAATGGAACTTTTACTGAGAGATTCGGAAGGTTTTGAAGCAACATATAGGCTACTTTATATCCAGAAATTCCCGCGGGATCAGGATTTACGCGGGAAAAACTCTTATGCGCCAAATCGCGGGCTTATATTTTTATGGGACTTTCACTGGGAGATAGAGGAGATTGTGGACCAACATACTTATAGGCTACTTTTTATCCCGAAATTCCCGCGGGATCAGGATACACGCGGGAAAAACACCTTCGCGCCAAGTCGCGGGCTTAGATTTTTTTATTTATGGGACTATCACTGGGAGATAAAGGAGGTTATGGAGCAACATATATTTTTATCCCAGAATTCCCGCGGGATCGACGTTCACGCGGGAAAAGCTCCTATTCGCGAATGAACTCGCGAGCTCAAATGGGGCTTTTACTGGGAGGTAGTGGAAGTTGTGGAATGTTATATATAAGCCACTATTTATCCTAGAATTCTCGCGGGATCGGGATTCACGCAGGAAAAACTTTGTGACATACTGAGTTCCACGCGGGCGGAGCCGCGGGCGGAAAGCTAGTATGTCTATATTTCCGTTCTAGACAGACAGCGTAGACAAATTCATACAGTCCAGGGGTACATACAGAACCCGAATAATTAGCACCTAGAAACACTTAGGTTATAGATAGAGTCGTTAAAACAGCAATATCCTAACGTGGTAAACAGTCCATGCCAGCTATGTTTAAGCCTATTCTGAAAGCCTGCAAGGCTTGAAAGACTTGATTTGCGCAAACACCAGGCAAACGTTACAGAGCGCCAAACAGCTTTCGTCCGCCTAACGAATCACGTCCTCTAACAAAACACTAGGCTCTACGGCGCGGGACTTTTAAATAGTTTAACGCTTTAAAGTGCCTTATTCTGCTATTTACTGAGTCTGTGGTTTGGTGTTAAAGGTTCGTTCACACTGGACCACGGTGGCTCGCAGTCTGTATTGTTCTTTATCTATGCATAAAATAAAATTGCTGCTTCGGTTGCTATAGTTGCGTGGGCGGGTTGAGGTACTAAAGCGTGTTAAACAATAATAATTACAAATTTTCGAGGAAGGAAAGTGCGATCTGCCGAAGGACAATATTTATCGACACTGTTTCCAAAGAAGCCGTGTTGGTATAACTCAAACAGCATCGGTGAGTACTGCTCAGTACTCTGTTAAACAAATTTGAAGTAAAACCGACCCGTAAAAAGACGTTGTGTTTAAAATTTGCACCGGTCGCTGCGAGTTGAACAAACTGCACAAATGAATTTTATGAATGTAGGGTAAAAGCGCCGGTAATCGATCCGTACTTAATTACTTCGTGTTTTGTGTGATATTTTTGATATTGTTTACGTGTGTCATTAATCGTTTAATGCTTGATTCGATAAAGAAACATATAACTAGATAATATATTTTATAACATATCAATACAATTGCTGTGTTGCACTCTAAGAAAGGGGAAAGAAATATATGACTTTCGAAATGCGTTTGTAAAAACCTACTTCGAAGAAATAAATATTAGAATTTGACTTTAGTAAATAATTTTATAATGCGCGAGGCCGCACCACGGTTTTTTCCCGCGGCGGTAACCGCGTAACCGCGGAATTCGCATACATTGTCAGAAACCGCAAGTGCGGCCGCTTGTATGGCTTTCCTTGAGTTACAAAATTTACGCGGTAAGAAACCGCGGCGGTTTAGCCGTAGTGCGGCCTCGGCCAATATTAGTAATAGAGAGTATTACATTTTTCATTAATATTTAGACAAAATATAATGAAGTGTACCTACCTATTTTGTAATGTATTGTATTTTCATTAGATCTGTGAATATTTATCATGAGGCGCATTTAATTAATAAATATTACTTTTTTATTTACATATTTATTTCATTTATGCAACCTTCTTTTTAAATTCAGCTGTGAAATGTGTTTTAGGTAGGTACATGTTTCGGTTGCAATTTCTTAAAGCCAGATAATTTGTTAATCTCCATCTGTTATTACTAGTGGGCTTGCCTGCCTTTTAATTTTCCTTTAAAAATCTAGTTAGAAGTATATTTCATTTCAAGGTAAACCGCGAACTATGAATGAAAAATTCTCGTGTAAAAATAGACTATAGTCCGTTTTTTCACTACGGACTAAATTGACACATGCAAATGTCAAATTTCGAAATAAAATGTTACCAGCTTTTTAGCAATAGTGTTGTACTACGATACCGGTTACATGAATCGTTACTTTTTACTCTTACCACATAATTTTATTATTATTTGACAATAGACGAATCTTTTAAAAATCATTGTCAATATTGAGCATCACAGACAAAAATATATATTTATTGATTATAATCACTTATTTCACTAAGTAAATGCGACAATTATTTATTTCTAATTGAAGAATACGCATTAACATACATTTAACAACAATAACAATACATTACGGTTGTCGCCACATTCTAAAATTTAAAAGACACATTTTTGTAACTATTACTGAAAAACGATACTAGATTGTAAATTACGTAAAGTTACGGTCGTGGCACATCACTATTAACGATTCGAAAAAACACAGCTTATGTCAATTTAGTCCGTAGCGAAAAAAAACAGACTGTAATGACGGTCAACAATTGTGCATTTACCCTGCGTTCAACGGAAACCGTCCGTAAAAGGAATATTGCTCGCATGCCTTTATTATCGCCTCGCCTCCTGATCGTGCTGCCATTTTTATTTCGAAACTGGTCAGCTTTAGGTCCCTTACAAACGACGAATTTATGCATATTTACCTTACCCCATAGCAATTAAAATATACACTTTATAATAACGTAATTAGTTGTGTTGTGACTGAATTAGTCCCTGCAATACTAAAATGGTTGCTGCATATGGGCTTGAATATCATCATCATCGTCATAACTCATATTTTTCGCACTGCTGGGCTCGTGTCTAATCACACAGAGAATAGATTTTTCCCCATGATGTTTTCGTTCGCCGCCTTAAGCAATTTTAGATAAAAATTAATTTTATTACGGACATAATGTTTGGAAATTTATGCGCGCATGATTCGAACCCAGGCTTTCTTTTCGATTCTAAGATTCCCTTAGCTGAGGAAATGTTTACTTATAATGATCACTATTAAACAACGTGCAAATATGTTATTTCTATTTTACAGTTAATAAATTAACACTAAGTAATAGATTTTATTAACATGAAATAAAAAAGTCGACACATAGGAAAGTTGTTACTTATCATGATAATTCTTATCAGATTGCAAAAAAAAATCACTTCGATTTCACATGGTTACATTATGATCTAGTCTTGGACATAGGATTTTTTCCATCCCTACACGGGCTAAAGTCGCGGACAAACCCTAGTGTAAAATAGAAACATAAATAAACACTGAAAGATGTATCCACACTTATGAATAACAAAGCAAGTAAAAAGTAGCATTTCTTATACAATAAAAATAAATATCGCATAACATTAAGTCGTCGAAAATTTTAATTCAAATTTGCAACACCGCCGAAAGGCTTTCGCGTCGGACCTGCGATAAATTATAACGCGTTGTGTGGCGACGAAACGGGCAACACTATCAGTTATGTTGTCAAATTCTCATTCATTCATCGGTGGGGAAAAACCATGAAATATTATTGTGGCAAACTTTTTTGCATCTTAGTGTGATGATGATGTAAGATCATTCACATATATGAATAATTTAATTATTAATAAAGGGTTGATGATTAATACGATTTTTATTATAAACTATTCCATCTTAAATTTTATTGAAAGTTTGGGGCTACACAAGCTTCTATCAGGTCTTCTATAGTCTTTTGTCGTATAATCGACTACTGCAGCATAATTTGATAGTTCTCAATTGGAATGAAAAAAGTAAAAATATGGATTGCAAGCTTGAGGAACCGAATGTGTGCGCAAGGTTGAATACGTGTATCCGAACGATTGCATGAATGACGGAATGGATGGACAAGCACGTGAATGATGATAATGGGATGACCGGGAGAAACTAATGTATCTATTTTGTTAGTATACCTACGCTGCGATTAAAATATTTATCCACAAGTAATTCACTTTCATAACGGCCAAGATGCGACATCAAAACTAATTATAGAAGCACTTTTCGCCGTTAAAACCATTTATCCTTGTGTTTTCACAGAGCCATCAGTCCTACATCCCAATCATGTGTGCAGCCCGCGTCCGCTCAGAGGAAATCCGCACGTCAGCCTGCGATGAATTATAATACCTACCATTGTTGTTAGATCTCGCGAGTTTGGAGTTGATGACCTACTGTGAACGTGGCTTTATGTTCGTACTTATGTTTAGTTACGCACGTGGGGTATATGCGGTGATAGCCTCTCGGTTAAGACCTTGATTTTCTACTCGAAGAATTGGGGTTCGAATCCCAGTGCACACACTTTTGAATTTTTAGGGTTATGACGTGTGTTTTAAGCATTTAAATATCACTCGTTATAACAGGGAAGGAATATAATGTACCTATTGTAAGGAAACTTACATGCCAGAAGATTTGTAAAAAATCGAGGATGTATCTGCCAATTTAGGATTCCTTGGCCAGCGTGATGGACCATCTTATCTGAAAAGAGAGTCGTGCTGAATAGTGGGCCATAACAAATTAAGATGTTGATGATAAATAAGATGTGTTACAAACATGAAACAAGACTTAGGGGAGCGAGAGTGAGGTAGTCCGTTTATCGATTTTTAACACAAAACTCTTGACTATTGACGATATTTTATTCCCTGTAAGACAGGGTTTCAGAACACACATACAATCTAAAAAGAAAGCTTGGAAACGACTCGGTCGATTCAGATGAGACTTTCAGAAGAAACTTCTTCAAATACTTTCCTAAAACAAGCATTTAATTCTTATATCTATCATAAATTTTATATGGTAGTAAAAAAATTACTATCATCTAAACAAACCCTAAACAGACGAAGTCGCGAGCATCGACTATTTATTAAAATTCGCGCAAAACATCTTTATTAAAAGTCATTCGTCATAATATTCCACAGTAGCTACCAGAGGGCAATGTCTCAGTACCTACATAAATTGTAATACAAAACGATCTACATTCAAATCGCGTAGCCGTTGCAAAAATTTGTTGGCGTCCGGAAACAGCCATTTTTTTCAACCGTCAACACTTTGCAAGGCGACGCCGCATACTGCTTGCGTTTTGATTCATGAATTAAAAATATCACTCGCGCGTATGATTCAGCAATGCAATTCAATTGAGCAGGCTTTTAGCCAAAACTTTTTTGTTATTATATTCCATTGCGGGCTAAGTAAGAGTGCATCGAACAGATTGCGATACAAAACCAGCTACGGACGTAACTATAAGTGTAAACAAATAGTGTTGCATCGTCTAAACGTCAAAATGATTGCCAAAATTGTTCCAGAGAATCATATTTTTGTTGAGTGATTCAACAACGCTTGGATTTATGGCTGCAATTTACGTAGCAGATGTGAATAATTTCGTTAACATGTTTATACTAGCTTTTGTTGCATCCGGTGGTGCACCACATTATTTGAGGAGTACAGCTGATGAACGGTTTATGAGGTGATAGTCTTCGCCGTTCAAATACATCATTAGGTATCTCCGTTAAAACGCTTTAAGACTTGAATTTGTATTTAATGAATCTCACGTACTAAAATCGCTGCTGTTTTCGCAAGCTTTTTTTTAGATCGGTCGTGGCCTCTGCGACTGTGGCTAATGCCAATCACTACCAGCCTGATGCTCAGAGATAATCGTCGCTAATGATCATCAGTAATCCTTACTAATATTATAAATGTGAAAGTGTGTTTGTTTGTTTGTTTGTTTGTTTGTTTGTGACGCTTTCACGTCGCAACAAAGCTATTATATGGTAAGGTTTATGTGTGTGGGGATAGTTAGGAGGGTGGAGAGTGACGTAGGCTACATTTTACCGCGGAAAAACATCCCATTCCCATGGGAAGATCGATGTTTTGTTAGTTGCTAGATATTTATTTTCGGAGTTGTTAATAGATGGCGTTAATAAAATTCATTTGCAAGTTCTGAATTACGCTATCAAATACTACATGTAATTTACTTAAGTCATAGGCAAATGTAATAGGCTACTTTAGCTCTGCCTCGAGAACTCCCCGCTCCGGCTGTATTCAGTGTACCGCCCGCCCGCTGGCACTATCCTGTTGGCTGATGTCCGCAAGTTGCTGGACTCGCCGACACCGGTGGTGGGCGCGGGCGATTGGAACTGCAAGCATCCGGGGTGGAATAGCCTAGCTGCCAACAGAAGTGGAAGGCTACTTTTTGATGCCGCTGAACAGCACGGCTACACTGTCGAGGGTGTTGCACACCGTTACCGCGGCTCTGAATAAGAGAGAACGCGTGTGTGCAGT
This sequence comes from Hesperia comma, assembly GCA_905404135.1. Classification (NCBI taxonomy): domain Eukaryota; kingdom Metazoa; phylum Arthropoda; class Insecta; order Lepidoptera; family Hesperiidae; genus Hesperia; species Hesperia comma. The sequence continues at coordinate 3,756,076 of FR990026.1, forward strand.
ATTCCTCGACATGGAAAAGGCGTTCGACCGTGTTTGGCACGACGGCTTTCTCTACAAGATCTCGCAGTCGTCGGCGCCCCGGAGTGCCGTTAAGGTGATCTCCAGTTTCCTCGAAAATAGAAGCTTCAGAGTAGTGGTTGAAGACGCCGAATCCACCTAGCGTCCGATCGCAGCCGGCGTCCCGCAAGGGAGTTGCCTGTCCCCGGTCTGCTACGCCTGCTACACCGACGACATCCCGGCGGCAGGGGGGGCGTCGCTTGCCCTATATGCCGATGACGTGGCGTACATCACCACGTCGCTGAATAGAACCCACGCCATCGTCAAGATGCAGCGTGCGCTTGATGCCCTCCCCGAATGGCTCGCCGCGTGGAGACTGTCGGTGAATGTCGGGAAGACGCAGGCCGTGAACATAGGAGGATACCTCAACAGGCGGGACCCTACTCTGGAGCTTCACGGACAAGATATCCAATGGGCCCCACAGGCCAAATACCTGGGGGCAAAATCGACGGAAGACTTTCGATGAAGCCACAGGTTACGAAAGCCGTCGCGAATTCCAGAAGCGCGATGGCAGAAACCAGTGCTCTCCTCGAGCCTCCCTCTCGGACTGAAGCTCGGGGTCTACAAGACCTACATCAGATCCCGCCTCACGTACGCGGCACCGGCGTGGTACGCGCTCGCCAGCGAACCGCAGCGCAAGAGGATGCGCGCGGTTCAGGCGATTGCGCTCCGCCGGCTGACTGGTGCGCCGAGGTACGTCAGGAACGCCGTCATCCAGAGGGACCTTCGAGTCGAGAGCCTGGACGACTTCATCGAGAGATTGGCACGCAACATGTTCGGGCGTGTCGACGCGTCGCGGTTCCCGCATCTGCAGGACCTGGCGCCGCTCCACGCCCGTCCACCGGACCGCTGGGCCTTCCCGCGCGACTTGCTGGTTGCGCGGGACGGGCCTAGCACTGACTGATACTGGGGCTTCGTAAGTCGTCGCCCGGCGCTGATCGGCTCCTGCTGGGCTTCCCACCAGCGGGATTCACCCGGTAGGGCCTCGATCGCCTGGGCGGCGCGAAGATGAACCCCATCCCGTTTAAGACTCTGTGGCCTGTAAAAAGGCCACCACTCACCGGACTTGACCTATTGGTTAACCAAGGGCCTTAGGGCCCAACCCAAGGACCGGCCCGTGTTAACGGGCCGCGAGAGACACCCCCAAAGGGGAACTAACTGTCCCGAGGGCTCCACACACCTCAGACAAGTGAAGTGGAGTGAAGAGAGCGAGTAGTAGGCTACTTTTTAGCCTAAATTCCTACGGGAGCGAGACCTACAAGGCTGTTACCTACGGGTCCCGAAGCGAAGCGCGGGCGGTTCTCTAGTACCTACTAAAAGCTTAACCGATGTAACTATTGCATGACAGTAAAGGGGGAAGAAAGGAAAAAAGTGTTCCGACATCGCACTCAAGTCTATCGGAATCACAAACATCGGAATATTTTTTATGCTACTCAAAGTCCCTCCAACTTTGTTTAGCGACAGTTAACGATAACGACTGGGACCGACTACTATTCGTATACTCCGATGGACAAAAAGCGCTCAATTATAAATGTATGCCACTAGCGGCCACCCATCCAACTACCGACCGCACCCGCTGCTGCTTAACTTTGTCGATCACTCAGGATCGACGCAAGCCACCAGGCTATCTATGACACTTATATACTTTCCTATATAATCACTTAACCCTTCAAGGTTACCCCCACGAGTTCAGAAGCACAACAAAACCTTTGCTAATAAAATATGTCTTTTATTAACACCATGCCGTGAGTGGCGTGTTTAAGACTTTGTAAATGCAACGGACGAACGCGTGGGTTAAGACGTGGGAACCGAATAAATACATCCTTCGAAGGATTGTATCATCGGATGTCCAATGCATAAACATTCGAATATTAGTATCAGTGTAAGATGTCAGAATCAATGAACATTTTTAGGTTTGATAAAATTATTGGAATCATTGTGTACCATACAAGAATAAGCTATAGGCTATATATAGTGTAAGTAGGTTTTATTGGGTGGTATGAGCCTAAAGTTCACCCGGGGCAGTACCACCACCCGCAACGTAACAACTTAATTTAATTCTATTTCTACGTGTTTCTTTTAATTTATTTCCTGTAAGGAGCGTCACCATATCCATTGAATTATTGAAACTATAAGCTATGGCCATAACGTTTCAACCCAATTCTTTTTTGTGAAATAATAACTAATTTCCAGAAAATAAACAACGATGCTATTAATCTTAAAAACTTATGATTCGTTATTTGTTTCGCAAATCCTACTAATATTATAAATGCGAAAGTTTGTAAGGATGTATGTTGTTTGTTGCTTTTTCACGCAAAAACTACTGAACGGATTTTCATGAAACTTTGCAGTAATAAAGCTTAGACATCGGAATAACATAATTTGTTAAAAATAGAGATTTTTGAAGGGACTGGTTCCCCGAAGCGAAGCGAGGGCGGGTTTACTAGTTAAGTATTATTTACAATGACGTTAGCGCCTGTTGACTTTTCTGATGAAAATCGATATATTATCACAACCCTAAACAGTTCCACTCGTCCTTCCGTGAATCCAATATCAGGATTGATAACCTTATCGATATTTCTATACAATTTTTTAGCGATTGCATTAAGCAAACCGCCACATAGCAATCGCACCGATGCAGTGATGTTTTGAATATTGGAGCGAGGAATATTTAAAGAATACTATGATTGCAGGTACACATGTAAAGGACAAAAAATTGCATATAATTATTTTCAGTAACACATTTTACTCATTTTGGAGTCACTTTATACCTACCTAGGTAGTTTTATTTCCATCGCCTCAAAAATAAAACAATTTTTGGAGTGTTATTAAGAAATTACATTTCAAGAATCGAAGCGAGCACAGATTTACAGCTGCAACAAGTCCAGAAAGGCGCACTTATTCACTACTCAGAAACGGTTAGTGTATCGATAAAAAGGAAATTAAGTAGTCACCATACAATTTACACTGAAAGATAGATAGATGGATTATGCGCTATATCAGACGAATGTTATCACGACAGGCGAGTTCAGACCGGCGCCAGCGCTATCGTGATTTCCGCGAGATACGTGCGATCACACACACGCACACACACACAAACACACCTACACATACACACGCACGTGTGACTGTGATAGTGCTTATCATGGTAAGAATACGCGGTATAATTTACTTTGGCCGCAGGCGCATAAGTTACAATTCTTATGTGAATGAAGTAGTTACCTCATGCTAAGTAATCGCCGATAAACGGTTAGCTTACTTATGGTTATGAGTGTACGAAGAGAGGCAGAGAGGAGGGGAAGTGTCCCCTCCTAGGCCTAGATAAAGAACCTAGCTACGCTTGTTATGCCGCATAAAAAAACGAACGAAACGCTTCGAAAATCCGATATGCCTCTCCCTGGAACAGGAATTCAATATGAAAGAGGGTCTCCGTACAACTAACCTTTTTAAACGTGGATTTTACAAATTTTTATTGACAAATAACATCACGTTTAGTTATTGCTAACATACAGACATAGTTATGTACATCAAAGTGATGTTTTCGACATAAATGTAGGAAAGTTTCACAGATATTTGCTTACGATACGATATTGAACGATAAACAAGCTTATTATGTCTGTGACTGCAATTTGGTCACGTTATCGAATGTGCCTGCGTATGGAATAGAAATTCCAACGAATTCTTGCTATCAAACGTCTATTTCATAATTTCGTAAAGTAGTCCATGGAATTTTTTTTTCTCAGCTTAACATGCATTTACAGAGGACGTATATTTTTATAGACACCGTTTATTAGGTTGAACTGTAGGTATATAAGTTATGAAAACTTTCAGCCTAATTTTCACCAACTTCGAGAAGTATGATGAACTTGAAAATTTACATAGAGGTTACATCCCGATGAAAATACGATGTTATAACCTTATGTTATGACAAACATGGCCACCTAAATAGCACCTAACGAATTGAAAAAGCAAATTCCCGACGGTCAACGACACATTCTCTACATTTATTTCTTTGCATTTATAGTTCAGCTAGCTTTATATAAAGGTGTAACTAGTCACTATAGTGTAACTATTTTTTTTTCATTTGCCAGTAAACAGATGGTCAGGTGCGTATCGTGTTGTGAAATGTAATTCTGGCGATTCAGCTACAGTACCAACGCTAGAAAGTTGACAATGTTGACATAGACAACGCTTTTGACTGATTCCCTCACAAATAAACATTTCAAAACAAATGTTCACATATACATACATACTCCTAAAGTAGGTTAATCACATTAAGATACCGTGATAAGACACCGTGATAACGCTGTCACTGTCAAACCTTTAACGACTTTATGCGAGTGTGATTAAGCGCAATTTTCAGTGTGTTTGAAATACCGGACGTGTTGTGTTGTTTATCGTTTATTTCATAGGATAGGTTTGTAAATAAAACTGGAATAATTGTTTGGTAACGTGTGAAAACATAAGCAGAAACACACATTAGCTACAACGCAATAATATTGTGGATCATGTCTCTGAAATAAAATCTGGGGTGTATTTAATTCGTCATATTATCTCTTAATAACTCTTTGGATTTTTGTCGTTTTTCGGTTTGTTATGTTTCTCTATGTTGTTCTCTATTTTGTCTATTCACTGAAGCAGCTTAACCGATTGGGATGCAGTTTTAATTGATGTATTTTGCGTAGTTAAAGTGTGCAAGGTTTGGTGATTGCCAGTTTGCTACCTGAATTTTTTTTATACGTACCACAACTAGTTGATTTTTAAATAGTAGTCGATGCCGCGCAGTCCAAATTACTTTGAGTTTGTTTTGGTAGCAAAGGAAATAAATCTAATGAGTGCATCAATTCTATTTAAAAACTTCTGCGTTTCAGTATTTAGTGAATAACATGTTTTGAAAACTTCGCCGTCAGAAAATCATAATTCATCTTGATAAGTCACTTTCAAGGCAGGTAGGTAGGTACAAAAAAATTGTTTACGGTTTTTATACTCATGACTACAGATTAGTCATTAAAAATCGTGACAAGTGTGAAAACATTAAAGGAAATAATGTTTTCATCACTTTCAACTAATTCACACAAGTCGAGTCATCTCGTAGTCATCTTAATATTTTACATATTTCTATACTAAAGAGTATCAGGTCTTACCATGGAGCAATTAATATAGAGAGGAGACGTTGTATGTATATTTTTCTATAAAAGATCGCGTGACGATTTGCGGGGCGAGGGGGATAAAGAAATGGGCGGGATAATCGACTTTACTACGTAGTTCAACTATCTCACACTATAGTCCGTTTTTTTTCGCTACGGACTAAATTGACACATGCAAATGTCAATTTTCGAAATAATGATACCAGCTTTTTAATAGCAGTGTTGTACTACGATACCGGTTTTATGAATCGTAACTTTTTACTTTTATCAGATAATTTTATTTTTATTTGATAATAGACGAAATCTTTTAAAAATCATGGTAACTATGGAGTATCACAGATAAAAAATATATTTATTAATTTTAATTACGTATTCTAAGTAAATACGACAATTATTGACTTGTTGTTGAAGAATACGCAATAACAAGGTTAAGGTACATTTTAAATAGGTATGCCTGTCGGTCATATTATTTTAAAGAAACATTTTTTATTATTACCGAAAAACGATACTAGATTGTAAATTACGTAAAGTTACGGTAGAGGCACATCACTATTAATGATTCGCAAAAATTCTCCATAATAAATAAAGATAAAAAAAAAAGTGGCAACACAGCTAATGTCAATTTAGTCCGTAGCGAAAAAAAAACGAAATATAGATGGATTCTAAATACGGCCCTGTTTTTGTTGTTGTAAGTAGTTGTCGATAGATGGCGCTGTTTACAAAATGATTATAAAAACTAGAAAAATAATATTTTGGTGGTAAAAATTCTTTAGGAATTAATGTAGGACGAATTTCAGTACGTTTGATTATCAAGATATAATAATTGTTAGCTCTACGCACCTATGCATTTTTATTTCCCCTGATACAAAGTGTCGCCATCTAACGTCAAGTAGAAATAATTTATTTGGTGAGCGCCGTCAGTAGACTGACTTAAGCACTTAAGGCCACGCCCACTGTGATGACGTCAGGACCTAGTTGAGTTACAGTGCACAGTTGCTTAGGCCGTCTCCTCTCTATATTTGCTCCATGGGTCTTACCTACTTTATGTTATGAATGGTATACGAAGAACAAATATTTTGCATTGTACCTACTTACTCCAGAAACACGGTATACATGGTGAATAGAAAACGGTGAATTTAAGAAAAATAAAAATGAATATGGCGAAAACGAAAATGAAGATCGGGAATAAAAGATCTCATAAACATGAATATGCAAACAATTACAATGTTTCTGTAACAATGTAGGTAATAATCAGCAAGATTTTTGTAAAATAATTCCTTTTCTCACTTTTAAACTTACATTCTACCGGACATCAACATTAGAATTACGGGAACGGGTAGTTACCTACTCAATTTTCAATTCCATATCTATACCGTACTTCTAGTAGGTACTATTAATTGAAAAACAATATTATAATTAGTACTAGCATATTTTATTAAGTATTTGTATAAATAAAATGTTATGTAATGTAAACGTTATGAATTTTGGAAATAAATTTACAATTTGTAGATAATGAACGTGTAGTACAATGGGCGTTTTTCCATTATACGGCCCGGCACCGGCCCGGCACCGGCACGGCATCGGCGCCGGGTCTTCATTTTTCCATTGTGCCGGTGTCGATGCCGGTTTATGCCTGGTGAGTGGTACACTACTGACATGGTCTTCAGCACGTTGACACGTATAGTACATTACAACGCGTAGATATAACAATGGTATCTTCAAGCCGTCGACTATTAGGTATATCTACGACGCCAATACCAACGCATAAAATTAACGCAGAAGCGGGGGATTATGGGCTTCCAGATAAACCAACTTCCCGAATCGTGACCTCGACAACATTCGTAATAAAACTAGTATCAAACTGAAACTGATAAATGATAAGGTATCGCCGCGTATCGAAGAGGCGGTAATAATCACGCAGAAGAATTTACGAACGTTAGTTTATCATATTATCACAAAATAAAAACCCGCCTGACGAAATGTCTTTCCTCTTCCTTTTTTCTTGGCAATGCAGTAGTGATGTCCATAGGTGATGGTGACCACTTACCTTTAGGTATTGTCTGTTGGCTAGAAGCCTAAAATGCCTAGTAACCTCATTAGAAAAAGTAGGCATCAGGAAATAAATGTACAATAAATACGATAAAAAGAAATAAATAAGTAATACGATGAAAGGAACTTTTTTAGGATACTTAATTTTAATTTTCATACTTCAGAGAGGTTTTTAAATGAAGCCTATGAAACTCAGTGCTAAATGCTAATATAGCGATCTAGTATTGTATTTATTTAATCAATCAAATAAATTCTAATGCAAGACATGGCGCCAAATGAGCCGTCAAAACAAAATATGGCTAGAATATATTTATATTACGTTGCAATATAACATATTGTACATCACATTGACATGCCCCGCAAAATGTTGTTACTCATATTCCAAACAGGTGGGTACTGATGAGAAAAATTGCAACACTACTCGCGAAAAACAACAAAAGTCGCACACAAGTAATCATCTTGAAAGACAAATCCATTAGCACGGCTCAAAAAATATAATTTAACGGGCATTCTTCTCTCCGAAAAGTGGTCATAAAACAAACGCACAGACAGAAGCAAAAAGGCTAAAGGCATATGCATGTTTGCACTAAATTAGCGGTGACGCCCGCGCAGTTTCCCACAGCTATGCTGGTGTACCGTCGGCAAAACATTATTTACTTAATTGTCATTGGTATTTGTACTAATTATTTAATTGTTATATAGGTAGTTAAAGTTCATTTTGAATTTTACCAGCTGCATTGTATAATTATTAAAATTTGTTGCAATATAATAATAACATAATTTATTTTTTCAAATATGGGTTAGTAACTGTATGTACATGTTTTGTGTAAATATGAACTCAATTGGGTAACAAGCATACCAATGATTAAACCTACACTACAGGTATAAGAATAAGAATAATAAAATTATAGAGACAGAATAAATACAATAACTTTGTTTGAGGATTTTTGTACAAATATTCTCTAGTTATTGTTATTTTTATATAAAGTTGGAATAAAATAAAAAAATAATTATTTTGGGTGCCAATATAGATGGAGATGAAAAAAATATAGGTAACACTCGTCCGAATCGGAGTTACGATAAATATTTATTTCTCTGGGATGTGTTATATAAAAATAATAGTCACATAAATAAACACAATAATACAAAAAAAACGATTTACATGACCCAGGGAAACCTTATTAACCCCAAGAATGATAGGCGTCATAAAGGTGAAAGCGTTTGATGACTTCCAAGGAACGTCATAATAATTTGCACTTCACTGTTGATCATATTTCACCGTTATATAATAATGTCGCATGACCTTAACCAAACCTGAACAGTTACAATGTTCCTACATAAATATATAAGAAAATTAACTTAAGTACTTGAATAATATTTTTAAAATATGCTGCAAACATGGTCAAAATTAAACTAGGGGTCATGATCATTACGGTCTGCAACACTGAAACTTCAATGCCGAACATGTTGACTAATAAAATTAGTGTGATCATCATTATTATGTCTTCACTCTGAAATGGGCAAAACACTTGACATCTTAATAATAAAACCTTGACGACATTGTTCCTAAGAACTAATAATAGCTTCCGAAGACCTTAAAAGTCTGTTGATCTGCTGAAAATATGATTTATGATAATCGAGGTGAAACCAATAATATCACTATCTTTGAAAATTTCAATTTTCGTAGCGGGAATTTAAAACAATTAGGAAAATTCTAAAATTCCTGTCAACTATGAATACTGTGACATACGTATTGTTGCAAAATCGCTATTACAACGCGAGAATCATAACTCCTAAACAACAGATTGCGTGCCGTGCAATTATAGAGGTGCTGACGACACAGATATTACTCAATCTATTTTAAACCCTATTCTTTACAGGTCAAGGAACGTTTGGGGATAAAAAGAAATATTCATGATGACAATTTTAACAATTTTATTGGAAATTCGCAAATTGGTCAACGCCACGAACTAGGTTGCTGTGATTCGCACGTGAGTTTCACTGGCAGTGGCATGGCATCAGCTGATTCGGTTTAAACGTTATATTTTTTGTAAAATTACTGATGTATAAAGATCGCTTTTCTTAACGTATTTTTTTTAAATTACAATGTATGTTTGAAAAAGAAGATATATTTTTAAATACAATTACTTATCGTATTAGATAGGTTATCAAAAATAAAAAAATATGTAAAACAGCCAGGTAAACTAAATAATTTAGATAGATGATCAAATTGTTTACACATTAATATTCTAGTGAAATAATTGTAACAACATAATATACATTCAGCTTAATTCTTATTTACTGGTTAATTTTTCACGTATTTAAATTGCCAAAGTGCACAATTAGGTAACAAATGATTTCACTGTTTCCGTTTCGGACGATAACACGTTGGTACCACTGAGCTGCTGTGAGCATTTCCCATTAGCACTCTTCGTATTAATTTACCTTGTATTGAAACATCCATAGGACTTAAAATCCTAATTGATTCTAAATTAACACGGAAACAATTAAAACGTCCCGTTTTTGCTGACGGTACATCGACAGGATGTTATTTCGTTTCTCAATGAACTCACAAATAAAGCAAAAACGTCTAGCGTTTTAATGAATAGCATCTTATTTGCAATACGCTTCTGATCATTCATGTATTCGCTTTGACAATTTGCTTGGTGACGGTCACACTGTCTGGTGGCGTAGTGGTCATGGTTGTAATTGAGGTCAGGGATGCGTTGTTTGGTATTGAACCTACTGGTAAGTATTTTTTATTAACATTATTATTTATTGGTCCCATGAAACTTGCCTGGCCAATTATAACTTCTTCTTTAAATTAGTGTTTCGATTTCACTCGGAAATTTCAATGATTAAATCAAATTTCTGATCTCGGTCTGGTCTGGTGTGTCCTTGTTTATAATAGGTGAAATCCGTAGCACCCACGACAAAGAGAATCCTAGATGATGATAATATAATAATTATATATTATGATAACCGGCATGACTTGTATAATGACTCCAGCGTTATATTTTTGTCTGAGCGAATCTGTTTTTCTCGTTGTACATCCTGAGATATTATGTTAAATGTTAGGTTAGGTCTTTTGAAGGTGGACTCTGTCCCAACTTAATCATATGGATGTATGACGAGTCCTACATTTATGTAGGCCAATCACACTGATGCAGCTTTACTGGAGTTAGAGATATAACCATGTCTAAAATTTCGTATCCACTCGAAGATCTTAACTATGCGCGGCTGTATAATATTAACAATCACAATAACCTTTAGAGGTAAGAAGTGATTGATAAATGGTCAAGTAACCATAACATTAAGTACTCCACGTTGCTAAGTCCGTCAATAGAAAGTACTTATAGACTATAAGTAAGTCTGGAGTTCACCACCAGACTTTAACAATATTACTAGCTGGGCTATTAACGTCTCACTATCATAAACCGCTGGATGTATAGCTTAGTTTTATACTTAGTTGACTAAATAGGAAGTAAGGACACTGCTTGATCACAAGCGAGACAAGAGTTGATTGCTCCAGTGCGGATTAGTGCCCCAATGAAATATCGGAAGTTTTTATGGTAACAGAAGGTTTACGACGTGACTTAATGATTACGCTATCTTATGATAACGATATTGTTATCATAAGATAGCGGGAACGATTGCTTTACGTGCCCTACGAAGCGATATTTTGGTTGCTAGCTAGAAGACTTCATTCCTACCGTCACACAGGGGCCGGCTTCTTATTGTAAATATGGTTAACTCAAATAATAGGTACCAGCCTTCGAAAATGTAAATGAAGCAAAAAGAAAATATCGCTTACACATCACCGTTTACCTTACAGTAGGTGGACAAGCTGAAACATACCCCATAAACTTAAAGTTCGATTAAGTTAACAGCCCACACTTTAAAGCTCTCTCTGTGCTTCGTGGCAGGTCTGAAATTAAAACTTTGCCGGCGAGCTTTGTATCGTGAATTCGTTCATAAAATATAAATACTGCTGATATTACACGGGAAATAGTATAACTTTAATGAGCGGCTTGCGTCTCCATTCTCTTTTCATCGGCAACGCGTTGGCTATTCTCTTCTTGCCAATTTTTTTAATGATTTTTACACAGGTAATAATATAATACATTGTAATAGTTTAATCAAAGGGTAATAGGTATAAAATAGTTTAACGCGATTTTAAATTGAAAATACTTTTACTTCCTATTTCCTATCACGAAGTTTCCCCAGAATTATAGATAAAGAAATTCTAATAGCATAGCAACCGAACTAGACTTAAACGCTCTAATATTGGTAATATGCCAGTCGACATTCGCCGGCCTAATGTCTGGCGAACAAAAGCTATTACCATAACAATATGTTACAGAGATACGATTTATAAGAATCGGTATTAGTTTAGCGCACAGGGAGTAGCTTTTGGTTCTATAATCTGAGGAAAGTAGTTCGATGACGCAACATAAGCTTTGTGTTTTAAATACAGACCATACCTAACTCATAATTGTGAATCACGTCATATCGTTGGCTACAACCCATTAATGGCCCACTACTGAGCACGGGTCTATCCTCATTTTTGAAGAGACCTAGAGCATACAACACGACGCTGCTCCAGTGCGGATTGGTGGAGGGGTTAGTGGCTAATCCAGTATCGGAAGTTTTCATGTCGCCCGAAGGCCTCCGACATGGCTTAACGACTGCTTTCTTTCGAAAACTTAACGACTGCTTTCTTTTCGACCCTGGGCGACGGTGAGAATATGTGGCAGGTGTTAACAATAAATAACACATTAAATAAATACAACATATAAAATTGTGCCCTCCGAAGCACGGAACGCAAAATATAGCTCAGAGTGCCGGCTGAAGTAGCAATGGAACTGAATGAACGTGAGCTAGAATGAATGAGTGTGTAATTGAAAATGGAACTGGCCACATAGGTCGCAGGACCGATTACCTTTGGGGAATAATAATAATAATAAAATATTTTATTTCGGACTTTCATCCATATACACAGGTTAGTCACATTTCATTACTTAAATCTAATGTTAGTAAAAGCTAAGAATAGTAGAAAATAATAAAATCAGCTCAAAAACACACAATCACAAAATAATAATCACATTTATCCAAAACAAAAAAGAAACAAAAAAGAATAAGAAAGAATAGAAAACAAGAAAGAATAGAGGTCCTCGAATGGAGACGTCATGGAAATAGAAGACCACCGACCAAGTGGATTGACGACCTGAAGAAGACAGCGGGCATTCATTTGACGACCCTGTAGCCTAGTTGGTAGCGACCCTGCCTGCGACGCGAGGGGTCCCGGGTTCGATTCAAGGCCGGGGCAGATATTTATGTGGCAGATAAATATTTGTACTCGGGTCATGGGTGTAATTGTACTGTGTTATATGTGTAGTCCATGCCACCCGCGACACAGGTACCTAGTAACTTACTGCGGGGGTATGAGTGTGTCAGCGTTTATTTATTTATTCATTGGATTCAGAAGGCCGATTCAGTACCAGCCGGAGTGGTGCCAGTTAGGGGAAGCCTATGTCCAATCGTGGGCATGTATGAGCTGAATGAGAGGTGATTATTGACGCTACGAAATTGTTTCTGTGATTGAGGAGAAGAAACGGCGAAACATACTTCATAACACCTTCTAACTTCTCTCTTTAATACAAGTTGATCTGAAGGTATTTTACATAGGTATTGTTATTTGTTTTGTAAGCCATGTTTGGAAGGAGATCACGCAATCAATCAATAAAAGCTTATTTGGCTTTTATGGCCAACTCCTGACCACGAGTGTTTCCCGATAGTTTAAGAAGGTCTAAGGTATATTCAGGAATATAATTGAGACGCCAAAGGACTCCAAAATGGTTATATACTTAACCTTAAGCAATATGACCGACGGCTCCTCCGAAGCACAGGTTCAGGATTCTGTTTTTTCAGTAGCGATCACGGAAAGTTCGGCAAAACAAATAATGAAAGACACTAATGATAATATATCGACATTGTGCGTTGATATTTTTTTCGTTAATAGGCTTCAATAGACAACACAAATCAATAACATTAGAAACTATTAAGCACGAAATTCGCAGCTACAATTAGTTGATCGGTCCATGACCGCACATAAAATAAAATTGACATTATTAAGCCTAACAACCGATTTGGGGATGGGCGCAAATTATCACTTACCACATAGCCAATTTACCGTGACACTTTCCGCCGAACATTAATATCAAAATCACCGTTCTTCCTTAACTGGATCGCCCTGTAATTGACAACTGTGCTCTGCCTTTTGCCGAGCGAAATTGGACTTTATTACGAGGTAGTAAGTGTAACAACGCAAGCGGCGTAAGAAAGTTAGATCACGTGATACATCCATGAATCGTGTTTAGCTGCTGGGCGTCTTTTGAGGTAATCCGTCAACGTCACTCCTTTGTAAATATTGCGCTGACATTCGCCGAAAAAAGTTATGAAAGCCGAAAGCAGTGATCGAAAACGGTTTTTGCTTATTAATTCTGTCGCGGATTTCAAAAGTATTTGCATAGGGAACGATACTGTGTAAGAGACCAGAGATTTTCTCACATTTCTGAACTGACCAAGTTTAGAGTTCACCAGTCTAGGGATTTCCAGAATTTAGGGAAGTCCCGATTTGATTCTTGTGCTGTGTTGGATGCAGTGCCATGGGCGGCAGTGGAGTTATAGTACCTTATATCCATAATAAATGTCTTCCATGGATACATAGGAAGAAAACCAGAAAAGAAATCAAAATAAATAATTCTAAACAATTTTATCACGGTGCTTTTAACCGTTGAAGAGTTCTCTTCTCTGGAGCAAATACTGAGCGTAGCATCTGATTATTAGTTTGCATTGTCATCGAAGCTAGAGCAATAATGCAAAATTTCAAGTGCGTAGAGTAAGATTATAAATTCAGCGTAAATAATTAATTGATTAAATAAAATATGTTTAATCAATTAATTATTTACGAGATAAAACTAATCAGTTTCATATTACACAATTTGTATTTGAATCCTGAAATAAGGTAAAATTGGTTGATTGACGCGATGATACAAATTGCGTACAGTCACGAAGAGAAGTCCGTTTATATTATCAGTTGGTAATTATAACGATGGTTATCGTTCGATCGTTGAGATCGATACGCGCCACGAAAGTACATCCGGTGAAATTAGCAAATTAAAAATATAATGGTTTTGGAATTAACCTCACTATCTATATCTCAACATATATTAAAAATGTAATTGATCGCTGTCTGTACGTGGAAGATAAATGAGAAAAGCTTTTATTTCGGGCCTTTAAAACCCAAAAAATAACTGTTCCAAGTTTTATCTGTTTATATGGTTGATTGTGTTCGGTTTTGCGATTCTCAAATAGTGTGGTAAGCTTCAATTTAAAGTTATGTGTTTTATTGGAATCAGTTGATAACATTTATGTTAGTGAAATATGTCAGTTTAACAAGTTGACGTATTTCAGTTAGTTGACGAGGGAAAATAAAACGTCACTCGATGGTCTATGATAGCTAAAAAAGGATCTTGATATTACAACTAGTATCGATACAGGTTGCAACATCGTTCTTTCTCCCGTCCTGAGGGACGGAGGAGTCCTACAGAGGGTGAGGGATCGCCCCAAGGTGGTTTTATTTATCAGCTCGCAATAATTACCACAAATTGTCTGCTTAATAAAATTCATACATACTCGTAGATGTCAGGAGTGATTTATAAATGACATGCCGGTATTTAATAAGTTAATGACAGGATCGAAATAAAAGCACGTACCTATCAAGTTTTCGATCGAAACATGAAAGCTACTGATTATTTCCCGAAAACCATTTACTTATGCACAGAATTTTGAGTAGGAAGCTATGTAATTGCAGCACGAGCAACACAAAATTGCAAAGTGCATGGGCTGCGGAACGAGGTTATAGTGGTGCGGACTGGATAAGTAAAATCGAAAAAAAAATGAAATCAAATTCAGTCAACATCAGTCAAATAGAATCAAATAATGACATTCACAAGCGTATTTGTAAATACCTACGTGAAATAAACGATTTTGAGTTTGAGTTTGAGTATGTAGAATAATAATATCTTCAAGCTCAATAAGTTTGTGAGGAAGTTTGATTGAATGTGCGCCATTACGTGTGTTGATGCATACAAACGAATTTTTTGCGTCAGGTCAGGCTTACAACCTAAAAGCTTATTTTGTCTTCTACAACTTACAATACATAGCAAAAGGTATAATATATGTGTTTGAATTTGAAGATAAAATAGCGTCAATCGCAGAAGGAAGGTAGCAATTGAAGAATAAGAAAAAGAAACAAGGTCTCTTCCAGGCACTAAACATCCATGTTCAAACGGCACGAGGACCCACCAGGCAAGCAGCCAAACCCGTACGGGTAAAAAGTAAAAAATGCGCTCCAGATCAAATGAGTGCGTGAACACTGCATCAGACATTGGTCAGTAATGGCGGTAATAAAGTATGGCCGGGAAAAAATTACCGTGCTTCGAGAATTCTTGTATCTCGTATCGAGTTCTGGGTAAATAATCGATTTTAATAAGTTCTTACTGGTTCTTGAAGGTATGCACAAATTATGTGACTGATAAATGCTTTGATTTCGGGTCATGAGTGTAAGTTCTGGGTTCTGTGTGTAATCCATGCAACTCGAGAGTCTGGGAATCGTAGTGCATTGTGCAGTAGAAGTACTTGTGTAGTATCTTATTTTTAACCGACATCAAAAAAGAAGGAAGTTCTCAATTCGACCGTATATATGCTTTTTTTATGTACGTTCAGCGATTATTTCGTCGTTTATGGGCCGATTTTGATAATTATTTTTTTGTTGTAAAGTAGATATGCGCAGTGGGGTCCCCTGATAAGGAAACCAGGATCTGATGATGGCATCTCAGAGAAATCGAGGGGAACTTTCGAAAATTGTATGGACAACTAGTGTGTTTGTTCATGTTATCATAAGTACATTAAAGCGCTACCATTTCATGAAGATCTGGAGTCGATCTGATGAAGCCGAAAGACAGTCGAGGGAACTCCTCAACGATTTACTGCAGTTATCTAGTGTTTGGGCTTCATTAATTTGTAGTGACGAGAACTTTACACTTACATGTTGAATTGAGCGCCATCTGGCGAGTAGTTTTTGAGTTATCTCTACTTATCAAGATTGAAGTCGGTTATTTTTTTTGTAAAAAGCAATTATTAAGAATAGAGTTTGAAGTAGCTCAACCCCTTAAAGCATCTTTGATAAGTTTTCAGTTTCAATAATAATTAAAAATTCCCCCCGCTTGAAATCCAACCCAGTAGTCCAGGATCTTTAAACTATTGCGCCATATACCTAGATCATTGCTATGAAACTACATATATAGTAGATAGGCTATCTAATAAGAAATTATTACCGTCGCACACGGACATCAGTGACAAACACAAGCTTAACTGATGCGTTGGTGGCCAAAATATCGAATATCGATTTAATGATCACATTGTTTTAATTTGCTCGGCAGATTTATGTGACAGATAAAAATCTTTGTTCTCGAGTCGTGAGTGTTGGCGGGATATTTATGGTATCTATACTACTTGTTTTACATACAACGTAGGATACCTTAGTGTGGGGGTGTGTAAAGTTAAAAAATGCATTAAATTATTTTTTAATCAACACAAATGTGTTCAACGAAAGAAATGCAATTTAGTCGATTTCTTTTCCGAATTTCGTATCGTTACTCGATAAAATTATTCGATTATAATTTGACAGTGTTTTCGGGTAATCGGGTAATATTCGGCGGTGTTGTAAACGGCCTGCAAACTGGTCGGCGGTCGTAGCCCGGAGCAGTAGTTAGGTTAATTTCTTCCCCGTGCGTGATTCTCGGGCAATCTTGAGTAATGGCCGCCAGAGATCGGTCGGGTGGAATATGAATGGAGGTTCGCGGCATTTTTTATTTTTTCGTAAACGCTTTCGCTACTTAGCATGTTGTTAGGACAAAATATATTGTAGTAAACTCGCACTCGCTTTGCTTCGGGAATCTAGTCCCTTTTAGACGTATTTCTTTACATCTATAAAACTTTTTTATTTATGAAATAGTTAGCTGTTATGAAGAATACCAATAGGTACCTCATAAATTTCTGGGATTAGAGCGTACCACGTACGAAAGTAGAGACAGATAGATAAACAAAAAAGGCCTTCAATTAGTTTTTCTCATGTATCCTACATGTACATATTGTTCACTTACAGAGATATTCCTTTTTAAATGTGTGATAATAACTTTACTTCATCATCACAATCAGAGCAGATCAGAGCCTTAACCCTTAACTATTCTCAAACTTGGGTCCTTTGTACAATGACAAGAGTACAAGGCAATAGCCCACAACATTGGCCAAGAGCGGATAGGTAGGAAGTACCTACATACTCACATGTACTTAAACAGCATACAGTTCGGAAGTAATTGCAGTATTTCTTGGAGCAACAGTGCCTCGTTCACACACGTACACTTCGCAATGCGTCCTAACGAAGGCGCTGCCACGAATGTCGCTACTTCAGCAACTTTGTAGCTCTTGGTGACTTGTCTGGGTAAAGAGGTTAAGGTTCGATTACCAGTCGAAGCAGACTTTTATTGTGGAATGTTTGATTAAGGCCTACTATACTATACTGTCCACTGTCGCTACTACGTTATCGTCAATTGTCGATTGCTTGCATCTTGCGTAGAAATAATCAAATCTATGTCCACGGAGCCGGCAACGTTGCGTCCGCCGGTCGCCTTGCGCCGCCTTCCTTCATTTTGTAGGTTGCATGCATTCGTCATTTGACGCGTCCGTGCACAGTAGCCCTAATTCATCTATTCTTGGACAAAAACGACTTTTTTGATGCTAACGACACTTGTTAATAATAAGCGACACCGCCGAGTTCCAACTCAGAACTTCTTGACCTAACCGTCAAAACAATGCCTTCGCTGCGTTCTTTCTTGTTTTATATAAAATTTCGCTTTAATGTCAAAATAAATTACGGATTCCTTTAATATGCACAGAATACGCGTTATACTTTAATTATAATTTTTGGTAATCAAATGACATTTTGTGTGGATGTGAATTGAACTGCTCTTTGTAATATCCGAGTCGCTGGGAATACGGAATTGCCACTCCCTGTTAAAAACAAATTTTTTACCTGTGCCCAAAGTCCAATTTGGATTGTAAGCAAATTTACTTACGACCTTTTGTATTATCGTCGTCAATCTGCAATGTACCTAAACACAAGGGCGGAAAGGTGGCATTTGTGTGAAATGCAATTAAAACGTATTTTGTATGGAACGCGAGCGTAGTGTAATATAATTACTCGGCGGCTCCCATCCATTGATGCCAACGAGTGGAAACCGGTTCAGAAACCGATACCAGTTCATCGGTTTGGGTTTGGTATCGTTATTATCTCGCTGTATGACATGGGGTGACAAGTGAAATTTTAATACCATCGTAAAAACTACCGACGTTGCAATTTAATGTTGCTGCAATATCACTCGAGTTGACGGCACCGTAGCTCGGTTGAATGACTGTGGGGGTTCGATCCCTGGTTATGGTATGGAATGCAAGATTTTGGAACAAAACCGCATTTGACTTGACATTTGATGTGTGTGCAAGTGTGATGATGTATGACTGTGATAACGTTGCATGGAGATGGAGAGTGATAGAGTATAGTCTAAAGTACAAGGTGTTTTTGTGTTATTTAAACTGTATACTGAATAAACCTTAAAACCTAGAACGTTTAAGCACTGCTATGTGACGGCAGTCCATAGATTTTATTTCGAATTTCTGTGGACAAACACGTACTTTTCACTTTTTTCTGTAATGGGTACATATAGAATTATGATTTAAATTACTTTGTATGAGGCGGACAAGCTTAGCACCCTCGGTACTTGGACGATAACGACTTTGTAGTACGTTTTTTTGTAGTACGAGGAGTAGGGACTCTTTCCTAGATATATCCTTAAATTCTAATTTTAATTTATTTATTTGTGTTTATTTTATCATTAAAATATAAATGTAGGTATCAAGAGTGATTATATTCCTGTATCGCGTATTATACATATGTGTTATCCCATATATTCTTATGAAAGTGGTGAATTAAATAACTGTTACCTATAGTTACAATTCTAATAATTAGTAACCATATCATCATAACCATATTCAAATCATATTCACAGTTGAATTCAAATTCTAAACTACCGACAAAAACAGCATAGGTAGATACTAACAAAACACAAATAGAAAAAAATATCGAAAACGTTCGCTAATTTCGTTCGTTAATTTTGGTGCTTACAATTTTTTTCAGTGTTCGCGATATAATTGTATGTATTTAAACTAATTTACGTTGATTCATGGACCTTACCAAATTTGCCAACCGCCTCCTTTACTACAAGGGTTGGCAGATTTATATCGCAGTTATGAGCGCGCGTGCACTAGAAAGTAATTATTGGCATATGCGTCAATCGGAACTATGTTTTTTGCAGGTGCTGTCCAAGTGGTCGCACCTAAAATGCTTTCAACCCCTTATTTATAAGCCTTTTATTTGATATGTTCGGTTGTAAAAAAGTAATCAAAGATATCCTTGATCGAGTCTGTATTATTTTTTTACTTTGCACTGGCGACGTGTAACATTTTAATGCTTGTTTCAGTCGGGAATCGAACCCAGCGCCCCTTTCTTCGTAACAGGGTCACTACTACGTAGTAGACTAACTGGACGTGGAACTATTTTAACTTATTTTGTCTTTCTTTACATACCTTTTCACGTTCTATCCATTTTTTCGAATTAGACGTAGACTAGTAGGTATGGTGTTTTGAGCCCTGGAAAAGAGGCATTTATGAGGCAAACAGTCTCTTAAATAAGTGAAAAGGTTTGCGAAAATATGTGATAAATGTATATGGGATACATTAACATTTACATCATACATGAATTAAACTTAGATGGCGATAAAAAATTCACATCGAATAGGTAATTTCAACGGTGTTTTGACATTTTCCGACTTCACCCGGGCAAAGTCGTGTAAGTAATATCAAACATTAGAAGGATTAGGTACTCAGTAATAAACAAATTGCAGCTCAATACTTACATAACCGATTCTTAAACTATACCCTCTACTTTTCCCTCACTCATTAACGATACATATTTTCACCCAAACGAAACATTAAATCTCGTACATTCGCAAGATCTCAGGAAATAACGCGTGCATTCTGTCCGGGGTTTCAGGGAACGGGCTTTTTTGGCCAAATATTTGCGACCAGTTCCGCGGTGCGTTGACCCCGGCCCGCGGGACTGTGGATTGCGGCCGAAAATCGCACTTCGCAACGTTTTTGCTCGCTACGTTATTATTATTAATTGGATCACAACTCGGCGATCGTTAAAGAGTTATCGAGTACGAATAATGTAGTTAGTGTCTTTGGTTCCGTAATTTACATTATAATCTTCATTGTTATGATTATTGCATTTTTTTGTATGAGTAGAGTTCGTTTCCTTTGTGCGACATCAAAATTTTTTTTAAAACATAAAAGGTGTTGACGAGGTTTTCAAAAGTGATACCTACTACTAACAACTTATAAAATGTATAATTAAATTAAGTATAACTCAATGAGGGTAACCGCGTGTGGATTCGCCGCTAGAGGCCGCTAGTGTAGAGGGTGGTCTGCCTGTCACTTCTCTCTTGTCTATTCACTGAATAGTATTCAGACAAGTGTCACTTGTCAATGTTTATGTATGGGCGGGCTTTGACAGCATGACCGCCGTCTGCAGTGGCGCCAACTGGTGAGCACAAAAACGGTTACCCTCATTAAGCTGCGGTCAGCTTTGTAGTAAGTAGTAAGTAAGTATAAAATTAAGAATATAAATGTCAGTTGAATTTGACATAATGGCAGGACTGCAATTTGCAAAGATTGACACCGAACTGTCGCACTAAAGGGAAACTTAATTTAATATTAAAAATTTTAATACATTGTGTTAGGTAGTTTGCTAGTAATACTTCACGTAAAAGTAGTAGGTACATACCTGTAATAGCGATACATACTTTTTATAGCTTATAATTTCAGCATCAAGAGTTCGAGTTGATATAGAATATTATTACAAAGGAAACCCAGAAAGAAGATCAACGATGTGTCGTCACTCATTCACAATACAAACAACTTCGTCTAGAACGTCAAATGATTTATTTTAGGTTATTAAATATACATACGTACCTATACCTACCAATACTACGTAAAAACCGTATTCGCCCGCCGTTTTTCGATTACGCACCGAATACCAATAACATGTCGATTCTTATTTTATAACCTAAATAAATCAGATTGTTCTCACAACACGTGCCGGGCCGCATTTTCAATGTACGATGTGATTTAGTAGAGTAAACATGTCAATTTGTACCCAGCTAATTTACGATGGTCGCAGTCAATACGTTTCGCCACATGTTGCGGAGTAGATTTGATTTAGTCAGGTTATAAATTTTGGAGTACAAAATGAACACAGAGTAAAACGAACACTTTCAAAACTTTTTTTACCGAGTATTGGGCGTTAGTTTTAAATTTGGAACCATTTGGATTATTGAAGGTTGAGATTAGCTTTTTAAGTAAATAAAAAATATGTACCTATTTTGAATTACACTCAGTTTTATTTTAGTGTTTTTGTTTTTTCCTAAAATTTCTAGTCATAAATAATTCTAGAGCGGGTGTACGAGTAAGTATAAGTTAGTACAAACATTTCTGAATCTATTATTATTTTTTATTTAAAAACTAGATAATTTTCACGTCCTTTATTTTTTTATCTAACCTAACCAACAAAAAAGAGACGTTTTTGCAGTTGTACTTAGTTGTTTGTTTTTCATTGAGTCTAGTTCTAGGTCGGTCACAGTTGTCATGGGCGGCAGCGGAAGGTGGTGCTGCATGCTCGTTTGCTATTTTAATTCCATAAAAAAACATATCGAACATATATCCACAGAGTAGGGCACCTACTGTACTTTTTACTCTGTGTCCAATTCGCAGAAAGCGGTATGCAGCATGCGCTCTCATATATATTAGTGTAATGAGCGGCTCGGGCCCTTGCCTGGCAAACACGCCGCGCGCCGCTCAGAAACCGAGATAAATTTCTGGAATGGGTTCCATTAACTTAACTACCTATATATTGATGGCGATCTATACGTATCTACTGAAACGGATAATAAAACTGAAACGCTTCTAATCTGTGCATTGAACAATCTTTGTAGGCTTTGTTATCGGTATACATATGTACATCTATTGAGCTGATTTTAGTGCAGCTTGGTTTATTTGTCACTTACATATATAATTTTCTTCTTTAGGATTCTTTTTGTCCTTCAAAACGGATTAGTTACTACGGAATTACCGTATAAAGTCTGTATGGAATTCCTCATAGCCCCGCGGCTTGCGTCAATTCTAAGTGATTAACAAAGTTAAGCTCGCTGTAGCTTAACTTTGTGTACCTTAACGTTGCCCGTAATCAGTAGGCCATTAACGAGTAGTTGCCAAACAAAGCCGAAAGGAGGAGGTTCTGTTAAAGGTTCAGAGAATACAGTTATAATGTTGACAATTTCATACGAATAATACTTAAAAGCTCGAGGCTAGACGATGCAGTTGTATCTGAGTTGATAAGTGTACGCGAAGCATAACAAACTTAAACTTTAAACGTAGACTTCCAGGGAGGATGGCTACATTGTTGCACGCAACTTAACGCAGAATCTGCTCACTACATGCATCGTTGAAATGCGTTGTAAATACAATAAATAATTTATGTTCACCTTTTGTATTCATTCTTAAGAACGTTCTTACGAACTTGGTGTTTTAATTGACAAGCAGAAACAACTTGTGTACAATTCAATTGGCGGTGTAGCGGTACGCTAAACAACCCCTTTTAGCTACGTTAAATTATTACACCTATCTACCATATCGCAGAAGGCGAAGACCTACCTACATAAAAATTAATTATCAAATTACCCCGGCAACCGGATACTGCAAGCTGCATATTATATTTTATTCTGAACTAAATAGGATTTGACGCCCGTTCAGAAACCAAGAAGCAGCCGCAATATCATATCAGCGCCGTACAGTCTTCACTCGCAGCATGCAAGTACATCCGTCTTCGTTTGCTTGATCTTCACGCCGCCGCCGTAGTCGCTTCTTCTGCCGCTGTCCCGGAGCTGTGTTCCACGTCGCCGCTGCCCGCCGAATGAGATTGAGGTCTGCGCCGGCCGTCGCGCCTTTTATATGCTTCGTCAATCACGGAGTTCAACATGGCAGCCACAATGGACGCACGTCGTTGTACAAAGTTCAACAAAATTAGAGCGAAGAAGAAATATATATTTTTGTCTCTTTTATAGATAAATACGTTGCCGAAATTATTAATTTGTATTGAGTTAAATGTGATTGGTAGAAATTTAGATATTTTTATTGGCTAAACAAATAATGATATTTTTATTGGTTAATGCTTAGCGTAAGCTGGTGTATAAATATAGGCAGGGTTTGTCAATAAAGCATTCATATTCATATATCCGATACTACCTACAGCAGTACCTAACAAGAACCAGTCGTTTTATTTATCTGCCACTAGACCACTCGGAATAGTTAATGGTGGAAGATCACGCCACCATTACAGTGGTGACCCGAGAAGAACACGGTCCCGAGCAGGAACCCCTGGAAGAGCACGCCAACCATTACAGTGGTGACCCCGAGAAGAACACGGACCCCGAAGGGCGCAGGAAGGCCACAACCATTACATTGGAAACCCGGGAAGAACACTACGAAGAAACTCTGCATGAGCATTGAAGAAAATCTCTGAAACCACTACGAAGATCCCACAACGAACATTGAAGACGAACGCCTGGACGAATTATGGAGCAAGCAGCCACCGAGATCCTACGCCAGGAGATCCAAAAACTGGCCGATGAAATCAACGCGCTCAAGGCTTCCCAAAATCAAACCTGTTACCAGCAACAGTACAACCAGCGCAATCAGAGGCATCAACGACGAAAGGGTGATGATTTTCGACGTGACCGTTCCTTCAACCGAAGCCGTTCAAGCTCAAGAACAAGATCCCCCTACTGCTACTATCATCGACGTTTTGGTTCTGAAGCAAGAAAATGCACAACGCCGTGTACATTCAAGAACGAAAATATTATGAAGTCGGAAAACTAAATAATACGCTCGATGCGACGGGATCCGGCGTAACAGAAAAGTCCTACCGTCTTTTTGTCACCGATAAAAAAAGCAAGACTACCTTCCTTATCGACACCGGAGCGAATATCTCAGTCTTACCGCCGAGACAAGGACAGAAGATGAAGCCACTGGAATTTCAACTTTACGCCGCAAACAACACGGTGATTCCAACCTACGGAGAAAAATCAATGGAACTAGATTTAAATTTACGAAGACCGTTCAAGTGGAGATTTATCGTCGCTAAAGTCAGTAAACCTATCATCGGTGCTGATTTTTTGCAACATCATCAGTTGATCGTCGACATCAAGAATAGAAGATTAATCGACGGGAAAACAAATCTTGCATCTCAGTCTTTCGTTCAAGCAACAAATCTACCCACAATAAGAAGCATAGACGTTCAACAATCGTATCACAAGATCCTTGAAGATTATCCTGGAATCACAAGACTAACTTCAATGAAATTAACACCGAAGCACGACGTGGAACATTTTATTGAAACAACCGGACCACCGCTTCACTGCCGTGCACGTCCAATCGCACCGCACAGATACGAGCAAGTTCGGAAGGAATTCGAAAACATGATTGAGCAAGGAATATGCCGTCCAAGCAAAAGCCCTTGGTCATCACCACTTCATGTCGTACCGAAGAAGAACGGAGAATTACGAGTATGTGGAGACTACAGAAGACTGAATTCAATTACTACTCCCGACCGCTATCCAATACCGCGAGTCAAGGACTTCACTCATCAACTGTCGAACAAGACTATATTCTCCACTATTGATCTCAACCGAGCTTACCAACAAATCAAAGTACGCGATGAAGACATTCAAAAGACTGCAATAATTACTCCAATGGGATTATTCGAATTTCCAAGAATGACTCCAGGACTGAAGAACGCTGGTCAAACATTTCAAAGATTCATACACGAAGTACTTCATGGACTCGACTTCGTTTTCGCATTCATTGATGATCTACTGATTGCAAGCCCTGACGAAGAAACGCACGAAAAACATTTACGAACCGTTCTACAACGATTAGAAGATAATGGAATCACAATCAACCCTTCAAAATGCATATTTGGGCAACAAGAAGTTCAATTTCTTGGTTTCAATGTCAGCAAGGAAGGAATCAAACCGCCTGCTGAAAAAGTCAGAGCAATAATCGACTATGCGAAACCAAAGACAATCGAAGAACTAAGAAGATTTCTTGGAATGATAAATTTCTACAGAGACCATATACCTAAAGCATCTGAAATCCAAGCACCTCTTCACGCCTATCTTCACAACACGAAGAAAAAAGACAAAACAGCAATCGAATGGAACGACGAAGCCACGAAGGCATTTGAAGCTTGTAAAGCCGCGATCCAAAATGCAACTTTACTGGCACACCCATCGCACGAGGCAACACTTGCTATCTTCAGCGACGCGTCCGATAACTCAGCTGGAGCTGTACTTCAACAATATGTCGACAAAAAATGGCAACCACTTGGTTATTTTTCGAAGAAGTTCTCCGATACGCAACGCAACTACAGTACATTTGACAGAGAGCTACTCGCTATCTACATGGCTATCAAGCACTTTAGAAAAACGTTCGAGGGAAAAAACCTAATCGTTTTTACCGACCACAAGCCATTAACATATGTACTTCAGAAGAAACCTTCAACATCTGAAACACCACGACGCGCAAGACAACTCATTTTCATCAGCGAGTTTACAACCGACATCCGTCACATCAATGGGAAGGACAACATAGTCGCCGACGCACTCAGTCGCATACCAGTTGACAGTATAACGTGTCCTACATCGATCGACTATCGCAAGATCGCCGAAGCGCAAGACAGAGATAGCAACAATATCAAGCAACTTTTGAAACAAAGTAACTTATCAATCAAGCAAGTTACTATGCCAATGACACATCTACCTATCTTCTGTGAAGCCTCAACGTCAATCATGAGACCTTACGTACCTCAAGAATGTCGTCGTGATATATTTAACACTCTGCACAACATCAGTCATCCAGGTGTTAGAACAACAAGGAAACTAATCACTGAAAAATTCTTTTGGCCTTCAATGCAAGTGGATGTTGGCAACTGGGCGAAGCAATGCATTCAATGTCAAAAATGCAAAGTACAAAGACATACATCAAGCCGTCTAGCTTCATTTCCACCTACGGAGAGATTTGAACACCTGCACGTCGACATCGTTGGACCATTACCTACGTCACCGCAAGGACATCGATATCTCGTAACAATGATCGACCGAACTACGAGATGGCCAGAAGCTATACCTACCGATGACACCTCTGCGGAATCAATCTCAAAAATAATATATGAAAATTGGATTACTCGTTTTGGTTCACCGAAAACAATCACAACGGATCAAGGAAGAAACTTCGAAAGTAGCCTGTTTCTCAAATTACTTCAAATGATGGGAATAGAGAAGACACGAACAACAGCATACCATCCACAAGGAAATGGCATACTCGAGCGCTGGCATAGGACGCTAAAGACCGCAATCAAAACTCGTCTATCTCAACATTCAAAGTGGATTGATGAGCTACCTACTGTGTTATTGGGTCTACGAGCAACACCGCGCGCTGACACTAGCCTTAGCGCCGCTCAGCTTACCTACGGTCACAGCCTAAGACTACCGTGTGACTTCTTCACTTCGACTTCAAGCAATCAAGAAATGAATTATGATTTCGTAACGCAACTTCAAGAAACAATCAACACAGCCTTACATTCGCATCCCACATCGTCTCACAGGAATAACAAACCGGTTTTCATACATCAAGATTTAAAAACATGCAAGCAAGTCTTTGTAAGAAACGACGCTGTAAAGAAACAATTTCAACCTACCTACGATGGACCGTATAACGTGTTAGAGCGAGATAGCAAGACTTTTAAACTACAAATACCAGGAAGGAAATCTACTGTTATATCAATCGACCGACTGAAGCCTGCCTATATCATCAATGAGGATACTTCAGAGCACTTACCACCAGTATCATCATCATCATCATCACATCAACCACCAGCGAGGAAGTTTGAAAACGTACCATCAACATCAACATCGATCAATAATAGCATCAAACCTATATTGAAGACCACAAGACATGGACGAGCCGTCAAGCCTCCGGTTCGCTTTCGCTAGGGGGAGAGTGTATGTAGCGGTACGCTAAACAACCCCTTTTAGCTACGTTAAATTATTACACCTATCTACCATATCGCAGAAGGCGAAGACCTACCTACATAAAAATTAATTATCAAATTACCCCGGCAACCGGATACTGCAAGTGCAAGCTGCATATTATATTTTATTCTGAACTAAATAGGATTTGACGCCCGTTCAGAAACCAAGAAGCAGCCGCAATATCATATCAGCGCCGTACAGTCTTCACTCGCAGCATGCAAGTACATCCGTCTTCGTTTGCTTGATCTTCACGTCGCCGCCGTAGTCGCTTCTTCTGCCGCTGTCCCGGAGCTGTGTTCCACGTCGCCGCTGCCCGCCGAATGAGGTCTGCGCCGGCCGTCGCGCCTTTTATATGCTTCGTCAATCACGGAGTTCAACATGGCAGCCACAATGGACGCACGTCGTTGTACAAAGTTCAACAAAATTAGAGCGAAGAAGAAATATATATTTTTGTCTCTTTTATAGATAAATACGTTGCCGAAATTATTAATTTGTATTGAGTTAAATGTGATTGGTAGAAATTTAGATATTTTTATTGGCTAAACAAATAATGATATTTTTATTGGTTAATGCTTAGCGTAAGCTGGTGTATAAATATAGGCAGGGTTTGTCAATAAAGCATTCATATTCATATATCCGATACTACCTACAGCAGTACCTAACAAGAACCAGTCGTTTTATTTATCTGCCACTAGACCACTCGGAATAGTTAATGGTGGAAGATCACGCCACCATTACAGCGGTTAAACAAATCGGTTTTTTGTACTTTTATTACGTATTCCAATTAAAGTTGGTTTTCCGAGACATTTTCAGTATGTTTTTTCATCTTTATCTTATTTTGCAGTTCGTGTTGTATATCACTGTAATATTCGTAAGCGGTTTGACTCTGTTGATGAATTAGGTATACTGTTTCGTTTAGATTTACAATAAGAACCGGTAGCTGGCATCTTGAAGTCTTTAACCACAGCAAACGTACACTACTCTTATGTATGAAGTCAGTAAAATAGTTACTTTTAATTTACTTTAGATTTACCATTGAACGTGACCAGAGAGGGTTTCCTCTGAAAAAGCTATATGCCACGATCTACTCAGCGTTTTATTGGGCAAAAATCTCACATAACTACCTACTTTCTTAAAGACCTGGTACGTCCATAATAATAAAAAGGTGTGACGGGTAAAAATTCAGTTCACTGGGGTTAAAAACTTGGGGCCATATCACTTTAAAAATTAAATTATGGACTGTACCAGGGCAAAGCCGGTTATCATTAATTAACTGGTCGTAATCTCTTCGGAATGAGGATATCGGCTGGTCAGGGAAAGCCAGTGGTCGTGCGTTGCACCGAATGTGCATTGTCCGAGCTTTTTTCAATAAATGTTGAGTTTATATTAATAATTAAGTTTATTTTTATGCGAACACGTAATGAATTAGCCAGAATTGTTAATGGCGATGGTTTACCGTATGACCAAAATACAAGATATTTTTAGGGTTCCGTACCCAAAGGGTAAAACGGGACCCTATTACTGAGACTTCGCTGACCGTCCGTCCGTCCGTCCATCCGTCCGTCCGTGTCCGTCTGTCATCAGGCTGTATCTCATGAACCGTAATAGTTACACAGTTAAAATTTTCACAGATTATGTATTTCTGTTGCCGCTACAACAACAAATACTAAAAAACAGAATAAAATAAATATTTAAGTGGGCGCCCATACTATCGACGCCTTAGCGATAGTTTAGTTACCTTTCGGTCCACGAGATGGCGTTGTGCGTAATATTTGGCTACAATAAAACAATAAATATTTAAGTGAGGCTTTGTGAAAAAAGTCTCGGGCAATATTACATCAGGAGCGTGTGAGACAATCCGACGTATGTCCTTCCCCAACGAAGCACACGGCGGCGGCTTTGTCGGGAGCGGGGGTGTGTGCTGGTACAAATAGGTTATGTTTCGTCCCCTCGGTAGATTTTTAAATTTGTTCGCTTTCGAGAAACCAATGCGGTCCAATCAAAGAACCGGTCCAATGATCGCAACCTTACCCTAAATCTTCGTCCGTTAAAAAAATCTTTAAAAGATTTTCGAACGTATCTACTTTTGCTGTTTAGTCTAATTTCTTATTGTCGAAACGATAATATTTAAATTGTAAAAAAAAATTACACGGAAATGTGTAATTTTAATAAGGTGTAAATTTACATACAAATATAAAATATTTTTAATTACATAAAAAAATATATTATGCACAAAACCATTTTTCCATGTTTGGATTAGTCACGCACACAATATCACATCACCATGCAAATAATTAATTATGTATAATATAGTACGGCATAAACACGCCATTAGACCACAACAATTGGCATATGCAGACATGGCCTTTAATTCCGCCTTCATTTTAATCTGCCTCGATTTGCCTAAGCATATTCACGATAAAAAACAACGGCTTAGCCGTAACGATACGATAGTTATTTATGGAATTAATAAATATGTTAACGAACGCGAAGGCACTGTAGCATCGCAACTCGGATTAGGGTTAGCCGACCAGCCAACCATAAATTAAAAACACCCGCCATTTCCGTGAATGCGCGCGAATTCAAATCAGGTGATCAATTGTTTTTTTTTTCGTGCGTGAAGATGGTTTGCGCTATGCCCTTTAATGCCAATTCTTTTTATGACGGTAAAAACTATAAAATGTACTGCTATTTAAATGAGAAATTACGCAAAAGAAATTCGCAAGCGCTTCAGTGTTTGATGGAGTAATAGGTTGTAGTCCTTAACAGTAACTGTAGTTAAACTTTAGTAGATATCTTGAAGAGAATCTTTTGACTGCATAGAGCCATAGACTGATAATGAGTATTCATCAATTGCATACCTAACTCATTTGAATAAAAAATCACATCGCGGACTTCGATTGTTAATTATGTTAAAATTGCATATCATTCTTCATTTAAAGATACGGCCAACCGGACGCAATCAGTTTGAGGCTTTCACTGCTACAAAAATGCTGCACCAATCCGCGTAAACCATTCTAATCTCCCGATTATAAATCAACCAGTCCACTCCTGGCATCGACGTGATAAAAGATTGTTAAGTTCGGCGCGCAAAGGCCACATGTGGTTCAGTACTAGCGATTAAATTAAATTATTTAACAAGATAAGCTAGTACCGTGAATTGGGCATCGATCTCCGTAGAGGCGCGTAGGCGGCAAGTATAATACTTATGTACTAAATTCTTACGGAAAAATTCAGTAGGAAAATAATTTGTACTTAAGTAATTTAGTCTTATCGCCTGCACCCTGACAATGATTGTAAAATTTCGGTTGTATTTTTATTAGATACTTTATAGAGCAGTAAATATTTATATCAATGTTAATCGATAAACGTAGCCTACCTACTCGATAGATGCGCTCGATGCCGTTGACGTGGCCGTTACAGCGATAACGTTTACTGCCGGTTGAAAATCGAATGAACTGTTTCCTCCCATCGCCCACAAGCGCACCACCACGTAGTAAACTATACTTCGCTTGAATTTGATCTGGAATTCTTCATAATTGCATGGCACACAAATGCCAACTTTCCGCCGATGCGATTAAGATACATTTAAGATTGACGGCGTCATCTAAAAATGTCCTTAGAATTTTTTTTCTCAAGCTAAATTGAACTTTGAGGACAGGTAATAAGTTTGGTTTTGACGGAGAGTGGCAATTCCATATGCTTGATGACTCAACTTTAAACGCGTTGCCGGCTAGGAAAGAAGAAAATAAAGAACGTCAAAAATAGCTGTCAAAGAGCAGCTAGCGCTGATCTTCCGCCGGTCCACGTGGTAGCACGGTTGACCAAGCTCCAAGAACAAAAAAATTACTTACTAGATAAATCATTTGGCAGCTTCCTCAACTTAGAGGAAGCTAGCCAGCCGGGCTAAGTGGAAGTAGACCTGCCACTTCCACGCCCTTCCACATAGAACTAGCTATCTTAGTTAGTATTGTTACGTGTCAGGAGTAAGGGGTTCGAGAAAATGCCAAAATGTACCACAAAGACTTTATTGAACTCGTAGAAACACAATTACACACTGTACACAGTACACACCACAACACTATGCACGTAGGTACTCGTAAACACACTCGACGAACACTGTATCGCTCGTAGAAATCACTTAACTTCTCACTGGTATCGCTCGTAGGTATCGCTGGTATCTTCCTGGTTCCGCTTCCGAAACTAGAATGTCTGCGGTTGGCCGATCGCTCCTTTTTATACCCCTCACGCACCATTCACGCCAATCCAGAACTTTCTCGCTAATTCCGCGGACCCGCTCCGAACAAGATTCGAGAACGTTCCTTGCAACCGACTTTCGCCCGTATGACTATTGCCGTAATGGTCGAAGCGTCGTGCGCGTGCGTACTTTCGAGACGGCCGTCCATTGTCCTATTGTTTCGCCTGGCATATTTATGGCCCCTATTGTTTATTGTTTAGCGAGGTACGCCAGGGCTGTCACATTGCCCCCCTCTTAGTCATGCTCGTCCCGAGCATTATTCGATCCATGAAATGGTGCCAATCTGTCCACGTGCACGATCTTCGGCTTTCTTCTGTCCCCCTGTCTGATTCGGTAGGTCACGTCGTTAATCCTCGTGACAACTGTGTAAGGGCCTTCCCATCGTGCTTGTAGCTTCGGAGACTTCCCTTTCTTCCGCAGTGGATTGTGCAACCATACAGAATCTCCCTCCTTGAAACCATGTTTCCGAGCATCGCGATCGTACCGGGTTTTCATCTTTTCGCTGGTCTTCAAACATTGCTCCCTTACAAGATCATGTGTCTCGTCCAATTGTTTCCGTAAGTCCGCGATGTATTCAACTGTTGGTTTCGGGGCATCTGGCGGTGTTCCGGTAAGCAAATCCAATGGCAGACGCATTTCTCTTCCGAAGTTAACTTTAGCCGGTGTAAACCCTGTAGATTCGTGTATGGCAGAGCGATATGACATCAGGAACAGAGGAATGTACCGATCCCAGTCTCGCTGATGTTCCTCGACGACCTTGGCCAAGTGATTTTCCAACGTTTGGTTGAATCTCTCCACCATGCCGTCAGATTGAGGATGCGCCGGTGTGGTACGTGTCTTATTTATTCCCAAAAGATCACACATCTCCTGGAATAACGTTGACTCGAAGTTCCTGCCTTGGTCGCTGTGTAACTCCAATGGTACACCAAAGCGGCAAACTACCTCTTGGACAAGTTTCTTGGCCACGGTTTTCGCCTCTTGGTTCGGAGTTGCAAACGCTTCCGGCCATTTGCTGAAGTAGTCTTGAACCACGATAATGAATCTATTCCCGTCTTCAGACTGAGGGAATGGCCCAGCAACGTCTATGGCGATTCTTTCCCACGGGGCTCCGACGTTGTACAGCTGTAGTTTCCCTTTGGATCTAGTGCGGGGCCCTTTTACTGAAGCGCACACTGTACACTTTCTGCACCAATCTTCAACGTCCTCTCGACATCGCACCCAATAAAAGCGTTCTCGTATCTTCACGAGGGTCTTCTTGATGCCGAGGTGCCCGCCGGAAGTGCCATCGTGTACGAGCTTCAGCAAATCAGCCACTTTACTCCTAGGAATAACCATTTGCAGCGTTTTTTCCTTCCCGTTGAGTGATTCCCAGCTCCGGTAAAGCACGCCATTCTCTAATACCAGGCTGTCCCACTGAGCCCAGTATGCCTTAGTTGTTGCGCTTGAGGCTGATACATCACTCCACAGGGGTCTCTGTCCTTTGGCTTTCCATTCCATGATCAGGCTGAGGTCTTTGTCTTCCTTCTGAGCTTGGCTTACTTGCTCCGTTCCCCAAGACTCGTCTAGGTCCTGCATCCTTATCACCCTGACCTCTTCTTTAGCCTCATGCTTGATGCAATGTCGACATTCGTCGGAGCATGGGCGTCGTGACAGGGCGTCGGCATTCGAATGAGCTCTTCCGTTACGATGCTCTATTACGAAGTTGAACTCTTGAAGCTGTTCGATCCACCTTGCAACCTGGCCTTCCGGGTTCTTGAATTGCAGAAGCCATCTCAGAGCGGCGTGGTCCGTCCTTATTGTGAACTCGCGTCCCAGCAAATACTTGTTGAAGTGCTGAAGGGTCTTCACCACAGCCAGTAATTCTCGCCGAGTCACACAATAATTCCTTTCCGGTTTCGAAAGGGTCTTGCTAAAGTACGCAATGACCACCTGCTGGCCGTCCTGTTCTTGCGATAACACCCCTCCGATGCCAGTATTGCTAGCGTCCGTGTCTACTGTGAATCTCCCTTCTCTTCTGGGGTAGCCAAGAATCGGAGCCGAGCACAGACGTTCCTTTAAGCGAACAAACGCATCTTCGCAATCGGAATCCCAACTGAAGGTTCTCTTGTCCTCCGTGAGACGGTGTAATGGCTTGGCTATCTCTGAGAAGTTCTTCACAAACCGACGGTAATAGGCACATAACCCCAAGAACGCTCTTACATCGGTCTTGTTCTTTGGTGTCGGCCATTCTTGAACAGCTCTTATCTTGTCTGGATCAGTTCGAACACCTTCGTCCGATATGATGTGTCCCAAAAATGATACTTCCTTCTTGAAGAAGTCACATTTCTTCGGATTGAGCTTTAGGTTGGACTCACGGAATCGTCTGAATACCTTCTCCAGATTTCGCTTGTGTTCCACGAAGTTTCGTCCCATGACTATGACGTCATCGAGGTATACCAGACAAGCGTCCCCCAAAAGTCCAACTAACACTCGCTCCATGAGACGCTCAAAAGTGGCAGGAGCGTTACATAGCCCAAAAGGCATTACGCGAAACTGCCACAAGCCATTTCCGGTTCCGGTGGTAAAGGCAGTCTTCTCCTTGTCTTCTGGCCGTACTTCTACCTGCCAGTAACCGCTCTTCAGGTCGACCGTCGAAAACCACTTCATGCCACCAAGCATATCCAACGTGTCGTCAATCCGGGGCAGAGGGTAGCTGTCCTTCTTGGTAACGGTGTTAAGCATCCTGTAGTCAACACAGAATCTAGTACTGCCATCCTTCTTCTTCACGAGTACCACAGGTGAACACCAAGGGCTAGTTGACGGCTCGATCACCTTGCTGCGCACCATGTCCTCGATCATTTCTGTAACTTCGTGTTCCTTTGCCAATGGTACTCGTCTCGGTCTTTGCTTGATCGGTGAAGTATTGCCAGTATCTATTGGGTGAGTGACAAGATTTGTTCTTCCAAGGTCGCTATCTCCTCTGGTAAAGATGTCTTTGTAGTCCGTCAACAACTTTGCTGCCTGAGTATATTCCTCAGAGCTCAAATTCCTCCTGGTCGCCTCCAGCAAAGGTTTCATGTGATCCGTTGATCCAGGTTTGTCCGAGTATTCTTGGACCTTCCTCAAACTGTCCACGGCTTCACATCGGCCAATAACGCTATTCTTTGCGAGATGTATCGGCGTGCTGCTAAGATTGATGACCTTTAACTTGGCGTCGCGTTTGGTCATGAGCAGGTTGGTCATGAGGATCCTTGCCGTGATCCAACTGGGGTGATCTCCATAGTCTTCCACTACGACACATCGATCCAGCTGTATCTTTTCGGGAAACCTAACCTTGACCAAGGTTTCCGATCTGGGTGCTAGCTTCACTGTCCTCAAACAGTACACTGCTCCTGAACATGAACCGTCCAAGAAGACTTCTTGATCCTTGAAGCTTAACACTCCTCTGGCTATATCAACTATACACTGATGTGTCCGTAGAAAGTCCAGTCCGATAATGCAGTCATCAGTTATATTCGCTACTAAAACAGACTGCGTGTAAATGTCACTTCCGAGTTTCAGTCTTGCTTCCGTAACTCCAAGGACGGTCACTGGCTGGCCTGTCGCTGTCTGCAGATTGCATGATGGTCGTCCATTTTCCCACATGATAGTCCGCTTGAGTAGTTCCGGTCGAACGATGGATTTCGATGCTCCCGTGTCAATCGTAAAGCGACAGGGTATGCCATTTATTTCACCCGTCGTTACAAGGCTGTTCCCGTCACATGCTTGTGATACTAATACAGTAGGGGCTCGACGAAGTCCAGCCAGTGCCCGCCCCGCGGCGCTGGCGCCTCTTAGTTTAACGGCTCCTGGGTGTCGACTTGGGTAGCGGTCGACACCGATTTCGGTTGCTTCCGAGTCCGGCAGTTAATCCTTATATGGCCTCGTTCACCGCATCCGTAGCAGATAGGCCCAGTACGAGGTTGAATCGCTGCCACCACTTCGCGCACCTTATAACCTTTATAGTCACTTCGTACCGCTTCTACTTCAAGGGCGTGCGCTAAAGCTGCTTCCAAGGTTGCGTGATGACCCAAGCGCACCGTTGCTCTCACTTCAGGATCCCGTATGCCGCTGACGAACGCCTCTAATACTTTGTCTTCAACCGGTGTGGAACTCGACGCATAGGCTCGACGTACGAGGCGCTCGATCTCCGTAGCCCATTGCTGCAATCCTTCGCTCGACTTCTGTACTCGGTCCTTAAGTTGCGCGCGATATACGTGCTCGAGATGCTTTTCCCCGTATCGAGCTTCTAGGGCCTTAAATAGCGACTCCAAGGTGCGTCGCTCAGCGGGCAGGTTCTCAAGCACCAGCAGTGCCTCTCCTCGTAGCGCTAGGGTGAGTGCCGCCAACGAGTGCTCGTCCTCCCAGCCATTCCCATTTGCAACTACCTCGAACTGATGCCTGAACGCCGTCCACGAGGTCGTGCCGTCGAAAGTTGGGACCTTAAATTTCGGGGCCCCAGGGACTGAACTAACTGCCGCCGTGCCCAAAACCTTTATTTTCTGCAGCTTGTTGTCCAAATCTCCGAGCCTAGTTTCGTAGGAGTTCATTGACGCACTGAGGCTGTTGATTGACGCGTCATGGCTTTTGAGGGCTTGGTCGTGCTCGGATGTACGCACTTTTACCAATTCCAGGTCCTCCTTCACGACGTTCAAATCTCCCTGGAAACCATCCAGCTTTGCGTCGATTGCCTCCATCGTTTTGCGCTGGCTCTTCATGTCTTCGCGCTGGCTCTTTATGTCTTCGCGCTGGCTCTTTATGTCTTCGCGCAGGCTCTGTAAGACGGTTAACAAGGAGGCCATATCGAATGCACTCGGTGTCGGGGCTGATGCAGCTGATGTAGTCGGTGGTCCAGCGGTGGTCTCCGTTTCCATGCGGTCACGACCCGGCGACTCCATCCGCGCGGCATCCAATGCCGTCTGCCGTCGCGTACGAATCCCTTCTTCACTTTGCGGTACTACAGGCATTCCGCTTCTGTCACCAATTGTTACGTGTCAGGAGTAAGGGGTTCGAGAAAATGCCAAAATGTACCACAAAGACTTTATTGAACTCGTAGAAACACAATTACACACTGTACACAGTACACACCACAACACTATGCACGTAGGTACTCGTAAACACACTCGACGAACACTGTATCGCTCGTAGAAATCACTTAACTTCTCACTGGTATCGCTCGTAGGTATCGCTGGTATCTTCCTGGTTCCGCTTCCGAAACTAGAATGTCTGCGGTTGGCCGATCGCTCCTTTTTATACCCCTCACGCACCATTCACGCCAATCCAGAACTTTCTCGCTAATTCCGCGGACCCGCTCCGAACAAGATTCGAGAACGTTCCTTGCAACCGACTTTCGCCCGTATGACTATTGCCGTAATGGTCGAAGCGTCGTGCGCGTGCGTACTTTCGAGACGGCCGTCCATTGTCCTATTGTTTCGCCTGGCATATTTATGGCCCCTATTGTTTATTGTTTAGCGAGGTACGCCAGGGCTGTCACAGTATTTTAGGCTGTCCCAAAACGGCCAACGTTCAACCGAGAAAGATTCTAGATTATAAATGAAACTATCGTTTGCTCATTCTAGCTGGTTACACCCACACCAACTAGTAACGGTATTTTAAAGACATTGTCATTTATTTAATTAGATTTTTCGAAGTTAATTGTCTTAACAGCGTAAATGTCTAAACCGTAGAACTTATTATTGCAACATTACCACTTGGTAGGTAACTTCAAAGCTTTCTCTGATCTAAGAATGCAGCATGACGACATTGTTATTTTCCTCTAATTAACACTCGCTATCTAATGCCCTAATGGTGCTGTTACTTAGATTAATGACACGTATAGATAGAGAGAGTAGTGTATAGACACTAGTGTGTAATGTTTCTGTTACTATGTCGGAGAAATTGCTTACACGCGCGCGGATTAGTTCAACCTGCAGGCAACGCGTCGATGTTCATCAATTGATACTTCGACTTCGTTGTTCGTTACCTATGGCTATAAAAAGGTTTTATACAACAATTCTCTTTATTTAAAATTCAAGCATATTTGTAGATTTGTATGGCAACAGCAACCAGAAGTATATGAATAATGCATAAATTTATTTTGACTTTTGAATTTTCCCAAGACTTTGTATAGACTTATTTTACTCAGTTACTTTATTTTCGTATAAGTAAGTATTTTTACTATCCATTCGATTGGTAAAGAAATATGTAGATGACTTTTCATTATTCTCTAATTCGCTCCATCGCTTCTCATCATTAATCTAAACTTGTATGTGGGTGTACATACAGATAACATAATATCCATTTGCATGAACTACAATACACCCATTAGCATAGGTGTTTAGATTGCTAATTAGTGTTGATGACATAAATTGTCGCAAGTCTGCAAATGCTGTTCTGCGATGCCATGGCAGATGGTTTTTATGTCAGATTAAAGATTAATGCGGGTTTTACACCATCCAATTTGCAGAGCGCTAACTGAGCTAGCGTGCTAAAATCGCATTGTGTAAAGGCAGTTAGACAGTAACTAGTGCAGTGTAATGTATGATAGCACTAGTTAGTGCACTGAGTTAGCGCTCTGCAAATTGGATAATGTAAAGCCCGTCTAACTTTGCAACAATCTGCGAGCAAACTCGTATGTATGATGGTGTACTGTATAATTGTAGTGCTACTTACATGCAAGTAGCATCTCCCTCCCTACCACATAGGGACATGCAATGTAACAAAAAAAATACCACCAACCCAAGGTGTTTAGTCGCAAAATATTTTTATGTGTTGTAGTCAAATGAACAGACAAGTAAAAGAATTTTGCAGACGAATGATAAAAATGCAGCGTCCATAATAATTTTTTTTATGTTTGTTGTTGACCAATCAATCAATGAATCAATCAACCAATGGATCTTTACAATGGATTTAAGTGGATCTTGGGCAATGCTCCTATAGAAACACAAACTTCAAAAAATTAAATCAGACCTTAAAGTATTCAAAAAATGACACTGAAAGCAAAACAAAAACACTTAATTCCTTAATTGTTTGTTTAAAGTGCTGTTATTTGTACTAACTTAAAGTCACAGCTTAAAGTATTATGTCAAATCCATCGCAATCATCGGTTGGAGATACAATATCGCAAGACAACATCGGAGATATACGATAAGTGCGGTGGTCCAGGGCAGCATTTCACATGTCACTGAAAAATTCTGTTCAAGAAGTCCTTTAATGAGCGTACAGTAAAAACTCTTCCAATTATTTAGCAAGGTACCGCCGTCGCCATGGCAACGAATTCGGAGCAAATAATTGGTTCAGTATTCAGTACGGACCTGACTTAATCACATATGAGGTCAGTACACACTGCGGATTTTGTTTAAAACCACTGAACGTGTAGCATCATCCTTCCCCTGCCGTCAACAACTGTGACTGACACAGAATAAAAGTCAAAGCGGGACTAGGATAAGTCCAGTTAGCAGTTGTTAGAAATATGGGCGTTTTTCCATTAGCCGGCCTGGCACCGGCACCGGCGTGCCGGTGAAGCAAAAATGTAGGAAAATGTATGGCTCGTTTTTCCACTTACCGGCGCCGGCGCCGGCCCGGCATTGAGTCCCGCCGGCGCCGGTGCCGGCCTGGCAAAAATGCATGTGTATTGTATATGAATTGTAGCCGTGTGCGTGTGTTAGTGCGCGGGGTGATTAGGAGGGAGATAAAGAGAATTTTCAGATGGATAATTTGTATCCAACAAATAGTTAAATGTGTCCTCGGTCATAGTATGGATACCTATCCTACTATCCTACTTCCTACTAATATTATAAATGCGAAAGTTTGTAAGGATCTATGTGAGTGAGTGAGTGAGTGTGTGTGTGTGTGTGTGTGTTTGATGCTCTTTCACGCAAAAACTACTGAACGGATTTTCATGAAACTTTGCAGTAATATAGCTTAGACATTGGAATAACATAATTTGTTAAAATTTATAGAGATTTTTGAAGGGACTGGTTCCCCGAAGCGAAGCGATTTACTAGTAGGTATAAAATATTTTAAGAATTTTGTGGGGCCCATTTTCAACATTTTCAACTTTAAGTATTGAATTAATCCATAATTCGACCGACGTCTCTGCGTTGGTATTGGCGTCGTAGATATAAAAGAAACAAATAATATAGTCGACGGCTTGAAGTTACCATTGTTATATCTACGCGTTGTAATGTACTATACGTGTCAACGTGCTGAAGACCATGTCAGTACTGTACCACTCACCGGGCATAAACCGGCATTGACACCGGCACAATGGAAAAACGAAGACCCGGCGCTGGTGCCGTGCCGGTGCCGGGCCGGTGCCGGGCCGGCTAAATGGAAAAACGCCCATAGTCAAG
Source organism: Hesperia comma (assembly GCA_905404135.1). Classification (NCBI taxonomy): domain Eukaryota; kingdom Metazoa; phylum Arthropoda; class Insecta; order Lepidoptera; family Hesperiidae; genus Hesperia; species Hesperia comma. Next base: position 3,796,343 of record FR990026.1, read on the forward strand.
TTTTTGTTAGTAAGTCATGTTCTGATTCGGTCACAGGTGTGTTACTATTCTTAAGTACTAAGATGGTCATCTAAAAGTGTAATCGGAAAACAATTTTTTAGACAAGTAGAATACTTATGAACATACAGGTTATCTAATAGAAATTTAAACACCCACTTAAGATTACGCACTCTACCAATTAAACTACTTTTAGTTATTATTTATTATACTTAAATGGTTTGGCCTTTAACTTAAAGATACGCTCTCTATTGAGCAAAAAATGGCGACCGAAATAATCCATACTAATATTATAAATGCGAAAGTCTGTCTGTCTGTCTGTCTGTCTGTGACGTTTTCACGGCTAAACCACCGGTCCGATTTGGATGAAATTCGGAATGAAAATAGTTGAAGACCCAGAGTCACACATAGGCTACTTTTTTTTCAAAAACAACCCCTAAAGGCTCGAAATAGGGGATGAAAGTTTGTTTGAAAAATCTGCACCGCATGAACGATTTTGATAAATTTTCCCAGGAAGATCGTTGATGACGTACCCCCTCCCCCACTTCCCCGGTTCGCGATATAAACGAATTCCACGCGGGCGAAGCCGCGGGCAAGAACTAGTAGACAATAACTGTTAGCCAGTAAATGACGTAACACAAACGTAAGGCAAATCAAGACAAAGATGCTATTAAGCTCTCGCAAACAAGCTTATATTAGGACTTTTTTCTTCAATCGCTGTCAGCGTGATGTTTCGTCTAACTAAACCCTCTGGATTCGCTGGACTAAGTAATCAAAGAGTTATTTAATAGTACATTATGATACAAGTGCGCGAAGTTGGTCATTACAGTCGAGGCGGAATTGAGCCCGAGCCGCAAGGCGAGGGCTGTAATAGAGCCAAGACTGTAATGAACAAAGCACACGCGTATCATACGACGTTTTTCAACACACTTGCGAGGAAAAAAACAATTAGGTATCGACATTTTTCAGTCACAAATCAGCAAATTATAAACGAACAAATGTTTGCACAAAACACAAAATGGCGCGGTTTATTTTTTCGCGCGCCGTATCTTTGGTTGAATAACTATGCGCGCAGGTTAAGTCCAGAGACACCGAACATTCAGCCACAATAATATAATTATTAAACTAAATAATTATGTATTTCTAATAAGAATTTACGGTAATTAATGATTTAAAATATTGTATTTTTTAAATGCTATATTAGATAATTAGATGAAGTATAATCTTATCTTATCAGATTTTGACTAAGTACAACAAGTTTATTTATTTACAAAATAACAAATCTTTTGGTAACAACCTCTTTACGGATATTATAAAAAAAAGTGGAATAAGAAAAACACTAGTGCGGTAATGAAAAGTAAAACGCACTAGTGTGTAATAAACCGCATTCCGGGCGTAAGACTAAAGAAAAAATAGCAACTTTACGAGCAAGTGTGTTGAAAAAGAAATTTCAAAACTGCGCTGAACAACGCAACAAAGCAACATTGCTTTGTACATTATAAAGCTACGCAAGTACGCTACGCAGGTAGCTACGCAAGTCTGATTTTGCTACTATACACCTACTAGATAGATATTATTCAGAAACTAGAGAACCGCACGCGCTTCGCTTCGGGACCCGTAGGTAACAGCCGCGTAGGACCCGCTCCCGTAGGAATCTCGGCTAAACAGTAGCCTATTATATGATATACTGGAACATCAGGTGTAACATGTGCCTATGACATAAGTAAATTAAGTACATGTAGTATTTGATAGCGTGATTCAGAACTTACAAATGAATTTTACTAAAGCCATCTATTAACAACATCCGGAACTAAATATCTAGCAACTAACAAAACATCGATCTTCCCACTGGAATGAGATGTTTTTCCGCGGTAAAAAGTAGCCTACGTCACTCTCTACCCTCTTAACTATCCCCACACAGATAAACCATACCATATAATAGCCATGTTGCGACGTGAAAGAGCCACAAACAAACAAACAAACACACTTTCACATTTATATTAATATAGTACGGATAGTAAGGGCCTCACAATCTTTTTGTCACTTCACAAAAATGGGGTGTGCATATTTTGTGCAATTACAGTATATCATTAAATAATTTTATTATTTCAACCTAAAAAGATTATACCAAAATATGTATTAAATTATATTCTCTACTTTGTCTCTCAGAGATCCACCGATCCTTTCATGATAGGTTTTTAAACTTGACATGACGTTGTCAAATGTCAAATTAATGACCATAAAAAAATAAAATACTGCAATGCGCATACAACACAATCACTGCACTTGAAGCATGCAGTTCACCTGTACGCTGATAAGTTCCGAAAATCTCACGGGCACCGACCGCGCTCCGTCCTCTTCCAATACCGTATGTCAGAGCGGGACCGCCGCATTACCGGTGTCTCATTAGTGGTACGTAAAATTGTGATCCCATCTCATCAGTCATATTTGGCGTGAATTCAGAATATGGGCTGGTAATTACGTAACTCGACTCCCGATCGAGTTGCGATGTGCTTTTTTGTTTTTTGTGTTTCGGATGTTGACACTAAACAAGACATTTTGAGCACTGATAGCTATAGTAAATCTGTAACTGATATTTATTTATTTATACTTTATTGAACCTTACATAAGAAAAGGTACAAAAGGCGGATTTAATGTATGTTTGTTTATAGCTAAGTGATCTTTGAGAGATAAATGTATGAGGGGTACCCAAATAATAAATGCATAAGCCACTAGAATGTTTTCACAATTGTAAGAATTAGGTACCTACTCATTTTACTTAGCAGATTATGTTAATACATATACATTTAATATTTAAAATATTTCAGGATTGTCATAGTGATATTTATATAATTTCATAAAATATTTTTTCTTACAGTTTTTTCTATTATTTCCAGGAAAACAGGTAATGTGTGTTAATCGTTGTGCACATTGATCATTCCTCTGAGTAACTTCCTCGCGATTGTTAATTCTGCCGTGAAACAACTTTGCAATGCAGAAGGGTATTACGGCAGACGCTAATCAACTCGACGTTCCATCTCAGTCCACAGGAATAACAATGGATTTCAAACTGAATCAGATACCTCTTGTGGCACCAGTTAGGTAATAGATAAAAGACAGTATCCCATAAAGAATTGGTAATCACGGAGTCCCTAACGATACAGGTAAAGGCGCTAAATACAAAAAATATGGTGACCAAAAAATATAAAAAATAAAAATAAAATGACATCAGCGTACTTTCATTAAGGTACACCGCGGCCGCAAATTGATGAAATCAGTTGTATTTTTGGTCTGATTCCTCAAATATTAAACTAAACATTTTTTCAAAAGTTCATTCGGTCATTCATTGTCGTAATTGTAAATACTTCGCAGTTTTAATGATATTACACCGTATTTAAGTGTTGAATATCCTTTTTCGAAGTCAGTTTACAGGATTATTGAGCTGTCAACAGACAACACTCAATCCCCTATACTTTTATTTAATAATAACACTTATCACAATCAAAGAAACCTTAAGATTCAAATATCATATTGGGATTTGAATACAACAATGTAAGGGCCATAAAGATTTTATTTGACATGAGCTCATATTTCGATGCATTTAATTGGATGGACCATATCTTTCGGAGATTTGAACAAGCTCAAACCATCGGTGAGAGAGTTGGTCCTAATGGCTATCTGGTCTGCTTCTTTTACCATCGTTTTTATCCTTTTACCACTAGGTAAAATAATACCTAATCTTAATCTTTATACCTGATGGTAAAAGGATAAAAATTAGGTATTTTATTAAATAACTTTAACAAATAAACCGACTATAACATCCACAAATAATTAAACGAGAACATCATCAACGTAATCGTAGTCAATTAAATACGAGTTAGTAGGAATGACTCAAAAACTACTAATCAGATGTAGCTCAAAAGATACATTTCGAATAAAAGAAAATCTTTAAAACTAGTTCGTCCAGTAAAAAGTTACGAGGTAACTTTTTAAAATAAAATCGATTTATTTCAGTCTTTATTGAAATAACCTATAACTAGGTACACAGTCGGTAGATTTAATGCCTAATGGCATTCTCTACCAGTCAACCCTTGAAGATAGCGAGAAGTTGAATACATTTGAATAAAGAACGTCCTCCGTTTTTTTAAGTGTAACCAACTTGAAACCGAGAAGAAATATCCCCAGGAAAGTTCTTGCTGCAAGGCCATCACTATGTATACGTACCTAACATATTAATATTTAAACCTCACTTTATAATTAACTAGGTGTTAATAATCAAGGTTATTCAAGTGTTTCGTGCCGGCGCTTATCATATCCGCAGGCATCGATCTCAGAAAAAAGTGCAGACTATAGCAAAAACTAGGCATTCTATCTTAACATACATTTGTTTGCAAACATTTATTCCGAGGTGGTTTAACTGAAATCTTTTACACACCACTAGGCTGCCTGGCGAGCCATGAATGTCAACTTTTAAATTAAATATGGATGTACCGGCGGCATTTACGGCTTAAATTAATTAGCTCTCGAATCAATATTATTTGTGAAGTTCGCGTGAGCTTAACGGGTTTGTAGTTATTTACGTAAATAGCCTGCAAACGAGACACCCAATGGTATGTAGTACATACTATGTACCCATGGTAGTAAATCTAAGAAATCCCCGTGTTGTCAGCCAAGAAAAAAATATTGCTACTAGAGACTCATTTATTTTTACCAAAGTGAATACAAATTTTTAATTAACCGATCGAAATAAAATAGGGCACATAAACTGACATAATATGCCACTGAAAACCGCATCGAAATTGGTTTAATTATTTTTGAGATTAGCAAGAACAAAAGCACTGACAAACGGACGAAAAACCTAAAAATCTATTTGTGGCAAGTAGTTTCTCTAAAATATCGTCTACTTTACGCATAAATAAAGTTTTACACACTGCCTCTAAACTTCTAACGCTATTCAAACTTCTTGACGTTCTAAACGAAAAATTCCTGAAAGTGTCATTAACCTCACCGCTGAAAAAATCAACAATTTCACGCATAATTACTATTTGCCTCCATAATCTGCGCAAACTTCACATGACGTTCTAATCTACGTGATCAAAGACCACGGATGCTTATGACACGCTTTTTAATTACCATGCTTTAGAGAGCGAGCTAATTTGCGCCCTATTCCATTATTTCAAAGTAGGTTTGTGTTTGTAGAGTCAGCCTGCAAATTCATGGTGTCACCTCTCAACTGAGCATCGCGGCTACGTCGAGATAAAGTGATTGCGTCACAGTTTAAGACGCCTACACACGAAGTGGAAATATTTTACGACTGCGATGTTTACTTTAACTCAATTCAAGAATGAGAAGCTGGTTCACACGATAAATTTAACGGAGTTTCATTTTCAAGAGGACGATAGAAAGTAACGAAATCTGGAGCGTGAAGTAGAAAGATGAAGTGAAATTCCAAACTGTGAAATTTTAAACTTATTTTAATTGTTTTTATAACAAACGTGTCCCAACTACTGTAGCGTTAAACGTCTAACGCAACCGTTTCTGAAATCTATTAAAAAGTTTAACTTTAATAAGGGAAAATAATACCTACTCATTTATTTTATTGTTCTCGGTATCTATATGGGACTAGCTGACAAATGCTTACTTTGAAATAAAAAAATAATTATCAAAATCGGTCCAATCAATACAAAGTTATGAGGTAACATACATAAAAAATACAGAATGAGAACGTCCTCCTCTTTGTGAAGTCGCATGTCAAATGTGATAATACATTGATGCTACTTATTGTTGATGCATTAGCAACAATATTTGGTGATAGGGAACCTCTTTTCAGTACCGCGTAGAAGTCATGAGTTCCGAACTTCAAAAAATAAGATCCCACTTCATATGGCAGCTCTTATTTTATTTAGTGACGAATGATTATTAGTATAAGATAATATTGTAATATTTGTGACTTTATTTATAGGTAACATGTTTGTAATGGAAATTAAAACTTGCCTTGTTTCATTAGTAAGCAAATAAAACTGTCTAGGTGAGATCGTATTTAATCCTACATACTAAAAATCAGAGATATGTTGGTATACCAGCTCTTCATAATAATTCTAGGAGATAGTGTCTTAATGCTCTTTCTAAACGGATAATTTCTATTAACCCGTTGTTACCTTGGTATACCAACAGATTTAAGACGATAGATTCACATCATCCAGATGATGTATAGAGAAGATCAGAAGATTTCCCCCAATTAACAGAAGGCGTTAAAACAACTTCTAAAGAATTTCAACCAAAATTGAGCAGAATATCTAATCTTTCTGAAATTACCGTTATCTAGAAATTATTTTTCCACTTCATCATTACTATCTAAGGATACGACAGGATCAATGACCTGCTTAAAAAATGTAGAGCTCATTCACCTATAATTAATGATAGCAAATTATCCCACGTAGGTGTGCCTTGCCAATATTTCTTAGTTACCGGACTACCGGCTGTCACCTGTCGTAGGCCCTTTGGCTCAAAACGGAACATTAGTAGACTCTTCGATGACAGACGATTCGTTTTGATTATAGGGCACACCGAAATAGACAAACTTTTTTGTCATGCTAAAAAACGAATATCGTCCATGGTCCATGGTACATCCATTCAACTGGGAGATAGTTGTGATTTTTGCGATTTTGGTTGTAAGTCTTAATTAGTTTGAAAGCCCGGAAAGGCTTTTTATGAAGTTTGTAACATTTTCTGAGTTATGTTATGGAACTGAGTTGAGAAAAGAATTAGTTGCTGATTATTAGCCCACACGTTTTTTATGTTTCGAATATCATTAACAAGTTCAGTTTCCTATGTCGTAAACAGGCGCGCTAAAGAAAGTTTACTAACGACGAGTAAGAGTAATTTGAACTAATCGTTAAATACAGAATCAATTTGCAACAAACTTATTACAAAGTAATGAAATGTGTAAGTTTAATTAATCGGAATTATAAACAAAAGTTTCGCTACAAAGTATTTCAAAGTCTGGAACATACTTACTTAACCATTACATTATTACAGTTTTACCTTATTATCTTATTACATTATAATGTAACAATAATTTTACTGTAGGAGTAAGTGGCCAAACCGACTAGGCGACTGTCAAAAACCCTTATGCCGCCTGAAGGCCTTCGACACGACTTTTATCTAGCGATAACAATCGGCCGATGGCTTAACGCGCCAAGAATGTTTTTTGTAGTTACCCATTCAACTAACGATCGCGCGCGAATGGTCAACTCGGTCGATCACTTATGATTATCACAGACATGCTTTGACCATAGACAATTTGGCACACCTGATAAAGTATATGAAAGTCTTTTTTTCGAGGGTATACTTGATTGTCGTGCGGCCTTTACAGTTTCACGCAGTAGTATTAGAAAGCTTGGAAAGGATCGGTTGATTGAGGAGACGGCGAAAAGGGGTAACTCTTTTCCAGTCACTTATCCTCTTTGAATAATAAGAGGTTACGAAAATAGGTTCGGGCTATGGCGAATAACGAAGGATTTCGGAGAGAAGCGGCTGCTCACGTTGAAATGCCCCGAGGTGGCTACTTGAAAGACGAAAGGTGTGACTACTCGTATTTTATGCTATGTAAGGATAATCTTTAGGAAAATACGCTTAGTGAAGAGTATGATAGCATTTACAGTTACAGCTCTGATTTTTGTGCAAGAGTATCAGAATATGAACAGACGAGCTACCAAATGATAAGTGGTTATCCTAGTCCACTTTAGTAACACTAAAGGCATCACAGATGCGTTGCTCCCCAAAAAATTGAAGACAAAAGAACGAAAACTGACCACACAGCCAACCTTATACTGAACCGACGCGTTACTTAAAGAACTTCTAAGAAGGAAGCAACTTCTTTTACTCCTACCTATCCCTCCACATTCCATTACACGTTCAAATCCAAAATTGGGACGTAAATTAAAACTCGAAAGTTTCATTAGCGAAGCGTCGAGTAAAGCCAAGTGGGGTCGATAACCAGGGCGTGTTTCGGCAATGCGACCGGACGGGTATGGATGTAGGCGGCTACCTGTCGCTGTGTGCTGTCTGTCCACTGCGTTATAGTGAAGTTTTTTAATGGCAACCACGGACGGCCCACATTTTTGCTAACGGACGAATCGATCATGATCTTGTGATTGTCAGCAAGCGTGAGCGTGCTATGTTGTCAGCAGTCTATGTGTCTCATGGCCTTGGAACCAAAATAAGTAAATACGGTGCCTTAACTCTATACTGACAATTAAAAGCCCTCGTGTTGCTGGATGGTTGTAGAAAGCAGTTAGTTTAAGTCGATAGAAATTCTGTGAGGTATATCCCGATTGTGGAGAATCAGCATTTGGTTTTGGAAACTAAAACACCTTCAAAAGTTTGCAATAGATATTATGAAAAAAAATTAGAGCAGTCGACGTGTTATTCGGTAATTCCGGAAAGCTGGAGGTATCTTGCTAGGTAGGCACGTAATAATTCTATCATTAATGATTAACCCGATGAAGACAGCCACCTAGCAGTAATAACCTGGCATTGATGTCTCCTATACAGGAGCTTCTATTGCTCGAGACTCAGAAATGGACGCAGTTACTTACGTCACAACCATACACCGCTTTCTCATAATCTTGTATCGTACCTACCTATTGCGCCACAAGGAATTCTTTCGTGTAAATATTACTTACGTAACGACGCACCTTTATCAGTGGAACGTACGTAAATCTCTGACCAAGAGAGATCTGTCTTGCTCTTTCCGAACGAGCTGCTAAATTTTAATGAGGATCCAAAAATCGTCGTTCAGCGCGTAAAATGTATAATAAATTATGTTAAAAGATATCGTAAAAATTCATTTCATAATAACTCATCGTAACCCATAACTATAACTCTGCTAGATACAGGTCTCTCCTCACAATTGGAGAGGTGAATAGTTCATCACACTGGCCAAATGCTGATGGGAAGACTCGACATATTCTGAGAACATTATGTAGAACTAGTTACTTCTACCTATTCTAAGGCGGTGTCCTACGTGAACGACGAATCTGAAGCGACGCGACGTTGTGATCGTGATCGTAAAGCGATCAAATCAACGGTATCCCTACTTGTGTCCTATCCTATGTGACAGTCTGCGACGACAGGCGACGTTGTCATTGTCGCGTGTAGCATCGCGTCGTGTTGCGTAGCGTCGCGTCGTATTCGTCGCTCACCGCTCACGTAGCTCACACCCCGTAACTCTCGGGTGTGTAGGTTTTCTACTACATCTTCTTTCAACGAAGGAAATGAAATGATCAAAATTTAATTGCATGATTCGTATCCTGGCCTCCTTATTCGGTAGTCTAAAGCTCAATCCACTTCGCAATCATAGCTTCTAATTTGCAGGTCTTAAATTTAATCCTTACTCCACATACTTGACATAACAACTTCAGGGATTAGTCCAGAAATCTAGATGTTTCATACAAAAGACTAATTTAACGAACGTCTCTGAGTCAAAAGTGCACAGGTTTTAACTAAGTAATGCGTTTTATCACCTAAACTGCATTGCCATGCCATTTACCATCAGGTGGGATTGCAGCTAAGCAATAACTTTCAATAAGTAAAAAGGGAATCCTATTTCAAGTTTTGCGATATCCTTTCATTACCGAAATGATGCGAAGCGTCTCATATACTCGTCGAGCTCAGATATGATTGAAATACCTAATCCTTTTCACAGGTAGTATTGACATGAAGATTCCGTACTCCTACTACTTCGTAGTTTGTAAGGGCCAGTCGAATGTCCGCGTCGTACTGCAATGCGGCGATTATGGCGTAGACCGACTGAAGGATTTCTTTAAAAGCTCTCGAAAATATATCCTTGCAGAGATCTCTAGATCTCCACGAACTTGGATTTCATATTAAATTCCAAGTTCAAATGTTCATACCTGAATATTTATTTATTTAAACATTATTGACTTTATTTTACAGCAATCTATCAGAAGTTTTACCTCTTTAGAGAATTTATTACCAAAATAATCTGTGATCCCTTATTGATTCCCTGCAAAGTTTTATATTTCTGTTCGTTCAGGTGTGTCTGTCGATCAATCACTGAAAAAGCTTTCAATAAAACGTATTAATAAACGTTTTTTTACTTATTTTTATTTTGTATTTTACTAATGTATTGGATTCCGATCGTCTTAACTAGAGCATATTGGCTCACATGAATGAATTTCTACAGGAAACGGATATTTCAAAACTGAAGCAGCCTAGACCTAGAGTATACTCCACAGCGCTGTGCCAGTCAATGCCGGATTTAAGCATAGGCAACATAGGCAGTTGCCTATGGGCCGCCACCACACCACAAAAACATTAAATTAAATCGATAGAGGCTCAGTAGAGCGAGAGAGAAAAAAATACTGAGTTTTGTTACAAATAGACGAAAATCTTTTTTTATATTTAAATAAATTTTGTTACCCAACTTATACAGTTGCTCTATTTTTTACCTTAACAGGGGCCCCGTCAGGTGTGTCGGCGCCCGCGTGCGAATCCGATTTGCACCCCCCCCCCCCCCCCCCTGGTTGAATACGAATCTCATATACAGATTCATGATTATGTGCTCCGCCGGGGGTCCATTTGCCCTGAATTTGCCGCCCCCCCAAACTTTCAACAGTTAACCACAAACTATTTCTATCCTATATTATCTCAACCGGGACCAACTGTTTTACGTGATCTCTTAAACACGGGAGCTCTCAAGCAATTTTATCGCTATGAGTCTTCCTTCCAACTGCCAACCGCGCCTTCTGTTGCTTAACTCGGTAAGCCATTTATGATCGACGCAAGCCAAGGGGTCCTAAGCATCTTCAACCATCTCCCTACCTACTCGGACATCGTTTCGGTCGATGACTTACAGCTGACAAATGGCTAGGCTAGGCGGTATAAACATGATCCTGGAGCTATTTAATAATATCTTTCAGAATTGATTAGGTGGAAGTTGATATTAGTATTAGTAAGTCATAGTTTTTGCTGCTCGGTATCGGAATCCAATCTCAGTACTGACCGGTTACAAGATATTGGCACGCGACTTCGTACGTTTGAATTTGGAACCGGATATCGAGGAAACAAAACTGAATAGAGTAAGTTTTTTGTTTTGTTTCTATGCAATAACCGTATATTCAGCTCCACTACTTACTTCTAATCCTCCTCAGCAGGATAGTGCTCAGCAGACCAGTGCTCAGTAGTGTGCTAATAATGGGTTGAGGCTGGTTCTCCTCTCGTCTCACACTGTAAAGAGTAGGTTGGTCCAAAACATGGCTAAGTATAGAGTGATAAACTACATATACCTTAGGATCATTAGGAAATATCCTTAGGATATCCTTATTTATATTTATTTATATACACTTTATTGTACACCATAGCAAGGACACAACAGATTAAGACATTTGTTATAATGTTATAATAATGTTAATGTTATATAATTATTATATTATTATATTTTATTATATAATTATTAATTATATTATTATTACATAATGTTATACAATAGGCGGTCTTATCGCTGAAAAGCGATTTCTTCCAGACAGCCTCAAGGTAGAAAGAGAAAATTGGAAATTCAGTATAGGGGGCAGGGTGTACCAACTAAAAAGAAACATATTATGACAGCATAGGGAAACTGAGTGATAGCGGTGAGTTGGAAGAGTTGCGGGAAGATAATTTTCTACTGGTAAAGCTGTAGATAATGCTCTTTTAGAAGTGATTTGAAGGAGTTTAAGGAGCTAGCAAGACGAATAGATAAAGATAAAGAGTTCCAGAGGTGGACAGCAGTAACTGAGAAGGAATTTTGATAGAAAGATGTGGAGTGTGAAGGAGTACTAAGAAGGAGGTTTTCAGAGGAGCGGAGGGATCTGTCGTGTGTTAAGTGGAAGAATTTAAAGTTTTGTTTTAGGTATGGAGGATATTTTGGATCAAATAAGATGTTATAGAGAACAGTGAGAATATGAGCATTGCGGCGAAGACGAATTGGGAGCCACTTGAGTTTAGTGCGATATTCAGAAATGTGGTCATATTTTCGAAGTCCAAATATGAACCTTATGCATAAATTTTGTAGGCGCTCAAGTTTGTTAAGTTGCTCCTCGGTAATGTCGAGATAGCACACATCTATCTATAAGAAATAGGTCTAAACTGGGAAGAACTGGAAGGATTAGGTTTTTGGGAATTGGAATTATATGCGCATCTTTCCAATTGGTTGGGAAGGAATTGAGGCAAATAGATTGGTTAAGGATATGGGTGATAGTAGGAGCGAGTATGTCGAGGATAGGAAGGATTATTTTACGGCTAATGCAATCACTCCCAAAAGCGTCAGAGGATATGGATTTTATTGCCGTCACAACATCACGATCCGTAAATAGATTGAAAGAGAAAGGCGGAGAGTTAGAGTTGGGAATCTGAGAAAGTTGATTTAGAGTTTTTAATTTTGTGTTGCTATCAATGCAAGAAGTGGCAGTGAATTCATTGAGGTTATGGGGTAAATTTGACTGTGACGATTTCCCAACTCCAAGGTTTCTGAGGAATTTCCAGACCCTGGAGGGATCCTCATTTTGAACTGACTTGTGGATATGGCGTCGTTGTGAATCTCTACACATCATATTACAGCGATTTCTCACAGACTTATATTTGTCATATAATTGCTGATCTTTGGGATTCGATTTGTATTTGGCTTTAGCTGCATTCTTTTTGTTGATAGCTATTTTTAACTTATCAGTTAACCATGGCGCAGGTGGATGACGGATCCGAACGGGACGAACAGGGGCATGTAAATCGTACAGTTGAATAATATGAGAATTAAATATTGCCACCTGCTCATCAACCGTGCTAGCATTCGTGACCACACTCCAATCCATGTTGGCAGCATCTTGCCTGAGCTTTTCCAAATCCATACCATTAAAATTTCGCTGAAGGAGAACCTTTGACTTAGCCTTAGGAGGACGTATTTTATAGGACAAGTACAAGAGGTCGTGATATGAAAACCCCTCAGCCCCACATTGACCATGCTTTGCTACCATTTCTTGAGAGGATACAATAATGAGGTCTAGCAAAGAAGGTTCACAGTTTGGAAAGTGGTGTGATGCGCTGAGAGGTAATAAACAGAGGTTAGCAGCGTCGACAACTGAATTAAGCTTACGTGATCTAATGTCCTGTTTGAGCAAACACGTGTTAAAATCGCCCATAACAATTGTGTGGTCGAAGAGAGGACAGAATTTCTCAAACAGGTTGTCCAAGCAAGCAAAATAGTCAATATTTAACGAAGGGCTGTAAAAAACACCTAGAAGTACTTTAGTGTTTGAGAGTTGTACTTCGAGGAAGAGATGCTCAGCCTCATTCCCCGAAACGCCCTGCGGTGTCGTGCTTAAGATGGTGAAAGCAATATGAGAACGAAGGTAGATTGCGACTCCTCCACCCCCCCGATCGGTGCGGTCAGCGCGGATTAAATGAAAACCTGGAAGTGAGACATGGCTTAAGCCAAGACTCCGAAACGAGAATTGCGTGTATGTGTTGGCTATCAAAAGTCGACAACTTACTAATATTATAAATGTGAAAGTGTGTTTGTTTGTTTGTTTGTTTGTGACTCTTTCACGTCGCAACATGGCTATTATATGGTATGGTTTATGTGTGTGGGGATAGTTGGGAGGGTGGAGAGTGACGTAGGCTACTTTTTACCGCGGAAAAACATCTCATTCCCATGGGAAGACCGATGTTTTGTTAGTTGCTAGATATTTAGTTCCGGAGTTGTTAATAGATGGCGTTAGTAAAATTCATTTGCAAGTTCTGAATCACGCTATCAAATACTACATGTAATTTACTTAAGTCATAGGCAAATGTTTTAAACTACTTTTTAGCTGAGATTCCTACGGGAGCGGGACCTACGCGGCTGTTATCTACGGGTCCCAAAGCGAAGCACGGGCGGTTCTCTAGTATCCAATATTTAAGGTGGGCAGGTTTTCTCACATTTTTTTACATCATCTTTGAAATTTGTGCAAGGTTCAAATTCGGACATTCTTTCCGGGTGTCTAAACTATTCACGGCTTATTGCATTTTGGTTCTACGCATTTTCCGAGAATGTCTCAAAATAGTTCAATAAAAGCATTCAAGATCAATCAAATTTAATAGCTAGCATTCGATATCAAATAAAAAATACTTCTGTGACTAAATTCGCGACATACAGCCTCTCTATTGTCCAGTTTTTGTCCAGTATTATTATCACCGGTGCTAATGTTAAAAACTCGGGCTCATCGATCCTGATCGCTATTCAAATACTCGATTCATCATTAACGAGAAATGTATAGCAGAAGAAAATAAAACAAGACCACGACGGTGTGGGAGCGGTTCTTTGAACTGAGCTGATTTTGGTCACCACCGTCTGTTCTTGAACGCTCTTATTACCTGCCAGTAAAGTTTAAAATCGCCCGGCTCGCCTGTAATTTATATTTTGTAGACCTTGCAAATGTGAGTGTAAGAGCAAAAGCTGCTCTATCATTACGAGACAGGGTTTAAAACAGCTTGTGAAGTAAGACCTGAAAACTGGAGTATACGATACGTTCTACTTGCAGACATTGTATGAGCTAATGGTTCGGACAAGACCGTCTGATTATTCCACAAACCAGAACTAGATGACCTGGTTAGGATATGTGACATTTATGAATGAAGGTTTTCACCCACCGGACTTCAACTTTTCAGACTCATAGTAAAGTCCGATTCATTATTTACATCGCTCAAATATAGCATCAGACGACGAGTACCAGCTTTTGAATTTAACAGTAAAAGAATTATCAAAATCAGTTCATCGAGTAAAAAGTTATGAGTATGTGTAACACATAAAAAAATATTTTTTCTTTGAGAACCTCCTCCTTTTTTTGAAGTCGGTTAAAATCCAAACAAATCATATGATGTTATGTCATCTATTTTATTATTGGCCAAATATAATGTGCAAGTCCGTCTCGCACTTGACCGGTTTCTTCTCGTTGGCCTGGATTTTAATCCTGCAACTCAAATACGATGTATGTATTCAAAACTGATTAACACTTTCTTGTGAAAGGAACTTGATGACTTGAAAAAAAAAAATGGAACGTGCGATTTCTTCATCATGTCTTTCCTGGCGATCTGGCGATTGAAGTCTTTGCAGGAGTTGGCTAGCATTGGAAGCTAAGATCTCATAACATACACGAAACGTATATAAATTTATTAAAATCCGGCTCATCATCTGTTACCTATACCTACCAGATATGTATGTACTAAGCCAAAGGATTCCCGAAGCGACGTGACTAGTATTTAACTATTTATATAACTAACTCTCCGCAATAATTTAATAATTTGGATTCCTGTTGCGCGAAATAATCTCATTCTGTCAATGAGACCTTTACCGTTCTCGCGTCAGCCTGAGATCCGGGTTCGATACCCGATTGAATCGTATCTCTTGTACTACAGACAGCCATAGTAGCGCTTATCAAAACACCAATCGCTATTCAAGACACAGAACACCTTTCCTTCATAGTTTAATATGATATACTAGATAAACTAGGTGAATAAAACTAGCCAGGCGCAAAGGACTCGCACACTTTGGGTTCCGTAACAGTGAGCGATATTTACCTACTCAAAATTTTTTGTCAGTTACAATTCCGTTGAAAATAACATTTTTCTAGTTTATTGGTATGGGCACCTTACTTTGGGAGTTAACTTGTTTATTTTTTATTATTTGCTGTGATGAGATCAACGATAATATGCATTTCAGCTGGTGTGTGCCTATTTCAGTTTCAGAGCAAGAATGTCAGGCGGACCGACAGCAGAGATTATTAGAGTTCGGTTTTTACTCTTAGCATGTGAAACCCTAAAAAGCGGCATGAAGAATTCCGTTTCGCAACGGAACAACAAATACAGAAATATTTCGCCATAGATTTAATACTGTTATATAAAAATATTTACTTTTCTGGTTCTTAACTGATGCTTTTGTTGTTTAGGATGAACATTTTTTGTAGCCAATGCCGAACTAGGATTTAGAACTTTCGGTACTAGTTAATTAGGTTTTGAATCCACTAGTTTTATCGATGTCTGTTAAACATAAATAAATCCTAACGTAGGTAGGTACTCACTCCCACACTAAGATTCCCTGTCGTGGGTAGCATATACAACACAAGTAATACGTCACTAACACCCATGAGTCGAGAACAGATATTTTTCTTTCATATAAATATATGCTCGGTATTGAACCCGGGACCCTCCGCTCCTAAGGCAGGGCCTCTACCAGCTAGTCTTCTGGTCATGGAAATATTTGATATAAATTAAGTTGAAACTTGACAAATTTAAAACGCGAAGCTAAAAGTGACGGAGATGAGAGAAAGATAAAAATTTACATTCATTTGCATATACACTTGTTTATTAATAGCTACTGCTAAAAAACATTTGCCAAACACCTTAAAAGTAATTAAGAAAGCTCAACTCCTGCGTTATTCTCCTATTTAGACGAATATTAAAAACTAAACCAGTACCTCAATAGCCAGATTCAGAAATTGTTAGGCGTGATTCTTTCAACTGACATAACTTTTAGATATAGGAACCGATTGTGATAAAACATACCATTTGTTTAGTGAATCTTGACAGGATATACCTATTAGTGAAAACAATATCCAAATCGGTTGAGTAGGTTTTAGAAATTAGCGCGAATAACATCACACACTGTAAGTATGATATCCCAGTATGACCACCGATAAATGCCCTAAAATTTAAAAATCAATTGCTTCTGTGAAGAAAAACATCGTGAAAAAACTTCCTCAGCTGAGAATTCCTCGCGATGTTCTCAAAGGTGTGAAGTCCGCCAATCACCAATCACCAATTGGCCAGCTTGGTCAATTTACCACATTGTGCGAGACCTGGCCCAGCAGTGGGACTGTTATGAGTAACGAATAATAATGAAAATAAAAATGTACATCCGTGAAGCTATTACTGTCAGGGAAGTCAATTCATTCACAATTTGTCTATACATTCATGACTGCTTCGGTCATGACGCTATAAAAAGCATTGAGTCTACTTCAGAGCAAAGTACCTACGTGAAGTTATGTTCGCATAGTAACCGGCATAGATCAATACGACAAGAGATGGAGTGTTGGTAAATAGTATTAAGTTTTTAGAGAAGCCATATATAGAGCAAGGGTCTTTCCTCACCATTCTGGAGATCTAAAATATACTCCATAACGCTGCTCTATTGTAATTTTTTTTTAATGGAATTAAGGTAGCAAACGAGCATGCAGCACCACCCTCCGCTGCCGCCCATGGCAAATGTGAACGACTTAGAACAAGACCCAATTTAGGGACTAGGGTGATTAGTCCAGTTAGTAGATGGTGTTAGAATATTAGTTGGTTAGTTTGTTAATAAGTGTGAGGACAGGGACTGTTAGTGATAGTTAGTCCTGTTAGTTAATATTAGTATTATCCAGTTAGTAATGATTAGTGTGAGTCTTGTTCCAATTCGGTCACAGATGCGTTGCTACCCCTGAGGTCTGAGATGGTCGCCTCTAAAAAAGTGAAACCGGCTCCACACCTTCCTATCCGGAACACAATTGCTCTTAAAAACAATTATTATGACGGTAGGAATGGTACTGAGTACCTTGGCGGGCGGTGGTACTACCCCGGGCGAACTCTAGGGATTATAACAACATAGATACTTATGATGAAACTATCTGGGTTAAGGTGATGGCCAAACGACTTTTTACTAGCGAATTGGCTACAAGACATCTACCTATATTATTACACTGCCTATTAAAGATTTTAATAACGTAATTCCGAAAAGTGACACCTGATTCAATTAACTATTCAAAATAATAATAAGAAAGTAAGAATAAAAAATGTTTTTTATGGGTTTTAGTACAGTCCATCTGTTCACACCACTAATCTATGGCAGCGATATGATCCAATGTCGATTTACTAGCTTCTGACTGAAAAACTGTAATGTTTGCCAACAGAGGGCAGCGACCGGCGGAAGGTACGGTATAAAATGGCCTGTCCGCTCACCGCCCACCGCGACACACTGTTGTGATTTAGACTATGTTTAATTGCGAGTATGTCGACCACCCTGAAAATCAGTGTCATGGTTTCGCTTTTCGCCATGGTTAGAACTAAGGGGTATCGAACCCGGGACTTGGCTGTCATATCTTAAAACAGTAGGTACCTGCCGATTCCTGCCTGTCTATATAGATAATGTCTATATAGATAAAATATTGGAAAAAAACTATTATTTGGTGATATCTTTATAAAATTCTCGTGTCACAATGTTAGTTACCATACTTCTCCGAAAGGGCTTGACCGATTGTATGCATATTCAGTAAGTCTGAGATCAGCTACTATTTATTTTTCATACTCCTAAGTGATGTTCACCCTTAAGAGTTGATTATTAAGATTAAGAGTTGTTCACCCTTAATATTTTTTTTTATATTATTGGGCAAATTTTTTTGTTTTTATTTTTCTATAATGTGGCATCAAGAAATACATACAACCCTAAATTTTCACCCTTTTATCACCAACCCCTATTTTTTAAGAGTCATTTTCCTAGACATAATGTATACCTATATGTCATAAAAACGTTTGCGGGGTCCGCTAGTAATTTAATAGATCCCATATCCATTTATTTTAGAACTTTTGACTGTTTGTCTTTTTGCGTTTGTTCCCGCTTTATCGGTTTAGATGCGGTTTTCACTTATGTATGCATGGGATGAGATAAAATTTAATATAACGCTAGCACACAAAATTAGAAGTCTGTAATTAAATTATGAAGTCTTTGCAAAATGTAAGCCAAACATACGGGTACATACAATATTGTGCGTATATTGTGTGTAAAAATAACTATAATTATGTTAAAGTTAAACTTAAAATAGATTTAGCTATAGGACACAGGCAGCGTAGACAGCAGGATATTGGAGTGCCAGCAATCCGTTGGTTCGAGATCAATAGACCCTGCAGCTAAATGTGGTCTGACATTCCTCACGAGATATTCTCATTAGACGCACAGGTCCCGCAGACGTGGACCGTGCATGAATAGAATCTGATTTAATTTACTTCATCACGTATTCTAGGTGTTAAGGTAGGTTGGGTACTTAAAGATAAATGGTATATATTTTTATATAATGTGTCTATATCAATACATAACATGAATACATGTTAAGTTAAAAATCGCGGATGTATACAATTTAATATGCTATGTAGGTATTACATTTAATAATAGGTACATAATTATATTGCAGGACAGTGTCTGCCGGATCAGTTAGTAGTAAATAAATCTTTGCAACCGTAACGAATAAGTTTTCAGTAGCAAAGCTGGGGTGATTTACTAGTATGTGTAAGAGAACTGAAGTAAGAATTTCATTACATTCAGACCTCGTCAAAGCAGGCTTGGCGACTTCAAAAGAACGAACTTTTTTTCTCAAGAATCCATATTAGAGCCAAGTGGATTTCAATACCGTCATCTGATGGCGGAAATAACGACCACTTAATAACGATCGTCTGAACAGAAACCTTTGTAAAACATTCAGACGATATCGCCATAATTCCTTATTTTTTCTCTCATTTTTAAATCAATATCAGTTCTGTGTGAAGTTCTTGGAGTTTTCTATGACTTATTTATTCAGTTTAATGCATGTTTTGGTACTGTGAAAAAACAGAACTACATATGTATAATGTTGTCATGATTTGAGTACCTTCTAAATGCTGGAACTCATTTGAAGTTATGGGGTCTCGTAAAAAATCTAACACCATCCCTACTGTCAATAACTATAATTAAAAAAAATGTGGCCATATCAATTTCCAACATGGAAAAACATATACTTTGTGCAGTTCATAATGTATGACATTGATGACCACCTTTTAAAAATATATGATCAATATGTAGGTAGGTTACGTGCCTACATTTATTATCATAAGGAGTTGCTATCTGCAACAAAAAAAAACATTTTTTGCAGGTTATTCATATTTTTTCAATATTTCCAGTATTAGATAAGTACTTGCTGAACTAGAAAATTTTATCCTTTTCTCCTTTAAAATAAGCACCAAATTGTCCAGTCTGAACTAGTTTGGTCTTAGAGAATCCGCGGACATCCGTAATGACGCAAGCGACGTATGCCGATCATAAATAAAAGTCCATTGTTTGACGCGCCGATCAAATATCGAACTATGCCGTTTGATAGTTCGCACGATTGCTTGCGCGCTCCACATACTATTGTAGCAAAGACGTACTGATTCTAGATGTGGCCTCATGTTGGCTGATATATGCCCAATTGATTCTCGTGGCGGTTAGTTGAGCTCAGAATACTAATATTAATTTAGGGTTATAAATACGGACGGAGTTTAGTTTTCAAGCATTTGAAATCACACTTTGATACAAAGAAACAAGACCAACGACGAATAAAAAAAATAAAAAGGTAATTAATTGACACGATTTTAACTCATTTTAGCTGTAGTCTATTCCAGTCAGTGTATATTATGTTTGTTCAACGACAGAGGCAGTCTGACTGACCGATCTGACTGATCGATGGTGGTTCGTGATTCGTGATGGAGTGGTCAGCTCATTCATAGGATCGCTGTACACGCCATTCATAAAAGTCACTTTGAATAGGGTTACCACAATTATGTTTTAGCAAGGTAAAACAGAAAAAACGAACATTTTAATCTCCATTTTTATACGCGCATTTAAACAAATAAAATTAGTTATTAAATTAAATATAGGTAATTATATTAAATAATGTACAAAAATAAATAAAAATTAAAAGTAATATGTTTATTAAATCAGAAATTCCTTACTTCGGGAAACTTTAATATTTTCCCATTTTTGCTCCATGTTTTATGGTAGCTTTGCTCCTGTTGGTCCAAAAACTATTTTTGTATTGGATGATAGAAGACTATCCAACACAAAAATATTTTTTTCAATTCGTACCCTTAACTACTGATATTAGCCAGTTCGACCAAATACACAAACTGTTATGTTCAATAGTATTAGTATAGATTTATACATTTTTTGCCCTAATCGGGCTCAGGTTAATCGAAGCCGAGCTGGAGCGAAATTTAGAATTAAAAATCAAGTCATGTCCGAACATAATCGGACGTGTGGTAACATCATGGATATGATCGGAAATATGAATGGAGTAATTATTCAACAACAATAATATATTTTTTAATACAACAATGGACGAGACCCGAATAAAACATGTCCAGATTCCAGAGGCATTGTAGCTATAGGTTTTAACCGTAGGTATATCGATTGCCGAACTTTACAAATACACAAACAATGAACTAATGGGTCTCTAGCTGCGTATTTATGGTATATACGACACCATAATATCTACGTCATTGTTGTATAACAGCATAGTAATAAACGATCGTTCTAGAATAATGACATTTTCATGTACTGAAACATCGATTCAGTAAGCTATATAGTATCGATTCAATATTAAGTCATTCGATGTCACAACGAGTCACCCCTATCAGGGAAGGTAAGGTTACTTACATACTTAATCACGATTCTGATTCCACAAAGCCATATTGCAATAATCATAAGAGTAGAGTATGCTCTGTAGACCTCCTCAATAATGAGGAGAGATCCGTGCTCAGTCGTGGGCCATTAAGGCACTTCTCACATTACGCTATTCATGAGATACGCGACTGCAACGCTACTCAAAATTAGTATGTATTTGACACTTTTAACTGACAGAAGACGCATCGTCCTGTCAGTACATACGTAGTGTCAAATACATATTAATTTTGGGTAGCGTTGCAGTCGCGTATCTCATGAATAGCGTTGTGTGAGAAGTGCCTAACGGTTTGAAGCCACAAACACTTAAAATATTTTACTGCACAAGAATTTCATGTCAATCTCTTATAATTTTTATTGCTCTTTAAATACTGTTTAAAAAATTAAATTACATATTCATTTGGTAGAGCACATGTAAAGAAGTTTTTGTTCACTATTTTTCTTCGCTCTAAAGCATTTTAAATTATAATAATTGTTACAGACAGCGTGTTGTCGTTACAATGAACCTTTCAAACATAATTACGAATACAAGAAGCGTTCGCGTTGGATATGGAATTCGCTTCAATTGCATGCAACACAAATGCCATCTTTCCGCCCCTGTGATTAAGGTACATTGTAGAATGACGGCTAGAATTTAAAATGCCGTGAGTAAATTTTCCTACAAGCTAAATTAGACTTTGAGCACACGTAATAAGGCACAGGTTTGTTTTTAGCGAGGAGTCAATTCTATCTTTTTGGCGACTCAAGTAAAGTCAGTTATTCATAATGAGCCTTCAAAAATATATCACCGGAATAGAAAACTATAAAAGTGGTTTAAAAAGCCATGTAATGTTCTTAATTAGCCAAAAACCATACGTAATAAAGTAAGGTTAAGTAACATTTAATGACATTACGTACGGTCAGATAACCACACTTTAGGTGATAAAAGATAAGTCAGCCGAGCGTGGTGCGTATGTATATTGTTTTAGTCTATATTTTTATAATATAGAGTTATATATATAATTTGTATTTGTGAATAGGTACTTGTTTTGTATTGAATAAACTCAAAATCTACTGGGTAACTGGACCGATTTGAAAAATTCTTTCTCCTAGGTATGG
The DNA here is from genome assembly GCA_905404135.1 of Hesperia comma. Classification (NCBI taxonomy): domain Eukaryota; kingdom Metazoa; phylum Arthropoda; class Insecta; order Lepidoptera; family Hesperiidae; genus Hesperia; species Hesperia comma. The sequence goes on from FR990026.1 coordinate 3,818,970, forward strand.
TGCTATATTGTTGGAAGGTGGTTCCGTATCGCATGGTACGGATGGAAGCTAGAACATGAAAAGTGTAAAATGAAAGAGATACTTAAACGACAGTATTTTAAACAGAAGTTATTTTAATAAACAATGTAAAAAAACCAAACAAGATATACTTTTGAAACTATTTTTACGTTATACACTATTTCGTTTAGTTTCACTCCATGATTAGAAAAGTTTTAATTACAGAATATACACAAAATAAGTTGTCATAGAGATTTCCCGGGGGGTCACCTAGGGCCGACACAGCTCTAGGTCTAATAAGCTAAAGTTTACAAGGTAACAAAAACTAATTAAGTTTTGAAACGTGTAATTAATGACTGAATAAAATTGTTCAACTGAGAGAACTTGTAAAGCTGGTAAAATATAGAAATAGGTACTGCTTAAGATGTTTATTTACTACATAAAAATTAGACAATTCTTTTGTTGCAGTAAATTAAAAAAATGGCTTCATCCTCATCCTCGTAACCCATAACTACTGGGCTACTGGGCTGGGATCTCAAAATAAGGGCAAAGTCATTACACTAAGTTGAGCAAATGTCAAATGTAGAGTCACACACCTAAATTTATTAATATGGAGAAAACTTAAGTGTTCGGATTTCTTCACGAAGTTTTCCTGCACCGAAGTGATAAATTAATAATAAATTAATTTATATACCTACATAATTATAAGTAACTACTATAAAGTTTTACTATAACATGTGAGTACCTATTAAATGCATATTTTGAAAATAAGAAATGCATATCGGATATCATAATATATATAGACTCCCGTTTAAATAACTTGATGACCAATCTATTCAAAACAATTTATGTGTAACACTTCCCAATGCCTTAAGCCTAAGCACCCCATAATTTACGGTGTAGCTACAGGCTGTCATGTGCATATTATTATGAAGTTTGGTCACAGCATAAAACTTTTATTAAAAGCGTTAAATGATAAAGCTGCATTCACATTAATCACTCTGAACTCGTTTTCCTTTTTGTCGTTTCTTTTACTTTAATAGTAATTTCTTGAGGCCAATGAGCGAATGAAAAGATTGTTTACGTTGATTTCCGCTAAATGAGGTGATAAGCTTAATGGTAAGTGGTCACTGTGCCCATTGAAGTAGGTATTACCAAAAGCACCACTGAAGAAAGAAGGAAGAAAAAAAAATATGAATTTGGAAAAATTGAACACAAGGTGAGAAAGACAGACGCATAAACGAACGCGTGATTCTAAACACGATCTAGTTTTTTGACTGATGAAGCTACTATCAGAACTTTAAATAAGATTTATAAAATTTGGTTTTACATTTCATAAAGACAAATGGAAAAAACTATTTAAATAGCTTACTGACTATTGGGTACAAAAGTTTACCGAAGCTCGCAGTGACTAGTCCGTCAAAAAGCAACAGTATGAACACGGTTTAACCACAAAACTATGTAATGTAAATACGGCGGTGTTTCCTACCGCTCCATAGTTATGCACGGATGAACCAAATTTTAATTGAATGTTTAAACAACATTTTATACTGTTTTCTATAAATAATGCATTACATTAAAACAGTAATGAAATCTTTTTTCTCGATCTGTTATTATAAAGGGTAACTATAACCGAAGTGTAACTAATTGTGTTAGTTAGTTTATTGGTTAACGAAGACATAAAAACGGTTGTTAATTCTCTAACTTGTTACATAGAAATTAATATTTAACTTGCGGGAGACCTTGAATTAAATTGAGTGACTATAAAAAGAAATTATATTTTATGTTGCTATTTATTTATTTATACGCTGTATATTGCGAGTATTGTAGGTAGTGTAGGTACTTATTATTACATTTCTTATTAATTCTAAGTACTTACTTATTACCTACGTCATACAACGCAACAAAGTCATTTTATATAATTTAAGGAACAAATAAGTTAAATTCACAGAATTGCACATAATAAAAAAATACATAGCAACGAAAAGCCACATTTAATTCGTTAGGTATTCATTAAAATCTGAATTGTAAAAATAAAAAAATAACGGTAAAACAATTAAACATTAAAAAAAGTTTCTTCAAAAATTGGAAATTAAGAATAATATTAATAATAATACCCACAAAAGAGTAGACGACCAACCGGACCAACCCGACAGTAGGTAAGTGACGATCACAGACCATCACCAAAAAATTGACTGCATGTCATCTGACCAGCAATTCGGTTCGCAACTGTCGCATATCGGTTTGTTATCTGTGCTCCAATTAGACCGCGGTACAGACAGAATGACCACTTTCTCTCGATATGTCAGACGGACGGGTACGCCTAGCGCTGCCCCGCGGCGACACCCGACATTTAGCAACTTGCGAACTGCCTAAATTGATTGGACGTGGTCTTTACGCTCGTTCGCAATGACTCGCCAATTTATAATTAGGTTTTAAACAACGCTTAGATAGATAGCGGCGATCCTGATATCGAACGGGTTAAGCAACAGCGGGCTCTGTCAGTAACTGGATTGTGACATTTGTGACCACTAGTGGCATTTTGAGGGTTTTTGTTTGAAGGGCACATAAAACTAGGTTCTGATTATTATCGATAGACAGAGTTATTAAACCATGTTGGATATTTCAGGCGGTTTAAAAACTTTTAACACCTGAATTGACCACTAACCCCTCCGTCAATTCGCACTGGAGCAGCGTGGTGGAGTATGCTCTATACTAAGTAAAGAGGCGATATAAGGCACAGGTTACCTGAACATTTCAAACTTCTATGTTAATGCCTCTGTAGATATAGGCTGTCATTTTGTTTTAAGGAAATATTATTAAAACGGCTAAATATTTACAATATCAGACAACATTTTTTAAATTTTATTACATTACAATATCATCAGATATTTTACGAGGAATTTTACGAGCCTTAAAATGACTTCGTAAGCACATTCCGATGAAATTGAGAAAAAAGGGGGTGGGGGAATTATATACGTGTTGGGCAAGTGAATGTTATTAATTAAATTTAAACTCCGGATACGGTGTGGACGTCACGTTAAATCCGCATTGAGCGTCGATTAAGTTGTCGTGTAGATAAAGCTAAGACGTAATATGAATATGAATTTATGAATAACTAGTACCTAAACCCGCTCTCGCTTCGGAGAACCAGTCCTTTAAAACATCTCTATAAATTTTAACAAATTATGTTATTCTAATGTCTAAGATCCGTTCAGTAGTTTTTGCGTGAAAGAGTAACAAACCCACACACACACACACACTCACATCCTTACAAACTTTCGTATTTATAATATTAGAAGGATATTCCTCGTCTGCGTCGCGATCTTTATAACTGAAGGTCGTGTCCTCGATGAAAGCTCTTCGTACATGTACGTACATCTCCGTTTCTCCCGGTTTTCGGTTCCGGCCACAACAAGGGCTAGGTGATCAGCAGTGATCAGCAGCATACTCAGTAAAACATATGAGGTATAAAATATTATTATGACTCGTCTGATGGTTCGCCGATTGCTACAAAAAATAAGGATGAGGCAGTGTGCGTATATTTCAAAACTCTGTGATGAACAAAAAAAATCGGTGATGCTTTGGTGTTACTTGTCTTTGCTTGACGGTGACCACTTTTCATCAAGTTGCTCGTCTGTTCTTCGTCGTCTATAAACAAAAATAATACGCTATAAAAAGCGAGTATCTTGCTCGTATCGCTCACGCTACCGCACAGCCTTGCCAGCCCAAATTAAATGGCAAAGTTGTCGCAAACATGAAAGTTGCTTGCATGGCTACTTTTATACGAGCGCTGCACTTTCGAGGCGGGCGTCGGCAGTTATTGCACATATTGATTGATATATTACGACAAAATTATCCACTTCGTTTATCGCCGATTTCATTTATTGTGTGGCTCGAACTCATTAATTGATCGGCAAATTCAAATTTAAATCCTTCATTTCGTCTAAGGAACTGATAGCTCACTTAACGATAGTCAATCTATATAGGTATAAAAAACTCTTGCGTTTTTTTTGAGTGATTGTTTGACAGACAACGCACAGCCGAAACTACTGAACGGAATAAGCTGAAATTTGGCATGTATGTTCCTTGGGGAGTGCAGGGGAGCACTAAGAGAGGATTTTTGGAAATTCCACTCCGGAGGGGGTGAAATAGGGGGGTGAAGTTTAAACGAATTATACGCGGACGAAGCCTGCGGGCGGAAGCTAGTATTGTCGAAAACATTGTTAATTTTTACTACGTAAAATTACATATCTTAAAACTAAGTAATAACTTAAAAAGTGTTTACATATTGGGCGGGGCTAACCTAATCTCATAGCTAGATCATACGCCATGCTGCTCCAATGTGCGTAAGAAGGGTTAATAGCCAAACAAATCAAAGCTGGGACAATTTCTACTTAGTTCTTGAAAAATGGAGAATAAACAAGAAAGAATAGAATCGTATCAAAGGCCTCTTACAACAGATAATTTCGTCTTATGTAATTTTGTATCAACACATATCAGATGTGTCTTGTTCACCGAGGTAAGTTAAGACCCATTTCTAAAGCATAAAATTATAATTATAAACTTCTCATTTAAGTAGATCCGGACTCTGCTACCTTTTCTTTGAGTGGATCCTAATTAAATCAATTGTAACCAAATAACAATAAGTTATTTCTAAACAATAAACATTTTAGAGTTGGTATAATTAGATTAGAAGTAACTTTGATGAAATAATGAATATTCATAGAAAATTAAAGGCTTCTATCTGCCATCTTTATTTTGACGAATTCTTATTTTTAATCTTAAGACTTTTTATATCCCTTATCTTATCCGCCGTAAAACCCGCAATTTGCATTTTAGATCGATGGCACGAATGAAGGATTGGAATCCTGTTCGGTGCAGTTTTATACACAAATAAAATTAATTATTCATAAATAAATTTAATTACAAATTAGTTTTATCAGCGATGAAAGAAAACATTGACCGTTTTAAGTAGTAATTAAGGTAGCAAACGAGAATGCAGCGCCGCCTTTTCGATGACAACTGTGACGGATATAGAACAAATAGGGACCAGGATGGTTAGTTCATCATCATCATGATCATCATCTCAACCCATCATAGCCCACTATTGAGCACGGGTCTCTACTCAGAATGATCTTCTCATTCTGAGTAGAGAGTAGAGACCCATTAAGGCCATAGTCCACCACGCTGGCCAAGTGCGTATTGGCGGATTTCACAGACCTTTGAGTTTTGCGAACTCTCCGGCATGCAGGTTCCTCACAATGTTTTCCTTCACCGTTTGTAGCAAGTGACATTGAAATGCTTAAAACTTATGGTTAGTTGCATTGAGATACTCGTACTATGTACTAAAGTATACATCAATGGTTAGTTGATTCTGTTTATAAATGCATCAATTGTGTCTCATTTGAATAGTTTGACACATTTTTGACACATTCCGTGGGCTAAGGGCGCATTCAAGTAGAACGCTGGTTACCGGCGCCGATCTGCCAGCGCTTATCGGCGCTTATCCGCGCAGGTAGTCGGCGCAGATAGTCTCTATACTTTGTGCCGAACCAGCGCCGATAAGCGCCGACAAGTTCCGACCTGTCACACGACCGAGGTTATGTCAACGGACCAGTACCGATAAGCGCTGGCAGATCGGCGCCGGTAACCAGCGTTCTAATTGAATGCGCCCATAGGTGCAAAATGTGTCAAACTATTCAAACGTGACTTACGTGACGCAATTAACCCTTTTAACAGACGGAGTTATAACATTAGTTGGTTAGTTTGTTAGTATGTATGAACCCTGTATGCGATAGTTTCTCCTGTTCTTGCTTAGAATTCAGCTGTCCCTTCGTCGTATACATTAAGTAACCATAGCGTTGTGGTAGGGGTTTCCAAGAGAGCAGATGATCAGAAGAAATACTATTTAAAGTAAAGATTTCAATCTTACACAAAAGTTAGCTGAAAAAAATTACTTTCCTGATATATGATATGTATCAAGATAAAAAACTATAGGTATATAGGTACATACTGGCATTTGTAATGACACAATAATTTATTCCTACTAACAAAAAATACACTTGTAGGTGTGTATATTATTCATTCACCCACAAAAACAATATTTTCATTGACATTGAAAAAGCATGTTCTAGAAAGTTATGAAATAATTTAAATACCGTGTAACCGTAATTTTTTATAAGACTATGATTATTTCCGTGTTACAATTTCGTAAAAACGTAAGACTTAGAATATTTAAGTGTTTCAAGTAGGTATAGTTAAGTCTAGATTTATATTAAAATATTGTGCTCAACCATATCGATAACAAAAAATACAGTTAATTAATTCTAATCCACACCAAAAAGGATACCATTTGATGAGAACAAATCTAAATTCAACCAGCTCGTTCGTTCTTACGTAAACGCGCGGAAGAATAGAATACTCGTATATCTCGCCTATTCTTCGGCTCCATTTTTGCACCTCATTAATCTATGAAAATTCCACTTGTCAAATGACACGATGCTAAACAAAAAAGCTAACACGACAAGTAAATTAAGCTGGGTGAACGACCGCGCATCGATGCCACGTGATAACGGCCATCGGCGATTGGACGCGAATTAATTTTCGCGTCTCGTGAGATAAGAGTCATTAAAATATCTGTTTAATTAGGAATACATGCGATGAAAAATTCTTACAACGCCGTCATGAACGGGGGTGGTTTTTGCTCTGTTGGGATTTGCACTGTAATTCTAATATAAAATATGAATCGTATGATTTTTTTAAATAAACCATTCTTCGAACGATCGTCGATCAATTGGAGTTAAGAAAAAAATACCGCACACGTAAACTAGGACTCTGTATTGCGAGTGCAATGCGATCGTTAAAACAAAATAGGTAAGTACTGTGAGTAAAACGTTTGACTAGATACCAAACTCGACGACGACAACTCGATGATAAATTCGTCCATTAACATCTATTGATGCCGAGAATCGAACGCATGCCGTGAGTCGTTTCCTGGAAAGCCCTAAAATAAAACATCCTTAAAGAAGCAGGTCCATCTATTCAGTTGGCTGGATACACATAAGCATTAGCCGGGTCAACGCGGATTGGCTTCCATTGACAACTGGACGTAGTGATGCAAAATGGACCCAACCCACAAAAACCGTTAGTACTGTAGATACTTACTGTCACAAATGGCATCTTCACATCAACTTTCGTAAAGGCAAAACATATTCAAGCTGCGTGGTACATTTTTCCTTTTGAAATATACAGATATCGGTGATACCAACCAAAAATTAAGCAATTTTTATAGTTAAATAGAACCAGGTGTCATGTTAATTTGTATAATGGATGGATCTATTTTGCATAACTATGTCCAACTCATCTTTACAGTTATATTTTGTATAAAACGTCATCATGATTACTGATTACGTCTGTGGGTACGAAATGCCCACACCAGGAACGCTCCAAATACCTTCTCCCGAAAGGTGATCCTGGGAGCGACAGGGAATCCTAGCGCAATCTCTGCGAAAACTGCATCAAATATAATCCAGCAGTTTTTGCTTGATACCCGGACAACCACATACAACGGACAATGGACAACCACAAATCTACAGACAAAAAATTAAAAAATGATATTTTAGCTTTTATTGGCCCTATGAAGTCCTCCATGGAAGTCCTCCATATATTTTGTTCTCATATATAGTTCTTATGTACTGACGTAACCTAGTACCATTTCTATAATATATTAAGATAACATTACGATAAGATAAGTTATTAACCGATTCATGGCCCGTGACGCACCTAGCGCGTCATGAAGAAACCTTCAGGGAGGCCCATGACGCGATAGGCGCGTCATTAGAAAATTATCGAAATACACATTTTTATTCAATTTAAACAAAAAAATCCTTATATTTTATATAAAAATGAACACATTAGAGAAAGTAATAGCTGTGGCCACTAGATTTTTTTGGAAAATTAAATTGTCAGGAGTCGACAACCATACGGTATAATTGTAATTGTATAATTTATTAATTCACACACTACAATATAAAAAAATGTCCAATGTAAGTATCATTTACACAACTCTTTTATGGTAATGTTTATTTTGATTCAAAATGCAATATGATCATTATGGGAAAGTTAGAAAATATAACACATACGAAGATCTGTTCTTAGGACTATGTCATCGATTTTCAAATCAATATAAGATTTTTGAAAGTCGCTTATTACAGCCGGGAATCGAACCTACCAATCTATGAAATTAATCATTTATATGTCACCAATCAACAGATTTGATATAAAAAATGAAGATTTTTTGATTTGCGATTAAATACTACCCAAAGGTTTACAATTCCTGGTGGAAATATGAAAGTTACCTTCCATCTCCTATGAAACACGTAGAAAATCATTTTAAAACACACATAACGAATTAATTAAAACAAAACACACAGTAACCGGTCTCAAATTGTATTATTATACTTGAAATTGCTTGAAATAGCTTTATAACATTACCGGAAACCAACGACGCGCTAGGCGCGTCATCATTTAGGAGGGCCAATGACGCGCCTGGCGCGTCATTTAATTTTGTATGGGGCCGGGGCGTAAAGGCTCTAGAAATGAAGGTGGCAAGGAATCGGTTAAATAGTCATACGCGTATTTATTACGACATTTCTCTCCCGTCACATTCCTCCCAATTCTCGTCCTAGACATTTACCGACAAGGCAATCCACTCGTACTCATAGGCTAATTATTCCATTAAAACTATTAAATGTCTGTACGTTAAATACGTAGTTAATAGAAACATGCATAAATTTTAACTACGTCTAGACTAAAAGCCCGGCCTTGTCTCAAAGTAATTTGTTTAATGTCACTTATTTGCTCTAGTTCAGGATCTGATTAGTTAATCTGTTAGCTTAATATATGAGACAACAATTTAATCTATAGACCTTGTAAATCGTTGTTTAATTGCGGATTCATAAATAATACTAACACACACACATAGCCTCACACTAAATTCCGCGGGCGCCATGAATAATACAATGAACACACGCTAAAATCGATAACGGAATCCCATCATTCCTAACAGCGTAGCTGGGTATCAAACCCAGGACACTTAGAGCGGCAGTCCAGCATTGTAACCATTACGCCATACGGTCTTGAGATCGTAAATTACCTAGATTATATTAACAGCATTGTAAAAGGTTTATTCGTAACACGTAAGTATGAAGGTGTCCGCGGATTGCCTCACAAACTGTTCTCGAACAAACTTTCAAGTCTTTTGGCGTTTAGTCAGTGACTGAGTATTCTTTAGCTGTTATCATTTTTAGGGTCCCGTACCCAAAGGCTAAAACGGGACCCTATTACTGAGACTTCGCTGTCCGTCCGTCTGTCCGTCTGTCACCAGGCTGTATCTCATGAACCGTAATAGTTACACAGTTGAAATTTTCACAGATGATGTATTTCTGTTGCGGCTACCACAACAAATACTAAAAAACAGAATAAAATAAATATTTATAAAAGGGCAAAATAATACGACTCGTGTTACAACTTCAGTTACAATTTATTGAATGATGAAAGTATTGACAACAACAAATCTTCCTTTGCAGTCGTCGTTCCATTTTCAAATAGGTACCGGCCAGGTCGCTGGCCAGTAACATTTTAACAGAAAACCTGAAAAGAAAGAAATCTGACTCCTCTCCTCTCCTCTCCTCACTCCACTCCACTAAAACACTACTCTCCTCAAAAGCACCGCTCCTCTCAATAGCACCTCTCAACTCCACATCTAGCAACACCAGTATGCCAAAACTGCCATCGCTTCAGCACATCTCATATCACCACCTCCTGCAGTCATTGCTCCTCACAGTTTTTATAGCACAATGAAATTAAATAATTTTTTATTCGAACTTGGATTTTACAAACACTTTTCGAATGTCACTCTACGCCATCGCTTCCACAAATCCCTACGATGAGTGGCCTTGGTAGAAGAAGCGGCAAGAAACTCCCAAGGAGTTTCTTTTTTTCCCCACTCACAGTTACAGAGAACATTTATAACTACATAATTAATGGCTACATTTCAAACTCATGTCCAGACTGTTTTTTCGGTTTAGGTCTGTTTGTTCCCCTCCGAGTTCCCCAGGGGAACCAGCAGGATATAAAAATGTCCTAATGGACCCACTTAGATGGGGGAGCCAAGAAACCTAGTTAAATTAATAAATTTAAGGTCGTTTTGTTCCCCCCACCGAAAATAAAATAAAACCTCCATAGTACCTACTTATGAAATGTTGACATGTCAATGCCATAAAATTTATGTAATGGCAGGTGCAAAAATGTTAAACGATCCTTATTATTTTAACAATTTTGTTTTTGTTAAAATTTTGATTACGTGTTTAAATAACATGAATAAAATAAACAAAGTTTAAAATTAAAGGTATTTTATTTTAATAAAGTATTTTGGAACTAAGTATTTTTAATATTAGCTGAAAAACTATTTTGTATTTTGTATTTGAAAAAAAAATGACAAGTTTTGTATTTAAATACGTTATATAGTATACTAGCTTCCGCCCGCAGGCTTCGCCCGCGTGGAATTCGTTTAAACTTCACTCCCCTACTTTACCCCCTTCGGGTAAAATCCTCACTAGTGCTCCCCTACACACCCAAAGGAACATATACATATGCCAAATTTTAGCTTCTTCCGTTCAGTAGTTTCGGCTGTGCGTTGTCTGTCAGTCAGTCACTCAGTAACGCAAGATATTTATATATATCTACAGATTTTGCACATCTCTGCCTAGATGATCATGCAGAAGTTTGAAAATGGTTGTATCCGATACTCCAACCATTTCTGAAAACTGTTTCTTCTTTAGCCTACGATGTTCCAATACAAATTTTTCGACTTTCGCAAGAAACTCCCGAGGAGTTTTTTTTCCTACTCACAGCTACAAATTGCACTTACTACTACTTATGGCTTAAATACAAAACTCATGTCCAAGCTGTTTTGTCTTTTCGTGTGAAATTTTGTACAATCACAGCATTATTCCTAGTATTAGGTAACATTGTGAACATCGCGCTTTTTAATGGTGCGTACACATTATGCAACATGCTATATAACTTTTGTTTTATAACACGTCCACACTATCTAACATTGTTGTCTAACAATGAAACATGTTACAAGACCGACAACAATGTTGTTCTAATGTGTAGAACAACATTGTTGTATAACAATGTTATAAAACAATTCAATGCGTGTCATTTCTTAAAATATAGCATATAACATTGTTGCAAAAACTACTAACATGTTGTATAACTTTGTTTTGTAACACATAGCGTCCACATTTTTAAAACATGTTATTAAACAATGTTTTATAACATGTTTTGTTACATAGTCTGTACGCACCATAAGAAAGCTATCGTAATATTTTTTACGTACATAATATTTATAACATAAGAGGCGTTTACTTGCAGGATATGAAATGTGAACAAAGCACTTTTTTACTTACATGTATCGTCAACAATGTCACAATGTCATCTCAATGTGGTATGTCAAAATAATATATGTGGATGGCCAGCATTTTTTCTAATAGGAGGGGAACCAACAGGATTCACAAATCCAGATGGACCCCCTCATGTTCTGAAGGGGAACCACTAGGACATATATGTCCTCATGGACCCCCTGGGGGAACTGAAAAGGGGAACCACCAGACCTAAACCGTTTTTTCTTGAAAATATTCATACCTACAGTTTATAATAGCCCTTATAATTATAGCACAGGCATAAAAATCCTCCGTTACATATTTAAGTGGGCACCCATACTTTCGACGCCTCAGCGATAGTTTAGTTACCTTGCGGTCCAAGAGATGGCGTTGTGGCTAATATGGCTACAATAAAACAATGGTCACAGTGGCCTTTGAGAAAGGGACCATACAGACCAGATTTTTTTTGGCCTTTTTATACATAATGGTACGGAACCCTTCGTGCGCGAGTCCGACTCACACTTGGCCGGTTTTTATTTATTAATTTTCATTCACTTAGTAACAGCTTTTAATTTGAAGATCTGTTTCCAGGACTCCACTTCTTAATCACCTAGCAATGCATCAGTGATCAGTGGTGTTATTCATATTCTAGATACTTACTGCTTACAATCCAGATGCTTACTACTTATCATCTAGATGCTTACTACTGACCATCACATCCTTTGTAACTGTTACCGTTAAAATGCATATTAAGTTAATGTGCACATTAACTAGGTAATCTGCAGATTCACTGATACGATACGTTAAAGTGTAAAAAAAGATCTTATTTGCACTTTACCCAGTTAGTCTGCACAGTAACGGATGGTACATCGTTAAATTGCGGAAGACTGGGTACCTTAGTACCAATTTGTGTTGTTGTCGTGGCCACATCGTAGATTTGCTCACATCATGAAATGATCGATCTAGCCAATCGATCGAGATTTGGTCGAATCGTAAAAACGCGGAAAATAGGGCATAACTTCGAACCGTGACGTCTCCGGCGCTGCGGAAGGTGCAGCCCCTTCGCCCTTGCGTAACAAAGCACAGACACCCACGCTCGCCTGCGCAGCTTCGGCTTGCTGGTCGCCTTCGGCGACCAGCCTCAGCCGCTCCGTCTCGCCCGGGTGTCTGCGTTTTGTTACAGCGGGCGGGGGCTGCCCTCCATCCGCGCCTCCGGGTTCTAAAAACACTCTAGGGGTAGGGCATACAAGACTACGTGGAGTAGGGGTAGGCTAATTCGGTTCTGTAACCAATTCGACCTAACTACACCTTGAAGAATTTGACTGAGTAGTAATGGAAATGAGTATTCGTTGTTTTATATCCAAAATCAACTCAATTTTTATGTTTCCGTTCAATGTCACTCGTTTTTAACAATTGATGTTCAAACAAGAACCTATTTTATAGACTTTACCGTATGCATGGTCGTTAGTCCGCAGATTAACTAGGAAGTCTGCAGATTAACTAGTTAATGTAGGAACTCAATTATTTTTTTCCACTTTAACTGACTCAGCCAGATAATCTGCAGAATACCTCGTTAATCTGCACTCTATCTGATTTACGCAAATTAACGGTAACATAACATCAAAGGTACTAAAAGGTCTTAGACTTCAGTACTACGTAAAGAAAATAGCCTTCATTGATAAATGCGAGACCAATTTGAATCAGCACTTCCCTTCAGCTGAAGTGACGATCCTCAATCCTAAGAGCTTTATTCAATAAGAGTTGTCTTTCAATATTTGTTCGTTAAGTTGGTATCAACTAGAGTGACCTTGATATTATTGTTTTACAACGTGAAATACTCTCGTATTTCATGTACCAACTCTGTTTATTTATGCTAATGATATTGCCTTATTTCACTTTCTATTTATGTAAAGTCACGTCGTATTTTAGCGAGGTTTTAGTTAGGTACGTATACCTATTTACTGGTATCAAGCTAGTAAATTTTCTTTATAAAATAAACAATAAACTTGCAACGCATTTGCATTTCCATAGTTGTAGGAGATAAAATCTTTATCCAACCTATAATCGAACTTGGAACTAGCAGACGCAATCACTACGAAGGATAGGTAAAGGCTGCTCCACCTTGCTTAAATGTGGGTTGATGAAGGTTTTGCCTCAGATTGACTTGCCTATCAACTTCAAAGTTCTTGCTGTTTAAAGACGTTTGAGTTAGTTATCTCAGTAATAAAATATTAATAAAGGCTAAAGTGAACACTCACCAAATAGTGATAGCGGTAACCCAACCAAGCAATGACCAAATACTCATAACCAATATCCAAGTCACACGTGGGCGGGCTTTCATTTTCAAGTATTTGATGATAAAGAAAATAGACACAGTAAAATAGTTCAACCATTGACAAAGTCTATTAATCTTTAGATTAAGTACAACGCATATGTTTCAACATAGCACAAGCTTACTTTACATAGTCCCCTAAATCACGACGATCGTAACAGGCTGACAGGTACATTCTAACCAAAATAACTCGCCAGCGCAATAAAGACTTAGCAAACTGGAGCAAACTCACATCGAACAAGAAAAATCCAACGCGGACCAAATTCACCTAACACCTACGTGTAGCCTTCGAGAGAAAATAGCGTAGCAACTGCTTTATAGTCATGCCTCAGTATGCTGAGATCAGCTGCGCCCCACTGACATCGCGTGGCCTATTTGAACCGAATTGGTGTTCGCGATCTACATACCCAGTGACGAAAAGAATGAGCGGTTTAAAAATATCAATTCAGTTGCTGGGCAACGTTTCCTAACCGCGAACACTTGTGCAAATTTGCCAAACGTCTACGCTACTATACGATAATTAAAACAATACGTACACGACGTATCGGAACAATATCAGTCATTAACATTAACCTAATAAGACACAATTTCGTTCGATGCGAATCGTCACGTCTGTTTAGGTATGCAGAGCATGGAGCAAATATAGAAAGGTCACATAGTCCTGATGACATAGGATTAATTGTAAATTTGCTCTTCGCTGACCTCTCATTTTCATAGTCACCAGCAGCCTACGAATGCGATGCTGAGGAAACTTATCTCAAAAAAATAAAAACAAACTTTCATGAGCGATACGTTTATTGAATAGAATTTAAAATCAAAAACATTATTTCCACTGATAAAATTAAAATAATTAAAATTAACAGATTGCATAATCAAAATTTTTCGTAATCAAAAACCTTGTATGCAAAACCCGGGTATTTGCCATGCAAAACTAAAACTCGAATTTAAGCATTTAACTTAACATCAAAACAACCTAAAATCAAGTTTTATAGAGCAAGGCATAAAACGATTCTATAAGATCCGATAGACTCATTGGTATTATTTACAAATTGTTGAAGTAAACATTTCATAATCAATATTGCACAATAAATAACAAAACAACATGTCAACTTAGCATTTCGTGTCTTATTTGAACAAAACATTAAATAAACATTGGATTTTAAAACAATTCTACGTCATGCAATGCGAGTTGGTATTGTAAAAATAAAAAGTCATGCGTTAGAATTTTTAGTATTTGTTAGTCAATATAATTCAAAACACACCGACAGCGGTACCTTAATTTAAAATCTAAAACTATATAAATGCGTGTATTGAGGCCCTCGTAGGAAAGAGGAAAACGCGACGTATCTTACACGTAGTCAAAAAAGCAATGGATTATCGCAGCGTTTTTCTATTTCCTCCGCGGTTTCTTATCAACAACGTGATAGTTGAAGTTATCAGTGACATTAAGTTCGCTGCTCCATATTACAAATCTATTGCTGACCCCACGAACAAAGGAATTTACAGTGAACCACTATCACGAATAACGATGATGTATCACTAATAAATATTTGCCCTAATACCGGTGATAAGTGTTGACTGGTAATTCCGTGTTGTTCTAGATATTATGACGGGGATAGTCAGTACAATGTATACAATATCATTGTAAAACAAAGAGCTTAAAATTATAACGATGATGGTGAAGTAACGGCAGTAAGTTGCAAGGATCTTCGAGTGACGGACGCAGTCGTATCTGAAACAAAACAAAACATAGGTTAGGAGTTATACGAAAAACTTCTCGAACATGGAAAATACATGAAGACAGTTAATATAAAAGTTAAATAAGATTACAGATGACACTTTGTATGTATGACAATAATGTAGCAGCTGTATACTTATAACTTGGCTTAATATATGACATAGGTACTTTTCATCCTGGGAAATACATCTTCCGCGGAAAAGGAGGTAAGATTAATGATGAAGTTCTGTTAAAAGAAAATAATATTGATTCAGTTTTTGAAGCAGTTCTAAGGAATCCATAATTACATTTATCTTCAGTAAAACCACAAAAAACTAACCCAAAAACAAAAAAATAAAGTGTCAGATACATACAAATTTTGGATTGCATTCCAGTCGCGTACCTCATAAATAGCGTTGTGTGAGAAGTGCCTAAAACTTGAAATGTATAAAGAAGAGAGATAATTCTCAGAAATAATTCTCAAAATCGCGATGTGATTTTTGTATTTGAGTTGATACTCGAACGTTCCGTAGGTTGTGAGTGTGTGAACATTTAATTGCTTCGGCTACGAATGTAATTTCTAAAAGAAAAAGTATCCCCAGGGAAAGCAACCATCATGCTCCATAACTCACTAATATCTAAACCAAACAATGCTGAAGGTAAAATTTCCAAAACTACCAACCCGCATGCGAAATCGCTTTAAAATATACACACCCTTTACCATAAAGTACATAATAATAACTTGGTAAAAGCTAAGGCAGTTTATACACGATCCATTGTTGAGTTTATTGACAAAAACTTGTCGAAAGCTGAGGATACTCGACAAAACGCACTCGTCACTGTACTGTGACCAATCTGGTAATAAATTCGGAGAGGGCGAAAGATTGATGCATACGGAATGACTGTGCAGTTCAAATCATGTACCATATTGCTACAGTATAAGATTTATAAGATATATAATATTTTTGGAAGATATTTTTGTTTATTACTGATGGATGAAATTTTTATTTTGAGTTTTGACATCTTTTAGTAACCTATGATATTTTTATACAAATTTTACTCTTACCTACTTGTATAAATGAATGTTACTGCGTATGAATAAATGCTAATATCGAATAGAGATTTACGAAAGAGATTTACCTAAACTACTAACCTCGTTATTCCATTTTGTTGAATTGTCAGCAAAATATACAATTGATCTGCAATTACGTAATTTTTTTTTTCTATTTTAGGTAAATATTATAATACATATATACCTACTATGTGATACTAGCTGTCCTCTCAGGGCTTCACCCGCTTGGAATTTTTGTTTCTTTTTAACCTCTTGTTATCCCTACAAGGAGAGAATTTTCAAAAATCATCTCTTTCTCTACGCCTCTTTCTGCTACTCTCCAAATGAGTGTTCTCTCCATTGAACAAACATACATGCAAAATTTTAGCTTCTTGGGTTCAGTAGTTTCGGCTGTGCGTTGTGTGTCTGTCAGTCGCTCAGTAGTGAAAGAGTCTGATATACATTGATTATTTTTACCCTTAACTTGACGTACTCGTTTCTCGCTTCATTCTCGTGGTAGTTCCATTACCTTATGCAGCTTTTGGCCGAATATTGAACGAACATCTTCATCTATATGGTCATACAGAGATTGAGAGTGGATTTGTACATTATCAATACAATAGAACATTGAATTATGGTACAATCGAAATATTCGATTCGCAATTTTGCGATACAAAACGAATTGGTTACAGGGTACATTATGGTGAATATATATTATGTATGTATTTATAAATAAATCAACAGTCATCATCGCATCCCAAACAGAATTTTTCAGTCATCAGCAACTAAATGTTTCCTATATAACAATAAATTGTACTAATGATGCCTTACATAACGTAATGATAATTGTACAACGGAAAATTACCTCTAACTCGCGCCCAATATTATCAGCGGCCGGCCTAGCAACAACCGAGCGACTCGGTTATCAGAATAAGTGCAGCCACGTTATCAATCAGAATTTCGCCATGGCCTCGATTTCGCCCACGCCCTAGCGTTATCGTTGCGATTTACCCCGTTTCATAATCTCATATTATACTACCGATATAATGTGACCCACCGTCGGGTCAATTAACTAGAGTGTCCAAAGTCTATTTATTTTGTCGCCTCGGCCGTTGCTCACGGTGAAACGTCTTATCGTCAAAGATATTTTCGCTTTAGGCACTTCTCACACTACGCTATTTATTAGCTACGCGTCTGCAACGTAATCTAAAATTCGCTGTATCTGACACTTCTCACTGACAGGAGACGCATCGTAGACGCGTCGCTTTCATACATTGACAAGATCCGAGACGCTTGCAAATAGCGTTGTGTGAGAAGTGCCTTAACGTCGCGACGAACGAAAGAAACTTTGACTATGGGCGTCGATGACCAAGCAAAGATGGAAAAAAATTAACTATCCTAGTTCCGAATTGGATTCAAATCCGGATTAGGATGTTAAACCAACGGAATATTATGTATATGAACCTCTGTTAGATATCTTACTAGCTAACGATTCATGACATAAGTTGGTCAGTTAATTATAATTTATAAGGTATGAGGACTCTCACTAGGATTCCTGACAAATGTCTTGCTTTATGGTTTTTACGGTTCCGTACCCAAAGGGTAAAACGGGACCCTATTACTGAGACTTCGCTGTCCGTCCGTCCGTCCGTCTGTCACCAGGCTGTATCTCATGAACCGTAATAGTTACACAGTTGAAATTTTCACAGATGATGTAGGTATTTCTGTTGCCGCTACTACAACAAATACTATAAAACAGAATAAAATAAATATTTAAGTGGGCACCCATACTTTCGACGCCTCAGCGATAGTTTAGTTACATTTCAGTCCAAGAGTTGGCGTTGTGGCTAATACTCGTATGTGGCTACAATAAAACAATGGTCACAGTAGCCTTTGTGAAAGCGACCAGATCAGATTTTTACAGACCAGATTTTTTGGCGTTTTTTTTTTATGGGTACGGAACCCTTCGTGCGCGAGTCCAACTCGCACTTGGCCGGTTTTATTCGTGTTTATCTTGAAGATGTCTCATTAATACAGGACAAATCAGAGTGCATAATTATAAAATTCGAAATAATCCGAAATCAAAATACAATAGGCGTCCAATATAAAATCTCTTCCGTTTTTGACTGACTGACTTGAGTGACTGACAGACAACGTGAAGCTGAAACTACTGAACGCAAGAAAATGAAAGGAGTTGTTTCAAAATGTATGGAGCCCCGGCCACCACTTTGTACACCATACTAAAATATGGAGAATCGCAATTCAAACAGTTTTTAACTATCCGATCACTTCAAATTGGTTTAGTTTTTTGGTACAACACAAAAATATATAATTGAAATTGCAACACAAAAACAAAAATCCGTCATGGCGGTAAGCTGTCATCACATGTCACGTTGGTTGATTTGATTGAAGTTTGACATATGTACGTACATTTCTGTCATATTAAAGTGACAGTAGACAGTTCGTGATCTGTGATCAATGACAAATTGGTAAGACGCCTCACGCCATGTTGAAACTTGATAAAATTAAATGATAGATACAATTTTTGTACCAGAAAAGTATGCATTTAGGTAATTTATCTTTATTTTTCCCGAATTCCATGGATTTTTCTCGATTTTTCGAGGTACTGTACATATTGTGGGCCGGATTTGAAACATCTCCTTTGGAACACATGATTAACAGAAAAACAATTCCACGCCAGAGAAGTACGAGTGGACAGTTAGAATGTTATAACTTATAAATAAAAAGTGAAGACAGTGGAAAAATTATGGCAACAACGCAACTGCCTTGGGTTACGCGCGTTGTCATCATTTTAGCTCGATCTTTATAAATTGTGTTCTTTTATTTGAGTTTTGTTTTGAAATAATTTTATTTTTATTTTATTATCTACACAATAATGACTACTTTAGATTTTAAAATTATAATTAGGTATCTTAATTGTTATAAACTGTTACTTGACATTTTAATATATAAATATAAGTTATTATTATGATAGAATAATTAATAAATTGAGCGAAATAATGTGTATGTTGTGCTCACCTGTAGTTGTGTGTACACGATTGTAAGTTTATTTTTTGTTGTAATTTATCGAATTGTAAAGTGTTACATACGTTGGTGTGCCAAATAAATAAATAAATAAAGGGCTAGACTAGCTACCTAATATCAGTAAGACAAGTACTTTACTCATATACCTGATCGTCTGAAAATATTAAAAGTGAAGAGGAGATTAGATCTTATGCTTGAGACTGGTCGCCATTGCCAAGAATATATCTTACGGAGACCATTTCCATTTATCATGGCTTTAATATTCGTGTCTGCGCCCCACAATAGCCATCATTATTAGGGTTTTTAAATTCTATCGCCGACGTCGCGTCGTATGGGATGTTTGAAAGACATTATTAGTTCTCGCTGCAGAAATTAGTATTATGATTCCTTCAGTCTTAATAGTAGTAAACTTGCGATATTTATTTTTTGTCGTGGTGTTATTAACATTTTAATCGTAACGGGCACTATTTCCAAATTAAGAATTTTAACCTGATATTTCAATCATATAATAGACATCACATTCATCAGACAATCACATTATAGAGTGTTCAAGAAGTGTGATTGTGTTGAAGAAAACATAGGCAGCGCAGATTTATGGAGCAACTTTTTATAAATAAATAACGCTATACACTCATAGCTCCACACTAAAATTCCCTGTGTCGTGGGTGCCATGGACAACATACAAGACAAGCACACACATCCAGGCCCAGAACGGAAATTCAAACTCAACATTCAAATGTCCGCCACACTGTGAATCGAACCCAGGAACAGCGATCCGGCATGTTAACCAATACGCCCTTCGGGTCGTCGGGCAATATCATTTTGCAATACCACGCAACGTTTCAGTAAAAATACTTTCAATCGATGAAAAGTTTAGACTACAACAGACACATTAATTCCACGTGGATTTGTGTCCACAAGCCCTTGGCAACAGACTTTTTCTCCCATTGACGTCACCACAGTACTATTAACCGATTCACACACCTCGATTATCATTCCACTGACACAGTTCCATGTAATAGTTCGCACCTGTGTAAATTCGCGAAAACTGCGCGCCTCACTTGACAGTGACAGTGTAATATTCGTTATAAAATATTATGATTACTTCTTGAAACATATTTGTTTAGAATCTTGTACGTTTTCAGTTTCTAATGAACCGATTGTTACTAAAGTTTGCACATACCTATAATGAAAGATCGTGACAATGCTATGTTGTCATTTGAGTGTTAAATATAAGTAATTGTTCTGCAATTATCGAAAATACGTTTCAAATGCTCATAAAAATGATGTAACTTTTACGATGCCAGTACCTAAATATCTTGAATACTTTGTTCGATCTTTTAATAAATCTCGACAAAAGCGCCGAAAAATTGTGAATTTAAAGGTCGAGCGACCCAATCACCACATAAAAATCAAAATCTACAACCTTTCAGGGTGAATTTACAGTCACACATACAATACATATATATAATATACCTACTAATACAATAAATGATAGGCAAATTGTAGTAAAACACCGTAACATATCGTGCGAGCTTGATAAACCCGTTCACGGTATTAACAATAATGTAGCGCGGAAGTTCCACCTACGTTTGGCGATGTGGACGCCAGATAAGCCATCGTCAGCCGTCGGCCGCACTGCAGACACTGCAGTGACTAGGTAACCGTGAGTAACTTGGTATAAACCCAGTTCCAATAGGGTTGTCAATAAAATTGAGAAGTAAAGAAGACGTCATTACAACGTTTTGTCGGACCTGTATTCTTAGAGATGGGATCGCTTCAAAGCATCTATGAACCAACCACAGTAGATTTGCTCGGAATAAGGCTACAACCCATTAGTGGCCCATTACTGAGCACAGATCTCTGCTCATTATTGAGGAGATTATGGAGGCCTAGAGCATACTCCACCACGTAGCTCCAATGTGGATCGATGAAGGTACGGTGTGGGGGTTGAGGGGGGGGACTCAGAATAAAGTAAAGCTCAAATTCAATCAGAATCTCTAGATGCTTGCAACGACACCTTATTCATCTGAATATAATAAGAAGTTCCATGCAAAAAGCTGCACGTTACATCTGAACGGGTAAAATATAAGCCTCCCTTTGGCTGGCAAGGCTTTGGGGCGGTCTAGCAAACGCCGATAAGGAGTAAATAAACGAGACACATTTACATTATATTAGCGCACGGACAGGTAAGGTAACGTGCGTTATCACGTCGCTACCGTGCGGCCTCCTTTATCCAGCTTATCAGATAAGCGAAATCTGCTGAAAGCTTATGGCACGCCATATCTATATGTACTCGATAATTTAATCATCGATGGCAGCGTGGGATTATATCGTTATTCTCGTGGCTCCTCAGAACGCTACCTACTTCCATGGCCATGGGCGTAACCACAGATCTGCTCCACTTCAACCTCGGATGAAGTAGTATGTACTCTCAGGTAGGTTTATAGGTCCTCACGCTGTTTTCCTTCCCAAGCAATAGTTAAATTAGATTTAGAGAATTTGAACCCGAACCCTAAAGTCCATCGTTCAAGCACTCGGTTATCACCGCTGCACTGCTGACGTAACGTGTGACTCTGAACTACGTACACTTTATATACCTACTTACCATTGCTACAAGTGGTGAAGTGAAGTGGTGCCGATGTAGCCAAGTGTGTAGGTTATCTGGAACAAAATAAAATTATAATTATAATCGGATTCAAGTGTTGTTATGGAATTAAGGTAGCAAACGAGCGGGCAGCATATGGGTCTGTATACCTTTACCTATATTTTTTTCTTTTACAATGATAACAGCTTTAATCGGATGAAAATTTTCAAGTAGGATATTTTTGGAAAATTTAAATTTATGTAGGCTTTGCTATCGATATCATGAAGGCATATTATTCAAACAGAACACGTAACTTATTAGGTTCTACTGTAATAAAAAAAATTGGCAATTTTTCCGATAGCACACAATAGGGATGGCCTGTTCGAAGAATCCAAAACGTAATAAGTTTGCCTACGTCACGAATAAATCGATTTAAAAATATCCCAGAAATAGTACACATCGCCTACAAACACTAGCTACTACTGAAACGCTAAAAATATGCAAAGTCTGAGACCTACAGGGAGAAATCGATAGAACTCAACCGCAGCGGCACAACACACCCATAACTCCATTCATTAAACATAACTACACTGCATACACACACACCCCCACACGCGCAAACCACACTATTGCATCACACAACCATTCAAAGCGAGACGCACACCGCCGCCGGTACTACGGTACTACGGTGTAGTACTATAAACGGCGCTTCATTTTCCGACCTATATTGAACCCGCTTGCTATTCAACGCGAATACGACTTTACTGCACTGCTTTAGAACTTCATACGGAATGCAATTTTGATTGCAGACTCAATTAAACTTTACGGCTAAAGATTTAGAGTCGATATTCGTGCGCAGCGTGAGTTATATGGGACATTCGGAAATCGGAATCCGGCTAGTACCGAGAATGCTGAGATGTCTGCAGCGTCAGACGGTTCTATTTATAGAGATAAAATGTTGGCGATTAACTTCGGCACTGCAGTTAATGCAGGCGCGCGACAGTCTCCGAGTTGTTGCGAATATCGATTCGCGAGTATCGATGCTAGTTAGTAATGCGTTTGTTCGTTGCCAGGATTGACAAGACAGTTAAATTATTCGTTTTTACCTACTCTACAGATTTACAGATTTTTACGATTTTTACGAACTATAGTTTGACTATGGAACTATTAAAAGCAGTAACTTACACTCCGTTCCCGTTTGATATGAAATTAGTTTTAATGGCAACCCACACAAATGCCAGCTTTCCGCCCCTGTGATTAAGGTTGATTTTAGATTGACAGCGAGAATTTAGAATGCCTTAAGTAAATTTTACTTACAAACAAAAGTACATATTAGATTTGATTTAGCGCGGAGTTACAAATGTTGCAATTCTGGGTGACTCTAGTATAGAGTGTAATCAACCACGCTGTTCTAGTGCTAATTGGTGGAGAAAAGATTTAATCAATCTGGGTATGGACAGTGGCGACCATCACACAACCTCTCACTGACGTGAAACGCAAGCCAAATCGGTTGTGATAATGACGATAATCACATAATAATTGTCATTATTACCTGGCGCTGGTCCTAATAACGTAAATCACTGTGGAATTTACACGCTTCTTATAAATTACTATATATCTTATAATTAATATTTTCCTCAGAAATCTTTATATTACAAAACGTGACGTATTATCTCTATTGAATCGGGCTGGTGTAGATAGGGTTGTCAACTTTTTACGGAAGAAAAATATTTTTGGATAAGCAGCAATATTCAACATGGCAACAACAGGTACAGGATAGCACAAATAAATTGGGCGACAGTTACATTCATATACCTGCAACAAAAAGTATGTACCTACCTTTATTAAACCCTGCTTTCTAATTTTGCAGTGTTATTAGACAGGCGCTAATGTGAAATGCAAAATTAATGTAGCCCGTGATTTTTATGAGACGTTTTTAAGATTTCGGTTATATGAATCGTAATAAATTGATTTGTTTTGCCGGTTAATTTCTGGACTGACTTTCCAAAAATCACTATTAATACACTTTAGTAGCGATTCTGATAATTCCAATGTAAAGGCTGAATCTAAATACATATTGTATTGTCTTTCTTTCCATTTTCCAGTGTTATTGAAGGTCGGCAATATTATCTGCTTTTCTACTCGTTCCTACTATCCGTCACTTCTCCATAATTCATCTGTCTTTTCTTTGCCAATTGGGTGTAAATAAACTAGATTGGTAAAACAAATAGTAAAAATCACCTAGAACATTACTGTTAACAACACCTATCCGAAAGACATTGATAACATCTTTCCGATTATGGTCCATCACTATTTGAATAACAAAAACTTGCAACACAGGGATGTCAAATTACGGGAATAAAAACTGACCATGGCAACAAAAAATCTAATTAGTGCTTCAGTGTCACAGAATGAGTAGTAGGTATAGGTATAATACTGCATTCGCGTTGGATACAAATTCGTTTTAATTGCGCCTTACCCAAATACCAGCTTTCAATCGCTGTGATTAAGGTACATTTCGGATTAACGGCGCGAATGTAAAATGTCGTAAGTAAATTTTGCTTACAAGCGAAATTGAACCGTGAGCATAGTTAATAAATTTGCTTTTAGTGGGGAGCGACAATTCTATATTCTCGGCGACTCAGTCCCCTTATTATGAACTCTTAATTCCAGACAGTTTACGTTCACAACGTGTGAGTGACAGAGACAGCGCCTTACAGGTCATAAAGCGCTGTCTCTGTTACCCACACCTTGTGAACGTAAACTGTCTGGAATTAAGAGTTCATAATAAGGCCCCAGGTCTAGGAAGGTGGGCGTCAGACCTGATCTCGAGGAATTGATTTTGCAATAAATTAGCATCAATCATATGCTTTTAGTTGTAATTTTATGCTCCATAAACAACACGTTGCATTGATGCAAATGACATGCACTCGTATCACAGTCCTTCAACTGTCACTTAATTTTTTTATCTTTTTACAACGTTTCTTAACTCGCTTCTGGTCCTGTCTATTCGAAATTTACTTTTACTTCATAGATAACACGTTGGTAAACAAGATAATAAGAATTATAATCCATACTAATATTATAAATGCGAAAGTCTGTCTGTCTGTCTGTCTGTCTGTCTGTGACGTTTTCACGGCTAAACCACCGGTGCGATTTGGATGAAATTCGGAATGAAAATAGTTGAAGACCCAGAGTCACATATAGGCTACTTTTTTTTCAAAAATCAACCCCTAAATGCTTGAAATAGGGGATGAAAGTTTGTATGAAAAATCTAAACCGCCTGACCGATTTCGATGAATTTTCCCAGGAAGATAGTTGATGACGTATCTTCTTCCCCACTTCCCCGGTTCGCGATATAAACGAATTCCACGCGGGCGAAGCCGCGGGTAAAAGCTAGTGTTGGAATAATTTCCATTTATGAAAATAAATTATGAAAATTAGTTGTGTATAAAGTCTGTCTACGGACGATAATTTTACGTGATAACGTCATCATTACTGTTTTAGTAATGAAAAATTGCATTGCATACGTTTATGAATTGAACTGAATTATTATCACTATGTGGTATACTTAGATGCGTCACACAAGCCGAACACTTTGGCCGCTGCTGGTGCCCCCCGCTTGTAGGTACTTTTTTCGTTGTTGTACTTTTTTTATTCCACCTTGTTAACTTCAGTTGGCGATACAAATACAAATTATGCATAAATAATAACATGTAACAGATAAATTTAAATAACGGCAGATATGAGAAAAACAATTACCCATTGGCGGACTTTTGACGCAATACCTAATATCGATTGTGAGAATCTTTGTGCATGGAAGATGTTTGAGAAAACTGAATACAAGTTATCATTTCATCGATACGGTAAGTTGACAGATTTATCTATCATTAGTAAATCCGCCCTCGCTTCGCTTCGGGGAACCAGTCCCTTCAAAAATCTCTATAAATTTTAACAAATTATGTTATTCCAATGTCCAAGCTATATTACTGCAATGTTTCATGAAAATCCGTTCAGTAGTTTTTGCGTGAAAGAGCAACAAACACACACACACACACTAACTCACTCACTCACTCACATACATCCTTACAAACTTTCGCATTTATAATATTAGTAGGATTAGTGTATGTCAAGTGTCACCTGTCAAGAGTTTCTCCCCGCCACTATAGTATCGCCTCGATTCAAAATCGTGAGTACCCGATTGGCAGAAAAAATATAAATTTTTGTACTTTTGTCGGATATGAACGTGTAACAAGTGTTACATAATAGTATTTACTATCAAACAAACCACACAAACTAAAGCATTACTCACACAACCATTTGTTTACACTGAAATCTGTCTGTGTGTTGAGATTTTCTTTCTGTTAAAGCATAATTTGATAAGAAGTAACGTAATGAATTTGACTGATACGGGTTGCAGCATTTTGATAAGATGAGCTCGGTCACATGTTAACTAGATAACTGTCACAACTTTTTTATGTTTGTATGCTCAGACCAATAAACTATAGACGGAGCGCCGAGAACAAAAGAGTGAAGCCAGCAAAAAGTCAGTCTAGCCTTGTACGACTAATACACACGGTGGCACTCACACCAAAACGACTTTTGTGTTCTAAATAATAAAAAAATGAATGAAGCTATGTGTTCCAAAATATAAAGTTTAAATTTGTTCTTGTTCTAACTGTCAACATAGAGCATTCTATTGGTTTCGATGTGTGCTTTCGGCTGACATTTTCTGGCTTCATTATTTTGTTCACGGTGTTCTGTCTTTAGTTTATTGGTCTGAGTTTGTATGTCTGTTAAGTACCTACTGTGTTCGCTTTGTACTAATTCTAACGTTTATACCTTGGTCCTTTGTTTTCTTGTATTAGTTTTCTTGTTATTGTAGGTTGTCTTTAATAGATTTCTACAAAACGACAAGGCCGTCATTTGAATCCATCCGCCATCCATCCATCAGCCTTTGTTTGATTTAGCACTTTGAAGAAAATCAGCCCTTGTCAGCGTCATCTAGATATTGTGCACTGAACAATTATGATAGTCCGTTTCATGAAGGAAAGCTAATTGGCAATAATTTAATTGTAACATGAATATACTTATATAGTTCACTTGCAGTATACTAGATGGGGCTGTACAAAATGTCAGAGAGCTTTTAATTTTTTTTTTATTGAATTAAGGTAGCAAACGAGCATGCAGCACCACCCTTCCGCTGCCGAACATAGCAATTGTGACCGACTTAGAACAAGACCCAATTTAGGGACTAGGGTGGTTAGTCCAATAGATGGTGTTAGAATGTTAGTTGGTTAGTTTGTTAATAAGTGTGAGGACAGGGACTGTTAGTGATAGTTAGTCCTGTTAGTTAATATTAGTATTGTCCAGTTAGTAATGATTAGTGTGAGTCTTGTTCCAATTCGGTCACAGATGCGTTGCTACCCCTGAGGACTGAGATGGTCGCCTCTAAAAAAGTGAAAAGTGAAGTGTTCAATTTACAGTTATTTAATCACTATTGTTACTAAAGACTATAACTGTCTACTTGACTGTCGCAATCGACGTCGGCGCGTAACAGGCACATGTTTCGTACGCTTGATTGGTGGTAAGGTAAGAGGCTATAGTTCACGCGGGGAAGTAGGTACCACCGACTGCCGTGGTACGTAGTACCATATCTACCGCCATAATAATTGCTTTAATAGCAATTGCGTTCCGGAAAGAATGGCGTGTAGACACTAATAATAAAAATGATTCCAAAAACTTCCTTCTTATTGAGCTATCCAAAGATGTACCTACCTACTTCATAGTGAAAAAAAGGTACCAAAATTTTGCATCGTAAATAATCGCAGATTTCAATACCTATGTGAGATGGATACAAAATACTTCCTTATTAAAGTTTTTGAATGCTAGGGTTGCCAACTTTTAACGACGTTGAATTGTAACAGTAACTATTGTCTTTCTACGGAAATTATTATGCTACAGTCCTGTCTGACAATGATATTGTCAGTTGACGATTCATTTTGCACAATGTTTGAATTTAAAAATAAACTACAGTACGTAATTTTTGATTTGTAAAGTTTTTTCTTAAATAACGCATTACACCCATAACCCTACACTGAGCCTTTAGGACGGATAAAATAAAATAAAATTGGAAGATTACAAAATAATTCAGGAAGGAACTATTTCTACTCATATCTACAGTTGCATACCTACATTCAAACGAATTATCGTTACCGAAAGAGATAACCGAATCAAATATCGGAACTTCCGTGTTTAGGCTGGATAGTGGTTTACGTCCAAATTAAATATTTATTATCTAGAATGTTTATCAACAACATGACGGCATTTAAAATGTTTATTCATCTAACAGATCATTTTGATCGTGGTGAATGTTGATGTAATTCGCAAATGCGAGATTCGATTTCTCTTTTTAGAGTTCCATATAGACTCAGTAGGCGGATCCGGTTACATTTTTAAGAGAAGACCATGTCAGTCCTCAAGGCAACAACTCAAGGTCAATGATTTTTTAATATTTGTTCCCGCTTATTTCAGAAACGTGTGACCCGTAGGAATATTCATTCATTTGTTAGGTACTGTTAAAATTAAGTGTCAATAAAATCATTTTAAAATTTAAATGATTCCGATTAAAATATTTTATCAACTAGACAACGGCAGATCTGAAACGCACATCCCTACAACCGCGTCACGGTTACAATATGGGTCGATAAGACCGTGTCAGTTACATAACCGTCCCGCGGTGCAATCTTGTGCAACATTTGTTTGTTCTTCTGTAAGTATGGCGCCTGCGCACCACTATCTCGCCCGGGGGAATAGCGCACAATGTTTACCAGAACACAAGGTTGTATTACTTTTACCCCATTCCGAAACACAAGGGAGGTTAATGTGCTAACAACCTACATATGTGTGAACGTTTGTTCCTTGGTAGTTCTCTAAAGACAAAACGCTCGAGCCGATTTAGATAATTTTACATCAATATTGATCTTGCAAATATCTCTAGACACGAAGAAACATCCAACTTCAAAATAGCAACAGCCAGATACCATAAAAAAGAAAGAAAAAAAGTTAAAAAAAATGTGCATTTCTGGTAGGAAAATACAGTTGTACCTACCTACATACTTACCTACCATAAACGCACATTTTTCATTTAAAAATACCTTTCCTACCCTCACTCATCAATCCTTCTACACTCGCGTGTTTTAATTGGCGACTTCGCCTCCAGATCATACCGCCTATGAATACCGGTTGCTCACTCGGATACCGGTAACCCCAGCGCATGACAAAAGGCCTTTACAATGGTCAGCATTAACGAACAGTATACTCGTACCAATCTACCACCGAGACAGTGCACAATCACATAACAATTTACAATTCTATTTCAAGACAACATGACGTCGGTTTCATATTAGAACAATGTCCAACGTTATATTCTGAACGTATCCTTATACTGTTATTTAATCATAATAATTGAAGTTGGACTGCAACGAAGCGTAGATTTCTGTAGCAATCTGCGGACTTTGATTTGGGAATTGCCATTATTGCACTTATGTGTATTAGATAATAGGGTTGTCAGTTTGTCAGCTTCCAAGCAAGATAATTTAATTAAAAGTTACTTAAAAAACTAAAAATACGGTATGGTAGCCTCGTTCCAGGTTCAATAAAACCCTAGTTAAATTAATAACCAAATGGTGAAAACCGCATCAAAATCCGTTGCGTGGTTTAGAAGAAGAAGACTTAGAAAGGCACAGAAAGACAGACAGAGGCGATGGACGATTTTTTACAGTATGTAGTGATACTTAAAACAATACGCAAACCACTCCAAACATAATCAAGTATAGGTAGTTCGATCTGAACGAAGATACAATTAAATCTTTCGACTTCGATTAGTACTCGATCGTTAGATATTTATCTCAACGGTAACAAATATCGCAGGTTAACATTTCGACGAAATCAAAATTTCAATATAAATGTAACGATCAAGTTCATTTTCCAATTAGCTGGACCCCGAATCAGCAATTACCGATCTCGAGTTTGTAAAGGTCCGCGTTATCTCGCCGCAATTTATCTTCTACAAAGAAACAATCATTTTAGCTTTTCCACGACTTCCAAGTATTCTATTATTATCATTGTACAATTGAAAGCGAACAATGTATAAAAACTGCCGAATCTATAAGCTACGTATGGACCATTAACGAGCCGCGTAATGATTACCATGGAGGACTGTCGATGAGAGTCCTGGGTTCAAATGCCAGCGTGAAGGAAATTTGAATGATGAGTTTAAATTTCTATTCGCGGTCTGGATATATGTTATCTTCGTGTGTTTTGTTATTTTTTCGTGTGTTTTGTTGCTTGTTACGGACCATTGTTGTTATTCGATTCTATGCAATAGCGGCATTGTGAGTAGAACGTCTTCCTATTCCTCATGAATTAACTACGAGTATAAGCCTACACGGACCTCAATCAATCGTTTAGATAAAATTTTGTCTTTTGTTTCTTATTTTCAATGATTCATGAATTAGAAGAAATAAAAAACAATCAAGTCTAGACATATTACCGAGGTCGGACACTCAGACGAAACAAAGCGATATCGGTTACTTATCTAGAATATCAAAAACACTAATCTATAATACCAACGTAAGATAATAAAAAATCCTAAACACTGGGACCTAAATGACGCGAGGATGAATTTTATCTTCAATATTAACTTATCATCAGCTGAATAGTTTCCAAGTGTATGATAAAAATAAATTAGAGTCCATTTCTTTTATAAGAAGCCGCATGTGTAAAAAAGAGATGACTCTCATGCCTTTAATCATCGCGTTGTCATCTGCACGGTGGTCTATGAAAAAATGCAATAAATCCTAGTGATGTGAAAAAGCTTCCACTTAGTACACATAAACATACAGCATATTGACGCATCACCTCAAGAAACACCGATCGATAGTATAAACCTATTAGTCAATCACCATTGCTCGGTGTCTATATGTCAATAGGAGAGTGATGTTAAATTGACAAGAGATGGAATGAAATGACTTGATTATTACCACTAACGGGTAGGGTCTAACGGAGTTGGGGGCCATTAACTGGTACGATAGAAAAAACGCATCTCACGACTCCTGACTGCCTGGTACTGAAACAAAAAAAAAACACAAAACTAGATCTAACTAAACCCGCAACTACTAACTGGTTCAGTACAAAATGAAACAAATAGTTTTACCACTGTTAGCCATAGATACTTAATATTATAAATGTGAAAGTAATCATTTTATTGTCTGTCTGACTGCTCTCATTTTTCATATTTAATCCGCTGAATCAATTTACATGAAATTTTGGGTCACGATAGTTTGTAATTCTGGAAAGGACATAGAATAGGTTTATCCTGATAGATTATAACGGTATTTTGTCCTTTACATGTATGTATTTCATTACATGTATGTATTTGTCCTTTACATTGTATTATTATTATTATTATTTATACATGCGGACGATGCCAAGAGTAAAGAGTAGTTTAGGTACCTACTATCGCCATTTTTTTCACCGGGAACACATCCCTGATGCCTATAGTGTTGCCAAATACTTGTATATTCTCAAATTGCCATATTAATACCATCGATTCGATTAAAATACGCGTGACAGTATAATGTTATTGGTCCACGAAGAATTTGTTTAAGATATGAATGAGATCGTAAAAAAGAGGTTAAGAACTTCATTTGAGAATTGGATCATTTTCGAAACCAGTCGGTCGTAAAGTCGCCAGTACACTGGCAAATTGTGGCTTCTTATTTAAAACTATAGTGAATCACTTAGGTATACGAGGGACAATAAAATTTTGTACGTACGTACGTAAAATCACGACTTTCATTATTGTTTTAAGAAGCAATTTCGAAATTTTATTGACCATTCCTTAGTAGCAACAACAAGTCAGTGTAGTATTTTTTTATATATGAGTGACTTCATGCTGTTTACGATAAATGAAAAGATAGCAAAGATTAATCATAATTATTTATCACAAATACCACTAATGTGCTGTAATACCTACTTTTTCAAAACTTTACTGCCCCCTCATGCCCCTACCTGTTTACGCCCATGAGAATGTCTATCTATAGGCAGTGGTCATTACATGTAACGCATCGATGGCTAATTGTGGCCATCCGTGATCCACTAGGTGCCTACTTTCCAAAACATTGAAGGAGAAATATGTATTCTTGCGTAGGTACACTGTTTAGGGTGCGGTTCCACTGAGGCGGAGCGGAGCGGAGCTGTGCGCGATTCACCAATCCCATGGCTTGAAATCCACATCCCATTGTGCCTCGCGTGATTTTCAAGGCATGTGATTGGTGAATCGCGCACAGCCCCGCTCCGCTCCGCCTCAGTGGAACCGCACCCTTAGCCATGGACTTGTGGCGACCGCTAGTATTGAACTGTGTCACGATTACGAAAAACTTTTTCAGATTCCATAGATTCAATACTAGGCACACTACAGCTCACACAGACGAACCAACTTTTTAATACATACAATAAATGAATATAAAATACAGATAAAAAAATGTACGAATATCATTTGTAAAAATGAACTTAACCTCACGCACAAAAAAAAAACTCAAGCAACTGAGTTTTTGTACAGGTTCTTTTGTTTTTACGATTAGCTGCACTAAAATATGTCTTTGCTTCCATTGAATATAACCTTATCAGCCGCGAGACCAAAACAAACAACACACAAGTTGATTACAGAGTTTCGAGCCGAGTCCCGTGGGGCCCTAAATACATGCTCTGGCAAAAAAAACTTCGAAAAAAAGCCAACCTCTGGCGAAAAAAGCGTCTTCTCGGAAGCGCTTCGGCTTCGGCCTGTGATTGAATCTTTCATCTTTGCCCGTCATACAGTGCGTATAGATGCTTCGTTGAGTTTTTTTCTTTCCTTTGTGTCGACTTATTAGTTTCTTATGGTGAAATCATAATGTCTTTTAGCGTACTCGCATCCTACTTCCTACTAATATTATAAATGCGAAAGTTTGTAAGGATGTATGTGAGTGTGTGTGTGGGTTTGTTACTCTTTCACGCTACTGAACGGATTTTCATGAAACTTTGCAGTAATATACCTTAGACATCAGAATATCATAATTTGTTAAAATTTATAGAGATTTTTGAAGGGACTGGTTTCCCGAAGCGAAGCGAGGGCGGATTTACTAGTAATATATAATGACTGAGTCACAAATCTGAAAGTAGGTATTTTAATCCCGCGTTTCATTTCCGGGAATTAGTGATACTATTAATAATTTTCTTTAATAGACACAAAAAAGCAATACAGGCAAAAACAAATAATATGATTTTTCAGTTTGATCCACTGGGGTATCAACTGTTGAAGATCAGACCAAAATAAACGTATCATTCAACAAATGAGCCTTCGATACTTACAATATCGCCACTTAATTTTTATACCTACTACTCATGTGTACAACATTCGCTATTTTCCATCATAATCATAATCGATCTATAAACACGCCTCAACTTTGCGTACCTAATATACTTTTCTCAAAGCGTTTTTCCCGCTAAGGCACGTTACCCGAGACTTATTTGATACATTTTCCTTTCACGCACTAAAGCTTGATTAGGTGCTTTGAACAAAGTTTATCAAAGAACGTCATCACAACTTGAACACGCGTGCCGACAAGGACGTAGCGAGCAGGACTCGGGAACACCTACCCCCGTTTGATTAGCATACTGGGAGAATATGGGACACTTTTTGCTCATATTCCTGTAAAATAGCTTCTAGCCGCTAACTTGCCCTAAGCAGCTATTTCTTAGCTTAGCTCATCTTCAATGAGATCTGTAGAGTGAATGCGACTATACAGTGTTTTTGATTTTTGAAGTTTTTTTAGAAAATCAAATTGTTCTTGAAGAAGGGATCTTATGCAATTTTATTAACTTTAGACAAAATATTAAAGCGGTCTAAAAACCTCTTAAAGAATGGTAAGGACTGTTCCTTAAGAGGGTTTTAGAGTGCTCTTATTTTCTGTGATGGTGTAGACAACGATGTACGTCAGACAGAAAATATACGAAACCGAATCGAATCATTAATAAAGCACACAATTCATATTAAACATGTTAAAAAACCAATTCAGTTAAATTTTAACACATTAGAAAAAAGTCCCATACACATTGGTACCGATAATCGATTTAACAAAATGTAACATCAACCCGAATTAATACCTTTACAAACACATAATTGATACGAAACATCACTAGAGGATATCCGGCCTCAAACGAAACCCTTTTTAGGTACAAGATCCTACGCCCACAGAAGTGGGTTTTTATTACAGCTCCTTTGACAATATGATAGAATTAAACACATGATATTTTAAAAGGCTTTGTAAAAACCAATCGGTTCCAAGTAGCCGTTTTACAAAGACATATTATCTAAAACGCGGGGGCGAGAACCGGTATTTTTTCGTTACCTGAGCTTGCACAAGCCACTTCCGAAATAAGTTCCGACGTTGCATTAGCTGGAGAATTTCTCCAAAGCCGGACACGCTCATAAATCAATGGATAGTGAGCGTTTATCAGACGACTGTTGTCAAAACATTCACACAAATCAAATTCGACAGTGACCACACGATGGGCCGCACAATGGGACATCCGTTTCTATAATATTAGCGCGCTGATAATCGCTTCACGGGCCCTAAACATATTGTGCTTTGAACCGTTTGTAAAAAGTTTAGAGAAAAAGCTGTGTACACTCTATTGTTGGGTTAGATAGTGCTTTATAACAAAAAGCTTAGTTCCTGTCAAACATAGAATTTCGTTGTAACTTTGCTACGGCTAAGGAATGTAAATAAAAATTTTCAGAACATTTCTACAAGCAAAACATTTGTTATATAAATCACTTTAGTAATCATATATATGATGGTAACACACACCCGTTTATTGTAGCAGTAATATAATTAGGTTCAATAATAAAATTGAAAGACTTTTTGGTTTAGGTATATCAGAACTACACATAACGCGTAAGTTCTCATGCCTTTACGGCGAAAGTGGTCACCCTTTCTACTCGCATTCTGACAAAGTTATCGGAAAGATATGTGCCCTATGGGGTGCTAATGAGTTGTATTAATCAAACCCTAACGAGATGGCCTTATACTTTGCCAAATCAAACACAAACATTACTATAACGCGCTATGAAATCAACGTTTCATTTATTGAATTACTCAGAAATCACATAGTCATTATGAACAAGCAGCACATAAGAGGAATGACTTACGATTTTTTCTATCAAATCGGTAGGCTCACGATTGTGTATATACTTCATAATCATGCCCAAAATGACGCACATTTGCAATGATTATGGTCTTAGCATCGGGAGGCGCTTCTGCTCTTTTATGGGCTAATAATTGCTACTCGACTCAGATCTGATCTCACAAAGTTAGGGGTACAGGTCATAGTTCACAATGTACTAGCGCTGATTGGCCTTTTACACATTCTTACAATATACAAACAAGTCAGATCGTGTTTATAGAAAATTAGTGTTGCATGCAGGTTTCGAACCCAATCCTGTCCGAGATCTACACCTAAAAACCTATCTATTTTGCTTCTGACAGATCCGGGCTAATTACCGAACAAAAGTAAAAAAACCTAAAGTCCAAATCATCTCGATCGGCAGTGCAAATAAAAAGTGACAATAAAAAGCCGCATGCATATAGATCCGCGACAGTTATTCAAAGTATTGGGGCACGAAGAAAGGCGTTCAGACCGTGGCAAGAACAGGTTCCGAGCGAACGAGCCCGAGAACTTTCACACGGCCACATGGAGATGCGAGTACGTTGTGTTGGGACGGATGTCGTCGCAATTACTCGCGATTATTATTATCGGCTGTATTGTGCCGAAATGCACAAACGTCTCGGCTTCCCATCCGGCGACACACGAGTCGTTGCCTGGCTGCACGGACACATTCGTTTCCCGATGTCAACTTTTTCGATAACTCGAGGAACAAAATGCTCATCTTGTAAAGATGTTTGTTTCTAAACAGTTTCGTTTGAAGTTCCAAAGATAAGGTTGCTTTGAAAATCAGGTTTACAGAATGTGAGTGCAGACTTGTTTGTCACCTGTATGTTATTAAAAGCTCCGGCAAGTATTGGCAACTATGCTTATTTGCCACCAAAAATAATCGGGGATTATCGATAATTGGGGAAGATTTAAATACAACGAGTGTACCTACATCAGATAAAATTATAGACAAGGGATATTCAATATGCCAGACTTGTAGAGTAACTGATGTTGAAACGGAAGCAAATAGAGTTAGTAAAGGTACGACGCAATCAGATAGTGCGAGGGATCGACGCTTTGTATTAAAGTGCACCCCTTACTCCCATCTGATTCATATGAATGGTGGTAGCTATCCCGACTTCTATTCAGTTAGTATTGTACTTAATAGCAGATTTACTAACTATTGTCGTGATTACACTTTTAACATTTAAGTCCTCAAGGGTAGCAACATTCTGCAGCCGAATTGGAACAAGACTTGTTAAGAAATAACTGCACTACTTATAATAACCAATTTTATCTGTAATAATCCCTGCCCTAATCCTCATAACTATTTACGACCTAACCAAGTAGCGTTCTAATTCCGTTTGCTAACTGAGTAATCATGCTATTAACGATTCTGTATCGGTCAGTTGTCATGGACGACAACGGTTATAGTTTAAATAATAACATTTAAAGCGTAAAAGATGAAAATGTCTGCATAAATTAAGCTTGTTGCAGATATACAAAACAGCCATCGTTTTATAACAATACTTAATCGTTAAAATATTAGCATCTACATTGCGTTCGCGTTCAAAATGGAATTCGACTTAATTGCATCCCACGCAAATGCCAGCTTTCCGCACGTGAAATTAAGGCATATTGGAGATTTACGACGAGAATTCAGAATGCCGTAAGTCAATTTGTGTTTACAAGGTAAATTGAGTTATGAGCATTGGTAATAAATTTGTTTTTAGCAGGGAGTGGCAATTCCGTATTCCCGGCGAATCCGGTAGAGTCACACAAACAAAACCGGGTGCGCAGGTGAATGGTGTCTGCACGTCCGCCACAATGGCGTCTCGCTGGACACCTGCAGCGGCGTCCTGAAAGCCGGGCGTGATTTATGGACACCATTGATAGGAGCGGCGAAAATCGCATCTCGAACAAAGATAATATACGAACTAGTTTAGAAAAACCTG
Organism: Hesperia comma; assembly: GCA_905404135.1. Lineage (NCBI taxonomy): Eukaryota > Metazoa > Arthropoda > Insecta > Lepidoptera > Hesperiidae > Hesperia > Hesperia comma. The sequence continues at coordinate 3,856,361 of FR990026.1, forward strand.
TCCTAGATGCGTCATGCGTCTCGATGTGCATCTTGTTGTTTCGTCCATTATGCGCGGACAAAGATCTTATGAATTATCGTCGGGAATGAATGGAGGTCCATTCAAGGGTTTCGCGAATGATTGCAAAGAGGACACCTGCGTTTCGTACAATCAATTGCGTGTATTGTCGGCAAGGAGATAGTTTTTGGTACAGGAATGCCGCTATTATTAAAATATTTCTCCGGAACTCAATTGTTACTCCGCAATCGTATCTTTAATGGCTTGATTTTAGAAGCAAAGTTTCCATGTATTAACACACTTATTAGCATCTTGCTCACGAAAATATGTAGCTGTATTACTTACACCGAGATCGCGAGTGCAGAATCATGTCCGGAGGATTTTTTATGACTGTACGTGAGTTTGTACCTAGCATGCAGCACCATCCTAATGTTGACGGCCAAAAGTGTGTCCCACCCAGAACATGATTCGGAAATCGGAACTAGGATTCTTCCTTAGCCCAGTTAACAGAGAGCTTAATTAAGAATAGGTAATAAAAAAAATGCAGTATGTAAGTAATTATTCAGGGAAAGTAATTGATGCCATTTATATCCGAATCCCCGATCTACTATAACTGCCTTAACTGCAAATCGTCCGAACTTTCCGTAACCGCCCAAGTCGGCCATCTTGTCTAATTTTATTTTCCCGCCTATTATTGCATAAATGTCTTTTAACAACTTTTTTATCATCCAACTTTGATTAAGTACAATCATAACTCAGTAAAATCTCGGAACTTATTTTACGAATGTCCATAAATTTCTACAGCATTGTCGTTTACATAAAACCTTTTCCCATAAAAATCCTGTTGATTGTCACTCGTATAAGTATAGCTTTTTACTTTTAACATTCCATACGATCAATTAACACTCGAAATCCAACATACATTTGTAGCGGTGGTAAACAATAAAAATTTTATGTTTAAATTAATTTTGATACTCTAATTTGGATCGGCCATAAAAATTCTTAGATTTACGAACCTGTGCGGGCAAGTGTTATTTCAAGTGGGAAGTGAGACCATATTCTAGCTGAATTTATTTGATCAAATATTTTGTTTTAAATTGAAACCTCTTTGGTTATGACCCCGCTTTATGAGAAGTCTTCGGACGAAATTCGCGGACAGGGCAGATCTACTTAATTATGCTTGTATTGAGGTCTTTGATGTTTTTAATTACTTTTTGAGTGAGGAAACGTAGAATAGTGGTAGTGCGAAGACGTGAGGATTTTAAGGATTTGAGTGTGGGAGTTTGTTTTTTTTTGTAAAGTTTAATTAACGGGAAAGAAATTAGAAATATTCAAAATGTATGAGGAAGAATTAAGTGGCAACTTGATGACTGAGTTTATTAAATTAGCGACACACAACGAACAGCGAAGTAGGTACCTACTTAACTGACTGGCAGTGATTGAACATGCGTAGCTTTTTTTCTTTTAATATTCTTCAATAGGAGTCCCCGGTAAATTAGGTATTCCTTCCTAATTGTCTGCCATACATACTTACACTTGGTCCTATACTAACTTTTAACAAAATAGAACCGACTTTAACGCCGAAAAGTAAAAATCGGTTCAGTTAAACGCGGTTAATATTCCTAAATCCTTTTCCTAAGTCTGATAAACACGATGCTGAAAACCGTATCAAAATCGGTTCAGCCAAACAATATGCCTAAAACCTCCTAAGTCTGACAAATACTATGCTGAAAACCGCATCAAAATTGGTTCAACCAAACGTGAGATAATCGCGCACATATGTTTATTAAATTAGTTTATTAAATTCGTATGTATGTATGTACATACATACATACATACAGGTCAAACTGAGAACCTTCTTTTTTGAAGTCGGTTAAAAAGAATAAACGAGACACTGGGCATCTTGTATAAACAAAAGCCCTTATCACATATCCCTGTCTTAACTTTCTGAGTAATCATAAGACCTAGGTAGTCTAGACTTCTTAGTGATTCACCAAAACACCACGAATGCCAATTATTTTCACATGAATGAGTCACGCGGGTAGGTACTACTTATTTTCTTAGTATTGTTTTGAATACTAACGCAGCGGTACGGACACGTAAGTCGGAATTCATTACACCTAATGATACATAATATGATAATGAAGTATTGATATGAAAACAAGTTCTGCGTGATAGTCTTAAAGACAACCTTGTTTATGTTCGCTGTTTTTTGGAAATGTATTCTTTGTAGTTCTACCATCGCCATTACGTCTGAATTTGTCCTCAGATATGCTCTCATCATTTCAGTCATTAGATTAGATATTATTATTGTTTGACATTTCTGAACCACTTCTTTTAAACAATGTATTTGAACAGACTGATTCATACATATACAAGGATCTATCATTATTAAATTCAGCAAAACGGCTCATGACCGAACATTTACAACGTATACAAGAAAAGGAAATCCATCAATTTTAACGTTCATTACCGTCGAATCAAATTACAAATTGATCGGTGACACAGTCTGACATTTGCATCTCATTCATTCATTCATTTGTCCTCTGATCACCCATTCGATATTAGTTTAAAGTCATATGAATTGAACGAATTACAAGTCGTCTCGCAGGCCATAATTCGCGCGGTGCAAAGTACGTGAGTGACTCAGAGCCGGCTTTAGTGACCAGGCTATCGGAATTTTGGGGAATATCCAATGTTTCATTTTAATAGTACCTACTATGAGTCATCGTTACGTACACCTGGAGTTTTAGGAATATGATATTTCGGATCTGAACATCTTAATAATTTTAATCTCATTTCGGTTAAAAGAATAATTATTATAAAATTACATTCCGTTGGATTTATTTCAGATACCTGATGGATGAAGAGGCGGTTACGAAGTTCGCTAATCGTACGTAACTAACAGAAGTACAGCTTACTATACTACCGTGTTAATATTTTCTCTTGCGGCTATTTATTGATACTATAAACAACTAAGATGTCATAAGCCGTTAGAAAACAGAGTACAAATACGTGCTGTATAATCAAAAACGTCAGAAAATCGAACTTGGTTATACAGTCACGCCAGTTTTCCGTAAAATTACTTACTTAATCTACTTAACTGTTGACTCGAAACCGAAATTAATAAGCACTTTTTATGTAAACATTTTAAATGAGTGCTGAACTTTGATAATGCTAAAGAAAACTTGCAACAACATACAATACATTTACACATAGACAATCATAACTAAGGATTAAACCCAATTGCGACATATTCTGACCAATTTTTATACGTGGTCATCAATGACCACCAATATTTTGCATAATTTTTGCCCGTCCCGCATTTAAACGTTGGCAGATGGTGACACGAGCGCCATTCCTTGGTGACCCGGTTCGCACGGCGGCCTTAAGGCAGGCCTCCATGGTGCGGTATTCCATCGGAACTTTGTAATTGGATTAAATTGTCATATCGCTACTGTAGTTACCGGTTCAATAAACGCTAGTGGGAATAGTAGCTGGTAGGCTGTTGGTAGTGATCGTGATCTTTGATGAGTAGGTTGCTTTGGTTCTTTTATTTTTTATTCATTTAAATTCGTGGATCTTCATATAAGTATTAATAGTGGAGATAAATTGATTTATTGACTCCTTGGCCTACTTGATAGTGTTTTGCGAAGTGAGGGATCCCGGGTTCAATTATCGGCCGGGGCAGATATTTATGTTATCCATACTACCCGGGACACAGAATGCCAGTGGATATGAGTAGGGTAATGATTATTTATTTATACTGAACCTAGCTTTTCCTTTCGGCTTCACCCTTGTGGAGGTTTTCTTTATTTCCTTTTTTATCCCGTAAGGGGAGGAAATTCCAAAAATCCCCTTTTAGTGTAACCCTACACTCCTCAAGGAACAAGTATGCCAAATTCCAGCTTCTTGCGTAGTAAGTTCAGCTATGCGTTGTCTTTCGGTCACTCAGTAACGGAAGAGTTTTAAATCATATTGATTGATAAACATGTTGATGTTGATGCGTAAAACGCATTCCATAGCAGGGACAGAGCGACATGTAAACCCATGGTCTGGCAGGCCGCAGCCGCAGCCGGTTCGGCGAGCCGCGCGTCGCCAGATGTCGCTGCGACCTTGCGTCTACAGCGGATATTGAATGGAATATACGTTTACAATTTACATTCGTACACTTCGTAGACTGTCAACGGTCAAACACAGTAGGTATACGTACCACTGGTCACGCACTATCATAGTATGCGAGTTAGTGTCAATGTGTTGCTAGTTAGGATGGAAGTCTCAAGAACTTTTTTTTGTATAGATTTAAGTTAGCATGAGCTTCGAGCTCCTCCTTTCCGATGCCGCAAAAGATAGGGATACAACCCATTGCCACTACACACATGGCCCACTACTAAGCACGAGTCTCTCCGCATCATTGAGGAGGCCTAGAGCGTTCACCACGCTGTTCTAATGCGGATTGGTGGAGGAGTGACCAACCTAGTATAGGAAGTTTTAATGTCGCCCAAAGGCCTCCGACATGGCTTAACGACTGCTACCTATCGATAACAACCGAAACCGAAGACTTTAAGTGCCCTCCGAAGCACGGAAGCGCTCAAAAAGTTTTGCCACTATGGGTCACCTAATCCAAATACCGACTGCGCTCGCAGTTGCTTAACTTTGTCAATCACTTAGGATGGAAAGAAGCCGCCGGACTATGAGCGCTTCAAACGCCGTAGAAGATAACCGTGACCGACATAGAACAAGGCTCAAATTAGTTGAAGCTGGATTAGGGTGTTACCAGACCAATCGATCGATCGTCATCGAACACCGTTAGTTGGCAGGGGTTAAAAATAAGTTAGCTGATAGTTGGTCAGTTCAGATGTAACCGTAATTCGTTATCATAATCAAACTTTACAGATATAATATCCATTTTAAATTAAAAATAATCTTTTTTATTCAATTTCAAACTACCGTCACAAATTATCTATCATTTTTCTGGAATATTGGTTCCATAGCACCAGTTAATTCGGTTGATATTATGCGCTTTAACAATTCAATTAGGCAACCAATTGGCTGCCTCGCGAGTCAAGGAGAAATATCATTACCATAAACCCACATTCAAGTCGCACAGCATTACGGCTTGCACCTTGCTTTCCCATATAAATGTACAGCACAGCACAAAATGTCATGGTACCGAATGCACCATGGAACGAGTTATCGGACAACAAAATTATTATAAAGAAGTCATATAAAGTTAACCTTAAATGATTGTGTGCTATAACGCTATTGTCGTATCGTTAACGATGAAGCGAACGGACTACTGTAACAAGACCAGACAATTGAACATGAATATAGAGTACATACAAGTACAAGTATAAAACATTGATGCGGCACAAATATAGGTAGTTTTATCTGAGTCACCACAACGATCCATCATGATCAAGTTTAAGCAAGCCAATGGATACAGTAGCTACAGCCTACAGAAAAAATACATAATTATTGGCTGTAAAATGGCGATCTCTACACTTTTTGAGTTCTGCTGATGTCGACACATTGTGTGAATAATATTGTAGTAGGTTGGGATCGCCGGTAACTAATCTTGCAAATATAGCACTGCTATGCTTTTATTTTCTTGATACTATACAGAGCACCTTCGACTGCCTATGACTTCGTTGTGGATAAAGCCGATCTGTTAGAACCAAGACTTTGTTTGAACGCGCTAATCTTAGGAACAATTGATATGAATTGAAATAATTTATGTAAGCATTATTTTTGTGTTGGATAGTTTATTTATTGAATAACGCTATAAATAATCACGCTTCGACCAATACAAGCGGAGCTACGACGAAACGTGTAGCAAGAGTGGAAAATAGTTTCCCGAAGCGAAGCGATGGCGTTTACTAGCGTATAAATAAGGTAATCGTTACTCGCTGTCAGTCAGACACAGCACCAACGATCTCTTGAAAGTAAATGTCAGACCGCAAGCAACACACGAGGCTCGGTTAAATAAGTCTTGCGGTTTTTACGGGACGAAAATAGCCCGCATATTGAATTTAACGAGAACAGGCCATTCACGTATATTACTGAACGTAATGCGCTATTTTATAGGTTGGTTACGGCTCATTCACACGAGGACGAATCGTCTTTTTTCACGAATCGTCTTTTTTCACGATTCGTTATTTTTTTTGACGGCGGCAATGCTTTTTAAATACTCATGTTCACACGCGTGACGAATCGTGAAAAAAGACGAATACGGATACGTCTTTTACAAATCACGAATCGTGAATGTTTTATGATTATGACGGATACGTCTTTTAGAAATCACGAATCGTGAATGTTTCTGAACCAATCTGAACTGAGCTAAATCACGAAATAAATGTGAACTTCAATGCGGATATTTTGACGAATCGTGAAAAAACACGATTCCGTATTCAATGTGAACGTCCATCCGTCAAGACGTATCGTGTTTTTTGACGAATCGTCAAAGACGTATGCCGTGGGAATGAGCCCTAACACGTTTTTCAATCGTATTTTGCGACGACTACTGTGGGATATGTGGGATTTTCACTGGGAATCTATATACTATTAGGTATCCTTACTGAGATGGGGTGTTTGTACTGGATAATATGTACCGTATGTGTAGATTATGTTATCGATATTTAGAGAAAACTTTTCCTTCTTAACCAACTTCAAGAAAAGGAGAAGCGAGGTTTTCATTTCGACCATACACCTACGTGCATTTTTATGTTTGTTCAGCGATTTTTTCGTCGTTTATGAGCCGATTAGTACCTACATATTCCAAGAGTGATAAGGATACCAGGATCTGATGATGGCATCTCAAAGAAATCGAGGAGATCTTTCGAAAATTGTGGGGCGACTAGTGTTTTTGTTGATGTTTTCATTAGGGTGCGTACAGATTATGTAACATGTTATATAACTTCTGTTTTATAACACGTCCACAACTCCACACTATCTAACATTGTTGTCTAACAATGAAACATATAACAAGTCACAATGTGTTTTTGTAAGACATATCGTCCACATTTATAAAACATGTTGTAAAACACAGTTATATAAATAACATGTTTTGTTATATAGTCTGTACGCACCCTTAAGTAGGTATAGACCACGCGTAGGTACGACCGTTGCATTAAAAAAATGTGACCTAATATTTTCATTTAGATAAAGAGTATTTACTTAATAATCATAACTGATAAGCAGTAGTCATGATATCAGCCAAAAAGATACCGCTAATGTAGGATTAAGCAGAACTTCCAAAAATGTCACCATATTCCGCTAGAAGCGTCTATTTCGCCAACTAAAAACGTATTTGAGATATCTACAAAATCGTTACATATTATCTTAATCTGTTCATCAATGGTCAATAGTTAGCGTAATACTATAAGAAGTGATACTATAAGTTAGCCTCTATATTGACATACCACTTCAACCCACATTTGCACTTGATTTATAAGTAGGTACATGCTTAAAATAAATGTTTTATAAGTAGATACGTACTTATGGATACTACACACATTTTCCAAGTCATCACATGGACTCAAAAGGCTATCCATCGATCGGCGCATCATCATCATCATCATCACAACCCACAATATTGTTCCAACCCACATTATTGTTCTACTGCTGGACTCTCCCTCTCACATTGTGAGGGGCACAGGTCTTGGACATACCATGCTGGCAAAGTGCGAATTGGAAAACATTATGGATTACGCGATTTTATACGTATTTGAACTGGCCAAGCGATATCCTCGGCACCTCTATGTCCTAATCACGACTACCCTCACTTGCTAACAAATATTCGAATTTCAACTATAAGGCAATGCAATGACTCAGAAATATTGACAGATGGAAAGGTCACTACAGCTTTTCTACTAGACACTTTCGCAATTTCATGGCCTTATAAGGTCGAACAAATAAAAAATAATTTTAACGTCTAACACAGAACGCTGACGTTTACAAGACATAGGTTTGCTTTGAATATTGCGGACGTGACCTCTAGTTCAGGTTAGTGCCTAGGCAATGGATCAGTTGAATGATTTCAGATTGCGTGATGCTTCCAGCCCCTCCCTAGTTATTGATCATTTAATACCTATTCGAATATAAATGTAAATATTTATATAGATATATTTATAATATAACTGTATTCATGTTAATAATGTTCTCGCTTAATTAATTCTAAATCATTTTTCCAATTCTGGAGCTGGAAGAGATTTTATTATGAACTAAGCAGTACCCTTGCACAGTATTTCTATTTAACCTCAACCTCAACCTTTCATGTCATGATACATACATACATACATACATTAACTACAAAATAACTAATAAAAAGACTCTCGTCCTAATCATCAATCATCCAATCCGCCAGCGTTCACGTTCAAATCCATTCAGTTCCAATAAACTCATTCAAAAATCCCACACTCATTCGTCTGCCCTTTGGCCGGTGGAGTCACGGCGAACGCGACTGTGACGTCACTGCGGAAGTTCTCGCGATCTGAGCACGCGACAGTGACTCACCAGCTATGCGACGTACGTCCGTCGCGGCTACTGATAGAAAAAGTCATCGGACCTAGTAGTACCCTTATAAATAGAACGATAGTGACGTAACACTTGCGTATGTATACCTATTGAATGAACGCGGTTCTAAATCAATTTTAAATAATTCTTTATGTTCTATCCACTGTTGAGCACGAGCTAATTTTCATAGTTCATGAATCATGGTGTGGTCTATTGAAAACGTGACGAGGGAAAAGTGCCCATAATTTGCTGGCTTGTCTTATAGGATGCCGCTGGGCTCACACAGCTACCACACATCAGATCATCCCTGCCAGTAACGAGTGCGTGGTTTGATCGTAGAATATTTTACTAACACTCACTTTTTTAAAACACCCATGAAATGCTTTCTCGTTTTTCGGTCCAAACGACACTAAAAGTAACAACAGAACACTTGGGAATAACGTACATAAATACCTATCGTCGGCGTACATAAATAGTTAATTGTTTTATCAGTAGATGGCGGGATACTTAATTTAATAATTTTGATCAAAATGGTTTTCACAAAAATTTGCATTTACAAAGTCCTGCACTGACGCCGACGACATGTAACTTTAATATAACTAACACCCAACGCGAGAACAGTCTGGTAATAAATTAAAATAAAATAATTGAATTGCATATTATATCCTGTTATTTCTAGTGAATGTATTTCTATTAACAACAATTCGTAGTAAAATAATTGTGCAATCTAATCTAGTGCATTGGTAACAATTCAGAGCGGGTGACATAATTAAACTATTTAAATTAAACGTATTATAAAATGATCGCGTATTGTAGATTAATTAAATAGTATTTAATGAAATGATTAATTAAAAAATACGGGTTATTGCATTGAAATACATAAATTACTACAGGTATCGTAACTATCACTGCAAAAACAAGAACTGACATTAAGAAATACAATAATTAAAACAGGAATATTATGTCTGAAAAATAAACTTGTATTCGTTCAATATTCAATGCACCAATATTAAATTCAAAAATATAGAGCTTTGATTTAGAAATGTTATTGCAAGTGCAATACAGATATTATATTTCGTAATTCATTTCGTTTCAGGTCGAGAACGTTGTTTGTTTATCAAATTGCTAGTTAATACAATTTATTTTCGACACAGCTCCCTCCATCCGTTGAAGATGTAAGTAATATGAGAAAAAACATAAAAAGCTTATACTAAACTAGCTGTTGCCCGAGACTTTGCCCGCGCGGAAGTAAATTTGACTGATTTTCATACAAACCTTAAATCCTTATTCGACCCACTTAGGGGAGGTATGTAACAAAATGAGTTCTTAGTTAGACATTGTATTCACAATCCTGACTGACATCAGTAACATCAAGGCCTCCAAAATCTATCAATCGATCACCCAGATGCCTAGCCTTAACACTGCTCTGAGTAAGCACAATACAAAACAGTACCCTAATAATGCCTATTAATGTAAGAAATTATCGCTGTAATAAGATTATTAACTTACAAGCAACCACACTACGCATGTTTATTAACGAGACAAACATACAAACAACATAACATTAGAGTACAATAAAAACATTCCAATTATAATCACGCAATAAAGTGATTTATCAAACAAAGTAGGAGGTTTTCGAGATGTAAAAGAAAAAAATGCGTCGCCAACTGTCAGACGCACCAACCATTACACGGAAAGGAACGACCACTTCCCAAAAATAGAAGCAAAAACGTCAACTCTGATGGGTTTTTAATTAATTTGGGATATGTCGTCCGGGCGGGCAAGAAGACGTGATTATTTCACAAGATATTATCAAATGAGATGACAATAACGGTGCTCGAGATAGGGCTGACACAAAAAGATCCCATGACCTTTTTGTGTTCACAAAAAAAGTTCACCTTCCGGCAGGGAACATCTTTGTTTACACTGATTAGTATTTTTTTGCTTTATAGCTACGATAAATAATGCTTTATTTGCATTACAAAAGAAACCGTAATATTACGTAGGTACTCTTAATTTCTCGTCTTTTGAGGAACCTATGGTAAATTCTATCTTAGGTACAAACATCACTCGAAAAAGTATTAAGAAAGAATTTCCGATACTGACCCGCAGGAAATTTTACAAACAGACAAAAAACCTAAAAATCATTGTTTTTGGAACAAACAAAAACCCCCAATACCACAACGACCCCCTGTGACAGTTTGATCTCCCACGCACAGAAAGCGATCAGTTACACATTTAATAATTATACGTATAGATATCAGCGACCAGGCGACCAGCGTCTAGCACACATCCACGCGCAGACGACCACAAAAGTATAACGTTTTGACGCGGCACCGTGTAAAGGGAGACGCCACTCAACGCTACGGTAGCTCCACTCAATACGGACACCCGATACCTGACACCTCGAGAACTGTCCCGTTACTTATTTATTTTTCCACAAACCACTGTCACTATGCACGATATAAAAACGTAACAATCTAATTTAACTAAACTGAGATCGCTCGTGTGAGCGTTCTTCATTGATACGTTCGCCGTCGATACGGTTCCAATTCGATGCCCCACTAGAGATGAACGGAAATAAACCTACCGTTCTTTAGGTAGCCTTTTGTCCGGTGTGAAAATCAGCTTTCAGTTTCGAGCTCGAATTTTAACAAAATTATGTGCATACATATTATTAGGAAATTAATTATTACTTATTTCGGTGAAGGAACACATCATGAGGAAACCTGTACCAATTCGCACTTGACCGAGTGTATTGACTGCGGCCTAATCCCCAAACATCGTGAAAAATCTGAACCCAGCTACGTGTATTCACGAGTTGCTATGATGTCGTTGTCTGTTTATTTGAATTGATCTATGAAGAACTAACCTTATCTCACCATGTTGCCAGACACCACAATTCAGAAGTACGACAATTAAGTATTTCAACAACGACGCGACGCCTCATTTCGACCTAGGGCTAATGACCCCACCCAACTACCCAAATCCACCCAGGAACAATTAGGAATCGATACGGTCGCCGACGAAACTGCTAATCGGTCAAAGTCAAACTCCTAAAGTACGTCTAATATTTCACGGCTATAATCGCACCGCCCGGTAACACCGACCGACGACGTTTTAACGGCTGACCGGCCGTGACCACGGCTTACTGACCTTCTGCTTCGATAGACAATGGATTATGTTTCGCGGCCGTCGAACGACCCCAATCCCTAGCCACGTGTGCGTTCAAACTGACATAGCACCAGAAGAAGTGTGTTCGGTGATCACTTCTATGGCTTTTGTGTGTTTTGGTTCAACCGTCCTGACTATGATGTGTGACGTTTAACCAAAATATGTGAGCAATCATAGACAATCGTGATCAACTGGGGGCATGAATTGCAACCAACTTCATTGGCTTCAACACATTAATGGCGCACTACTGAGCACGAGGCCTTCCTCATCATTGAGGAGGCCTAGAGCACACTTTACCACACATTGCGATTTGGTGGTGGAGGTATCTAAGTAGTAGACTATGGCCTGAACATTGTGAGAGAAGAATTGAGCAATGGAAAGAGAAGATATTAGGAGAAAAAGCTAACGTAACTCATGTTAGGGCATTTTTTTCTAACACACAGGACCCTAAAATGTATTGGACATTCAGTATGTGACAGGAGTAGCCCAATGTACGAGCGCCATAACAAATGAGTACATTTACGTCAACCCGCCGGATGTTATCACCGGATATCGGACACACCATAAAAGTCACCGAGCACGTCACTACGATGAATACAAACGTATCGAGCACTCTCTCGTGCTATCTGTAGGTACTGCGATTGAAAATACGCCCACCCTAAATTACAGCATTTACAATGAGCATACCTACCTATTCCTACATCAAGCAGCCGATTTTGATGAAATAAACAACGTTGGCTTCTCCATCAATAAAATTCGCATTGGAGCAGCGTAGTTGCGTATGCTCTAGGTCTTCTTCGTTGTGAAGAGAAACCTGGGCTCAGAGGTGAAATTGATTTGTCATTGACGAATGTCGATTGTCTCAATCTAAGATGATTTTAGATTTCATGACGCTTTTTGTAATTATTTTGCGATCCATAGCACAGAAAAGTTAGTGATTTCGGTAAATATATCGACATTATGAATATAGGTACATACTGTATAATTTCGGCACAGTTATAAAAAACACAAAACAATCTACACTTATCACAAATGAGACTTTATCACAACTGATCACCTGATTCAGCAACTTATCTCACTCACTATTTCAAACGTAAGAAACACGATGAATCTTTATACTATCAAATTAGCACTTGTTTAATTAAATCGATCAGTTTCGATCGAGACGAGCAGACACGCTACGAATAATGATCGCTCCAATGCCCCATGCATTGTCATCAATGCATCTATTACCTAACTGAGGTACTTGGCTACATACCCACTACTGAGCACGGGTCTCTCCTCATTATTGAGGAGGCCTAGAGCATACTCCACCGCGCTGCTCCAGTGCGGATTGGTGGAGACTTGAGGTACTTACCACACTATTATATAATAGCCCGACGTATTGTTGATCAACAAGCACTTAAAACACGACATCGGAAATAACTGAAGCACCTCACAATGTTCATCTTCAACTTTATACCTCGGACTTAAGGTTCAAACTGAATGCACCATTGCCACAAATCTCCAAGGCGATCTTGAAGGTACAAGGGATATAGATAAAATTGTAAACATAAGCCATGTGATTGATAAAATATCATATCATGTCCTCATTATTGAGTGACCTTAGAGAAAACTAGATATTTGAAAAAGCCAGGTTTTTTAAAACTGCAATCAATATACAGTACAGTATATTTTTATTTCAATTTAATCAGCTGCATTAATTTTATTTTCCTTTAATATTTGTTGTAAAAAACCATAGGAACATAAGTAACTACTGTAATAATTACGAGTAGATATGAGATAGGATAAGACATATAAAAAAGCAGTCGTGGGGATGCGTATGTATGTACCAATAGTACCACATATGTGTAGTTTTTATATGTGAAGTATGAGCGAATATTAAAGTGAAGGGCAAACGAGAGTCGAGGACTAGATGCAAGATTAGCCCTAAGGTTTATAGCTAAATTATTTTATTCATACGCCGGGTTGAAATTTCCATTGAAAAAAGTGCATCTTCTGTATGCACTCGTTCTCGCTCCGTGTTATTATTTTTATGAAATTAAAGTTTCATGTATTTGATGCAGTACCCCTGCCATATTCAAATCGAAACTACATAGTTCAGTATTTAGTATAGTATTAGTATTTAGTTCAGTTAAAAATCAATGTTAGAACTTTTGTCGGCTAGTTCGGTAGTAACGTCGTAAGTATGAGGACTGAGGCAGGAACTGTTAGTGACAGGTAATCCTGGTAGTCTAGTTAGTACATGTTAGTAAGGGTCCAATTCTATATCAGTAACAGATGTGTTGGTACCCTTGAGGACTAAAATGTCCGAAAACCTTTTATAGTGCATGGACATATATACCTAGACCGGCCTTGCACGTTCGAATGTGCGTCAAGTTGGAACAATCCAATTTTGAATCGAATCGGTTTGTGCGTGAAGTTGGCGCGATGGAATTTTGTTACTATATTTGAAAACGAACAGATTACATAGTGATATCTCGCTTCCGCGTTTCGAAGTTTTAGTCGTGCTGTCTTTGTTACTCTTACATATATGTCACGCGCCATTTTACTAAAGTTATTATTTTAGAAATGGTGAAGTTAATTTACAATTCAATGTTTACATAATGAAATGTGATTCCTTTGGACTTTATTTGTGTTTCTTGAATTGTTAGAATATTTTTGAAGGCACAGGAAGCCATATTTTCTACATTTGCGGACGTAATTACTGAAATCAATTTTGCGTAAGGAAGATGTGTACCTCGCTGCTGTCTACAACAGACTGACTTGATCAATCACTCAATCACACAACCTAATGTTGACCACTCGTCGTGCGCCTTATGTATGTTACGGGCCCATCTTGACTTTCTACATCCATGTTATAGTGTGGATATTTTAACAATACACTTACAAAACAATTAAAAGTGATGATTTTGAATTTGAACATTATCGCCGACGCCAACTAGTCACTGCCGACATCGATAACCCTACTTCCGCGTGGGACGACCCTAGATATCGGTTATGCGTAAGTTCAGCTATGGATCACTAATATTATCGACGTTCACAATATACGTCACAAAGAAATAAAATTCGTTACCTATATGTATAATTTTAATAAAAACGAAACCAAATTCAATATCAACAATAAATTTAAAAATTTATATGAAACACTAAGGTGTTTATAAAAAACATAAAATTATAAAGTTTCTCTCGATCCTCGATTGCTCACATTTAACTTCCCCAAAACTAACAAAGATAATATACTGGTTAAAGGCACCACTTGGATACCAGTCCAGGAATAATTCACAGCTGACTGCTATAATTTGTTCCCTAGTCCTCATGTTACCACCGTGCATCGATGACGTAAATAAACACCCGTTCACAGGCGATAACCGAAATAAAATGGTTAACACAAAAATATGTATATGACCACATCCGTTGAGATAAACGCGTCCTTCCTCAGTTCCCGGAACGAGATACGATCCGAAACGGGAAAAACTTATAATAACCAACGTGAAAACCACTTACTTCTCTGTGTTATTAATTGGCTGCCGGCCGCCTGCAACTGCGAACAAAAATAGATTCTATTAACCAAAACAATATGACACTTCAGTCTGTGGGTTCGATATACACAATGGGATTATTAATTAAGGTTGATTTTACAGTGTATTGTGTCATAAACTAAAAGCGGATACACATCGATTAATATGCTTATTTAAATAAATAAGCATATCACTGCATGTATAAATATACATACATAATTAAACTGTAATCAATAGCCACTGAACTGTACCTAAAAGATACTTGAGGAAAACTCTTATAACGGAAAATGCACTCCCAGAATCTAACAATTTTAGAATGTTGGATCTTTGTCCGTTTGTCTGTGGTATTATTCCACTAATCTCAGAAACTCAACCCATTTGGGAGTAGTTTTCAGTGATGTTTAGTACCTACAACAGTAAGCTTGGGATAAAATGAAAGTATGCCATTTTTGTTTATTTTGATAATTATTATTATTATTTACAATGTTTAAGTTGAGTACAAATAACAATTTTTCGGAGTATTTTGAGAATCAATGTTAGAGATTCTTATTTTTTCAGAACAAAAGAACGCAGTACTCTGAGAATAACCCACTGTACTCGTACATCCAACTCTGTCACCATTTCGCCGCATAGCAGGGTCGTTCGCAATTAGGACGAATTTATTCCCACGACCGAAACTCGAAGTTGAAGGCAATCGCTAACTGCATAAAGTTACATAAGTGCAACACTTACATTATGCAATCGCCGGCGACTTTGTCATCAGCGTGCGCATGCGCAATCAATATTCGGCGCGCGGCGTGACAAGAGGCATTTACTCGGAGATATCACAGGGAAGGTTGCTTGCGAGTTGCGACACAACGATTAAATTGTCAACCGACCGGCCAGGTGATAGTGGTCATTCTAGATTTTTTATATACCTAAATATGGAAGCAGCAATCGCCTAATAAGCCAGTCAATTGGAATTTTCAATATCGAATTCAATGGTTAATTGTGTTTTTATTTTAGCCAAGTGTGAACAGATTTCACGCAGATTTGAATTCTTTTTTTTGTGACACCCAACAGACATGACACCTGATAGTAATAGGTCAACATCGCTCATAGCTATCAATTACCAAAGACATCACGCATGCATGGATGTCCAAGAAAGAAGTAACAGACAGCTGCCTTGAGCTTCCAGCCGGAACAAAAGTTGTTTGGCGGCTGACAAAATAAGGAGAGTGGTAGATAACCAACGAGGTTTCAATCCTACCATCTAGCAGAGAAAGGTTTTCATTATCTCTTACCATACTTCGGTATTCTATTTTTGAATCGCTGGTAAAGCAACGAGCGCTCGTTTTAGGATGATTTTCATTCGACATAGCAAAATTCCGTATTTTAGAGCCGTGCGTCGATGATCTAAGTCACACACGAGTGTTATACGAACGATTCAAAAATACATCACCCGCTACGCCTGCGTGGGGCTACGGTCAGTATTCTAGGATGCCTTATGAAGAATTTCCCAACAGATAAGATGATAAGCAAAACCAATTCAGATGATTCAGCCACCATAGTAGTAATTACTAATTTTGCGATCTACTGCGTCTGCGTCGTAATTAAAAACATTACTAAGCAATAAGCCCGCAAACTAAATGAATACAAGGTAGGTAATTTATGCACACATATTTTTATGTATTTTATGTGTTCTCAGTAAGTACACAAGCGTATCTTTCAGCTTTAGATTAGTCACATATATGGTACCTACTGGTCCACAATTCCACATAGTCAGTCCATGAGTCAACGGTTACATGGAAATGATCAAGTTGAATGAATGATTTGGTCGAATAAGATTGGGCATTAGAGTTTAGAGTATGTACTGGCATATTCAGAGCACTGATACTTGTTGAGTACTACTAACCCATCCATCAACAAAAAGGCCCTGAACAAACAACACTGCTCAAGTCATTTTGACCAAAATTACAAGAGTTCAATAACTATGCGGCAATGGAACGCGAACTTAGTTATGCGCTGTCAGTATTTTTGAGTGCTGGTTAGTGTAGTCAAAGATGACTTAACCGAACCTTCTAGAATGTCACTGGTAGTAAATATGCAAAGCGTAGCTCTACCCTATAAAATCTCAATGATTATCCAATAAGAGCCCCTAGTGTGAGTGGTCACTATTGGCCATTGCCATCAAGATCAAAGTCCAATAGCCAGTAACTTTTTAACTCGTGGGATAACTATTTTGAATGGATCATGCACATATGCAACTTTGAACAGTAAACTATTGGGGCAGATTGCTAACGACAATTTCCCGGGTCTCTCTCTCAGTTCAATAAACCTAATGTTTAATCTACATTACAAACTGACTGTAGTTTCTGTAATTATTAAGGTAATACAACTTAATTAAATATTAATTAAAATATAAACTCCTAATCATGTACTAATTAGGTTATTTCCCTTTTTAAACATCGGAATACAGTTGTATCTGTGACCGCAAACATTCCTAACGCGGTACCTACAAGTAGTTGACGTAATCCGTACTCATTTGAATACATATGTCCGTTTACATAAGGGTTTCTCGGTATTGCAATTAAATATTTTCCTTATCACTTAAAACATATTGTGTTAGAAAAAGATGATTTATTGATTTATATATTTACACTTCTATGTTAAGACAACGTTTTTAAACCTTGTGTCCCGATTAGAAAGCCGTGGATTACACGTATAACACAGAAAATATATAAAAATCATCTTTAAAACCCATAACTACTTCGTCTGATCTCATTTACCAGGTCCTTGTAAATAAGTGTCAGTCAGGCAGACATCGCTTTTTGTTATCGGCCCTCAGAGTCGCAGAAATTATTTCCTATTTATTACATAAAACGTTTTTTGTAGGTAATAAGTTATTGCAATAAAAAAATCTAATCTACCCGATTAATTAAGCTATCTACTTAAAGAACATATTCCATGCTTATCAAAGTAGGTACAATTTTCAGAGTAGGTACCTACACGTAATGTTGCATTAAGGAAAAACAATTAGCTATAAAATTTGGTGACTGATACATTATATTATCATTAAATAACATCAATTTATCTTCTAGTAAGTATGACTCAACCATATTGCATTTGTATTTTGCAGAAATTATTACTATTAAAAACACAGTTTGCCGCTTGCAGAGAGGCAAACCAGCACAAAACTGAGTCGGGGGTCCATTTTTAACCGACTTCAAAAAAGGGAGGAGGTTCTCAATTCGACTGTAATATTGTATGTGTGTCACCTCATAACTTTTAACTGGTTGAACGATTTGAAAGCTAGTGGTAGTTGTGTGATATATATAAACTCTGTATTTTCTGTAAAAAGTTATTGCATCAGTTCAAAAACCAAAAAGTTATGTATTTTTGTTTGAAGAACTAATTTTCAAGTTCACGTAAGGGACCACTTTCTCGAAGCGAAGCAAATGCGGTTTTAGTGAACACTAATAATTACAATGAAAAATATCAAACAGATACTAATAAAATACAATATCTCATACTCTCTACGAATTCTTCAATGACATCACTCCACATTCACTCGCTGCGCGGAACGTACTTAACTTAAAGAGGGACCTACAAAGATTTCACTTCACGTGTTAATATAATTGATTCAGCGAAAACTGCATAAACCATGAACAACCTCTAATAATAGACGTGACGCTGACACCTGATACTGTGAATGTGGGCCGATCTGTGCGATGACATCGCCGTAGCGCCACGTCTAGAATCGTAACGACTATTAACTACGACAAGAATTAATTATTAACTGTGCTCTAGTCATAAGTCAACAGAAACACCCGCTCTAATTGCTGTAGGTGTTGAAACAATTAATTTACTGTTTCTCATCAATCTTGATCAAAGATATCCATCAATATTTACAGACTAGAAACTAGAACAGCCTTCGAATTGCGATCACGTTTAGAAAAAGCATAGGTCACTCTCCGATCATGTGGACTGATCACTTGAAGAAGACAGTAGGAAGTCGATCATGTGGACTGATCACTTGAAGAAGACAGTAGGAAGTCGCTGGATTCTGAGGATCTGAGGGCGGCTTTCCATAATATATTCAGCAGTGGACTTTAATAAACTGGTATTTATCTATTTACAGATTAGAAACTAGAACAGCCTTTTAGAAAAAGCATAGGTCGCTCTACGATCATGTGGACTGATCACTTAAAGAAGACAGTAGGAAGTCGCTGAATTCTGAAGATCTGAGGGCGGCTTTCCATAATATGTTCAGCAGTGGACTTTAATAGACTGGTATATATCTACAATACTCAAGTTTTTGTTTGTTTTTCTTTCTTTATTGGTGGCGACACATTGGTGATATCTGTGGTATTATTCGTGGGCGATGTTCCATTATTTTTCTACAATAACTCGCTTAGAACATGATACGACCGCTTCCTGTAGGCGAACTGATGGACAGAACAGCTGTCATGCTGTGAGTTGCTGTAAAGTTCAAAAATAAAAAACAAAACAAACAACCCCAATCCTTAGGTACAGTTGCATGGGAAATCACTGACCTATTTAATAACTTTAATGCGGAACTACAAACAATTATAAATTAGATTTATGTAATGAACCATTACGTTTAAACAGACAAATAAGGTACCTCGTTCCAAAATCTAAAACATCGTGATACCACAAAATTCGACAACGAAACTCGTGAGAATCCGTTACGTCTACCGACACATGCAATCGTGGGGATCCGAGGCGATGGAGACGAGGAGTCGTGACTAGGGAGTTCGGATCCACACCTTCACAATACCAGAGGAATGTTACAAATAATGGTGCCGCGGCGTGCCCTATCACTTTTATAAGACGTCGCTTTCACTTGACACTTGCGTCCGAATTATCTTTGCACGACATCCAAGTTTCATTGTTTTTTTAATGCCCAAAACCTACAAGCAAAGCGGTTCCTTTGAGTACGTGAACAGTAATTTCCTTATCGATTATGAATCCCAGTTATCATTGTCTATCCTCATTTCTAACTTTAAGTTCTCTTCATTATTCAAATTAGCGTCTGTATTCGCCGAAGAGCGATTGGATTGCATATCAATATCCTTCTAACTTTCCTATAATAATTTTCCGTGCGGGTATATCTGATACCTAAACAGTGGGACATTGAGAATTTTCCTGTACAAGTAGCTAAGCTGTCCTTGCCAAGGTTTAGGCGTCGGATATTGACTCACCATCGCCCACATGGCGATCCAACCGCTGTCACCAAATGTAGGCATCGACGGTTTAGAATTAATATGGAAATACGTAATGAAATGAAGTTCGAGTAAAACTAAAATCGCCATTTGATAGTTTTACAAATTGTGTAATATTGAGCGTTTAGTTTTGGGAAACAGCCCACACTCAAAATCTATTTACGGGATTCTCTAAGCTCTTTATTTGTATATCAGTTGAAATAAGACATAACCTCATCATTGGCTAACATTAAAATGCACGTATGATTCGAACCCAGGCCCCTTCGTTCAAGAGAGCAATAATCAAACCCTTAAACTATACTGCTACGCAAAGATTGATTCTTCAGAAAACTTAGATCGGCGCTTCGTTGGATATATTCCTATAGTATTCAGGGATGTGTAAATGACAAATAACCCCGTAGAATACAGACATAATCACAGACAAGCGGAAGTAAATAATACCAATGTTTAGCGGGGTAACGACATGCCACGTCATAAAGTGATCGATGAGGAAGAGCATATCGCATTCAAAGTGATGAGCAGGAACTATTGGGCGTAGCCTTGGTTTAGGGGTGATTTATATAAGTTGAGTTAGAGCGTCAAATTATGATCGTACTGTTACTTTCGCAACGTAATGCACGTAATTCTGTCATATTATAGACGTGTCCTTATTGCAATAAAGCGTATTTGAAATATGCAGATTCCAAGGTTCATGAGCAGAGAAAGCCTTGGAGGGTTACTTTACCCATTTTTGGAAGTATAACAATAAATAAAGGTTAAACAAGTAAAAGTCATGGTTAGATTTAATCACAGCCCCGATTTGTGTGGTTTAAAGTACCTAAGTCAAAATACAACAATGATATACTGACAACATAGTATCGAGATAAGTCGCAAATATTGGTTACGTTAAATGTGAACATTAAGCAACAACCAAATGCGAGTACAATGGAATTTAATCTAGATCTCAATTTACAAATTAGCTCTAATGCAACCTTCAATTCAATTTCTTCGTCAGCCATTTAAAAGTAGTCTTTTCAATATGGCACCTGGACATTAGATATCATAGTATAATGAAGTACTTCCGATAGTACTTAATCACGGCTGTGAAAATAATTTCAATTTTTATTTCTATAGGTACCGATACCACAAGACAACAAAATCGTCTAAGAATTCTGACGTTTCATAAGTCACTGAACTGTCACTAAATACCATAGTTCTAGTACTTAGAAAGGTGACGAGAACACCAAGAATACTGAAACAATGAGCCAAAATTCGTATATTATGACATACACCGCGCGCCAACCACAAATCTCCAGAGGGCCAGCGCGTCACGGCCCGTCACGCTACACTTTGCTCATGCGCAATGCGAGCCCCGGCGGGCCGCGCAAAAACCGAAGATCAACGGCCGAGGGGACGCCCTTGAACTTACAGGACACGTGCCAGCTACGGACGTTCACATATCACTCTAATGCCACTACATAAACGCAATAAGACGAACCGTCGAGCCAATACTTTGCAACTTTGTACTCAGTCATCTATGGCCAGAAACTTTTTTTGAAAACGTCGCAGACGATACCATTCTCGAGAAAATTCTTTCAATCTCTAAAATAAACATCGCGTTCTGGTAGAAACTGGACTGGACTGACTAAAAAAATGTATTATTACAACTAAACACACAATCGCAGCAACGGTTGCTGCGAAATCATTTTGGTCGCGAAATATAACCGAGTTTTTGTAAGCGACGATGGAGATAAAAGCAAATTTGCTCCATTCTTAAAAAGTCAGACAATACACGAAAAAATCCAAAGCATGTAAAAAGAAGATAACAATTATAATGATGCTACAATTTTCTTGCAGCCAGCGAACATAACAAACAATCCGGCGAACGTGAAAACATTCGAACCTAACGAAATTTGAGCTCAACAATTCACTTTAAGTTTCGACTGAGACATCTTTATTTTACAAGAATATACCAAAGTTACAGTAAATATTTCTTATCGGAGTCTAGGATTTATTGGTGGCGAGATTAGATTTTTTTTTTAATTATTATTTGAAATGCTGCGCTGGAAGTATTTACTGTATCCGAAAAAAACAACGATGTTTTTAGAGATGCTACTAAAACTTTTAATGCTATTATAACTGTACACAGTGTACATTCTTAAGAAATACAGTACTACGAAATGGTGTAAACTGATGCGAACTTGAAATACTTAGAGTGATCAGATTAATAAACTACCTGACATTGAACGATAACACCCAGCATAATTGTTTTTTTTTACAATTTTCATTACTCTTCGCTTGACTACGGTTCCGATCTCCATCTACTTACTGGTAAGTTGCAGAATACAAGTAGTATTAGATGACATCTATGAGCGTACCTAATTATGATTACAGAGTAATCAAGTACATATTAACTACTAAGTAGCCAGGAGAAAGTGTGTATGGGATCCCGGAATGCGATCTTCGCATGGCAGGACACAGCGCACGAGCAACCGATTGCCCAACTTATATCAAGACCGCGAGCTCGGGTATCGAACCCGGAACCAGTCTCTCAGACAGTTAATATTCAAAGTGGGCAATGCATTTTTTATTTGAGACACGCGTCTCAATGTTATCAAAAATATGCGACGTGAAACAATTCGACAATTTGTTTACTATTATTGTTTTGTACGTACTTGACAGTTAGAGTCTCTTGTCTTGCGCTGTGGTCTCAATAATAAACATTTTGACGACAAATTGGAGAATGTACTTTGCATATAAGTTACATTTTAGAGAAAGTGCCAAGTGCGAGTCAGACTAGCACACGTAGGATTCCTTACTTGGTAGGTACATAACAAGATGTAATATTGAAAAGTCCTTCCTACTCACTGTTGTCATGGGGGATAGCAGAAGTCGGTGCTAATGTATACATACTCTTTTGCTACTTTAATTCTATAAAAAAACATTTAAAGCTCTTATGTGGGACCACTTTTTGTCTTTTTATTGAAAAATATAACAGTACATACTGAGATAATTAGTTTCCATGATATAGTTATATAGATTTCCATCGCCTACGTATGATTTTTAACGTGTGAGGATTTTATTACTCGTTCTACAAGGTGAAGCAAAACATCGTTAAGAAACCTACACGCTAAATGTTTTCTAATGTTGTCTTTGTGTTTAGATCGACGACCCTGAAACTGAGGTGGAAATGACTACTGAGCGGTCCCGGGTTCAATTTAAAGGGTAGCTATTTACGTCACAGAGATACGTTTGTTCTCGAATAGATGTTATAACGATTAATTCTCTTTTTTAAATTTAAATGATTGTAGATTTTTATATCTTATATTTTGTAAAATTTAAGAAAACCTGCATTGCATAAAATGCATTATAAAATATTTTTATAATGTTCTCAAGATGTGAAAATGGACTATGGCTTGGAGTTTTGGAAAATGGAATATGGATGTGGAACAGTTAACGAATAAATTTTTGTTTGAAAAATTAAAGACAGCCTTGTCTTGTATGTATAAAGCTAACTGAAGTACCTATAAATGCAGTACAGTAAAGGTAGTCAATGTGCCGTTAACAGTTCAGGAGATCCCTTGTCAGGAGCCAATTCTCAGCAGCTATTTTATCATATTTGAAATTTTATTATCAACGGTCCTTGAAGTCTAAAACAATTTTCAAAATCATCAGCCTTCCATTAAATTGGTGAAAATTACATAGAAAGTTTCATACTTTGTTGTTGCAAAAAACCATATCCTCTGAATCATCGACTATTTGAGGAATAAATTGATCCCACCTGCCACAAAATTTTCGTGTTCTAACTTCGTAACCAAATTTATTCAGGATACAATCAATTACGATGATTGATAACGAGTTATTGCTTTTTTAAATGCACAGACAGATTCCCATCTGTTAATTTTCTGTCAATTTAGAGCTTGCCAACGTGTCAATACTGTCAACGACGTTAATATAAAACACGGGTTGTTCCATAAATAGTTTGAAATATTTTGGTCACCGTTTCATGGAGACAATAACGGATTATACATTTCGGTCATCACCGCATATTTGATTTTTATATTTGACTACAATTGCATAGAAAAATCGTATCAAGACCTTCCTTGACGAAACCTATAATTAAAACTAGTAAAATTACACCTATTCATAAAGTCATGTAGGTGATGCAAATTGTGACGCAGATGAAGGCATACCCCTTGATTAAATGCCAAATCTACGTCTCGTTTGATAGCGATAACCTTGAACTCTGAAGAAGTTGGCAAGAGATTAGTCGTGATGAAACGCTCCACAGATCTTATATGTTAATGTAGACAAGATTAATAGACATCATCCAGACGTTTTGAGGGCTCTTGTAAGTTGCGAGTAGCAGCAGTAATAAAAGAGTGAATATGATTTTATTGAACTAGTGTGCTCATCACTTTCGTCCTCGTGTCCAGGTTTTGGTAATGTTTGGAAAAAACTTTTGGTGTAAGAATTTTTTCTTTATATGGAGCCATATTTATTTAATAAGACGTCACATAGCCTTCAACTAGTTACTGATAAAGATGCTTCAAATGACACCTCATTTGTCAACTACTCTAACTTTAAGTAGTTCAGAAGTTATGTTATGAGGGAGCAAATGTTAATACGATATACATCCCTACCTACCAGTCAAACACAACCTTACAAGGCAATGGGTAAAGATTGTAACTAATCCATCATCCATGTGTGTACGGGTAGATCGTGAAAATAAGTGGAAATTGTTATTGTGGTATATTTAATAACTCCGTAGGTAGCACAATGTACCAACCTATAACAATGAATTTTGTAACTGTATCTATATGTCACTTTGTGCACACAGATCACAGGAACTGAAGTTTTTGCTTTAGGTACTTCAATCAGTTCGTAAAGAAACAGTCATGTCGATTTAAAACATTCAATCTAAACATACTGTCGCGTGGGGACACTGGCACAGATTGTTGTGGCTATAATAATAAATGCGAGTATATTTCGAAATATCCGCGAAGATATTTTAAGAGTAGTACTAATGATCAGCCAGTGTTTCCTGTGGTAATAGAAGAAAGCTTCGGTCATTGACAGCGATCCCTTTCTTTTCTTGGAGACGAACCAAACTGAAACAGCATTCATGTTACTGGTTTATGTATTCTTTTATTGTCATATGAATATTTTTATCTGGAACTCATTTCGTTACATAAAAATACTTGTGTATTTTTAATTTTCGTAACTATTTCCCCGACTGCGTTAGAAAGAGGGTAATGTTTTTCGCGCGTATGATGTCTATGTGTCTTTTTCTTTGTCGGGCCCTACAGCCCAAACGGTGAAAGGATTTTGACATATGAGGTATCATTGAATTATTCAGAATTGTGGTAGTAACATAGGCTATATAAATTTTCAAAATGGGACCGATAATGTGAATTAGGGGGGAAAGCATCTTTTTCTTACCTGGGTAATATGGGTATCAAATGAAAGATCTTGAAAAGACCATTTCAGAAATATGTATATGTCTGTATGTCATATAAGGTTTTCAGTCACAGTTGGGTTTTTTGGTCTTTTAATAATTAAGTTATAAATTATTTGCACTAATCACCATGACAAGCATAGGTTGGCTTAACATATTAGAACATTCAAAAACATAAGTAGTATCATAGGTAAGAACACGTGTAATCAAGGCTATTCAACTCGCATGCCTTAAAGTGTTCCACGAAAATACGTTATACCCATAAGCTGACTGACCGCTCAAGAGCCTCTCAAGCGAGTTACTTCTTCATAATTATCTACTAGAGAACCGCCCGCGCTTCGCTTCGGTACCCGTAGGTAACAGCCGCGTAGGTCCACTCCCGTAGGAATCTCTGCTAAAAAGTGCCTGTAACATTTGCCTATGACTTAAGTAAATTACGTGAAGTATTTGATAGCGTGATTCAAAACTTGGAAATGAATTTTACTAACGCCATCTATTAACAACTCCGGAAATAAATATCTAGCAACTAACAAAACATCGATCTTCTCATGGGAATGAGATGTTTTTCCGCGGTAAAAAGTAGCCTACGTCACTCACCACCCTCCTAACTATCTCCACCCACATAAACCATACCATATAATAGCCATGTTGCGACGTGAAAGAGTCACAAACAAACAACACACACTTTCACATTTATAATATTAGTAAGGATTATGTTGGTTATAGTACCGATGTATTTAAGCAATCATGATATTTCCCTATACGCCATCGGGACGACAGCCAAAATGTGATGTAAAGGTATGATCGTGGACAATATTCGAATTTTTTAAATTTAAGATACCATATAGGATTCCGCGGCACCCTATTTCTATGTTTCAACCACCCTTCCGGACCACGGTTATTGGTAAAAATTCACCGCTACCTCGCATGTGTAGCTCAGTACCTAACGAACCTAAAGATATTTTTTTTCCTTAATCTCTGCCAGTTTCATGCGCTCTTGATTAATAAAATTCCCAATTATATATGTGTCGTAAAGTGTTTTGAATTATTAGTTAAGACCACACTAGATTTAAATTATAAATATATCTTACATAGATTTGATGCATGTTGTACACGCCTGTAAGTGGCATAAATATTAGTGTTTAAAACTTAGATGTTTAAGATTCGTTTGCGAATGTTGTCATATGTTATGCTGTTAGTGTGTCTAAATAAATAAATATTTGTAGGCAACACTATAGTATTGAAGCAACATTTGGCATTTAAAGACGAACTCAACTCACGGGTCAGCAACTTCCAATACAACTTTTGACATTGACTTTTTAACATTTGAGATAAGTTAAATAAATTGCACTGATTTAAAACATACTCGTATATTTGACCTGTAATTCCTTTAGCAAGTGTTTAAAAAGCCGCCAAAAGGAAATCAATAGTACAAAATTAAATTATGCGATTTCCAGTCTGGATTCAGCTAGAGAAGAGTCAATTCAGAAGTACAATAGACGCAACAACAAATATGTGCGCTGAGGACCTTCAAATATCAATTTAAATCCACATATCCGCCACTTCAGACCTAAAGCAACTAACAATGCTCGTCAATGACATTACTAATAGGATTCCCGACAACCGCTCTTCAATGACGTATTCATTCACGAGAGCTACTATCATACGGAACCGCCAAATGGGCCGGTTCCCAAGGGATCACAGTTCGCAATCTTTCATTCTCAATGATGACCTGTTCGTCATCGCTAATAGAGCGAATAGAGACCACTTGCATCCAGTGACGTCATCCAGTCGTCGCCGCGATACGCTGTATCATTCGATTGGCATGTCGAGATAAAGTCATGATGCTCGCGAGTGAAAAGGACTAATTTAATATCCTGAGCGTGACAACGTAAGAAATTCAGGTTAATTTCGAGAGGCGCACGGATTAGATTGAGAATCGTTTCCCAATTTCTTGCAGCGTTTTGGGAAGAAGTCGAGGTAAAGTCATCATCATAATCTCAACCCATCATGGCCCACTATTAAATACGCGTCTCTTCTCAAACTTTACACACCTTTGAGTTTTGTGAATTCTCCGGGTAAAGTATAATGTAAAATTGTAAACATCATCATATAAATTATGCACCGCAATTTTTTACAACATAATATTTGTTTTGTTACAACGAACAACTTTTTAAAACTTAACACTGCGAAAAATGATTTAGTGAAATTGTAAACTATACTATTAGAACATGATTTATATACATTCCATATTCATGGATACATAATCGGACTTGCTTTCGAAGCGATCGTTAATCAAGTCCGGTTGCCTAAAAGGCAATATCCTTGAACTCTTGGGAAACTATTTATAATTCACAATCAAGGACAACACATGAACTTTACCAATGCCAAGGTTATTGAGAAAATAAACATAATACTTGATTTTAAACATTTCGAGTGACACTAAGTGGGGCGGCTGAAATTTCATGCAAGAACATTTCATGCGGCGAAGAGTCGCTAATGAAAATGACAAATATTGGGTTATACCGTAGGGCTGCCAAATCAAAAAAAGGATTAAATTCTGTTTAAATATATGCATCTATATTACTTTAAAATTTGCAAAAAGTTCAAAGTCAGATGATAATGCAATTAAATGACAAGCATGACCAGATACTTTGCCCAGATTTGTTTCCAAACAAGGGAACTCTTCGACAGGTCACAGCACAGTGCCTAAAATAGCATTTAAAATTCACTGAGTAATCTAAAGCGTGTTTTTAATAATCCAACAACTTTTTACTCTCCAGTTTTCTCTGACTTATGAACGGTGAACGTATTCTGAGACAGTTCGACTTTGTTCTAGCTCATATAGATATAGCTCAGTCTACATTCTGTCCAGTGCGTTCACAAAATCAATAAAATCGACCGTTAGTAATCAAGTTTGGTGCTTTCTAAATGTGAGTGCTTGGATTGCGTCCAAGACCTAAATATTAGAACGATGTAGCTACACGAGTTCTGTTGTTAGCTCCAACGGTAATCTTTGTCTATACGATTTCAATGCAATATACGGCTTTTTTAAACAAATCGGTAAAATGATGATTCTCTTTGTTAATAAATTACGATCTATCTATCACACATGGCCATAACAATACCGATGTATTCTCGACCAAGAAAACTAAAGTATATTCCCGTAAAAAATATTTCGGCACTCATCCAGTACCCCCACCGTCTTCTCATTAAAACTCTCCTCAAAAGTCCCGAAGAATATAGTCGGTGCGTGAACTTGAAAGTCTAGCGAGGGTCACCTTGTCCCTAAATCTCGACGGTAGGTAAATATTTACGTCGAGACGTAATTTACCTAGAACTTTCTGTTCACGAGACAACTTCATTTGTCCCTTCCAGTCTCCTTCACGAACTTTTAATCAGATCGAACGTCGATTGTTCGTTGTCTGCCAAATTACAAGGTTGTTAACAGCATAATTTAATGGGGGTACAATTTCATCGATTAACTTCATAAATGAACCACTAGACGACAAAATCTCTTATTACTTAGGGAGTTCTGGAGCAAACATATCTACAATGCTGGTCCATTGAGGTTAGGTAGAGTAAGTCAACCAATGTATCGGAAGTTTTCAAGCCGTCCGAATGCTTCCGAAATGGTTAAACAACATTGATGAGGACCAAGACAGAAGTTTTAGCGTGTCCTCCGAAGCATCGATGTGTTAAAAAAAATTGCTTCTTACGATACTTATCCACCTTCTGGACGCCCTCTCTTTTTTGAACTCGATTGAACATTTAAGATCGATACAATCTTCTAAGCTACAAGCAATTCTTTATTGCTATTTGAGAATGTTTTCAATGTATGTACCTTTAATATATTATACGAATCCGAAGCGTACATAAAGAACTGACACATCAACACCATACGATAACAACATGTTGTATATGGTTATTCACATTTGAGAAAGCCCAGAGGCCCGGGGAATATTTCGCTGCGTCATTATAACTTTAAGTGACTTAACACATACGTACTAATTAGTTATGAACGATGTTGGGGTCCACAGAAGCTAAGATTATTTGAAATTTTGATTACAATTAATGTAACCTAAAAAAACATCATAATCAAAATGTACGCAATAACACTAAAGAAAATGCAAACAGTGTCTCATTCCACGTAAATGGATTCACGTACGTCAACACTTAGCGAATTAACATCATCACACAGTTAAGTCACATCGCACGAAACGTCCAAAGCAGAACAGGGCAATGGTCGCTCAAGTCCCAAGTTCCTAAAATTCTTACGTGCTATCTAACACAGCGACTTAGTTACCTAACGTCAAATCTCCATCTCACATTCAAGCCACAACACGTTCTCTGGTATAAGCCAAAGGTTGATTGTGCCCTAACGTGTTAGGTACTTATCGTGTTTCCGATACAAGTTTGGGCTATAGAGAATTTCGCGTGTCGGTCAAAGCCGCGACCTTGACTGGGTACGGACGACTCGCCCTTGACCGCTGGAGTGTCACGGCGGCCCACGTACGCCGCAGACGCCATAAACTATGGTGAGAACTACACAAATGGAATACGAAACAAAGAAGCATTAGGTAAAAATCAAGCGTTAAACTCGCTAGCAATTATGTGCTGTTTACCGTGAACGTAGAGCTCTTTGTCCTGCAGCAGAGAAAGAGCTTGTGTCGACGTTATTAGAACGTCTTAATAGTGGAGGAAGTGGACTTCCGTATAGTACGTCCACTTATATGAAGTGTACTGAGGAAAATGTGGAACCGTCGTGGATAGCCGAGATAATATTAACAAAGGCCGTCTGATTAAGGATTCCTGTCCAACGGAGCGGAAAGTATCCTAAATATAAATTTCCGTAGCGACTCTAGTACGTGAGTACTGAATGTTGATACTGTTCACAAGGTAGTGTCTAATGGCAAATAGAGAAATTTATTTGAAACTGGTAACATTGTCGCCTGTAAGATAACAGTCAATGAGGTCGAGGTCGGCATTGTAAACGTGTACTTAGACAAGACAAAGGACATTGGCGCAGATTTGGACCATATTGCATTCGTGTTCGACCTACTAGGTACTAAGAATATTATTCTAGGAGGCGATTTCAATGCAAAAAGTCCGTGGTGGGGAGGAACTGCAGAAGACACCAGAGGCACCAAATTCATGGAATCGGCGGCCAGACTAAATCTCTGTATCGTCAATGAAGGCAACACCCCAACCTTCTATACTCACAGGGGAGGCACCCTCTTCCAGAGTATTGTGGATGTCACGACGTGCACCGGAAGCATCCTACCGAACATTCACAACTGGCGTGTGGATCCTGATTTTTGCACCCTGTCGGACCACAGAGCAATACGCTTTGAGGTCCATACCGCCAAACAACATTCGACAGAAGTTGTCAGGAACTCTACCAGATTGTACAACTCGGCCAAAGCAAAGTGGCAGACATTCAGAGACTCTCTGGAGGCAGAGTTAACTAGCCAGCAATTACTCCGATGCAGCATAATAAGCGCTAAAACTCCAGAAGAGCTGGACCAAACAGTTCAACGATACCATGATAGCATCACCTCCGCCTGCAACAAATCCATGCCGAAAATCCCTACAACCCTTGAAATCAAAACCAAGAAATGGTGGACGAAGGAGCTGTCTGAGCAGAAGCGGGAGATGGTTAGACTTCGGAGGAAAATCAAACACGCAAACCCAAACCGCAGACCGTTTGTTGTAAAAGACTACCTCCACGCCTTAGAGACATACAAGGCGAACATCATAAGTACCATCTCCAAGAGCTGGAAGGAGTTTTGCTCCGGTCAGGAAAAGGGAAGGAGTTTGGAAAAGCGTGTGGCGAAGGCTGAATGAGGTTGCCTTTGCCTTATGAAAAGTACGCTGTCAAAATGTGACAGCCGTCAGATAGAGGTTAGATTACCGCTGTTTTCTATGTGCATGTTTTGGCCGTTGTTTTGTGTTATTGCATAAGTTTAATAGTAAACAGGTCCATGAATGTTTGCGACTGGTGTTAAAATAAAAACTGACGTGACTGAAGAGCCTCGGTTTTATTTCTATCGCACAATATTTCATCCACAAACTGGTGACCTACCGACGTAGAAAAAACGAGATCAGCTCTGGTCAGAATACACCGTACCGCATAGTATCGCACTCTGGAGACATCGATACAGCCCCAGCACTCACCATAAACAATACATCGAGAGACTAACTACAGAGAAATAACGTCTACGCCAGGAGCCCCATAGCGGTACCTAAACACCGTGCATTCTACGACAGTTTCCTTCCCAACATCCCGAACGATGGTATGTTACGAACTATTCCATTTTTGTCATCAGAAGAAACTGCATGCCAAGAACTAATACTGTGGTGAACGGCTTACTAACTCTACTACTACCATATATATTTTTATCTACTGAAGTGAATGAAGAGACATGTGGTGGATATAAAACTTTGTATGTTAACACTAGTCTTTATATATAAAAGCGAAAGGTCACTGACTGACTGACTCACTCACTCATCACAAAATCTCAGAAACCGCTGAACGTATTGAGATGAAATTTGGCAAGGTAGTAGTTTATAGTTAGAAGGGATCCGCTAAGAACGGATTTTTTTATATTCCACCCCTAAGGGGGTCTAATAGGGGTTCAAAGTTTGTATGAAAGTCCGTCAATTGTAAACCAGGTGTTATGAAAATTGGTGTTTAGAATTATGAAAAAAAATAATGAAAAACCTGTATCAAAGTTTTTTAAAAAATCATCCCTAAATGGGTAAAATAGGGGTTGAAAAGTTATAAAAAAAGTTTGTCTCTTTGTACACGCTTATCTCCGGATCGGCTGAACGGATTTTAATGGAACTTTTACTGAAAGATTCGGAAGGTTTTGAAGCAACATATAGGCTACTTTTTATCCAGAAATTCCCGCGGGATCAGGATTTACGCGGGAAAAACTCTTATGCGCCAAATCGCGGGCTTATATTTTTATGGGACTTTCACTGGGAGATAGAGGAGATTGTGGACCAACATACTTATAGGCTACTTTTTATCCCGAAATTCCCGCGGGATCAGGATACACGCGGGAAAAACACCTTCGCGCCAAGTCGCGGGCTTAGATTTTTTTATTTATGGGACTATCACTGGAAGATAAAGGAGGTTATGGAGCAACATATATTTTTATCCCAGAATTCCCGCGGGATCGACGTTCACGCGGGAAAAGCTCCTATTCGCGAATGAACTCGCGAGCTCAAATGGGGCTTTTACTGGGAGGTAGTGGAAGTTGTGGAATGTTATATATAAGCCACTATTCATCCTAGAATTCTCGCGGGATCGGGATTCACGCAGGAAATACTTTGTGACATACTGAGTTCCACGCGGGCGGAGCCGCGGGCGGAAAGCTAGTTATTAATATATTTGTTTATGAACATAAGAACTCACTACTAACAAAACTGATCTCATTAACATTTAATAAGTACTTAATTCATAAATTCATAATCTTACAATATACATTGATTTCTCCAAACTTGGTGATTTAAATTGAGTATATCTCTAGTGTGAAAGCTTTTATCGGTAAAACTGTTTAACATTTCTTTTTTGTATAGTGTTCTTATCACTTTCTACAGAATTAAAACTGTTTATCTAGCATTTAATTAAAAGGTCATAGATTTGTTGTGCCGAACATTGTATTTTTTTATTTTATTTTGTTACTAGTTAATTATTATTGTTTCATATATGTCGACGCATTTGCGTTGAAGATTATTTGATTTCAATATTTTCAATTAATTTAATTCGAAATATTAGTTAATTTTAACGCTATGTTTATTTTGTTTTAACCAATTAGTTTAATAATGAATTTATTATTTATAAATTTTACAAGAATATTTTGATTAATTGCAATATTCAAAAAGCAACGATGATTTTAAAATATTAATAGTTGTCATTACACGTTTTACTTGTTCGATCCGCCGGATGGCGCCACAAGTTCAATGTTTATCGTTGCTTTTTGAATAATTCCGTTTTGCTTTTACTGTTTTCTAAAATGAGTTAATTATTTCACAAATCGTTTTAAAATATTTTATGAATTATGAAACATCAATTTGAATTGTTAGAAGTAAAAATAGACACGTGTTATTTTAATTCCGGTAATGTTTAATTACCGCCATGATGTTCGGTCGCCATGTTTTTTGTTCGTGGAGTGAGCGTGGCACGGAGGCCACTTGGATTCGAGCGCTGGGACCGAACGGTTGTCTTGTGAGTAGTTTTGATATTTCAATAATTAATTATTTTGCTGCCAATTTATCGTTGCTATTTTTAAGGATTATTATAAGCTTACTCTAGTAAAAATTCTATTTCTATTTAACTAAATATTAATAAAATTAAACCGTAGTGTAATTAATACGTAGTTATTTAAGTGAATCTGTTTTCTGTTCGAAATTAATAAAAGAGTTATTACCAGTTTGTGTTTTCTTCATCTGAGACATCATGAGTGAAAATAATGAAAGTGGTGACGTTAGCAGTGCTGACGTCACCCTTTCTAAAAACCCGGTTGGGATAGAGGCTCCGTTATATACATTTCAAAATGGAACAGCGCTTAACAGAGTTGATGGAACAAAACATTGCCTTACAACAACAAATCACACAATTACAGACTCAATTAGAACAGGCAGTGAGAACAAAGCCCGCCACATCCAGCCAACCCAACCCACCCCCCGATTCTATTTTCAAGGTATCAGCAAAATTACCTCCCTTTTGGACAGACCGACCAGTGTATGGTTTGCCCAAGTAGAATCTCAATTTTCCATCTCCGGAATAACCACTGAACAAACAAAGTATGATTATGTTGTAGCTCAACTGGACTCTCGCCTTATCGCTGAAGTGGAAGATATTATCTCTAATCCTCCGGCCAAAGATAGGTATACAAAACTGAAAGAGGAATTGATTAAACGACTATCAGCTTCGGAGGAACAGAGAGTTAGGCGGCTTTTAAGCGACGAAGAGCTAGGCGACCGCAAACCTTCACAGTTTTTGCGCCACTTGCGGACCTTTGCAGGAACTACATTTACAGATGCTATCGCACAATATTTCATCCACAAGCGCTTACCGGATCATAAAGAGCTGTTCACCACGCGGAGAAGACAAGCTGCTGAGGTCCTCAGAAAGCAGCAATATCTTGTCATCAAAGGCTTCAGCCCTACTACTGGCAAACACCTTCTATCCTCAGGATAACCCAGAAACTGACACCACAGAACAAACTCAGATCCGCTCCTCAGCAGGCCAGATAGTACAACGCTTGCATAACACGCCTATCTTGACAACCACTCCCTTCACTGAGACGGAACTACTCACAGTAATAAATAAAATGAGTATCCAAAAAGCTCCAGGATCTGATGGCTTCACCGCGGACATCTGCAAGCAAGCCTATATAGCGAAACCGGAGACCCTGCTTGCGATATACAACCAATGTTTAAGTATTGGGCACTTCCCGACCATCTGGAAGGTGGCCACTATCAAGGTTATTCCCAAATCAGGACGGGACGATTACACGATACCAAAAGCGTACCGTCCCATCGGCCTCTTACCAATCTTTGGGAAGATACTTGAAAAAATGTTTGCTAACAGGATAATGTGGCAGCTGGGAAACTCTGGTAAGCTCCACATCGGGCAGTACGGGTTCATGCCACAGAAATCCACAGAAGATGCTCTATACGATGCCACTAACATGATCCGGGAAGCTATGGACACTAAGAGAATAGCAATTGCAGTGTCCCTCGATATAGAGGGCGCTTTTGATAATGCTTGGTGGCCTGCAATCATCGCTCAGCTAGCAGCTAAAGGAGTGGAACCTGGCATGCTGAGGTTAGTCTCCAGTTATCTTTCGGACAGGAAGATCCGGCTACGATATGCGGGCGAAGAGGTCAGCATTAAAAATAACAAAGGCTGCATTCAGGGGTCAACTTGTGGCCCCCTGTTGTGGAACACCCTGATTGACGGGCTTCTCCAGAAAGTTAGCAATACAGAGATCCACATACAGGCCTTCGCAGATGATGTTCTCCTTATTGCTACTGGAGAGTCTAGCGAGAAGCTTCAGACTATCATCAACAACACCCTGAGCAAGATCCTTGAGTGGGGCAACCTTAATAAGCTCAAATTCGCTCCGCAGAAAACTCAGGCGATCTTATTCACCAGGAAAATAAAATACGATGTTCCGAAGCTCACAATGGGGAATGCAGAGTTGACATATAGCGACGACATCAAGCTACTAGGTTTTGTGCTCGATAAAAATCTAAGCTTTATCAAACACATCGACCACGTGGCCAAGAAAGCGGCAAACATCTATAAATCCGTCTCGAAAATGGCCCGAGCACATTGGGGACTCAACTCTGACGTAATAAAAACTATTTACACCGCTGTCATTGAGCCAACCGTACTGTACGCGTCAAACGTCTGGGCTGCTAACATTCACAGGAAACAACTACAGAAACGGTTGGATAGGGTCACTCGCCTCTTCGCCCTGCTTATCTCTAAGTCGCATCGAACTGTATCTCTTGCGTCAAGTTGCATTCTTGCTGGAATAGTGCCCCTGGATCTACGCGCTGCTGAGAATAAGGAGATTTACGAAATAAAGAGAGGAAAGCCCTGGTCTGAACTTCCCGATCAACACCTTGAAATATCTGTTAGCCCCTTTGACCTCCAACATCCCGCACATAGACAAAACCTCTCCTTCGATCAGGTCAATAACATCCAAGACCTGAACACAACAGATGCTTCAACTGTTAATATCTACACCGACGGAAGCAAAATCGAAGGGAAGGTAGGGGCCGCTGCTTCAATATGGATAGAAGGGAAAGAAACTACATATAGAAAGAGGTCCCTTGCGTCGTACTGCACTGTTTACCAGGCAGAACTTCTAGCAATACAGGAGGGTATCAAAGCAATCAAGAAGAGGTCCTCGCTCACGACCGTTAACATTTTGAGCGACTCCCGATCGTCTCTTGAAAGCTTCACCGGAACTCTCAGCCTGCACCCACTCGCTACTAACATCAGGCAGCAAATTCAAGAGCTAACCACTCATGGTAGAAACGTAAACCTGTACTGGGTTAAGGCACATGTCGGAATACCTGGCAATGAGCGGGCTGACGAACTGGCGAAGGAGGCTGCACTGAAATCTAAAACTGCGCCAGCCTACGACGACTTTCCACTCTCCTTCGCAAAGAGAACCATAAGAGCAGCCACGCTCAGTAAATGGCAGAGCCGATACATGTCCTACACAGCAGGATCCGTCACCAAACTGTTTTTCCCCGACGTAAGCGATGCATACAAGATCACTCGCAAAATAAAAATGACCAACTGCATCTCCCAACTCTTCACCGGTCATGGAGGCTTCAAAGCCTACCTTCACAAGTTCGGTCTGCGCAGCGACCCATCTTGCGTCTGCGATTCTACAACCAGTGAAACACTCCAGCACATTATACTGGAATGTCCAAGGTTCACTGCGAAGAGATGGGACTGCGAAGGTAGGCTGGGATTCGTCCTGGAGTTGGATACCCTCAGGAGAGCCATCGATGACGATGAGTGTCGCCGCCACTTCCTGGAGTTCGCTTTGTACGCCGTCAAATCGGCTGGCAGAGCTAATGGCTCCAGAACCACCAGCTAAGTGAATAGTGCAGTGATTATGTGTAGTGGCAAAATAAATGTGCGGGAAAAATCCTAACAGTGCATAGTGTTGAAACCCCTCAGTGGCAAAATTGTGCAGTTAAAACTTCAGTGATAGTGTTACCGTGATATGGACACGTACTGTTAAATAATGGACAATAGTTAGTGTTATTATAATATAGTATAGAAGTAGAATTACTTAGAATAAGTTATTGAAAAAAAAAAAAAAAAAAAAAACTCAGCCATAATAATCATAGTTATATAAGGAATAGAAAGAAACCACTGAATGAACAACATCAGTGAAAACACATAGCCATGAGTACATTTCGACCACGATCGGCACCAGTGAAGGAAAACACGTTAAAACCCTAGGAGTGAAGGAAAACACTGAACATGAACTGACTCATGGAAAACAAAAAAAAAAAAAAAAAAAAAAAAAAAAAACTGGTAAGAAATGGAAGTCGATGGATAAAATATAATCTATATGTGCTTAAATGAAATGGACATGGAAGACACGCCAAAATCAGAAAGACAATAGAGGAATAAACAGATGTTGGCAAGTTAAAAGTAAACTTGGGACGGGAAATTAAATAGCAACAGATTGTTATTGATGAACTAACTTAACCCAAAGGATTCCACTTGCTTCCGTACAAAACGTCAAGGTTCGATTGTGGGCTGAGTCTGATAATTATTTACTCTCGTTTCTCAAATTTTGTAACAGGGTTAATGGGGAATAGAAAGGTGGAAATTTGAATGGTGAGTTTATATTTGTTTTCAGTTTTGGTGCGATATGTTTGGTCTTTGAATATTGTAAATGACACTCCCGATTCATGAACCCGGTGTTTAAAATGAAACTTAAGGCCCTTCTCATACAACGCTATTTATAAGCTACGCGACTCCGACGCTATAAACTTTCGCTGTCACTGACACTAGTCACTGACAGGACACGCGTCGTAAACGCGTCGTCTTCATACTTGGACATTTATGTACATGATCCTAGTCGCTTGCAAATAGCGTTGTGTGAGAAAGGCTTTAATGAAACTAAAACTAGTAGGTACTAAAACGATAATCCATCTGACAGTATAATCTCTGTGACTCAAGGAATTGATTCAATGGACTACTAGTACATAGTAGGTTTTCGTAACACCAATAATATATGTAATGGGCCTTTGGTGTCAGTCAAAAACCAAGATATAGGGGAATCGGCAGGAAAAGAGAAATTGCAATAAACTTATGACCTTTTGATCTTAAGGTAAAAGTCTTTTGATGAAAATGATTGACCTCACGAATAAATAATTATACCGCCTAATAGATTTTTTCTTATTTTAACTGCACTTTAACCTCGGTTGATAAAATGTTCCAAATTGGCATTTAATCACCGACACATCTTATAACTATTACAAATTAGTTTTAATTTAAAACGACTCATTCCAATTTTAACAAAAAGAAATCGGTCAAGTTCGAACCGGAACCGCATGTAAAGTGTTCCGCGCTATAGAAATAAATACAAATGTAAATAATAAAAAATACCTGATCGTGTCTGTTCATTAAAAAAAAACTACAACTGGGGTTATCTATTGATTCAATAGGATCCCATAACAATGATTTTCAGAATTTTTGTACGTTTGTCTGTTGATTTTGTCTATATCAACGTTGGCGACGTTTTGGGGGTTGCTGATGTCCATTGGGCGAAGGTGACCGCTTACCCCCAAAGGCTCAGCTACCATTACTACACATATACTTAAAAAAATATATTATTATTTATTATTAACACACAAAAAATAAAAAAGAGTTCATTTAGAGTTATTCCTCCCCACATACGACCTTACCTCGACGTATAAACCGCTTACATTACATCACTACTATACAACACTAGCTTCCGCCCGCAGGCTTCACCCGCGTGGAATTCGTTTAAACTTCACCCGCCTATTTTAACCCCTTCGGGGTGGAATTTCCAAAAATCCTCTCTTAGTGCTCCCCTACACTCCCCAAGGAACATACATGCCAAATTTCAGCTCCTTCCGTTCAGTAGTTTCGGCTGGACGTTGTCTGTCAGTCAAACACTCAGTAACGCAAGAGTATAAACATAATAGATAATCAAGAAACGCATACGTAACCCTATAAACACCAAGAATGCCAAAAAGGAACTAACAACTAAATCACCCGAGAGCGGTTCGATTAAGAGGCGATTTAACATCTGACCTCAATCACGTTTGATAGAAAGCGATGTTACTTGCCAGTGTTGCCAGTGTACGGCACTGCGCTGCTATCTATCTACCTATTACGATCTGAGTGTGCTCCGGAATGGTTCCTTTCTAAGTGCCATTTCACGAATCGAAGCAGACGCTACGGTTTCAACCGGAGGTAGGTTGGAATCAATTAACGCATTAACGCGCGTACAGGCGGTACAGGTACATGATAATATTGATAATTATCTACTCTGCGTTCGTCGTTTTCGATATGGAATGCGTTGTACTTGTTTCCCACACAAATGTCCATTTTACACCCTTTTTATGGTACATTGCAGATTGGGAGACTTTAACTGTCGTACGTAAATTTTGCATACAAGCTAAATTGAACTATGAACACCTTTAGCGGGGAATGGCAATTTCATAATCACGGCGACTCAGGTGTTCCTATAGATGTGATCGTTAATTTTTAGACTACGAGTTTAACTTTTATTTTAACTATGAGTACTTATATTGAGCGATATTTGAGCCAAAGGTTGTAGTGACGTCACATGTCTCTATAGACGTATAATATTGATGTCACGCCAAATCTGAGTCAGGCTTTCGAAGTTTTTATCAAGCTTCCTAACGCGACCTTTGAAAGAAATTCCTATAAGTACCTATATTGAATTAGCGTCACACGACTGACACGTTTTATGATGTGCACTCAAAGGAGTTCTAAGATTGAACAGCCTGACTAAGCCACAACAATTGACCGGGCTTCCATCAAAAGAACCACCATCTAGAGAAAAATATCAGCGCGGTATGAAAAGAGGCTGGCTCCATTCGTAGGCCATATGCTGCAGCATAGACATTTATCGAGTCGATGGATTTGCACCGTAATACCATAAAATATTGTGACTTACTTGTATTACATATACATACGCTTAATTAAATTTCGTACGTATGTACATATATTATGTATTATTGCAGACTTAAGTTTGAACAAAATATACTTAGTATTGTAAACTGTATACATAACTGTACTTAAATATTTCTCTTTTTTTTCCTAAAACACGGCCCAATACTAAAAAGCATCAGATGTTAGCAACCTTTTGACAAAACGACCTGGGGCTCCGCTCCGGCCGGCCCCCGGACTAGCTGATACTGCTTGCGATTTGCGATTCTCTTTTTAGATACACTTTCAATGGACGTCCGGTTCAATACACCAGACGATGACATGTCCGCTCTTATTGTTAACTGGCCCACCGTCTATGATTTTGCACATGCTCCGTTATTTTAGGGCTGTCAAAATATTATTTGGCTCTTATTATTTATTTCTTTCATTTTTATTGTTGATTCCCATTTAGGGTGGACTCGTATTAGTTTCGAGTGTTTTAATTTATCTATTAGGTACCTGAGTTAATAACAAATTCGAAATTTTATAATGAGGAAGATTCTAAAACATAAAGATATTTTGAAATACCATTTTGTCATCTAACAGAAACTATTTGTTTATTTGATTTAACAGGAAACATTGAAAAATTCAAAACGCTCCAAGTATGTGTGTGTAGTGAGTACCACTTTTAAAAACGATGTAATTCAGATATCAAAATGGCAATCAAGTGCCTCATATCGTTATTTGCCAATGAAAGATTAATCTTCGAAATAGCACTCGGAATCTATAGCCAAAACCCAATCGTCATATAATATCCGTTAGTACCATAGTTAACGCAAAAAAAAAACATTACAACTTCTAACGAAAAACAGTTTACACGCGCTATAACAACCCAGGCAACGAGAATTTCCAACACTAATTCCAAGCGAACCTCTTTAGCAAATTGCAACACTTAAAGTAATTAAATCGGTAACATAGTGTACAGCCCTGCACGTTGTACGGTTGGGCTCGCTACAGCCGTATTGTCGGTCCGGTATAGGGTTGCCAACTGTCTTTATTTGTCCGGACACGTCCAGATTTTTTGTCTTTTGTGCGGCTTTTGTACGGCTTTTTGATATTTTCGATTAAAAAAAATTAGGTACCTACACAGAAAAAAGGTTTATCCAATTATGGTGAATTTTAAAAAATTGGTTAAGTCTCTAATTAAACCCCGTTTGATGCAATAACCATTGCGCCGTTTTAAGGTTCTATGTTCAATTCCCAGTGAGGCAAAGTGTGATACATTTTATGTTCACAATTTTTGACCTGTTCCTGTCTTTGTGTGTTGTATATAGTAACCATGATACAGGAAAACATAGTCTCATGCTCCGAACGTCGTATGTTTATTAAATTTATTCCAAATGTATAACAAATATTATAACTACAATGCTACTTTGACTTTTCTAATATCCGGATTTTCGATCCAATATCGAGCTAATCTTAACTTAGTCTTAACTAGTCGCTGGCAGCCCTAGCCGAGTATCTATTGTGGCGATCTTCCTGCGCCGCGCCGCGAGCCTCGCGCGTGCCTCCCGCTTTGTTTGCTCTGTAGTCTCTGTACAGTTAAAACGTTTCATTTGCGGAAATTGTAAGTGATTGTTACGTTTTGTGAGCTGCACTAGGGGGTCTAGGTTCGTACACAACAACTATTCTTGAATTGTTGAAATCAAGATTTTTAAGATTTTTCGATGTACAGAATAAATAATTTTCGAAAATCTAGTTTCATTGACTCTTTATGGTTTGAGGTCCTAGGAATCTATTCTGCCTATTTCCGCGATTGTGTCTGCAGGTATGTATGAATGTGTGTGTACTCCAGACGATGTTTTGACACTTATACGGTTCGTCTGAATCTACTTTTTATATCTGTACGGTGGCGTACCTTATAACCAAAATATCTTTTAAAGTTTAAACTATGGTCAAGTGTTAACATAAAAATGGATGGTTATCGACCCATGCAATTAGCACAACACATTATCATCAGGACCCGGCCGTTAGACAATGGCCTGTCACACACCGCTCCCAGCTGAGCGGTTTTTGTGTGTGCAACGTTTTTGTGTGTGCACTATCGCAGTCTAGATCTTAACCAATTACACGGTGCATTACAACCGTCAGATTGGATACAGCCGTTTTTTGTGCATCGGAGCACACTCACACGGACCGGTGGGAACAAAGATTGTAGGGATGGGCATGAGCAAAAATATATCGACATTAATTCTCGGAAGGCTATGCATATTTTATGTTATGCATATTCATGAGTTACGTCACTCGTCGTGAAAATTTAATGAATTACACGATGTCACATGATGTCACCTGATATCACTTACTTCCTTACTTTGGTGAAACAATTCTCACACTCTTACCAGTGTAAACTATTTAATATGTCTAATCCTAACCACCCAAGTTAACTCCAGACCGCCAGACACATATGTAAATAATATGACTAAGGGCGCATTAAAGTAGAACGCTGGTTACCGGCGCCGATCTGCCAGCGCTTATCGGCGCTTATCCGCGCAGGTAGTCGGCGCAGGTAGTCTCTATACTTTGTGCCGAACCAGCGCCGATAAGCACCGACAAGTTCCGACCTGTCACACGACCGAGGTTACGTCAATGGACATTATGAGTTTTTAATACTATACATGCTAGCGACTATCGTTTATTAATTTAATTAATTTGTTATTATTGTTAATTTGTATGAGAATTTTAGTTCTGTATAGTAACCGCTAGAGGCGCTGTACGGATTCTCATACAAATTCTAAACGATAGTCGCTAGCGTGTATAGTAAACTATAGTATTAAA
Source organism: Hesperia comma (assembly GCA_905404135.1). Taxonomy (NCBI): domain Eukaryota; kingdom Metazoa; phylum Arthropoda; class Insecta; order Lepidoptera; family Hesperiidae; genus Hesperia; species Hesperia comma. The sequence continues at coordinate 3,899,768 of FR990026.1, forward strand.
AACTCATAATAGAGGCACAGTACCGATAAGCGCTGGCAGATCGGCGCCGGTAACCAGCGTTCTACTTGAACGCGCCCTAACATGCTAGATTTCTTTCAAGACACGACAATGTACAGTACAAACTACAAACAAAATATGTATTATTAAATAACTTCACTCCATCGGCCGGTTACATCATTAACATCTCACTAAACCCGCATAAAACAATAAAACCAAGTGCACGTGTGAATTGCTTTATTTGGGAGCAACGTCGCTTCGGTCAACGTCTCGTTTTAATTATATTATTTTATGGGAATGGCATCCCGCCCATGGCCAAGCTACTATCCTGGAATGTTTTCTGTAATAAATAAGTATGTATAAACAAAGTGCCTAGGAGTTTGTTGCACCCTTTCTTATATATTAGAGTATCTTCCCGTAATTAAAAGAAGAACATACACGTAGCCAAGTATGGCAATAGATACGACATAGGTGCGAAACGTAACGAAGACGAGTACCTACTAGCTCAACACATAGGTACATTACACAATTACATAACACCATCTGAACACACAGAAAGACATAAAAAATCTAACTACTAAACCAACCATTTACAAATAAACATGTAACAAACCTAAAAAATCATGTTACAGTTAACTACACGATGCACATCACATTGTAAACAGTTTAATCGGTCACCTGAGACCATTAAAGGTACTTAATGACCAACACAACACGTCCGACGCGTTTGTCAATCCGCTATCGAAAAAGAAAAAAAAAGCAATGGCTTTGATCAGCGCGTTTGGGCGAGGTTCGACGAACTGGCCGGAATGCGCCCGCGATCGCTGCGGGCGATTTTTAATCGCCCCAATTTATAGCATTTTAGTGTTTAGGATGCATTGACGGGTTCAGTACCACTTGCATCGGTTCTCGCGATTCAAATAGCGAACCTTTGCTTTCTGTTAATTGTTGCCGGCGGCGTTCGGTTTTGTTTTGTTCATCGGCACAATTAACTAGCGAAATCGATTGTTTAGTTTCAGGTCTCAATTTAGGCATTTGATTTTTTTGCACTTATTTGTTGATTGTTTTACATAAATAACAATTTAATGCCTCATTTAAGTTAGGAACAAATAAAGCTTTTCATGGTTTTCGTATATCATTATTCACTAAGTAGGTTTCCCACTGTTGGACGTGGGTCTGCTTATTAGGTCTTTGTTTAGCTAAATTACACATCTCGGGAAACGAAAATCTTACTATCGGTAACAGATTGTAGTTATGCTTATGGTATCATCGATGTGTTGCAAACGAAACCAGAAGGGTATTATTTGTGGCTCTCAGATACCGCGATTTAAACACGACCGCCAAATGGTTTTTCATTTCACATGGCTCCCCTTTGAGCTACTCACCTATGAGCTATTTACGAAATAAAACATTAATGTGAAGCGGATTAAATAAATTGCAACATTTCTAAGATTGGTTAAAATCTAAGGCTGGATATTTTAACAATTTCTGCCGTAAATCTTCCCATCCAAACATTCGGTAGGTTCTCGTAGGTAAACTTCGTAAGGATAACAACAAACCGATAAAAGACTAATCCCTATCAGACCAAACTCACAAAGTGAGCCGCGCTCTCCCCGCGGTTCTCGAAAACATGGGAAACAAAAAGACTATCAGTTATTCACTTAAGTCCCGTGCGCCGCCGTAAAATGATGAATTTTTCTCGAGTGCCTAGTCTAGACGATGCCGGCTGGCCCACATTCGATTACCGTCCTTATTACCATTACAAAGGGACCGGAACCCGGTAGGGGGAGGCTACTAAATTAATCACGTCGAGGGCCATAGAGGAACGGTTCCAAAGCTCGTGCCTAAGAGTGAGTTTACAAATCTATTATTGAGGGGTGCTCCGGCATGGAAACCGTATAGAAATTTCTCTTACATATTAATACATAGTGTATTAGTGAGCGTGTGCTCCGCAAAGTCTCCTTTGCATATTACAATGGATCGCGGCACGGCCTATCGTCTCACTTCGGTTCAAACCAAAACTATGGGTACCTACTCACAAGAAATGTCTATGTTTATAAGAAGTAACAGTAGAGCAAAGATGTAAAAAGGATTCTCTTCAATTGTCAGGGTGAAGAGTTTGGTTAAGCGACAATGATCACTTACCAATCTTACCATCAGATGACTCGTCTGCTCTTCATCAGCCATTCTGGCCGTAAAAAGGGAACAAACTAACGAATTAATTCACTGTGAAAAGTTTAAAATCAGTTTACTGGTCTATATAACGTCTTGGTCTGAACAGGGACCTCACTACCTAGCTGACTAGCTACCTAGCTAGTCAATCAGAAATCAGAGAGACCCTCATATAGTTTGGTGGAATTTGAGAACATTCAGAACCATCAACAAGTTTCTTCAGGCGAATCGAGGACAGTTAGTACATAGTTAAGTAATAACTAAACTCAATCCGATAGAATAGAGTATCGTCACTAAGAGTACATTACTCCCATCAAACGTGCCTACATCGTTCGTTTATTATAAATGTATTAGCTCAGTATAATTAATAAGTAAAGGTCATCGCTCGGCCACAATAAACAGCAAAAAGTTGAAGCCGGCAGGTGGTATTCCGATCCAATTATCATGAACATATATGACTAAGTACCTGTGTCAGATACCTATCGACGTACCGACAGACAATATTGTGCACCTCAAAAATGTACATTAACGATTGGGTACCATTAAATCGAACGAACTGTTTACTACTATTTCACGATTTCTCATTTGAACTGATTTAAATGTTTGTTAAGCAGAGTTTAAGATCCATGAAAACACAGGATAATTTTTATCCCGATAGTGCCTTTGCTTTACCTTGACTTACTAGCGCGGACGATGCCGCGGGAAGAAGTTAGAAATGCAATATCCTAACCAATGTAAGATGTGTCACAGTTGTCATGGGCGACAGTGAAAAGGTGGTTGCTGCCTGCTCATTTCAAATTTAAAAAATAATACCTAAAAATATTCTACGAGTTGCTGCCACGGATTCAGTTCTCACACGTCACAGGTCCCTATCGACACCAACGACACCAACCATCCTCGAACGCTTACATATTCATTCAATTCAAACACCTACCAGTCACAAATAAAAATATTCTACGCAACAGATCACACGATCCACACCGATCGTTGCGTATACATTTTTTGTATTGACATCACGAGCAAACAACACGAAGGTGCATAAAAAACGGCAACGTACTTAATAAAACACACGTCAATACGCGTCAACAAAAAGCGTGGACAATTTGTTAGCGATTACGAGTTCCGTAATGGATACGTCGGGAGCGCTCGGGCTTGGCTGGCGCGTGTTTCAGTTCCGCCGCGTCAATCTGACGTACAGATTGTTGCACCGACCAGTGAATGGAAACTAAGGGCGCATTCAAATAGAACGCTGGTTACCGGCGCCGATCTGCCAGCGCTTATCCGCGCAGGTAGTCGGCGCAGGTAGTCGGCGCAGGTAGTCTCTATACTTTGTGCCGAACCAGCGCCGATAAGCGCCGACAAGTTCCGACCTGAGGTTATGTCAACGGACCAGTACCGATAAACGCTGGCAGATCGGCGCCGGTAACCAGCGTTCTCCTTGAATACGCCCTAACGATTATCTTAAAGCCAGAAATCGCATGATTTTTTTAGTATATAACGTGGTGCACAGGGTACTTTATTGAAGATAAAGATGGTCACTACACGAGTACGTGAAGAATACGCGACAGGTTGATTACTCATTAATTAACCTTCAAAAGTACAGTCTCCTTCATCTCGTACCAATACAAAGTATATAAGTATGTACGTGGGCGGATTGATTTTTAAAATAAAAAATGTTCATGTATGAAACTAAATATATATAATTTTAACATGTATGTCACTGAAACTTCGCTAATGGTATCTTAAGAGATTTCACTCTACTTCATACTTTAACAGGTACAACCCAAGCCAGTCAACAGCACAGATTATAAAGTCAAAGTATACTACAAATGTCTTTAAGGCGCTGCTGCACACATTGTTATTCACAAGAAAAACGCCTCGATCCCAACAAAAACGCGTCTGCGCTTTAATGAAGAGCTAGGAAGGGCGCGTATTAATTAATTAGCCAACTCTCGGCGCGTACGCACGCAACCATGCCCAATGACTATCCTAGACACGCTTCGGATGTAATTTATGTTAGACTACAAGCTCAGATAAACGATTACCTTACAAGAAACAAGGTTTCATAAAAAATCCGCGTAAAATAATTGTTTGCTAAATAAAAAGACAAATGATTTTGAAACCTCATTGAAGTATCAACTACATTATTTCACTAACATCCAAATTGCTTAAATAGCTCTGCACGGGTGAGAATAAATGTGACATTCTCTATGCAAAATTAAACATCACAAGTCTGCGTGGGTGAATTGGCAGTATTTTTTCTTTATCTCTTACGATCACTTGGTCTGTCAGCATGAGATTGGGGTCAGCATTCTAGGTCGCCCGAATAAGCTTATTTCTAAAACCGTTTTTGAACAAGCTAATTATGTACTAATTGTAGATCAAATACATGTCGTATGCAAATGCAAGGGGCTCCACAATTTACGTACTCATCGCTAACGGAATACATGACCCGTAACATCACAGAGAGGTTAACTCCCTCTGTTCGATATCGCAACAGTTTCTTAAGAAAGTTTTCAAGTGGGCAACAGGCACATTAGCATAATTAATCGTGGTTAATTATGATTAATGCAACGAGCATTTAATAACTTTAACAGGAAACAATAAATTTTGAGTTTAAAAGCAGCTCGAAGGACCATCAATAATATTTTTGTATGAATTATTAACTAAGATCTTATTATATTAAAAGGTTTGTTTGCAGAATCTAAACAACAGTCAAGTTTCAAAAACGGACAATTTTCTTTTATGACGTTAACAACTAAAAACGAAGTCAGAAAAATTGGTTCAAAATTCTGTTTCTTACTCTAGCAAACTGCATGAAAAACCTGTTTGGTTTCTGATTATAGTAATGAAACATCCTTTTCAAAGTTTTAAGAAAATTTTAGAACAGTGACACACTATTTATTTACAAAGCGTAAGCGTCACTCTAGTCACATAATAAAACATACCATCTTGTAGATAGAATAACTTTTCGACCGGGTGTCGAACGAAACTCAATAAATATAAACGGTAACTTTACTGACATCCCTAATAGAATATAAATCAGGAACTATGGCTCCCTGTAGAGAGCTTTAGCTCCCAGCAGTTGTACTCAAATAAAGCCTCCGTCAGACTCGATTTAATGCTCCAATTTACCGGATTCCATTCCAACCCTGACTGAACTATGTCAACAGTGTAAAGTGTAAATCCACTTTAATGTTACCACTTCACCAGCGCTATTAATGTTAATGCCCATTAATTTGTAATCGTTTTAATTATCTCTTATTTGATTTACTTACGAAATTGATTACAACGTGTTATAAAAAGCAAAATATATATTAAGAACCAATAAATAACAAAGTGTCAAATAAAGGTTGAAAAAACATATTAATTTGTTTAATGGCAACAGCCGTAGCCGTAAGTGGTCACCGTCGCCCATCGATATCAGAAAGAAAGAAAAAGATAGATAAGGTAAGAAAAGAAAAACTGTCTCTCAAGCCCCTAGTCAGAACATGACTTTCAGACGTATCAGAGATCCTCTTAATGCAGACACTACTTAAGCACTAAATGCAAATTGCTACGTTCCTCCGAAAAGAGTGAAGTACCCCAGGCTCAGAACGAAATTTTACTTCATAAACGTAAAAACAAGAAACGAATAATGTCACGAACACGAATAAACTTTCTCGGACCTTAACGGGTGTATCAATCACGTCACAAGCAATTAACTCTAGGCTAAAACTTTATTTGGGAAATACAAAATGATTACCGAGTTAATTACTTCACAATAAATTTCCGTAAACGGTATTTCTTCAATTGAAATTAAAAAGAAAATAGCTGCTTAAAAATTCCGTATGTTCTGATGTATATGACAAATAACAAACTTGCAGTTATTTAACATAGCTTGTAGTTATTTAATGAAAATGCATGGGGAACAAGATTTTTGATGATTTCTTTTAATAATAGTAGGTAGAATTTAAATAAAAATCTACCTACTGATAATAGTACACACTTTTAATGTCGAATTGAATTGAAAATGTTTTAATATTCTTGGCTGTCCGAGTATATTTCAACACGATATCATCCACCATATTATGTACTTTTACAAAGAGTTAATAATTATGCTGCATTTATGATAAAGCCAGACAGATTATTGTCATTTTGTGAAATCCGCCTGGCTAGCTAGAAGCTATCGATCCCTTTGTCCACGTCGACCCCCAAACGAATCATCTTGTTCCGACCAGAGACTTCGGAGCCAGTACTTTCTTTCTTCTCTTCCTCCATTAGAATTGTCTTTGTTGTCACCGATGTCAACAAGCGTAGGTGATAACTTATCATCATATCTTGTATCTGGTGTCTTGTTTTTTCATGTTTCTGCCATATCGTCGACAGACACAAGTAAACTAACAGACGCAAAATACCCCAATAAGTCTCAACTCCACACTGTCGGGTTTACAAAAGCAAAGGTTCGAGTAACAAGTCGTATATGCCGAGATAGCAATTTGACTTATTTGGAAAAACGTCTGCTTACGTTTAATACCAACAATTTCACCGTTTAATTTTTTCCTTATGTAGTTTTACTCAGTCAAAGTTAAATTAAGTTTTTGTACTTTAGCATACCCGTATTTCAATGCGACTTCAAGATAAATATAATGCTCTTCCTTTCGTATCATATAAATTTATTTATCTGCAACTTTGTCTCTGAAATATACCTACGTTGAATTTTTTTAAGTACGGATTCCAATAATTAATTATTAATGTACATAAAATTTTGATGTTTAAAATTTTATACCTATTAATTTGGCTTGGTACCAACTGAGGAGGCTTAGAGCATACTTTACAACGCTGCTAGAGTGTGGATTAGTGGAGGGGTTATTGGCGCAAAACGTGTCAGAAGTGGCGCCTAAAGAGACAGAAATGTTCAAGAAATGTTTGCATCATCCATACAATTACCGAAAGTGCCCAAATGCATCATTGAACCGATCATTTAGGATCAATACAAGCCACCTTATTATGAACACTTCAGAATTTTACCTACAACGTAAACGAACACGAAAGGAAGTCAACCGCATTATAAAACGTGAGAAAGTTCACAGACACAGTAACGTTAATTCTGTATATCCTGAATATGCTGTTGTTTCGGAAAAGGAAGTTTTAAGCAATCCATTCATAACGTAGCCGACGATGATTAGCTTAGCCGAGACTAAACTAGTCGGATCTAGCCTTTGCAAGCGCTGGTCCGCAAGAGTTGCATTAGTCACTACATGGCCTAATTGGTCGTGTGACGTCTCTGAATTACCTGGGGTTCTTACTGCGAAAAGAGAATGTTTGATAACCACTTTTAAATCCCTATAGATCCTAAATGGTTAGGTACTCGAAAATTAAGTAAATATGATTTCAATTCTTATCGCACAATTTTCAGAATCAGTACTGCGTACAGGAGTCAAATCCACGCTCTACAAAATATTTGCTTAACAACTTGATACGATCAGTATAATTATATTACGGACCAGTAGGTATGTCCCAAAACAACAACGCTACATTATGTAACTATAAAAACATTGAAACCTGTTAAAGTTACGTGCATTTAAATGTACGCAGTTAGCAAAACATCACGAACCGAGATCGATCTTAAAGTTTTCCACAAAGACAATGCATCATAAAGTATTTTGCTGGAACGCGATAAATAAAAGTATTCGTACACGAGTAGTACCTACACTGCACGTATTGTGTACTATCATCGCACTGTCAACAATGACACTGGCGCGAAATCATTAGGGCTGTCACGTTCACATTAAATTCATATTATTTAAGAAGAAATGCATCAAAACAAGCTGTTTAATTATTCAACATATGATAAAGTATCAGAAAGGTCCATTCACATTTGCAATGGTAGTAGCATTTCAGACAGGTTGTCAGCCATGACAACAAATTGAGTTGCTGTTTATCTAGCCCTCTTTTGCACTACTATTTTTAACTTTACGTTAAAATTACATTACCTGTTGTTGGTAGTGTTATTTTATGTATGTAGCTGTAGGTATAAAAGAGCAATTTACAGTTCATTAACAGAATATTTAATATCCAGATATGAATCAAAAGAATATCGTGGTGGCATGGTAATTATTATATTCCTTTAGGACGAATTAAATAATTAAATCTCTCGGGAAAACAAAGTTTCAGTAGTACGATTCAAAAAGTTTGTGACAACCCTAGATACAATCAGACTGTAAGTGTGGGTGAGTGCGCGTGCGCGACGCAATCAGATCATCAAATTAAAAACAAACAATACACGTAGGGTGTCGACCCGGAAAACGGTGCCGACAGAGCAGTCTGCGCGGGCTTATTTTAACCTTCAACGAGTATTTTGATGATGTTTCTATATAATAATAGTACTACACACCCGTAGCCACATAGGACTCCCTTTGTGCCATGAATAACGCACACACCCAAGAACAGAAACGTGAAACTTATCATTCAAATTTTCACATCGTGGAATCAGGACCCTTCAAAAATGGATCCGGTATAGTAACGCTACAGTCAACAATAGCACCATAATCCTTTTGATTATTTTTGACATGAACGCATCAACAACCCACTAACGGACAAGGGTATAAATATCATAATTCAAGAGGATACTACAAACTTCTAATGCCGTCCGAAAAGACTATTTCCTGAAACTTAGAACCGGAACGACTTACATCGAAAGCAGAGATTTAGACAATACAAACTTTGTATTCAACAGTTGATCAGGGAGCGGAGAGCGAGTGATAGCATTACCGCCACGGAAACTGCGTTATCGCGTGCCATCTCCAATCACAACGCATCTTATCACCAATCTGCGACACCTTAATGATTGCGTTGCGTCACTTCGTGATTGTCGGCGACTGTACGTGTCACGAATTTTATACTTAAGACATTATTCGACGTAACGTCGTCTGGTGTAGGGAGATGCGTCTAGTGTAGTTTCTCTGGTCTATTTATGCTGTTTCAGCTTAGAAGAAGAAAAAGAAGAAAGAACTTTTATTCACTCGGTTCCACTTCGACAAAGCTTACATTTGGTATCAGACAACTTTAATTACGTAATACATGGCAATTATCTCAGTGTTGCGTAAGACAAAGAGGGTTCGTCTGAGGGACAGCACTGAATTAGACTGACGACGGCGACGGTACTCGATTTAGACTTGTAACGGTGACAAAACGACATCGAACCATAGCGATTTGGATGCACATCACACAGATGTAGATATTTCTATAAAAATACTGGATAAAAGGGAGTAGTTAGGTACTAAAGTTCTTCATACGACTTCAGACGATATATATTTTCTTAGGACTGCGTAACGAATTCAGTTTAAATAAAGTTGGTATCTTAAAAGAAAAATCGATAGGTATAGTGTTTGCAGACTGAGCACCCAAGTATCACTTTCATTTCAGTACTATAAATTAATTAACAAAGTGAATCTATACATTTGTATAATATTACCAAGAAATGAACTATTATAGCCACTAAAACGCCCAGCACCTACTTATTGTAAGTATTTATTTAACCCTCGATCGTAGCTCCAAACTTTTTTCCAGCTACACGATTACTGCATCATTTAGCATGCGAGCATGCGCCACACCCGAGATCACGTGTTACAGTAAGGTGTGACAGCGGCCGGCCGGTAATAGGCGGTTATTTCTGGACGCGACACTCGGGTTCAACACGACGCAACAGACACCGAGCGGGAGGGGGGTTAACTTATATGGTGAGGAAATCTTACGTCACTGGAATCGGACACTAAATATAAATAGATGATATATCTTGGACTTGGTACACGTCCTAATATAACTCCGAGAACAATTGACAAAGGACATTGACATTTCCGTCAACTTGTTTCTTCCAGGAAGAGTTAAGGTGTGACATGATTACTATTATCATTTTGTTCCTGTTGTGTATGCTAATACAGTTAAAATAGTTTGTTCCTTAATCCACTTTAATATAAGGTGGCTCGCTATTTCGTTATATCTAGCAGGCCTAGCCCTGAAGTCCGTGGACAATCCACTGAGTGTACAGAGGTCTAATTGTGGTCGTGATGCGATGAAACGGCCGGTAGACATATATAATGATTCAGACAACAGCAATAAATTAATGAAGATCTTCAAGAGCAAAGTTATTAGGCTTTTGTAAGTCAGTGCCTTCAACATCTTGAACTTCATCGCCACTTATCATCACGTGGATATGTCATCAATCATTATCTTATTCTAAGTTACTAAATCACAGATTCATCCGGCTGATAAAAAAGGAAGAATAAAGAAAACAAATGCTGGCTCTTAAAACAGCCAGAAAACAACAAGTCATTTGACGGTTAATTCAGATAAACTTCACACAAAGTTCTAGCAAACAGAACCTTAATTTTGCCGCCGATAAGACACCCTGGCCTGCCATCATGAGATTGGGGTCAGTATTCTTGTCCAAACCTATACAGCATAAAATATCAATGAACGTGTACATGTACAACAATCACAAAAGTTTTATTTTTGACATTGTTTATCTATAATAAGTTCTACATATAAAAACATCCAGCAAGTTCAAAACCGAGACGCCCTTTGTTTCAATGACGAATGACAACCTTCACCTCTGACCTCAGAATCGGCGCTGCGAAAGGCAAGAGGGGCCAAGTACCTACAACTAATGCTGTGGGAATTTCGTCTAATATTTTATCTCTATAGAGTATTCTACTGAATTTATAAAAATTATTCATCGACCGCATAAAATGGAAACCTTTTGTGCGAAGGATTCGCGGTGCGCCGCGCTCCAATGATAATGATGAATGGACGATAATCCTCTAGATACTGTAACACTTGTTTTTTCTGGTAGCTGAAATGGTTAACTTACGAGAACAACATCCGAGTTTCATCATCTGAAATTCACTAAATTTAACGTACAGAGGCACTGTATACACGTTTGGAGATTCCCTGTTATTAACTTCACTTGAATTTAATAACAAAATCACATGATTTGGATTATAACGCCAATAATATAACTAAATTCAGAAGTTAACTTATTTGTATCACTCCAAAAATGTAAACAATGTCAGGGCTGTGACATTGACAGGTCGGCTGATTCTGACATCTATGGTATCGATAGATTATCGACCAGAGAGAACCAGAGAGTATTCACGGCCGGTCACCATAGATTTTGGTTCGTGGCTTTGTGGTTGATGGGCTGCCTTAATTCCAAATTGGCCTTTTGTCTGTCTAATCTTGAATTAGGAAACATTATCGTTGGTCCCAGGGTCCGTTAATAAAATAAATAGTTTTAATCAAATAATAAAATATTTAAGTGTATCTCGAATTAGGCAATCTGTGGTAGGAAACTGCGACGCGTTCGGAAATCAGAGGTCTTGTAGTTATCTGTGCTGTCATTATTTACATTAAGTAAAAAATAAATAAGGTTAGGTAAAATTAGTTATAATATAGTATTTTGTCAGCGACGCGAGTCTAGATTATTTAGCTTATTTAGGGAATTTGTCGAGTTACTAATTTCGGTAGTGGAAATTGGTGAAGAGGTGATCGTGTCATAGTGGGGTTTTTGAACTTCTCCGCGAGCCCAGCAGGGTTTGTGATTGGTGGAAAAGGCGGAAGTCGTGATCTCGTCGTGGGAGGTCTTCGTCCGAAGTCGGGGTGCCCTTGGTGCGACATTGCTCTTCTGGTCGTGCTGGCTACTGGTCGCTGCGCGTGCGCCTCCAAGCTGTCTGTGCTGTCTGAATGCTGTTGAAGTGCTGTCTGACTGCTGTCTGATTTCTGTTGGGTGAGTATAGCCGTCTCCTTTCGGTTTTCCCACGGGATTCGCGTTATTTTCTTGATGTCATGGGCTAATTAGGTGAATCTTTTCAGTGTTCCCCTACCGGTGGCGTGCACGCGAGGTTGGCGTGCCACGTGATAGCATACCGCGCGGTAACCTCCCACGTATCTGGTGAGTGTCTATTGCATTTCGAGGTTAGGGTTAGTGAATCAATTTAAATTCGAGTGAATAATACGAACGTTTTACGCAGGGTTTTGAAAGTGACGCTTGCTGACGACTAGATCTGTCTTGCTGTGCTGTGGGCGCCTCCTTCATAAGGTATGCGTTCTAACCTCTTCCTTCTCCGCGTGTAATATTAATTAATGTGTGACCGCGTGTTCTGTCTGTATGGGTCTCCTTTTCCTTCAATTAGATTCATTCCTCAGTCAGGTTGAATGATATAATTGAATTTAATAAATTAATGAATGATATATATAGTGGTCCGGCCTCCCCGGTTGCCACATGTACACCTTGTCTGAGCTTTGACCTTTCACGCCGATGCTTATCAATATTTTATTTATTCTGTTAAGACGGGCACGCTTGCCATGAGGGGTGGCCTAGGCGTCCCCGCGGGGACCTTCTATGCCCTCATAGGCCTCGCTTCCGGTCGCTGGATTCCGATGGCCATGTATGTGAGCTTCACTTACATATTATTATTATTACACTTTGCCTAACTAACTAAATTGATTACCGAGGATTCTGTCTGCAACTTTAATTCTATTCTCTGATGTAATTCCATAATGTGACCATTAGGTATAGATGCCTGCTCTTACCTCATGTTGTTATCTTAAATGAATAAGCTTTTGTAAACCTTTTAATACCTACTAGAAATATATAATAACTTATAAAAGATATTAAAACTTTTGTAACCTTATCTTGCAATTAAATAAATTTGAATTTTGAATTTTAGAACATAATATTAATTAATAAGAAGATTATAAATTCTATAAATTTGTACCTTTTAATATAAACTTAGTCTGAATGTAAACGTTGTCTGGCAGATTAAATTGGGGTTGTATTAGGTAGTGACATATTACTTTATATACGCTTCAGGAGGTGTTTTTGCGGGGACTGGATACCCCGGAGGCTACTCCCGAGGGCGGTGGGCCTTGTAGCTGGCACTGCTGTCCCAGCTCAGCGCTGCAGGCTGCGCTGAGGGTGCTGACCGGCTGCGCTTAAGTTTTTTTTCTTTTCTTTTCTTTTTATTTTAATATTCCATTCTGACCGGGGTCGCAGGGCAGTGGAAGCGCAGCAAAGCACCGCACTTGTGTTCCATAGTTATTAGCTCTAGCTTTCTGTATCCGATTCTTTTCTCTCGTATAAAAATTTAATTAGTTTAATACCTATATCCTTGCCGTTCCCTCTCCCTGTCCTATACTTTCCATGTAAGCAATTTATTATCCACATTAACTCTACTTCCTATCCTGGTACTCTACCTGCTCTCTCTCTTAACTCTACTTCCTATCCTAGTACTCTACCTGCTCTCTCTCTTAACTCTACTTCCTATCCTAGTACTCTACCTGCTCTCTCTCTTAACTCTACTTCCTATCCTTGTACTCTACCTGCTCTCTCTCTTAACTCTACTTCCTATCCTTGTACTCTACCGGCTCTCTTAACTCTACTTTCCATTCTCGAACTCTACCTGCTCTCCTTAAATTCTATATACTCTCCTTAGCTCTACCTAGTGCTCTCCCAGCTTTCGTTGGCTCTACCTTACCTTACTTGGATTGAGTATCCTACCCCTTCTCCTGGAACTGATCCTCAACTGCGCTACTCCCTTTCCCTACTAATCTCTAACTGACTCTACTCGCTTAGACCCCACTAATCCTTAACCCCCTCTCTTCCCGCTTCACTAACCTCTTACTAACCGGCTCCGCTGTCAAGTCTATCCTTCCCTCTCCTGCCTAACGCACCCTTAAACGATCCTGCTCTCCTATTTACTCGCATCCCCTCTTACCTAGTTAATCTTAAGCGACTTTTAATTCCCCATCTGCTCTCCTTCTCCCTAGCCAGTCAAACCTAAACTACCTAATAGTATCATAGAATTTTAACACAACTCTGTACTTTATTTAAGCGAACCTTTAGTTAAGACTCTAGAGTTTAAGTCATAAACCTGTATCAATATACTGTTCAAAGGCCAGACAAACGACCAGCAACCCCAACTGTTCAATTACCCAGGTGTACTGTTGTCCCTAACTACTTATACCATCCTTGGATTGGTAAACTAAAATTGGAATTAAGAAATAAATTTAATAGTTAACTTGACTTAAATTTTATTTTATACCTCTACCCCCCCTACCCCATTACAAGCGGCGCCCAACGTGGGGCGATTGTTGGCTCGTGGATTCTCATCCCTGTCAGTGGTCTCTCGCTCATTGACGGATTGTCTGGCTTTTGTATTTTTTTGTGTGCTTTGCGCTTTTTTGTCATAGATTTACATTTAATTTGTGCATTGCGGCCCCGTGTCTTACTGTTTTTTTTTCTTCTTTCTTGTCATCGTTGGACACCTAGGTAATTGGATTTTCGGATAATAGATACAATAGTATAATAAGTTTTGTAAACCAAGCACTATTGTGTGACATATTTAACTTAGCTTTTCTTACCTTAACTTTCTTAATAATTTACTTAATGCCTTACCCTAATTAATTAATTAATTAATTAATTACTTAATAACTTACCTAATTAATACTCAATAGTGCTGGGGTAACTTACCTAAATTTACCTTCTCTACTTTTTACCTTACCTACTTTTTACCTTGTAAACATTATGGAAGAACGTCCGATACGTTTTCATCTCCTAAACAAGGATGAACTTCAATATGAGGTAGCAATACGCGATGGGGTACCAGAAAGCACAGTGGATCGGTTAAGAGTTCAAATTAAATCTCTTGCAAAGGAAATACCGACTGACGAGGTGAGCCTTTTTGAGGGTGAGGTGCGACCGGAATTAAAGACAATTGCGTCAAAGTTAACGGAATTGGAAGAGATTTGTAATTCAAAAAATTTTCTTTTAAAAAAGCTGTACCGGATTGAGGCATTAGGGAACCATTTATTTCATAGATTGAGTAGGGTGGAGCCTGAGGAAGAGGAGGACAAGGCCTGGAAGGAGGAGCTTGACAATCGCCTTCTGACCATCCTGCAGCAATTAGATAGGATTATGCATAACTTTACGAGTAGTGTAGACTTTAAACCTAAGGTCGCTGAGGTCGCAGAGGAGGCAGTCAACCCCGGAGGACAGGTGGCTATGTTGCAGTCTGTTGTTACGTGTGATCGCTCCTCGTCGGTTCAGTCGATCAATATAAAATTTAATGGCAAGGGCTGTGTCCAATCGTTCTTGGAACGGGTAGAGGAAATCTGTGCGTCTCGGAATATCTCCCTGGAAAGATTATTTAAGTCGGCAGTAGAACTTTTCGTTGATGAGGCTCTCTACTGGTATCGTAGCGTTAAATCGGAGGTGTCAAATTGGGGCCAGTTAAAGACGTTATTGTTAGAGGAGTACCTACCTTATGATTACGAACATAGGTTATTAAAAGAAATTCGTTCTAGGACGCAGGGTCCAGACGAAACCATTACCATATACCTTAGTATCATGCAAAATTATTTCGCTAGGCTTAAAAAACCTCTAGATGACAGAGAGAAATTGGATATTGTGTTATATAATATTAGGCCGTTTTATTCGACCCAGCTGGCGCTCTGCGAGGTGAAGACGTGGTCGGAGTTAAAACGCCGTTGCAGGTTGCTGGAAGCTGCGAAGCAGAGGGCCGAGAATTTTACCGAGCCTCCAAAAATTAACTCTAATGCTGTGGTTCCTGAGCTCGCTTATAAGGGAAAGGCAACTCGTTCTCGATGCGATGTTGTTTGTAAAGTAGAGAAGGTCGATAAATTTTGTGTGCGTTGCAGAGTCAAGGACCATACACTCATAGAGTGCAAGGCCCCTAGAGTTAAAGTGTGCTTCCGCTGTGGGGAGAAGGGCGTAACTGCGGTGGAATGTACTAAATGTACCCCTAAGGCTGCTGACCCAGTGCTTCCAAAAAACGCATAGAGGGGGGCCGTCGTTGTATGACGTCTGACAAAGAGTTTCGTGATTGGTGTGATTATATAAGGGTTTTCTTTCAGACGAACCGTACTAAGGTTGCAGCGGTTGGTTCCCCGAGCGCTCAGGACGCGCGTCCTTATTTGAAGGTTGAGATTAGTGGAGTTCCATTTTACGGGTTATTGGATTCAGGTTCTGAGATATCTATACTAGGAGGTTCTGCTATAGATAAATTTACTCATCTGGCTGATTTGCATCAGTCCGATACAATTAATTCGGTAGTGACGGCTAACGGTTCCACTTCGTCCGTTGCTGGATATATGTTTCTGCCGGTTGTCGTGAACTGTGTTCTGCGTGTAATAAAGTTCTACGTAATTCCTTCTATTTCAACTCCTGTGTTGCTTGGTATAGACTTCTGGAAGGCTTTTCAGGTGGCGCCGGACGTCTTGGGACTTGTGAATAGGAGTAATCTGATAGATTTTCGTAAGCCTAGTGACGCGGTCGTGTCACAGGTGAATCACTTACACCCTTTTGAAGAACTGTCAGAGGAGCAGAAAGGGATGGCGATGGATGTCTGTAAGATGTTTGAGGAGATATCAGCTGAGAAAAAAGGCTTAGGGCGAACCCACCTTATTTCTCACCATATTGACACTGGTGATGCCGTTCCTATAAAGCAGCGCTATTATGTGATGTCCCCTGAAAAGCTGCGAGAGTTGAATCGACATCTTGATGAGATGATTGCCATGGATGTGGTAGAGCCAAGTAGCAGTCCCTGGAATAATCCCATCACGATGGCGCCTAAGTCCGATGGGAAGATGCGTTTCTGTTTAGATAGTAGAAAATTAAATCAAGTGTCAAGGCATGATGCTTATCCTCTACCTTACATACATAATATTCTGGATCAACTTCGTGACTCTCGTTACCTATCTTCTATTGATTTGAAGGCTGCCTTTTGGCAGATCCCGTTGACTCCTTCTTCTAAGGAGAAGACGGCGTTCACTGTTCCGTCCCGTGGTCTGTTTCAATTTAAAGTAATGTGTTTTGGTCTGACGTCTGCGCCGGCGACGCAGCAGCGTTTAATGGATAAATTGTTTGGCCCAGAGTTCGGTGGGCGTGTATTCATTTATTTAGACGACATTGTAGTGGTGAGCAAAACTTTCGAGGAACACATCGATCTCCTTAAAGAGGTTTTTGAACGTTTGAGGTCTGCTAATCTTACTGTTAGTCTGTCTAAATGTAGTCTATTTAGGAGGCAGCTGAAGTATTTGGGTTACGTCGTGGATGAGTTTGGGTTGAGGACTGATCCTGATAAAGTGAAGGCCATCACGGATTTTCCGATTCCAGTGAATGCGAAGGATGTGAAGAGATTCCTGGGTACGGCGTCTTATTATAGGCGATTCATTCGCGGGTTCAGTACCATCGCAGCTCCTTTGAATGCCCTTACTTCTACTAAAAAGGATAGGCCTCCGTTCAATTGGTCCCCGGAAGCGGAATACGCGTTCCTACAATTAAAGAGCGCTTTGACATCTGCTCCAGTGTTGGCTTGTCCAGATTTTTCCTTGCCGTTTGTAGTGCATGCTGATGCTTCCGAGGTAGGAATCGGTGGAATGTTGACACAGGTTTTTGACGGCGAAGAGCACCCCGTAGCGTATTACAGTCGTTCATTGAGTAAACCGGAGCGCAACTATTCTGCGACGGAGAGAGAGGCGTTGGCGGTAGTACAGGTAGTGGAGCATTTTCGGCCTTACCTCGAAGGCTCTAAGCCATTTAAAATTATAACCGACCACGCTAGCTTAAAATGGTTTCTCAATCTGCGAAATCCGACTGGGCGTTTGGAGCGTTGGGGTTGTAGGTTGTCTCCGTATAATTTTGTAATCGAGCATCGTCGTGGTAAGGAGCATTTGATTCCAGATTCTCTGTCTCGTTCTGTACCAGTATCATCCATTAACACTCCTGTTAGCGATCCTTGGTTTCAAAATCTGTATGACCGGTGTCTTCATAGGCCTCAAACCTGCCCAAATTACCAAATCATTGAAGGGAAGTTGTATCGCTATACTAAAAGTAATTCCACGTTGACTGGAGATTTTGACTGGAAGGAGGTTGTTCCGGAGATAGAGCGTCAACGTCTACTCTCGGAATGCCATGACTCTCCTATAGGTGCTCATCTAGGGGTGGATAAGACATATAGACGACTGCGGTTGCGCTACTTCTGGCCCAACATGTATAAAGACGTAGAGGATTATGTGTTGAAATGTGCAACGTGTAAGGCGTATAAACACCCAAACCGGAGTACCCCTGGTTTGTTTGGAAACCCTAAAGTTTGTCGTAGGCCGTTCCAGTGTATTAGCATTGATTTAGTTGGTCCACTGCCTAAGTCTAGACAACAAAATGAGTACCTCCTCGTGGTAGTGTGTTGTTTTTCCAAGTATTGCATGTTGTTTCCTCTACGACGAGCTACTAGTAGAGTCATTGCTCAGCGGTTAGAGGATTATGTATTTCTGGTTCATGGGCTCCCTCAAACTATTATCGCGGATAATGGACCACAATTCATTGGGCGTGATCTGAAGGCTTTGTTCGAAAAGTATGGTATCCCTCAAATCCACTATACTCCTACATACTGTCCGCAGGTAAATACCGTCGAACGGTATAACCGCACAATCGTCACCGCAATTGCTTCTTTGGTAGGCGATGACCAACGCAGTTGGGATTCTCATTTATGTGAAATTCAATTTGCAGTGAATACAGCTGTGAACGTTAGTACTTCCTTCACCCCTTTCCTTATTGTCCACGGACGAGAAGCCGTTGTCCATGGTGGAGTGTACGGAGACAGCGAGGACTTGGATGATCTCGTTATCGGTTCCCGTGAGGACTACGTTGATAAATTAGGTGTGTTAAAGGATTTGTTTTGTAGAGTGGATAGCGAATTGAAAAGGTGTCACCTGCATAATGCTAAATATTATAATAGGCGGAGGAGAGATGTCAGTTTTGAAGAGGGCGATTTGGTTTGGCGTCGCACTCACACGCGCAGTGATGCATCTAAACACTTTTCGTATAAATTAGCTCCCCGATTCGAGAAATGTAGGATCGTGAAGAAGTTATCTAAGCTAGTGTACTTGCTGGAAGATGAGAACGGCAAACGAAGTGAATGCCACGTTAAGGACATCAAGTGTTTAGCTTAGACTTGGCCTGGCTAGGAAGTCTGTTATCATGTGTGTGTTAGTGCTGGGGGCCAGCATGAATTTTTCTCCCTTCTGTCGCAAAATTCTGGTGGGTGACGGGGTACTGTAACACTTGTTTTTTCTGGTAGCTGAAATGGTTAACTTACGAGAACAACATCCGAGTTTCATCATCTGAAATTCACTAAATTTAACGTACAGAGGCACTGTATACACGTTTGGAGATTCCCTGTTATTAACTTCACTTGAATTTAATAACAAAATCACATGATTTGGATTATAACGCCAATAATATAACTAAATTCAGAAGTTAACTTATTTGTATCACTCCAAAAATGTAAACAATGTCAGGGCTGTGACATTGACAGGTCGGCTGATTCTGACATCTATGGTATCGATAGATTATCGACCAGAGAGAACCAGAGAGTATTCACGGCCGGTCACCATAGATTTTGGTTCGTGGCTTTGTGGTTGATGGGCTGCCTTAATTCCAAATTGGCCTTTTGTCTGTCTAATCTTGAATTAGGAAACATTATCGTTGGTCCCAGGGTCCGTTAATAAAATAAATAGTTTTAATCAAATAATAAAATATTTAAGTGTATCTCGAATTAGGCAATCTGTGGTAGGAAACTGCGACGCGTTCGGAAATCAGAGGTCTTGTAGTTATCTGTGCTGTCATTATTTACATTAAGTAAAAAATAAATAAGGTTAGGTAAAATTAGTTATAATATAGTATTTTGTCAGCGACGCGAGTCTAGATTATTTAGCTTATTTAGGGAATTTGTCGAGTTACTAATTTCGGTAGTGGAAATTGGTGAAGAGGTGATCGTGTCATAGTGGGGTTTTTGAACTTCTCCGCGAGCCCAGCAGGGTTTGTGATTGGTGGAAAAGGCGGAAGTCGTGATCTCGTCGTGGGAGGTCTTCGTCCGAAGTCAGGGTGCCCTTGGTGCGACATTGCTCTTCTGGTCGTGCTGGCTACTGGTCGCTGCGCGTGCGCCTCCAAGCTGTCTGTGCTGTCTGAATGCTGTTGAAGTGCTGTCTGACTGCTGTCTGATTTCTGTTGGGTGAGTATAGCCGTCTCCTTTCGGTTTTCCCACGGGATTCGCGTTATTTTCTTGATGTCATGGGCTAATTAGGTGAATCTTTTCAGTGTTCCCCTACCGGTGGCGTGCACGCGAGGTTGGCGTGCCACGTGATAGCATACCGCGCGGTAACCTCCCACGTATCTGGTGAGTGTCTATTGCATTTCGAGGTTAGGGTTAGTGAATCAATTTAAATTCGAGTGAATAATACGAACGTTTTACGCAGGGTTTTGAAAGTGACGCTTGCTGACGACTAGATCTGTCTTGCTGTGCTGTGGGCGCCTCCTTCATAAGGTATGCGTTCTAACCTCTTCCTTCTCCGCGTGTAATATTAATTAATGTGTGACCGCGTGTTCTGTCTGTATGGGTCTCCTTTTCCTTCAATTAGATTCATTCCTCAGTCAGGTTGAATGATATAATTGAATTTAATAAATTAATGAATGATATATATAGTGGTCCGGCCTCCCCGGTTGCCACATGTACACCTTGTCTGAGCTTTGACCTTTCACGCCGATGCTTATCAATATTTTATTTATTCTGTTAAGACGGGCACGCTTGCCATGAGGGGTGGCCTAGG
The DNA here is from genome assembly GCA_905404135.1 of Hesperia comma. Classification (NCBI taxonomy): domain Eukaryota; kingdom Metazoa; phylum Arthropoda; class Insecta; order Lepidoptera; family Hesperiidae; genus Hesperia; species Hesperia comma. The sequence goes on from FR990026.1 coordinate 3,920,603, forward strand.
CGTCCCCGCGGGGACCTTCTATGCCCTCATAGGCCTCGCTTCCGGTCGCTGGATTCCGATGGCCATGTATGTGAGCTTCACTTACATATTATTATTATTACACTTTGCCTAACTAACTAAATTGATTACCGAGGATTCTGTCTGCAACTTTAATTCTATTCTCTGATGTAATTCCATAATGTGACCATTAGGTATAGATGCCTGCTCTTACCTCATGTTGTTATCTTAAATGAATAAGCTTTTGTAAACCTTTTAATACCTACTAGAAATATATAATAACTTATAAAAGATATTAAAACTTTTGTAACCTTATCTTGCAATTAAATAAATTTGAATTTTGAATTTTAGAACATAATATTAATTAATAAGAAGATTATAAATTCTATAAATTTGTACCTTTTAATATAAACTTAGTCTGAATGTAAACGTTGTCTGGCAGATTAAATTGGGGTTGTATTAGGTAGTGACATATTACTTTATATACGCTTCAGGAGGTGTTTTTGCGGGGACTGGATACCCCGGAGGCTACTCCCGAGGGCGGTGGGCCTTGTAGCTGGCACTGCTGTCCCAGCTCAGCGCTGCAGGCTGCGCTGAGGGTGCTGACCGGCTGCGCTTAAGTTTTTTTTCTTTTCTTTTCTTTTTATTTTAATATTCCATTCTGACCGGGGTCGCAGGGCAGTGGAAGCGCAGCAAAGCACCGCACTTGTGTTCCATAGTTATTAGCTCTAGCTTTCTGTATCCGATTCTTTTCTCTCGTATAAAAATTTAATTAGTTTAATACCTATATCCTTGCCGTTCCCTCTCCCTGTCCTATACTTTCCATGTAAGCAATTTATTATCCACATTAACTCTACTTCCTATCCTGGTACTCTACCTGCTCTCTCTCTTAACTCTACTTCCTATCCTAGTACTCTACCTGCTCTCTCTCTTAACTCTACTTCCTATCCTAGTACTCTACCTGCTCTCTCTCTTAACTCTACTTCCTATCCTTGTACTCTACCTGCTCTCTCTCTTAACTCTACTTCCTATCCTTGTACTCTACCGGCTCTCTTAACTCTACTTTCCATTCTCGAACTCTACCTGCTCTCCTTAAATTCTATATACTCTCCTTAGCTCTACCTAGTGCTCTCCCAGCTTTCGTTGGCTCTACCTTACCTTACTTGGATTGAGTATCCTACCCCTTCTCCTGGAACTGATCCTCAACTGCGCTACTCCCTTTCCCTACTAATCTCTAACTGACTCTACTCGCTTAGACCCCACTAATCCTTAACCCCCTCTCTTCCCGCTTCACTAACCTCTTACTAACCGGCTCCGCTGTCAAGTCTATCCTTCCCTCTCCTGCCTAACGCACCCTTAAACGATCCTGCTCTCCTATTTACTCGCATCCCCTCTTACCTAGTTAATCTTAAGCGACTTTTAATTCCCCATCTGCTCTCCTTCTCCCTAGCCAGTCAAACCTAAACTACCTAATAGTATCATAGAATTTTAACACAACTCTGTACTTTATTTAAGCGAACCTTTAGTTAAGACTCTAGAGTTTAAGTCATAAACCTGTATCAATATACTGTTCAAAGGCCAGACAAACGACCAGCAACCCCAACTGTTCAATTACCCAGGTGTACTGTTGTCCCTAACTACTTATACCATCCTTGGATTGGTAAACTAAAATTGGAATTAAGAAATAAATTTAATAGTTAACTTGACTTAAATTTTATTTTATACCTCTACCCCCCCTACCCCATTACAATACCACCATGAAACCATTAAGTATGTAATAAACAATTTGACTAAAAAGGTAGTGGCACATTTTTCACGACTTGTGTACAAGATCAACATTCACCATCATAATATACATATTATATCGTACCAATAAATAATAATCGATTACGTTAATAAATATATTTGGGATCACATACAGAAGACAGAATTATAGGTCACAGATGGAGAGAAATACTAATAGGATTCAAATTTTGTCATTTGATTACTTAACCCTGAAATGAAACATCTGACAACACCATCAGACTTTACATGACATAATTCAAGTCATCTACTACATCTTCTACCCGTGAAATGTGTCACTGACAAAAAGTTCAACAAGAATAATGGATTAGCTCAGTTAAGCTCATTAAATGTGACGTACGTTAATTAATATTACACATACGATCAATTAGTAGTTGGGGTTGTTGCCTATTAGATCAAGTGACATACTTTAAAACAGCTGTTGAAATATAACATTTGAATACTTTATCTACGATTGTCGTTAGTTTTTACAAAATTCTACATTTTTTTTTATTTAAATCGTGACTTTTAGAAACTTCGTATCTATTTTTGGTGTCTATCGAATATATTTTTGGTAAAAATTTTCAAGGTTGATTACGTAAATGCTTAATATAGTTGAACAATATTAAATTAAGTTGAATAATTTTAGAAAACAACATCAAATACTAAATTGACATAATTTGTGAAAATTTTCTATTTGCCACATTACATGTTAATTTATAATTGTTATTATTGTAAGATTAAGATATCCTGCAGTGTATGTTTGTTATAAAATTATGATCCTTTAGAGATTGAAATAAATGATTATTATTACTATTATTATTATTACCTTGAGGTATATTGTGGTTCAAAAACACCTTCGTGTGTGTGTCGCGACTGGCCTTAGCTGACCAGTCCAGGCTAAGTTAATTAAAATAATTTGCCCAAATTTCAATGGCAAATTCCAACCTTTGGTCTTACAATTAGGCGCAAAGGCGCCGATCATTAGCCCAATAAAGTCGTCATATCGTTGACAACTCTCTGAATTGAATGAACTTCTCTGAATTCTGACTTAAAGCTACCCACTCACTATACTTCACAGAAGACCGCCATACGCAACAGACAAAGTTACAAATCTGTTTATAATTTGCTAACCAGTTAATATGATCATTTTCGTGCGTAGATAAAGCAGATAAATTTTTCTTGCTACAATTTTTTGTCCAATATTTGTAACCTCAGGCTCCTGCTAATGGCAAACATTTTAGCACTCTATTCCTTTGCTAATTGACGTAAGGATCAATGAACTACAAGTGTACTGTCATCAATCCAAAAATCAGCGAGGGTAACACCCTATTATACTCAGTAAAATAATGCGTTCATCATATTTCAACAAAATGACTGTCAACACGCCACCTCACATTTGCAATTGCTAACATTTCACGCGCTACTCAGAACCGCTTTATATAATTACTAGGCGGTTCCCGAGGCGAACAGGCCCGGCAGGATAGTGAATGGGTCGTCTAACGCGACCTGGACTCTCCTTGACCCGCCGGCCGCAGACAGTGAATGGCCGACCTTCACATTGAATCCCGACGATATTGAAATGGGAGTCTGCGACACTGGAAACATCGCTCCCGGGATCGCTGCTGATGTCATTATTATTCCCGGGACGAATGTGCTTTATCCACATCAGAATAAGAAGAAAAATATCACTAACCTATATGTTCTTATTTATTAAGATTGGACATGGGTAGCGTGCCCGTAGTATGGGACCACAATTTATTGTAACCAAACCCAATCTACCTATGTACTACCTACCATATAAAATTATTAGTTTTTTTTACATGGATTAATTTTATAGTAGTCAAGCATAAATGAATCCCCCTTTCGAAATCGGAACCATTATCCTATCCGTAAAAAAGGTTTGTCAAGCTTATTAATTATCCAGAATAAAGACGTGCTTTAATAGAAAATGCATATTTAAAATGGTCCGCAGTAAAATGAAGGTCTTAGCACAAGCTAACTGCCTAAGTGTACAATTCGTGTTAAATAAACACAACAACCTGCTATGAGAACAAAATTATTGATTCATTCGTCCTGATCTCGCTTCAAAAAAGTTATTCATAATTTATGTTTGCAAATAATGCAGGTATAACACCAAAGTTACAACACAAAGAAATATTTGGCATTTTTTATCGAAGTGACTAAGCTAATAATACACATGAACGTTTTACGGTACGTGTCCATTAGTTAATGAAATACAATCATCGTCTAAGATAGATCTGGCCGCAGATAACACTGAGAAGATAAATCCCGAAACGCTCGCCAGTGAACGGAAAGTGCTGTAAAAGTGCGAGCATTCTATAAAGTTTTCGTTTATCGGCACATCTTGAACAGGCTTCTGAGAAACTGAGTTGAGCACTTCAAAACAAAATTTTAGCCTCGAGGGTTGCTTGCCTTACTGTTTGTGAACAATAATTTGTTCAGATTGTTTAAAGTTCATGGTACCCTCAAGACAGACTCAATTTAGGCCCAGAATTAGCAGCATTTCATCAAGTTGTTAACCATTTGGACGTTGGGAGAAAATTATTGTTACTATAAATCTTGATTGCTAACTGCCGTGATATTTCTAAGAATCGCAGATAGCACTTCAAATGTTTTGATCATAATTTCAATTAATGTCTATTTCAATCACAATCAAAAGCAACGACCACATAGATGGTGTAATGTTAAATTGCAAAATAAGTGTAATAAAAAATATTGTTAATAAGAAGTTACTACGCATAGTAACTATAAAGCAAAAAGTAATTACTGTTCTACTACTAAATTGATTGACGATAATGATGATTCGCGAGCACGATATTACATCGTAATCATATCGCGTATTCATCAAGAGATTCTTATTTTTACAACTATATTTATTGTATTTCTCTTTTGTAGTTGATTTGGTAAAAGTTACTCTTATCAACAATGTACATTTCTACCGTATTGTAATCACAAACATTTACCGCCACCCATTAAGAAATTCCTTTGTTTTCTAAAAATTTGCCAAAGATCTTGACAAATTCTTGAATCGTTATCCTAGTAAAACTCGAATCGATGAGCATACATCCTACAACAGAAATCAAACAGTTTTATAATGGCAGTTAAAAATATTGAATAAAATAAAGATCTTGGTTCTAATTGATTGCAATATGAAAGATACTCCTAATGGTCGTGCGATTAAATTATGATCATCTCCTCGTCGACAACAGCTAAAACCAAGAGAGTTTTGTGAGCCAAGAGAGGGTTCATTTTCCTAATATTTTTTTTAAATCATCCTTTATTTACAAAGAGTATCGCAAGGCTCTCAGGTAGTTAAGACAATGAAAGGAGATTCCTACTAATATTATAAATGCGAAAGTTTGTAAGGATGTATGTGTGTGTGTTTGTTGCTCTTTCACGCAAAAACTACTGAATGGATTTTCATGAAACTTTACAGTAATTTAGCTTAGACATCGGAATTATAATTTGTTAAAATTTATAGAGATTTTTGAAGGGACTGGTTTCCCGAAGCGAAGCGAGGGCGGATTTACTATATACAATAATAGCAATAGCAAAGTAAAGTCAAGGACGGGAAAGGTCCAGTTCAAAGTCGCAATCATTGCTCTAACTCTACCCATATTAATTACATTTTTAGGTACATATTATTGCGGTTACGATTTTATGCTCAATTACAAAATTTGCAAAGTCACAACACAATGCATGAAAACGATATTAAGTTTACCTTGTACAACTAATAATTTTATTTTATTTATCACTGTTTACAGTGGACGAATACAGTGTGCCTTTAAAATATTTCGTTACTCCCAAACTGGACGTTTCATTGACCCGTTCTGCAACTTTTTATTACGTTCCGCGGTCTCTCATACTTGTAATTACATCGCCGACGCACCTTCGGCAAATTTTACAATTTCTCCGACTTAAATTTCACAGCCCTTCACTGAATAATGAAGACGAGTGACTCGAACAAATCGCTCGGGGTGCATAGGTTGCGTGAAAATCGGCTTACATTCGGACACCCGCCAATTATTTCTCCGTCAAAAAATCGGTAAAAAGATTTCAACATGTCGAAACGCCGATGCCAACACGGGGCTTTTTTGACACGTCTTTATCGGCTTAACGATTCGCAAAAGTAATTAACTTTAATCGTAAGCAAAAACAAGCGATAATGAGCTTGCTTTGACCAACGGTTTAATACCGCTAAGAACCGCTAAGACGTTTTATAAATGCACTAGCTTTTGCCAGCGGCTTCGCCCGCGTGAATTTCGTTTAAACTCCACCCCTTTATTTCACCCACTTAAGTGTCATAAACGTAAGAGAAGATAAAATATAGGTATACTTAATCAGAAAGCTTCGAACTGCTAAGCTATCGGGAGTTACACGTGTTATTGTGAGTCAACCATAAAAGATAGACATAATATGCTGTCGTGGAATATTTTTTATATAATTTTAAGGAGAACATTTCCGTCATACATGATTTCTGTGTAGCTTTAACCATTAAGGTTACACACGCGACGGAAGCTTAAAAAATGGAGTAACTTCTCCCGTTTCCCCAACATTTCCCTTCACTGCTCTGCTCCTATTGATTGTAGCGTGATGAAAAGTATACTATAACCAGCGCGGGAGTATGAAAAATAATTGTACCAAGTTTCGTTAAAATCCGTCGAGTAGTTTTTGTTTCTATAACGGTTATACATCCGACAGACAGACAGACAGACAGACAGACAGACAGACAGACAGACAGACAGACAGACAGACAGACAGACAAAAATTTTACTGATTGCATTTTTGGCATCAGTATCAATCCCTAATCACCCCCTGATAGTTATTTTGGAAATATATTTAATGTACAGAATTGAACTCTCTACAGATTTATTATAAGTATAGATAGATTAAGATTACGATAAAAAAACTTTGAATACGTTGAGTAGATACGTTATGGTACTTCCGAACATCACATACTCTTTAGTCGGAGATTATTATTAGGAGTTCAAAAGATAAAGCCGAGAGCATAATTTTTAACAACAGTGATGTAGCATTATGTGATGTTCACAAGGGAAGATGTAAACATTCACAACCCAAACACGGTTTGCGCCAAATTCTTCTCGCAACGATGCACAAAAAAGACACACAAAAAATAAAGGATTTGGAAGGCGCCAAAAAGCCGCCTTCATTCTTAGAACGTGAATGAATGAAAAAAGTCATAAACCTAAGTTGCTCTCCCGCCAAACGGTTTCACGAGCCGATGCTCTGATAATGTTCATGATTTTAACAATTTTACGATAACAAGAGCGTTTTTTGAGCTCAGATTATTTTTTGTGCCCCTTCGTCTTATCTTTGTTTCAATTTGGTCCATATTGAATTACTCAGACCGAATAATGCTAATTAAAATAATTAAATAATAAAGCAATTAACTTTTTATTATTTAATACTAATCCAATCCAAAGGTGACCCAAAGGTGTTCAAATAACAAGGTAGGTAAGTTGTGTAAAGTAAAATAAACACAGACATAAAAAAAAACAAGTTTTTAAAGAACAAAATATTTTGGTAAGATTTTATCTCCCTAATTATAATATATTATAGTTAGAAAGAAAGAAAATTAAATGTAGTATAAATCCTTTTGGAGCTCGGTTTTTCAAATGAAAATGCCGTTTAGTGTCAACAGACACTTTGCCTGTAGCCGACAAAAATATACAATCAGAGATTGAAAAAGCTATGGAATTTTGCACACAAAAACGTAATGAATAGCTCGAAGAACCACCACAACAACAGAGAACTTTTGATAACCGTAAGCTTGAGCAATCGCCCTGATGTCGGAAATTTTACTTTGGTGAAGAATGATAAAAATTTGGTCATCAGCAGTAACAATAACATAAGTTTATACCAAGAATCGCCCGTTTCTTAAGATTTAGAGAACAATGAGCAAGATGACAATGAAAGGGTCCTTTACGAGATGTTGTCTTGTGTCAATGAATCAAAATCTCCTGGTGGTTTGGACGTATGCCATTGTTATTTGGCTTTTGTAAAACAAACATTCTAGGCGTCGTTTACAACACTTCCTTTATTAGAGGCAGCTGCTTCGTAAACTGTAAAGGTGTTCTTGTGTAAGGTGACCGGCAAACGTTGTTTTGTTTCTACGTTTCTTCATTGTTTATCTTTATCTTTGTAATTACCAACACCTGCCCGCGCTTCCTCGTCGCAAATCATTCTGGCTCACATATTTTGTTTATGTTTTTGACCTTGCGCTTCTTCGACAACGATCTAAAGCTCGAAAAGCCTTATTATTTCACTTGAAACTGTGTACTGTGGATATTCACTGTGTCCTCGATTAATATTGCTACCATAATTGTAATAAATTACAGTTATATCTTAATCTAAACAGCCGATAAGCATTAAAGGGAATACATTTAAATCGTGCACGGATGGAATCATTTACCGGTTGAATTATAATATGCGTTATCGCGTGATTTACATGTAATCCGTTATTTATGTATACTGTTCGGTCACGGTCATGATTACGTTTCTTACAAACAAGATGGTTTTAAACACAATTTCATAATAGTTATAATTCATAGTCCAGAATAAAAGGCCGCGTTAAAGTTATAATTTCATAAACGTTTATAAATATGAATTGCTGCGATTGCGTTAAAAGATTATTGTTTACACAAATACAATGTCGCAACGGTTTATACTTAAACATCAAGTAGTTAACTTTCCGTAAATAAATCATGAATGTACTAAAGGAATAAATGAAAAAAACTAAACATAACTTTTTTCTAAAAACAGTCGAATATAATATGTTTAATTGTAATTAATATTTGTCATAGGACCACAGAAGAACACACAGAATTTAGAGACCACAGAATTATTTATTTACAGAACAAACTCTTACCAAGACGACGATAGTCGATATTTAGCAAAGATTTGCCAAATACTGGATCGGTAACGTAGTCAAAATGCCAAATAATACATTTTGAAATCGCAATAATTTAAATTTACATCGCAGAATAACTTATACTCGGCCAGCGAGTTGGTATAAATTAAATCTCCACGCATTTAACAACGTAACCGAGTGGAACTGAGCGACTCGCGCTTCAAATCCGACACAGGGCTCGGCTTACATTTTTTTGATACAACTTTTCATGTGCGACAGGTGACGGGTGGTTGCACCGCAACTCCCCCCCTCACGCCCTGCTCCGCCCCAATGAACTCTTAAGCATTTATTAGTGTACCTTCGAATGGGGTTGCCATGAATCTTTAGGACTTAAAGACAAGAAATATAAGAAAGTAGGTATCATCATTTGGTTCAAATTTATTGTAAAAATTTCAAAAATATGTGTGGTAAAAACGTGTGAGTTCAACCGTGACAACAATTTGAGCAACGTGATGGAGCATGCTCTAAGAAGCTATGAGGAATGAGTTGAGATTATAACGACCAAATTCCCAGACTATCCAGATTTAGAATTCTTATTAGATACTTACCTTAAATTTTCGCAGCACAGGCAAAAAAATCCAACATATGCCGAACCTGAACATGTAGGGACCTTCGTAGTCCATCCGATTTAATGTCTGATGGTCACTCTACTTCAGATGTATTTTTAATGCTCGCCTATTCCTTAATGTAGTTTTTTGCCGGCTTCACCTTTTTTAATGATACCGCTCGGTAACGGGGCAGCTTTGAAGTGTTTTACATAGATCCGCAGGTGGATCTTTGGATCCAAATGGCCAGTGGCAAGATCAGCTCGCGTTAGCTTCTGCCACTTACTAATCTATACATATATTATAAAACTCTTGCGTTACTGGTGACTGACTGACAGACAACGCACAGCCGAAACTACTGAACGGAAGAAGCTGAAATTTGGCATGAATGTTCCATGGGGAGTGTAGGGGAGCACTAAGAGAGGATTCTTGGAAATTCCACCCCGAATGGGGTGAAATAAGGGGGGTGAAGTTTAAACGAATTCCACGCGGGCGAAGCCTGCGGGCGGAAGCTAGTAGCAGCATAAATTGCTCAGACACTAAGTTAGTGCGCCTTACCATCTAAATCTAATACTACATCACTTACCATCAGGTGGGATTGTAGTCAAGCTTTACCATTTAGTACGTTAAAAAGCGACAGAAGAATAACGAAATTGAAGTCGGTTTCGTTTTGTTTTGTTCGTTTTATTTTGTTTTTAAAATTTATTAGGTAAGAACTTTGCATGTGATATACATACATTTACTAAAAGCTATTTCTTTAGCAATAACATGTTTAAGTGTAGGTTAACTATTTATAATATTGCCGTGTCTTTAGACCACGAATAAACTTTTTTTTTATACTATCTTTGTAAAGCTTTATCAAATGTTATATCTATACATAACACTCAGTAACTTGCCTAGCAACTATCATAACGTCAGTTGTAATTGCATTATATTTTTAATTTTTGTTTCTTTATCTACTAACATTATTCATAGATAAAATAATGGTAAAGCCCGTTAGATAACCACTTCAATTACTTTAGTATTATATACAAACGAATAACTCCGGACCAGGCGTGAAGTTGATAAGTAGACTTGCATATACATATGTAGTTACGTACATATAATTATATTTTTTAATTCATAATAGGCATTAGGATTGTTTAATTCATAGGGTGAATAAATGACTAAGTCGATTGGTCTGTTTTATCGCATAAAGCAAACATGTGAATTTTGAAATAACTCTCTTATTAAAGAGTACCTACAATGTGTATCCACGCCTGGTATGGAACTAGCAGTTAAACTCATTTCTTGGATATATATTTATTTCTTTATTATTTTACTCATGTTGTCCTCTTGGAAAGAGGAAACTTCCACCCATATCTTCTGCGTCTACACGGCAATAGCCCACTGTACAAGTCGCGTCTTAGGATGTATAAGAGCTGATTAAATGAAGGATATGGAACCCAAGACATCCTATGGTTCATACAGACCTCCGGTACGTCTTGGGATTCAGACCAAACGCTAAAGATTCAGGTTACAATAGATCAAATGTGAAATGTCAAATGTGATCAAATCTTTTATAGGTAATCTCAAAAACGGTTGAAAGGATGTTTATAGGATTTTCACTGGAAGGTAGAGGAGATTGTGGAGCAACATATTATAGCTACATATATACCTTTTATCCCGGACTTCCCGCGGGATCGAGATTGACGCTAGCACACCACACAACTAGTAACCTAATATCCTTGCGGAAATTTTCTCTTTCTTCTTATTTCTTTCTTGGCTACCGCGCTGTATTGAACCTTGATTGTTACTAATATCCAAGAGTAGAAACTACTTACCACCAGGCAGTTAATTATGTAATCACTTTGTTATCATATGAAGGATTCGTATTGTACATATTATATCAACGTGTAATCTAATCTAACAGGCCGGCGATACAAGATTTAGGTTAGTAGGTGAACTTATAAAAATAGATTCCGATGTGAACGCACAACATTGTATGAGTGAAGAATTATGAGAAACACGGAAATGATGATATCTTTTAATAACTTTCAATTTAAAATAACACCGACTAAGAAATCCTTTAATGAGCTGATGAACATCAAACGCGCGAACAGATCTTTATAACATCCTTACTATATTATAAATGTGAAAGTGTGTTTGTTTGTGACTCTTTCACGTCGCAACATGGCTATTATATGGTATGGTTTGTGTGTGGGGATAGTTAAGAGGGTGGAGAGTGACGTAGGCTACTTTTTACCGCGGAAAAACATCTCATTCCCATGGAAAGATCGATGTTTCGTTAGTTGCTAATAGATCCGGAGTTGTTAATAGATGGCGTTAGTAAAATTCATTTGCAAGTTTTGAATCACGCTATCAAATACTACATGTAATTTACTTAAGTCATAGGCAAATGTTACAGGCTACTTTTTAGCAGAGATTCCTACGGGAGTGGGACCTACGCGGCTGTTACCTACGGGTACCGAAGCGAAGCGCGGGCGCTTCTATAGTAATTAATAATTCAATCTATGCCAAAATGCTATAGTACCTACATCGTTTTAGAAACCCTAGTAAGTAAACTGCTTTTTATAAAAAAAAAACTGCACTCAAATCGGTTCATACATTCAGGAATTCAGGTACACAGACCGACAGGTCATACTTATAACACCCTTTTTTCCGTTGGAGGTTAAAAAAACGGACAGCGTGGTAGAGTTTGTTCTTAACCTCAGTAATAAGGAGATACCAGTGTCATGTTAAGAGGCAGTAGATAAATAATCGATGGAAGCCATTCAGATGCCATCATTTCTGGGAAGAAAATTGCCTGAAGTATGACTTCACCTTGCAAAAATAGGTTGCAGAAATAGGTAATAAAAACAGCTTTCCAGCAATTTATTGAGAAATTAAAATTGCAGTATTTATTACAATAATTCCTGAGCTCGGGGATAAAAACATAAATTATGATGACCATCACTCATTTCACTTGTAATTTATGTCAACTATTTATTAAAAATACTACGGCTATAACCTACACGGCACCTTTGCATCGAAAGGTTATAGTAACGCACCTTTAATACCTTATACAAAAACGTAATTACTCCACACTTATAACAAAAACACAAGATTCTAAAAACAAAATATCAATTAACCCACAATTGTTCACTCTGGCAACAAAATTAATTAGAAATGTTAATCGCCGCCCATCGGTATGTTATTAATTTCCGAGGCAGTTACAGTGTTTACTAGCCTGAACTTCTAATGTAGAGTAATTCCAATAATAGGCACTTATTAAGTGCACTAATAATGCTCGTGCCCTAAGTAATTGACAGGAAGATTATTCTACGACGCCAAACTACACCTTAAGAACTTCAATTAAAACTCAAATTGTTCCTACAGACAAAATCTGTCAAAAACTTTCAATTGGAAAGCACAGGAGTCATACGAGTCAGGGCAGCGCAAGCAAGGATAGACTTCATTCCAATGATGTAAGGTTGACTTTGTAACTGTATCAATGCAACAAAGTAAAAAATGTAGGGCGGCTGTAATAGTAAGCATAAACATTTAAAACTAGTAATTTTGTGTAATTCGGTACTCGTTATTTTACTTCTCAAATGACGCCTTTTAATTATACTCGATTGATGTAATTTGGCCTTAAAATGTACGTCAACATTCAATTAGGGCGGACAATTTGAGGGCCCCAGCGACGGAAGGAGAGAGCCAAAGGGATTATCTTTATTTATGAGATATTGGAGTGAAATTAGATATCAAAAAGCATTATAATCATACCTACTGTAATAGGCATTTAATACACTTTTATAATTAAATTAACGATATGTTAATTTGAATTACTGTCATAAAGAGAAACTTAGTTCCATATTTGATTATTAAATCCACACACATTTTATGTGTTTAAAATTTGGCGTATCTACTTTAAATTGACATAGAGAAAAGTGTTTTTAGTATATATATCATCAATAATTAAAGATTCCAACGTCGACCCAGCGGGAGTAACTTATGATAATAATATCATAACAACGTTGTGGGCGATCTAAATAGAAATAATTTGTTGTCTTTCATTCCTACAAGAAATAAGAGCTTTAACATTTAGGTTATCTTCCTCGTCAACCTCACTTCTACTGCGGTCCAGGCATTCTCAAATAAGTGGCGAAACGCAATGTATGTACCTACCATTATGCACGAAGCCTGTATAGCGTAAATAACGAGATACTAGTTTCTACCCGTGACTTCGCCCGCGCCCACAGACCGACAAACACAACATAACAGAAAACAAATTAAAATGCCAAAAAAACCGCACTAAGATCCAGCAGCAGACCACCAGTAAGATACCTTTTTAATTAACGCGAGCAACATTAATCCACGCTACAACAAAACCGTGTTTGTTGGTACTGCAATAATTTTTAATTGTACTTTACGGTTATATTTTCCAGTTAACGACTCCTTCACCTGCAACTTGCAAAAGAAGTTGTTCTCGCGGAATGTCTGGATGAGTTTAATTTGCGTTACACACACCGCAACGGAAAAACACAAAGGGAACGCTCACCTAGGCCCGTTAGTGGAAAAAAATGGAGCCGCCATCCCCTCACTATTTGCATAGAACCTGCGACCTTACGGACATTGGATTAACATTCATTTATTCAAACATTAACATATTTTAATAAATTCATTTCTTTCGGGACCCCAAACGAACAGTAGGTATTTGCGCCGACGAATGTTTTTTTTTGTTTTTCTACTTTTGACACGCGAAAAATTTGGGTCCCACATTACATAATTTTGTAATCAGATATATTTAACATTTTTCTTCTTCCTTATTAAATGTTCTCCGGCTATGCACCGGTAGTTATTGAAGTCGTTGGCGATGATAACCCATGAAATATCTTTTCGGGTATTTGCGTGAAAAATGACGAATTAAATTATCAAGTAGGTTTGAGATGAGAGAGAGAGCAAACGGCACCTATTACTTTAATCAAAGTTATCATGTCATTTTATCAAAATGAACAAGAGTAACGTTTCTTCATCTAGGTGGTCTTAGCAACAGGAGGGCCGTGCAAAACGGTAGGTTTAAACATAAAAAGGCCTTAACTTGACATGGCCAGAAAAGTATGATGACGGCAGTTTTAAGACCAAGCATTGGGCCTCTGATATAAATTGGAGTAAAATAAAGCAAATATTTAAAGAAAATACGGAACCCCATAATCCAAGCTGAAGGCTCGCAGTATTCTTCATCGCCGCCAAGTTTATGTATATAGGGCTAACCGAGGACGAAAGAAATGCTTCATTTGAAAGGAAAATGCGGCAATGAAATATGCATCGTAATTGACATCCGAGATTCTGAAATCCCATCTTATCCCGGCTATGTGGGCGCGGGGACCAGTTACAGTGGTTACATTAACTAACAAATTAACTAAAAGTTTCACGAACTTCATGCAGTTTAAGTAGAGTTGTTTTCAACGGGGAACAAATTGAACGACTAACTAAAAAGGCATCATGATTTTAAACATAAAACTGCGGGGTTTTGCCGGCGTGAAAATACTTTTCACTGTTAATAAAACAAACTTGTTCTTTAGTTTACTCCTTAGGATCGAAATAAATCAAAATCCATTCATAGCTGATGATGTCACCTACTCATAAAACATCTGTTTGACCATCTTCTTATATTCTTTCTTCGCTTTAATATTATGTACCTATTTAGATTCATTCTGAACTTTATCTGTAATATTAGTGTGGGGCTTTGAGTGTGAAGCGTTATTTATTTATTTATTTATTTATTAGTACTCATTACAATCATGTATTTTGTATTTCCGACTATACAATCAAATCAGGTTACAAACAATCCGTCCATTGCCCTTTGCATAACAATTTGTAGGGAGCGGTGATGCTTGCAATATTAAAACACGAAACATCAAAGTTATCCTCCAGCAAACATCTTGTTAATTAGACAATAATGTTTAAAAGAAATCCCTACAGAGTTGGCTGTTTCACGCGGCGAACTTAATGAAAGGGTAGATATTTCTGTTAATACAACCAGTCTTTTTTAAGCTCCCTTTAGTGATTAATAAATAGAGATTTTTCCTTTATAATCACTGATTAAAAAGGAAAAATCTCTATACAAAATTCTTATGTTCCTGAAAAACTCATTAATCTAGAAAGAGGAATATTTAAGAAGGCTGGATATGTCTGGGACAAGACTAAAGAACATAATTCTTATCGAATGTCGATTTTTCGTTTCTCAACGATTTTAAGGAGGATTTCTCATGTAGGTATATGTATTTGAGCTGATGCCTTTACAATTGCATTAAGCCTAAACATCAAAAAACCGTAAAATTTAATCATTTCGTAAAGCCAGCCACGCATAATATGCGAAGGCAATACGGTATAATGCGTAATCACTATAACCAGGTTTATAGCTCATCACACAAGGTTATTGGTTATTTCTCATCATTAAACAGACGGTAAGAATGCATTCTGTCAGTGAGCGAGCTGTAGTCAACCAAAGTTATGCGCGTGTTACCTACTTTCAATAACAAATTTAATATGCGACAACATAGGTTTGCAACACTGTTGCTTACGTCTAGAGGCTACTTGAGATTCCACCCTTAACCTTAAGTTTATGGCCGAACTTACAGTTATTTTTCATTTCCTTGTTGAACCGTTATTTTGTTACAATGTACTAAATTATTATGCCTGAGGCGGTAGATACCGGAAAATCTATAGATCCAAGAAAATGTCAGGTCACCAGTGTCATGTTATTTCGAAGGAGAATATGGCCATTCAGTCCAGTACATTTGTTTAATCACTGTTTAATTACCTATTTAGTAAAAATACGAGAATCCCGATCAAAACATAAGTACATTTATAGGAAAAGCAATTCTGTATCCTTTTATTTCACGACCTCTTTAAACTATCCTTGGTATTTTTACTGTCATAGCGTCCGTTTTTTATGAGTAACAGAAAGCACACGATCATGCAGCACCAGCACTCTTCCTCTGCCGCCAATGACCACAGTAACCGACAGTCGACACACATAAATGTCACAGGTACATACTCAGACCAATAAACTATAGACGGCGTGCCGTGAACAAAAGCGTGAAGCCGGCAAAAAGTACGCCTCGCCTTGTAATACACACGGCGGCACTCACACCAAAACGACTTTTGTGTTCTAAATAATAAAAAATGAATGAAGCTTTGTGTTCCAAAAATAAAGTTTAAATTTGTTCTAGTTCAAACTGTCAACATAGGGCATTCTATTGGTTCCGATGTGTGTTTTAGGCACACTTTTGCCGGCTTCACGCTTTTGTTCACGGCACGCCGTCTATAGTTTATTGGTCTGAGGGTACATATATATTGGTACTGGGATGGTAAGTACAGTTATGTACCGACCGTTCATGCTGTAGCATGTGCGCGTAGACATTTTGTAAGAACAAACAGATACACGGACAAAACTCTTAGCAATAATATTCCGCTGTACCACTGCATACGGAACCCTAACAACCACATACATAACACAAAGAGCTTATCGCACTTCACATTCCAAGAAACGGACAGAATCATGACGCATAAACTCCCAAAAACGGTTTTAACAAACTAATTCCGCCATAAACGAATCGTTTCCGTTCAAATATTAAATACGATGCGTGTTAATTTTAATCAGTTTTATGAGGGTACATTTACAAGTTATGGGGGTTGGTGCGCGACTCGAATATCTCGGTGGCCGTCTGTTAATAATGAATGACTTTCATCCCGTCCGCCCCACCGAATATCTTTAATTTTGACGTAAACCGATGGTCGGCGATAATTTGCAATAAGGGGTCCATTACCGAGCCCTTGTTTCGTTTCATCAAATGAATATTTAATAACCATTGCGAACGCCCCAATTGATACTATTGCATTTATGATGAAACTTGCTGACCAAGGGAACGTTGTTTCCCATATTTAAATGTCGCCTTAATAAAACGGACAAAGTAACACGTATTTTGTGAAATGTTCAGTCTTCCTATTTCCGTTCAAAGATACCCATCGGAGGCGTTTGAATAGGGTACCGTTTGTTGTTGTTTGATTATTTATTTATTTATTTCACACTTTATTGACAACCTATGACTAGGTATTACAATGGGCGGACTTAATGCCTAATGGCATTCTCTACCACTCAACCCTTGGAGATGGTGAGAAGTTGAGGTTGAGGTTATGGAAACCAATAAACGTTAAGAATGATAGAAAACACACACAGCCTAAACCACTAGCCTTACGAGTACGAGTACCCTAGGATGCGGGAATCGATTCGATTTACTTGTAGGTAACTTTAGAATTGATTATTTTGATTTGAACAAATATTAATTAAATATAAATATAAATTATTACTTGAAAAATTATTTGATAATTGACCTCCTCAAGTGAACAAAATAAGGGATAAATTGTACGAGCATACAAAACCGCGGTCACCAGTTAATGAATAAAGAAACCGCCGATTACCCCGGCATTCATCATCGCCATTATCTCGAAAAAACAATCAAGTTATCGTGTGAATGTTACCTAAATCGAGTGGCTGACCGATAATATAAAGATAAATAACAAACCTCCTGTATAAACGCCGTTGGCAACACCTTGGCCGGCCCATCGCATCGATCACCCGACAATGGGGGGTTCGGAATAAACGCTAAAATTTGCACCCGCCGTGATTTATTGCCACGTCGCGTCGGTACGTGTAGATGCTATCGACAATTGCAATATTGCGAGTGAAAAAAACTGTACGCGCCATACGGGTTGCAATCTGCAACGTATTAGGGATGTTACCGACTATCGTAAACAAATTTAAGAATATCCGAAAACGTAGGTATACGACAGCGAAGTAGATGATTTTTTATTTTTTATGCATCAACACAACTATTGAACACAAAGATTGCTGAGTGCCATAAATTAACTACCTAGTGTTTAACTGCTTGCTTAGTTTAAAATCTGCATATTTTAGATAATATAGGTATGCGACTCCAATTTAGTTCATAAGAAAGCATTGAAATATGAACTTCATATTGAGTTAACATTGGTTGATCCGATCGAAAATTCGAATTATAATCATACAAAGTAATATAAGTAAGTGCAGTAATTCATTATGTATGTTTCGCGTGCTTTTAAGATCAGTGACAAGTAAGATGCTGCCCTTAAATAAAAATAACACTGAAAAAAAAATACCTAGATACGATAATATTCGTCTCCATATCCGACATGCCCAGTCCCTACAACACTAGACTATGCTCAGTTATAAAAGAAAATAATGCCCTTTTGCAATTGGTTGTGTCGTAATCTATTATATTCTTTATATCAACAACCGACAAAACAGCATACGACTTGATGGTAAGTGATCACCGCGGCCAACAGATAACCTCAGTCCAATTGCATCGGGGTAGACAAAGTCGTGCATTTTGTCGGAGCCTGTTGAAGTTTTGAATGTAACGACAAAACCGGCCAAATGCGAGTCGGACTCGCGTACGAAGGGTTCCGTACCATTATGTATAAAAACGCCAAAAAAATCTGGTCTGTTGTATAAAAGCCTCACTTATATTTAATTGTTTTATTGTAGCCACATATTATGCCCAACGCCATCTCTTGGGCCGAATGGTAACTAAACTTACGTCGAATCTATGGGCACTAACTTAAATATTTATTTTATTCTGTTTTTTAGTATTTGTTGTTGTAGCGGCAACAGAAATACATCATCTGTGAAAATTTCAACTGTGTAACTATTACGGTTCATGAGATACAGCCTGGTGACAGACGGACGGACGGACGGACGGACGGACAGCGAAGTCTCAGTAATAGGGTCCCGTTTTACCCTTTGGGTACGGAACCCTAAAAATCAACATCGTGTGTTAAGTGTCAGCAGATTCATATTTTAGACTATGAAGCGTCCAACGTGACTTCAACAAGTTTGGTGGAATAATACAAAAGCAATAATATATAATATTATGTAGATACATTTTAACCCACGACAGATGACAAAGTTGTACTACCTAGAGAAAATAAACATATAAAAATTAAAAAAAAAGAAATTTTAAACCTTATTTTTCCTTTCAACGCCTTCCCCATTCTGTCGTGGATAAAAAAGCACATGTCTTAATCGCGTTAAGGTGCCTTTCCACCAGAGATGTGCTATGCTACGTTGCTAAGGATGCGTTTAACATCCACCAATCACATACTTTGGCCCGCCTAGAAACCCCCTAAGGGCTAAATGTGATTGGTGGATGTCAAACACATCCTTAGCAACGTAGCATAGCACATCTCTGGTGGAAAAGCACCCTTAATAGCAACAGAAGCGTCGCGAAGCGCTCAGTCAGAATCAGTGTACGCTACTCACTTATCTCCCGCTATCGGCTACTGAACCCCGGACCTGAAACAAGAGACGGAAATTTACTGATTGATCAGATCGACCGGTGTCGCTTTATCGCCGTGTCCACCAGACACTACGCTTATCTAATTTGAAATTCTCTTATTCTCCTATTGAAATTAGCGTGTAATGAACATTCATCAAGATCGGCATGACATCTGCGTTGCATGGACATTTTTAAATTAATTAATAGTTTAATGCTTGACTTCAATCAAACCGATGGTAAGTGACGATGTAGTCGTGGATCGTAAGGCGCACCTAACTTAGCAAAAGCCTGTGTCCACACTTGATTTGAAGACACCAACATCATACACAATTTACAATCCTACCTGAGAACAAACATTTGTCTGTCATTTAAATTGATTGTTCAAGCCAAGAATCCAACCTGGAACCCTCAGCTGTGGAGTATTCATTGGTTACTGGACTACGAGGTTCTCAGGTTCAATGGAAATAATTAGTTAATGTCAATAATTAGCGGCTCCCTCGGCAGGGCACATAGCTTCAGATATTCTTTGGGTTCTGCAATGTTACTCCATTGTTAATTGATAGAGAAATAGGAAGCCACATCTGAAGCAAAATTTTACTATGTAGGTACTTATGTATTACGAGGCTTTTTTCTTCCATTGCTTGATGTGTGTAATGATTTAAATTCTCTGTCGTTGTCTGAACTACAATTATTAAAATTATACCATAGGTTTTGAATTAATAGCCTTAGATTATTATTTTTCGCATCACTACAATCTCCCACGCTGCCAAAGTGCGGATTAGTAGATTTCACACACCTCTAAAGCCGTTACGGGAATCTCTTAGGTTAACTCACGATGCACGATGTTTTACTTCACCGAGATAAGTGTCAATTAATTTTAATGCACCAATTTCTTTTTGCAAATCAATTTGCGCAGACTTAATCTTTGTTCTGGAGTACGACGTTCAAATTCAAACCTTTTATTTCATTTAGAACGTAAACTTAGCTTATCTAACAAAAGTCAATATTTACAAACATAGTACGGAACTTAAATAATATGTACCTACTATAAACGTATTCAATAAAATGCCTTGAAATTGATTTCTAATTTCGAAATCAGTACGTCTCAACTAGTGGGAACTGATTTCTCGATTAAGCAATTCGTAATCTTCAAACTTATTACATTAAAATTAGTTACAAGTCACAACCGATTAGTAACCGAAGCTCCATAGAAACCCGAGGCAGAAATAAATAATCAAACTGATAGATTTTTTACGATCATTACGTCGTTGACCGATATGTTATCGGCGGCTGCGACGTTCACTGACGATAGAAACGCGTCGTTCGAATGGAGATAAAAACTTTTGCTTTGTTTGGTGTACATTACTTTTTCGGGGTTCCGTACAGGTCCTAAGATTTACCAATAGAGAGTGACCAATGACACGACCAATAGATAAGAGCTATCCAATATATTTTTTAGCTTTCTCTTTGCAAAACCTGATTTGAAAACATATCTGTAATACCAGGAGGGAGGGGTAGTCTTGACTTATACTACGGGTGTTCACGCAGGGCGGTAATTAGGTTCATTGTAAATTGACGACGAGAATTTAAAGTGCCTTAAGTGAAATTTATTACAAGCTAAACTGAACTATGAGCACACGTAATAAATTAGTTTTTAGCGGGGAGTGGCAATCCCATATCCTCAGCGTTGCCGGTATAGTTAGATGATCTAACAGAGTGAGTGGAGAGCAAACATTCTGAGCGCCATCTACCGGGAATGAGAGCTCTCAGAGCATTGACTAATTAAGTTGAAAGCCTTAACAGAATGCCGGCTCGTGGGATGCTGAATGAGTGGAAATTTCAAATATTACACGCGATTTGTCTATTCAATGCTGTTTTTCAGCTGATGACGGTCAAACTTAGGTATTTAAAAGTGAAATCAAACAAAGAACCCCGTGGTTCTCAATTCAACTGTACTTTTTGACCAATTTCATGATTCTTTTTTATTCCAAAGCTGGTGCTTGAACGAGATCTGAGAACTTTTTATGTTAATCATATAACAAGACACGTCTGTCGCAATTGTCAAGGCGGCGGCAGCGGAAGGGTGGTGCTCGTTTGCTACCGTAATTACATTAAAAAGTATACCCGGGCTTAAACTGAAGTAAACAGAATTCTTTCATTAAGTACCAATTATTTCGATTGCATTATGACACTTGCAAGAGGGACAAAGATATTTACGTAGGTAATAATCATTATAATCCTTTGGGTCCTAAAGCACTATGAAGAAACAAGCCAACACATAAAATCTGATAATAAACACATAACTTTCTTTGCGTCACTCAGTCCATTAAAAAGGAACCGAACTAATTAGAAGTAAATTATGCTATCAACGTGTGTCCTGCCTGCCCTATATTGTCAATCCCATAAAATCGATAACATAATAATATGTTCGCGTTTAATACAACCAGTTTCTCATTTGACGTTATCGCTAATTTTATATTATTGGTAATCATTATCAAAATGTTTGAAGGAAAACGTTATTTCTTTATTAGTTAATTTTAATTGATAAATGATTTAAAGATATTCAGTATAAAGCATTATGTAACATTGATCACAGCAAATACTGATATATTTTATTAAACTATCTATATTTACATAATAAATCGAAATCTGTACATGGAAAAGTATGTAGGCATTTTATATTATATGTTGCCATTTAAACAAATTCCATATCTAACGCGAACGGAAAAGATATAGTTATATATAATAAAATAACAACAAGTTAAACGTAACTGTACCTACCTAATAATTAAACAGGCATAAAATATTATCTGTCTAGTACAGTCAACGTCAAATAGTTAGAGACAATCAGGGTATTCAAATAAATAGACGCAACCAAAAAGTCGATAATATCGGTACAAGCAAAGTTTCCTTATTGTTGACAACAATATAGTCGCTCAAATGGCCGAGACGTTTAAAATGTCATATACATCGGGTCAGTCATAACACCATAAACATAGTTATAGTCATCTCGTCAATGGTATCCAAGCATTCAAAGCGTTCAAAAATATGAAACATTAGAAAAATAAACTACAATAAACTAAACCTAATGTTATTGGCATGTCGTTCTATTATCTATCATTGTATGTCAATATCTATAATTCAAATCAATGTCAAGTTTAATACTAAGGCAAGTTTGAAATAATATCTATTGATGCATAACTGTTTCCGATGTGATCATAGAGATATTACAATAGAGGGCAGAAGCCAGGCTTCAGAGCGTCTTTTGGATAAAAAGAGACGAAATCTTTAGTAATCACCTTTCTCTTTCTGGATCATCGGGATTGGAGAGAGATAGGTAATTACCGTTATCGTTGTTTCTCTTTCTAACCGGGGGCGATTGCAATGTATGGGTATGGCTCACCCACTCTATTGTAATATCTCTATGGATGTGATGGCTTTTGTATTAAATATATCAAAGCAAGCATTGAAGCACCACTTCATTTGACATACATGACTTGCACTTGACATTGAATGAATTAATCAATTTACTTATCGGAAGAAATGATGCACAATGAACTTTATCGCATGTCATTTAAAGTCCATTTTTATTATGTGTTGCTATAATTTTGGCTACTTGGGTGCTACATATTTTTGAATACTTTGGTTGCTTCATACTTTTGAACACTTTGGCTGTTAGGCAACCAGTGGCGTTGTGGTTGTCACGGTATTAATGCCGACTTGGGTGTTATCAAGTATTCGGTGTTGTGAGTGCTCCGATATATTTGTACACGGTAGATGGTCTGAAAAATTTGATCGCTTTGGTTGAGCCGTTCTTAATGGTCATAATGAATGTTTCCAAGTATTTGGTAATCATGACTGCTACGTACTATATGACGCTGACTGTACCTACCTATTCAATCTAAGCTTACGAGTACAGCCGTTTCCGCGACAGTACATTTGTTATTAGGAAGTCATTACAGAAAATAATCACTTTGACATTCTTGGTGGATATTGGAAATGTTAGGTTTCTCTGAACTTTCCCCTGCACATGTTTTAATTTAATTTTGATTGATGAATAAATAAATAGTCTTGGGATATTGCATTTCGGTTTGACACACCAATTTGTTTAAGTTTATAATAATCGTATCTAATACAATTAATTATTACATTTTACGATAAACGAGTATACTAAGATTCACTTGTAGGTACAGGATTACACGGAATAATAAATACGAGTTTCAAACTAACATAATATTTCATTTTAACTAGACCATAAACTAGATATTATGTTAATATCACCCTACTGAACCACCTGGTCCTTAGAAGTTAAAATATTAACATTATTAAGCTATAAAACACTAAGGAAAATCATTATGTAATAATAATTCATCGAACAATCAAAACCGACCATATCGACAACGTAATCACGACCTTACTCCACGAACAGGAGGTCGAAAATCGAATCTGCCAAACACTTCATCGACGTAAAAAATACTTATTACAGCCAAAGGTATTTTAGTAGGTATTAGCAGGTTGAATTTGAATAAGTAGCCCACTTACGATACCTGGCCAGCGTGTGGCCATTAGCCAAACAAAAAATAAACGCTATCTTTTATCAAATCTAAGTTCGTCGACCCACCGCGCCAACTAAACGTTGCATGTCATTAATTTAAATTACTTCTAATGTCTACCTTATTACGCTGGAAAAGAGTATGGGGGGGAAAAAGTGGCCGAAATAATATGTATGCGGTTCGCTGTGGTCAAGAATCCGCATGACATAAGAGCGATTTCGTACTTGGTACGGTATGTTGTCATGTTGATATTATGTTATGGATGTAGGTATGTATGCGATGTGAACCGATCTGTCTTGTTGTAGGATCGTTGCGATGGGTAAATAAATGGGTAAATAATGGGTAGGCAGGCAGGTGGAGGTTAGGGAAGTTAGGTCGAGGATACCTACTTTCAAAGTAGAAGAAGTACTCGATGTCTATCGCAAGGTCATTTTATGTAGGAAAGTACCTAAATAATAGATAAACGAGCAGTTGTGCTACGGTGGGAAGTAATCACCATTAGTACCTAATAGAAGGAGCGATGGGTTTTTTATTTTTGAGAAACAAAACGCAATCATTCTTCTGATGAATGAAACTGTTGCAGAAAACAGTTGCAACAGCACATTATAGACTCTAAATACTGAGTAATAAAATAAAAATTTTCTTTAAGCAATTCGACACTTATTTCTGCAAAGTTTTGTTTCTAACCTTTACACATTAAACCTTTCGGTTATAAACTACTAAATATATAAATTCATTAGTACCTAGTATAGAATGTTAAGAATTTAAAGATTTTAAAATACTGTTTCGTTACTGGATAAATTGCATTTATGCATCCCTCGAACATAATTTTACTCAAACACTTCCCATAACTACATAACATAACTACATCACAATATAACCAGGTAAATTTCGCGTCCTTCCAATATAATCTGACAACTTTTAATTTTTTATCAATATCGCAAGCTTCGTTAAATAATAATACACCTAGACTGCTAGACTTCCCAAACACAATAGAGTGCAATTTCGCATGCACCGGCCCGTTGCAGTGCGGTATAGCTGCATCGCTCTGCATTGCGCCTTGCGACCAGCGCTGCGACTTGCCTTCAGGATTTTCAAATCACGTGACTTACGCCATAGTTCAGGTATACCGTATACATTAGGACGGAAGAAGTGACTGATATATTATAAACAGGTCTAATAGTTATTCAATGTTTTGAGGCAAACGTTTTAAGTTTTACGGCACCGATTGTTATGTAACTGTCTTCGAGCATTGGTCTCCGTAACAATACCACTTTTAAACGTTATTAATGTCTTTTAAAAAATACATTTTTACTATTGAATTACACTTCTACCACGCTAGTATCTATTAATCTATAAGTATCTCGCGACAAACTTGGCGTAATGTAGTAAATTTTGCGTAAGTGGAGAGGAGTTTGATTTAACTAAAACTTTATTTTTTTTATTTTGAGAGGTTTGTATAACACTGCTTTACAATTTTTTACTACTGACAATTTTATGAAATTTTAAAACTACATCAAAGTCAGTTGCAACTTGCAACTACTTAACATTTGCCGTAAGGCCGGTGACTGTCAATCGCGCAAATACGCGAAAATACGCGAACCGACTTGTGTTGAACGGCCTCCACAAACGATTATGCGATTTTTTTTACAAATTCGTGGTTTTTGTAAACTGCCAAAGCTTTGCCGATTTTTTGGTTGCACCCTACGCTACCCAACCAACGCTCCTGAACGTTTGTGCCACCATTAGTAAGTACAATGCATTTACAAACATTCGCGCACATGTGAGTGACCGTGGTAACTTTTAACCTTTCCATATATGTATAATTACACGTAGCCCGTAGGTATGCATTACTTAAATAAATATCATGTAACATCAATTATTTCTTGACTTTACGGCCCAACCCCACAGACATTTAATTGTTGTACAATTAAAACATTCACAAAACAATTACTTGTGCCGGCTGTTAAGTTACACGAATAAACCCTTCACGGCGTTCGTTCATGACATTGTCATGCTAAGGGCACGCCGTGTACAATGAGTTTGTTTACTTGGAACGCATTTCATTAACTCCTCGCGACCTGTTACTCAGCAAAGGTCGTGATATAATCAAAGTTGTAGACATTTTTTATGGACGCAACCGGCGAATAAACGCGTTCAGGGTCCAACCATCACGGCAGAGGCTTCGCTTACGAATTGCTGGTCAAACAGGAAGCTGTTTTTACAGTCTTTCCAAAATTGCATCATGAATGTCGACAGTACCTAATGAAAACACAGATTTTGAATTTTAAAATTGACTGTAATATTAAATATTAAAATTTCTTAATTTTATTTCATGGATCTGTTTTTCACTACGAGCAACAGGCATATTAGTAGATAGTATTTTTCGCAAACCTAAACATTTAAAGATGGTAACAAATCATAATTTTGAGAAATATGACTTACTACTATAATCCAGTAGTTATTTTATCACTTTTATCGGAAACAGATGCAATTACCAACCTTCGTTTGCAGACAAATAATGTGGACATCTATTCAACTTAAATGATGTGTGAAATTCTGTCCTTTACGTGTGCAAAAATAAAGAAGCGCCTTTAGGGACGTGCCAATTGAACCCCGAAATTCGTAATAGCAAACGTTTCGCAGAATGGGCGAAAGGCGAGGCGTGAAACGCGCGGTGCTTGTAAGGGAGCGTCCACACGGTGCGTTGCGTTGCGTCGAGGACTTAGAACAGTACACATCGACGCACCGCACCGTTCGTATGTATGAAAACTTTGTTTATTACTATGTAAAACGACGCAACGTCTGTGCTCGCGCTAACGCAACGATAGCGCTCGCATCAACGCAATCTTAACGCAACGCACCATGTGGACGCTCCCTAAGTGGGGAAATCTAATTTTCCACATAGGACGGCGGCAAGGTGGGTGCACTGAACTCGGTTCTGAGAAAAACTAGACGAAAACACTGTTTGGCAAGTACGCGCGTCTGGAATTAGCATGAGGGAAAATCACTTTCGGAGTAGACATAAAGAAATTGAAAACTACAATCATTAAGTGTTACTGACAGATAGTGAAGCGGGTTGTGGTAGAGAATTTTTTTTCCACAGTTGCCCGGCATGTCCAATCTCATTTTCTCCGACTTTTAAGAAAATTCCATTTAATAGGGACATGTTATTTGAAAATGAAAATGGAATGAATTTTATACTAATTTAGTTTTTACAAACACTTTTCGAAACTTGAACTACGCCAACCCTTCAAGAAATCACCACTGTAAGTAGTCTTAGAAGAAGAAGCGACAAAAATAACTCCCATGGAGGTAAAATTTTTATTTCTCCTTTTGATCTGTAAAGAGAAGTCTGACTTTAGCCGAATGGCAAAAGCTCGGAATATACTACACTACACTCATTCATCTGTAACTTAGTTGGAAGATAATGGCAAACCCAAATGAAAAAGTCAATGCACCGTTCCAACTACCCCCCGACAGAAATGACTAACTACCAATCCTTTCCCAGCAAATCTTACAACCAATTTTCCACAAGAGGAAGTTAAACGTGAGAAACTAAAAATACCTACACGATAATATCAATTGGGTACTGTTCGCTGGAATGTTTACATCACATCGGACAGAGAAGAATTATTACGTCACGTCACGCCCGCCTGAGACAAATAGGTTTCCGCTGTAACTGCCGTCGGTGAAAAAGTCAACAATTCGAACAGCAAGCCGAGAGAAAACCCGTCAGACTAATGACGATGAATGAATTAGCGTTTAAATATAGTTCCGGCTACGAGAATATTAAACATAATGCTGGTAAAACAATTGTTGAGAAATAGAATGTTTGGAAAATGTTCTTGATGTCTTTCACAGAAATTCTACTTTCTTTTAACGACATATATTAGTCTTTTTAGGGTTCGAATAATCTCCTCAAGTGAACATCGAGGACCAATTCGTCAATCACGATCATGCAGAGATACTATCTACAGCACTTGGTTAGCCGCTAAAACTAACCCAGTAGTACGTTCAGTTCTGATAACATAAATCGCAGAGCAGTTTAGTTCTGCGGATCTATTTTTAATGGAATTAAGGTAGCAAACGAGCATGCAGTACTAACTTTCCGCTACCGTCCATTAAAACTGTGACTGACCTAGAGCATGACCTAAATCGGGACTAGGATGGTTAGTCCAATTAGCAGACGGTGTTACAACGTTAGCTGGTTAGATTGTTCGTAGGTATGAGGACAGAGGCAGGGACGGTTTACGGAAATCTAGCCCTGTTAGTAATATTCCGAGTAGTAGTTGTTGGTAAGTGTCTTCCTCTAATTCGGTCACAGAGGCCTTTCTTAGCGAAACACCATATCTGTTAAAATAGAAGTAAGTACCGTAATGGGCGGTGGTACTAGTCCAGGCATTACACCGCACATGTAAAACAGACAGCCCGCGTCCGGAGCGCCCAATAAAGTATAGTACAGGCTAAATAATGTGCTGTGTAATGAGAAGTTTAATGGAAGTTCAAGGGCAAAGACAAACTTTTGGTTTGACCCATTGGCGTAAACTGGGAAACTTGTTGCGAAATACCGTCCGAAAACACCAAAACACCGTGCAAAACTAATGCAGTAAAATTATATTCACTAGATGACGCAAGCGCTACGCAGATGTATAATAAAATACTGTGTTGTATTTCCAGGGATTTATTATGTTACACAAAACTTTATACGTCGCTATGCAAATATCGCATCTACCGTCGTTACGCAAAATAAATAGTTGCTTGTACTCGCAAATCGTCGCATTAGAATTTTTTGCGTCAAGGATGGTTTAAAAGTACCTACTAAATATTAAATTGAATACCACCTCAAAAACAACTTACTCTTCAAGTTGTATACAGGATCCTATAATAGGTAACAGATCCAACATCAAATCTTCATCTTTGGGCTCAACCCATTACATCATTGTCTCAATTTTCATTTATTTATTTATTTATATAAAAAGATACTTGTAGAGCTAACAGCCTAAGCCAAGGCGCCCTACAAGTCACACATAGTTGCTTTCAAATCGTTTGAAACTCTGATAGGTATTGGATATCCCTCTATAGGGCGCATTCAAGTAGAACGCTGGTTACCGGCGCCGATCTGCCAGCCAAGTCACAAAGACATGAAGAAAGGACATTTTCATACGATTCTGCACGTTTACCTTGAATTTACATAAAACAAAAATGTTTGATGTATGCCTTGTAAGTAAGATTAAATCTAATTTGGAGGGTTAACTTAATAATATATGCTCACGATACACACAACTGTCCGTGCTAAATCGTCTAAAGGTCAATGATATGCAGAAGTCCGGTGAATATATACCTAACTGAAAATACTTCTTCGATGTAACGTGCGTTAGGCTGCAGACAACTTACCTCTTGTCGTATTGAGGCAGATAAAATATTGACCCTTTTTAACCAACTTCAAAAAAGAGAAGGTTCTCAATTCGACCTTATTACTTCATACTATAACTTTTTACTGAGTGAACATTCTTTTTCTATCAAAATTGGGCTTTATTCCGATAATAAAAACCATGTGGTAATAGGTTTTCTCATATATATCATATCTACCATGTAGAGATAGCGTGATAGATTTTTTATTTAGAATAAGCAGTAGGTAACACACTTATTAATAAACTAATGAACGGAAAAAATAGAGCAGCTATAAACTCGGTAACTTAGCAGGATAACGAAACGGGGATTTCAAGAGGTCAATGTGAGCTTGGTAAATTAGATAAGAACGTGTTTTTGCATACCGTGCGGATACTAGCCGATCAAACTAGTACAAACCACTTATATTCACGACAATTGTAACGTTGTTCAAGTGTGCTAAATATTTTGATGTTACATAACTAATTCTTCAGCGCTTTTTTGCGTCAATGAGAGTAAGGGGCTTTCATAGTGTTAGGTCCATCATTTCAATCTATATTATGTGTCTTACTGTTTGCTACAGGTCTTCTCCCACAATGTGAGGGATATCGGGCATGGCTTGGTGGTAATACTAAACTTTCTAAATGTAGCATTTCCTTGCACCCTGTTTTCATTATTTTATTTTGTGCATTTCTTCTTGAAGGTAAATAAGTTCCACTATGCTGGATAAACGGTGGTTTGCAGACATTACGCACCTTTGTGAGATGGAGCTCGTGAGGTACCAACATGTCATCTTCCTTTACCGTAGCAAGTAATTGATGTGTTTTCAACTCATTACAGGCCCTGTACAGAGCACGCATCTCTCCTCATAGCTGAGGAGGCCTAAACGTAAAAACTAAAAAGAAGACTGAAGATGAACTGAAGAAAATGCATAGTAATATAAGCTATGTTCCTATAACAAAAAGTAAAGAAAAAAAAATAATGTACTTCCTCTAAGACTGATGGATGGCAGCTTACCTGATAATAACTTTAGGAACTGATTGTTTCTGAAGCGGAAAAGTTTTAAAGAGGATTAACGTCTCGTGTTTCCTTCAAAGTTGTGTATACTCTGACATTGACATGAATGTATGTAAAAACGTTTTGGAACCCATTATGGTTAAAAGTCGCACAGCACACGATACGTAAGTAATTAATATTAATGGGTGGCTAGCTTCAACCCACTTATAGGTATGGGACTCTCCTCATCATAACAGAGGCCTAGGGAACTCTCCACCAAGATGCTCCAATGTGAAATTGTGGAAGTTTCAGCGGTCAATCCAATTACCCGAAATTTTTATCAACATCGATAATTAGAGATAACGAAGAAACTACTCGTCAGATGTCACTAAAATTTATTTCGGATCAGACGTGAAGCACTAGCTTTTGCATACAAAGGA
The DNA here is from genome assembly GCA_905404135.1 of Hesperia comma. NCBI lineage: Eukaryota > Metazoa > Arthropoda > Insecta > Lepidoptera > Hesperiidae > Hesperia > Hesperia comma. Next base: position 3,951,626 of record FR990026.1, read on the forward strand.
ATTATCAAAATCAGTTCACCTAATAAAAAGTTATGTGGTAACAAACATACAGTCAAATTAAGGCCCTCCTTTTTTGAAGTCGTTTAAAAACTTCAACAACAATTAAATAGTTCAAACATCAGTAGAATAGCCGTGTGCCCTCCGCCTAACCGGTCGGATTCGAATAAGGTCAATGTCGTCAGTGTTTAGGAATAAATACATTATTTATCAGTGCGAATGAAAGAAAAAGCTCATTACATAATGTTTTGTTTTTCACTCCGTTGTTTAGTAAACGAACGCACGATGCCGCTCATTTCTTGTTTGGTGCATAATCAAGTGATGTTTTGGCGCCGCGATTTAACCTCTAACGTCATTCGTGGTATAGTAGCTTATCCAGATACTTACGGGGCGGGGTGTCCTACGTGAGCGACGAATACGACGCGACGCTACACAACACGACGCGATGTTACACGCGACAATGACAACGTCCCGTGTTGTCGCAGAATGTCACATAGGACACATAGTCAAGTAAGTACTATACAGGATGCGCTTAAGTTAAAAAAATAATGTCACTACATGGTTTTAAGTTGCTAAAACAAATAATCTTATTTTAATTTTAATTTCAGAGTGAAACGACATCCCTGTTTGAGCATACATGATGAGTCCGTAGTTCAGTTGATAAAAAATCAGAAATAACACGGCACATATTAAAAAAGTATGCGTTCACGCATTCACTCAATGTGACATGTTTTGATCACACTCTACCTTCCGATAACCTGGCATATTGATAGAGAAAAACCAAAAACATACAGGAAATATTATGATACAGAGACAAGCGCTATCTTCAATTATGAGGATTGTTTTATTTTAAAGTCAAGTTCGTAGTGATTAACTGATTACATTATTACATATTAAGTTATTAAAAACTATTTTGATAATGATAAAATGCTACTATAATGTAATCCATAAAATAACGCAGTAGATAGGTATACCGCATACCCAGCATACCCAACGTGACATCTCATTTCGATGAAAAGATTGTTCGATTCTACAAGCATTACTGAATACAGATCTTAAATTTTTAAAGCTCTGTTGTCATGACAATATTATGTCTCATTGCTAGGCTCGATTTTTCTGTTACAATGTGTGCGCTAAGCCAGGCATTTGCTGATTCCTAGATTCTCACACTTTTAAGAACATCATATAAATCTTATACCTTATGCACTTGTTTCTTCACTTTCATTCATGCAATTTTTTAATAAATTTCAGCAATTCAACAGTTCGTGGCCTGTGTGTCTTCTTCCTTGGTCACCAAAGCGTTGGTCGGTCTTTGATGTGACACTGATGTCTATGAGGAGCGATGGTGTCATGGTGATCACTTTACATACAAAATACCTAACACAAGGACCGCGAGCCACTAATATGTACAAGGTAGAGTACACCTGCTCTAATTGACATGTCGAGCCACGGCGCGGCCGCGTAAAACACACACTTTATGTACCTATCGCTCCTTTTTAAAAACACAACACATCGCGGCATAGCTAATGATGTAGGTTGTACAATTAATATCGATGGTACATATATTTTAAATTACATTTCTCTATAGTAAAAACAGAGGGGGAATACTTTCGACAAGTTTTCGTCTCGACAATTTTCCCTTTGTCATTATAACACACAGTATTAACACATCTATGTGCACGGAAATCAATCGGCAATATTTTCGCATGTGTGGAAACGAACTGTTCAAACACAAAAAATATTAAATTAAAATTGTTGATGAAGTTATCGTGAACCAATCTATAAAAGCCCGAGTAAGTTGTCAGGAATATTCTCAAGAGTCTATCAATTCGCTATGGTGATCTGACCCCAGACCAATCTATGGATTGCAACGTCGATAAATCCACCAGTCTCAACAGCCATTGACAATGACCGCGTCAAGTCAAAACATCGATATCCTAAGATCACATCTCTAAGCCGGGCGCCGCATTAGTTTGTTTACCTCCGTCCTCAAAGGCGAATGGAAGTGACTTTGTCTATGACCCTTGCCCCGCGCTCACACCGCTACGCGCCACGCACACAAAACACACGTCCAATTAATTTTATTATGACGAATGTTATGTACCAATGTTTGGATCTTTGGATGCTATTCTTAACGCGATAAATCAACAACCTCACTAAGATTTATGTGTGCGAACGCGATACTAAAATGTAGTGGCTAACACATGAATCAGTTTTTTTAGTTATTATCAATGCTTGATATAATAATTTTGTGCTGTCATGTTCAAACAAAATAAATCTAGTTTGCTCGACACCTCTAAATCTGTTAAGCCATATAGACTTGTTGATTTAACGAAATACTCGTACTGAAAAAAAAATCAAAATTCTATTTTTTTACACATGAAATATAGGATTTTATCCATCCTTTCTATATTCACTGATAACAATTATTAAAAAAACGCAATTATTAATAAGCATTAATTGCTAATAATTATAATTGAAAGAAACACAACACCCACAATAAGGTGGCAAGCGAATGCAAGTAGGTAATTATTATAATAAGGAGTGACAGTTCATGCATTCAGATAATTTATTTCAAAACTGTAAAAGTGTGATTTAAGTAACGGTATTATAATTAACGTTTTCTTTATTAATCTATTATGACTGCATTTTATTTTCATTTTATGCACTTTTAGCATTAGTTGCCAGTGGGTAGGTAGGTACCTACTTACTGTTTTTGGTAAATTGATTCTATTTAAATAGATAACATACAAGCAAAAAAAGCCAAGACAGTAGGTACTGGGATGACTCAATTTTTATCAGGACTTGAAGAACTGTAGTTTAACGGAGTCAGCTTAACGAACTCCTCGCGTCGCCGTCGGACTTGGTTCACAGAGCGTATTCACACGACCGACTTTCTAAACAGGACTACGGATATCCTTGAGTAAACAAAATTTTTATTGTGAGAACCGACGAGACGGTTATTTAATAAAATAAACATAATTTTATCTTTGATATGAATTAACATTTATTTATGTAAAACGTATGATGACACTTAAGAATAACTTGATAAGGTTAGTTTTTGAAATGGCTAAACCTTCATCTGATGGCTGCCTTACTGAACTCCTCGGTACAGACGTGACACAGACACTTGACCTACGACAGCGGCAGATTGCTATCGACGTGTCCCAACGCCCCGTATCCGGCGACGTAGACTGGTTTGAATGGCAGCAGCGTATGACACTAGCGACAGTGTCACGAGTAGGGTTACCATCTGGCCGGATTTGTACGGACTTTTGACTTTTGGTCTGGCTACATATTTCTTTCGATAGAAAAACTAAACTGAGCAAAAACTTTTTAAACAAAAAAATGGTCGATAAATTATTACATGCGTAACTTTAAAAATTCTATCATAATATCAGTGTTCTCTCAAAAAAAATAAAGTTACCTAAACTACTTAAAACCAAAAATAACTTTATAGCTTTCGTAACTAATATAATTTTTAATGGCATCCAAGAAACTGAATCAATTACCATATTGAATTTAGAAATATCCGGGCATTTCAAATTTCAAGATGGTAACCCTAATCATGAGTTAATACGATCAGATGGGTCGCGGAAGTGTGACGGCACTTAGCGGGTTACTCAACACGCCTGTATTAAATAACACAATCTTTACTTATAATAAAACTGTAACAATGCTTTTACGTCCATCAGACATCAGTAGAACCGAAATTCACTCAAGATCTGCGAACATTACCTCAACTCATAACTAGAACATTTAATATTACATGGAGCGAATTTCCACCTACATAACATCTAACTTGCGTTCTAAATTCAAATTCTTCAACTCGATTTCTAAAGAGTAAGTACAGTTATCATAACAAACGCAACCCAAAAGCCATAAAAGAATCGATCACCCGACTTCCACTAAAAGACTACAACACGCTTATCGGTGAGATTCTCAAACATTTTTATATGCCCTTGTCTATCAGTGTTATCGCTGTATCGACGAGAGGTCGCAACACCGCTGACATCTGACGGAGTGTCAGGGCAACATGATTGTGGGATGCAACCAACAGCGGCACGTATCGTGATCCATTCATAAATTTAAAATATTACTAGTGTTGTGCAATACAATCATTTGAATAGCATAGTTGCAGTACAGTCCTATTTTATCATTCCAAAGCAGAAGGTCATTGTTCCAAAGTGATAGGATGCTCATTCTTTGGTTCGAATATGAAATCTCGAAACTTTACGACAACTTATTGTCTTACGAAAGGTTGTCATACAAAGATGCACTTCTGCAGGGCGGTAGTTTATGATTAAAATACGTCCACTAAGAACGGATTTTGTGATATTGCTCCCCTAAGAAGGTTAAATCGCGGTGCGAGGCTGATTACTGACACAAAAGGCAAAAGGGTTACTGACATAACTACCGAAACGAGTAAAAATACTAGTACTAGAAGAAAGGCGAAAAAGTGTTCCTTGTGTATGAAATGAGAAAAAAAGTCTTCCTCGCCCGGAAACTAAACCCATGACCTTCTGCAAAACGACAGAAACACTAATTACTGACAAGTTTGTCTATAGGTATAAACATGAATGAACCGCCTTATTGCAGCCTACTAATAAAACAAATAGCGTCATAATTTGCTTAACACTGATACCAGCATTACGCATTTAACTCCACTGAATCACTTCGTTTGTAGAGAAACGCAGAGCTAATGTAATGTAGCTATAAATAAAATGCATCCACCTACTGAAAGTTTGATGCCTTCATATTCTTCATTTAGTTCCTTAAAAACTAGTGACCTAAAAAAGTACCTAGTGTTTTATTGGTGTGCACAAGAGGCCTTTCAACATCAAGGAAAAAGAGGTACCTATTTTTCGAAATTCGGAGTGATACCGATAACTTATCTGTTAACGAAATTTTTGAAGTAAAATGTGCCACAACACAACATAAAACGGACACAAGTCGAAAGTAATCGTGATAGCAAGGAAACAGGACCGCGGAAAGTTATGTCCAAAAACGGCCACGCACTGCCCTCCTGCATATTCTCACAACCGGACTTGGTGATTCAACCGATCCGTACGCCGAAGCCATCCCAAGCAGCTCTTTAATCACAATAAAAATGCAAACGGACCTACACTTAATCTTAATCAGAATTCAACTGGCGTCGTTACCAAAAAGAGAGAATGCATTCCGTTTGCAGGCGAGGTGATAAAACCCAGATATTACGCCCGATGCCGCGTCCTACGCGAACAAATGCCCACGTATTCTGGTAAACACGGCATTATTTTATTGTAACAGCCGGCAAATGTGTCTACCGACGCCGACGGTACAGTGTGGCAGTAACTGAACATCGTCCAGTTGCACATACGTGTAAGTACCAGACCAGATAATTGCCGGCCAGGAAGGTATATAACCTTATGGTACGGTATTTTATGAATGAACACTAAGAATTAACATGGAATCACGCATGTAAGAAAAATAATAATCTAGCACAAAAGTTATTAGCCCTAGCCAAATATCGAGCCTGAGACACTTCGCTGCACAAATTCATTTCAATTTCCAATACGAAGACTCACATGACCATTGTGAACCAATCTCATCACCGTTTAGAACTCTCGACATCAACGACCAACGACTCAACCCAGCATGAAACGGTATTGAAATTCTCAGAATGAAAAAATTAAGGCCATGCTGGTCAAATGCGAGTTATCAAACTTGACATATTTTTGGTTCCCGCAAAGTCTCCGCCATGCAGGTTTCCTTACGATGTTTCCCTGCACCGTAACATCGAAAGATATTGAAATGCTAAAATGCACATTACTCCGAAAAGTCGAAATGCCTACACCGGGATACGAACCGGGACCCTTCAACTACAAAGCCGAATTCTTAACCAGTAAACAATCACCGCTATTAAACGTTTTAGTACCCTACAACCACAAAATGGCCGCCCGACGCTTAGCACCCGCCACGTGTCACATGCGGGCAGCACTTCCTAATGACTTCATTATAATTGGCCACTCGGAATGGTCCCGTATGGGTCCGGTAACAGAGGGGGTGCAGCCACCATTGTTATAATTATAGTTACTTCCATTGTAGACCGTCAATCAACTAAATCTGTTTATGTTAAGTTCAATATTTATCTGGCAATATGAGCATACGGGAATGTTGTGAGAAACTAAACAAAATATATTGTATAAAGGTCACTCACTCACTGATTATATCGAAAACACCTTGACGTATAAAAATGAAATTTTACAAGAAAGCAGGGAGATAGAGCTCAGAGCTTGAGAGTTAGAGACTAAGCAACACTCTGTCCTAATGAACATATTATTTGAAGCAATAATATAATTTCTACTCCAGAGTTTTCCCAGCGTTTTCAAATAAGAAACCGTGACAGCTCATCAGCATTTGAATTTGACTTTACTGTCTACATCAGTGGTTTTCAACCTGTGGGTCCGCAACTCCCACAGGGCAGGGTTGGAAAACACTCATATATTTCATTTCATGTAACATATATACATGTATATACAAACAAAAACGATGACAACAAACAAAACTTTTAACCACAACGTTTAATCATGATATGGAGCTTCATTAAATAGGAATGTTTTACCGTTTCAAAATATTGTTATAATTACCAACACAAAGGGACATTGACACTGTGACCAACAATGACGCAAAACTAAACCACAATTATTGTACTAGCACGTCTCTAATAATATGTATAAGGATACGATAAAATATAGGTAATTACTTTATATATAACTGCATTACTATGCTGGATTATCCACGAGAAATGCAATACTAATTATAAAAATCAACATTTTATTTATTTAAAATGTAGCACGAGGTGACTACTAACGATACTCTACAGCTAAATCGATTATCGACAACGTATCGATATAAACATTATTTTTTATATTATTGTTGATTATTCAACAACTAAGTACAGAGATGTTTACAAAGTGATCATCTAATCAGTTTGTGGACTGTCAGTTAATGTTGCTAATGATTTATAATCAACAGAATTACTGTTATGATACAGCTCTTAATCGATGAGGCTGCCTATTATTTTATATTCCTTCTTGTGCTTTTACGTGTATATATGTTATGTGTACGAAAAATGTGTTCAAAAAATAAATATTTATAAGCGTTTCCATCAGTTTATTTCTACCTTTTAAATACAGTTTCTAAAAAATACCTAAATTAGGTTAACCAATTTTAGTGTATTATACTAATTACTAATAAGAATTTAACGGCAATAGCTGAACATGGGTAGGTATTCATCTCTAAGGATTTCTTGGCGTAGTTTGACTTTAGAAAAGTATTTGTAAAAAACATCGTATAAACTTCATATCGTGCATTTCATCGAACACTGGTACACTGTAACCGTCCCGAGTCATACGCAGTCGAAAATTCAATAAAACGCCAATTCGCCGGTTCAAATCAACCTTCACCCCAGTGTTTACACAGCGAAGAGTACAAATAGCAACGTGCCATAAAATATTCAAACAAATACCGACGCACATCCGATGAGTGCAGGCAAACTTTATCCAATCTAATGTCGAAAATATACGTTTTAACCAAATTTGTTTGGCCTGAAAAAATGCAGGATTAAAACTAACGCATCTACTAGTTACTAGCGTTTCGGCAAACCTATGTATTCGTGTGAATGTATAGTTGTTATTACAGAGTATGAATTAAGTACCGACACAGGAAACATATGGAATCTCATTTTTAACATTTATTTTAATTAATATTTAGACTTGTCTCCTAACGCTTCTTGGATATTCCAATTATCCGTAAGCAAAACGAATAGTTATTCTAATAAAGGACGAGGGAATGAATGAATCATAAAGATACGACTCATATAAAAATAATTGAATCATAATATATGACTGTTATTACTAAATCGTGCATTAACAAAATGCGACGATGTGTACGCGTCTGGCGAAATAAATCAAACGGCACCGCATCATCTGATCACATATCATATTCCTAATTAATTTTGAAATATTTATCTTGGCGCGGTTAAAACAGCACATGTATAAAGATTGAGATTCTCACGTTACTCACAATAATAAATGTAATGCAATACGAGGATTAATTGAGTATGAATGTTTTTATTCAAACGATAAAGAGATTTTATTTGACATTTAATACATTTGATAAATAATAGATAGCTTAGCTTAATCTTCATACATGTAATCATTAGTGCGTCTATTAATACATTTTGAACAATATCAGCTCGAGCTTGAGGTAATGTTCGAGACATAATATGTATAAATGTATTTTATTTTGTAAAGACGATGGTTCATCCACACAGATGTACCTACTAAAAGATTGTAGTTCAACTCATACTTTAATTCACTAAAAAAGTTCATAACAGAGTTATATTCAAATAGAAGTAATAACTGTCAAAAACCTGAAACAAATATTAACCCGAGACAAAAACGCCCAAAAAAAAACATTAACAAATCAAATATCACAAATATGCGCATGTTATTTCGCATCGTTCCGTGTGCAATTTATGTATCGTTAGTGTCTAACTACCATTAAAATTTCCCACAAAACTGGCTCTGACTCACAGCCCCCATGACACAAGATAAAAAGTTGCAATGTGCCATATTATCGCGATAACGGTGCCACGTTTGTAATTTATTTAGCGAATGGGGCCCAAACGACGCATATGTCTAATTAATAACAATGCAAATAATATGCAGTTATCAAACTACGATAAATTGCATGGCGAAAAATTCAAAGCCAGCTGTCAATTTGACGGAATAGCGAATGTTATAATAATATGTTTAAAATGCGTTTTTTGCATCGATTGCAATGCGATATCAGAGTATCTATAATTTGTTTTTATTTTATTACATATCTGACAAACAAACAAACAAGCCGCCCGATGGTAAATGGTAACCATCGCTCATGGACAATAGCAAAACTTAAGGCATCACGAAGAATAGCCAAGACAGAAGTCTTCTTCTGCCTTGGCTATTCTTCAGTCAACCTTAAGTCAACCTCAGTTCTTCTGAGGTTTACTGGTTGAGAATGCTCTTGGCACTGAGTACCTACCCCGTTCCATTACGTAGGTAAAAGATTCAAATAAGAAAAAAAAACAAAGGAGTAAGATTATTCTTGTTACTTATGTAACACACATTTAGTTTTACTAAAATAATTAGTTTTCCAACAGACTTTTACTGCATACAATTCGACGTTCAGCTTTTCGGAAACAATTCAAAACAAACGACGAAAGCATGAAACAACAAAACAAACAGACAAACTAATTAATCAACGTGCGAAGGTCAAGTTAAAAACGAAAGCTGAGTAACGTCGACCGTACAAAAAGCCGCATAGATGACACGCTACGACGAAAATGACTGATGGTATATGGTAACTGTTCGTACGCTAAAAAAACGTCCATTAAACTAATAGAATGAACCGTGTTCGGTTATGGCTTGACAATGGCGGGACATTTTTTCCCAATAGCCCAGATCATTTGTCACCAGGTCTCTACTGCAGGGGCGCAACAGGAATTTAGAATGGCGTTGGATGGTACAAGACACAAGTGCAAGAGTGTGACGATCTAACATCCGTTTCTACAAGCCGGCATACTTTATTTTTATCATTCGTTATTATATCCAAAAATGTATCACCGTGCATGCCTCATGCATTTTATCACTGTACATATCTTATTGCAGATATGAGATCATATTGTAACAGCTGTTACTGCATTTTTGCTTTTCAATAAACGAAATTAGAATGACTGATGAACTCCGAGGGCGCGTCGTTGATCAAAGATAAGTACGAATTAGGAATTCCACAGAAGAAAAACTTATTAAACGTAATAACTTGTAAATCTGTAATAAAACTGTAACTGCTCTAATATCTGAATGTGACGAGATATTTATAAAAATAACTTGAACTGAACCTAAAATTAATTTGTCAGACAGTAAAGAAATACCATATACGGGTATATGGTGTTTCTTTACTCATTAAGCATAAACTACTTACTTAATAAAATTTAATGCGGTTTTACCACTTGCACCCAAGAGTAATAAGTATTTAACATTTATAAACGTAAAAATAGCAAGGGTGCATTCTAGTAAACGTGTATTTTTTACACTACACCACTGTATACGTCACTGTCACTACTACTACTGCTACTGTCACTACACTCGTGTGTATGTGTAAAAGACAGTTCAAAGCGCGCGTCCTCAGCATAACAAACAACATTATCTTTCGCTATTAACTTGGACCGCACGCAAACTAGAGCAGGAGCCGGCAACGGCCGATAAGTAGAGGATTTAGCAACCATTATGCCCTTTTAGAATTTCCCGCAAGTACAATGATTAACGGCGCCGGTTCAACGGCAATGTACCGCAATTTGTACTCCACGGCACTCTCTCTAACAAACCGACACTCGAATTTGTTTTAATGACGTATCCGGATGAATAATGACCGAAAATGTATAGAATTCTTTTGTTATGACCATTACCGTGGTATGTATGGTCGTAAGTACCTACTTACGACCATTAATACATAATTACTACACGACACGACATAATTACTACCTAGTAATTGTTCCACTACTGGGCAAAAGAAGCAACTCATAGTCCACCACGCTGGTCGAGTACGGGTTAGTAGACTTTACACGACTGAGACCCAGTTAATTCGGTACAAAAGTTACAGATGGTATAAAGGGATTAAATATTAATCCTTATCCTTACTAATATTATAAATGTGAAAGTGTGTTTGTTTGTTTGTTTGTTTGTTTGTTTGTTTGTTTGTTTGTTTGTTTGTGACGCTTTCACGTCGCAACAAAGCTATTATATGGTAAGGTTTATGTGTGTGGGGATAGTTAGGAGGGTGGAGAGTGACGTAGGCTACTTTTTACCGCGGAAAAACATCCCATTCCCATGGGAAGATCGATGTTTTGTTAGTTGCTAGAAATTTATTTTCGGAGTTGTTAATAGATGGCGTTATTAAAATTCATTTGCAAGTTCTGAATTACGCTATCAAATACTACATGTAATTTACTTAAGTCATAGGCAAATGTAATAGGCTACTTTAGCTCTGCCTCGAGAACTCCCCGCTCCGGCTGTATTCAGTGTACCGCCCGCCCGCTGGCACTATCCTGTTGGCTGATGTCCGCAAGTTGCTGGACTCGCCGACACCGGTGGTGGGCGCGGGCGACTGGAACTGCAAGCATCCGGGGTGGAATAGCCTAGCTGCCAATAGAAGTGGAAGGCTACTTTTTGATGCCGCTGAACAGCACGGCTACACTGTCGAGGGTGTTGCACACCGTTACCGCGGCTCTGAATAAGAGAGAACGTGTGTGTGCAGTATTCCTCGACATGGAAAAGGCGTTCGACCGTGTTTGGCACGACGGCTTTCTCTACAAGATCTCGCAGTCGTCGGCGCCCCGGAGTGCCGTTAAGGTGATCTCCAGTTTCCTCGAAAATAGAAGCTTCAGAGTAGTGGTTGAAGACGCCGAATCCACCGAGCGTCCGATCGCAGCCGGCGTCCCGCAAGGGAGTTGCCTGTCCCCGGTCTGCTACGCCTGCTACACCGACGACATCCCGGCGGCAGGGGGGCGTCGCTTGCCCTGTATGCCGATGACGTGGCGTACATCACCACGTCGCTGAATAGAACCCACGCCATCGTCAAGATGCAGCGTGCGCTTGATGCCCTCCCCGAATGGCTCGCCGCGTGGAGACTGTCGGTGAATGTCGGGAAGACGCAGGCCGTGAACATAGGAGGATACCTCAACAGGCGGGACCCTACTCTGGAGCTTCACGGACAAGATATCCAATGGGCCCCACAGGCCAAATACCTGGGGGCAAAATCGACGGAAGAATTTCGATGAAGCCACAGGTTACCAAAGCCGTCGCGAATTCCAGAAGCGCGATGGCAGAAACCAGTGCTCTCCTCGAGCCTCCCTCTCGGACTGAAGCTCGGGGTCTACAAGACCTACATCAGATCCCGCCTCACGTACGCGGCATCGGCGTGGTACGCGCTCGCCAGCGAACCGCAGCGCAAGAGGATGCGCGCGGTTCAGGCGATTGCGCTCCGCCGGCTGACTGGTGCACCGAGGTACGTCAGGAACGCCGTCATCCAGAGGGACCTTCGAGTCGAGAGCCTGGACGACTTCATCGAGAGATTGGCACGCAACATGTTCGGGCGTGTCGACGCGTCGCTGTTCGCGCATCTGCAGGACCTGGCGCCGCTCCACACCCGTCCACCGGACCGCTGGGCCTTCCCGCGCGACTTGCTGGTTGCGCGGGACGGGGCTAGCACTGACTGATACTGGGGCTTCGTAAGTCGTCGCCCGGCGCTGATCGGCTCCTGCTGGGCTTCCCACTAGCGGGATTCACCCGGTAGGGCCTCGATCGCCTGGGCGGCGCGAAGATGAACCCCATCCCGTTTAAGAATCTGTGGCCTGTAAAAAGGCCACCACTCACCGGACTTGACCTACTGGTTAACCACAGATGGACAACCAAGGGCCTTAGGGCCCAACCCAAGGACCGGCCCGTTTTAACGGGCCGCGAGAGACATCCCCAAAGGGGAACTAACTGTCCCGAGGGCTCCACACACCTCAGACAGGGTGGAGTGAAGAGAGCGAGTAGTAGGCTACTTTTTAGCCTAAATTCCTACGGGAGCGAGACCTACGCGGCTGTTACCTACGGGTCCCGAAGCGAAGCGCGGGCGGTTCTCTAGTAATTATAATAAACTAGAGAACCGCCCGCGCTTCGCTTCGGGACCCGTAGGTAACAGCCGCGTAGGTCTCGCTCCCGTAGGAATTTAGGCTAAAAAGTAGCCTACTACTCGCTCTCTTCACTCCACCCTGTCTGAGGTGTGTGGAGCCCTCGGGACAGTTAGTTCCCCTTTGGGGATGTCTCTCGCGGCCCGTTAAAACGGGCCGGTCCTTGGGTTGGGCCCTAAGGCCCTTGGTTGTCCATCTGTGGTTAACCAGTAGGTCAAGTCCGGTGAGTGGTGGCCTTTTTACAGGCCACAGATTCTTAAACGGGATGGGGTTCATCTTCGCGCCGCCCAGGCGATCGAGGCCCTACCGGGTGAATCCCGCTAGTGGGAAGCCCAGCAGGAGCCGATCAGCGCCGGGCGACGACTTACGAAGCCCCAGTATCAGTCAGTGCTAGCCCCGTCCCGCGCAACCAGCAAGTCGCGCGGGAAGGCCCAGCGGTCCGGTGGACGGGTGTGGAGCGGCGCCAGGTCCTGCAGATGCGCGAACAGCGACGCGTCGACACGCCCGAACATGTTGCGTGCCAATCTCTCGATGAAGTCGTCCAGGCTCTCGACTCGAAGGTCCCTCTGGATGACGGCGTTCCTGACGTACCTCGGTGCACCAGTCAGCCGGCGGAGCGCAATCGCCTGAACCGCGCGCATCCTCTTGCGCTGCGGTTCGCTGGCGAGCGCGTACCACGCCGATGCCGCGTACGTGAGGCGGGATCTGATGTAGGTCTTGTAGACCCCGAGCTTCAGTCCGAGAGGGAGGCTCGAGGAGAGCACTGGTTTCTGCCATCGCGCTTCTGGAATTCGCGACGGCTTTGGTAACCTGTGGCTTCATCGAAATTCTTCCGTCGATTTTGCCCCCAGGTATTTGGCCTGTGGGGCCCATTGGATATCTTGTCCGTGAAGCTCCAGAGTAGGGTCCCGCCTGTTGAGGTATCCTCCTATGTTCACGGCCTGCGTCTTCCCGACATTCACCGACAGTCTCCACGCGGCGAGCCATTCGGGGAGGGCATCAAGCGCACGCTGCATCTTGACGATGGCGTGGGTTCTATTCAGCGACGTGGTGATGTACGCCACGTCATCGGCATACAGGGCAAGCGACGCCCCCCTGCCGCCGGGATGTCGTCGGTGTAGCAGGCGTAGCAGACCGGGGACAGGCAACTCCCTTGCGGGACGCCGGCTGCGATCGGACGCTCGGTGGATTCGGCGTCTTCAACCACTACTCTGAAGCTTCTATTTTCGAGGAAACTGGAGATCACCTTAACGGCACTCCGGGGCGCCGACGACTGCGAGATCTTGTAGAGAAAGCCGTCGTGCCAAACACGGTCGAACGCCTTTTCCATGTCGAGGAATACTGCACACACACGTTCTCTCTTATTCAGAGCCGCGGTAACGGTGTGCAACACCCTCGACAGTGTAGCCGTGCTGTTCAGCGGCATCAAAAAGTAGCCTTCCACTTCTATTGGCAGCTAGGCTATTCCACCCCGGATGCTTGCAGTTCCAGTCGCCCGCGCCCACCACCGGTGTCGGCGAGTCCAGCAACTTGCGGACATCAGCCAACAGGATAGTGCCAGCGGGCGGGCGGTACACTGAATACAGCCGGAGCGGGGAGTTCTCGAGGCAGAGCTAAAGTAGCCTATTACATTTGCCTATGACTTAAGTAAATTACATGTAGTATTTGATAGCGTAATTCAGAACTTGCAAATGAATTTTAATAACGCCATCTATTAACAACTCCGAAAATAAATTTCTAGCAACTAACAAAACATCGATCTTCCCATGGGAATGGGATGTTTTTCCGCGGTAAAAAGTAGCCTACGTCACTCTCCACCCTCCTAACTATCCCCACACACATAAACCTTACCATATAATAGCTTTGTTGCGACGTGAAAGCGTCACAAACAAACAAACAAACAAACAAACAAACAAACAAACAAACAAACACACTTTCACATTTATAATATTAGTAAGGATGTAGTTTTATATATATGTCGGAGACGGAAATAAAATTAGATTAAATCAAACTAAATAAATCATTAAACTTTGAATAAAACGTAAATCCGGAACTGTAATTTAAATGGCAACACTATACGAATTGTAAACGTGTCTCGATGGGATATCGGAGGGGGAACCCAACAGAGGGCACCTGTGATGTCGGCTACGAAGAGCGGGGACTTCTCGAGCAGACGTCGAGCTGAACGGTCGCATTAAGTTAACTAGAGTACTTTGTAATAAAATCCTATACTGCGTCGTACCTATGCCCGACGGCATAACGTTTCTCTAAGTGTATTTCAGTCGTACCACGTTTTAACATAACCTAAAAGCTTTAATCAAATTAAGTTAAGCTGTGTAACCTGTAACCCAATTTAAATCATGAAGACACGTATTGAACGCCCACTGTGTTTTATTTTCACCTTACAACCTGATGATCGGAGCATTATACCACCATCCTGACTAGTGCCTCCGAAATCAGAAGTTGGATGTAACTTCACGTCCCACACATGGCTGGCTAGGTTATTTCCAGGTTTTCAGATAGCAATTTTCAGATGAGAACTGGATTCATAAATGGCAAGCGAGTTGACATGTGCCATTACATCTCACATGGCATGGATGGAATGTGGCGTCGAATTTTGGTAAAGCTAAGTAACACAGCGAGTATGGGTATGGCATTATTTTTATTCCATTACGTCTGAGGTGATACAATTTCATTGCATAAATTTTAATTTTTGTGTGTGTGTAGTTTGTTTGATAATCGTGAGTAAAAATAAAGACATCAATTTCCGGTAATAAAATCATTTAAGGCAGCTCCGTAATTAAAACAAATCGCTCCTCATTGTAATCTTATTTTGATGTTTAATCGGGTCATTCCGCCGAATTCGATAAAATGAAAGAATGAAAAAAATTTACATGAATTGGATTATTTTTATTTTTGATTAATTTCCACTATAATTACTTAACTCTGAATGCAGTTGTACCCGAAATATTTTAAATAGTTTATTAAATAATAAATAAACAAATAACGGTAGAGACTCAAAAACCACGGTAAGGACATGTTAATTGAAAATAACAGTATATCTAATATATATGTATTAGAAGTGGTCGAAAATGAGATAAACAAATGTATAAAAAATATTATTATTATTATTTTAATACGAAACAGCAAATTGACTTCAGTGACGGTAAGGACTTGTAAGCTACGGTAGGGACGTAGGGAATCTCATTGAATATTGAAAAGTATTTTATTGAAAAAGTATTTATTTGGAGGTGTATTACAATATTCTTACATCTAATAAGCCTCAATTCTTGGAGCGTTATTTGGGTATAATCATAAAACTTGTTCTTTAATGTGCATTTTCTTCTAGTACTCTTCATTAGTTTTATTCTTTTTTTTAGTTTTATTTGAATATATTCAACAGAACTTCTTTGCTTTAATTTTTTCTCTAAAATACGAGATAAAAAAGAATCCACTACTTAAGCTCGCTTAAACTTTAATCATCACAGTATTCTTAATGTAATAATAAATAATCAGTCTTTTTATTGCCTGTATCATTTGGCCTTAATCACAAAACATTTCTTCATTAAAAATAATCTTTGGACAAAACTTAAGAAATCCAATACAAACAAAAATATCCTTAAGGGGCCTATACCACCGAAACTAGCGCTATCCTCATTTTATTTTTTTAATTTAAAATCGGATCAAATTTAAACCATCTAAAACCAGTCGCTATCGCTAGTAAATTAACTGTTGTACTTTTGGAACTACATTTCATAATTTTGCATTTGATAAATATTATAAGAATTATTCTTATAGTAATTATGAAAAATGATTCCAAAAATAGGTACTACAGGTAATTTACTAGCGACTTCTTGTTTTAGAATAAAACGTATAATGTTAGGTTACTGAGCTAGCTTTCTAAAAAGCTAAATGATCAATATTTTGAAACTGAAAATTAAGATTATGATCAATATTGGGTTCAGGTAAGATAGCTTTAACGCAACACAGGGGTACTAAATCCCTTTTTCGAGTTTTTGGCCATCCAAATCCACCTGGTACTTTCTTAAGCACTGAAACTGAGACACTATCGCCATATACTCCAATTACTCGTGCTATTTGATGCTTTTTTGCCCGTTCAGTCTTTTTCATCAAAATCCAGTCAGCTACTTTGCAACTGCTTATAACAGATGTAGTATTATTAGAACTATAAGTATCATTATGGAAAACTGTATTTTCTTTAAGTGAATCTAAAATGTGTATATTAGTTGCAGGTAACAAATCATCAAAATCTAAATTAATAGACGTGCTAGATTTGGATGTGGATGGTTCACATGGCATAACATTAGTAATATTGCTTGCATCACTCAACACTGTACCTGTTTTTATAACTTGTTCATTATTAGGAGTAAGAAATCCAAAAGGAACGTTAGCACTCATACCTTTTGCTGCAGCCAACAATGACACTTCGACAGGTTCCAACACATCAGGTACACTGAAGAAACTTAAATGTGCACCGTGTTCGCATTCCACATAGGTGGGACAAATAAAACAACTGAATTTTCTAAGCGTTAAATTAGGACCGCAAAAAATATCCCAGAGAACTTGGTGCACATTAAGAGTTCCTTTGAAAGAAGGTAAATTTTGTGGTAAACTGTTAGCTTTTTCATTGATTGCGTTTTCACCAACTACTTCTATTTTCACATTTCCTATATTTTGTAGCAAAATATTATAAAAGTCCTCAAAGGTCCCGATATCCTGGCCAAAGTTCACAAGACCGTCGGCAGTTCTTTTGATAACAGCCCCAACTCCATCCGCTGCACCCTTTCCGTGGCCGGATTCGCTATAATTCCATGTAATTTTATTTAAAAAACCACAGTAATCTTTTTGGATTCGGGTAATTATGAAAAATATTTTTTTATTTCTATACTGACTGCTTGGTGAGTCAGTAAGTATATGAATTGTGTCTATTAGACCATTGTTCTGGTGCAGGTAGTCTAATATCGGCTTCATGTGTGCCCAAATGGCGGCAGCGTCATGTCGACAATTTTGACTTATGGTACAAAACGCTTGAGTAATCTTTTTTCCAGTCTGTTCTTCGTGAAAGTACAGTACTGAAGTATGTAGAGCAACTTGACGACGGCTGCCGCCGAAATGCATAGACTGCACTTCCTCGTGGTACTTTAAATCGTAATTTTCTGACCAGTCCATGTGTATCACTGCTTCCTGCAAACCCAACGAATTTTTTACCATTTTTATTTCTTTATATTGCTTTTCTATAGTAAAAACATGTTTCAAAAATCCTGTTAAGTTCTGTTCTAATTTTTTTATCAACTCAATTGGTGTAATTCTGTCATTTTTCTTTGTCGTTATTAGTTTTACTTTTTGACATTCCGGAACCGGTTCTTTAATTTTTGTCCAGTAACTGTACTCTATTGTATCTTCGTTATTAAACTCATTATATATCATACCCTTATCTTGACATTCTTCACACTTCCTTAGCAAACAATTTTCCGTCCTAGGTGTACAACAAACACTGTTTACCATGTCAACCTCATTACTTTCATTAATAATCTTTGCTTTGTGCAGAGCTTGGATCATTAGCTTCATATTAACATGCGTATGACAAGAACACGTGTCTCTATCATTGTTTTTGGGAAACACGACCCAAAATGGTCTGTATTTACAAAAAGTTGAATAACTTACTCTCACATTGTGGCTCGTAATAAACTTTTTATATAAATTTTTTAAACTCATTAGCAAATATCTTTTTGCTTTTCTTACGTGGTGTCGACTTATGAATTCTTTCTTTCCTGCGGCTTGCCTACTATTGTTATCTTCCTCATAAAATTCCTTTATTTCGTCTATTATATTTTTAACGCATAATTGCTTAGTTTTAGTTTGAATTTGCCTGCTTTTCTCTTTTTTCAATCTACTAATTCTCACCTTATACCTATTATTACAATTTTGAAGTCTTTTAATTCTCTCTTCATACAATTTTAATTGTGACTTTAGTTTTACCACCAATTTTTTCAATCTAAACTCCTGATTAGATATAGGCGTACTTGGAGATGTGATTTTTATTTCTTCTAGCGGATCATCTTCGATTGTGTCGATATTAACGTTATTATCATTTCTTTCTTCGATATTTACCTCGTGTGGCATGGCATTCTTTTTTTTCACTTCTCTCGAATTTCTCTTGTTTATCCTCCATTTCATCCTCATCCTTCTCTTTTCCCTTTCTGTCATTTCCGCTATATTTTTAAGCTTTTTCTGCTGTCTCCTTCTTTTGTACCGTTCTTTTTCTTTTTCTAGCATTTCGGCATATTTTTCAGGATTATTTAATTTAATGTATTCATATCGCTTCTTTTTATTAAGTTTCTTTCTTTCTTTCTCTTTGGTATTAATTTTTGCCATTTTTCCGCTGTGAATTAGAAATAGTTATTTCTAATTATTATTTTAATAGTTGCTTTTTGCCTTTTTATATATTTAATCGTCATACATTTTAAAGGATTACTTATAAACCGGTGTTTTGGGGATATGTATGGACGTAAGCTGATAAATTCTGAGATAATAAATTTTTAGTTGTTTAAAATCATGTGAAAGTACTTCAATAACACTTTTTTATTTTCACAATCCTAGACTTTTGGGCATTTGGAATTAATGGTTAAAAATTCATGGCCATCAATTGTCAAACCATAAATATAACTTGCCAATTTAACCAACTAGCCACTCCAAACCTCTGGAAATGGATAAATAAAAAATGTGTTATGTATGAAGAAAACATTTTCAGCTTTTAAACAAATAACAGCAGATTTTAATCAACTGTAAAGTAAATTATCACAGAAACTACCAACTTTCTTTCGAACATTGGTAGTGTGAACTTTGGTGCATATTAGATCTACTTTCTTTTTTCTTTTTCACCTAGTAGGAGTAGCAGGAATACGTCGAATTACAAGTAACCCTGAATAACATCAACTTGTCAGATTTCGGAAAAATAATGGAAAGTGTATTCGAAAGAATAATCTTTACCATTATTTTAGTTTAAACATCAAAGTCATTACCGTATCTAACTATGTCCCTACCGTAGCCGCGATTTTACTCCGGTAAGGACGGTGCCGGCAATGACATTCGGAACATTTTATAAAAAAAATGCATATAACGACATATTTAGATTTCCAAAAATGCATAATAGGTTTATGGCGTTAATAGTTACGTTTCTGTACACAAATTGAATAAATACAATATTTATTTACCTTTGTATTTTACGACGTTGCGGTGAGGACACTTTTTGATTTTACGAGAAAGAACACGTGTCACTCTCAGCAATTCGACACAACTGCCACGTTCGATGCTCGTCGACGGAATGAGGGGCGCCCACGTCCCGGGGAGTCAATTTAGTGCGGATAAAATACGTTGGCTACTTTAAAAATCGTATAATTGTGCGTGATTCGGTAAGGACCAATTTTTGATACATTTAAATGTTACCGCCAAAAGAACAGTGTTGTTATGTATTAGTAACTAGCTTAAAGTTAATTATGATATTTACAAAGTATATAGATACTGAAAATATGAATATTCAATGGTTTTTGTTAGGCGTTTTTTTAGTAAGCTGAAAAGAAACTTCAAATCGTGCTTTGTTACATATGATTTTGTGCTTTCTGAAGTGCAATATTGAATAAATTTCATAAATTATATTAGCTGAAGTAGTGAAATTCGGAGTCATAAATAAGTAAGGTGTTCTTTAGGATAAACCAACATAAAATTCTAAAAAGAAAGAGAAATATGGAATCTATTTAGGCATTACATGTTTTTTGGCTGTTCTCGGAAATGCCCAATCGCTGAAAAACAAAAGAAATCGTTTTTATTATGACCTCTATGTTTTTATTATGAAGGGAAAGTTACACCCTTTGATTTTAGTGTAGTTTAACCAAGTGTTATAACATCGGAACACACTTTTATCATGCGATCATTTTGTTGAAGTTTAATGTGGGTAGATTTGTGGTATTAGTTTGTTAGAATGCCCAAGAGCTAAGTACCATTTGAAGTGTTGTGATATAAAAAGTGAATTTGAGTAGAGTGATAGCGATGAATCTTAGCTCGGCTGGTCGGACCGTACCAGTAGACATTTCGTAGCCGTAGTCCGTAGAAGTCGGTATCTGCTTGAAGTGGATGCGAGACTACTTTAAGTAGACCGTGGATACGCGGTACGCGGGTGGCTCTGGCGGAGGTCGGGGTCCATTTCGTAGCCGTAGTCCGTAGAAGTCGGTATCTGCTTGAAGTGGATGCGAAACTGCTTTAAGGTAGACCGTGGATACGCGGTACGCGGGTGGCTCTGGCGGAGGTCGGGGTCCAGGTTAGACCACGGAGGAATCCGTGCGACCCGTACGGCATTCGGAAGAATGCGCGTGTAACAAACGTAGTTTGTTGGTTGGGCTTAGCGAAAAGCCACAGGCCACGGGTTTGATTCATGCTTTGTTTTGAGATTTGATGATAATAGTTGATGAAAGTTATTGGATAACAATGGTACTTGGTTGGGTAAGCATTTTTGTTCATTTAATTTAATCGAAATGTAACGTAACTAGAGTCATTTTAAAGTAAAATTGTTATGTTCCGAAGTGACAATAATAATTAATCTAAGTTCATAAAATTCCTAAAGATAAAGAGGGTACATAGATTAGATTTTGTCTGGTCGAAAAAGAAAAACAAACGTTTTAAAGTCAGGCATTTTATTATGCATTCCGTGTTGGTACAATTTTTAATTGATAACGAGATGACTCACAGAGCAGTGACTTTTATCAAACGTGTAATGTTCGTGATAGTTATTTTGGTTTTTGATAATTTGGTGCGCCGCTTATCGCTGAAAAGGATTAGTTTGAGAAAGATAAACACAAAATAGTTTTTGTGCTCAACTTGACGAAGTATTTATTCCATTTATCGAGTACCTACAACGATAATAAAAGCCTACAACAATAATAACAATAAAAGCGTAAGCTAGTTTTTAAAAGGTGAATGGTTTGGTTGTTCATTGGTGACGTCGATCGAATTAGTTGCTCATTAGTTCGCGTTGTTTTAAAAGTGAAACACAATACAATTTTCAAAGTTTTATTTACTATGTGACAAAATAATTTCGATATTCTAAATACCCGCGTAGTTCATTGTTAATTTTAAATATTGTGTAAGCGTTATCTAATGATCTAAAACATTGTCGTTATTCCTTGGAATCCTTGTCGTTATTTATTGGAGTTATTACAGACGAATTAGTTGGATTCTTACCCGCTTTAGTCACTATATTTTCGAAATAAATAAAGTCGGCGTAAGTGTTTACGTCGGATTTATGATGCGTTTAGGAAGCGTTTCTAGGTCATAAGGAACTGGAGACCAAGACCTTGTCTGGTACCTGTCTGGAACCAAGGGTGACATCACCTAGTTGTGGTAACATGAAACGAGGTAAAAGTGAAACTGCGTTTTTGGTATGACTTTTATTTTATTACACCTGGTGTGTTGGAGTTTTATAACTTCCATTTTATTTTCGTTCCTTGTGAAAATATGACCTTTTAATGTGTCTTGTAATTAATGAACAATGACAAAAGATAACAATTAAGATATCGGAAGTTTAGTGAAATTTTTAATTAAAGTAGCAGTTGGGTACAATCAGTTCCCCAATTATTTTTACAAGTGCAGCACACTTCGATTGGTTTTGGTTTACCTTGTGAAACCAATGAGTTTTGAAGTAATCTCACATGTGACGATGCAATGTGCATCGTTCTGTTTTCAGATAAGTTTTCGAGGATGCACAGGCAGCAGCACACGGAGGTTACACATGTGTTGTCTGGAGCCGAATCGACGGCTGCGTGCGTGCACTCGTGGGCTTCCTGGAGTTCATTCGTGTGACATTGAAGGAGGAAGCTCTGGCAACTGGCAGCCGCAGATCGGACACAACATAACAGGTGATCTGTATCGTTCAGTCTATTTTCTGATAGCTTAAAGGAGAAATGAATTAAAATTTGTTTTCAAGACGTAAATTTCATTCAATTTCAAAGATTTCTTTATTTTTGAGAGGTTTAGTTTTCGGTCAACTTGTCGAACGGAATTTTTGAAATTGTAATTGAATGGTGTTGTTACTTTGAAAAATGTATAGCCCTTAGCTATGTATACGGTTTGAATGTTATTTCTGGACAGAAGTACTGATTGTACTTGAGTACCGTTCGATAAGTCACCTTGTTTGAAAAATGATAACTTTTGAGAAAAGTAACTTTTATGAGAAATCTAAAGTTTGTTGTGGATTAATCTGTAATGTGATAGGCTAAATAAAGCGACATGTTGAACAAACCTTTTTAAGATTATTTTTGATAAAAGTTCGAAATGATCATCGGGGTGGTGTAGTATTTGTAACCGGATGGATGTTACATGCGGAGGTGACTGGATAAAGGTTGCCTATTGGGTTGATGCTTATGACCGGATGGAGGTTATAAGGGTGATGATCAGAACCGGATGGAGGTCAGGGTGCGAGCACTGCAATATTTCAAGAGTTTCCTATTTATTTGAATGAGTATGGGTGTTGATCGACATGTCAGCTTTGGCCTTTGAGAGAAATAATCTGTTATGATTTTCAAAATTTATAATGATTTGATAAGGTTGTTTTTATTCCCTGCCCACTTAGGTCAGGAAGGGCCGAGCTATAAGAGATACTCTCGTTTGTGTTTATTGTTACAGGTAAATTCCGACACCACAGCGGATCGAGTCATCCGGTTTTACGACGATTATACGACAACGTATTGCGTTAAAAAGTTAAAAACAAACCCGCGTTAATAATAAATTTGGTAATTTTGCTCTAAACAAGTGTCATGTTATGGAGTTTGTTTAGCCGTCTTCTTCTCCATAGCGACACCGGAAACGGCGCGGCGGGAGTGTAGGTAGTTAGGGCTAAAAATAAATGCAAAAAAACTTGAAACAAAAACTTGGCGTTCAATCTAAAAACTTGTTGTTCAAATTAAATTTGTAGTCTCGTTTAAAATTAGTAGCTTTTGCTGAATAAAATAAAATTAGAGCTTTGTTGTAACCTAAAGTAAAAGGCATCACACGAGGACGTGTGCTAGTCAGAATGGCCGTGTCGGAGACGGAAATAAAATTAGATTAAATCAAACTAAATAAATCATTAAACTTTGAATAAAACGTAAATCCGGAACTGTAATTTAAATGGCAACACTATACGAATTGTAAACGTGTCTCGATGGGATATCGGAGGGGGAACCCAACAGAGGGCACCTGTGATGTCGGCTACGAAGAGCGGGGACTTCTCGAGCAGACGTCGAGCTGAACGGTCGCATTAAGTTAACTAGAGTACTTTGTAATAAAATCCTATACTGCGTCGTACCTATGCCCGACGGCATAACGTTTCTCTAAGTGTATTTCAGTCGTACCACGTTTTAACATAACCTAAAAGCTTTAATCAAATTAAGTTAAGCTGTGTAACCTGTAACCCAATTTAAATCATGAAGACACGTATTGAACGCCCACTGTGTTTTATTTTCACCTTACAACCTGATGATCGGAGCATTATACCACCATCCTGACTAGTGCCTCCGAAATATATATAGGACACGGCAACGTTGTACTAAAGGCTTGGTGAACAATATCCTTCAAACGCGAATATTCAACACTTTATAGACACAATAACATATCGGATTTTCAAGTCATAATCTTAACATAACGATCTCCTTCGAGATTAGAATTCCGAAGTTAACAACACCAAATAACAGGAATTACGTACCGGTTATTGTCGTAATTCTCACAGTAATAAGCCTGGTGTCAAGGATACTGCGATAAGACTTTGCCTAAGCTCACAGATTGTTGAATTACGTTTGCAAAATACTAAGAAGCGAATATCCTCCTAGATAACGTCTAAGTTAGTAGAATAAGTGAAGGTAGCGCGTAAGTAGTACTTTCGGTTGTCAAACATTGTTTCATTAAATTATTACGCAAAGAAAGCGGCCTACGTTTGATTACGATGTAATTCTGTTCATACGATATAGGTACCACTTACAGTAAGGTCATTTTAACTCGGCTGATATGAACATAACTACGAGTGGCTGCGCAGATGTTGATTTTAAGGCCAAAATGGTGGTAGGAGGCGGGGAGTCCGGGCGGTAGGATAGTTAGCCAATATCATGGACGTAAACACGTCCATGGCCAATACGAAGTAGCGCATCACAAAACACTGTCATGGCCGCCGTGTTTTCATCGGTCAGTTACTATACCTGCGCAAACATCTCGGAAAACGAAGTTCACATCAGCCGAGTATTTATAAATCACCTTAATGTACAAATACCGTTGTCATACACAAGAGTTCACAAGACGAGACAACAGTCGAAAAAAAAGAAGGTCCAGAACAAAGTTTTACCTGTGATATCAATTAAGTATCAACCGAGAATCAAACCCCGAACCCCTAAACAGAGGTCAATATATCCTTGATTACCGTTCTTTCCAAAAGGATTCCACTCTCGTCCAATAAAAAATAAACCATACATAAGCACAAGTTAACAGATACACAGCCATGACAATTTTAGGATAGAACAATAGATACATATTATGTTAAATGACAAAGTTTTTCTTCATAGAAACAAATAATGAATAGTGAGAGGGTTTTTATAATACAATCTATATTCAACATGATTTTAACACATTTTCAAACCCGGCCATTTCATATAGGGTAACCAAAAATTAGGTCGTTCAAGAAGTCGCACGCATATTATTTTTCACTCTACTATTATTGTACAACCCCCCACAGAGGCATTACCCTCGCAGCACCAATAAAATATAGAACCAGTAATCGAATGATATTGTTATTGACTTCAGTTATGGTATTATTTCAATCGGCACAACGTAACTAATCGGGGGCCAATTTTCCGATAGTTTCTACGCACATGTTCTAATGTTATAAAGATTTATCAATAACTTTTGTAAGTCTATTACGTCAAACTTTAAATTGGTCCTATATCCCTTTTGACCCGTTTACATCGAACAAAAGTAAATCCGAAAATGATATAACATTTTTATCATCGTCAACCGGACGACAGAATAACGACTGAATCACCGTCAGAATCACCACACCGCAGAACAATTTAAAAATAAACGATAAAATAGCGTTCAACGATTTAAGAATTAAACAACAACAACAACAACAACAAAACTCTTTATTGTACACCAGTAAAAAATAGTACAAACATATTGTCTTAGGTAATTAATGTACAAACGGCGGCCTTATCGCTTAAGAAGCGATTTCTTCCAGGCAACCATTGGGTAGAGGACTACTTTGTTCTAGAGAAAAAAAAAGTAAGGGTGTACTAGCTGTTTGTTAATACATATTATAAAAGTGTCATGTAGTTATTGAATAAAAAGTTATATAATAATTTATGAATGAGAGAAAATAAATAATTATAGTGAAGTGGTGATTAAAGAAAAACTAAATAAAACTAAACAGTCATTACATACTTATTTGATGACCTTTGATTGATGACCCTGTAGTCCAGCGATCGCCCCACTTTTCTGGCCAAGGGCCCCACCACAAGGGCACACGTTGCGGGCCAAATGCCGTACAAGGACCTTTTATTATAAAGACACGATCAAGGCCGTAGCTAGCTGTATGACCGCTGGCGGCAATACCGTTTTGCACTCTTTTCCACCCCTGTCGCTTCAAACATATCTACCGGCATACGGCCCGCTGGATTCTTCGCGGTTCCGCTGGACTCTCACAACACAATTATAACACATCATTAACACTAGTGCAAGGCTTGTTTACCGGTTAATTTTTCAAACCGGTTCAATCGGAGAACAATAGGAGCGTAATAATTAAGGTTTAGCTCTACCTTAACCTCAAAAAAACCGGTTTCCTTAAAGAGCAAAATTATAAGGGTTTTGAATCAAAAAACCGGTTTATAGCGGTTTTTGCCCATTTTGCTCGCCGCCGCAAATATTTACTTGGAAATAATAGGCACAAAGACGAAATGTATAATAATTTGAAGTTCGTCTACGCTACGTGCAGCCGTCTCTTCTTTTACCACTGGTAAATACCGAACAATAATGGGTAAGTTTTCTAGTTTTGGGAAATATAAAACGTATGATAGTAGTCTTATTTTTAAGGTGTGGCTAATTGGTATATATGTTACCGATAATTTAATATTCAGTCCAAGTCGGACGTAGGGCAGCAATAAAAATATATAAGTATAAAAATAACAATAGCACGAACGGAGAAATGAGAACACGTAAAATTAAATCCCATAAATACTTGTCAAAAATACCAAGTCTCGCAACTCAGTTCTTTTACCGTAAGTATTGAGATCCATGTGATACCAAGTCGGTTATTAATTTATTAAGTCGCTACTTATGGGACTTTCTGTCCTCATTTGTAACGTAATAGGGAATATGCATGATTT
Source organism: Hesperia comma (assembly GCA_905404135.1). Taxonomy (NCBI): domain Eukaryota; kingdom Metazoa; phylum Arthropoda; class Insecta; order Lepidoptera; family Hesperiidae; genus Hesperia; species Hesperia comma. The sequence goes on from FR990026.1 coordinate 3,978,797, forward strand.
TTTTTTTATTGTTTTTATAGCTCATTTATGTTAATATAATACCGTAAAAAAATATAAGAGTCATGGGAAAGTCCAAATTTATTTTAAATTAATTAATGAAAATTGCAGTGACAATTGCAGTGATTCAAACGCCGCCCTTTTGGCGCGTTCTATGGTGACGTCATCGTTCTTCAGGTTGGAGTTGTTTACTAACAAGTGGTTATGAGCGAGGTTGAGAAAGAGTATTTTATAGTATTAAATTTACGTTTTCTAGTTTAATTTCATAAACGGAAGTATGGATGGAAACCGAAGACCTTATTTTAAGTACTGTATTGTACCTATGTGCAAGAAATACGAGATGGAACGCGCCGGACAAAGTATTTTTTCATGTTCCATGGGATGCTTATATAAGAAAAATTGGTGTAAAGTTGTGAAAAGAGATATTATATCTACAAAAAGCACTGCATACTGTTGCGAAGATCATTTTAACGTAAGAAGAAAATAATTATTTCTACCAAATATTAATAGTTTTGGTTTAATTTGGCTAACAAAAGTACAAACCCTAAAAAGTTGTTGTAAGATTCTCGTTCAGATCTGGGATAAAAACAGATTTGATTATAAAGTATTCCCAAACACGGATTTATTTATTAACAACCATTTATTCCTAAAATGTGATATGAAGGATATAATATAATTTGTATGTAGAAGGTAAACGTCTAAATCTTTACAGGTTATGTTTAGAAAAACTGTACGAGAACCATGTACCTAAATTAAATATCTATCACTTCCTCACCTTGCAGCTTTGACTCCCCTGATTCAGCTGATGTAAAATCATTATTTGAGGCGAAGTACGAACTCATCATGAAAGCATCTATGTACAGTTGTACACTGGAGCTTGGTGCTCAATAAAAGATGATGTGATGATGAACAATGGGTTTAATTTTGGACTTTGCAAATACAATTATCATCTAATTTAATTTAATACGTGAGAAAGCTTATTCACTGTGCGCTCCGTTAATAGAATGTTCGAGTCCGAATGTACGTAAGTCGCGGGTAAAATATAATTTTCACCACACAAACTACCGACATTATTGCGAGCGCCTGCACAAGTTTTCAAAGCAATTTGACGTCAGTGAATGTAACTGTAGGCGCAAGCAATCAATTATCGGAAGATTATCCGATTGCGCCTTTTGAGATCCACTTTCAGACATTGTTAGTCATTCAACACATCACTAACAAACAAAAATCACGCAAGAAGTATACGATAAACTCTGAAAGCAATCAAATTAACTGAAATATAAATGAAAACAGCTAGTTCTAGTATGTTTTTGACATGTCCATTGCGAAGGATGACGTCACGCCGATGTCTAACCAATGGCGTTGCGTTTCGACATTTTAAATTTGCCTCGTAAAATTTGCACTTTTTATAAATTTATTTTAGTGATTTTAAAAAGATTAAATAGAAAATAATGTGACAGATATCATTATTTTAGCGATAACGACTGTACAAAAAATATTTACTTAAATTTGAATGACATGCATATTCCCTATTATCTAACCTAACAACATCGTATATTAACAAGATCAATATTAAAAATCTTTAACGTTTTAAATAAATAGACCGACTTGGCAATCGCACTAAACAATATTACTTCCTACTAATATTATAAATGCGAAAGTTTGTAAGGATGTCTGTGAGTGAGTGTGTGTGTGTGTGTGTGTGTGTGTGTGTTTGTTGCTCTTTCACGCAAAAACTACTGAACGGATTTTCATTAAACTTTGCAGTAATATAGCTTAGACATCGGAATAACATAATTTGTTAAAATTTATAGAGATTTTTGAAGAGACTGGTTTCCCGAAGCGAAGCGAGGGCGGATTTACTAGTATTTAATAAAGCATTATTTGTGAAATACATTGCGTTTTCATGTTGACAAAATGTGACGTGATTTCCCAAACGCAGCCCATCCGAGTTGGATTCTACTAGTGACTTCTTTCTCGAAGTTGGACTTACCCATTTGGAGGACTTGTCGTCTACAACTTCGAAAGCAGCGCCATCAACAATAACCGGTACGGGCGTGACATGGACAATCGACATGATTTTCGTCTTGTCCATGTTAATCTTAAGATTCACCCATTCTGAGGCGCTGTTCAAGCCCCCGAGCATTGTACTAAGTTCTTGCATGGAACTCGCCAAAACGACTATTTGGAATGCTTCCAAATGGATGACATCCATATGGAAGTACCTCCAAAGGAAATCTTTGAAATTTTGGAAGCCGTTGACGATACGTCCATTTGGAATGATTCTAAATGTATGGAGGCACTTCCAAATGGAAATCTTCCATTCAGAAGCACTCCAAATGGACGCATCGTCAATGGCTACCTTTAGAATCCCCTACTCCGCCGTGGCTTCTACCATAACCAGAATTAGCGGAGCTGCCAGTGTCTGGGGGCCGGGGCTTAGATGTAACTACCATGGGAGGATATAGCCAGGTAGTCACCACGCTTGGCTAGTGCGTGTTGGTGACCGCAGTAGATGGTGATGGCTTATTCAAGGCTGAGATATGGGATTCTATTCTACTTTGGGGCAATAGTACATCAAGTGTTCTCACTACAAAAAATGCATCAGGATCCTAGAAAACCTAAACGAGCTTGTCACTAAACTTGTAAGCCAAACTTTATTAAAAACAACATGTTGACCTTGCCATGTAGGTATGTGTTAACGGAAATGTGTGTAATCCGTCATTGTATAAAATTCCTAGGAATTGTATGTAATAGGTACCTGAAATCGCCCGGAAATGTTTGAAATAAATTATATTAAACACATTTCCTAGGAAGACTATACACTTCCGATATAGCAATCGGAAATGTAAAACATTTAAGATTTTAATGAGTACGCGGGATAGATAATATGAAGGCAATATGGATGTGGCCACGACATATACATTTCCTAATACGATATTGAAATTGTATACAATGTGTGTAGGAAATGTGTACAATTCCGAGGATATGTATGTATTAAATATTTTTTAAAACAATATTTAATACATTTCCTAAATAGCTTCGGAATTGTATACATTTCCTAGGAATTGTATAAAATTCCTAGATTTCATACATTTCCGGTAACATATGTATATACTAGAGACTCGTGCCTTTGTAAAAAAATACCCGGACTTTTTTAAATATCGACATGTACAGTGCCACAAACTTACCGTCTGACCCGGTAAGGGGGGCGTACTGTGTCGGTCTTTGTCTGACAACACTATGTATAACATTTGCATTATTTCCAATTTTGGCCACCGGGCCAGATAAGTAGATGTCAAAGTCGGAAAAAAAATTACTCCTCCCTGCTTCAAAATTAAAATTATATAGTCTAGACTATATATTCAATGAGCATAAAATATATTTATTTATTAAATTGCAGAGAGAAGAAGACTCTTAAATGATGACATAAATGTTATTACAACATTAAAACTATTTGACGATTAAATGCTATTATGAATTAAAATAATATTAAGAAGAGAGAATAAATTAAGTGATAGATATAATGAATTATTGTGCTTAATAATAATAACTTTATAAAACAGATCCGTTCGCTCCTACTACATTGCTATACCCAAATAGGGTACATTATGTGCGCCCATGAATATTATATAAAAACTTACACGATATGATTGCAATAAAGAATTGAGTATTTAATATTGAGCCCGCGCACTACGCTGTGCGTGACGTAGATACCGTTCGCAGTTTTGGCTTAAACCGGTTTATTTAGGTTTTTGAACCGCTCTCTTCGCAATTACGTTCCGAGCGGAACCTTTTTGAAAAATTTGAATAAACCTTTTTCAAACCGGTTTTTTTTAAACCGGTTCCAAGCCTTGCACTAGTGACCTGATGATAAACATTTTCTGACAATTAAGTATCTGCCCCGGCCAGGAATCGAACCCTGACTTCTTACACCGCATACAATCCCACTGTCAACTAGGTCCAGGCGTCTTCACAAAAGGCGAAATACTTACTTAAAAGAGCAGCACCCTACAAAAAATAAACTTGACTCTTCATCTATTGGTCACTTCAACGATCATATAAACTTAATTTGGACTCAAAAATAAATGGATCTCACTCCCTTGTTCAGTTGTAATAACCATATGGGCTCCTTTAACTTCCTTAGCAATAAAGCTGTCTCATACGAGTCTTACACGACAATCTTGCGGTGTCCCATTGTCGTTGACTCGTAACAGGGTCAATAAAGCTATTAGAGGGCGCTGCGTTCCTCATCACAGATACCGGATGGGCAGAGGGCGCGATCGGTTGCCCACATGTTAAGAGGGTCAGAGACTTATGATGAGTATTATACAAAGTTAAGTATAAACACATCTTCACTGATTAAATACTGATGGTATTATTGGACATGTGTATCATGTAAATCAACGAATACCTATACTTCAATAGTATTTAGGTAGATATTTGATAGATATAGATATATAGAATAGAATAATAGAATAGATAGATTAGGTACCTATTTAGTAGTAGACTATAATAAATGACGGTAGCACCAAATTATGTAGGGGAGAGCGGGGCTGGTACTAACAAATTTTGCATTATGGTGTATAATTTTAAAAATAATGAACTTTTTTGTTTTATTCTTTATTCAAAGCTTGCTTTGGTTATTCAGCTATGATATCAGTAACAAAAATCCTGAATCAGATAAATACTTTAAGAATCAGAAGCATACAAACAAAAAATGGCATTTGTTAATACTTACCCCGTCTATGGGGTAAATATTAACAGAGCTGGGGTAAGTATTAACATAAGGGGTAATTATTAACAAAGAATAGATTTGATCAAATAGATAGAAAAATGTCATTAATATTAATAGAAACGTTTTATAATTAAACAAATCAGTACTTCTCGTAATAGAAACTGAAGGAATATTCTTCTACTATTACATTAATTAACAATCATAGTTATAACGTATAAATTGCTATATCTCATCCATGGTAAAATGAACATACAGAGAGTGAAATTGCCAATGGCATTTGCTGCTGCAGCAATTATGACAGGAGTGCCCCGTTCTGCAGTTGTTACTGCCCCTACCTGCTTGGAACCTCGTTGAGCTACCGCTTTTTTGGATTTTTCCACTGTTGTGACTACAGTCTCGTCCACGTTCCATATTCTACTCGGAGGAAAATGATATATTTGTTGAACTTCTTTATTGGAAAATTAAATGAACATTAGTCCGGTTAAAGGATGGTGCTCCACTTAAGCTGGTTGCCTCAGGACTCCGAATAGACAATGTTGCTTACGCTTCATAAAACCTGCAAACCAATCTTTGCCAGCCTTATCGTGTCATTTCCACGATTCAGGAATATTATCTATTTGAATGACTAGTTCGTAGGCTAATTTCTTGACGTCATCAGGTAACAATCGAAAATAGATATTGGCACATTTTATTAAATAATCGGCTATCATGCCTTCTTGTTGGTCATTAAACACTAAACGATTTTTATACATATACCCCACTTGCACAGAAGCTCCCTCCTTTTTTATTTACGGATTGAAACAGCGTCACATGACAAATAGCGTTTTCAGCAGCAACATCTCTATATTTTCTGTTACTTTCAAGAACTTCCCTAGATGCAAGCTCAAATACTTCTTGAAACGAGGACCCCGTTATACTCTTTATCTTGTAATTTCTCATTCTGTAAAAAAATTGACTTACCGCATATACACAGGGCAAGTATTAACTTGTTATTAACACCTCACTTACCCCACTCACTTTGTTAATTTTAGCCCCATGATCACTTTTTGTACTTAAAAATTACAGAAAATAAATTATTCTAAATAATTACAAATAAATAATATAGTGTTATAGTCAATAAAATGGACTACGATTTAGCATAAATATTGAATCAATTCCAAGGATAATTTAGTTTCAAATCAATTTATTGCATGTCAAAAAAAGTTCGTTTACCTGTCAATTCGAGGTTGCTACGCACAACTATTACAAGCGACAGCCGGCCAGCAATTGACAAGTCAGGATGCGTTTGGCTGCATACATTATATTTGCAAACCGAGTATCACCTTTATAACACTTCCCGTTTGGCGGGAATAAGCTTGTTAATTCTTACCCCCGTTAAAACCAACCCCGCTCTCCCCTACTTAGATTAAATAAAGATGTTAGATGGACGAGCACGATTCGAGGTTTAAAACTCCAAATAACTATACAACCCTCATACTTTATTGGTTTGCTCTGATTATTAGAAACACCAAACCAAAAGGATTGTCCATTGACATTCGATAATTTAGTCACACGACATGCGGCGTGCAAAGATAATACGAACAATTTGCAGATCTAATATCTGCAGCGTGAAATCAACGAAGGGTGACCAGGACGGGTGTGACATAAATGCCGCACGCACGCGTGCACACACACAAACACACACACACACACACACACATCGCAATATACAAACTGAAGGCGTAAAACAAAATATTACTTTTCTAAAGGTTACATCAGGTTAGCATCTAAACCCGAAAGTAAGCTTATTGCCTAGCTGGCTAGCACCCTCCTTTTAGAATCAATCGTTAAATGTTTCTCCTGGTCCCAATGACCCAAGCCATTTGATGGTAAGTGGTTACCATAGTCACCCATTGACGTCAATAACACGAAAAGATGCTTAGAAAGAAAAGGGAAATAAGATAGTACTAGCGCTGACATCAAAACACACCTTGCAGAGGTCTTGTAATCTATTTGAATCCAATTATGAAGGTAGAAAGCCAGCCTACCAAACTATAGGTACTTAAATCAACAGTTGTCAACACGCATACAACTCATATTTACAACCCTTGAATTTCCCTGAATACCTCAACCCTTTCAAACCGATATCGAAGTTCGAAATATAAAGTAGACCTTCTTATATTCCGATTAATCTGACTGGAATATCGCGGCCGTCCCCCACAGCCATTAGTAGATTCCGCCATGTCGATAACACTACCACAACAAAATTGCCTTATGCCATCGATAATAACCTAGGTTTGGGTACCTGTCTCATCGCCTGTATTGCAAATATCCTTTTTTCATCACCTGTCATATTTAGTTGATTTAAACATTTCACAAATGAAGATGGTCAAAACAAATAAGTTGCCTAATGTATGTTTTATAAAATAGCAATTAACTCTTAGAATTCAAAATCTCGCATGTAATCCAAAAAAAAACATAAAAGGTCATAATAAGCTTCATGCGTTGCTGCTCTTTCTGCCACGAAGGAAACAAGCAATTAATTAGCATATTATGAGTATTTATGAGTACGTACAATTATATAAAAACTAGTAAATCCGCCCTCGCTTCGCTTCGGGAAACCAGTCCCTTCAAAAATCTCTATAAATTTTAACAAATAACAAATTATGTTATTCCGATGTCTAAGCTATATTACTGCAAAGTTTCATGAAAATCCGTTCAGTAGTTTTTGCGTGAAAGAGCAACAAACACACACACACTCACTCACTCACATACATCCTTACAAACTTTCGCATTTGTAATATTAGTAGGAAGGATAACAAAGACTATGAGAGTCGGTAGACGGCCCCATCAGACCAAATCGCCTGGCGTTACTATCCGTTTTGGAAATTCGCTGAAGGGCATGTATTAAATAGACCCATATTATGACCATATCCGAATTCGCAGATTGTTTGGAAAATTGATACTAAACAAATTATTTACGAGTATAACAATTGACTTAGTATCACGCTTCAGTCGGTGAGTCAAACAAGTGCATAACCCGTACTATCGTGAACAAAATACTACATACCTACGTCGAAATTACATCGCCATAGGAAATTGACCGGTAGACTACAAAAATTGTATCAATTGTTAGCGGTAGCGAAGTAAATTAATCGAAGGGGTTGTAGTTGATACGAAATAAATTGCTTTGCGTTTTACCTTTTGTAGTTCTCCTAAACACACATGTCTATCTAGACTTCTATCTCGATTTCAATCGCAGGAATTTTTTATCACGTTTGGGTAAACATCGTTATCAGAAACAACACGGGTGATGACTTTGATGATGCTAATGTCTATTGATGATGATGAAGTTGATTATTTACCACACATTTTTACGATTATTCCTTTTAAAATGAAGATAATAAAATATATATTTCAAATGAAAACCGATCGGAATATAAAAGCAGCAATCTTATTTCATAATCAAGAAATAACTGTGATGAAACATACAAACGCATGTGGAAAGGTCAATAGACTTCCGCTCCTCATAATTAAATCATCATTATTAGATAACAGCCATGTCGTAATGCATAGTTAAGTACAAACAGGAAAACTGTACATTGCGAGGCCCGCATTACAAAAAATACATTTACCTGATATAGTAAGGAAAAAATAGAATTATTAAAGGGGAAATTCCTCTTAATAAAATTCAAACAATATTAGCTTAATCGAAATTTCCGATGTCATGTTTAAAATGTTTTCGTGAAATTAAGTGGAGTTTTCAGGGTACAAAATTACAAATGTAAAACAACGTTAAATCACTCGTAATAAATAAATGTATTGCATACTAATTCAGAACTTTAAATCTTTACAGAAATTTACAACTTTATTTTTACACATTACTAGGGAAAGGAGGATTACTAAATTCTTGCGGAGAAAGCAAAAACTATGTCGAGTAAGTAAAACGATTTTCTAAAAAAACTTTATTTTCTACAACTAGTGCGTTACGCACATATGTATCGCAAGATGTACCCTTACCCTTATTGTTTCATACAAAAACCGCTCCCTCTACCGTTTTACGATTCCAAACACGGATGTCGTATGGACATCTTGTGACGATAAGCGATTACATTTTAACATCGCACTGAATGGATTGTATTTTTAGCATTCTAGGTGATGTATGTTTTGTAAGTTACAATGGAGACAGTGGTTATCTATTAATTTTTATTAAGCCCGTTTCTATTTATTACAAATTAAAATTAATATTGATGTATGTATATGCAAATTAGTGTCCACGGACACCGGAATAATGTACCTTGATAACTGTTTTTTGTTTGACTTTACTTACTCATTAAAAACAGGAAAAGGATCAGACCGGAAAAATACAGCTATATTATATGTATAGGATCCGTTTGTTACGATCTGACCGGAATAACTCCATATTTTCAGTATTTTAAAATTGTATGCAAAAAATATCAATTCAATCTTGCTTGTTAGCAAAATTTCATTAAGGCATTCGCGCCTTAAAGGTGCAATGTAACTTCATCACCGGTTTCGAAAACTGGCACTTGTGTGCGATGCAATCTAAACGAATTTTGTACCGAACGCGTAATGTTAAAATAATGCATCGCTTATCTCCGTCAGTGCGACAGGAGGCGGGAGGCACGCGACTGACTCAGTCCCTCACACGTGTACAAATTTTATGTTCCGTCTCCTTTATTGAATATGTTACTTTTTATTAACCACTACAAATATTTCTATTTGAAGCCCTCATGTAGTCGTTACTTTTTGTAAAATTATACAATGGAATTTTTGTATAAAGGATTTCATTTAAATCCTATAGATATTCCGGCGTCTAATGATTATTGCTACATTAGAAGTAAAACCTTGAAATAGATACATTGTTATTCCTTTATTACTCCAGACATTGCGACTTTTGTCGATTCACCACAGTTAAAAGACAGAAAGACTTGGCAGAACGAATTTAAAAGTAAGTATTCACAATTCGCCACTAACGATGCATTTTTAGCCAAGTACTAATTCATATTTTAATCAACGCCGAACTCTCCAACAGTATCAACCAGACATCTCTCGTTTCGGTCACTGATGTGTCGTTCTAATTCAGCCATTGATGTCTTTCTAGTTTCTACCTTTGATTACTGAGTTCGTCGCCTTTAAAAAATCGGCCAAGTGCGAGTTGGACTAGCGCACGAAGGGTTCCGTACCATTATGTATAAAAAGCCAAAAAAATCTGGTCTGTTGTATGAAAGCCTCACTTAAATATTTACTTTAGTTTTTGTAGCCACAAGCAATGCCATCTCTTGGAGCGAAAGGTAACTAATTTATCGCTGAAGCGTCGAAGCCATATTTCGACTTAAATATTTATTTTATTCAGTGTTTTAGTATTTGTTGTTGTAGCGGCAACAGAAATACATCATCTGTGAAAATTTCAACTGTGTGACTATTACGGTTCATGAGATACAGCCTGGTGACAGATGGACGGACGGACGGACGGACGGACGGATAGCGAAGTCTCAGTAATAGGGTCCCGTTTTACCCTTTGGGTACGGAACCCTAAAAACGTAGCGGCACCACACCTGTCTAACCAGATCTCAATTGCAACTAAATTAAAACCTCCTAAACAACATAAACTTTCTCAAGTCAACCAATCCCAGTATTTACATGAAACAGATCAACGGTCGCAAGAGCCTCGCTTCCTGTTGGAATATCGACCAATAGGCCGATAGTGTTACGGGCTACGGGGTCAACGCGAGGAATGCCCGCGCCATCGCCATCGGGAAATACTCTCATAGTAGTCGTTAGGTATGTGGCTCAGTGGCGGTGGTATTGGGGATCACCACGTAGCTGACGCGTAGTGGTGGTGGACGGACGCTTCGATGGTCACAACTTTAACAATTCTCATAATAATTTTTGAGGAACACACACTTACTCGTACAGCCAGAAAATAAAGTTATATCAGTCATTTTTGCTCCTCGCTGAGAATCGAATGCGTCCTGAAGCGAGGGTCCGGCATAGTACCATTGCGACATAATTATGTGTTTCAACTTAAAACAGGCAGCCGGCCTATATACAACATAAGAAAAACAGTTCTTTTGGAAACATAAATAAAACGAAATAGAACGATATAGCTCCTGTAAGTCCAGCTAGGTCGTACCTACAATAAAGTTTTGATAAGTTATTAAACTTTTTAGTGGTAAGAAATTCTTCTAATCGTAATTCAAGCCAAGCTTTGCGGACGAACTTGGCCTGAGTTGAATAGAGGCTTTAAGGCGCGAATATGAATTATGTAGATGTAGACGGCCTATTAGCGCTTCTCGCTATTCGCTACAAATATCGGCTCGTTTTTAGTTCGATAAAGATTTTTTGACGCGGATCAAAGGACTTTTCGTCCGAGTACCTATTAATAAAATATTCGGTCGAGTATCTAAACGCATTGCAGTCCAACATGTTTTAACCAATATTATTTATGGCTCTCTATACGCAAGCCATTACTATGTATCGATACGACGCGTAACACCAGAAATGTAGCTCATTGGCAATGATCGATGTTGACGTTCCGGGAACTAATAAACCACGCCAATACTAACATTTGTGAACTTGTAACTCGTAACATATTTACTGGAAAACCTTGGTGCAATATTAAATATAGGTATCCTTGCCACGAGATGTGTCGTGATAGGTGATCAAACACTGAAGTTCTTCTGAAGCACTATCACATCAGTATAACATTAGTGAGAACCCTTGATGCGATATAAAAAAAATTCAAAGAGATTTTTCAAGAATCACTAGTCAGGCGCCTAACGACCATTGGTGACCACTTATTATCAGTTGGTTCTGCCTCTCATTTGTCAGTTATTCACACTATTTAATCTTCAGCTTCAAGACTCTTGAAATTGCGCCCGAATCCTAATAGGTATATCCGTTATACTACTCTAAGGTGCGAGGTAGGTTGAAATGAAACCCATGAGTGCTCGAATAATACTGACTCTATTTAATCTTGTTTATCAGATTTTAATACATGCAATTGAACAAAGATTATAGGATATGCAGTAGTAACACATTATAAAAACATAACTCCCTCACATCACCGCCGTTATTGAAAAAAAAAATGTTCAAGTAATGATACATTTTTTTTTGTTATGTATTACTTAAAATAAAGTTTTGTACGATTTTTATGAATCGTATCTTTTTTACCATATTTATTAATTATTTCTACGTTAGGTGGTGTATCTCTTACTACTGTATATGGACCTGAGTATACATTGTCAAACTTATTACTAGGTGTTTCATTTTTCACTAAAACTAAATCTCCTGGATTATACGATACAGGATTAATATATGTATCATATCTTAGTTTTCTATTACATTTACTTTTTATTAGATTATTCCTTGCTTCCTTTTGAGAAAGTTGCAACCGATACTTTAATTCATGTGGGTAACTATCAAAATTATAAAGTGGTTCTAATTCTCTTGTCAGATTACTTGGAAGAGAGCATTTTTTTCCAAAAACTAACTCGAAAGGTGTAATTTGAGTTTCTGTATGTACAGACGTATTATAAGAAAAGCACCAGAAAGGCAGCCACTTACTCCATGTCTCCGGATGGTTATCAGTTTGAATTCGTAAAAACGCATTCAAATGTTTATGTGTTATTTCCAAGGCACCTATGGACTGATGATGGTAAGCGGTAGAATTGAGTTGACTGATGTTAAGCAATTTACATACCTGTTGAAATGTCTCTGAAATGAACTCCTTCCCTCTGTCGGTTGCAATTTCTTTAGGAACGCCATACCTAAGAATAAAATTGTTGACAAAAACTCGTGCAACTTCTTCTGATTTTTTAGAAACTAAGGGATACGCTTCAACATATTTAGATAGTTCGCACTGAAGCGTTAAAATATAAGAATAATTATCACTATCTGTCTCTAAAGGACCAACAATGTCTAAATATAACTTTTCAAATGCATTACTTGCTGTGCTCGTAATCTCCATTGGCTCTTTAACTGGTAATGAATATTTTTGCCGTTGACATTTATCACAACGCTTTACAAATTCCCTTACATCCTTTTCAATTCCTGGCCAATAATAATATTTCTTTATATTGTTCGACATCCGTCTCATACCAGCATGGCCACTGCTAGGTAGGAGATGGAAGTCGTTTAAAATAACTCTTCTATCATCTTTATCATCAATTATTTCTACATCATTAATAATACATATTCGCGGTCCGGACCTATCTTTATTATTTTTTATCTCTTCTAACAGCTTTTTAATAAAAATATTATTATCTTTGTTTTTTATTATACATATTTCTTCTATATTCAAAACGTCGCAAAATTTATCTAACTCCCTCACAAATTCGTCTCGCGCCATTTGTGATTGAGAGTTTAGAAATTTCACATACAAAATATTTTTATTTTCTACGTAACAAAATATCTTATTTTCCTTCGTTATCATTCTTGAACTTCTTAAATTTGCTAACATTTCCTTATTCATAAATCTCAACTCAACTGAATTTTTAGGCTTGATGGAAGTGCTCACGACTTTTGGTTGATCAGGCCGCAAGTCAGTGGGTGCACTGTCCCCCGGAATGTCAAAGTCATTTAATTTTCTCGCTTGCGCTCTCGTCATTACATTCACTATCCTGTCATGCATTCCTTTCAAATCATCAGAAGTGATTCTTGACAGTGCATCTGCAGCTGCATTGTCAGACCCTCTTATGTACTCTACTTCAAAATTGTACTCTTCCAACGCTAATCGAAACTTCATAAGTCTACTTGACGGGTCTTTCATATTAAATAAGTATATTAAAGGTTTGTGATCCGTAAGTATTTTAAAAGGTCGTCCATATAAATATGGTCGAAAATACTTCACGGCCCAAACAATTGCAAGAAGTTCTTTCTCAATAACTGGATAATTCTTTTCACCTTTGTTTAAACTTCTACTAGCATACGCTACCGGTCGCCCATTTCCGTTAGATAAAATAGCACCTATAGCATTATTCGATGCATCTGTTTGAATTATAAAACGATTTCTTTTATCAAAGTCTGGATATTGTAAGACGGGAGAGGCTGTTAACTGTTCTTTTAAAGTTTCAAATGATTGCTGACATTCATCATCCCATTGAAAAGGAACATGCTTTCTATTTAATTTATTTAAAGGACTAGCGATTTCGGCAAAATTTGGTATAAACTTCCTATAATAATTAGTAAACGCCACGAATCTCCTTACTTCATCAGAGTTTTTAGGTTGTGGATAGTTTTTTACAGTAATTACTTTATTAGGATCAGGTAATATTCCATCACTTGAAATGATATGCCCTAAATACAAAATTTCTTTTCGCAGAAAATCACATTTTAATGGATTTAATCTTAAATTAACTTCGCGTAGCCTTTCAAAAACATCTTGTAAATTTTTGTTATGTGTTTCTAAATTTCTCCCAAAAACAATCAAATCGTCTAAATATATCAAACACTTCTCATAATTTAAACCTGACATTGCTATTGTTATCATTCTAGAAAAAGAGCTTGGACTAGTTTTAAGTCCCATAGGCATACGGGTCATCTGATACTGTCCTGAATAAAATGCTGTGTATTTTCTACTGTCTTCATCTAATTTAATATTGTAATAACCTTGATGTAGATCTAAATGCGTGAAATAAATACTGCCTGCTAAAGATTCAAAAATTTCAGTTATGTCTGGTAAGGGGAACTTGTCATCTTCAATACAATTATTTAACTTCCGATAATCGATCACTAATCGCCATTTTTTATCTTCCGTTGAATAAGACTTTTTAGGTACTAACAAAATGGGGCTGGACCAGTCGCTTTTGCTAGGTTCTATTATGCCTTCATCTAGCATTTTATTTATTTGACGTTTAATTTCATCTTTTTGGGAAATTGGCAATCTGTATTGTTTTGAAAATACTGGACTTGTGTTCGGTTTTAAACTTATTGTATGACTGTAAATATCTGTAGTACTCAATTTATCTCCTGGTAAATAAAAAATATCTGCATATTTAGCACAAATATTCTCAATGGTTTTTTGTTCCTCGTCATTCAAATGGTTCAATTTTATAGAAGAAAATAACTGTTTTACTCTATTTGCATCATTTTTTATTTTTTCAAATGAACAAATATTGAAATTTTTGAGCTTTTCTACTTTAGGACTAATATCTGATAATAAAAAATCATTTTCCGTTACGTTAAGTATTCTAATAGGTATGAAGCCATTAGTAGGGGTAGCAATAGAGCTTGCCAAAAATACACCGTCATTTAATTCTTGTGATAAAACTACACAATCCTCATTAATTTCTGTTTGTATAAAATGTATAGACTCGCTCCGTGCAGGGACATTAATATCAACCTTACATTCATTAACTATCGGAATAAAATAAGATGTTTTATTAGTGTGCAAGGTTAAGTTGTTTTTATAAAAATCTATTTGAGCTTTATATGTGTTTAAAAAATCACGTCCCAAAATACCTTGAGCCTCTATCGGTAAGTTATTAAATACATAAAATTTATGATTAATTGTCTCATTTCCTAAATATAAAGGTAAGTAAATGTATCCTTTTGCTTCGACTTCTCCTCCTAAACCTTTTATTTTTACAGTATCTTTATGAATTGGTATTTGACATTCTAGAACATGTTTATATTTAATTGCTGACAAAGAAGCTCCTGAATCAATTAGAAAAGAATGTTTTGTATTTTGTTGTAAAGGTGATGATAAGATGGTATAACAATTACTATCACTAGCTAAAATAAAATGGTTTGAATTAGTCACGAAAAAACTGGTTCGATGTTGATGGTTCAGAAGTATTTTCAGATTGGTTGATAAAATTAATATTACGTTGATTTCTTATCCCTTGGTTTCCTCTGTAAAATTGAGAATTACCTCTATACGGTCTGTGACCCTCAGCTCGTCCTCGGGTGACTTGTCCTCGAGTGGCAGGTTGATGCCAGTAGCCATTACCCCTATTTTGTCCTCTATATGTAATAAAATTACGTCCCCCTCGTTGGCTCCTACGAATATTGGGTCTGCTCCTGTTATTGAAATAATTATAAGGCTTTCTATACATACCCATAATTTCTCCTGATGCCGACGCCGACGACACTTCCTCGTCCTGAGCGGCTTGTATAGCATCCTTCAGTGAACTATAATTTCTGGCAGAAATAATGGTACTTAATCTACGGTTGCGCAAACCGTCGGCGAATTGTTTGATAGCCATTTTTTCGTTAATTGGTTTTAAAATATTATAGCACTGTTCGACGCCGTCGGATTGCGAAATCGTAAGATCTACGAATAATTCCGTAATTTTTTTCCCGTAATCTTCAATTGAAGATTCATTTTGTTTAGTAATTTGTAATTTTTTATGAATAGCGGTTGCAGCTTTCTTACACAATAATACATTTTTCATGTCAGTAATTAATTCATCAACAGTTTCATATTTCGATTTAAGTTTTAATTTAGCATCTTGAGATAATCTACACTTTAAAACAAAATTAACTAAATTTAGTTTACAAGAATTGTCTTTTAAAATAGACGCATAATATTGAATATTATCGATCAACTGTTTTGTGTTCGATTCCTCGTTAGTCATAATAGGCAATAAGCTTAAAGCGGTTTTCATATCAAACGAATCCATATTTGAAACAGATTCCGGTTTATCAATACGACACAAAAATAAAACTTCCTCATATAATTCTAAAAATAAACCACAATAGTTATTAATTAATAAAATATTTTCCGAGCTAAAACATTTACTTTTCACCTTTTTCTCGTAATCTAATAACCAAGTCTGATACTGTCTATAAACTTCATTAGTCTCATTTAATTTAGTTTCTAAAATTTTTCCTACTCGTCTTTTAGGTCCAAGTTTTATTAAATACACTCTAATCTTTTTCAATTCATTATACAAGCTTATAATAATATCCATTACTCACCACCATAACGTAGAGAAAGTTAAACACAGATAAGTACCTGTAATTCATATTAAAATATAAGTATAGCAATAGTAATTAAGTATTTAAAATGCATAAAAATTTTGTATGTAATAAACACTAAGTCCAAAGTTCACTTCGCGAGATGCATTCTATCCGAAAACCCGACACTTTGTTACACGACGCACCACATTCCTACGTATAATATAACTATAACTTTAATAACTGAGATTAAACGCGATTATAATGCACTTAATATTACGAAGATAACGCACTTTCACAAACACTAATTTGAAGCGCACTTTACACTGCAGCACATTTATACAGCTTGCAGGTCTGGGTACACCTTGGAACCCTCGGGAACTCTAGCCTGTATCTCCCTATGGAAGAATGACTTTCGTACTGCCGTCCGATTTATTTCTTTAGTCATCCATTTGATTATGCATTTCTTGTAGGTCCGATATATTATATAAAATACTCCCAGCAAAATAATAACGAATATAATGCCAAGGATAATGTTGGTCGTAGTCATATGGAACTGTATGGCTTCGGAGTGATTATCACCAGCAGCGGCATTTTGTATCGTCACTATCTCCTCCTTGGATTGTTGTTTGCCCATTGTGAATGTTGGTTACACGCGTGCACTATGTTCGAACCGAAGTCACAATAATACATTTTCATTGTTCTTAATTAGCACTTAGTAACAAAAGTTAGAACTGGGTGGGCCGGCCGTATACGGCATAGGTTTCGAATTCGCGGCGCCCGGGCGGCGGGCGGCTTAACCTGACTCCTGGCACGACTCAGCAGGCAGGGTCGCCATCTAAGGTGCGAGGTAGGTTGAAATGAAACCCATGAGTGCTCGAATAATACTGACTCTATTTAATCTTGTTTATCAGATTTTAATACATGCAATTGAACAAAGATTATAGGATATGCAGTAGTAACACATTATAAAAACATAACTCCCTCACACTACAACATTTTAACACCCACCGCCCGCTCCCCCTCCCCTCGGCTCCGCGCCCTCTGCCACAATGAATAAATCAAATTTTGATTTCGGCGCGGTACGACACCAATGCACTATTCATGCACCGTTTTGACAACGGTAACATTACTCTACTGGTGATTACACCACCGTCACACCCAGTAAAAGCTATGAAGAACTGACATTTTTGATTAGGTTGACCTGCAGGAAGATCTCTCTATGTGCTCCTCAAGACGACTTCTGTAACACTGCTTTATCTGACGGTTACCTACAGGTTTTCTGCTAAAACAGCAGGCTCTACTACATAGCACAGGGTAGTAAGAAGGGTGGTGCATTGGTCCATCGAAGACTTTCGTGTAAGATGTACCGAAAGACGTACGCAATTATAGATTTGTATCTACATCATATTACAACGCTGGATCTTTCTCCCTCTTAAATAACGTCAGTTCCCACCCAAATGACACGCAATGCAGTTGCAACCGCACACCTCTATACCTCAAACTGCATGAATAAACTCTGGGCTGGCGCGTTGCGGCGCAAATGCACTATTCATGTCCCCGGCGACGTTTTGGCAACGTTAATATGCGCGTTGTTTAGCCCCCGTCCATTCAGTGTTGCGTGTTCAAGTAAGCGCCAAATCACGTTAACGCCGCTATAAACGTTCGACTTTACATCGCGCTTTACGACTTAATGGTTTCCTGTTATCCGTGTTATGCTAAATCAATGAATAGGTACACGTGCCGTCACTTGCTATTGCAATAAATGTCTTACGTGTGTCTAATTCTATCCACCCAACCTACTGACTTAACCGATAGTATCCGAGAGGTTTGAAATAGTCTGATGCACATAGGAACTAACTCGAATCGAAAATTTATATTGCCAGTTACTTCAGCAAAGGAAAATATGGTGCGAAACGTGCGTAGCTCCGTTTCCAAAGATATTTAAAGCCTAAAAACCCGCACTTGGCCGGCCTAGTAGACTATGACCTATACTTGAACTGAAACCTGAGTTGTGCAGCAATTATGGCTCGGGATGATGATGACAATGATGAAATCTTTCTTAGTAATATAAAGCAGAAGAATTTGTTGCTTGTTTGAACGCGCTAATATCAGGAACTACTAGTTCAAATTAAAAAATATTTTTGTGTTGAATAGTCCATTTATTGAGGAAAGCTATATATAAGCTACGAGTATATCTTTATCGTCGTTAATAGGGCACCTAAGGATCTTACAATCTGGTCCTTCGAGCCAGCCTAAAACCAGTCAACCAACCAATTCCCTATAACTCAAAAACGCCATCAATTCAAGTAGACCCAATCTCCATAGCTACGTTATCACATATCTATCCGTCTCCGTACACCATGTAACAATCAGAAATCCTGCGTGTCGCGCGACACGCGGCCCACTGACCGACATCCGTGCGCCGGCGCCCGCGGCGGTGACGCAACGAATGCGACTCCGCGTGTTTACGCGCCACGCCGTCATAGTCTACTAACAACTAGTAAGATAATCTGTAACGACTGTAACTAGCGGCTCTGAGCTCCGATACATGTATGGGAGCGTGAAGCTAATCATTATCTGGAAAAAGGTTGCGTTTCTTTGATCGGTCTAGACAATTTAACGCTTATAAATATTTGTGGTAAAATCTTTATTTAGTGTAATTTATCTTGAACCTAATTCAAGAAAGCTTTAATATCATGGGTTGCATTGTGAAAAATTATTTGCTACTTCCGACTACATAAACACATCGTGTACCTATGTACAATAATACAAGTCATGATAACTTCAGGACGACCCTCAAGACCTAAGACTATTAGATTCTAACGGCTGTTCTGGTTAAATTATTATTGTATTTTATTAATTTACTCCTACAAATTTTTGGCAAATAAATACCATCAGAGCTATAACACAAACAGGGTAAGAGCTGTATTTCTAATTATTCGTCGCATTCCAGTCAGACTTAACAACCACCAGGCCACTCGTACAAGTGATCATACTATTCTGTTTGAGCTAGGAAGTCACGGTGTTCCAAGCTATTATTAGGAAGCTAGTTGCGGCTCGTCGCGCGACCCGACGCAGATTGATCGCTCACGTGAACTGGTTTCGCTGATAATGATAACAATATCCTAGTACCATTTTGTGGCATATGTACTGTGCAATACGTCGATTTATTATGATTTTGGATG
Source organism: Hesperia comma (assembly GCA_905404135.1). Classification (NCBI taxonomy): domain Eukaryota; kingdom Metazoa; phylum Arthropoda; class Insecta; order Lepidoptera; family Hesperiidae; genus Hesperia; species Hesperia comma. Next base: position 3,998,624 of record FR990026.1, read on the forward strand.
TTTTTAATGTGTAGACTGTAGACGTATAGTAAGAAGCTTTAGACGTTCTAATTCAATTCAATTCTTTTATTTGTATAAGCACAGGTACAAAGATGATATATTATAATAAAATTTATACAACCCATTGCATGCTTTGCCAGTTTTGGCGTACAAATATCAGCTTACGAGTATTATTATTGAGCTAATCTTTTGCGTTGACAATAATGCAGTCGATGCCTGTTTAGTTTCAATAATTTTCCTATTTATCTGTGAATTCTTTCATCCCACTGTATTAAAATATGATTTATCACTTTAAAGCTTGACGTTACAATTTCGTAACGTAACTGAAAACTTGAAAAAATATTCTTCTTTCTTAATATTTTAGGTGTCAAACTACACCAATTAACCAAACCAGTCTTTCCATAGTTTCCATACAATATTCCTACATCTATGTGCCTTTTTAAGACCAAATTACAGAAGTTATTGACATAATAATATTATATCGATTCCGCATTGAATCTGGGTGGTGACAAAGTTACACGCATTACGGAACACATCAGCTGGAACATATAGAGTGGAATGCGTTGCAAACTTGGTACAATTTCCATTAATATTTCATATGTAACGGTCACATTCCTATGCAAGGTATCATATGACAATCGGACAGCTGATACAGGTTATAATACAGGTTTACGAGTTTACATAAAAAGAAGATTATCATAACTACTCTAATCTAAATTATAGAGGTATGCTAAAAAGAGTAAGATGTGAAGATGGCCTGTGCGGACAACATCTAAATATACCTCCTTGCAACAATGTTAGCAGCTATTTTAAAGCAACATCTTGACATTTCAATTAAACTCTTGCATAGTTGTTACTTTTTAACTTTTTTACCGACTTCAAAAAAGGAAGACAGTCTCAATTCGTCTGTATTATTTTTTCTGGGTCTGTCTGTTTCTATACCTCATAACTTTTTACAGGGTGAACGACTTAGGACAATTTTAATTGTCGCCGTCAAGTTGCAATGTATGTACGTACCATAGATTATAGGAGAACGGAAAGCTTGCGTTTTTATGGGATCTAATTAAAACGAATTTCATACCGAACACGAACGCATAGTTCTAGGATACCCCATTAAAACCCAATTGATTACTGTAAGTAAGTAAATGAAGCTTTTTAAACAATAATTTGACGCTCACTTTGCTCACTTTTAAAAATTTTCCTGGTACGTTTTTAGTGTTCAGTGTCATTATCGGAATCTTCAACATCGTGTAGATCTAGATACCACACGTATTCACATATTACAATAGTTGTCATCGTAACTTCTATCAAGTGACAGCGTTACGTATTTCGATGGGTGTTCGTCTATTTTTTTATTTTAAATATCGTCTTGACCTTTATTTTCATCGACACCTGCTTGCAATATAAAAATTCTAATTCCGTTTCGTTTCAAGCGTAATTTTACTTGACCTTCGACAACACGGTTCTTGTCTTTCTGGTATTACATAATCCAAGATGATTCTTATTAGTCTACGTCTAGTCTATCACTAGTCACCAAGGTGCTAAATACTGAGCAGAAAGTGATGACGATACTTACTAGTTCTCTTACACTGCACCCATGACTTAACTTTTAACATTTTTGGTTTGTTTGTAGACGAAGGGTAGTAGAATAAATTATACCATTTAGACAGAAATGGTTGAAAAGGAATCCGTGATGGTTATTATTTCATCAATGTTTCAGATCTTAGAACCAGAACAAGTTAACTATGAACTCTAATAGTAAGTGAAAACAGTATCTCATTCATCCACAATGTTGCGGAGGCCCAGGCTGTGGGCGTGGGCGGCCGTGAGTCAGCCGGTTATTCCCGACATCCTGGTCCAATTACACCACGCTCGCGTTAAGGCGACGCCGACGCCGCGTCCACGATACAAATAGACTGGTCGTTGTTCAAATGTACAGTCATCGAAGGTTTGAATAAAGTACCCTGTGCATTGGTACCCTGTGCATTGGCGGAATTGTACGACAACGTATTGGTAGGTAGTAGGAAACTTTATCAGGATTCGTTTTTCATATCAGTCCGATTTCGATTAGGTAATAAAAAGGAATTAATTTTTAAAAGTACCTGCCTACCTTACAAAATATAAAATTAGTGATATTTGAAATTTTCATAAATTTGTACGTAAGTTACTTAGGTATGTATAACAAAAATCCGATTAAGATCTAAAAAGTATGAAAACAAAAAAAACTATTCCTAAAAATATTTCCCGACTTCATCAATATTACACTTCAAAGAGACTTTCTCATTTCCTACAACATAAAAAAAATTACAACGTTACATTCAAACAAACATTTGTTTGTTTACCATCAACAATAATATTCGGTGCATTGACCTTTAAAACTTAAGGCGATGTTGATGGGCCATAAACTAATGGCGGTTATGAGCCATTACAGTTTAACCGCCACTTTCACTGCGAGGTTATCAAAACCTCGTAAAGAACAAATTATTCAGTGCTATATCGTCAACTATGAAACGGTAATCGTTTGACACGATGCGAATAACGAAAATTTAATATCGTAAAAAAATAATGAGGCCTAAAAACACACAGACCAGGGTAATTTTTGAAGTTAGTATTTTATGTTAGTATTTTTGTACCTAGATCTTTTACTTGTAAATATTTTACTATTGACTACAAAATTTTCTAATCGTCTAAAAATTATTAATTATACAATACAATATACAATTTACTCCCTATATGTACTGACTTTAACAGAACACAAATAAAATTTTAGTTATAATTATTAATCATTTATCGTTAAGCCACAGCAAATGAGACAATCTGACAACAGCACTGAAAGTGTACAGAAGCCATTGTCGGAGTTATAATTAATGAGTAAAGTTTACAAGTACCCTCTGGCAACGAAATAGCGCTCGCGTGATCCCATTAAACATTAAAGATTAGTAAAGCTAATTTGATTACCTACTTATAAAAGTAAATTACGTGGTTTTATGTTCAGGTAAATTTTATAAACAATAAAACATAATTCGTTTTACTTTTAAAAGCAATTTATCGCTTCAACGGTACACAATGTAATTTAGTGCTGTAATTTATATTATGGTTGGTACCCTGTTACAATTCCGGTAAAATGCTGCGATATTGTCATTTTAAACAGTAGGATAAAATACAATTTATAACAGACTTAAAAAAGGAGGAAATTCTCAATATGTTTTACCTCAAACTTTTTACCGAGTATACAGATTTCTATGATATTTTATTATTACAAATTGGTGTTTGACGTGTGGTTCCGTTTAAATTTTGAGCCATATTTGGCGAGTTTCTTTGGTTGTTTGAGTTATTTATATCTATTTGTCGATGTTCAAGTCGGTTTTTTTAAGTTAATTGTGTTATTTAAGTCGTAGGTTTGTTATTGACGGCAAGGAATAGATAGACATACATATATTATCATAATATTGTAAGTGATTGATGTCTTTACATTATAAATTTTATTTAAGAAAAGCTTTTAAAGCCAATCATAACTACTACATATTTTATTTTTTGTATGTTCTGTCTAGCCATAAAAAAAGATTATTTTCATGTGCTGCATGCTCGTTTGTTACTTCAACTCAATAAAAAAAATGTATATTACAAATGATTAAAAAAACTTAAATGATTTTAAAGAATTTAAAAGAAGAACAAATTTTTTTTCCAGTAGGTACCAAAGAGAATTCCCACAATTCCCATAGCGAAACAAGGAAAGCTTTACGAATAAAAAATATATTCTAAATTTGAATAAATCCAACCGAGCACCGGCCCCTTAACCGGGCGGGAGGTGGGACGTACGGAGACGATTAGCCGAATCTTTTATTTAGAGCGGTGCCGGAATGCGGAACACTGCGAGTGGGACACGCGGCAGATAGCCCAATTAGTTCTCTATGGCGCTAACTTACACCTCGCGGCCATCTCGTGCGTTCTAGAAACTTCTGGCAAGTTCTAGTACATCATGCGCATTCTCCAATTTCAGTTACTAAAATCGGCGCTGATTTAACAAACTAACATTCTTTATCATACCGTCTGCTAACTAGGCTGACCATCTAGTCCCCATTTGGGACTTGTTCTATGTCGGCCCCAGTTGCCATGGGCGGCAGTAGAAGGATCCTAACTCCGTAAAAAAGCTTCAATACACTGTGGGAGACTGGAGCCTAAGCTAAGCTTTTGGCCAGAAGTATTTCAAACCAGACTACGCCAACTTACTGCCACATACATATATCACAAGATTGTAACAGTAAATTAGTTATTGTAACGTGGTTAATAGCCAGTTAGTTGCTTCGATTCAATAACATTAAAAGATGCGATTTCGAACTTTTATGGACACAAACTGAATTGGGGCAAAATATCGATATAAATAATAAAAATTATGACTACCCGTTTCGGCTAAAACATTAAAAGATACCAAGAATTTACTTCGAATCGGCCATACATCGTTAAAAATTCGGTTTATTTGCCTTAACTTTAGTATATTGGATAAGTTTATCCGACTTTTTATTAAGCTCCAAAGTTAGTTTAATAGCAAGAGTGTCCGAACACGTACAATATCGCATAAATCTGCGACATTAATGACATTCGGAGGGGAGGGAGGCGGCAGAGCGGACATTATTAGCGAGCTCACTTTGATTACGACAGCCCTTTCACACTGACGACGTATTGTCGCGCCCTTTGCTTGCGACTCTTAGTTTACGTAAAAGACAAAAACAATAATCACTAACCAAAGCATATTCCTTGGTTATAGTTGGTAATGAAGGATATATTTATATACCTTTGTTGTTCGTCTAAATATATAATTTTATCTTGTTTTATTTTATTCCCGCCACATCGGACCCTGAACTGCCAGCTCACAACCAATATTACTCAAAACACTGGAATTTTAATTAATGCTTAATTACACAAACCTGAGGCCTACGTCCAACAGTGGACATCAAAAGGCTGATGGATGGATGGATGGATGGACACAAACCTCGGTGATTCATAGTCATCTGTGACTAAGTAACTATGTAGGTATATCAAGACTGGCTAAGATACAGTTCACGACCTTTTGACTCCGAAAATCACGCTTGAGCATGCTGGAAGGCAATCCGTATCACTCTACTATAATAAACTGAATAATGAGTTTTATAGAAGAATTTGTCTACCGCTAACCAGTTTCCTTTACAATGAGGAAATCAATTCGCTTAATGGCCAGCAAGTAGTATAAATTTTGGCCAGTTAATTTGTTGTATTCCCAGCCAAACCAAATCAATTTATTTTAAATAAAAAGTCACAGTTCGAAACCACAAGTTTACACGAGCTAATCTGTGTATCTGATGCAATTTTGATCCAAAAACGAATCAGAATCATCCCCCACTCAACCTTGACAAACACGCAGTGCGCAATTTTAAAACGCTCGTTTTTAATTGCTAGTACGAAAGATGTGTTAGTAGTGATCGTAAAGTGAATGAAACGGCGATAAAACGCAACGATGCAATCGAAACGCGCACGTTTATGCGCCCTGCGCCTATACCGCTATACAAACAAACTTTATTGTAGTCATGTTATATCGTTACGCCAATAAACTGGCCGTCTGTTTACTCTACTGATGAATAATGAGGTGACTACATTATTAGATTATTATTTTTGTTATTGATTGTTAATCTGTTTTGGTCCGGACGGACGCGTTTGTTTATCTATCGATGCTACACGACTGTTTTAGCGCTGCGTTAAGATGTTTGATAATAAGATTTCTATGGAATTAAAATCTGCTGCCGCTCATAATAACTATGAAAAGCGGAACAAGTCTAAAGTTAGCAGAGTTAATCTATGAGTAAGTATCTATGAGGACTGACACTGCGAGTTGTTGTTATTTAGTAATTGTTAAGAAGAGTCTCTTTTTAATTAAGACACAGATGAGTTGTTACCCTTGAGGACTAAAATGATCCACCTCTGGTATAGTGTCACTATATCTTTTTTATTGTTACAGAATTGCAATAAACACTAGTATACTTAATAGTTTAATATTGATGAAATCGCTGTGAAATTATTCTAATCTTACTATTCTTGACATCCAATTTTGAAAACACACTTTCGTGTACGAAATTTTAAATCAATATCCATTTCAATCACTCTTACATCCATATAAATTATTCATACCAACATAAGTATGCCGTAAAACAGTATTATCCGACCTAGACGATCGCTTACACAACCGACCCTGCACTTGTGCAACGTAACTCAAAACTACCCCCCTAAACCCGCCCCGCCATAAAACCAACGATTCGTATCATCGTAAAAATTCCCACCCCATAATTATTTCACATAAAGCATTGCACTATAGGAATTTAAAGGCGCTCGAAACTTAAATGCGATAGCGATTTATTGTAACGTAACGTCTTTAGAGATAACATTCGGAGGCCGCGATAAATAACTCGTGACAATACGGTCGATCGACACTCGCAATCGTTCGCCCAATTCAATGGGCGCCGAGTTGAAATGTAAATTTTAAAGGTGCTGAGAACCGTAATGTCTTCGATTGAATATAAATATAATAGATATATGGAGAGATTGTATTGGAATCCTTATTTAACTTTTTCATATTAGTTCTTTCCTTAATTTGAGAAAACACTATAGCATAGTTTTGCAGGTTATGCATGCTGTTCTTACTCAGCGAGACATCACGAAGCCGGCCGAAAGCATTTTTCTTTTTCTTCGCCATAGATACTTAGGCGAAGAAGAGTATAGACCAGCAGTAGTAGTACCAGTAGCAGATGAACCTTTTATATCTATATAGGCACCAATAAGTGCTGCCGGCATCATATGAGCGACCGCTTTCAAAACCGTTTTGAATGAATGTGTTTCAGATTCAAAGGACGAATTCAAAGTCCATTTCCCTGCGCCCATCTTTGATTGCGCATGCCGCACCGCCGCGCCCTTCCGCTGCCGCCCATGACAACTGGGACCGTCACAGAACAAAACTCAGATCAGGATAAGGTGATCATTATAAGATACTGATCAAAATTACAAGAACAAAAAAAATCGTGAGAGGAACAATTACCGACGATAAACGATAAATCGACGGAATAGCTCTACGTTTGAGAAGTTAACGTGAAAATTATGAAACTGCACTCAAAGCTGCACAGCTATTAGTTGTGGAGTTTATCGCCGCCCGCTGCAATATACGAAGCTTTGGCAACTTTTCTATTCGCTGTTGGTAATAATTTGTGCGAGTTCAACTGTATTTGAATTTTCAGTTGGCAACACCACATTCACGGAATTATAACAGTTTTCAAGTAGAGCAACGTAACTTAATCGGTTCGTAATGTATATTTAAAAAAAATGTGGTATCTATTTATGTGTATCTAAGTATCATACCTACTTCTAATATACATACCTACTTTGTTCAAGATTGGCTGCAGACAAGTAAACTCCTCAACGGCTAACAACAGTGATTAAATTTATTGCTTTGCATTTATAATTATAATGGCGTCTTTTTTAGTCCCTCATTGACGGAGTCATCGTCTACAACTCGTTATTTCATTGTGATACAATTCTTAATTTAATTGTTGTAAATATTAATATGTAGGTAATTCACAGTCACTGCACCAGAAACGTTGTAAATTTAATGCAACAAAAACCCGAAAATCACAAAAAACTGCAACAAAATACTTACCCTACACTACATTTTACGCTCTGAGTGTTTCATTCACACTGCTAAATTTCAAAACAATTCCATGAACATAAAAAAATAATCTTCTGCTTCGTATTAATTTTATAACTTAATGCAGACTAAAAATAAATAGTTAAAATCAGAGGAAAAAAATCATAATTAACTTATTTTCAACACAATGAACAACTCATTCTTATTTGTTACCGTTTCGGACAAGCTTAATAATTGTGCAGCGTTCGCAAAATCGCCACTTTTGGTAGAGTTTACTAAAATTCACCCGGGGATGTACCACCACTTGCCATAGTACTTAGTACCATTTCTACTGATTGATTGCTTTAACAGCAATTGTTTCGTCTGAGGACGCATCTGTGACCGAATTATAACGAGACAAACATGTATTTTAAGAATTGCTAACAGTCCATGTCCACACATTTAACAAACTAACCAAATTAATATTCTTACGTTATCTACTATCTGGAGTCTGGACTAACCAATCTAACCATCCTAGTCCCTAAATTGAGTCTTGTTCTAGGTCGGTTACAGTTGTAATGGCCGCCCATTACAACGCTCTACATAGCCGAAACTAACCGATTACCCCTTTCTGAATACCGATGTGCATTATTTCTTGCCGGGTACTGTAAGATACGATGAACATGATATGGCGACGAAATGAACGATTTTCTGACCGCGGAGCTGTCAAAATATGATTAGGAAATGATTTAGTTGCGCGTTTCTGGCACAAGTAGAACAGGAAATTCTTGTCAACCTACGCACCAATCCATTCACATGATTGTCTTCGGTGTAACCACTGATGTCTTTGCACTGGATAGGTCGTAATTCAATGCAACGCCGCGTTGTCCATGGAGCTAAATCATCTACCAATTTTGCTTCGTCGGCGTTAGCGCATTCTCAACTCATAAAAAAGAAGAGCGAGAAAAGCGCTGATGTAATAATGCAACGATAGTGTATACATAGTGTAAATCCAGTGTAAAATTTACATAGATCAATGTCCCCAACCGAGAAAGCGAAATTCCTGAATTTCCGTTAGTTTAATTTTAATCCATTAAAGGAACCACCGGACAGTAATACATCAATGTCAACGAAGACGTTATGACGACCACAAAGAAAAAGAAACGAGTACAGTTAATTGTAGATAAGGTGATGATTATGAGCGCATTTGAATAAATTCACGTCTAATTTGAGGTTGGTTCAAACGAGGGCCGAAGTTGATTGACGAGGTAGGTGGGCCGCATCCTACTTTAATTTGCTGTTATGTAATATTTGTACAGAGCAAGACAAAGCAAATTAAGAGATTTCATTAATTTCAATTTATTTCTTAGAAGTATTTTAATAATTTTACATTTATTAATTGTTATCATGGCAACCATCCACTCAAAGTCAATCTATCTTATGGCTAAGTTATGAAACATTTTTGGTTAGGAATAGATGTTTTTGAGGCAAATGCCAAACGGTTTAGTTTACTTCGAGTGTTGATATTATAATTTATAATCATTAAACTTATTCACACTAACTAATTTAAATTAACTTTAGTCAGTGGTTGGTGATGAAAAGCACAAGATAAATTAGTTCCGACTGTTTAAAAGTATCGACTATTGATCGGCGACTGCGATCGCATGACATAAGAGATAGCAAATGAAAAAGATGACAATGATGTAACATATAAAAATTTGCCGTCATCCCCGACGCTGATACCGGTTCATTTGTCTGCTAATAATAATGTCTAAACATTCCCTCACAAGCCAACACCAATACGTCCTTCACAACACCATCCATTCACACCGACCCGCGTCGCAACTCGCAAGGTAAGAAACGGCACAGGCAGGTAAGAACCCAGGTAGCAAGTTACCCAAGTATCAAGAATCACGAAGTACGCGCACAAAAACATCCGGCGCCAATCAGACAATTAAATAACAATATTTACTACATAATTTTATAAACATTTATTTATAACGCTCTGTTTAAAGTATAATTGCCTCACATTTGTAGGCAATTAATATTGGTTTAAAATACGTCCGATTTATGAGATGAGGTAAAAAATTTCAACCGCAATTTTCTATAGCATTGAAAGAAGACATAAAAACTTAGTATCCAGTATGTTGACTTGTGTATTACTGCAGTTAAATTCCCTTACAATCAACAGCCTCCACAGGTGATAAATGAAGTTTATATTCTACTCAAAATTTTACCCACAACAGGAGTAACGGTTAACAGTTGCATCTGTCCTCCACCAAGAAGATCAGTGGCCATATTTCACCATGTTGGGTAATTTTAATTAGCTTTTTCACACCTTCGAAAACAAGGAAGTTTCAAGTATGCTAATTTCATCGCAGTGTTTCATTGATCGAAGCGTGAAATACCTACTAATTAATGCATGCAACGCCTGCTTTTGAAACATTCAATGAATAAAATAGTTTATTAATAATTTAATGTAAATACATTTACTCAGTGTTTCTTTAGTTTTTTTTCGTTCAGGTAACGAATAAAAAATAATTATCTGAATTTAATTAATTTCGTGAAACAATTATCATGGTTATTTTTGAAGAGAAGCGAGGACGGTAAGTAAAATAATAATTGCCTACAGTTTGTCTTAGTTTCTTTCTTTCCTTTTCTTTCTTTGGTCAACTCATTGTTTGGCTATTAAAAAATGTAATATTCCAATGCGATACAGAATATTTATCTTCATTCATCGTCCACGATCGTATTGAGCTGGGTATCCGCTGGAAGGGATCGGAATGCGTTCAAACAATATTTGCATTCGCGTTAACACTGACCGCCGAACAACGATACGGCCAGGTAGTTCGGCGGAGGCAATCATTCATACACGTTATATAACTTGCGTTTGATGGGATTTTACACTTTTGTATTTATTTACCATTGATCCAAATTTAATTAAAAACTGTAACCGGTTTTACGTTTTAGATGATAAGAAACCGCAATCCATAATTAGATACGCTGCTGTCCATTTTTTGATCTTTTGTGATTTATTTCTCGTCCGCTGTTCTCCAAAACTAGATGACTGGAAGTTTGTTTTTACCGTTAAATAATACAATGCAGAACAGATTTAACTAATAATAATAAAGACTTCTTGATAAGCAAACTAATAATTTAAAATACTAAAGTATTAAAATTTCTACAACAATAAAAACAAAGCGCGTATTCGTGTACGATGTACCTACATTATTGAACATACCTACATTTGAAAATAGACTCCCGATTTCGACTACTTACAACTTCAACTTTCTTGTTTGTCTCTTGTTACGATTGCTCTTTTATTTGATCTATTTTCAGTTTACAGCAATTCTAAAGACACATTTCAAACACTCACATTCGTACTTGATGTGTTTCAAGGGTACCGACACCCACAACCCTAATACAGTGACATTGCCGAGCTCAAAGTCGAACAAACCATTTTGAAAAAGGAAATGATGCGAAATAAAAAGGGGGAACTGCAGACCACTATAACTACTGCTAAACATTTATAGGCACAGACTTAACAACAGACCATTATGGGGAAACTGAAACAGTAACTCACAGGAAATCCATACATTATTTGGGCAATATAGGGTCATAAAGAACTCAACTAAATATTTTTATTGCCCTCGAAGGCAATAGTGTGCTGGTTCAATGTTAATTTGTCTAGACTAGAATCTAGAGCCCGTATGCTCAAGCCGCGGCCCGCATGTCTTTTGTTTAGCTTGATTCTAATACGTCTTTACTACGTTCCAAAGAGGAAGTTCTAATTCATAAAAAATCAATTCTTTTTTACTAGATGGTCCTTGATAGCATGTGCTTAGGTTTTATGCGACAATAGTGAAGTCGGAATTCATCTCTATGAAGGGAGATACGGATTATGAGAAAACTTTCTTCCAGCTGAGTCGTAAAGAATGACAAAAGCAAGCCTCGTTAGTCTTCCCACCTTTCTACTCCAACCCAAATTTGTAACAACATTACACGCTTAAATCTCCAAAGTGGGTGAGGTGAGGGTTGTTAGCGCCGGGCAGAGTAACCTAAATAAGAATTTTAAAATGCAGCCAACGTAAAACACCAGCTTGAATACCACTGTCTCACACTTTGTTTAGGGTACTAGTTATAAAAGGGAATTTATTACACGCACTCGAAAAAGGTGAAAATATAACAATGTGTCTCCACTTGCGCTGAAGTTAATTGCTTCAGGGGAGTTGCGAGGCTCGGCGTTATTTTTGCGTCTAGACTCGTACCTAAACTGCTTAGTTTGTGGGAAATGACTAACGCAAATATTAAAGCAAGAGCTATGGTATAAGGGGCTGTTCACATTCAAGTAAGTAGGTCGAAATAAGAATTGTTCTCCTATTCAAAATAGGTCAGAGGTTTTTCCCGCATTCTTTAATACGTTATTACTGAATGTATACCAGTAAAAAAAACATTAAGACTTCAAGGTGATGACATCATCAATGTAATCATACAAAGATTCTGTCGCCTTCCCTTTAAATACTACATACAATCCAACGAAAGTTGCCTAAATTGATTAAATAAGCGATTTAATCAATTTAGGCAACTTTCGTTGATCAGTGAAGGAGAACATAAAATTGATTATAATTCAATTCAGTACTCCGGTACCACGTAAAAACACAAATACCTAATTCTTCTTAAAGCACCTGTATTTTCTTAACCTCTAAGCTCCTATCCTGTAAAGGGCGTCCCGTCCTAGCCTATTTAAGGGCACGAGGATCAGTGATACGCCTACGAGCCGGCTAAGATTAGATTTCCAGTAATCGAATACACTGTCCTTGAGACGGGTGTACAAAATTAATGGAAGTTTCTAAGGGGGTAAGTTGAATTGTTTAGATGTGCTAACAAAGTTAGTGCGATATTGGGATACCAGTCTGCTGAGCTAGACATTGGATGTGTTAGAAGATTTCCCCGTAGGCTTCCTAAGTCGTGTAAGATAGTTTATGGCAAAATACACTTAGCTGTCTGTAACGCCTATAACCCAATTGCTTGTGTCGGTCTTGAGTAACTAGTGACTTAAGTAACAAGTGGGAAAGTTAGGCATCAACATTGCCGGATGAACTAAAAGAAAATACATAAAAATTTATGTGTGTCGCTAATATAGCATTATCGAACTCGGCTATCAGAATAGTGTTAAACTTGTCTTTAGGACACATGGTGCAACGTACTATAGTGCACTCCAGACACCGTTACAATGAGAGACCATATTCTGATAATACACGAAATAAATAAAAATAAATTGGGGTTTGAAATTATTGTCCATTATAAATCGCCCTTACCCAGCGAATAGTCGTAAATCCATTACAACTCCATACAAGTACCTAACGTGAAAGTGCTCAACCGAAAAATATTATATACAAGTAAACCAAATACGTCTAGACGCGTTATTGTTAGGGCAATAACGAAAAAAAGATTTACTACGTCCGTTCGACTCAAGGAGAATGGGATATGAATAAGGTGAAGCTGTTCTGTCAAGCGCTGTTACTGGGGGCACGATCAGCGAAAATATCCTATTTAATCATCATAACGAAGAGTCCTGCGCCTACAGAATTAGGAAAAGCTAGAGTTACCGTTCTAAATGCTGATATTATTGGAAATGTTCAATCAGAAAATCAGGAGAAAAGGACAAGCTTTAGCAACTTTGAAGATACTGATGTCTTTAAAATACCTTAGTTTTGACTCAGTTACGCAAATAACTATAAAAAAAAGCAAATAAATAAAGATATCAAACTGAATGGCCACCATGAAGAACGGAAACGTTTTTACATAGTTGCACACAATACAAAAAAAAAAACAGAAATAACAAGACTATTTTAACAATTTGTTGTGGAGGCCAAATCAAAGCAATGCAATGCAACAAACCCATTCGAAGTGACACAAAGTTAGCCTGTCTTGTTAAAATGCGAATAGCCTGTGGCCTTGGCTCGCGGCAAAGCATCCTAGATGATTGCTATTACTATTGCTAAAGACGTCGGTGACCACTTACCGTCGCTTTATTTACGGATGAAAAAGAAATAAGCAGTATGCTGCAAAAGAACACAGCAGAGCAAATATTCAGCTTGAACCTGCAATTTTCGGAAGTTACTTCCAAATTTTCTTTACTCTATACAGGACCATATCGCATAAACCATACCAGTAGACAGTTGGAGTAGTAAATAAGCAATTAAGAACATGGAATGGTAATTTTGAGAGGCCCATAAACAACATAGCGGTTATGGTATGTCGCGCAATAACAAATGAAAAACAACTAAATAACTATAACAAATAACCTGCCACAGGACAACTTTATGTCTGGCTCTTAGATTTCTTAGGTCTTTAAGATGACAAATTTCGAGACTGGCTTGAAGGTTATTGGTAATAAAAACGAATCTTGGTATTTCATCTAAATTATTTCTGTGAAATTATATTTGCTTGAATAAATAATAGAAAACAAGCTATTACAGGATTCTCTCAACATAGTTTCTCGAACTACCAAATGTTTGTTAATGTGTAAAACTTTATACATCTCATACCATGGGTAGTTCATAATGAGCTACTCATAGTATAAGATTCATCATCATCATTGTTGGACTAACAAATTATTTATAGTGTATGTTGGCGCGGCAGTACAGCCTTAGTACCGAACGCTAACCAAGCGGTATTCGTGGGTGTGTATGCACTAAATCAGTCCAGACTTACCTTAGTGGAGCGGTGGGACGCCTGATGACCTCTTCACGCGACTTACGGTCCTTGCTCGATGGTTAATCTAGACCAAATTCAACACAAACACACACACGACCTTCGATATAGCGGACAAGCGGTTTAGTAGTAATCCATAGGAAGAATATCCACGACAGTGGAAGAACAGCGGCGCGGTTGGGCTCAGAGAGCAAGCGGTTGATCTGATAGCCAGAATATGACTAACTACTGCGCGACGATATTTAACCGTCGCGTTTATCAATAGAATGAGGGTGGATATGAAAATACGCCTTAACGGCGCGAACATTGCCCCCGGCCTAAAAACCCTCGGTTTTTAAGTATTTAAGAATAGCGGATAAGGCGGGGACAACGCGAACTTCTCTATTGAGAAGGAAGCGGACAGAGACGTACGACAGGTCTCTTATAGACCCCTGTCGACGTTCTCACAGAAGCTACTCTGCAGATGCCATCGCTGCCCGGATAAGTGGCAACGACGACTCCGAGCGGCCACTGTAGCGGTGGAGTGTTGTCAGTCATAATTACTACGACATCACCAATATTTACAGGATTAGAAGGAGTGTTCCATTTTCCTCTAGATTGCAATAGATTTAGGTATTCTAATTTCCAGCGGTTAGCAAACGATTGAACCATTTGCTCTAGCAGTTCGTAGCGGTGCAACAAAGAACGCGGTTTTATATAATCGCTACTACCATCAGACGCGGGCAAATATTTTAATGGCGTAGACATCAAAAAATGCGACGGTGTCAACGCAGTGAGATCTGAAGGATCTTCACTAAGCAACGTTAGCGGGCGTGAGTTAATTATACACTCAATTTGCGTTACAACTGTTAGCAGCTCCTCATAGGTGAGCAACTGCAAACCAACAACTCGATGTAAATGCGTCTTAAATGCCTTTACGTAAATCTCATAATTCCCACCGAAGTGAGGACTTCGTGGAGGATTGTACCTCCATGTTATTTTATTAGCGGCTAATTCGTTACTAAATGAAATATTAAATTCGTTGGAATTCAATAGCGTGTACACCTGAGATAGTGCGGTTTTAGCTGATACGAAAGTTTTAGCGTTATCTGAATATATTACGGAAACTGCTCCTCGACGCGACAGAAACCGTTTGAAAGCGTTTAAGAAAGCAATCGTAGTTAGATCGGTGGTAAGTTCGGCATGTACGGCTCGCGTTACCATGCAAACGAAGACGCAAAGGTAACATTTATACGGCCGGACTCCACGCTTTCTATATGGAATTATGGATAGCGGACCAGCAAAATCAACAGCGGTATGGACAAATGCCTTCGTTTCTTTAACCCTGTAAGCGGGTAAGTCACCCATGAGCGGTAGCACTTGCTTAGGTTTAGCTTTAAAACAAAAATTACATTTGTGTGTCACGTGACGCACCAATTTTCTACACGAAATTATCCAGAATCGTTGACGTAGGATAGACATCAAAGTGAGCGGGCCAGTGTGGCAGTGTAAGCGGTGATAGTATTCGACTAACATCAGTACAATGCGGTCCTTACTAGGCAACAGGACAGGATGCTGTTGCTCGTAAGATAAGTCTGCGTGGCGCAGACGACCACCGACACGCAGTATGCCATTGTCGTCAAGGAATGGCGCGAGTTTTCGAATAGAGCGGGAACATACTTTATTTTGTTGAAGTAAACGAATATCTTCTGAAAAGTAAGCGGTTTGTAATAGTTTAATTAGCTTTATTTCAGCGAAAGAAATATCACTTGCAGAGAATATATTAGAACGAGGTAATTTACCTATAAAACGATAAATATAAATAATTGCATGCAACAACACAGACCAGCGGGAGATTCGCTGTGACAGCGTTAGAAGCGGGTGCGGTTCAATTGTACAAGCGGTAGCGGAAAGAGCGGTTACCTTGTATTCAGGTAATTCAGTATAATTTGTAGCGGGATTAATAGACTTGATAGGCCACTCTTGTACGTCGTCACGTAACCAAGAGGGTCCTGAGAACCAAAGAGGATGATTTCCAATTTGAGCGGGCGTTAAACCACGAGATAAACAGTCACTAGGATTTTCAATACCGGGTACGTGATAGAAACATTCTGCGGGAATAGCGGATGTGATTTTAGTGATACGCGTTGCAACAAAAGTTTTGAATTTATGCGGAGGTGAATTAACCCACGACAATGCAACCATGGAGTCTGTTAAGCAAAATATTTGATCCACGACATGGCGAGTTCGATATGAATCGACTACACGACGGACAAGCTTAGACATTATTAATAGAGAACACAGTTCTAATCTAGCTATAGATATAGTTTGAAGCGGAGCAATTTTTGACTTAGCGCACACCAAACGCATTGTCGCAGGACCGAACGAATCATTCGTACTCCTAACATAAACCACGCAACCATACGCACGTTCACTAGCGTCAGAGAAGGCTACAATTGATATCGATGAGTTTTCAAACACACCTAAGTGTCGCGGAATGCGGAGATTTTCTAATAAATGAAGTTCTCCAATGAACTTCGACCACGAGCGCAAAATATCAAGCGGCGGTGTACTGTCCCAATCGACTTTTAAAGAAAATAAACTTTGCAAAATAAGTTTAGAATATAAAATAACTGGCGCAATTAAGCCAAGTACATCATACAGGCGGGCGATGACAGATAAAATGTTGCGTTTCGTAGGCGGGCGGTCATCTAACTGGACCTTGAACATAAATTCATCGGTTGCAGGACACCACTGCAAACCTAATACCTTCAATGTATGCGCGGGATCGTTAAAATCAATGCGGGAATCATAGCGTAGCGTTTCAGGTAGCGAATCCAGCAAGATTGGCTCATTGCTGGACCATTTGACGAGCTCAAAGCCCCCGGCCATGCACAACTCGCGGAGATCATCTCTAAGTTGTAAACATTCATTTAGAGTTGGTAATGAATAACAAATGTCATCCATGTAACAGTTATTTTTCAAAACTTCGGTGGCGAGCGGTAAACGGTTGCGTTCGTCAATGCAAAGTTGCCGTAGCACTCGCATGGCTAAGAAAGGACTACTTCGAAGGCCGAAGCAGACGCGGTTGAACTGATACACGGCTATCGGTTGTGCGGGGTCAAAACGATATAAAAACTTTTGAAAGATGCGGTGTATGTCATGCGTTAAAATGCGTAAATACATTTGTTTGATGTCTGACGTAAAAGCTATTTTGTAAAGTCGAAAATTAATTAAGATAATAAATAAATCATTCTGTAAATTTTGTCCCGTGTGTAAAATATCATTAAGAGCAACACCCGATGTAGTTTTTGCACTTGCGTCCATCACCATACGCCATTTTGTGGTTGTCTTGTCAGGTCTTGCCACAGCATGGTGAGGAATATAATAACCGGATGTACAATCATCCTCTGTTACCAGTGATATATAACCTTTATGTAGGTATTCGCGGATAATAGCGTCGTATTCTAAGCGTAACTCCGGGTTGTAAGTCAATTTACGTTCAAGTAACATAAAGCGTTTCTTAGCGTACTCATATGAATCACCCAAGAGAGTGACGTCACTGCAGAAAGGTAATGCAACCGAGTAGCGGCCCGATGCATCGCGGGTGAAATTATTAACAAACATGTTTTCGCATTCGCGGTCAGCGGGACTTAAGGCAGGTTCACACGTCGATACCTCCTCAAGTTGCCAAAATTTTTGTAAGATTGTATCCGTTCGATATTCAACAGTCGAACAAAGAGACACATTAGCGGAAGCGGAATTAAGCGATGGCGTGTTTCCGATAACAATATATCCGAAAACAGTTTCAAGAGCGGTTGGAGTACCTGTAGGACCGTGAGCACGTCCTGACAGTAATATATCAGAAAATAAAGATGCACCTATAAGCATATCAACCTCACCTGGTGAAGCAAAACTAGCGTCTGCGAGCGGTAAATTATTTAAATAAAAAAGTTTCGACAAGTCTACCTGAACCGTCGGCAACGCGTCTGTAATGCGGTCGATTACGAATACATCAATAGGTAGCAAAACGTTATTATCAAAACGAGATTGCAAAGTGACCGAAGTGACACCCCTAATTGAACTAGGTGATGACCCTATTCCTTTGACCACTGCACGCTGAACTTTATTGACATTAATATTTAATTTTTTACTACAAGATAATGTCATAAAATTGTTCTGGGAACCAGAATCTATGAGTGCTCGAATACAGTGTAAATTACCCGATAAATCTTTTATATAAACTTGAACGGTTCCGAGCAAACAAGTTTGATTCATATTGTTCTCGGTTTGCGCAGCTAACGATGTACTCTGTAGCTGCAGCGGCGGCCGATTGACTGAGTCGTCGCGGCTCGAGGCAGCGGTGTGCGCGGGAGCGGGTTGAGCGGGAACAATAGTTGCGGCGTTTGAGTTAGACTCGTGGCCAGCAGCGGCCGGCTTACGAACGATGTCTTGCCGCTGCGACGCATGCGCAGGCGGCGCGCCGTTTACTTCGTGGCGCGACGGAATCGAACCTACTACCTTTTGCTTTCGACATAACAACGAATGATGATTACATTTACAGAAGCGGCATTTTGATGTAGATTTACAAGCGGAATAATTATGGGTTAAACTTAAACAATTTGTGCAACCCTGGCGTTCTTTAATGAATTTAAATCTATCATTAAGTGAAAGATCATGAAATTCACGACACGTATATAGCGGATGCCAATTATTACGACATAAAGAACATGAAGACCTGTCTGGAAAGCGGTTATTATTATTATTCAAAGAAGAAGATGTGACGAAGGAATGCATAGATTTAGCGTTTAAATGCGGTTTATTTAATTTTGAAGCGGTATCATATAAAACACGTTTACCAGATGTACTTGTAACACCTGTGGCGGTGCGGTCTAATATTTTAGATTGTTCGCGGAGAAAACAAATTAAATCATTATAAGTAGGTATAGCGGTGCCTCGCATAAACATTTCAAAGGAGCGTGCGGTTTCTGAATCGATCTTTTTTAAGGCCAAATATAGAATAATTAAATCCGATAAATTATCGATTTTTAAAGAATTTAAACTCGATACAGCGGTACTAAAGTTATCTAAAAACAGATCTATATTTTTAGAAGTAGCAATGTTAAACGGCTTTAAGTCAAACATTTTATCTAAATATGCCGTAGCGAGACTGCGTTTATCATTATACCGTTCAACTAGTGACGTCCAGATAGTCTGATAGTTGTCACCGTTCGGCGTGATTCCAACGCACACACTCAGAGCGGGACCGGATAGCTTACCGATTAAATATTGAACACGTTCATGGTCTGAAAGATCAGGGTTCTCATGAATGGTGCGTTTAAACGATTCATAAAAAATTGGCCATTTAATTGGATCCCCAGAAAATGCGGCTAGTTCAAGTTCCGGTAACTTAATGGATTTTTTATTAATAGAAGGCGGTGAAATTTGAGACGTATTAATGGAATTTAATTTCGATTCTACATATTTACAACGACAGAATAAATCTTCAAAAGCGGCGTGACTTTGATAATTTACGTTAGCGTCGGATTTAATTTTTATTTGTGTCTCAATATACTGATCCATTACGGAATTAAACTCAGTACGTAAATTATCTAAAGTAGCGGTACTACACATAAACAATTCTTCAGAAGCTTTGTTTTCAAAGGCATTTAAGGAGCGGTCGTAAACGATCTGTAATCGAGCGAATAATGCGTCACGTCTGCCTTCCAACACCTTCAAATTAATTTTTAAAACCGAAGCTTCGTCTCCTTTTGTAAGTTCAGATGAATCTTTCTTTTCATAAATATCGCGTTTCGACATTTTGAAAAGTTACTAATATGGATGCAAACAAGAATGCACTATTCGTCACAAATGCTGCAGCAAGCGGGCGGATCGTTCGAGAACGCGCTAACCGGTCAATAATATTCGCGTAATGCAAAACTACCGACACAAGAAAAATATCGAAGCGTAAATTCGTAACGTATTAATTAAGTACCTAGTAGAAAATGGAACACGAAATGGGAGTTGATATTATGTATCTATGCGTATGGAAATTGCAACACAATAAAATAAATTTGTGTTGTTTTACTTAAGGTATATTAGCGGTGTATTTAGCGGGGGTTTTATATGGGTATATTAAGCGAGGAAAATACTTAATTATTAGCGGGAGCGGTAATTAGGCTCAAAGACAAGAAATAATGGCTCGAAGACCAAAAAATAATGAATCTGAATCAAAATTACGGTTCTAGTGGACTAAAAATAGTGATGCCGAATCAAAATCCGGTGCGAAGGGCCAAAAATAATGTTGGCGCGGCAGTACAGCCTTAGTACCGAACGCTAACCAAGCGGTATTCGTGGGTGTGTATGCACTAAATCAGTCCAGACTTACCTTAGTGGAGCGGTGGGACGCCTGATGACCTCTTCACGCGACTTACGGTCCTTGCTCGATGGTTAATCTAGACCAAATTCAACACAAACACACACACGACCTTCGATATAGCGGACAAGCGGTTTAGTAGTAATCCATAGGAAGAATATCCACGACAGTGGAAGAACAGCGGCGCGGTTGGGCTCAGAGAGCAAGCGGTTGATCTGATAGCCAGAATATGACTAACTACTGCGCGACGATATTTAACCGTCGCGTTTATCAATAGAATGAGGGTGGATATGAAAATACGCCTTAACGGCGCGAACAGTGTATAATAATATTATAATTATTATGAATTTTAAGATACACCTACATGAATTCCCATACTTCCCATTTGAAACTACTATAAAGGGCCGAAATGACCCATGAATATCGCCATATCGTCGCCATATATTCAAATCCGAGGCGTTTATTAGTCCATATTTCAGAACTGTCGTTGTTATGAGCTTCCGACATTCCTTCAAGATTAAACCGACTTCCACTTTTAGGACTCTTGCTCACGATGACAACCAACTTATACTTAGTCAATGTGTGTGTAAATTATATAGAACTAAGTCTATAATAATAAATCGAGTTAATAGTCGAAGTCGTAAGAACACGACTTTAAGAGATTATAGTATAGTTTTTGATACCATTTATGGGAAACAACCCCCAAAATCATATTGATATCGACAAATTCCATTGGATGATTTAATCCATTGCATAAAAAGATTCCAAAAAGATAAAATCGCATCAATATACACAGATGAAAACAAGTCAGAGAGATCCCTGTCTAATGTTGGGGTTTCACACGGCTGTATTCTTTCCTAAGTTTTGGAATAACTGGGACCCTAAGACTAAAAAAAGTCGATTCTTTACTAATGTGTTAAAAAAGTGACTTGTGCACACACCCTTAGAAGCGTCTAACAGTCAATACGTGACTCGAATACGTCGGGATGGACTAAAAAGTGCCCGCTAATTTCGTCAGGATATGAAATGGACGGATGGCGAATGTAAATGAAGGGTATTCTGGGGAATTATAAAGCAATTGGGGAGCTCGTAAGAGGCAATAAATAGAGGATTAGGAGCATTATGCTTCCGACCTTTGCGGAGTTGCAGTAGTGGTTGGGTGAAATATATGCCAATTTCATTATTACAACTCGTGTATGACTTGCAAATTAATTGCAATTTTTTATTTATTAACAAAAACATTTTAATTGTTAAATTCCCAATTACTATGATAAAATTAAAAAAGACTATAATGGGATTACCATTAAGACTAGCACACACCCTGTCTTGACAGTTTGTACTGGAAAGTATGTCATACTGCTCTTGGGCTTTTTCAAATATAAAATTTATTTCCATATAATAATATTTTTTCATTTAACAGATTCCCTGGTTCTCTCCTCTTTCCATCATCAATCACCTATCAAGATCATTTACGAAAACAAATTATGATCGTTGGATTGACAAAGAATTATCCACACTAGAATTGAAAGTCCTAGCCACTGAAACTAGTTATCATTGCCACGTTCGTACTGCATCTTGACAAACGGAAAGAAAACAAAAATTGACCGGATAAACATTTATTAATATTAACGATATTTCTGAAACAAATAGGCAATACAATACCATAGCATATTGGAACTGAAAATGTTTACATTCAGGGCTGTCACATTTTGATAACGTCTTAAATATTTATGGGGTAACATGATCAGTATACCTAAAGATCATGCTTATCGACTTTGCAACAATCTGCAAGCAGTGTGTATCCCGTGTGTATATAATAGATATAACTTGTATATGTATAATGTACAAAATATTATAATATGGGGAAACATTAATGAAACATAAGATAAAATTGAGATATATACATGTTCTAATATTTTGGATACGAATATTAATAAGAATTAAATTAGATTTCTAGTTCCATTAAAAAACCGTTCGAAATGCTACGCTACTTTATATAGTTATTCATAACAGTTATGCCAGAGAATAAAAATCAAATAAATTAAGTGTTTGTAAATATGTAAAAAATAGGCGACAACGAACAAGCCATCCGATGATCACAGCATGAACGAATCAATAACATGTCACCAACCAAAAATAAAAAAAATCCAAAAGGGGCAACCCTACAGCAAAGTTAAAACGATTAAGTACGAGAGAGGCAGATCACGTAGAAACGATAAAGCGAGTGGAAACAACATCTGGGCCTCGGAACTCCGACGGACCCTATTTGGTGGGGTTCACAGCGACCGATCTCGATTGAGTTCTAAATGCGGAGACGTGGTAACGTATCGTCTACACGAGATTCACTGCAAACTGTTCGCGTTCAATATGGTATTCGTTTTAATTGCATCCTACACTAATAAATTTCCGCACCAGTGCTTAGGTACATTGACGCTTAGAATTTAATAATGTAATAATTGTTTTAAGAACAATTGTGTTCCGGATAGGAATGTGTGGAACCGGTTACACTTTTTTAGAGGCGACCATTTCAGTCCTCAGGGGTAGCAACGCATCTGTGACCGAATTAGAACGAGACTCATACTAACAATAACTAACTGGACTATTACTACCTAACATTAACTAACAGGACTATTTATCACTAACAGTCCCTGTCCTCATACTTATTAACAAACTAACCAACTAATATTCTAACACCATCCACTAACTGGACTAACCATCCTAGTCCCTTTGAGCCTAGTTATAGGTCGGTCACATTTGTTATGGGCGGCAGCGGAAGGGTGGTGCTGCATGCTCATTTGCTATCTTAATTCCATAAAAAAATGTTGTAAGAGAATTTTGCTTACAAGCTACATTGAATTGAGTACAAGCAACCGATTTTCATTTTTACTTCGCCCGACTCAGTGGTATAGATGCTTAAACCTCTATCACCCTGTCTTCTTATCTTTGAAGTGATAAATACCTGGCTCTTAAAGTTTTAAAGCATTAAGGTGCCAGCCGCCTAGCTCAGCAATATGGATAAAATTACAATAATTTGAAATCGGATTTCTGTTGCGATAGCAACAACAACGCAGCTATAAAATTTATATAAAGACGGCATTAAAACAATGTGCTGTAAGCCTCCCACCTGGCATTATCCGAACAACTGTAAAATACAGAATACATTTGCATTTTGCACCTAACGTATATTAAAACAAGGCTCAGAGTAGATTGAAACTGATTAAAGATCGCGCCGATATGCAATTACTACGCCTTTATTACACATATTTTAATCATGTTAGTAATCTCCTATCATCAGTATTGCTACTATACAGATATATCAGCACACCTGCTCGAACAAAAGGGCCGATATATTTACTTAGCGCTAAAGAAGCGTAATTAATATTAAAAGCTTATCTTGCAGCTATTTCGTTAAAGGTCAGGTGAGATATCGCGCCATGGGGCAACAGCTGCAATGGTAAATGCAAAATGTACAAAGAATTACTTTAAGTTAATCAGTACTGAACATACATATATTACAATTAATAATTTAAAAGCCTAATTAACACAAATAATTAAACTTAAGTCAAAATACCAGCCAAGTTTAATTCACGATAGATTCTTCCAAGTTACATACGATAACACATCTTTTTTTTTAATAAAATTTCTTTAATTAACGTTGCAACCCTGTGACTCTGTTGGGCTTGAGCTTCCTCTCATAATAAGAGGACAGTTTATAATCCACTTTGCTGACCAAATACGGATTTGCAGACTTCACATACTTTTATAATTTTATGTGATGTAAGATGATTGATTATCTTATGACACTGCCTAGTTTAAAATAGTTGTCAAAGTATCTATGTAGTACATTGTACATAACTAGGTATAACTATTTCAGCTATTTCTAGACCGACCGTACTTTCTTCAGATTTTAATCTGGAACCAAAATCGTCAAACGAGGAGTCCGCGCGTCATTACACTTTAGAAATTCCCCCTTAATCCCGGATCAAAGTTCCCACAGTCGAAATCCTCGGAAACAGAGGAATTGCGATTAAAAAAGTTGCTATTTCGGAATTTCTCCACACAATGCGTTGGTACACAATGCGAGTCACAATGGGCAAGATTACAATCAGTTCAGAAAAAGCTAGAACGCCAATTGTATGGCGCGTGGAGCCATCTGCCGGGATGCGTCGTGTTGTTTTAAATTAAAAGCAACGAAATTACGATTCTAAATATTAAATCGAAACAAAGTGCAGAATAATTAATAAAGCGAAAATACAAAAATTATCTAAGTACATAATATTAACTAAAAGCTACCTATTAACATTGTGCTTTAGACATCTGATAATATTTGAGCAGACGACTCAATGCTGAGTATCTTAGCAAGTCATGCTAATCATAATTATACATTGTCATTGGAATTATGTATTTAAACTACATAAAAAAACATGGTAAATAAAATAAACAAGACGTAACTTAAAGCTCCATATTATCGAAAGTCGTTAAATGAACGGGGTTTTTTAATTCAATTCTATAATTTCAATGGGCACTTATCCTACATTTCCTAGAAGAGTTTAAAAGAATACCAATTAGACGACGGGTAGTTGCAAAAAGTCGATTCAAAGCAATCTGCTACAGCCGGCGACCTACCCTCTCTTGTACCTTGGTGCGACCAAACGACGCCATTTTGAGGTACAATCACAACAATTTACAATTAAATCGAGTTTTTGTTTCAATCCTACTATATCGATTAGTTTTTGTAGTGGAAGCTGAGAAAGTTTAAAAGGGCTTTAGGATCTTATTTATTTAATAAGATCGATTAGATATATTAGATTAGGTATTGGTACTTACTCGTATTAAGGGAACTTTAGGGTACTTACTCGTATTAAGTTTGTATAAACTTTTATAATAGTTTAGTATTGTAAACAATTTGTCCTCATACCTACATGTGTTTATAGGAGACTGAGCTTGATCATTTTTATGTGAGCTTCCGATTTCAAATCATGGATAACGTTTTTGATTCTACGTTATTCCAAATTCAAACTGGTATACATTTTTTATTTTTTACTTTTTACTTGTCCTTGCACAATTTAAACTCAGGGTCACCATGAAAAATCCGTACCGGTCGAATCCCCATATCAAAACTATATTGAACGCATGGTATCCCATAATTTCTTGAAGGCAGCACGTGTGCACTTTATGGCACAATCTAATAAAAAAAAAAAACAACAAAGCCCGCCACGATAGAACGGCACATTATAATATACGAGAGGATCTTCCAGCTGTGCGATAACAGAGCTTCTAAAGACAAAATCATGATCCTATCCGTTTCAACGCAGGTATCAGTTTAGTTAAAAGTGACTAAATTTTTTATAATAATTGTGACATATTAAACCGAATTAAAAAACAGAAGATTATTGTTTATGTTTTTATATCTTTGCGTTTATAGCATTTGAAAGACAGACAAGTCACATGATGATAAGTGATCACCGTCGCCTATGGATATCAGTCATACCCAAAGCATCACCAATGCCTTGTTGAGGGGAAGCAATGGCTTGCAGAAGGGCAAAGAAATTACTGATTCTCAAGTCGTTTTGCGCGTGACTCAATCAAGAGGGTGGTTGCTGGGCTATTTGGCTTGACTCTTAATACTAAGCAGGGTCGGCCTTCCTTCTCCTGTCTTGCCACCATGAGTTTAGAGTCAGTATTCTAAGTCACCTCAATGCGTATTATACTTGGTATCAATATCTTTTCAAATACACAAACAAACAGCAAACATCCAGTTGTATGTCAGTAGTACCTACTCATGGAGCATAATTTCAAATTCCGTTCCACATACCACATCCGACAATAAAGTATCAGAGCGTAAGACACTTCCGGATGTGACGTTTACAATGCTGGATAGGAACGGCGCACCCAAACAGGAAATCCTAATTTAGATCCTCAATTGATTCATGTATGGCGAAATGGGCCCTTGTAACTTGACATTTTGTTACATGCTGTACGATGTTCTCGGAAATGGTACCAATCATCAACAGCATTATCCCAACCCATAACTGGCCCACTGCTGGGCCGGGGTCACTATTCACTGTGCGAGTGAACATTGCGATCAGAATATGAGCAGGTGTGCGGATTTCCTCATGATCGTTTTCCTTCAACGAAGCAAGTGATATTTAATTTCAAGTAAGTACATTAATTGCTCGGGAATTATTAATCAAATTAATTAGCGAATTTTTACGGTCATCGGTTTCAAACGTGCAAATTCGTCAACAATTAGGAGAAATAAAGTACCTACTTACGTATTAATTAAATTTCACAAAAGTATCTTTAATAAGTATCAACTGAGATTATTTGCAATCTGCCAAATCGAAAACCTCCACAGATTAACAATCTCTATATAAGATGTCGTCGAATATAAACGACTCCCGCCAATTTCAAAGTTGCACTCGACAATCATTATTTTTTTACACCACCATGCGCCCGATCGTAAACCTCTCAATGCAATTTTACAACCGACCACTTAGCTAATATGGAGGCAATTCGGTTTTTATTGCAACGCACAAACATCCTGAATATTTTTTGTACATTCATAAACATTTAGTGGGGAGTTGCATACCTATTTCCATCATTACTATATTAGGAATTTGTAAACAATCTCAAAACACATGCAGAAACCGGTCTTGCTCCCTAAATATTATATATTTTATGAAATAACACATTCGACATTTGGTATTATCGAAGACATGCGATAAGGTTTTTGCTGTTAAGCCGGATAGGTTAGGAACCCTGCCTACCGACCGATCATCAATGCGACCGATATATACAGGCACAAGCTATGTTATAGCACGTTCCGTTCAATCCTTCTACTAAAGAAAGGTTCAGTAGGCTACATCACCACTACTAAAAAACTTGGCTTTCTACATCAACACAATTTTAAATAAAACAAGCATTTACAAGATGAGGCGTCAGAAGTTAATTTAAATAAATCAACCTATTACACACACGCACACACAATAAAATCGCGTATAGGCACCCGCCCGTCAAAGAGGCGAGCACAAATTTTGTTCTAAATTTGAATCGGCAATGCGTGAGAAACTGCCCGCGGGCTCTCAAATAAAGGCGTTCGGATACATGAATGAACAGTTCTTTAATTAACCGCGCGCAAAAAACAAAGAACACGTTGTATGTATGGTGTGATCAGTTTTTGCTTATTTACCATTTGACAGATAACATAAGTTATTATTGTTATCTGTTACAGATTAGAAATTAATTCAGAAACACCATGACAGTTAACTATTAAAGAGAACACTAAAGAAAAGATACACGCAATTCATTTAAGAAGGCATCAAAGAATGTTAATTAATTAAAAATTAATCATAATATGGAGTTGTTGTTATTTGTTCTCTAGAGCATGAATTAAGGTAGCAAGCATGCAACACCACCTTTCCGCTGCCGCCCATGACAACTATGACCGACCTAGTAGGTACAAGATTCAATAGATTGTTAGTCCAGTTAACAGGTTCAATATTAGTTGCTGAGAACTAAGACGATCGCCTCTAAAAGTAACCAGCTCCCCACAAAACCTAAACAACATTAAGCGCTCACGATTACTAATAGCCGGCACTCGAACAAATATGTCGCGGGATCAGTGGAGCCATGGAGCCAGCTTCCGCCCTTAGCCCGCGGGTCGCGAGACATCCAGCCCATAAAAACCTCTCCCGCTTCCCGTCTAGACGCGTTCGCGTGTGCGCTAACGATCACCATTAACATTTAATCCGCCGTTATAAATATGTAACTGCGTTGCCCGCGACGCTGCGGAGACTACTTTCATGTTGCGTCTCACTGACAGATTTTCCAAGCGCTGGGTTTAGTGGGTTTTAGTTTCCTTATTGTTATATGAAAAGTGATGCCAAGTAAGTCGTACCGCTGCGTCTGTGGTTTGCGACATGTTTTTTTGACAAATAGTAAAATCCTTCTGGCATTTCAAAACGCTTCGACATTTTATATTTCTAAACTTTCATTCATGTTGATTTTACTGATACTTATTAAATAAAGTTTATTTATTTTCCTTTCATATTTATTTTCGTTATTAAACTCAATCTATCACTTTCGAGTGTTTCTATAAGACACAAAAATGATTCTTTCTTTTCGTGACATAGTTAGGTACCTACAAAAACCATTACATATAAACAAACCTAAATTGACATAAACATCATAACGCTCCACATACTTTTTAATAGGCAAGTACCTACTACGACTAGCTCAATACAAACAAACACTCGGCACTCGGCTGTCATTCTCAATACCACCGATAACTAACCCGAGTATCATATACTGGACGCGAGGTGTGGCACGCAATAGCATTCGGGCCTAATGTGCTGAAACAAGCCGCTTTTTACACCACAATGATATTTTTTCAGCGTCCAATCACCATGATAAAGCGCGGCCGACACGCAGCGTTTTTAATCGATCCGACGGGTCCGATCGGTTCAGTGGATCTTGAAACTCACAACACTATCACTTGTTCATTTTACAATGAGATTACTGAACTGGTAGGACTACTAAGCTGCTATTACCTTAAACATTTATAATTATATACTGAAGTTAACTGAAACACGCGGATGACTTGAGTTTGAAATTTTGCATAAATAAATCTTTTTCATAATAGACATGTGTGTATTAGAAATTAAATTCATCTCTGGTTTGGGTCAAAGAAAATAAAAACTTAAAAACCACCCGAGCCCAATCGTGGTACTGATATTTCCTGTAGATAGTAATAAAAATAATATAGACCTATTCAAATATACCATATATTCAATAACGAGTATACCCCAAAAACCCCATTTACTAATCGGTAACAACCAAGGCCATCATAGAAATTATAGAAATTAGGACATTATATTTCCTGATAAGCAAACACCTGCAGTGTACGATACCATCGGCAGGGGAATCCCGGCCATTACATCAATATTATAATTACAAATTACTCGTAAATTTGGTACATTATGTCGTGGTTCATTTGCCTATACAGTAAACTATCACCTGTTGACTGTTACCATGAGGATATAGAATACCTACACAAAGGTGCCTTACATATACATTACGTCACAATCAAGGGGGAAATGTGACATCGTGTGACAAGGAAGGAGGAAGGAGGTCATACGTCACATGTATAAATCTCAGGTAACAAAAATAAAATAAAAAAAAAACAAAATAGCAAATCAAAATTTGTGTGACGTTATTTCCGTCAGGAGCCCCCAATAGCCTCTCTTTGTTATCCTATCATTAACCAAAATACGGGTACCTCAGAGACAAATGAAGTCGTTAAGAGTGTAAAATGTAAGAACTTGTTTAAGGGTGTAAACAGAGCGTAGTCAGATTACCAATGACTCACAATTTTAACCATTATCAGAAAATCACCATTCACTTAAAATTTAAAAGCACAAAGTACTCAAACTTCAAAGAACGAAGCGCACCAACGCTATTCAAACAAAACAAAAGAAACAACCGAACGCAACGGCTCATCGAACATTTCATTTACGAGTCGAAACAAAATTGCTCGAGCTATACTTAGTCGGAATGCCTGCGCCCGCGCAGCTCAGTACTCGGAACAATTGCATTGCAATTATGTCTTTTTCAGCCGTATACGTTACCTTTGTTAATGGCGAATTTTTTAATAGCCGCTATAAACTGTGCCGGTCTGTATGGTAGCGGACGGTCGGTGAGCGCGCACGAACCCTCTATGGAGATTTTAAGTCTTTAGGATGAGTGGATACCGCGCGTTTTTTATTATAAAACAATATTTTTTTAGTATCGTTACAAGGTGCATGAAGAAGTGCTGCTTGTGATATGATCTCATATTGATCGTATCGATCTTAAGTGACTGACAGAAATAGGTAAGCAACAGCGGTCGGTAGGTATTTGGATGGGTGACCATGACCACTACTGATACATATTTCTCGAGCGTTTTCTAAATTCGGGGGACACTTTAAACCGTCGGATTCAGTTAATATCAATAGATAGTAGTCGTCAAGTCCTAGGCCCTAAACAAAAAACTAAGCAACAAGCACGAACTGCAAAGACGTGACAAGGCAAATTAAAAACTTCTTCTTCTTGGTCGTATCACTCTTGTCAGAGCGGTCGTGGTCGTCATGTAATATCGTTGGTTTGGGCAGATGTTATGCGCCTAACGAGCAATCGCCACTTGTCTCTGTTGCCAGAGAGTCTAATACATTCGTGTAAATGACCGCCAACTGATGACTTTATTTGGTCAGTCCATCGCATGGGTGACCTTCCGCGCGGCCTAGTGCCTTCCACTTTGCCCTGAACGACAAGCCGTTCAATTGAATCGTTCTCTCGCCGCGAGACGTGTCCAAAGAATGTCAGTATTCTCTTTTGAACTAAAGTCGAAAGGCGCTGCTTGATGTCGAGTTCTTGAAGGATGGAGACATTGGTGCGAAATTCAGTCCATGAGACTCCAAGCATTCGTCTCCAGCACCACATCTCCAGGGCATCTATTTTCTTTCTTTCGACCTGCCGCAAGGTCCACGTCTCTGCAGCGTACAAAAATATGGGAAACACAAGAGTTTTTACGAGCCGGATCTTTGTGGCTTTAGTAATGTTCTTGTTCTTCCATATTTTCTTCAGCCTATCCATCGCAGTTCTAGTGATCGCCATTCGTCGTTTAACTTCGTCTACGCAACCGCCATTATTCGAAATCAAAGCTCCAAGGTAGATATATGATTGGACGACCTCGCAGTTCGCAATTTGAGTGACTTCGGGTGAGTTGTTTTTACCACGGTCTATAATAATCATCGTTTTGGTCTTACTGCGGTTAAGCTTTAATCCGAACTCTTGACAATGAAAAACACACACACAATTGAAATTAAAAACACACATCCTTTATTCCTACGGTTAATATTTTGCCACGTTATTTCACTTTTTTTAGGTGTTTTAAGTACATCATACCATGTAATTCGTTTGCTTTTTATTATTGATCCACCTTAAAACTTATACATAATAATCTGCAGAAACAATCTCTGTAAGTAATCAAACACACACATACAAGTGGTTTTCTACGTGATCCGGAGATCTCGATGCTAGGTCAAAGTTAGTGTTATTAAAATATCAAACAACGGGTTATACAGTATGGGCGTTTACAACGCTAGAGTACACGACGCCTAATCACAACCGTCTGGCAATGCCCAACACATCCTCGGCTCGCGATATTGTTTTAACAAGCTAACGGTCATCAGTGGAGCCGACACTGCCGACGTAACGGGCTAAAAACCACAATTTAATTGCCGTTAAATGTAAACTGATGCATTCACGTTGCCAACTGACGCTGCAGAACATCAGATCAGTTACCTGTAGATGGGGTTACGTTTTTGACGATTTTGGTAATCAAATCATATCAAATCATATTTATATAACAATAAGTAATAAATATTTATTTGATTTCATATCCTAACATTCGACTAAAAGAAGAAATTTGTCAAACTATCGTCAGTACTAAATTAAATATATATATCGTTAGATTGTTTTAATACAAAGTGTAATATAATAACAGACAAGGTCAGTTACGGGTCAATTACTGCCCCAGTAATTGACCCGTAACTGACCTGAGAATTTTGATCTACTAATACAACATTTTTAAATGTCCGTTAATGAGGGTGACACAAAAAGGTGACCTTACCGATATTTTAATTTTAATCCGTCTAGATCCGCTGATTCAGTCTGTGAAGATAAATACAAAAATGTTATATTATGGGCAGGATATGCGCGTAGCTTTTGATGTTTTGATTAACAATTAATACAAAATTAATGATACTTATAGAATTGAATGTTTTAAATTAAGTACAAATAATAATAAAACTTGTAATAGCAATTGTTTTACTTTAACCAATTATTATTTATGTAATCTAAAAGAAAACGCTTAGTCAAGTTAACTTTTCAATTCAGTCAGCACTTGCCACTCACTGCCAATTTTTTCTGACTTAATGGTTGACTACAAACTACAATTAGGTATGATAAATGAGACGTCTAGCATCGTGGTTTAGTTACGGTTGAGTAGTCAGCTTTGCGATCATCGAATGTACGATCATGCAATAAAGCTATGAACCATATGTTGCAGCTGTAAGAAACGCAGATTTTATGGAGATTTTATACGCAGATTTTACGTAGATTTTATGGAGTTATGGACATAATTTAACAGGCTTTGAATAAAACTAGTTATACTGAGTTCTTCCTGGTTTTTTGCCTTTTACATAAGCACCACGTAACGTGTTTTGCTTAAAGTTCTTAATGTTTCCGTGGAAAAGTCCAAACACCAACTTGTGGAATTAATCTGTACTTCGTCGATATCTGCACATGGAAGATGTTTGAGATAAAATTACTTTTGGAGGTTTTCATTAACGCAGTAATGACTTCTACTATTTTTCTCTACTCGACCGTTTGCTCCATACTATCAAAAAAGACTGAACCCTGTGGTCGTCAAGCTGCAGCCCACGATCGGTATCTTTGAAGTGACGGGGGAGCTATGGGTGTCCACAACGATATTGCATGCGACCGCTCCTAGAGCTAGCTGGGGCCTTGATGGTACCAATATTAGTAAAAAGGGCTCTTGTGTCTTGGCCAAAAACGTGCTACGATCGCTGACTTAACCGATGTAGATCCGGAACTTGACTAGCACTATGCAGTAAACCTTGAGCCACTGTCATTGACAGGCGGCGAAGCGCCACAATGATGCATGGTTCATGGTCCTGACTTGCGATACAAATAACCAATGTACAAACACGAAGTACTGCACATAATGCTGGCTTCACGCCATGGAGCACCTGGTTGTTGTGCTGCATGCTTCACGCGCTCCGCCCATTTGGCTCTACCGCACGCAATGACATTAGCTGTCATGCAAAGGAAATGCATATAAATGTGAAACCGTCAATTTGTACAGTTGCAATTAAGACTTGTTTGTACCATAGTAGGTACAATTTTAACAGATTTAGATATTAAGATGAATAGGTAGATATAAAAATCATACAGTTACAGTGGCTATCAAGAACCTTGGATCACGATTACGACCAGTTGACTTGTACATTTTTAGTACATTCCAAGTTTAAACTTTCATTCCAGTTCACTAATTCAAACGGATGTTAGTTTAGGACTTACGTTTCAAATTTCAATAAAAAAAACTTCGCTCAGCGATTGTTTTTTCTTACAATATCTTTCAATAAATTCATTGAAAGTGACACGTCGAAGTGACAAAGATTAAACTGACAAAAGCAGTTTCGCAATAATATTGACTGATCGCTCATAGTCCCGACCTCCCGACCGGTTGTCAATCAAGGAATCGACTGTGTTCGGCCGTGCAATAGTGAATGTTTTCACTGACAATATTCGGAAAGTTCTTCAGTGCCTTTGAGGACGTTACTTGTGCCTAAGGTATTATTAGATAACATTGATCTGCAAATATTTCATACACCATTTAACTACTTCTCTGAGTCTCTGGGAAAATTGTCAAATATGTACTTGTAAATACTGTTAGGAATTAAATTGTTTTTGAGTAGGTACCTTCTAATTTGCACTTAACTTGCCTATCGAAAAAAAATTGGATTCCCTTTTTTTTCAAATAACAAAATATCTAAAATAGGTCATAAGTATCTACATATAATAAATAAACAATAAATAAACGCTAACACACTCATACCCCCGCAGTAGTTTACTAGGTACCTACCTGTGTCGCGGGTGGCATGGACTACACATATAACAATTAAAATTACACCCATGAACCGAGTACAAACATTATCTGCCACATAAATATCTGCCCCGGCCGGGAAACAAACCCGGGACCCCTCGCGTCGCAGGCAGGGTCGCTACCAACTAGGCTACAGGGTCGTCTACTTCACACTTTAGATGTAGGATACTTTACACCTACGTATAAAATATATTATCTGAAGATTATCTGTTATTTTTGTTGGGTTATACAAAATTTAAAATACTTAATCACGATGCCACAGTATGCTGGCTAACGTTCAATTTCAACTGGGATTATCAAATTATTTCCACCAGGGTCTCTCCCGTGATCAAACATTACCGCATGGGACATTAAAACACCATAAAAAAATAAGTCGAGGCTAGTCTTGTCTTATTTACGCAACAACACTCTATCAAACGACAATGGCTGAAAATACATCTTTAATTTTGTCTTGTCATTGACTGAAACAACATCACAAATTCAAAATTTAAGCGTCATATAAAACCAATTGCCGTGGGTTTGTCTCAAAAAAAACTCACAGACAGCGCGACCGACTTCAATAACATCATCCGTTGTATTCGATTGTGATGACATGGTCAATACGGTACGGGAGAAGATTTTCAAAAAACCCCACCAGAATAGTGGGAAAATTTGGATTGTATTTATGGTGACCAATCAAACGAGTTTAATGAAACTATGCTTTGTTATTTGTCAATGTTACAACTATAAATAAAACGAACTACCGAACTAAACGAGTAGGTAGGTATTTATTTAGAGATTGTAAACGTAAAATTAGCGCAGGATAAGTCAAAAGTTTTATGATATGATATCCACCGTTAAATACATTGCAAGTATAATTACTTAACTGAAGTTACTCTATCATTTCATTCGGTTGTCGTGAGTTTATTACAACCGACTTAAGTTCGTAATACTAATACCTTTTTAATCATTTAACTAATTACACAGCTAAAGATAATCAGCAATAGAGATAATCTAATTTAAGCGCACGCGAGACAGTTTAATTGAAGTAAAAAACATTGCTAGATTTATAAAGACGATTCGTACGTAACGCGCGAAGAAAACATCGTGTAATTGAAAATTATAAATCATTAGAAGTATTAAATTAAACAAATGAATCGTATAGACTACGGGCCCATGTCGAAAATGGGGGGGTCATACGAACCACCAGGTGATGTATATAGGACGATATAAGAGCACAAAATAATAAGATTCAGCACTATGCCGTCACTTGTAAGCTGTCCAACTGAGTGCTGGTGAGAATTCAAAAGTGCAGGTAGAGGGAGTACATTTTGGTCATATGATTCTGTACGGCATTTTCACCATCGATAGATCCATGAAAAATAATAAGAAAGCGCGCAGTCCCGTAAAAAAATGGTGAGCCACAAAGTCGGTAAATTTGTTTGATTTTTTGAAAATTCCAGGGTAAATTTAGTCATTTGATCCTGTACGGCATCAGTTTCATGCTGTTTCAATACAGCTTCTAATCCATTATTCCGCAACGCCGTACAAAAATCATGCGACAAGGGGAAAAAATCGAGGGTTGAAACCCCCTCTATTTCCGTGGTCTGGGGGGTGATTTGAAAAAGTACGGCTTCGGTTCCAAAATATTATCTAGCACTCAAAAGTACTATTAAAAATAATGCCGTCAAAAAGTTATTGTTCATTTGAATGTATATTAATAATTGCCTTAATTTCATGGTATACTTGATTTATAAAGCTGTAATGTCATTTGACACTGTACGGCAACTTTTTTTTTAACATGATATTGTAAAATATAATTGTTGCATAGTATTGCCGTTCAAAAGAAACTGTTCTAAAAAAAGTTACAGAGAAATACAAAAACTGAAATTTGTTAAATTATTGCAGAAGTTTAAATATTCATAGATTAATAGAATATAGCAATTTCCTACATTTTTCCCTTGTTCTAAATAGTATTAAGATACATAAATTAGGAAAAAATGATGCCGTACATTTTAATGCAGACTATATTTTTCATACATTTCGTTCTATGGATTTTTCCTTGAATTTTTTTTCCCTACAAACCTTTGGACCAACGAAAATGTACGGCATGTAAAAAAATATTATCTGTGCATAAAATACTTTCAAAATTAATTAATTTTATGTTGTTTCAAATCACCCCCCAGACCACGGAAATTGCAACCCTCGATTTTTTCCCCTTGTCGCATGATTTTTGTACGGCGTTGCGGAATAATGGATTAGAAGCTGTATTGAAACAGTATGAAACTGATGCCGTACAGGATCAAATGACCAAATTTACCCTGAAATTTTCAAAAAATCAAAAAAAATTACCGACTTTGTGGCTCACCATTTTTTTACGGGACTGCGCGCTTTCTTATTATTTTTCATGGATCTATCGATGGTGAAAATGCCGTACAGAATCATATGACCAAAATGTACTCCCTCTACCTGCACTTTTGAATTCTCACCAGCACTCAGTTGGACAGCTTACAAGTGACGGCATAGTGCTGAATCTTATTATTTTGTGCTCTTATATCGTCCTATATACATCACCTGGTGGTTCGTATGACCCCCCCATTTTCGACATGGGCCCGTAGTCTAGTATAAAAACTACTACAAATCGAACGGCACGCGACCAAAAACCAACAACCACAAACAAACTACCAATTGTTCTACAACTCAGATTAAATATAACATCTGTCAAAACGCACGGCCATTTAGTTTGTGTGTTGAGCGAAGAAAAGCGAAAACAGCTTGATATAATTTTGGCAAACGGTGTAGCTTGAGCGTTGGCTTGTGTCTATAATACATTCGTAATGCACAACTTTTTATAAGACCCTTTTTTGTGAGAAGTTTTTGTGCAAATCTTGCATCCATTGTACAAGGAAACCGAACCTCGAATCGCGGACAAAGCTAGAATTCAAAATTGGAATGCTCGCACCTGGCGGGAAGACGCTGGGCCCTCGCGCGTAGAAAAGTTTCTGCCGCCAAAATAACTCCACAGATAAATCAACGCTATCCCGTGACAAATAAGGGTTAAATTGGATAAGACGAAACGCTGTCGCCCATGGCAGCATGCGAACAGCAAAGAGTCTTAACAACACAAAAGCAAGACATTGAATAACGAGATGGCAAGTAATGTTGGGGATCGCTCTATTTCTTTCGCAGAGTGCAGGTGATGTTACTGTTATAGAAATCGAAGAGTACAATTATCCGCATCTTGACAATGGGGCTGGGTGCGTCTAATCCTGTTGCCAAGCGGTAACGGCCATATACCTCCGTCGTACATAAAGCATCTCCCGTATTCTTCGACTCGTACGCCATAAACTTGGCACTTCTACAAATTGGTCGTAAATTACGAGAATAACTGAATATAATGTGAAACTGAGGAGGTTACTCTATTATTATTGCAAAGTAATAAAATATAAGAAGTATCATCGTAATAGATTCAGGGGACATTTTTATGGGTTTGAAATTAAGCCCTTTGTAATAGTGTAAGTGCCGGTACTTAAGATGAAAGCGTTTTTATTTAATGTTTGTATTCAAAGTATTTTGTGGGTAGTTTAAAATTAAAATATGAAAGTCCTTGGAGTCGACGCAGGTAATTGGATAACACTTGATATTGAATTAACAAGATACTAAATGTGAACAATACGTTGAACAACAGCATTTTACTAAGGCTACTATCATGTGAATTTCTTTACTTTTATGTTCGGAAGCTTGTCAAAAACCACATAAAAAATAAAGAAGCATTTTTTTATTTTTTCAGCATTTATGCATTGATAAAGAGAGAAAATGCAGCCAGCATCTCAACTCTTCCATACTACGAGTATGGAGCACCGAACTAGCGTAATATCATATAGGTACCTACATTTTTATTACTCTTCGGCAAACCTAATCCTTAGCACCTGAACTCGAAAAAATGTTTGAAAAAGATGTTTTTATAGATTTTTTTTAAATTTCTGAAACGATTAAAACTAAATATTTACTCCAAGCTTAGGACAATACATCTAATTATATCGTATTCAGATCGCTACCTTCTTTCAGTGATTAAAAATAAAATAACAATGTTATTTTTAATCACTTGTTGTTATAGGATCGATTGCTTTAAAAAAAACCCGCCCAAGACGAGTTTTTAACAAACATCTCATGTACAGTGTCGATCGCATCAATAACGATAAATATATAAGTACATGTATGATACAAATTATACGTACAATACATTTTGACCACACACTTCCACAAAAATACCAACACCATTTAAGGTAGCTACCACCATATGCTGCATAAGAATCAAAATGCAAATGAAATCCTTTGCATTCAAATGGTTGGTGTATCCGGATTAAGGTAGTTATGGGCAAAATAAATTAAATACAAATTGGCTCATCATGTTTATCACAAATCACAATATTGACGAAACAAACAATTTTGAACAAAACACTGAACTTTGAACGATAGTGGACACACCAACACACAAAAACTGAACAAATTTTTTGCAATATAATTTTTCAATGTCATTGATGCATTTTCAGGTAAAAAATTTACGGAAAGTGCGGACACCCACATTATGTCTAGCTGTCCGACACTGTTACCGTAACATGTAAAAAAACATACCACACACTCGGATTTAGAAAGACGATGGTAGCTAGCCGGTTGGCATTTTTTTCTTGCTTCATCCGACGAGCAAAGCACCCTGACACAAGAAGGGGTTGGATTTAAATATTTAATCTAATATGTGTGCAGCTCTAGTACACCTTCACGTAACAAATCATGAAAACTAACTCAAGTAAAAGTGCTCTCGCGCTCATACTCATGGTTGAGTAATTTTTGTGTTTAGGGGATGTTTGGTCATTGCATTTTGTCTGACTGATTAAATATAACATTGTAATAGTTATTTTAATAAAATATAAAAAATCAGACATTTAAAAATAAATTAAGTTCATTTATAGAGCTTTAAAGCGTCTGATAAAAGTTTTGGCTCATGGAAAGCGTCTGATTTTTTTTATATGACTTCAGAGTAATATCTACAAAGCATATAATATAAAAATCAGTCATAAAAATTTAAGTTAAGTAACTCTGATTTTTAGTCACCTTTCTCACCTGGTACCTGCGCAGGTGTCACCGGGCAAGCTCCACAAACATTCAGGTATTAAAAAGTACACAAGAGACTACTGTAAACCGAAAGTTACATGCTTTAGAAAATAAGTTGTGTCTTACGGCTCTGGGATCTTACTCTATTATATAGATAGCCACTTTCTGAATTTTTAAAACTCCTAACGCCATCTATGAGCAAGTAAGCGATACCAAAAGTATGCGTTGAGATGTAATGAAAAAATATAATATTTATTTACCGTAAAATTAAGTTACGTTTTATTGGAAATTACTTAATTTCAATATATTTCAGAAGAAACTTTCTTAATAATCTGCTTAATAATTATGAGACATATAGGAGTGGTAAATGTTGTAAGAGATCGTTCTTAGTTTTTATTTATATTGTCTAATACAATTTACATTGAGCATTTTAAAGTTATGTGCAATAAAGAGTTCTTGTAGGTATTGTATCGATGTTACCGAGATAACCCTACGAATCACCACTCATCTTTCTTTGTTACTTATCTAGTAGTATTGTAGAATTTGCGAACACGAATAACAAGATAAA